>CM038144.1:352513550-353887946 GCA_021437245.1 Aegilops speltoides | reverse complement strand
CTGAGCATGAGGATAATGAAGTTGTGATGACCGAGGATGATCCCACGCCTATTGAAGGTCAAGCTAAGTCCAAGTCGCCAAACAAGCTAAAGCTGAGAAGGAAGCAAAGAAGCAGCAGCAGCCTAAACCCAAGAGCGTTGGAGAGCAGCTCCTTGAAGCTACCTGAGGATTGAACTACGCTGGCCAAACATAGTGCGCCTCGGGAGAGTCTTGAGAGGATAGTTGAAGACAAGTTCCATGCTCGATGTCAAGTCGATCAAGTGCAAGTCACCGCCAACAAGCTTGAGGCAGATATCAAGGAAGCTAAGAGGAGAAGGCAGAGCTCATGAAGGAGATGGAAGATGATCTAGTCCAGATGACTATGAGCAGCCTGCCCGGTTCCCACAAAACCCAGATCAGCTGCTATCCCCTGACATGACACCGTGACTACAACACAAGACCTCCCACAGCTCCATCGGGCCCAGCTCCAGCTCCGGTGTCCACTCCTCCAGCTCCACAGACTTCACCAAGCCTTTGCAGATGCAGCTATCTCCACTCCATCAACCTGCATAGAGAGCCGCCAGAGTCCCTAGTGACGTTTAGCTCTATACCTTTCGAACTTTTTGGTAACTTGTTGCCAAAGGGGGAGAAATTGTATAGATCATAGGACTTCGAGAGAGAGAGTGCTCGCTTTTGCTCTTCCGTTTGCGGTTTCTTTGAGATACTTTTGAGTTTTTCGATCAGACTTGGTATCCCGGTACATCAAGACATTTTGACAATGGTAAAACAAGACCAGCAAAGCCGCCCGATGCGCCGACAATCCCGATAGGAGCTGCGCATATCTCGTTCTCGTGGCAACACCGGATAAGCGAAGCGTCTGGTACCGACGTAACCCAAGTTGCTAAGGGATGGTCCCAAGACGGTGCTCTAGTTTGGACCAACGCTTAGACAAGCAATCGCCCGGGGCTATAATAAAGATGACCCTCGGGTTAATTACTCCCAAGGGAAAAGTAGGTGGTGGTGAGGCAAATGATAAAAGTCAATGTTGGGCCTTTTACGACAAGTTTTATTCAAAGCGAACTGTCAGGGGGTCCCATAAATCACCCGACAGCGTTAGGAACGCAAAATCCGGGAACATAACACCGTATGACGGAAACTAGGGCGCAAGAGTGGAACAAAACACTGCATAAGGCCGAGCCTTCCACCCTTTACCAAGTATATAGATGCATTAATAATATAAGAGATATTGTGATATCCCAACCAAAATCCTGTCCACCATGGAGAAATCTTCAACTTCACCGCAACTAGCAACGCTTATAAGAGGGCTGAGCAAAGCGTAACATAGCCAATCAATGGTTTGCTAGGAATGTGAAAGTGCAACTAATCCCCGGGTGGTTTTGGTAATTAATAACAACATATATATCATTGAACTAATAACTTCTTGAGAATATTTCAGAAAGTTCAGTGATATGGGTATGGCAATGACTGAAGATGTGGACCCTCAAAATGCTAAGGAAAGCATTGGCAAAAGCTCAAGACTCCATTTTTGGTTTAGTGATCCAAGATCACATTGAGTCTATAGGAAAGCCAATACTATTAAAAGGGATGAGGTTATGATAATGATCTGGTTGCTCAAAGTGCTTAGTGATCTATCTCCCAAACTATCGCAATCTTTCATTCCAACATATACTCATAAGTAATCTCGGTCCCACCGATTCCATAAACTCACCACACCGAGATGAACCACCTCAGCCATATACCCAAACCCTAGTAATTTCGGATTTTCGATTCCAAACTCGGTCTCACCGAAACTAGTGTTGCCAAGCTTCAGAATCATTCGTCATCATATCGGTGTCACCGAGATGATAAAGTCGGTCCCACCGAGATTGGCAAACCCTAGTCTTTGGAAGAATCGGACTCACCGAGATTGTATTTTCGGTCCCATCGAAAATCCCAACGCTCACAAGATTTGAACTTTCGGTCTCACCGAGTTGTCAACTTCGGTCCGACCGAGATTGGTCAAATGTGTGTAACAGTTGGATTTTGTGTGGAGGCTATAAATACCCTCCACCTCCTCTTCATTCGTGGAGAGAGCCATCGAAAGAACTACCACTCCTACCTTACATTTTCGAGAAGAAAACTACCTACCCTTGTGTTGAGATCAAGTTGCTCCACTCCCACCATATGAAACTTGATTTCTAGCCTTCCCAAGTTGCTTTCCACTCAATCCTTTCTTCCACCACAGCCAAATCGGTGAGGAGAGTTGAGTGTTGGGGAGATTATCATTTGAAGCACAAGAGCAAGGAGTTCATCATCACCAACACCATCTATTACCTTTTGGAGGGTGGTGCCTCCTAGATTGGTTAGGTGTCGCTTGGGAGCCTCCACGAGATGTGGAGTTGAACCAAGAAGTTTGTAAGGGCAAGGAGATCGCCTACTTCGTGAAGATCTACCCCGAGTAAGGCTAGTCCTCCGTGGGCGAAGCCATGATGGCATAGACAAGGTTGCTTCTTCGTGGACCCTTCGTGGGTGGAGCCTCCGTGGACTCTCGCAGCTGTTACCCTCCGTGGGTTGAAGTCTCCATCAACGTGGATTGACGATAGCACCACCTATCGGAACCACGAGAAAAATCTCCGTGTCTCCAAATTGCGTTTGCTCTTCTCCACCTCTCCTTTACTACATGTGCAATTTACTTTCCGCTGCCATTACTCTAGAATTGCATGTGTAGGGTGATACTTGACTTGATCATCATTGTGAACTTGCTAAAAACTTGTCCTAATCAAAAGGCTAAACTTTTAAATTGTCAAGTAGTCTAATCACCCCCCTCTAGACATACTTTCGATCCTACAGAATGGTGTCAATGGTTAGAGGTTCATGGCAATTTGGGATGGCTTGATAAACAGGTAATAGGTAGCGCAGCATAGCGATAGAACGAAACAACTAGCATAGCAATGATAGTAGTGAGATCCAGGGTAGCGGTCATCTTGCCTAAATCCCGCAAGGAAGAAGAACGAGTCCATGAAGGAGATGAAGCCACGAAGACGAACCACACGGAGATTTAAGCGAATCCTCACGATCATGAACTAAACGGAACTATCGAGAAGAAGCACACAACATAGGTAAACACACCACACATGAACAAGACATGATGCACAACAAGCATGATGCATGACCAAGCTACATGAAGCTACTCATGGCAAGAGATGATGCAAACAAGAACAACACATCAAGGCAAGTTTAAATGAGGACGGGAACAACATATAACGATTCCGGTAAGTCCTCATATGCAAATTTCGAAATTGGTCCAGAACTGAATAAACCTTATGTTGAAGTTGTTAAACAGCAAGTTAAGATGCACCAAGATGATCTACACGAGATTCTAGTCAAGTTACATATAAAGTTCATTAGATTCGGAGCTACGGCCTAGAAGATATGAGCAAAACAAGTTAAACATGGCATTGATGCAAAATGCACCCAAACATCAAGCAAACACACCAAAACAAGGATGCAACATGATAATATGAAGCTACATGCAAACTCAAGCAAGTTTCATATAGAGCACACTCAAAACGGCGCAACGGTGCAACACACACACACTATACAAGTCATAGCAACAATCTGCCCAAAACAGCAACTAGGCATCTTACAAGCATCAAAACAATATGCTACAGCACCCCAACATAATAACAAAAGACATGGGCATGAAGTACACGTAAAGCATAGCAAAACATGAACACTGAGCTATCTCTAGAAATCACTAGAACATGCTCAAAAACACATGGAGATATTGCAAATAATAACAGTTTCAGACTTTAGTAGAAATAACATCAGGTTGCAATGTTTAGAGCAAGCAAACAACATGTTACAGGAACTTATCATGGCAAACAAAGGCATGGCATGAATCTACTAATTGCATATATCAAAAGACCCTTACTGACCATGAGCCAAAAAGGCATAGAAAATATGATGGCACCCATGTAAACATGGCAAGTTATATAACAGATTCTAACATGGCAGGAACAACAATAAGTAGGCATGTTCGTGAGCTTGAACCACTCACCACAGAGCAATACATGGCATGGCAAGGCAACCAACAGTAAGAAGGCATGTTTATGAAGCTAAGAATGGCAAGAGCAAGTTCATAGGGTTCATGGATCACTAGGAAAACACATGGGAACAAGTGAACTTAATGTAAACAGGCTGACGGCAACATTTTCAAGCAACTTTAGAGAAAGATTACAACATGTTCCATCAGGATATAATTGCAACCAAGGACATGAATGGATAGAGCATGACATGTAGTTCAAAACATGTTTATAGATCATCTCCATATTATGCATAGAATGATTAGTGGAAGCATGTTAACATAGCAACAAAATATAACAGAATCTGCCAGGAAAACAGCAACAGCAACTACCCTACTTAGCAAGCTCGATGCACTCACTACAAGCATCACAAAAATACATGGTCAACACCCCTGGAAAGATGGCATGGCATAGTTCAACATTCATGTAGAGCTCAACCTCATAGGATGCACACATCAATCATGGCAAAAATGATAAAACAGCAAGTTATAATAGTTTCAGCAGATTAACATCAACATGCACTCTTCCAACTGCATTTCGGGCAAAAAGATTAGCTCAAATGAAAATGATGCAATGGAATGAAATGAAGTACTCGTCGAGGCGAACAATTTGACATATTACACGCGCAAAACGGAGCTACGGATGCAGAGATGTGATGGCATGAACATGGCATGTTGATGACAAAAATTTAGGGACTTGGTGGAAAATGGACCTCGGGGAAAGTCAACGCGGGCAGTGGATCCGGGTCGCAGCGGGTCGGATCTGGATCGGGTCGACCGGATCGGACCCGAGGGAGGCCGGCGGCGAGCTCCGGCGACCGGAGGTGGCGGGGCAGCGCGGCGCGCAGGACACGGCGGCGGAGGCGGCGCGGCTTCTGGGGAAGCGCTGGGGCGCGGACGGCGAAAGCTGGCTGCGGAGGCGCAGGCTTGGCGCGCTCCCACGGGCAGAGGCGGGCGGGCGCGGCGGCGGGAGCGGAGGGCTGAGGCGACGGGTCGCCGGGCGAGGGTCGCGGACGGCGGGTCGCCGGGCGGCGAGGCGCCGGCGGGCCGGGCGCGCCGCAAGGGACGCCGAGGCGCGGCAGCGCGGGCGCTGGGCCGAGGCGGTGGCGACGGTCGCCGCGGGCGGCGGCGCAGAAGTCCAGCGAGCGGAGCGCGGCGGCGCGCTGGGGCGCGGATCAGGCGGGCGTGTGATCTGGCCCATGGGCCCCGGATGGGCTCCATGGGCGGGCGTGGTGGTGAGAGGCGGCAACGACAGTGGCGAGCAGCGGTTGGCTGAGGCGGCGAGGAGGTGACGTGGCGCGCCCCGATTGGCCGGGGTGACGCGACCGGCGGACGTGTCCGGCCGGGGGCGGACGCGTCCGGCGGCGGAGAGGGAAAAGCTAGGGTTAGGGGGGATTTTCATCCGCGAATTTGGAAGGGGGAGGCATATTTATAGGTAGAGGGAGCTAGGAGAGTCCAAATGAGGTGCGGTTTTCGGCCACGCGATCGTGATCGAACGACCGAGAGGATGGAGGGGAGTTTGTTGGGTTTTGGGCCACTTTGGAAGGGGTGTTGGGCTGCAACAAAGAGGGCTTTACTGTTATCGGTTAACTGTTGAGTACCAAACGACCTCCAAATGGCACGAAACTTGACAGGCGGTCTGCCGGTGCTATACCAAGGCCGCTTGGCAAACCTCGGGCCATTCTGAGAGAGTTTAATACCCGCTCACAACAGAAGACAAAAGGGGAACGCCGGGGGACATAGGAGCGCCGGATTGCAAAACGGACAACGGGGAAAAGGCTCGGATGCATGAGACGAACATGAATGCGAAATGAAATGCACATGATGACATGATAAAATGCAGATGATGACATGGCAAAATGCAACACGCAAGCACATGACATGGCAACGACGGCGAATAACTGGCGGACACCTGGCGCATCGGATCCGGGGCGTTACAACACTCCACCACTACGAGAGGATCTTGTCCCGAGATCTAGGATGGCACCGGAGGGAAAAGGAAGAGGAAGATAAGAGGTAAACTAAGTTGCTTCTTCGACCAATGAGTGAAACCACGAACCTTGAGAGGTTGAACCAATTGAAAGAAACAAAACAACGGAGATGACCAAGATTGCAAACAATTCGTTGGACAAGAGGAACAAGGAATATGATGAGAACCAATAGGTTGCAAAGACATGAATCAAGAGTATCACGAACGAAAAGAATAAGACCACCTCGGTATAATGAGATAGCCAAGGAACAAGAATGACAGAATTTGGACAGCACTCCGGTAGAAAAGAGAAGAAAACTTGATGAGATGAAAAGATATTGAAGAGATGATACAACACTCCGGTTAAATGGATAAGCAAGAAAAGAACACGATCCTCAAAAAAAACGAGGTGATGAGTGAAAAGAGCAACATCACTATGCCTCCGTAACGAAAGAATAGAAGATAGACCATTGGAATAAAAGAATGGAGCAGAAAATGCCAACTTCTGCCACAAATGAGCTTGGAAAGCATCCTTGCAAATAAGAATTGAACGGAGTTGTTGGAAAAACCAACAACGAAAAGAATAAGCTTGATATGGTCTTAAGGAATGCATCCCAAATTATGAGGTGACAACCTGCCAAGCACGGGAAAAGAATTTCATTGATACGAACAAGGAGACGAGAAAGCTATAACACCGGGAGGATAAAGAAGAACTTGGGTCATTTATAAGCACCATAAATAGCAACAACCCTTAAGGAAGAGCTTTAGGTGAAAACTGACACAAGATAACTCCAACGAAGAAGTTGATTGGTCGAAAAGATCTCTTGAACGAAGAGAAAATGATGGATTTAAAATACCTCATTCTTGACAACATATGAATCATGAAACATGAATGGAAATTGTCAAGAGTGACATAACACCACCTCAAAAGATAAGGTAGAAAGAATTGCACTTCGGAATGCAATATGAAGAATACTTGAACTCCTCAAAACAAAACATGTGTTGAGCACCATGTTAATTTTGAGTATAGCTTGGCGGATCATAACTTCAAGAGAAATCTTGAAGAACAATTGAAGAATGGAAAGAATCCTTGACGAACCACCATTTAGAACCTCCATGAAGAACTCCGGTAAACAAAAGGAATGAAAAGAAAGAGAAATTGAAAACACAAGGTGAATCCTTGCAATGATTTAGATGGAGCTTCGCGACGAGATAATTGAGAGAGCTTGGAACTCCGGAAAAAAAGATGAAGCATCTCGAACCGAGAATGTGATATGATAACCAACTCCGGAAAGAAAGATGAATCACTTATAATCAAGAATTAATTCATCATGAATAATCTCCGGAAGAAAAGAATTGAATCACCTCGAGGAAATAAGAATAAGATTTATTGTATGTTTATCCTTCATCAAATTAAATTGATGACAACCAATGGATTTGGCATACTACTTATTCCCCATTGAAAAAGGATTAAGAGAGATATAGCGTAAACTTGAGAAGGTATTGATGGAACCACCGGTGGGATTTCGAAACAACGAATGAATTGATATGATAATGAAGGAAGTGAAATCTTGAACGAACCACCGTAAGAATTGAAAATGAAAGTAGCAAAGGCACAATTCACCGGGAAGAATTTGAAAACGAATGAAGATACTTGAAGGGATTTAGATACAAGTGGATGAAGAGATCATGATCTGATTATAGGGTATTTGAACGAATCACCGGTAAGATTTGGAGAACGATAGCTACACGCTGAGAATGAAGAATTATGACATGATGGCCTTCGGAGGAAAGAAATGGAAACAACTCATGAAATGCTCCGGATGGTTGAAAAGAATTCTCACAATCGAAAACAATTATGAGAGGATGGCATAAAGCTAGAGCCATGAATATTCAAGAGAATGGACCAATATTCAAGAGGAAAACTCTTCTTCGGTCTTCAAAATCCGAGAAATGACGACGAGAAACACCACCATGGATTGTTGAGATACTCCGGGAGAATGAAAAAAAACAAGGTTGTTGAGCCAACAATGAAAAATAATTTGAAAGATCTTGGAGAAGGCATGTGTCTGATGAAAATTCATTCTTACATCAAACTTGGAAAAGAATTTGGGATAGCTCCGGAATAATCAGAAGAGTCGGGTAAGATCCTGGGAAAAGACCTGTGGGTTAGGGCACACTCAAAAGAAAACACCGTTGGAAAAGATTTTAAGGAGAAATTGCACCGGTTGAATTAAATGGCTTGAATGAGATAAGAGTCTCATAATAACTTGAATGGATAGAGAATGGAAACACGGAACTTCCAAGATATCTTCAACACTCCGGATCAAATGAATAGCAAGAGGTGAGTGATTGAGAGGTGCACCGGCATGAGAAAGCATTAGAAACGAGGAAAGGAATATGATGAATATCGAAAGCTTGAATAGGATCCACCGAAGAAGAAACAACAATGGAGGATGATGAACTTGAAGCTCGTGAGCATCTTCATGGGAAATCACCGGATAAGAACATTGATTGAAAAGAATGAAGAGACTTCACAAGAATAAATGGATACTTGATTAAGAAATCTGAGTCCTTGAAGAAAAAGGGTGGGAGGGCGGGAAAACAAAGACAACTTGGGACGGATGAAACAAACACCGTTGAGAAAACTTAGAATTGATCTTGCGGATGGGGAGAATGATGGGATCAATTTGAAGAGAAGCACACCGGTTGGAAAGAATTGACATGACAATCTCGATGATCAAAAGGATTAGTACTCCCATAGAAATATGAGAACACCGTTTAGGAAAGGTATGGATTCAACATTTGACTTCGAAGCAACTCGAATACCACAATTAAAACAAAACAAAGGATTTGGCTTGCATAATAAGCCGGAACAAATACATAAGATAGAGATTTACCCAATCCCATATCATGCATCTGTCGAAAAGATATTCTAGGAGCTACTTGAATTCCCACCTATAAAACTCCCGAAACTTTCTGGTTATGCAATCTGGTGTTGGGGATACAGGGGAAGCAATATATCTCACCCAAACTAACAATACCTACATCCAACTGTATCCATCCGTCAACACATAACCAAGAAACCTTCGGAAATCGTGTACCTCAACCTTCGAAAACCATCCGTTATACGAGTCATGGCAATACTCCCGTACTCACCTCAGTACTGGGTTAGCGGGGTTATCTCACCAACAACCGCATAAAAGAGATTTTCGATGTCGGTGTACTAAACTCAGGTATTCTAGAACTGCAACAATAAAATTATGATGACAACACCTCAGAGCTCAACTCCCCGGGACACTTCCACTAAACCCCTGACAGGAGGCACCAAGACAATTTTCTCATCATAAAACCATCGGAACGATTCCAAGATACCCGCGTGATCCTAAAAAAAATTTAGTGAAATTTGAGAAGAGAAGAGTCAAAACTCTACGTCAGGAGACCTCACCAGAGCGACGAAGGGACTGAGGAGTAAAAAGAATTCCTAACTCTCCGATATATGTAATCCTAAATGACTCAAAACATTTTTCTAGACACAACTCGGCCGCTAAAAACGATCAAGCAATGGGGCTCCTAAGGTCGGGAAGGCTCGATTACCAACTTGTAGCGCCTCGATGCGGCTATATCTCCCACGTGTCGGCACGACTTAGAGGCATAATCGCATTGAAAGCAATGTTGCAAGTGAGGTAATCTTCACACAACCCATGTAATACATAAGGAAAGAGATACATAGTTGGCTTACAATCGCCAGTTCACACAATTACATGAATAAAGCATTACATCATCCAGATACAATCAAGGTCCGACTACGGAACCAAAATAAAAGAAGAACCCCAAATGCGACAAAAGGTCCCTGATCGACCCCAACTGGACTCCACTACTGATCAACTAGACCGAAACAACACAAAGGCAAGATCTTCATCGAGCTCCTCCTTGAGCTTGGTTGCGCCACTGCTTCGGTAACATAGGCACCGCAAACTAGGTTTTGAAGTATCCGTGAGCCACGAGGACTCAGCAATCCCATTACCATGGGTATCAAGACTAGCAAAGCTTAATGGGAAAGGAAGGGGTAAAGTGGTGAGGTTGCAGCAGCGGCTAAGCAAGTATGGTGGCTAACATACGCAAAGAAGAGCGAGAAGAGAACAAGCGGAACGGTCGTGAAGCTAGCAATGATCAAGAGGTGATCTTGAACACCTATACGTCAAACATAACCCAGAAACCGTGTTCACTTCCGGACCACGAGAAGAGACCATCACGACTACACACTCGGTTGATGCATTTTAATTAAGGTCAACTTCGGTTTTCTACAACCGACATTAACAAATTCCCATCGCCACATAACCGCAGGCACGGCTCTCGAAAGTTTATACCTGCGCAGGGTGTCCCAACTTAGCCCATGACAAGCTCTCGCGATCATCGAAGGAATAGACCTTCACCCGAGACACTCCGATCGACTCGGTATCCCAAGACATCAAGACATTTCGACAATGGTAAAACAAGACCAGCAAAGCCACCGATCGCCGACAATCCCGATAGGAGCTGCGCATATCTCGTTCTCGTGGCAATACCGGATAAGCGAAGCGTACAGGTACCGACGTAACCCAAGTTGCCAAGGGATGGTCCCAAGACGGTGCTCTAGTTTGGACCAACGCTAGACAAGCAATCGCCCGGGGCTATAATAAAGATGACCCTCGGGTTAATTACTCCCAATGGAAAAGTAGGTGGTGGTGAGGCAAATGGTAAAAGTCAATGTTGGGCCTTGCTGGACAAGTTTTATTCAAAGAAAACTGTCAGGGGGGTCCCATAAATCACCCGACCGCGTTAGGAACGCAAAATCCGGGAACATAACACCGGTATGACGGAAACTAGGGCGGCAAGAGTGGAACAAAACACCAGGCATAAGGCCGAGCCTTCCACCCTTTACCAAGTATATAGATGCATTAATAATATAAGAGATGTTGTGATATCCCAACCAAAATCCTGTCCACCATGGAGAAATCTTCAACTTCACCTGCAACTAGCAACGCTATAAGAGGGGCTGAGCAAACCGGTAACATAGCCAATCAATGGTTTGCTAGGAATGGTGTCAAAGGTTAGAGGTTCATGGCAATTTGGGATGGCTTGATAAACAGGTAATAGGTAGCGCAGCATAGCGATAGAACGAAACAACTAGCATAGCAATGATAGTAGTGAGATCCAGGGTAGCGGTCATCTTGCCTGAAATCCCGCAAGGAAGAAGAACGAGTCCATGAAGGAGATGAAGCCACGAAGACGAACCACACGGAGACGAACGAATCCTCACGATCGCAACGAAACGGGAACTATCGAGAAGAAGCACACAACATAGGTAAACACACCACACATGAACAAGACATGATGCACAACAAGCATGATGCATGACCAAGCTACATGAAGCTACTCATGGCAAGAGATGATGCAAACAAGAACAACACATCAAGGCGAGTTTAAATGAGGCCGGGAACAACATATAACGATTCCGGTAAGTCCTCATATGCAAATTTCGAAATTGGTCCAGAACTGAATAAACCTTATGTTGAAGTTGTTAAACAGCAAGTTAAGATGCACCAAGATGATCTACACGAGATTCTAGTCAAGTTACATATAAAGTTCATTAGATTCGGAGCTACGGCCTAGAAGATATGAGCAAAACAAGTTAAACATGGCATTGATGCAAAATGCACCCAAACATCAAGCAAACACACCAAAACAAGGATGCAACATGATAATATGAAGCTACATGCAAAATCAAGCAAGTTTCATATAGAGCACACTCAAAACGGAGCAACGGTGCAACACACACACACACTATACAAGTCATAGCAACAATCTGCCCAAAACAGCAACTAGGCATCTTACAAGCATCAAAACAATATGCTACAGCACCCCAATATAATAACAAAAGACATGGGCATGAAGTACACGTAAAGCATAGCAAAACATGAACACTGAGCTATCTCTAGAAATCACTAGAACATGCTCAAAAACACATGGAGATATTACAAATAATAACAGTTTCAGACTTTAGTAGAAATAACATCAGGTTGCAATGTTTAGAGCAAGCAAACAACATGTTACAGGAACTTATCATGGCAAACAAAGGCATGGCATGAATCTAATAATTGCATATATCAAAAAACCCTTACTGACCATGAGCCAAAAAGGCATAGAAAATATGATGGCACCCATGTAAACATGGCAAGTTATATAACAGATTCTAACATGGCAGGAACAACAATAAGTAGGCATGTTCGTGAGCTTGAACCACTCACCACAGAGCAATACATGGCATGGCAAGGCAACCAACAGTAAGAAGGCATGTTTATGAAGCTAAGCATGGCAAGAGCAAGTTCATAGGGTTCATGTATCACTAGGAAAACACATGGGAACAAGTGAACTTAATGTAAACAGGCTGACAGCAACATTTTCAAGCAACTTTAGAGCAAGATTACAACATGTTCCATCAGGCTATAATTGCAACCAAGGACATGAATGGATAGAGCATGACATGTAGTTCAAAACATGTTTATAGAGCATCTCCAGATTATGCATAGAATGATTAGTGGAAGCATGTTAACATGGCAACAAAATATAACAGAATCTGCCAGAAAACAAAGAATAAAGAACTACCCTACTTAGCAAGCTCGATGCACTCACTACAAGCATCACAAAAATACATGGTCAACACCCTGGAAAGATGGCATGGCATAGTTCAACATTCATGTAGAGCTCAACCTCATAGGATGCACACATCAATCATGGCAAAATGATAAAACAAAGAAGTTATAACAGTTTAATGATTAACATCAACATGCACTCTTCCAACAGCATTTCGGGCATCAAGATGAGCTCAAATGAAAATGATGCAATGGAATGAAATGAAGTACTCGTCGAGTCGAACAATTTGACATACTACACGCGCAAAATGGAGCTACGGATGCAGAGATATGATGGCATGAACATGGCATGTTGATGACAAAAATTTAGGGACTTGGTGGAAAATGGACCTCGGGAAAAGTCAACGCGGGCAGTGGATCCGGGTCGGGCGAGGTGGATCCGGGTCGCAGCGGGTCGGATCTAGATCGGGTCGACCGGATCGGACCCGAGGGAGGCCGGCGGCGAGCTCCGGCGACCGGAGGCGGCGGGGCAGCCTTGCTGGGACACGGCGGCGAGGCGGCTCCGGCCGCGGCGGAAGTCGTGGGGTGCGGACGGCGAAGCTGGCTGCGGAGGCGCGCCGGGCGCGGCTCCTACGGCAGAGGCGGCGGCGGGCGGCGAGGAGCGGAGGGCCGAGGCGACGGGTCGCTGGGCGAGGGCCGCGGAGGGAGCTGGGTCGCTGGGCGAGGAGGCGCCGGCGGGCTGGGCGCGTGCTGGCGGGACGCCGAGGCGCGCAGCGTGGGGCGGGCGGGGCCGAGGCGGCGGCGACGGTCGCTGGCGGGCGGCGGCGCAGAAGTCCGGCGAAGCGGAGCGCGGGCGATCGCGGGCGCGGACGGCCGGGCGGCGGCGGATCTGGCCCGCTGGCCGGATGGGCTCATGCGCAGGGTGGTGGTGAGAGGCGGCGCGGATGTGGCGAAGCGGCGGTTGGCTGAGGCGGCGGAGGAGGTGACGTGGCGCGCCCCGATTGGCCGGGGTGACGCGACCGGCGGACGTGTCCGGCCGGGGGCCGACGCGTCCGGCGGAGAGGGAAAAGCTAGGGTTAGGGGGATTTTCATCCGCGAATTTGGAAGGGGGAGGCATATTTATAGGTAGAGGGAGCTAGGAGAGTCCAAATGAGGTGCGGTTTTCGGCCACGCGATCGTGATCGAACGACCGAGAGCATGGAGGGGAGTTTGGTGGGTTTTGGGCCACTTTGGAAGGGGTGTTGGGCTGCAACAAAAGAGGGCTTTACGGTTACCCGGTTAACCGTTGGAGTACCAAACGACCTCCAAATGGCACGAAACTTGACAGGCGGTCTGCCGGTGCTATACCAAGGCCGCTTGGCAAACCTCGGGCCATTCCGAGAGAGTTTAATACCCGCTCACAACAGAAGACAAAAGGGGAACGCCGGGGGACATAGGAGCGCCGGATTGCAAAACGGACAACGGGGAAAAGGCTCGGATGCATGAGACGAACATGTATGCAAAATGAAATGCACATGATGACATGATAAAATGCAGATGATGAAATGGCAAAATGCAACGCGCAAGCACATGACATGGCAACGACGGCGAATAACTGGCGGACACCTGGCGCATCGGATCTGGGGCGTTACATTGGTGTTCGGGGACTCGAAGCATTTCCGCAAAGAGAGGCTGACATTTGAAGTCGTGGATTTTCAGAGCGCTTACCACGCTATTTTGGGGAGACCAGCTTATCCACGGTTCAAGGCTCGACCATGTTACGTGTACCTCAAACTGAAGATGCCCGGCCCCAAGGGCGTGATCACTATCACTGGCAATCGGAAGAAGGCAGAAGAGTGTTTTCAGAAAGGCTCGAAGATTGCCGATTCCCAGATAATAGTGGTAGAGCTAGAGGAATACAAGAAAAATGCAGATCCGAGTGATTTGTTGCGGGCCAAGAAGCCTGCCACAGAATTAGCGTTTCAGTCGTCTGGTGAGATGAAGCCCTTTCACATTCACCCGACCGACCCCAGCGCAGCTCCGACTCATATTTCCACAACACTTGACTCTAAATAGGAAGAAGCGCTCATCCAGTTCCTCTGTGAGAACTTGGACATCTTTGCATGGAAGCCTGCTGACATGCCGGGTGTTCCCAGGGGGCTGGCTGAGCATCACCTTAGAGTCGACCCAAAAGCAAAACCTGTCAAAGAACATCTTTGATGGTCCGCCATCCAGAAGAGAAAAGCCATTGGCGAGGAGGTGGCTCGACTCCTAGCAGCAGAGTTTATCCGAGAGATATACCACTCCGAGTGGCTCGCCAATGTCGTCATGGTCCCCAAGAAGGACAAGTCAATTCGCATGTGCATTGATTTCAAACATATCAATCGGGCCTGCCCGAAAGATCATTTTCCTCTCCCTCGCATCGACCAAATTGTCGACTCGACTGCGGGATGTGAGAGATTGTCTTTTTTAGACGCCTATTCCGGGTACCATCAGATCCGTCTGTATGGACCCGATGAGATCAAAACAGCTTTCATCACTCCGTTCGGGTGCTTCTGCTATGTCACCATGCCATTCGGTCTCAAGAATGCCGGAGCCACATTCATGAGGATGATTCAAAAGTGTTTACTCACTCAAATCAGTCGGAATGTGGAAGCGTACATGGATGATATCGTAGTCAAGTAACGAAAGGGTTCCGACCTGTTGACTGACCTCGCCGAAACATTTGCCAATCTCCGGAAGTATGATATCAAGCTTAATCCATCAAAGTGCACATTCGGAGTTCCTGGTGGAAAGTTACTCGGTTTTCTCGTTTCAGAACGAGGAATCGACACTAACCCAGAAAAAATTGGCACCATACTCCGAATGAAACGTCCTGTGCGTGTGCATGATGTCCAGAAACTTACTGGATGCTTGGCCGCGTTAAGTCGATTTATCTCTCGCCTCAGTGAAAAGGCATTGCCTCTTTACCGACTGATGAAGAAGGCAGACAAGTTCGAGTGGACTCCAGAAGCTGATGCAGCGTTTGCCGAGCTAAAAGCTCTGCTCTCCACCCAGCCGGTGCTTGCTGCTCCAATCAGCAAAGAGCCTCTGTTGCTTTACATTGCAGCCACAGGACAAGTCGTCAATCTAAAGGCTTACGGTCGGCGGAAGAAGAAGGAAAGCCTTCAAAGTTCAGCGCTTGATGTATTATCTCTCGATGTTTTGACTCCATCGAAGCAAAAATATCCTCATTATCAGAAGCTTGTGTATGGGATCTACATGACCACGAAGAAGGTTGCTCATTATTTCTCTGATCATTCCATTACAGTCGTCAGCGACGCCCCACTTTCAGAGATTCTGCTGTGACAGAGATGCAACTGGTCGAGTGGCAAAATGGGCGATTGAACTCCTTCCCCTTGATATCAAGTTTGAGGCAAAGAAAGCCATTAAGTCCCAAGCGATAGCCGATTTCCTCGCCGAGTGGATTGAACAACAGCAGCCGACTCAAGTTCACTCGGAGCATTGGACCATGTTCTTTGATGGCTCTAAGATGTTAAATGGTTCCAGTGCTGGGGTAGTTTTGGTTTCCCCCCGAGGAGATAAGCTCAGATATGTGCTACAGATCCGCTTTGATTCCTCCAATAATGAAGCAGAATATGAAGCACTTTTATATGGGTTACGCATGGCCATTTCACTCGGCGTCCGTCGCCTTATGGTTTATGGCGACTCAGATTTGGTGGTAAATCGGTGATGAAGGAGGGCGTTAGAAGCCCGACCATGATTGGATATTGCAATGCGATGAGGAAGCTTGAAAATAAATTGAAGGGTTAGAGCTCCACCATATACCCCGATCAAGAATCAAGCGGCCGATGATTTGGCGAAGATAGGTTCCAAGAGAGAAGCCATTCCAGTGATGTGTTCTTGAAGCATACCCATACTCCATCACCAAAGAAGATCCTTTTATCAAGAAGCTCCGAGCCCAAGAGTATCACAGATCCGGTCGAGGTTGAAGTTCCAAAGAAGGGTCGACCTGATCATGGAAGCTTTAGTGATCACTCCCAATTGGACAGTACCATATATCACGATATCTTGAGGAAAGAGCTCCGGAGGGCTAAGAAGAGGCTCGACAGATCGTTCACGATCTAAAGCCTTTCTCGTGATAAGGGACAGTTATGCAGAGAAAGTGCGATCGAGTTGGTCGAAATGCATAACGCTAGAGGAAGGTCGAATAATCCTTGACGACATCCACTGGGGACTGTGGCCATCATGCGCCCTCTTGGACCATCGTGGCCAAAGCATACCGAGCCGGATTTCTTCGCCAAGAGCGAATGAAATGGCAAAGGAGATAGTCGACAAGTGTGAGGGATGTCAATTTTACACCAATGTGTCACACAAGCCGCATCGACTTTAAAGACCATACGGTCGTCTGGCCCTTCGCAGTGTGGGGGTTGGATATGGTTGGGCCCTTGAGAACAGGCAGAAGCGGTTTCACACATGTTTGGTAGCAATCGACAAGTTCACCAAGTGGATCGAGGCTAAACCCATCAAGAACCTTGATGACGGTACTCGCTGTCGGCTTCATCGAGAATTGGTATTCAGATATGGAGTCCCGCACAGCATCATCATCGACAACGGGTCAAACTTCGATTCGGAGGAATTCAGTATGCTCGCACATCTCGGGGCACACGAGTCGACTATGCTTCAGTCGCCCATCCTCAGTCGAATGGACAAGCAGAGCGGGCAAATGGCTTGATTCTCAAAGGGTTGAAACCCTGACTGATGCGTGATCTCAAGCATGCGGCTGGAGCATGGGTCGACGAACTTCCCTTGGTGCTTTGGGGGTTAAGGACCACGCCTAACCGGTCGACTAGGAGAACTCCGTTCTTCTTGGTCTACGGAGCTGAAGCGGTCTTGCCGAGTGACCTGCTCCACAATGCTCCTCGAGTCGAGCTGCACACCGAAGCTGAAGCAGAACAAGCACGGCAGGATGCAGTCGACCTTCTAGAGGAAGAAAGGGAGATGGCTCTGATCCGATCGACCATTTACCAACAAGACTTGCGTCGCTTCCACGCCAAAAACTTGAAGAGTCGAGCCTTCTAGGAAGGAGATTTGGTTCTCCGAGTGGATCAACAGAAACCACACAAGCCTGCTCCTTCTTGGGAAGGTCCCTTCATCGTCACCAAGGTTCTCCACAACGGAGCGTACCGTCTTTACAACGTCGAGCACAACATCGACGAGCCCCGAGCTTGGAACGCGGAGCTGCTCCGTCCCTTTTACACTTAAGTATCCGCTCGGAAATGTAATAAAAGCATTTCTGTAGTTCATTTTTCACAAGACAATAGTGTTATAATTTTCCCAGTGATTGTTGTCACTTTTATTTGTTCAATAAAATTTCCCCCCAGTGGATGGCTTAGCTGCGAATCCGTTTCGCCTAAGTTTGTAAAAAAAATCCTTGCCGAGTGGTGAGCCAGCCTCCCACTCGGGGGCTTAGCTGCGAATCTGTTTCGCCTAAGTACTTTAAATCCTGCCGAGTGGTGAGCCAACCTCCCACTCGGGGGCTTAGCTGCAGTCCAAGTACTCGCCTAAGTTTCAATAAAATCCTACCGAGTGGTGAGCCAGCCTCCCACTCGGCGGCTTAGCTGCAGTCCAAGTACTCGCCTAAGTTTCAATAAAATCCTATTGAGTGGGGAGCCAGCCTCCCACTCGAGGGCTTAGCTGCAGCATAGCGCTCGCCTAAGTACAAGTATAACATGCGCTCTGCAAGGTAGACAAGGTGCAGGTCGACTGCTACCCTCCTCTTCCGAGCTACACCACAAGTATAACGTGCGCTCTGCAAGGTAGACGAGGTGCAGGTCGACTGCTACCCTCCTCTTTCGAAGCACGCCACAAGTATAACGTGGCGCTCTGCAAGGTAGACGAGGTGCAGGTCGATCGCTACCCTCCTCTTCCGAAGCACGCCACAAGTATAACGGCGCTCTGCAAGGTAGACGAGGTGCAGGTCGATCGCTACCCTCCTCTTCCGAAGCACGCCACAAGTACAACGTGCGCTCTGCAAGGTAGACGAGGTGCAGGTCGACTGCTACCCTCCACTTCCGAGCTACGCCACAAGTACAATGTGCTCTCCACAAGGAGGACGAGGCACAGGTCGACTGATGCCCTCTTCTCCAGAGGCACACCACAAAAATCCTACCGAGTGGAGAGCAGACCTCCCACTCGGAGGCTTAGCTGCAGCCCAGCACTCGCCTAAGTTTTTGAAAATCCTACCGAGTGGAGAGCAGACCTCCCACTCAGGGGCTTAGCTGCAGCCCAGTGCTCGCTTAAGTTTTTGAAAATCCTACCGAATGGAGAGTAGACCTCCCACTCGGGGGCTTAGCTGCAGCCCAGTGCTCGCCTAAGTTTTTGAAAATCCTACCGAGTGGAGAGCAGACCTCCCACTCGGGGGCTTAGCTGTAGCCCAGTGCTCGCCTAAGTTTTTGAAAATCCTACCGAGTGGAGAGCAGACCTCCCACTTGGGGGCTTAGCTGCAGCCCAGTGCTCGCCTAAGTTTTTGAAAATCCTACCGAGTGGAGAGCAGACCTCCCACTCGGAGGCTTAGTTGCAGCCCAGTGCTCGCCTAAGTTTTTGAAAATCCTATCGAGTGGAGAGCATACCTCCCACTCGGGGGCTTAGCTGCAGCCCAGTGCTCGCCTAAGTGTGTTGGGGAACAAGTCGATTGCAATAAGTGCTTCGCCTTAGCCTGCAAAAGACACCTCAAACCAAATGCAAACATATTCAACGTCGAATCCAAGTTCGGATAACATCTAACGGAACCGAAGTTGCTCGGGCGCTAAGCCCGTTAAGGTTTATCGGTTACAAAAATCACTCGTCATACCGAGGCAAATTTAAAGTATCAAGCTCAGAAGTTTTTTACCCCACCTGTGGAGGGCTGGAAGGCGCAACGAACTCATCCAAGTCGATTCCATCTGCAATCCGAGTGGCAGCAGCTATGAAGGTCTCCATGAAAGATCGGAAATCATGCTTCTTGGTATTAGCCACCCTAAGGGCTACCAGCTTCTCTTCTCGAGCCTCCTTGCAGTGAACACGGGCCAGAGACAGAGGAACATCCGCGCCGCACCTGGCAGCAGACTTCTTCCATTCTTGCACTCGACTTGGAACCTCGTTCAGTCGAGTCATCAGGGACTCGAGGTCGTTCTGAAGCATCTCTCTTGGCTGGAGTGTTGTGTCGATGCGGGAAGTTGCGACCTTCAGCCTTGCGAGATAGTCGACAACAGCAGCAACGCGAGATTCAATACGGAGCACATTCCTGGTGACTTCATCTTTCACAGGAGAGTTGATGGGATCCAAGTTTATTTCCCATCGACCAGTCTCCTCTTCAAAGTTCTGGCAGAACTCTGCAAACACAACTCCGGAGTCAAGACAGCAGTTTGATGGAGAAATCGTAGCCAAAATATCTATTTGATACACAAGATTACCTTCAAGCATGAAGAATAACTTCTTGGCGAGTCCTCCTAGATCAGCCTCTAGATCGTTCTTCTTCCCCACCAACTCACTGGCATTGTCAGTCAGGGCAATCTTGTCACTCTTCAGTCGACTAACCTCCTTGTTGGCCGCATCGAGAGCAGCTTTCAGATTGGTATTTTCCTCTTCAAGCTTGGTGACTGAAACCAGCTTCTCATCCGCAAGCTTGGTCTTCTCTAAAGCCGTTTTCTGCATCTCAGCCAAGTCAAGGTCTTTTTTCTTCAGGGCATCCCTCAGCTTGTCTGCAAAGTTACAATGAGATCAGACTCTGAAACGGACGAGAGGCAAAGGCAGTTGTCATGGCAGTAGAACCAGGTCAACTGCCACCCTCTAGCCGACTCAGCAAGGGTCATGGCCGGAAAAGTACTCTTACTCCTCATCTGAATCCCAAGACCCCCGCACATCTGGATAACCTTGGTCCTCTCATCATCCGGACTCACCTTTTTCACCGTCTAGGAGCGACAGGTGAATATGTGCTTAAAGAGACCCCAGTGCGGTCGGCAACCCAGGAAGTTTTCACACATGGACACGAAAGCAGCAAGATAGGCGATGGAATTGGGAGTGAAATGGTGGAGTTGCGCTCCAAAGAAGTTCATAAACCCTCGGAAGAAAAGACTCGGTGGCAGAGAGAATCCACGATCTACATGAGTGGCTAGGAGAACGCACTCACCCTCCTGCGGCTGCGGTTGCCACTCGTCCCCGGAGCCTTTGCGGCCCATGATGGATTAGTCCTCATTGGCCGGTCGTTGAGATCCGCCCGGTGATGGTCGAGCGGATCCAATCCTCGGCCCAACCTTGCGGCGGCGGGACCTCGATGAAGATCCACCCGATCGTCGCTCTTCCTTCGCTTTTGCCGTCGCCGTCGCCGCCGCCTTTCTTCAAGCTCAAGGCCGCCGTCTTCTCCTTCACCATTGTCGCCGGCGAAGCACGCGAGGAGTGGATAGGCGGAGGCGAGAGCAGGCACAGCGGGCGGAGGTGAAGAGGGCAGAGAGGAGAATGGGGAGACACTGTTCAAAAACCCTCGCCCGGCGCCTTATATAAGGACGCTTCCGAGTGGCTGACAGGTAGGCCCGAGCGGTCCTGTCACATCCTGAAATAGTCGCGCACGCGTGATACGTGGCGAAAAAGGCGGCGCAGAAATCGAGGCGTCTACGCCTTATCCCATCCGAGTACCGCGGTCCGCCCCGCTTCGCGTGCTTCCCCAAATTTCAGATCCCACAAAATCTGCTAACAGCAGATCAACCTGTCAGACGGTAGATTTCCTACGATCCGTCGATCGGAAGTTAACCAAGTTCAAAAGTTCACTTGACAGAAGAAAAGAATGGATCAAGGCGACTGAAAGAAAAGTTGTTACCATCATTAAAAAAAGGTCATTGATCCAAGATGAGGCATGCTCAGAATGCAAAAACAAGTCGGAAAGACTATCAACTCCTTCCTCACTCAAACCTTGATCCATTCGGGGGCTAATGATGAAGTCATGTACCTAGGGTAGGGTCATGGACCTGTCCAAGGTACCCTCCCCAAGGAAATCTTTAGAAGAAGCTGCCTTCCAGTCGACCAAGAGGGATTCCACTCGACGGACTCGAAGACACTCGACCATGAAGACTCACTCGACCACCAGGAGATCAAGAGCCACTCTGTAACCAAACGGTCTATAATTAAGTAGTCTTTATGGCCATGATGACACTTTATGTAGGACGTTACCAGTAATGCCCATCCTTTATGTACTTTAAACCCTGCATAACTGAGGGCCGGAGGGGTCTGGCAGACACTATATAAGCCACCCCCTCCTCAGTGTAAAGGTTCGCACCCCTGTAACTCATACACACATAATCCAGTCGACCGCCTCCGGTCTCCGAGACGTAGGGCTGTTACTTCCTCCGAGAAGGGCCTAAACTCGTAAATCCCTTGTCTGTACAATTGCTCCATAGCTAGGATCTTGCCGCTTCATCCCACAATACCGTCGAAACAAGATTGGACTAGTAACGGTAAGCATATTGAACAAAATCAACGCCCACAACAACTTGTGTTCTACTCGTGCATAGAAACTACGCATAGACCTAGCTCATGATGCCACTGTTGGGGAACGTAGCAGAAATTCAAAATTTTCTACGCAACACCAAGATCTATCTATGGAGAGACTAGCAACGAGGGGAAGGAGAGTGCATCTACATACCCTTGTAGATCGCTAAGCGGAAGCGTTCAAGAGAACGGGGTTGAAGGAGTCGTACTCATCGTGATCCAAATCACTGGAGATCCTAGTGCCGAACGGACGGCACCTCTGCGTTCAACACACGTACAGCCCGGTGACGTCTCCCATGCCTTGATCCAGCAAGGTGAGAGGGAGAGGTTGGGGAAGACTCCGTCCAGCAGCAGCACGACGGCGTGGTGGTGATGGAGGAGCGTGGCAATCTGCAGGCTTCGCCAAGCACCGCGGAGAGGAGGAGTACTTGGAGAGGGGAGGGCTGCGCCTGGGAAGCGTCTAGCTCCCATGTGCCTCCCCACTATATCTAGGGGTGGAGGGGCTGGTTTCTTGCCCTCCAAGTCCATTGGGGCGTTATAAAGGTGGGAGGAAAGAAATCCCATCATTTCCTTCCCCACCGATTGTTATCCCCCTTTTTTAGGGATCTCGATCTTATCCCTTCGGGATATGATCTTATTCCTTCTAAGGGGGGATCTTGGTGCACCTTGACCAGGGATGTGGGGCCTTGACCCCACTACTCACGTTCATGTGGGTCCCCCATGCAGGTGGGCCCCACTCTGAACCTTCTAGAACCTTCCCGGTACAATACCGAAAAATCCCGAACATTTTCCGGTGGCCAAAATAGGATTTCCCATATATAAATATTTACCTCCGGACCATTCCGGAACTCCTCTTGACGTCCGGGATCTCATCCGGGACTCCGAACAACATTCGGTAACCACATACAAACTTCCTTTATAACCCTAGCGTCATCGAACCTTAAGTGTGTAGACCCTACGGGTTTGGGAACCATGCAGACATGACCGAGACGTTCTCCGGTCAATAACCAACAACGGGATCTGGATACCCATGTTGGCTCCCACATGTTCCACGATGAACTCATCGGATGAACCACGATGTCAAGGACTCAATCAATCCCGTATACAATTCCCTTTGTCTAGCGGTATTGTACTTGCCCGAGATTCGATCGTCGGTATCCCGATACCTTATTCCATCTCGTTACCGGCAAGTCTCTTTACTCGTCCCGTAATCAATCATCCCATGATCAACCCCTTGGTCACATTGTGCACATTATGATGATGTCCTACCGAGTGGGCCCAGAGATACCTCTCTGTTACACAAAGTGACAAATCCCAGTCTCGATTCGTGCCAACCCAATAGACACTTTTGGAGATACCCGTAGTGCACCTTTATAGCCACCCAGTTACGTTGTGACGTTTGGTACACCCAAAGCATTCCTACGGTATCCGGGAGTTGCACAATCTCATGGTCTAAGGAAATGATACTTGACATTAGAAAAGCTTTAGCATATGAACTACACGATCTTTGTGTAGGCTTAGGATTGGGTCTTGTCCATCACATCATTCTCCTAATGATGTGATCCCGTTATCAATGACATCCAATGTCCATGGTCAGGAAACCGTAACCATCTATTGATCAACGAGCTAGTCAACTAGAGGCTTACTAGGGACATGGTGTTGTCTATGTATCCACACATGTATCTGAGTTTCCTATCAATACAATTATAGCATGGATAATAAACGATTATCATGAACTAGGAAATATAGTAATAATAACTAATTTATTATTGCCTCTAGGGCATATTTCCAACAGTCTCCCACTTGCACTAGAGTCAATAATCTAGTTCACATCGCCATGTGATTAACACTCACAGGTCACATCGCCATGTGACCAACATCCAAAGAGTTTACTAGTGTCACTAAACTAGTTCACATCATCATGTGATTAAGACTCAATGAGTTCTGAGGTTTGATCATGTTTTGCTTGTGAGAGAGGTTTTAGTCAATGGGTCTGCAACATTCAAATCCGTATGTACTTCGCAAATCTCTAGGTCATATTGTAAATGTTGCTTCCACGCTCCACTTGGAGCTATTCCAAATGATTGCTCCACTATACATATCCGGTTTGCTACTCAGAGTCATTCGTATAGGTGTTAAAGCTTGCCTCGACGTAACCCTTTACTCCGAACTCTTTATCACCTCCATAATCGAGAAACATGTCCTTATTACTCCAAGGACAATTTTGACCGCTGTCTGGTGATCCACTCCTTGATCACCTTTGTACCCTCTTGCCAGACATGTGGCAAGGCACACATCAGGTGCGGTACTTAGCATAGCATACTGTAGAGCCTAAGTCTAAAGCATAGGGGACGACCTTCGTCCTTTCTCTCTCTTCTGCCGTGGTCGAGCTTTAAGTCTTAACTTCATACCTTACAACTCAGGCAAGAACTCCTTCTTTGACTGATCCATCTTGAACACCTTCAAGATCATGTCAAGGTACGTGCTCTTAAAGTATTATTAAGCATTTTGATCTATCCTTATAGATCTTGATGCTCAATGTTCAAGTAGCTTAATCCAGGTTTTTCTATTGAAAAACACTTTTCAAATAACCCTATATGCTTTCCAGAAACTCTACATCATTTCTGATCAACAATATGTCAACAACATATACTCATCAGAAATTCTATAGTGCCCCCACTCACTTCTTTGGAAATACAAGTTTCTCATAAACTTTGTATAAACCAAAAATCTTTGATCATCTCATCAAAGTGTATATTCTGACTCCGAGATGCTTGCTCTAGTCCAAGGAAGGATCGATGGAGCTAGCATACCTTTTAGCATCCTTAGGATCGACAAAACCTTTTTGATTGTATCACATACAACCTTTCCTTATGAAAACTGGTAAGGAAACTCGTTTTGACATCCATCTGCCAGATTTCATAAATGCAGCTAATGCTAACATGATTCCGACGGACTTAAGCATCGCTACGGATGAGAAAATCTCATCGTAGTCAACTCCTTGAACTTGTGAAAAACTCTTCGCCACAAGTCGAGCTTCATAGACGGTGACATTACCGTCCACGTCCGTCTTCTTCTTAAAGATCCATTTATCTCAATGGCTTGCCGATCATCGGGCAAGTCCACCAAAGTCCATGCTTTGTTCTGATACATGGATCCTATCTCGGATTTCATGGCTTCTAACCATTTGTCGGAATTTTGGCCCACCATCGCTTCTCCATAGCTCGTAGGTTCATTGTTGTCTAGCAACATGACCTTCAAGACAAGATTAGTGTACCACTTTAAAGTAGTACGCATCCTTGTCACCCTACGAGGTACGGTAGTGACTTGATCTGAAGCTTCATGATCACTATCATAAGCTTCTACTTCAATTGGTGCAGGCGCCACAAGAACAACTTCTTGTGCACTGCTACACACTAGTTGAAGAGACGGTTCAATAACCTCATCAAGTCTCCACCATCCTCCCACTCAATTCTTTCGAGAGAAACTTTTCCTCGAGAAAGGACCTGATTCTAGAAACAATCCCTTTTGCTTCCGGAACTGAGACTGGAGTTATACCCAACTGTTTTGGGTGTCCTATGAAGATGCATTTTATCTGCTTTGGGTTTGAGCTTATCAACTTGAAACTTTTTCACATAAGCGTCGCAGCCCCAAACTTTTAAGAAATGACAACTTAGGTTTCTCCAAACCATAGTTCAAACGGTGTCGTCTCAACGGAATTACGTGGTGCCCTATTAAAGTGAGTGCGGTTGTCTCTAATGCCTAACCCATGAACAATAGTGGTAATTCGATAAGAGACATCATGGTACGCACCATATCCAATAGGGTGCAACTATGATGTTCGGACACACCATCACACTATGGTGTTCCAGGCGGTATTAATTGTGAAACAATTTCCACAATGTCTTAATTGCGTGCCAAAGCTTGTAACTCAGATACTCATCTCTATGATCATATCATAGACATTTTATCCTCTTGTCACGATGATCTTCAACTTCACTCTGAAATTACTTGAACCATTCAATAATTCAGACTTGTGTTTCATCAAGTAAATATACTCAGTATCTACTCAAATCATCCGTGAAGTAAGAACATAACGATATCCACTACGTGCCTCAGCACTCATTGGACTACACACATCAAAATGTATTACTTCCAACAAGTCGCCTTCTTGTTCCATTTTACTGAAAACGAGGCTTTCATTCATCTTGCCCATGTGGTATGATTTGCATGTCTCAAGTGATTCAAAATCAAGTGAGTCCAAACGGTCCATCTGCATGGAGTTTCCTAATGCATATACACCAATAGACATGGTTCGCATGTCTCAAACTTTTCAAAAACGAGTGAGTCCAAAGATCCATCAACAGGGAGCTTCTTCATGCGTTTTATACCAATATGACTTACATGGCAGTGCCACAAGTAGGTGGTACTATCATTACTATCTTATATCTTTTGGCATGAACATGTGTATCACTACGATCGAGATTCAATAAACCATTCATTTTAGGTGCAAGACCATTGAAGGTATTATTCAAATAAACAGAGTAACCATTATTCTCCTTAAATGAATAACCGTGTTGCTATAGACATAATCCAATCATGTCTATGCTCAACACAAACACCGAATAACAATTATTTAGGTTTAACACCAATCTCAATGGTAGAGGGAGAATGCGATGCTTGATCACATCAACCTTGGAAACACTTCCAACACATATCGTCAGCTCACCTTTAGCTAGTCTCCGTTTATTCCGTAGCTTTTATTTAGAGTTACTAACACTTAGCAACCGAACCGGTATCTAATACCATGGTGCTACTAGGAGTACTAGTAAAGTACACATTAACATAATGTATATCCAATATACTTCTATCGACCTTGCCAGCCTTCTCATCTACCAAGTATCTAGGGTAATTCTGCTCCAGTGACTGTTCCCCTTATTACAGAAGCACTTAGTCTCGGGTTTGGGTTCAACCTTGGGTTTCTTCACTAGAGCAGCAGCTGATTTGCCGTTTCATGAAGTATCCCTTCTTGCCCTTGCCGTTCTTGAAACTAGTGGTTTCACTAACCATCAACAATTGATGCCCCTTCTTGATTTCTACTTTCGCGGTGTCAAACATCACGAACATCTCAAGGATCATCATATCTATCCCTAATATGTTATAGTTCATCACAAAGCTCTAGCAGCTTGGTGGCAATGACTTTGGAGAAACATCACTATCTCATCTGGAAGAGCAACTCCCACTCGATTCAAGTGATTTTTGTACTCAGACAATCTGAGCACAAGCTCAACGATTGAGCTTTTCTCCCTTAGTTTGCAGGCTAAGAAAATGGTCGGAGGTCTTATACCTCTTGACGTGGGCACGAGCCTGAAATCCCAATTTCAGCCCTCGAACATCTCATATGTTCCGCGACGTTTTGAAATCATCTTCGGTGCCTCAATTCTAAACCGTTTAACATTATTGAACTATCACGTAGTTATCAAAACGTGTATGTCAGATGTTCGCAACATCCACAGACTACGTTCGAGGTCCAGCACACCGAGCGGTGCATTAAGGACATAAGCCTTCTACGAAGCAACGAGGACAATCCTCAATTCACGGACCCAGTCCGCATAATTGCTACTATCAACTTTAAACTAAATTTTCTCTAGGAACATATCTAAACAGTGGAACTAAAGCGCGAGCTTACGACATAATTTGCAAAGATCTTTTGACTATGTTCAGGATAATTAAGTTCATCGTATGAACTCCCACTCAGATGGACATCCCTCTAGTCATCTAAGTGATTACATGATCCGAGTCAACTAGGCCGTGTCCGATCATCACGTGAGACGGACTAGTCATCATCGGTGAACATCTTCAAGTTGATCGTATCTACTATACGACTCATGCTCGACCTTTCGGTCTCTTGTGTTCCGAGGCCATGTCTGTACATGCTAGGCTTGTCAAGTCAACCTAAGTGTTTCGCGTGTGTAAATCTGGCTTACACCCGTTGTATGTGAACGTTAGAATCTATCACACCTGATCATCACATGGTGCTTCGAAACGACGAACTTTCGCAACGGTGCACAGTTAGGGGGAACACTTTCTTGAAATTTTAATGAGGGGTCATCTTATTTACTACCGTCATTCTAAGCCAATAAGATGTATAAACATGATAAACATCACATGCAATCAAATAGTGACATGATATGGCCAATATCATATTGCTCCTTTTGATCACCATCTTCGGGGCTCCATGATCATCATCGTCACCGGCATGACACCATGATCTCCATCATCGTGTCTCCATGAAGTTGTCTCGCCAACTTATTACTTCTACTACTATGGCTACCGGTTAGCAATAAAGTAAAGTAATTACATGGCATTGTTCAATGACACGCAGGTCATACAATAGATAAAGACAACTCCTATGGCTCCTGCCGGTTGTCATACTCATCGACATGCAAGTCGTGATTCCTATTACAAGAAAATGATCAATCTCATACATCACATATCATTCATCACATTCTTCTTGGCCATATCACATCACATAGCAAACCCTGCAAAAACAAGTTACACGTCCTCTAATTGTTGTTTGCAGGCTGCTATGGGTTTCTAGCAAGAACGTTTCTTACCTACGCAAAACCACAAAGTGATATGCCAATTGCTATTTACCCTTCATAAGGACCCTTTTCATAGAATCCGTTCCAACTAAAGTGGAGAGGCGGCACCGCTAGCCACCTTATGCACCAAGTGCATGTCGATCGGTGGAACTGTCTCACGTAAGTGTACGTAAGGTCGGTCAGGCCGCTTCATCCCACAATACCGTCGAAACAAGATTGGACTAGTAACGGTAAGCATATTGAACAAAATCAACGCCCACAACAACTTGTGTTCTACTCGTGCATAGAAACTACGCATAGACCTAGCTCATGATGCCACTGTTGGGGAACGTAGCAGAAATTCAAAATTTTCTACGCAACACCAAGATCTATCTATGGAGAGACTAGCAACGCGGGGAAGGAGAGTGCATCTACATACCCTTGTAGATCGCTAAGCGGAAGCGTTCAAGAGAACGGGGTTGAAGGAGTCGTACTCGTCGTGATCCAAATCACTGGAGATCCTAGTGCCGAACGGACGGCACCTCTGCGTTCAACACACGTACAGCCTGGTGACGTCTCCCATGCCTTGATCCAGCAAGGTGAGAGGGACAGGTTGGGGAAGACTCCGTCCAGCAGCAGCACGACGGCGTGGTGGTGATGGAGGAGCGTGGCAATCCGCAGGCTTCGCCAAGCACCGCGGAGAGGAGGAGTACTTGGGAGAGGGAAGGGCTGCGCCAGAGGCGTGTAGCTCCCATGTGCCTCCCCACTATATCTGAGGGTGGAGGGGCTGGTTTCTTGCCCTCCAAGTCCATTGGGGCGTTATAAAGGTGGGAGGAAAGAAATCCCATCATTTCCTTCCCCACCGATTGTTATCCCCTTTTTAGGGATCTCGATCTTATCCCTTCGGGATATGATCTTATTCCTTCTAAGGGGGGATCTTGGTGCGCCTTGACCAGGGGTGTGGGGCCTTGACCCCACTACCCACGTTCATGTGGGTCCCCCATGCAGGTGGGCCCCACTCCGGAACCTTCTAGAACCTTCCCGGTACAATACCGAAAAATCCCGAACATTTTCCGGTGGCCAAAATAGGACTTCCCATATATAAATCTTTACCTCCGGACCATTCCGAAACTCCTCTGACATTCGGGATCTCATCCGGGACTCCGAACAACATTCGGTAACCACATACAAACTTCCTTTATAACCCTAGCGTCATCGAACCTTAAGTGTGTAGACCCTACGGGTTCGGGAACCATGCAGACATGACCGAGACGTTCTCCGGTCAATAACCAACAGCGGGATCTGGATACCCATGTTGGCTCCCACATGTTCCACGATGAACTCATCGGATGAACCACGATGTCAAGGACTCAATCAATCCCGTATACAATTCCCTTTGTCTAGCGGTATTGTACTTGCCCGAGATTCGATCGTCGGTATCCCGATACCTTGTTCCATCTCGTTACCGGCAAGTCTCTTTACTCGTCCCGTAACACATCATCCCGTGATCAACCCCTTGGTCACATTGTGCACATTATGGTGATGTCCTACCGAGTGGGCCTAGAGATACCTCTCCATTACACGGAGTGACAAATCCCAGTCTCGATTCATGCTAACCCAATAGACACTTTCGGAGATACCCGTAGTGCACCTTTATAGCCACCCAGTTACGTTGTGACATTTGGTACACCCAAAGCATTCCTACGGTATCCGGGAGTTGCACAATCTCATGGTCTAAGGAAATGATACTTGACATTAGAAAAGCTTTAGCATACGAACTACACGATCTTTGTGCTAGGCTTAGGATTGGGTCTTGTCCGTCACATCATTCTCCTAATGATGTGATCCCGTTATCAATGACATCCAATGTCCATGGTCAGGAAACCGTAACCATCTATTGATCAACGAGCTAGTCAACTAGAGGCTTACTAGGGACATGGTGTTGTCTATGTATCCACACATGTATCTGAGTTTCCTATCAATACAATTATAGCATGGATAATAAACGATTATCATGAACAGGGAAATATAGTAATAATAACTAATTTATTATTGCCTCTAGGGCATATTTCCACACCTACCCCCTATTCTACTGTCAGTCTTAGAACCACATGTTGGGGAACGTAGTAATTTCAAAAAATTTCCTACGCACACGCAAGATCATGGTGATGCATAGAAACGAGAGGGGAGAGTGTTGTCTACGTACCCTCGTAGACCGAAGCGGAAGCGATCATAACGTAGAGGAAGTAGTCCTACGTTCTCCTCGCGATCCGACCGATCCCGGCGTCGTTACTCGGCGCCACCGAGTTCTTGACACACGACAGCTCGATGGCGCTCCTCGGGCTCCAATCCGAGAGAGCTTGGGAGGGAGAGTTCCGTCGACGACGGCGTGGTGACGATCTTGATGTTCTACCGGCGCAGGGCTTCGCCTAAGCTTTGCGACCATATGACCGAGGTGGAATATGGTGGAGGGGGGCACCGCACACGGCTAAGGATCGATCTGTAGATCAACTTGTGTGTTCTAGGGTGCCCCCGCCTCAGATATAAAGGAGCAAGGGGTGCGGCGGCCCTTGGAGGAGGCGGAGGAGTCCTACTCCCACGGAGTAGGACTCCCCCTTCCTAGTTGGAGTAGGATTGGGGAGGGAAGAGGGAAGGGGGCGCCGCCTCTCCTTGTCCTATTCGGACTAGGGGGGAGGCGCTGCCTGCCCTGGCCGCCCTTCCTCTTCTCCCTCATGGCCCACTAAGGCCCAATAGTCCCGGGAGGGTTCGGTAACCCCGGTGTTCCTAAAATCCCGATTTCACCGGAACCATTCGAACTCCAAATATAGGCTTCCAATATATCAATCTTTATGTCTCGACCATTTCGAGACTCCTTGTCATGTCCGTGATCACATCCGGACTCCAAACTTCTTTGGTACATCAAAATACATAAACTCATAATATAACCGTCATGAAACCTTAACTGTGCGGACCCTACGGTTCGAGAACAATGTAGACATGACCGAGACACGTCTCCGGTCAATAACCAATAGCGGGACCTGGATGCCCATATTGGCTCCTACATATTCTACGAAGATCTTTATCGGTCGGACCGCATAACAACATACGTTGTTCCTTTGTCATCGGTATGTTACTTGCGAGATTCGATTGTCGGTATCCAATACCTAGTTCAATCTCGTTACGGCAAGTCTCTTTACTCGTTCCGTAATACATCATCTCATAGCTAACTCATTAGTTGTAATGCTTGCAAGGCTTCAAGTGATGTGTATTACCGAGAGGGCCTAGAGATACCTCTCCGACAATCGGAGTGACAAAACCTAATCTCAAATACGCCAACCCAACATCGCCTTTGGAGACACTGTAGTACTCCTTTATAATCACCCGATTACGTTGTGACGTTTGGTAGCACCAAAGTGTTCCTCCGTAAGCGGAGTTGCATAATCTCATAGTTACAGGAACATGTATATGTCATGGATAAAAGCGGTAGCAACATACTAAACGATCATGTGCTAAGCTAATGGAATGGGTCATGTCAATCAGATCATTCAACTAATGATGTGACCTTGTTAATCAAATAACAACTCTTTGTTCATGGTTAGGAAACATAACCATCTTTGATTAACAGGCTAGTAGAGGCATACTAGTGACATATTGTTTGTCTATGCATTCACACATGTATCATGTTTCCGGTTAATACAATTCTAGGATGAATGATAAACATTTATCATGAAATAAGGAAATAAATAATAACTTTATTATTGCCTCTAGGGCATATTTCCTTCAGTCTCCCACTTGCACTAGAGTCAATAATCTAGATTACATAGTAATGATTCTAACACCCATGGAGTCTTGGTGTTGATCATGTTTTGCTCGTGGAAGAGGCTTAGTCAACGGTTCGCTACATTCAGATCCGTATGTATCTTGCAAATCTCTATGTCTCCCACGGACTAGATCCGGATGGAATTGAAGCGTCTCTTGATGTGCTTGGTCCTCTTGTGAAATCTGGATTCCTTCGCTAAGGCAATTGCTCCGAGATTGTCACAGAAGATTTTCATTGGACCCGATGCACTAGGTATGACACCTAGATCGGATATGAACTCTTTCATCCGAGACTCCTTCATTAGCTGCTTCGAAGCTGCTATGTACTCCGCTTCACATGTAGATCCCGCCACGATGCTTTGTTTAGAACGCACCAACCGACAGCTCCTCCGTTTAGTGTAAATACGTATCCGTATGCGATTTAGAATCGTCCGGATCGGTGTCAAAACTTGCATCAACGTAACTGCGTTTGATGAGCTCTTTGTCACCTCCATATCGAGAAACATATCCTTAGTCCTTTTCGTATTTCGGGATGTTCTTGACCGTGTCGATGATCCACTCTGGATTACTTTGGTACCTCCTGCTAAGCTTATAGCAAGGCACACATCAGTCTGGTACACAACATTGCATACATGATAGAGCCTATGGCTGAAGCATAGGAACATCTTTCATTTCTCTCTATCTTCTGCAGTGGTCGGGCATTGAGTCTTACTCAACTTCACACCTTGTAACACAGGCAAGAACCCTTTCTTTGCTTGATCCATTTTGAACTTCTTCAAAATTTTGTCAAGGTATGTGCTTTGTGAAAGTCCAATTAAGCGTCTTGATCTATCTCTATAGTTTTTGATGCCCAATATGTAAGCAGCTTCACCGAGGTCTTTCATTGAAAAACTCTTATTCAAGTATCCCTTTATGCTATCCAGAAATTCTATATCATTTCCGATCAGTAATATGTCATCTACATATAATATCAGAAATGCTACAGAGCTCCCACTCACCTTTTTGTAAATACTGAGGCTTCTCCAAAAGTGCAGATGAACCCAAATGCTTTGATCACACTATCAAAGCGTTTATTCCAACTCCGAGATACTTGCACCAGTCCATAAATGGATCGCTGGAGCTTGCACACTTTGTTAGCTCCCTTTGGATCGATAAAACCTTCTGGTTGCATCATATACAACTCTTCTTCCAGAAATCCATTCAGGAATGCGGTCTTTACATCCATTTGCCAAATTTCATAATCATAAAATGCGGCAATTGCTAACATGATTCGGACAGACTTAAGCATCGCTACGGGTGAGAAGGTCTCATCGTAGTCAATCCCTTGAACTTGTCGAAAACCCTTTGCGACAAGTCGAGCTTTGTAGACAGTAACATTACCGTCAGCGTCAGTCTTCTTCTTGAAGATCCACTTGTTTTCTATTGCTTGCCTACCCTCGGGCAAGTCAACCAAAGTCCATACTTTGTTTTCATACATGGATCCCATCTCAGATTTCATGGCTTCAAGCCATTTTGCGGAATCTGGGCTCACCATCGCTTCTTCATAGTTCGTAGGTTCATCATGATCTAGTAGCATGATTTCCGAACAGGATTACCGTACCACTCTGTGCGGATCTTACTCTGGTTGATCTACGAGGTTACGTAGTAACTTGATCGAAGTTTCATGATCAACATCATCAACTTCCTCACTATTTGATGTAGATGTCTCGTAAACGGTTTCGTGACAAACTACTTTCAAGCAAGGGAGAAGGTACAATTACCTCATCAAGTTCTACTTTCCTCCCACTCACTTCTTTCGAGAGAAACTCCTTCTCTAGAAAGGATCCATTCTTAGCAACAAATGTCTTGCCTTCGGATCTGTGATAGAAGGTGTACCCAACTGTCTCCTTTGGGTATCCTATGAAGACACATTTCTCCGATTTGGGTTCGAGCTTATCAGGTTGAAGCTTTTTCACATAAGCATCGCATCCCCAAACTTTAAGAAACGACAACTTTGGTTTCTTGCTAAACCATAGTTCATAAGGTGTCGTCTCAACGGATTTTGACGGTGTTCTATTCAGTGTGAATGTGGCCGTCTCTAGAGCATAACCCCAAAACGATAGCGGTAAATCTGTAAGAGACATCATAGATCGCATCATATCTAGTAAAGTGCGATTCGACGTTCGGACACACCATTACTGTTGTGGTGTTCGGGTGGCGTGAGTTGTGAAACTATTCCGCATTGTTTCAAATGTAGACCAAACTCGTAACTCAAATATTCACCTCCACGATCGATCGTAGAAACTTAATTTTCTTATTACGATGATTTTCAACTTCACTCTGAAATTCTTTGAACTTTTCAAATGTTTCAGACTTATGTTTCATTAAGTAGATATACCCATATCTCGCTTAAATCATCTGTGAAGGTGAGAAAATAACGATATCCGCCACGAGCCTCAACATTCATCGGACCACATACATACAGTATGTATGATTTCCAACAAATTTGTTGCTCTCTCCATAGTACCGAGAACGGGTTTTAGTCATCTTGCCCATGAGGCACGGTTACAAGTGCCAAGTGATTCATAATCAAGTGACTCCAAAAGCCCATCAAGATGGAGTTTCTTCATGCGTTTTATACCGATATGACCTAAACGGCAAGTGCCACAAATAAGTTGCACTATCATTATCAACTCTGCATCTTTTGGTTTCAACATTATGAATATGTGTATCACTACTATCGAGATTCATCAAAATAGACCACTCTTCAGGGTGCATGACCATAAAAGATATTACTCATATAAATAGAACAACCATTATTCTCGATTTAAATGAATAACCGTCTCGCATCAAACAAGATCCAGATATAATGTTCATGCTCAACGCAGCACCAAATAACAATTATTTAGGTCTAAAACTAATCCGAAGGTAGATGTAGAGGTAGCGTGCCGACCGCGATCACATCGACTTTGGAACCATTTCCCACGCGCATCGTCACCTCGTCCTTTGCCGGTGTTAAGCAATCCGTAGTCCTGCTTTGAGTTGCAAATATTAGCAATGTAACCAAGATCAAATACCAGTGCTCTGCGAGCTCTAGTAAGGTACACATCAATAACATGTATATCACATATACCTTTGTTCACCTTGCCATCCTTCTTATCCGCCAAATACTTGGGGCAGTTCCGCTTCAAATGACGATCGCTTGCAAGAGAAGCACTCGGTTTCAGGTTTAGGTCCAGATTTGGGTTTCTTCTCCGAGCGACAACTTGCTTGCTGTTCTTCTTGAAGTTCCTTCTTCTTCCCTTTGCCTTTCTTCTTGAAACTAGTGGTCTTATTGACCATCAACACTTGATGCTCCTTCTGATTTCTACCTCCGCAGCCTTTAGCATTGCGAAGAGCTCTGTATAGTCTTTACTAACCCTTGCATATTATAGTTCATCACGAAGCCTTTGTAGCTTGGTGGCGGTGATTGAAGAATTTCATCAATGACACAATCATCCGGAAGATTAACTCCCGTTGAGTCAAGTGATTGTAATACCCGGACATTTTGAGTATGTGCTCACCGACGTAACTATTCTCCTCCATCTTGCAACTATAGAACTTATTGGAGACTTCATATCTCTCAATCCGGGCATTCTGTTGGAATATGAACTTCAACTCTGGAACATCTCATATGCTCCATGACGCTCAAAACGTCGTTGAAGTCCGGTTCTAAGCCGTAAAGCATGGCTGCTTGAACTATAGAGTAGTCATCAGCTTTGCTCGCCAGACGTTCTTAACGTTGTCGGTTGCATCAAGAAGAGTTCTGGCACCTAGCGGTGCATCCGGGGCGTAACTCTTCTCGTGCAACAATGAGGATAATCCTCAAATTCTGAGACCCGATCCGTGTAGTTGCTACCATCATCTTTCAACTTTGCTTTCTCAAGGAACGCATTAAAATTCAACGGAACAACAGCACGAGCCATCTATCTACAATCAAACATAGACAAGCAAGATACTATCAGGTACTAAGTTCATGATAAATTTAAGTTCAATTAATCATATTATTCAAGAACTCCCACTTAGAAAGACATCTCTCTAGTCATCTAAGTGATCACGTGATCCAAATCAACTAACCATAACCGATCATCACGTGAGATGGAGTAGTATTCAATGGTGAACATCTTATGTTGATCATATCTACTATATGATTCACGCTCGACCTTTCGGTCTCCGTGTTCCGAGGCCATATCTGCATATGCTAGGCTCGTCAAGTATAACCTGAGTATTCTGCGTGTGCAAAAACTGGCTTGCACCCGTTGTAGATGGACGAGAGCTTATCACACCCGATCATCACGTGGTGTGCGGGCACGACGAACTTTGGCAGCGGTGCATACTCGGGAGAACACTTCTTGATAATTTAGTGAGAGATCATCTTATAATGCTACCGTCAATCAAAGCAAGATAAGATGCATAAAAGATAAACATCACATGCAAATCAATATAAGTGATATGATATGGTCATCATCGTCTTGTGCTTCGTGATCTCCATCTCTCGCAGCACCATCATGATCACCATCGTCACCGGCGCGACACCTTGATCTCCATCGTAGCATCGTTGTCGCCTCGCCAATCTTATGCTTCTCGACTATCGCTACCGCTTAGTGATAAAGTAAAGCATTACGTAGCGATTGCATTTCATACAATAAGCGACAACCATATGGCTCCGCCGATTGCCGATAAGTTCGGTTACAAAACATGATCATCTCATACAATAAAATATAGCATCACGTCTTGACCATATCACATCACAACATGCCCTGCAAAAACAAGTTAGACGTCCTCTACTTTGTTGTTGCAAATTTTACGTGGCTGCTACGGGCTTAAGCAAGAACCAATCTCACCTACGCATCAAAACCACAACGATACTTCGTCAAATAGACTCCGTTTTAACCTTCTCAAGGACCGGGCGTAGCCACACTCGGTTCAACTAAAGTGAGAGAGACAGACACCCGCCAGTCACCTTAAGCAATGAGTGATCGTAGCGGTGAAACCAGTCTCGCGTAAGCGTACGCGTAATGTCGGTCCGGGCCGCTTCATCTCACAATACCGCTGAACCAAAGTATGACATGCTGGTAGGTAGTATGACTTGTATCGCCCACAACTCACTTGTGTTCTACTCGTGCAAAACATCAAACCATAAAAACCTAGGCTCGGATGCCTTTGTTGGGGAACGTAGTAATTTCAAAAATTTCCTACGCACACGCAAGATCATGGTGATGCATAGCAACGAGAGGGAGAGTGTTGTCTACCCTCGTGAGACCAAAGCGAAGCGATCACAACGTAGAGGAAGTAGTCGACGTTCTCCTCGCGATCCGACCGATCCCGACGCAGCACTCGGCGCCACCGAGTTCTTGACACACGACAGCTCGATGGCGCTCCTCGGGCTCCAATCAAAGAGAGCTTGGGGGAGGAGAGTTCCACAAGACGACGGCGTGGTGACGATCTTGATGTTCTACCGGCGCAGGGCTTCTCCTAAGCTTTGTGACGATATGACCGAGGTGGAATATGGTGGAGGGGGGCACCGCACACGGCTAAGGATCAATCTGTAGATCAACTTGTGTGTTCTAGGGTGCCCCCGTGCCCCCGTATATAAAGGAGCAAGGGGGGTGCGGCCGGCCCTTGGAGGAGGCGCGCCGGAGGAGTCCTACTCCCACCGGGAGTAGGACTCCCCCTTCCTAGTTGGAGTAGGATTGGGGAGGGAAGAGGGAAGGGGGCGCCGCCTCTCCTTGTCCTATTCGGACTAGGGGAGGCGCGCGCCTGCCCTGGCCGCCCTTCCTCTTCTCCCTCATGGCCCACTAAGGCCCAATAGTCCCCGGAGGGTTCCGGTAACCCCGGTGTTCCTAGAAAATCCGATTTCACCGGAACCATTCCAACTCCAAATATAGGCTTCCAATATATCAATCTTTATGTCTCGACCATTTCGAGACTCCTCGTCATGTCCGTGATCACATCCGGACTCGAACTTCTTCGGTACATCAAAATACATAAACTCATAATATAACCGTCATCGAAACCTTAAGCGTGCGGACCCTACGGTTCGAGAAAAATGTAGACATGACCGAGACACGTCTCTGGTCAATAACCTATAGCGGGACCTGGATGCCCATATTGGCTCCTACATATTCTACGAAGATCTTTATCGGTCGGACCGCATAACAACATCGTTGTTCCTTTGTCATCGGTATGTTACTTGCCCGAGATTCGATCGCGGTATCCAATACCTAGTTCAATCTCGTTACCGGCAAGTCTCTTTACTCGTTCCGTAATACATCATCTCACAGCTAACTCATTAGTTGTAATGCTTGCAAGGCTTCAGTGATGTGTATTACCGAGAGGGCCCAGAGATACCTCTCCGACAATCGGAGTGACAAAACCTAATCTCAAATCGCCAACCCAACATCGCCTTTGGAGACACTGTAGTACTCCTTTATAATCACCCGATTACGTTGTGACGTTTGGTAGCACCAAAGTGTTCCTCCGTAAGCGGAGTTGCATAATCTCATAGTTACAGGAACATGTATATGTCATGGATAAAAAGCAGTAGCAACATACTAAACGATCGTGTGCTAAGCTAATGGAATGGGTCATGTTAATCAGATCATTCAACTAATGATGACCTTGTTAATCAAATAACAACTCTTTGTTCATGGTTAGGAAACATAACCATCTTTGATTAACAAGCTAGTAGAGGCATACTAGTGACATATTGTTTGTCTATGCATTCACACATGTATCATGTTTCCGGTTAATACAATTCTAGCATGAATGATAAACATTTATCATGAAATAAGGAAATAAATAATAACTTTATTATTGCCTCTAGGGCATATTTCCTTCACCACGACACCAGGCAGGAGAGGAGGTGGAGGACCATGCTGTGTAGGGCCTGGAGGTGGAGGAAGTCCTCGAGGGTTGCCATCAACTATAGCCATAACAGGAAAAACCAGTTAGTTGTTTTATCTTGATGCTCAAACTAACATAGCGTGCGCAACTGGGTAGCATGTTCTGTGCAACTGGGCACCATGATGTGTGCAACTGAAATTACACACCTAGTTAGATGGGGTGTTGGGCAGGTAATTACCTGGATGATGAGGCCCGTGGGTACTCCCTGTAGGGCCATTGGGAGGAGCACGTGAGCCACTGCTTGTTGGGCCAGGCGGGGGAGGAGGTGGCGGAGCATGCCGTGTAGGGCCTGGGCCTGGAGGAGGAGGAGGTCCTCGAAGGTTGCCATCATCTGATGGCCCCGTCGTAGCAGTCGGTTTTTCCTTTTTCTTGGACTTGTTCAGGTGGCCGATCTCGGTACGTGTTGCACGCATATGCTTGTATACAATAGCTTGTGCTGCATCGGAACCACTCGCAAACTTTGCTAGTTTCCGAAAATCGTATATCATGTTCCTCTCCCTTATCTGCTTCTTTGATTGAGGAGTCATTTCATTCGGTTGCTCATAACCAGTCCCTGGCGCACTAGGTATAGCAGTAGGTGTCCAACGTCTTAGCATGTACCTTTCCGATATGACATCAACTCCAATATGGGTGAACACCTTGAGGATGTGGCAACAGAGGATGCCGTCCTTGTCCATTTTACAACACTCACACAAATACGAACCCTCCTCCACCCTTGCCTGCACCAAGTAGTTTCGAGAACCATATTTGGGAACAAATTCCTGATTCGGTCTGAGCTCGAAAATATCAGCACCAACTTGGAATGCATTATAACGTCCAATCAGCTCAAACTCTTCTCTGAACTTGCGGACTTGCGGTAAAGGTCCCTAGTGTAGGTTTTGTAAGCTTGCTTCTCTATTGGGAAGTTGGACCACATCTCAATCTCAAGGTGTTCTGTCCTGTAATCCTTGCAGCATTCCTTGGCAAGGATGTGGTTCTGAATTTTTTCATATTGCTTGACGAAGTTCAGCATCGAGTTGTGTGGGTTCACTTATCTTTTTCGGACGGCATTGAATCCCTCACTATACTGTGTAGACTGCAGGAAGGGGAAGAACTTGTGTTTGAAGTAGCATGGCATCCAAGTTAACCTGTATTCGTACAACTTCACAAAGTGTGTGTGTGTCATAGCCTCATACTTCACCATTAACCCAGCCCAATTCTGTTCAAACTCGTCTGGAGTGAAGCTGAAGTCAACACAATAGTTGAAATCATCAGAGTGCCCTGGATTTCGGCACAACAGCCAACCAACTTTTTCCTGCGCCTTCTTCATGATGTGCCACCGACAACATCAATGCATGGTGGTTGGAAAGATGCTCTATATTGACTGCCTCATTGCACCATCTTGATCGGTTATGAAGTTGTGAGGAGGTTTGCCACCCATAGCCTCTAGGAATGCTTGGAAGACCCAATCAAAGCTTGATGCCAACTCCTGCCTCACAAACGCGCAACCGAGCATGACAAATTGGCCATGTCGGTTTATTCCAATGAAGGGTGCGAACGGCATATTATACATGTCGGTCATGTGGGTAGTGTCAAACGATATGAAATCGTGGTACGCCTCAGCATAAGCTTTTCGAGCTAAGCCATCCACCCAAAATATGTTGACAACTCTGTCCTCTTCATCATATTTTACCTTATAGAAGAAGTCTGGATCGGTTTTCTGTATATCCTTGAAGTGCGCAATTGTCTCAATCATGACACCCTCCTTTGTGTCATCTCTACGAAAACTTGTACACACATTTGTTATTGCCTTTGGTCCGAACGGCACCATCATTTCAGATCCGTAGAGAACTCTGCCATTATATGCATCATACGTCCTGCATAATCAAAAACAAAACAATATATCTTTTTTTTAGTTGCACGAATGCGCACATCCAGCTGCACAGTAATAGGACATGTGTTGGCACAGAAGATAATTGTAGGAAATGGACACCTAGCTGCACCTTTTTAAAAACACTTTGCACTTTTTGCATACATGACATTGTGTAGTTGCACAGTGAAGGCAATCTAGTTGCACAACAAGCACCAAAGTGATATAGAAACAACATGGGAAGTTGGACACCAGTTGCACAGTTAAGTCATTTCAGTTGCACAGTAGTACCATAACAGTTGCACACTGGACTGCCTAGTGGGAAACTTAATTCTTTAAGGGATATAGAAACACCACACTTGCAGTCAAGTTGAAGTTATACAAGATGCGCAAAAACTCCTTTTCATTAGGTGAGATGCCTTGGTGGGATCTCAAGTATTTGGACAACGAAAGTTTGTTCACCAGCGGATGATTGTGGTCACGAACAAAGTGTGTCACCTCCCATCGCCCATCTATCTGCTTCACCAACATTTTTGCCTTGCATTGAGTCTGCTTTATTGTCTCGTGTTTCCGTTTCTTCTTCTTCTTACTAGGACCAGCCTCCTCTTCAGCAAAGATTGGAGGTTCATCTTCCATTTCCTCATCACTGTCAACATGTTTTGGATCTGGAATAGGGTCTAGGACAGGAGGAGCCTCAGCTCCTCCATCATCAGCTTTGGGCTTCTTGAACTTGTTGCAGCAAAACTTTTGTTATATCAATACATTGGTGTGGGGTGTCCGCCTAGAGGTGATCATCTTGACAGAGAAACCCATCCGTAGGGCGTAACTGTTGTAGTGATCCTTAGCAATTTGAAGGCTGTCAAATCTCATGCCAAAATAGGGTTCCATAGGTTGAGAACCAGCCTCATCCTCTCCTTCTTCTCCTTGCACAGCTCCATCAACAGCCCCAACCGCTAGCTCAGTCCTGGTTGGACAAGGAACATTTGCCGCGGTTCCCGTGTTATCAAGAGTATGGCTCTCTAACTGCAAAGACACCACTACAGGGGCACCACAGGTTGATGACTGGCCTGCCACATTGTCATGGCCCATAGGGTTACCACCATGACTTGCCTGCGTGTAGTAAACAGATCGCCCATTTTCTGTCCAATTTCCTTGTGGTATGTTGGGTTGCTGCTGATCCATATCATGAGGAAGCTCATGAGATCAGGAGGCAACTCATTGAGATCAAGCATTTTTTTTCCTTTTTTTTGGATGCTGCCACACACTCCCTGCACATATAAAAAAGAAGAAAGTGATGTCGTCAGTTTTTAACCACAGAAAAGAGTGTCTCAAACAACCTAAAAACTTAGTAAATAGGCAGTTGCACACCATTTTATGACAATCTTAGTTCCAAAAGCAACATGTCTATAGCAGAATCTTTTATTATAACATGCATGCATTTTTTGTTTACACAGAGTTGTTATGTTAATTGCACAGTTTGCAGTAAATAGTTGGCAAGAAGATGACCTTTTTTACTACATAGTTTTCCCGACTTTTTCCTCTGTTTTTGTTGCAATGATCCGCAGGTTTTCTGTTGGCAAGGAGCTGATTCAGATTTTTCAACACATAACTGGGACACACTTTGATGCTAGTTTTGGAGATGCAAAATCCAGGTGAAAGAAGAAAGAAGAATTGGATGACAGACTATAGATATATGGTTTTCGTCGCTGTTTCTGTTTTTTACTTCCAGTATATTTAAACATATTTTTACACTATAGCTTTGCAGTAGGTGTGCTACCAGAATATATGTGTGGGACAAGTATATATGCGTGACTACTTTAATATGGTTTATGGCTTCAATAGCCTTGTTTATTTGTCTGTTGCACAAATTGCTGCAGAAGTTGCTATCGATCATTGTGTGTTTTTCACAAATGTTCTTTTGTTTTTGCTGCCGTACTGCAGATTTTTGGTTTTGGCTAGAATAGATCTTTCAGTTGCCCAGGATGCATATATCAGTTGGCCAGCATGCATGTTTAGTTGGACAGTCAATGTGTTCAGTTTGCTAGAATAGATGTTTCATTTTCTCATGATGCATATATCAGTTGGCCAGCATGCATGTTTAGTTTGGTAGTCAATGTGTTTAATTTGCTAGAATAGATGTTTCAATTTCCCGAGATGCATATATCAGTTGGCCAGCATGCATGTTCAGTTGGACAGTCAATTTGTTCAGTTTGCTAGAATAGATGTTTCAATTTCCTAGGATGCATATATCAATTGGCCAGCATGCATGCTCAGTTGCACAGTCAATGTGTTCAGATGCTAGAATAGATGTTTCAATTTTCTAGGATGCATATATCAGTTGGCCAGCATGCATGTTCAGTTGCACAGTCAATGTGTTCAGTTGGGTAGAATAGATGTTTGAATTTCCCAGCATACATATATCAGCTGGCCAGCATGCATGTTCAGTTCGCTAGAATCATGTTTTAGTTGCCCAAAAAATATGTCTTAGTTGACTTGTTGAACACATAAAAGGGGCAGGGGAAACTTGCCTGGCATGCATTTTTAGAAAACATGTTCAGTTTCAATCTCAAACCGTGTGTTAGTGTGCAGATGCACTCATGGGGGGGAGGGGTGTGATGTTGACGATGGGGTGATGTGGCAGATCCACTCCTTTTTTGAAGCAGCTTCTCCATGGATTTGCTGATGGATCTATGGAGAAGGGTGTTTATAGATGCAGTACAAGAAGGGGGAGAACTGAAGAGAGTCAGAGAGGAAGTACTTGCCTGATGTTGCTGCCTGGTATGGCTCTGATCACCCTGCCCTTTAGATCAATTTGTTGAAGTAGATTCTTCTGCTTTTCTGCTGCCATGGCGGCTGTACAGGAGGAGGAAGAAGGAGCCTTGGATCCCTTCCTTTCATGGAGGACAAGAAAGTAGCGTGGGAGGGGCTGGGGCGAGCGGGCGTGGGAGGGGTTGGGACGTGGGGGCGAGCGAGCTTGTGGACAGCTGACCACGTGGGGGATCGATTTTCTGTTCGGGATTGGGCGCTGCATCGCTCGGTTTGGTGGTCGCTTGTCCCTGCTTTTTCTGTACCATGCGAGGGGACAGGGACTTTCCTATTTAGGCTGGCCGCTCGATCGCACTAGTGGGCAGCCGGCCGCCCACTAGACGCGTCCATTCAACAACAGTTCGGTACTCCTCCGTGGCCACAAAATCGGCAAATCCTATTTGGCGGTGCAGGCGCCGGTTAAAGGCAATTTTCTTAACCGGCCCCTACAGTGGCGTAAGCTGGGCCGACCATTTGTTTTTCGAAAAAACAAAAAAAAACGACTGCTCCGCGAGATTCAATTGACATTTGTTTCAGGGCGAACCATACTAACCATCTTGAAAATCGGTTGACATTTGTTTGGTCTCTTCTTTTTCAGCATTTTTATCTTTACAGAGTGCGCGGGAGCCCCAGTTTGGCTCTTTCTCACCGGTTTTCTGGGCTGGGTTCCGGGGATTTTCTTTTACCCGGTTTTCTTCCGTTTTTCTAATTTCTGTTTTGTTTTTCTTTCTTGTTTTTTTGTTTCTCCCTGTCTGTTTTTATTTTTCATATTCAATGAACTTTGGCAAATCGATGAACTATTTTTCAAATTTGGTGTACTTTCTTCAAAATTGATGAACTTTTTTTAAATTCTATAAACTTTTTCCAAATACGATGAACTTTTTTTTACAAATGATTAACTGTTTTTGAATTAAATAAACTTTTTTGAATTTTGATCAACTTTTTCTAGATCGATGAACTTTTTTAAAGTCGATGAGTTTTTAAAAATTTGATGAACATTTTTTTCAGATTTCATGAACTTTTTTCCAAAATCAGTGAACTATTTTCAAATTCCATGAACTTTTTTCAAATTCAATGAACTTTTTCGAAGTTTATGAACATTTTTTAGTTTGGTGAACTTTTTTGAAATTGGTGAGCTTTTTTTCAAGATTTCGATGAACATTTTTTATTTGTTTGTGAACTATTTTTTAAAGTTGATGAACTTTTTTCAACATCATTGAACTTTTCTTGAATATGGCAATGTTTTTTAGCATGTTCATGAACCTTTTCCGAAATCTGTGAAGTTTTAATTTTATTTAAAGAAAAGCCGCGGTTGCACTATTTTTGGATAGTTTTCGCGCTTTTTAGGTCCATTTTAGTGTGGTGCCCCTTCGTGGGCTGGCCCACCTTTTTTTGAAACGAGGCAAAAGACTTGCCATTTTATTGATTAAGAAGAAGTGAGAATTGCCCGGTTAATTAACGAAAAACCGGGCTAAAACCGAAACAACCCAACCCATAAACACATGGGCACCACCGGCCAACCTGGCCACCGACGTGGAACAGACTCCACGATGACACATGCCAACAGATGGCCACACGCACAAACAAATGACAGCTCAGACTTTGAAACATCACCAGGGAAATATGCAGGACTTGCGCCGACCGTGCCTGCCGCAAACGACAACCAAGCGCCTGTCATCGTCACCACCTGGACCCGCTGCACCACAGCTCGGACTTCAAAGCAACAAGGCAAACCACGAAAGAGCACCTCGGACACGTCGGAAAGATCCGACTACCAAGCCCGAGCCGCGACCCAAGGTCCTCTTGACACCATCATCGTTGCCAAACAGAAAGCAGCGCCCCCAAAACGGCCGCCTCAGCAACCACGCGGCGAAGATGCCGCCATCCACCGCGGTGAAGATGCCGCCATCCACCAGTCTCCAGTTGTAGCCGGCTCCGAGACGATGCCCCCAAGAAGGAAGAAGACGTGGAGACGCCTTCATCGTCCGATCCCGTGGATCTAAGGATTCCCTCCGGAGCCAAGGCCGCGGGGAGAAGCACCACACCCCAACGATGCTTCCAAGAAAGAGTGTGGCACTCGCGGGCGTCGCCGTCGCCGGATCCGGCAGAGGCCGGAGAAGGATTTCTCCCGGAGATGCTCAACCACCACAAGCCCGAACCAGCCGGCCACCAACCGCCACCAAACCAGCACCACAGAGCACCGAGGGGAAGCTCCCGCCCGCACCCGCGCTCGTCCCAGCTTAGGCCGCCCCGCATGACCCCCGACTAGCAGCAGCAGGGATGCCAGGTCTTGGGCGCGCATAGCCGTTTCCACCGGTCGGCCGACCCCGCTAGAGGAAGGAGGAGCAGCACCCGAATCTTGCCAAGCCGCACCACCTCCCGCCGCAGCAAGGACGCCAAACAGCAGCAACCCTGTCCTCGCCCTCGCAGCTGACGGGAGCCACCGCCCGCCTGCGGTCGCGCCACCCAGAGACCGGACCGGATCTAGGGCCGCCGCCCCAGCCCCCAAAACCGCCGCCAGGAGCAGCTCGCGGTCGCCCTTGCCGCCTTAGGAGCAGGGGCCCGCCGCTACCGCTGCCGACGCCGGCGGGAGCAGCGGCAAGGTGGGCACAAGCTTGGCCCTCCTTTGGCGGCTAGGGTTGATGCCCCGGTGCCGCTAGGGAGCAGCACGGGAGTGAGAGGGAAAAGTGTCTTGATCAGGACTACTCGGGCTGGCCCACCTCGTGCTGTAGCGAGTGCCGCATCTCCTAATCGGCGCCTGCAGCGCCGACTAGGAGCTCCCCACAAAATCCTGAACTCCACCGCCAGCTTCTGATAGCCAGCTCCTCACGAGAGAGCCAGGATCTAGCGATCTGTTCGGCTACATAACTTCTCGCTGTGTTGCCCTTCTGTGGCCCATCAGATAGACATTGTAGCAGGCCGATAGTCCAAGGGATGGCCCATAGGCCCGGTCAGCTGTAGCTATTTTAGCAAAAAAATAATGGCGGCTACAACGCATTAGCCGACTGATCATTGGGAAAGATCAGCCGCCTGGCTAGCTGTCAGATCAGTTTCGATTCAATATGCTACAACCGTCTGATTTCTTCTCATCACCACTCCTGTTCCACAAGCCCCTCTCGCTCCTTTGCAACGACAGGGGAGAAGCGGACTATTCAGAATGCAACACATTGCCCAAAATTCATATGAAAAGCAGCAGCAACGCATGCGCCACTGCTTGCAGCCACCGTGCCACCGGTCGCCCCGCGACAGCCACCAGTCATCGCGTCATGTCGTCACAGCACCTTCTCTTTCGCCAAGTACGCCCAGGGATGAGACATAGTGTGACCTTCTGCAGCAGGAACATCGCCCACAATCTCTGTCATCGGTGCCGCCATGGATGCTACTTTGCAGCCATGCCACCCCAAGTCCACCCAGCATTGATGCTTTGCAGCACCGTTGCCACTCCCGCAGCACCGGCAGCCGCCACCGCCGCCACTGCATCACATCACCGGTGCTTCTCTGCAGTGACACGCGTGTTGCATAGCAACGTCGGCAGCACCCGAGCACCGCATTGCAGCGCCGACGAGCGTCAACGCTGCTGCATCGCAGCATCACGCCCGTTGCACTGCAGCTCCGTGGCCGGCAACACAAGGCCTGTTGCACTGCAGCTCCGACACCCACCAGCGTGTTGCACTACGCAGCATCCCCCCGTCGCATACTAGATTCACGGGTTGTAGCTCTTCTCCTTGGCAGCACCAGCGGCGTTACATCGACGTGCTTCGGCAACACCAACCGCGGGAGCAACGGTGCTCGCCGGCGAACCTCGGTTTTTTAGCTCTCCCCTGCTTGTAACAATGGCGGAGATCCCCCATGGATTCCTGTTGTGGGGGGAAGCAGCACGCGCGACCAGACGGAGGGGTTGATGGCTGGTGGCATTGGCGCGCGAGGCCCTGCGTGCGTTTGTGGACGAGGTGAATGGAGAAGGATGGGCGATGGAGAGAAAGGAATACAGAGAGCAAGGTAGTCAGAGTCGGGATTCGGAGTCGGATCGATTTTCCTTAGACAGGATCGAGTCGTAGTATCGAGTCGTGGAATCGAGGATTCTACTAGATTTTCTCAAATAATATATTTTGTATCCACGCCAGAAATTTATATGGGTTCTATAGGGTTCTAACACTAAATATAGAGAAACAACGTACACGTCAATGCTAGTTGTATTCCACTTCTTTTCATGGATATACTACAATATAGCTTGCATGTATGGAACACATATGAGAGGGGAATATATAGAACCTTTAAATCCTCTGTGCATGAAATTTACTTAGGAGGTCTTCTAAGAGTTCGTGAATAGTCGATCACTTGTATAGCTAATCCGCAGTTTTGAACCTTGAAGGATCTTTGTCTCCTTCTCCGATTGATCTTGACGCATCCTCCTTCTTATGCTAATTCCATCCATCGACAAGCCTGATCCTCAGTTTGATCTAGAGTTTCTGAGAACCAAATAAAAGATGTCGTGATCGGCGTTTGGGCTTGGGAGGGAATAAAGGCAATGAGCATGTGAAAAGGGTTTGAATGATGGCATAGTATTCTGCTACAAGTCAACAAATGGCTTAGATAATTTAGTAGAATCAGGCATAGTCCATAACATAGTCGGGATTCCACAGTTTTGTACTGGATTCTATGATTTGGATCGCGACTCAACATGGACTCTACCTGATCCGGATTCATAGTGGGACTTGGATCGACATGCTTCCGTAGGGTCGTGAAGTCGTAGGATTCTAGCAGTCGAGTCGGGATTCTGACTACCTTGACAGAGAGGATAGTTCGGGGGAGGAAGACATGTGAGTGGATGACGAGGGGAAAGCATGTGGGGCCGGACGTGTGTCGTGCGCTCGTGACGGTTTAAGCAGCGTAGAAATCAGCTGGATGAAATAGAACGTTTTAATAATAGCTCGTGCGGGGGAGTAATGCTAGACCCACGAAGGGTTACGTAATTGTTTTACGTATAGGCTGACTTGTAAGATCAGGATTGGAAGTGGGGGTGAAGGGCCCCACCCCACTGAAAATCAGTGGGGCGATTAGGATTAGGATTTGGCAAGTTACGTAACCCTTCGTAGGAGTTTACGTAGGTTTAGCATTTTCGCGTGCGGGGTGTGGAGGAGAAAGAACAAGCGAATTGATACGAGAAGGACTTACTTCGCGGTGGCAAGGACCGGTAATATACCCTCAGCTCACACTTCCCCGTTTTGGAGGAGCTACGATTTCTCAACTCCGCAACTCCTCAGATATTACACTACGTTTTTAGCCAGCTTCCCACGCCCATAACAGGAATTGAATCGTTCAGCCGCACTCCACAACCGGAGTTGTGGATTTGAGAAGCGGAAGGGTTCCGAACACGCCTTTACGTCGTGTCTCATGTGAGCCCATGAGCAAACATCTCCAACAAGGGAGCAGGCTTTTCCTATTTGAAGCCCGTTGTGTCAAATGGCAGGGACTATGTGTTGTTTATTGCGAGATCAAAAACCTGAAACGCCTGCAACATTCGGCACGCCCGGTAACCACATCGCACTGGTGTCATGTTTTTTTCTTGCTTATTTCGTTTGTTTACATTTTAAAAATTACTAATGCATATATTATAAAAACATTTAGTTTTTAAAGTGCTCAACGCACATTAAAAAATGTAAATGCAGTGCCAAAACATCTTGCTCAAAAAAATGTATGTGACATTTCAAAAATGTATGTGTTTCAAAAAACTATATGTGACATTTTCTAAAGTTTTATACAAAGTAAAAAAATGTGTTAATACAAAAAATAATCCATACCATCAAGAAAAGTACTTTACATTTAAAAAAATGCTGACGGGTTTCAAACAAAAAGTTAGCGACAATTTGAAACACATTTACAATATGTATAAAAACATTCACACTGTTTAAAATAATTTCTTGTACCATAGAAAAAAAGGTTTCAAAGTGTGTATGAAAAGTTAAACACATATTAAAAAAATTCCAAAACAAATATTCCAAAAATATGTTAATAATATTTTTAAAATTAAACCTTTAAAAATATTTTAGATGCACGAAATATATAATGTGTATGAAAAATGTAGACATAAAACCATATATTAGAACCCTATAAATATTTAAAATGTTAATGTTGCATTTATAAATATTAAACTTCTATTAAAAAATATTATTGATGTATATGAAAACTGCACAACGTGTATGAAAAAATTAGACATGTGTTTAGAAAATAAAAAATGAAAAGAAAATAAGGAAGAAAAAAATGGAAACTGAAGAAAACCAAAGCAAAAAGGATAAAAAAACAAAGAAAGTAAATCAAAGAAAATATTGGAACAAAAGTGAAAACCGAAGAAAAACAAGAAAGAAAACCGAAGTACAATGAACTAGAAAACGAAAAAACCATGCAAAGCAGTGGGAACACAGCCTAAAGAACACTGCAGTGCCGGGTTGGCCCAATAAAGCCGCCCTGTAATCAAGCCCGATTAATACTCACTACAAGTGGTGCACAGCACTGCAGTGAGCGGGAGCTATAACTCGCATTAAACGAGACAGAAGCTACTATCGCGTGAATGTCTACAATGATGGGCCGGTGCACAAGCGCAATTAAAGGAATATAGTAGAGAAAAAGGTACCGACCGGGATTTAATCCTAGAACCTCCTCATTACCGGGCAATGCTGCTAACCACTACATAGTCGTTGAATTCATGTTACACTACTAGAACGAGATCAACTTGAACAAAACTAGACGTGCTTACACATGCTTTCCGGGTTCTTTTGTTTTCTGTTTTTTTCTTGTTTTTCTCCGGTTCTTCTCTTTTTTTCTTTCTCTCTTTTTACTGGGTGTTTTTTCTTTGTTTTCCTTTGCTTCTTTCTCAGTTTTCCATAGCTTTTTCACTTTTCTTTTTCTTCCATTTGTTTCTTTCTTTTACTTTTTTCATCTGTTTTTCCTTGGTTTTCCCTCGGGTTTTCAATCTTTACCTACACATTTTTTTGTATATATCTAATATATTTTTCAAATACTTTTTAACCATTTTTTTAAATACATGGTCAATATTGTTTCCTATACACATTTAACTTTTTTAAATGCTTGATAAACATTTTTTAAATACTTGTTCAACATTTTCATCAATGTTTGATTAATATTTTTATATAAATGATAAAAATCATTGCTTTTCCAATACATGCTCAATATTTTTTTCTGTACACATTCAACATTTTTCAAATGCATGATTAATTTTTTTAATACTTTTCCAAAAAGTTCAATTGCTTGATTAACATTTTTATGTACATGATCAAGTTTTTTTAATAATTTCGTACATGCTCAACATTTTTATATACAGATTTAACATTCTTTAAATGCTTAATTAACAATTTTATAATACATGTTCACATTTTTTCGTATGCTTGATTAGCATTTATATTGACAAGATAAAAATCATACGTTTTAATAAATTGTAACATTTTTATATGTATATTTAACCATTTTTATGTGATTGATTAAAATAAATAAAATAGTTGTTCAACATTTTTTCATATGCTTGATTAATTATTTTCAAAGACAAGTTTAACATTTTATGAAAACATGGTAAATATTTTTTTGTACAAATTTAATAATTTTCAAGTACAAGCTTAACATTTTTTAATACATGGTCAACAATTTTTCCGTACAAACTTAATACTTTTTAAATACAAGTTTAACATTTTCTGAGCACTAGCTCAACATTTTTTTTCAAATGCTTCCATTGACATCTTTTAAATACATGGCCTAGACTTTTTTCTATACACATTTCACATTTTATTTTCTGTATACATCATGAATATTTTTCTATAGACATTAAACATTTTAAAAATAGGTGAATAACATTTTCTGAAATGTTTGATGTGAAATATGTTTTGTAAGATACAATATATGGAAATATAAATAAAGTAAAAAGCAAAAACAAAAAAATATTTAAAAAACCGAGTATATGGCCTGTGGCCTATGGTCAGCGGCGCGATGGCCGGTCCAATATGGAGCTCGCCTTCAGCGAGACTTTCTCTCGTCTCCCTCTAGGCAAGACACATTAGCTCCCCTCGCGGTACAAAATACGAGATGCCTACATGGAGGCACAGTTCTAGCCCAATAAAATTGCATTTGGAGGGCTCCTTTCAACACTTTTACCTAGATTTGTTCGTTTTTCCTTTTCTTCCTGTTTTTAGCACCCTTTCCAATCCATATTACTTGTTCTAGATTTGTCCTGATACGGATATATATAAGGTACTCCCTCTGTAAACTAATATAAGAACATTTAGATAACTAAAATAGTGATCTAAACGCTCTTATATTAGTTTATGGAGGGAGTACATCCGTATTTAGACAAACCGAAGACAAGTAATATGGATCGGAGAGAGTAGATTTTTTTATCTTTTCTTTTTAATTTTAGTTGTCTTATTTTAAGTTTTGCCAATTTCTTCTATATTTTCAATCTCTTGTGATTTCTTTCGGTTTTTCTTTCGCAATTTTCTTTACTTATATTTACATTTTTGTAAATAAACATTTTTAAAATTGTAAAATTAATATTATTTTATTCACATATGATAAATATTTTAAAATACACAATTTTTTTATAAATATACTATAAACATTTTAACTTGCATCGAACATTTTTTAATATCAATAAATTTACTTATTTGTCAAAAGATTTTTTATCTTAAAAGTTATTCAAAAAATATATTTTTGTAAATGTAAGTTTTATTTTTTATCTTAATATATATACTATTCTGTTACTAATAACAAATAATATTATGTTAATGGCAACCCCTGTATAGGCCCCCTACCGTGTGTTCCCGGAACTGGTATTGTTATTAAGAAAAAATAAAAAATAAAAATGAAAGGTGACAACCGACGAGCCTTATCTGCTCTATGTGCATCCTTCCCACTTTCACCTCCTCTCACCAACTCCCTTCGGCGCCCCCTCCCCACCTTCACTCCTAGCCCCGGTCGCCGCCCTACTCCCACCTTCTCCCTCGGATCTGACTACCACCTCACTCCCACCTACTTCCTCGAATCCGACCGCCATCCCGCCCCCACCTTCTCCCCCGGCTCCATCTGCCACCCCACCTCCAACTTCTCCAATGGTTGTGGTCGTTGCCACGCCCCTACCTTCTCCCTCGGTTATGGTTGACGCCCTGCCACCTCTCGATAACGTGCCCCAGTGTAGATCACAGTGCGCCCGATGTACTGCCACCTCCCTTGTCCTCTTCGTCTACAATGTTGGTCGGGCGACACTACGCCGAGATGTGCCATCGTCGGGCCACTATGTGTTCCGAAGGACTAAGAACACTGTCCCCGGCTTTCCTTGGATCCCTGCATGCCATCGCCCACCGGAATGATGCTTTCGTGCTCTCGTAAGCTGATGTCCGCAAGAATTAGTGCGACCCCAAAAGCTGCTAACATAGTTTGTAGACGTCGACGTGCTCATCTAAAACATCACATTACTTCTCCCAGTCTATTTTCTATGTTTAGTTTAGCATTTATTTTCCGTTCATTTTAGTACTTAGTTTAATTCCCTCTTTTAGTTGTTTCCCCTAGCAACCGGCTTTAATGAATTATTATTTTGAAACTCCGATTCGGGTGTGATTGTAGTTGCGTAAGTGAAGGCATGGCTGTGGGGATAGTGGTGCCTTCCCTTCGCTCCATCTGGGATCCACTAAACTTACTTACTGTGAATTTGGTACTTCTCCTCGTGCACTTGCATGCCATCAGACCATCACACGTCGAGCCGGCACGCATGCGCGGGCCCGACTGGCACGAGCGAAGAACCCCGACCAAGGCTGAAGGATGCTGACATTGCGACCCGTCCCACCCATCGTCTGGGTGGACGGTCACACGTCGAGTTGGGCGCACAAGCATGCCCGACTAGCACGACTAAAGCACCTCGGTCGGGGTCGAAGGACGCTAACAGGGAGACCCGTCACGCCCACCGCGCAGGGTGCAGCACCAGAGACTTCACACGCGGGTGCGACTGAAAACACCACCGTGAGGTTGGCCAAGTCGTGCCCGCGGCCCACCCTTCATTGATCCCCAAGGGAAAACGTATGGGTGATGGGTGCGTAGATCTGACAGCAGGAGCCCACCAGGCAGCCATCCGCGGGGTGGCCCTCGTGTGATGGATGGCACTCTCTCCCACGAAGACCCGGGAAGACGGGTAACTGCAACGCCCTTTATAGTAGTCATGTCTCGGAAAAAAAGAGAAGGAATGTTTCTGATCCTCTTCATTCTTCAATATTTTTGTAATAATAGTTTACTTTCTATCGATCATAAATTCATAATTCAGCAGATTATGTGCAAACTTAGGTCCTCTTTGATTCGTAGGATTCTCGAAATGCAGGAATAGGGTGGCATGTCCTATACTATTGAGGATTTGAGAAAGTGTTTTATAGCACGGGAAAAACAAAAGGAATCCTGCAATAAGGTTTGCGTGGATGGATATTTTTCCTCCAAAATATAGTAGAAATGAACCATATCATAAAATTCCTAAGGATTTCAATCATACTCCATCCATTTCCATAATGTAGCGCGTCCATATTTTTCAAGATTCAACTTTGATCATAAATTAGACCAATAATATATAAAACATATTATTGAAAATTATACCTTTGAAAACATCTTTCAAATACGAATTCAAAGGAATCTATCATTCTCCCGCCGCAGTTACCCATGTTGATTAAATTTATGGTCAAAATTAAATTTTGAAAAACATGGGCGCATTACATTATAAAATGGAGGGAGTACAAATCAAACGGCCATTACATGAAAATTTTCTAAGGGTCCAAATCCTCCAAAACTCCTTTGAATCAAAAGAGCCCTTATGTGCATGTGTTGGTCGGTTCATGTACTCCCTCCGTTTTTTAGTATGCATATAAGATTTGGTCAAAGTCAAACTTTGTAAAGTTTGACCAACTTTGTAGAAAAAAATATCAACATCTACAATACTAAGCTATATGGTATGAAAATTAATTTCATGATGCATCTAACAATATTGATTTCATATTGTGAATCTTAATATTTTTTCTATAAACTTAGTGAAATTTAATAAAGTTTGACTTTGATCAAATCTTATATGCAGAATAAAAAGAAATGGAGGGAGTACTGATCTACATGTATTGTACTGCAACGGATAGCAACTAGCAAACACTAAATCGAAAATTAGGGAATGGTTAGCAGTACCTCAAATAGGAATAGGCAAAGTGTCGAAGCGCAGACTGGGCTACCAGCGCCAGCTTGCAGGGCACTAGGACAAGATTCAACTAGGTGCTTACCTCTCTTGAATCTAAATTGTTCTAGCCTCTTTTTATTTGAGTATCCGATAAGAATGTGGATAGATGCTTCTAGAACACATGAGATGGTAGTGTTAGTTGTTCAATTAGTTAGGCCACGTGGCAGAATCCTATGAGTTGGGGGTCTAACAGATGATAATGCATGATGGGATTTGCCATCTCTTGGCCGTTGGATGGGCATATCCGACAACTAATATTTGAAGCTATTGGCACACTATATAGTTGTACAGATATAGATATAGATACTTGGCCATTCGTCGGGCCGGGTCTACCAAAACCCGACACAAAAAACTTTGGCCCGAGCCCGGCCCGATCGTCGGGCCTAAAATTCAGGCCCAAGCCCGGTCCATCAGACAAAAAGCTCGTCGGGCCTCTTCTTTAAATTGCAAATACGACAGGCTGAAGCCCTGCCCGGCCCAGCCATCGGGCTCAAAATCTAGGCCCAGACCCGGCATGTGGGCAAGGTTGGGTGGGACTTTTTCGAGTCGGGTCGGGTTGCCCGGGCCAGGCTGCCCATGGCCAGGTATAGCTACAACCCACCGGGCAGTGGGCACTGCAGGCTGCTGCACTGGGCACCGAGTATGTGCACCATCACGCGGGGCAGTGGGAGCCGTGGACAGATGGCGAGGACGGGCGAGGTGGAGAGCAGGGTTGTCTCCCCCGCCCCTCGAACGTGGCGGAGCTAGCAAATTGCTAAAGCCAGGGCACATTGTAAGCTGAAGTATATTTTGACCTTCCAAAATATGCTCAATTCTGAAATTTGAACAACCACAATTTATATCCACACAATCATTGGTAAATTGCTTTTTTTTATTAAATTACAAAGAATAACTCACCTAATTATCGCGTGCCGGCAACAGCCCTTGTTGACAGTTTGGTGCTAGACGCGGCTTTGCGCAGGTCGAACACTTGGCAATGATGCTAGCACTGCTACTGTGGATGACGAAGAGCCACCGTCAGCCGGAGCCGGAGTGAAATTTCCACGGGAGGAGTCGCCGTCTGGGCGCTTGCACTTTCGATTGTACGTGACCCTCGCCCGCCTTGCCCTTTGGAGTAGTGGCCCAGCCGCGCGCCAACACTCTTGCGTATTACCGTTCATCGGTGCCCTCCAACAGTCTTCCCTCCACCCAGTGGCCAGATTATCTTCGATACCGGAGTACCGAGCTAGTGTTTGGGCGTGCCGCGCGATCACCCCGTGTTCCTCGTCCCGTCCACTTCCACCGTCCCGTCTCAGCGTTCTGACATATAGTGGGCCGGGTTTTCCAAGTCCAGTTGTAAATGCTCTTACAACGCAGCAGAAATACACACATGCGCACAAATCGTAAAATCATCTGCATCAACGGCAATAGACGTGACGGAGACGTTGCTAAATCGGACTTGAGTGAGATGTAACAAAACCGTATTAAAATTCGTTCACCTGATGGCATCGGTCCACTGAAAATGTCCATATACCGGGTCGGTCCACTGAAAATGTCCATATACTATGCTTGGGTCCATTGTAAGCTGAAGTACCCATAAAACTACCATGTGCTGTGCGTGGTCGATCAAAGCACGTAACCAGAGAGCGATAAAGTACTTTGCCGCCGGTGAGGGCAAACTGCGTCAAGCCGTCCGAGTGCGACCGCGAGAGGCATCGCCGCCGGCATGGCGCGATAGGATATTCGGCGCGTCCGCGTCAGGTTCACACGATGCTCCGCCGCGCGGCCATTACTCCCTGTCGCGTCTGCGCGGGCGCCTTTGATGCGGTAGGTGAAGATGCTTCCGCACCGACGAGCTACGCTTGGCCGCCGGGTCGAACAAGGTCCCGTGGCTCGCCTAAACGGTCAATTGTCTTTCTCTGATTCCCCAGCTTTTGTGTTTTTCCTTATTCCCTGGCCAGCGCTTTCCCGCCTTGATTCCCTGCTTTAGTGCTTTTTACCATCTTCCGAGCCAGAAAGGACACGAATTTGATTGACACGGTCATTATTCGTTTTCCTTTGGTGGTCATCGGTTGGTTGCTGCAGTAGTGCACTGTCTCGTACGAGTATCTTTCTTTGATAATGAACCACTTGTCCCGTAGTATTCTCTGTTTTGTTTACTCGTAGGTGGACTGTTTAGTTAGTGCACACGTGATAACTGAAGCTTAGGGAGCAGGGTTTTCTGCCTTATAGCATCTACAACCGCAGACAACAAATTCGACTCCTCAAATGCCCGCAGACGTCTTTAGGCGCACCCGCGGGGTCACGCCTCAAATTTGCTCATCTGCACCCAGATGCATCATTACTAGAAACATTAAATCCATACAAAAGCATGCAAACGCACATCCACGTCCTACGTAGATCAAATAACCGATACTACCCTAATCCTCATCAAAGGTGTTCACTATCTCCGTGCCCGGCTCCGGGTACATAGGCGGCAGCCGTAGCTCCGGCTCTTTCGTCTTCGCCTCAAGTTCGACGAAAAGCGCGTCAGTCGCTGCCCGCTCCTATCGGATAAACTGCCGGTTGGCCTCCACGTAGGCCTTATCCTGGATAGACTCCAGGATGGCCTACTGCTCCGCCATCTTGGCCGCTTGGGCAACCGCGAACTCCGCCTCTGCAGCCTCTATGTTGAAGCCCGGGCCGGCACCAGCTCCTCCTCTTGCTGCTCTGCCTCATCCTCCTCCGGATCCTCCACTGCCATCGGAGCCGGTTGCTACTCCTCTTCGTCCTCCTCGTCCGCCTGCTCCTCCTCCTCCGGCTGTCCGAAGGTAGCCCTCTCATACCGGCGCTCCGGCGTGAGCATAGCATACGTGACTACCTTTTTGCCGAACCATGGCGAAGCCGGAGAGCATGGGAAGAGCAGCGGAGCGGGAGAGAGGAGGTGGATGGGCTAGGGCTGGTGACGCGAAGAGGGACGAGGTGGATGTGGCTAGAGTTGGGTGACGTCAGGCTGCTTAAATAACTGAATTTAGCCTCGAACAGCGGCGCTACGCGACATTCACATCACCCACCGGAGGAAACGTCCATCGGATTGCCGGGTTTCCGGGCGGTTCTGAGTGGGACCCAATTGTCAGTCTAACGTTGCGGACGCGCCCGGACGGCCTATATCCGTCCTAAATTTGATCTGAATATAAGGGGCGTCGATCAGTCCGAACGTTTGAGGCCCGTATGAGGAGCTCGTCTGGGTCATTTTTTCATGACCGGTTAGTCCGTCCAGACGTTTGAGGCGGGTTTGGGGTGCTCGACTGTAGATGCTCGTACCACCTCTTGCTTCGAGGCTCTCTGCCTGACCAAGTCTGGAACGGGTTTTATGTCTGAGACCGTCACCATGCTCGTTTAGACCCAACTTCTGGTCAGGCAGACGAGTTTTTTCAGTGATAGCCAGGCCAACACGATCAACGTCATAGCCTTAAACCTCTTGGCCGGGGGTTTCGAGAGCCATGCCAACAAGTATACTGCTATCGTAGGGTAGGAACGAGCGGCTACTACGGAGAGACGAGACAGATCAGGCCAGGCTTCGCAATGAGAAACGGATCCACCAAGAGGCATCATTCATCTGCATTCTATATGGGCTAATGAAGATGAAAAATTAGACCAAACCTCTGGCGGTGCGAAACGGATCGGTCGCAGCGGCACCGCGTACACACCATTGGTAATCGTTCCTAGTTCGCCAAAGACGACGACACACATGCACCGCTAGTCTTCTGACGCTCACATGCACTAATCTGCACACAAGAGAAAAAGAAAAAGGAAAGGAAATAGAAATAGAAATAGAAACTGAAAGGAAATTGCTGGAGGCCGACGCGGATGGATGAGGCCAGGCACACTACCCGAGAGGCTGGGCCGGGAACAGCGGGAGAGCGTGCGTTACCAGAGGCAGCAGTGACGGACCTGGGTCCACTCCAGCCGCGCCGCCACCAACCGGACCGCGCCACGTGTCCCACCAGCCCGTGAAGCCGTGAACCGTCGCCGCTACTCGCAGAAGAAGACCGCGGGGCTCCCCGCGAAATGACCAAAACAGCCGCACCACCTTCCTCCCTTCGCCGCAAAGCAGGGACAAAATCGTAACTGCACGACCCGATTCCCTCCTACCCACACTTGGCCATCACTGCTCGCGTGCCTATCACGCGCGTCCAAATGGACCGCCGCTCCCACCGCCGGATCGCCCGAGATCGACGGCTGAGAGGCGCCCTCCCAGAACCTTCCCTTGACCCCTGCGCCGGAGATATAAACCCCCCGGGGAGCGTGGCTTCCATTCGCCCCATCCACCTCGCTGTCTTCTTCTTCAGTTCTCGCCTTCTCCTGCCCTCTCCGCCTGATCCGAGTCTCAGCCATGGCGAAGACCTACCCCGTCGTCAGCGCCGAGTACCAGGAGGCCGTCGAGAAGGCCCGGCAAAAGCTCCGCGCCCTCATCGCCGAGAAGAACTGCTCCCCGCTCATGCTCCGCCTCGCGTAAGCGCCTACCCCCCCTCTCCTCCCCGCGCGCGTGCCGAGTGTTTTTCTTCATGTCCTGATCTGTCGCGTCACGCGGTCGTCGCGCAGGTGGCACTCGGCCGGGACCTTCGACGTGTCGTCCAAGACAGGCGGCCCGTTCGGGACGATGAAGAAGCCGGCGGAGCAGGCGCACGCCGCCAACGCGGGCCTGGACATCGCGGTGCGGATGCTCGAGCCCATCAAGGAGGAGATCCCCACCATCTCCTACGCCGATCTCTACCAGGTTCGACGCGAGTTCGGTCAGATCTGGTTGACAGTACCCATTCGGTCGACTGGATGTGGTTTCTGATGATTCATTTCGTCTGCGTGTAGCTTGCGGGAGTTGTCGCCGTGGAGGTGTCTGGTGGGCCCGTGATCCCCTTCCACCCAGGGAGGGAGGTGAGATTTCTTAACCTTGGTTAACTTTGCAGTTTCCTCAGGGTTTTAGGCAGGGGACAGTGTGGGTAGGTTGGTGGTGCCGAGTTTAAGGCTTTAACTAGCAATATTCTTGTCATCATGTGATTTCGTGTTTGGGTTGGTGGCTCTTGGTACAAGCGACTATATTAGTCTATGTCCGGCGGCTAATTTGTTTGACACCACCTATATTTTTTATTATTTCGTGGAACACCACGGAGTTGTATGATACTACAGTAGTACTAGCCTATGTGTTGATCCTGACGCGCGGCCTAATAAGTGGTTTTGGTGGGCGGCAGTGTTTGTGCCGTCTTGACTTGATGTGCTTGCTATCTCACATTTAGGGCTATAATATCCTCTTACGATAATTAATTAGTTACTGAAATGTTTATTGTATATCACCTATTGTGGCATTCAGTTATCATTCTGTATATGCAATCTTTCTAGTCTAGGTATTAGTTCTTGTTGGCTCACATTTTTGTCAAGCATTCACCAAACTCGCAGTAGAATTATGCTGTTATGAGCTTCCTGCCACGAATAACTCTAGAAGGATGTGGTTGCTATGTTCCTGATGGTAATGCCATTACAGGCTTCAATGAAATAGAAAGGGCCAAGCAAACAAAATTAATCTTATTTTTAGTCTAGTTAGAACTTTTTTGTGTGCAGTCGGGAAGACCATGCAGTAAAGTTAAATTTTCCGCCTAGCAGTTTTGATACTTACGCTGTGATATGTGATAATCGATGAGCACTGAGTGCTTTGGTTATAGTTTTTTTTTGTAATTGTTTAGCTGAGCACATTTTAAACTTAACATGTTCCTTTTACAGGACAAGCCCCAGCCCCCACCTGAGGGTCGCCTTCCTGATGCTACCAAGGGTACCATTCTAACCCTCACAACATTTTTCTAACTATAGAAAAGACGTATTCAATATGGAACAAATATTTATAATTAATACTGTTGTGAAACGATTGTAAATGGAAATCTTGCTTTGATTGCTTACTTATTTCCAATATCCGTTTGCTCTCTAAAGAAGGCTTCTTCCTTAAACTACACAGTTGAACCATATTCTGTTTCACACATATATGAAGTATTAATTATGTACTACATGTATACAATTTTGCGCATTCCAATCTATGCTAGTTTTCCCTTTTAGCAATTGTGACATGGTGTGTTTGTGCATGAAAGTGCCTTTTCCATCTGTATAATGTTTGGTTATATGGAGGCGGCTGATGGTGAACTTATGAAATTTTATTGTGTTGATTATTCTGTTGGATCCAAGTTGCAAGAAGTCACTTTTTTTTTAACTTTCACTAATGATTTCCATTCCTTACCGTTGACCCAGGTTCTGACCACCTAAGGCAAGTCTTCGGCAAGCAGATGGGCTTGAGTGATCAGGATATTGTTGCCCTCTCTGGTGGCCACACCCTGGTTAGTTTGCATATTTGCTCAATCTGCTTTCATATTATATACCTGGATCGTTGTATGCATGCATTGACATTGTTTTCTTTTGTTTTACTTTTTCTATAGGGAAGGTGCCACAAGGAGAGGTCTGGCTTTGAGGGACCCTGGACAAGGAACCCTTTGAAGTTTGACAACTCTTACTTCACGTAAGTGGTTCTCTAGTACCTTGATTTCCCCCACTTGGTGCACGACATTTGTTGGTGATTACATAGTGAATGTGTATTTATGTTATCACAGGGAGCTTCTGAGTGGTGACAAAGAGGGGCTTCTCCAGCTTCCAAGTGACAAAACCCTGCTGACCGACCCTGTCTTTCGCCCTCTTGTGGAGAAATATGCTGCGGTATGTCTCCCATCACTGTTCACTAAATTGCTTGTAGAGATAAGCAGCGCCAGGATGCTGATTATTATTTTACCCTTAATTCTTGTAGGATGAGAAGGCTTTCTTCGAGGACTACAAGGAGGCACACCTCAGGCTCTCCGAACTGGGGTGAGTGGTCGCTGTGTATTCTATCGGTCATTGGTAGTATCTTTTGTCAACGCAACTGTCTTATCAGTTACCCTTGTGAACTGTGATTACAGGTACGCCGAAGCTTAGGAGGCGTGTCTACTACTGCTGCTACTATGTGCGATCAGGGTGATCTTGTTCTGCGTTAGACTAGGGGTCAGTGTGAACCTGCAGACTGCTAAGTAATCATCTCTGTAATAATGTCCGTTGGCTTGAGGCCATACCTTGTACTCTGTCAGTGGTTTGGTGTGCCGTTGCACTCGATCGCCTTTATGCCACAGATCTATCAAATGAAATGCAGTAGTGACTTTTTCATGGTACCTTGCATTATCTTTATGTGCATTTTATTTTTGAGATGCCTTTGCTTTCTCCTGGTTTAGTTTGGCTGTTATAAGGAGTTTTGTGTTATCGCTATAATGATTAGGTTCCGTTACAGGATCAGGATGAAAACCCTATACCTTGTTGATTAAATCTTGATTATGCCTGGCCTTGCTCGGATATGTCCAGACTTGTCCTTCAGGGGAAAAACCTAGAATTTGGCCTCTGATGGAAGATCTAGTGACGATGGCGCTTGAGTGTTGTTTCCTTGCTGTTGAAGAACCTTGTTGTCTTTCCCCCGCAAAAAAAAAAAGGAAAAAGAAAGAAGAACCTTGTTGTCTGTGGTGTGAAGAGCTTGGTGGCGCGGTGGAGCTCGTTGGTACGGATATGGTATTTGATGTAGTTTGTCGATCGCTGTTTTGATCGCTTTGTTTTTTTCCTTTTCCTCACTGAGGTATAGCTTTGGTCTTGTATGACTTTGCTGTTTGTTACCGTGTTTATTTGTGTGTATGTGTTGGTGTTGGTTGTGTGCATCCTAACTATGAAGAGGCAGGATGTGTACTCTAGAAAATGCTGGTGTGGGGGGGGGGGGGCTAAAGCTTTTACAGTTTGGCCCAAGGCTAGGGCCCACAGCCCCAGAGTTGTATATAGCTCCGCCACTACGTGTACTCATTGTGTCTGCATCTGCTAGATGCTCCATTTTAAGTTAATAAAATCCACCCTTTATAAAAAAAGCTTTGCTCTCGACTACTTTATTATTCTCGAAGGTTTTGAATAATTGTAGTGCCCACAAGAAGGGGTGAGCCACAAACTATTCTTGGCTGTTGGACCGCCAATACAGAAAACCTAGGATGATGAAACCAAAACATCACTAGCTCCATGACGTTGGCCGCCAAGGCGACACTAGGGCGGTGATGGAGCTGGGGAGGTCGTTGTTGTGCACAATGTCACCTCTACCATCAAGAAGCAAAAATCCTACTCTTACGGAAACTTCCTACGGATTGTTTTCACGGAAGACGACTCCACCAATCTCTGCCGCCTGATTTCCATTGGTTAAGAAGCTATCACGCCCCTCCCTCTTGCAGAGGCGACACTAGGGCGGTGATGGAGCTGGGGAGGTCGTTGTTGTGCACAATGTCACCTCTACCATCAAGAAGCAAAAATCCTACTCTTACGGAAACTTCCTACGGATTGTTTTCACGGAAGACGACTCCACCAATCTCTGCCGCCTGATTTCCATTGGTGCCCCCCCCCTTCCCCTTTTAATATCCAACCATGAAGCTACACTTCAGTCCGTAACAAAAAAAAATCCGTAGAAAGTGTCTGTAAGTGTACCGTCTCTGGTTAAGAAGCTATCACGCCCCTCCCCCTTGCAGAGGCGAGAAGATTAACAGAGATGTGGGGAGCCGACGTAGATAGTGGTGGGAGTCCATGGCTGCTCTTTTGGATTTCTCTAAGTCCAAATTCCAAGCCAACCAAAGTATTTGTCGAACACCGGTGCTAAGAGGGTGGGCGTATTTTTCATTGCTTATGCATAGCCATTTTTCATTTAATTGACAATAGTAAAATTATGTAGCACTTAGAGGAGACGTTATAGGGATATGACAAATAGGCTCTTTGTCATATCCTAAATACTGTTATCTTTCATATATAGAGACATAAGCTGCATTCTCGATATCAGGTGAGCATCCACCTGATTAATAAAAATCTATTTCTTCGTAGACTAGAGAATGATTTGCTCTCAAATCATGCTCCAAACTTTTTATTCGCACAGCCGAGGGACAAAGGTTTGAAGAAGCAGCAACAACTTACACGGAACAAACAAACAAATGCAGTGCGCAATCTACCATGTTCTTTGATCTTACTCCTATTTACAGACAGTTTTACACCGAAATCATACTATTGGGGGTTGGGTAACTAGGAATGTATCATCTAGTATCGGAAGTTGGGGTTCAACTCGAGGGCTTCGTTGAATATGAGCTGCTTCATCTGGTCTTCCGTCAGAGGGTGCTGCTCGAAGTCGAAGGAGAAGGGGTCCGTGCAGATGGGCTCGTCGGCGACGTCGTGAAGCCGCTCTAGGTACGGGTGCTCGAGCGCCTCTTCAACTGCATCACAAGAGCAAATTTAGTAAGAATCCACATCAGTCACACACTAATTAACTGATGAAACATAACTTTCTACGTACGTGACAAGAGCAATTTCAGTAAGAATGCACATCACCCAGACATCAAGTATAACTGAAGAAAAATAAAACCTACTTCCTCGCCCAAAATAAGTGTCAGTGATTTGGTAGAACTTTTCTACTGTTCTCTGGCCGACGTCTCAAAAAGCTACTTCTATTATTGCTGTCGTGAAACAGATGCAGGAATCTAGCCTTTGAGAGTAGCTGCAGCAGATCTCTTCCATTCATATCTGTTGCTAAAAACAGATACGATCTTCTAAAAAAAGCGTGATTCTGCACTACACGCACAGTCCTTGTCGTCTACAGCACATACTACTAGCTCCAAAGATAGGCAAAGAAAGATCTTTTCTTAATCAAGTGGGCAGAACACATGGTTTTTGTCTAAAGGGAGCACATGTCCACATGCAGTAAACTTAAAAATAGGGGTCGAAGTGGCGGCAGATTGCATCTACTTATAACCAGCACAAAGATGTCTTAAGCACTGACACTGACCCCAACGCTGGCCGTACGAAGCCAGTCAACAAAGCACGGCGCTCTAACAGCAGCAGCATTGCGTGCAGTGCGGTGCGGCGCTACGAAATTCACACGTGAAGATCAAAGCAGAGTGACGCGGACGTGGGACGCAACGCACCTGTGATCCTCTGCAGCGGGTTGAAGGTGAGCATCCTCTCGATGAGGTCCAGCGCGGCGGGCTGCACCTTGGGGAACTGTCCCGGGAAGGACCGGCGAGGGAACTGCGGCAGGTGCCTCATGTACCTCCTGGCGTCCTCGTTCCGGATGAAGCCCAGGTCGTCGTCGGTGGGGGTGCCGATCACCTCCGTGATGAGCCGCATCTGGTGCATGTGGTCCCTCCCCGGGAAGAGCGGCGCGCGGTTGATGAGCTCCATGAAGATGCAGCCGACGGACCAGACGTCGATGGCGGCCGAGTAGTCGGTGGAGTTGAGCAGCAGCTCCGGGGCCCGGTACCACCGCGTGACCACGTACTCCGTCATCATGTCGCTCTCCGACGACGGCCGCGCGAGGCCGAAGTCGCAGATCTTGAGGTCGCAGTTGGCGTTCAGCAGCAGGTTGCTCGGCTTGAGGTCGCGGTGGATCACGTTCGCCGAGTGGATGTACTTGAGGCCGCGCAGCAGCTGGTAGAGGAAGTACTGAAAGCCACCCAAGAACACCACGGCACATGAATATACATACGGATCAAATCGTGACAAATATGAACAAAATCGATGGCTTATTTCTGTTCATTCATAATATGATGCCCTTCTCTTCTCCTTAGTCCTTCCTACCTGGCAGTGTTCTTCTGAGAGTTCTTGGTTGGAGCGGATGATGTGGTGGAGGTCCGTGTCCATGAGCTCGGTGGCGATGTAGACGTCGTTGAAGGACTGCGGGATCGCCGGCGGGATCACATCTCGGAGGCCTACTATCTGCGTGTGGTGTCCATCGATACAGCGTAACAGGTTAGCGCCTGAATTGCCGAATTCAGTCAGATACAAACATCTGAATCAGAAAAAAGATAGATGTTGATTACGTTCTCGTGGTCGAGGTGCCTGAGGAGCTTGATCTCCCGGAGCGTGCGCTTGGCGTCCATGTTGTTATCGAAGGCGTTTGCGATCTTCTTGATTGCCACCATCTCCCTCGTCTCGAAGTTCATCACCGAGCTGCGCCCACGCAACCACAAGTGGAATTTCAGGACCAGATTAAACACCACCAACCACAGAGCACTGACAGATTACTACTAACATATTTGCTCAACTGATAAAAATATAGTGCTACTAAACTAGTGTTGGTCACAGAAAGGAGTGAATTGGCCTAACCCTATCTTTCCCCATGGCCCGAGCCAATCTCCCCTCTGTTTTCCAATCAGAGCCGCAACGACTCGAAGCAAGAAATCGATGGTGATTGAGGAGCAAATTAAGATGGGGCGAAGGTACGTACCAGACGATCCCGTAGGCGCCGCGGCCGATGGGCATGATCGGCGGCTGGTACTTGGCCGTGATCTCGAACTGGTTGCCGAATATGTTGTAGAGGAGGAAGCGGCCGCCGTGCGTCATCGTCGGCCGGAACTCGGCCACCGGAGCGCCGTCCATTCTCAAGCAGCCAAGAAACTCTCAAAACCCGATCACAGGAGGCAACACGCACGGACGCACGCACGCGCAGCGGGATGAGGCTGAGCTGATGATTGACTTTATCCCGGCTCTCGATTCTTGTGGGGGTGAGGAGGAGGGAATTATAAATAGAAAAGGGCGGCTCCGCTAATGCTTTGCTCTCGGCTCAGCGGAGGAAGGTAGCGAGAAAGCGAGCGGGAGCACACCACAGCTGCTGTGCTGGTGCGCGCGGTCTCTGGCTCTTTTTTTGTGCGTATCGCCCGGGAATTGAGCGGATGGCGCCGGGACGGACGGACGGCCCGATGGAGGCTGTCTCGCGGCAGCGCGCTCATCGGACGGCTGTGGAGGGTTCAACGGTCAACCGGCAGCTGCTGCTCTCTTGTATGGACGCGCGCTGCACGCACCAACCGATCGGGCTGGACCGGGAGCACTGTGGCTGGCGGGTGGGGCCGCGATTGTCAGTTTGTGTGCAGTACGCACGGATTGCGCGTGTCGCAGGGTGTTGAGGGCGTGGAAATCCAGGGGCCGATGGGGACGGAGCGGATGGAAGGTAGTAGCAGCCGACGCGCTATTATTTGGCTCGGCGACTCTGCTCGGCGTGGTGCCATTTGACCGACCGGCCACCTGGGTTTTTTCTTTGGCTTTTCTTCGGCACCGTGGAAACGCTCCGGTTGGGAAGTCTACGCTCCAAATCTGGAGACGGGGCAATCCTGCGTCCCGGTCAAGAGGGGTGAGAGTCGTGGAATCACATATTCACTCCGTCCCATACGTAAGAAGTTTTTTTTACTCTACTGCAATGTCAAAAATCGTTTTATGTAAAAAAAAGTGTCTTACATTATGGGATTGAGGGAGTAGTATTTCTCTTTGGGACGCGTACCGTGAGTGATGCGTTACTCTCTTTTTTGCTATCAAAGAAGGGATGCAAGCGGGGCGGGTTGGCAGACCACAACACCGTGTAATGTAGGCTACGAAGTTTTGCATGTTGTTATATTGTGGTTAGAAATCTTTTGTTGGAGGAAATTATCCAAGTGACAACACTATCATTTTATGCTCTTCACGGCGTAAGCAATCTTCATTGTGTCACTTCTAGTTGAAAGATTTGGAATAGAGGCCACAAGTCGTCGATGAATAGGTCCCGTGATGCTTTTTTAGTTTGATCAAGAGTGAGAGGAAGACAGAGATTATAGCTATCTGGCGTGAGACGAATAATGTTAGCCATGAACTTGCTAGGATTGGATGTATGGAGGTTAAAACAACAGTTTGGTTGCGTTCAAGATTGAACGGGGTAAAACTGTTGAAGTCGGATCTCTCTGATCCAGATTGATCAATAGAAAATCCCTCTCCTCCCCCCTTCTCTCCCCCCCCCCCCAAAAAGTAGGCCACAATTTGAGACCTTCCTGATATACTCTCTCTGTTCCTTTATGTAAGGTATATTTGTTTTTTGATAAAAATTCACAAGTAAGGTGTATTTGTTCTAATTCCTCATAATTCTAATCTTGACCCTCCAGAAAAAGGAAAGTATCTCTTCTTATATACAGAAAAAAAGGAAACTATCTCTCTGACGATTGCGTGTATCTCTCCCTATCCTAGCCTAAAGGTTTTACTTGCCGCTAATCCAAAAATTACACAAGGATAATTTCGGCATAAATTGTCTATAATTATATGCCTTGGTCACCGTGCTGGATAATACACCTTACATAGAGGAATAAAAGGAGTATGATTTGAAAAACATAACTACAATCCTAACCATAATGACCTGATTTCGCTAATTACAGTAGGCACTAAATATGAAAAGGGGTAACAAAATACCAAGAATGTTTTATTTTCCTAACACTCCCTTGTAGACACATCAGAGTTTTGCGGAGATTGAGGCTGGTTTGAAGTACAAGAACAAAAGGGGACTACAACCCCTTGGTGAAGATGTCCATGAACTATTGAGATGACAGGTGACGCCTTCGATTCAATCGTACATTGATTATACACACAAATGTGTACGGTCAAGATCAGGAACTCACAAGAAGATACCACAACACAACTCTAGATACCAATTAAAGTCATACAAGCTTTATATTACAAGCCAATGGCCTCGAGGGCTCGAATACAAACGAGTCAGCGAAAGCAACAATATCTGAGTACATACATAAGTTAAACAAGTTTGCCTTAAGAAGGCTAGCACAAAAGTAGCAACTATCGAAAAGGCAAGGCCTCCTGCCTAGGAGCCCCCTATCTACTCCTGGTCGTCGTCGGCCTTCACGTAGTAGTAGGCACCCTCGGGGTAGTAGCAGTCGTCGGCGGTGGCATCTGGCTCCTGGGATCCGCCATCTGATCGCAACAACGGGGTATAGGGGAGAAAGAGGTAGCAAAGCAATCGTGGGTACTCATCCAGAGTACTCAAAGACTTACATCAGATCTACACTACATATGCATCGGTATTAATAAAAGGGGTAGTATCTGTGGACTAAACTACAGTATGCCAGAATGAGAGGGGGAGAAGCTTGTCCTATAGAAGACTAGGCTTCTGGCAGCCTCCATCTTGAAGCAGTAGAAGAGAGTAGCTGGTATAGTAACAAGTATCATCACATAGCATGATCCTACCCGGAGATCCTCTGCTCATCTCCCTATGATAAAGCAATCTCCGGGTTGTATCTGTCACTTATCTAGGTGTGTTTTATTAAGTATATGGTTTTAGTTGTAAGACGTCGGAATACAACTCCAAGTTGTCCTGTTACCGTGGACATGGCTATTCGAATAGATCAACTTCCCTATAGGGGTGCACCACATTGCCCAACACGCTCGATCACTCTGGCCAGGCACACTTTCCTGGGTCATGCCCGGCCTCATAAGATCAACATGTTGTAGTCCTACCTAGAATCAACAGAGAGGCCATCACGCCGGTCTACATCCTAAGCACGCAGGGGTCTTGGGCCCCTCTCCACTCCTGCACGTTGCATGGATGGCCTAGATCAGTCCTGGCTACCTCCTTATACAAGGCAGGTGCTTACGTGGACCGTCCGGGCACGTGCAGCTCCATTGCTGACGTCCAAAGAGCTTTTGGGAGAAATCGTACGATGCCGAGTGCCCATAACTATCCCCGCATGGCGGTTAGTGCGTATAGGTCAACAGCCAACTCAGATCAAATATCCAAATCTCGTTAAGCATGTTATTTTGAAGTAACCGCGGACGCCGACTAGGGACCAGGCCCAGCTCTCTCCTAGGTGGTCTCAACCTGCCCTGTCGCTTCGCCACAAAGAATCACTCAGGGGGCCTTCGGGAAAAAAAAATCCTTCCAGCCCCAGTCCATGAACCACTCGCGGGTACTCTACGAGCCGACCCGACTTTAGTCGCAACATGTATCATGTATAATACCCGTGATCACCAACCGGAGGGATCACGTCCCGATAGTATAGCATGGTAGACGGACAAGAATGTAAGTCCACCAATGGAATACTAGCAACCTATACTAAGCATTTGGGATACCAGGTAAAGTGTCAAGAACAGTAGCAACAAGGACAGGCTATGGAGCAGTAAATGAGTTCTGATAAGACAGTAACAGTAGCTCTACTCTAATGCAAGCAATAGAGGAAAGAGTAGGCGGTATCGGAATGATCAAGGGGGTTTTGCTTGCCTGGAAGCTCTGTCGAGAAGGAGGGGTCATCGACACCGTAGTCGTACTGGGCAGCATCGGCGTCAGTCTCGGTGTCTACCGGAGAGAAGAGGGGGAAGAAACAATAAATACAAAGCAAACAGATGCATCAGGATGCACGGCATGACAATATGAACTGCTAGGGGTGACCTATCGTAGTGTTACACAATATCGACGACGGGGGAAAACATCCGGGAAGGTTTTCCCGGAGTTTGGCATTTTTCAGACAGATGAATCAGAGCGGACGGGTCCATGTTCGACATACTAGGGCCATGTGACAGATGAAAAGATAGTATATTCGGATTCCTCGTGTTTTTCTGAGCAACTTTCATATACAAATTATTTTCATCCGAGTTACGAATTATTTTGTATGAATTTAGAAAATTTCAAACAATTTTTTGAAATTATTTTTAATTGAAAATAAAAGGTAAAATGCTATGTGCACCCACATGTGAACACAAAAGTGTAAGCACTAACCGACTGGTCAACAGGGGGTGGGGCCCCCTGTCATAGACTGTTTAGTTTAATCAAGTTAATTAATTAAATTACTAATTAATTAATTAATTTCTTATTAATATTTTTTTCTTTTTTTGTTTATTTTTTGTTTAAAGCAGGGGCAGGGCCCACTTGGCAGTGGCACAGGCCAGCCGCAGCGTGGCTGCTCACGTGCACGTGCGACGCTGGCGATTGGCACAAAGGCCGACGGTGGGTCGCCGGACTTGCCGCTCCGGTGACCTTGGTCAACCGGGAGCGGCCGTGGGACGATGGCGCGCGTTGACCCGCCGTGGCTGGAGACGCAGGGGCCGCGGGTAACGACGACGACGTGCAGCCACTGCCGAAGTCGAGCACGGGTGAGCGGGAGGGGGCGATGCGGCTCGGCGGGCGGGAAACGGCGGTCGGGGAGAGGCTGACGCAGAGGCAGCTGGGGGGCTCGGTCGGGCGTGCACAGAGATGGGTGGGCGACGCACTACCGGGCGCAGCCAGCGGAGAGGTGGGGTGTGGGCAGGCGGGCGGGCGTGGTAGTGTGGATCTTGGCGCGATAGCGATGGAGCGAGGTGAGGCGTCGCGGTTCTTGGGACGGCTCGAGCCTGATGGGGCAGCTGCAGGGTTCAGGGAAGGCACACGCTGCCCAGGGCGCGACCAAGGCAGTAGTAGGCGCGGGCGGGCGCGCGGCGAAACGGGGATCTGGTCGTGGCGCGCCAAGAATGGCGTCGCGCGCTGACACGGGCGCGACGACCGTGGGCGGAGCATGGCGAACGGGAAGGTGGGTACGAGGGGAGAGGGAGGAGCGCAGATGGGAGCTCACCCCCATTGGCGAGACGATGGGCGGCGAGGCTTGGAGAAGCAGGTCAACGACGAGGCGAGGCGGCGGCGGGGACGTCCGTGATGGTGACGAGCGAATGGCGGCGACCTCGGGGATGAGCACGGCATCGCGGATCTGGCGAGGGTGAGAATCGAGGTGGACAGGAGGAAGTGGAGCGGAAGAGGCGAGGGGACCGAAGGAAGGGCGACCTTATCCCCTCCCCGTCGTCGTCGACAAGGTGGTCAGGGCGACCCCTCCCCGTCGGCGCTGACGAGGTGGTCGGGGGCGACCCGTCCCCTGTAGCGACGCAATCGCTTGAACAGGGGAGGAAGGGGGTGGGCCGGCTTTGGCCAGCTAGGCCAAGGCCCAGGGTGTTACACTTTTTCCTTTTTTTATTTATGTTTTCCATTTTATTTTCATAATAATTTAGTTTTATAAAATACCAAAATAGCTCCTAAATTAGTGTTGTAAAATATGCCACTACCACAAAAAGTTTGGTATTTAAATAACTTAGTTTGCATATTTTTTAATTTTAAAAAGGCATTTAAATAATTGTTTTAGCCCCCGTTTTATTTATTAAAGGGCATTTAGACAATTTTAAAAATTGTTGGTTTCTCCACCACAATTACCTATGGAATATTTGCTATTTTTTGAAATTTTTAGTTTTGATGTTTGAGAATTTTATTATTTCACTTATAATTTGAATTTTGAATTTGAATCATGTTTGAATCAAAGTGAGGTTAGCAACAGTAAAACTGATGACATGGCACCATTAACATGTGATTACTGTAGCTTAATTATCGGGGTGTTACATGACGGCACGTGGAACACTCTAATGTCCCGAAGAGCGACTCGGTCGCAGACGAAGTGTGGGTCAATATCGATGTGTTTGATTCATTGATGTTGAACCGGGTGCATAAATATGTAGGACCGCATTGACATTGTCAGAGAACACGATAGTAGCTTGACGTAGAGGGCGTTGCAGTTTTGATAGGACCTGATGAAGACAACTATCTTCAGCAACAACATTGGCGACGACTCGGTTTTGAGACTTCAGCAGTAGAGCGAGAAACGGTGTGTTGGCGTTTGGAAGACCAAGACACGATATTCTCACTAAGGTAAACAAAGTAGTTGGAACTCGGGCGATGAATGTTGGGGTAGCCAGCCTAGTCGGCGTTGGTGTGGGCGATGAGGGAGTCGGTGGCAGGCGGTGTTAGCTGCAGGTCGTGGTCAAGGGTGCCCAGGAAGTACCAAATAACTCATTTAACCAGTGAGAGATGATGCTCATGCATGTAGAGACAATTTTTTGCACCGCATAGGCAATGTCAGGATGTGTGAACATCAAATACTAGAAAGTTGTTTGCCAAAAAAGCACCGCAAAGCTCGACGAGGTGTAGGTGAGTCGTTGGGTCGTCCACGGGTATCGGGGTGGCTAGCTTCAAAGACGTGTCAACAAGAGTCGACATAGGCTTGCAGCTGCTCATGCCGACAAGCTCGATGATTTCAATTGCGTACTTGGTCTGAGTGAGAAATTGTTGGAAATATGCTGTAGAGGCAACAATAAAGTGGTTATTATTATATTTCCTTAATCATGATAAAAGTTTATTATTCATGCTATAATTGTATTGATTGGAAACTTAAATACATATGTGAATACATAAGCAAATACCAAGTCCCTAGTAAGCCTCTACTAGACTAGCTCGTTGATCAAAAGATGGTTAAGGTTTCCTAACCATAGGCATGAGTTGTCACTTGATAACATGATCACATCATTAGGAGAATGATGTGATGAACAAGACCCATTCGTTAGCATAGCAAATTATCGTTCAAGTTTTGCTACTGCTTTCTTAATGTCAAATACATGTTCCTTCGACCATGAGATCATGCAACTCCTGGATACCGAAGGAATACCTTGTGTGCTATCAAACTTCACTTCGTAACTGGGTGATCATAAAGCTGCTCTACAAGTTTCTCCGAAGGTGTCTGTTGAGTTGGCATGAATCAAGATTGGGATTTGTCACTCCGTATGACGGAGAGGTATCTCTGGGCCCTCTCGGTAATACAACATCACAAGAAGCTTGCAAGCAATGTGACTAAGGAGCTAGTTACAAGATGATGTATTATGAAACGAGTAAAGAGACTTGCCGGTAACGAGATTGAAATAGGTATGGGATACCGACGATCGAATCTCGGGCAAGTAACATACCGACAAACAAAGGAGACTACGTATGTTGTCATAAAGGTTCAACCGATAAAGATCTTCATAGAATATGTATGAACCAATATGGGATCTAGATCCCTCTATTGGTTATTGACCGGAGAAGCGTCTCGGTCATATCTACATCATTCTCGAACCCGTAGAGTCCGCACACTTAACGTTCGTTGATGATATAGTAATATATGATTTATGTATGTTGGTGAACAAATGATGTTCAGAGTCCCGGATAAGATCACGGACATGAAGAGGAGCTCCTGAATGGTCGGGGGGGGGGGGGTAAAGATTGATATATAGGATGATAGTGTTTGGTCTCCGAAACAGTTTCGGAATGCACTAGATATTTATCCGATGAGCGCAAGGGGTTCCGGTAGGCCATGATAGCTTATTGGGCCAAACAGGCCAATGAGAGAGAGAGCACACCAACCCACATGTGGCTGGTGCGCCCCCACCTCATGGCCGTTGGCCCTAGGGAAGGAAAGGGGGCGCCTAAGGCAGGCGTCCTAGTGGCAGCCGCCGCCCCCTCCTGCCTTCTCCTCCGCTCCTTTGGAAGGAAACGGGGGCGCGCCTAGGGCTGTCTCCCCTCCCCCTCCACCTATATATATGAGAGGAGGGGAGGGGCGCCATATACCAAGAATCCCTAAGCCGTGTGCCGGCGCCCCCTCTCCCTCTAGTTCGCCCTCTACTCCAAACCGTTGTGCTTGACGAAGCCCTACGGAAAACTTTCACCACTACCGTCACCATGTCATCGTGCTGCTGGAACTCATCTACTACTTCGCCTCTCTTGCTGGATCAAGAAGGTGAGGACGTCATCGAGTTGAACCTGTGCTGAACATGAAGGTGTCGTACGTTCTGTACTTGATCGGAACGGATCGTGAAGGTGTACGACTACATGAACTGCGTCGATAAACGCTTCCGCTTAGCAATCTACAAGGGTATGTAGATGTTCTCCCCTCCTCATAGCTATGCATCTCCATGGATAGATCTTGCGTGTGCGTAGAACATTTTTTGTTTTCTATGCAACGCTCCCCAATAGTGGCATCATGAGCCAGGTCTATGCGCAGATGATATGCACGAGTAGAACACAAAGGAGTTGTGGGCAGTGATGTTCATATTGCTTCCCACCAATGTCTTATTTTGATTCGGCGGCATTGTGGGATGAAGCGGCTTGGACCAACCTTACACGTCCACGCACATCAGACCAGTTCCACCGACTGACATGCAACTTGTTTTGCATAAAGGTGGATAGCGGGTGTCTGTTTCTCCCATTTCAGTTGAATCTAATTTGACTACGGTGGTCCTTGCAGAAGGTTAAATAGCAATTTGATAATCATCGTTGTGGTTTTGCGTAGGTAAGAACGGTTCTTGCTAGTTGCCCGTAGCAGCTACGTAAACTTGCAAAAACAAAGTAGAGGACGTCTAACTTGTTTTTGCAGGGCATGTTGTGATGTGATATGGTCAGGATGTGATATGATATATGTTGATGTATGAGATGATCATGTATTGTAATAAGTTCAAGACTTGCATGTCGATGAGTACGACAACCGGCAGGAGTCTTAGGGTTGTCCTTAATTATTGTATGACCTGCGTGTCAATCAATTAGCGCCATGTAATTGATTTACTTTATTGCTATGCGTTAGCAATAGTTGTAGAAGCAATAGTTGGCGAGATGACCGCGACGCACTGGTGGACATCAAGGTGCCATGCCGGTGACGACGGAGATCATGTCGTTGCTTTGGAGATGAAGATCAAAAGCACAAGATGATGATGGCCATATCATGTCACATTTTTTATTGCATGTGATGTTTATCCTTTATGCATCTTATTTTGCTTAGAACGACGGTAGCATTATAAGATGATCCCTTCACTTAATTTCAAGATAAAAGTGTTCTCCTCGAGTATGCACCGTTGCTAAAGTTCGTCGTTTCCAAACACCTCGTGATGATCGGGTGTGATACATTCTACGTTCACATACAACGGGTGTAAGCCAGTTTTGCACATGTAGAATACTTGGGATAAACTTGATGAGCCTAGCATGTATACACATGGTCTTGGAACACTGGAGACCGAAAGGTCGAACGTGAGTCAAAGAGTAGATATGATCAACACGGAGATGTTAATCATTGAAAACTACCCCATCTCACATGATGATCGGAAATGGTTTAGTTGATTTGGATCATGTATCACTTAGACAACTTGAGGGATGTTGATTTAAGTTGGAGTTCATCAGTAATTTCATTATCTGAACTAAAATTTATTATGAACTTAGTCCTAATAGTTTTTTTGCAAATCTATGTTGTAGATCAATGGCCTGTGCTACCGTTCCCTTGAGTTTTAATGTGTTCCTACAGAAAGCTAAGTTGAAAGATGATGGTAGCAACTACGCGGACTGGGCCCATAACTTGAGGATTATCCTCATTGTTGCACAGAAGAATTATGTCCTTGATGCACCATTAGGTGAAAGACCTGCTGCAGGAGCTGATGCACACATTATGAATGTCTGGCAGGCTCGATCTCTTGATAGTTTAGTGTGCCATGCTTTACGACTTGGAACCGGGACTTCAAAAGTGTTTTGAATGCCACGGAGCATATGAGATGTTTCAAGAGTTGAAGTTAATATTTCAAGCAAATGCCCAGGTTGAGAGATATGAAGTCTCCAACAAGTTCTTTAGTTGTAAGATGGAGGAGAATAGTGCTGTCAGTGAACACATACTTAGAATGTCTGGGTACCACAACCACTTGACTCAGCTAGGAATTTATCTTCCAGTTGATAGTGTTATTGACAAAGTTCTTCAGTCACAGCCACCAAGCTACAAAGGCTTCGTGATGAACTATAATATGCAAGGGATGACGAAAACGATTCCCGAGCTCTTCGCAATGCTGAAATCAGCGGAGGTAGAAATCAAGAAAGAGCATCAAGTGTTGATGGTTAACAAGACCACCAGTTTTAAGAAAAAGGGCAAGGGAAATAAAGGGAACTTCAAGAAGAATGGCAAGCAAGTTGCCACTCCCGTGAAGAACCCCAAAACTGGACCCGAGCCTAAAACTGAGTGCTTCTACTGCAAAGGAAATGGTCACTGGAAGCGGAACTGCCCCAAATACTTGGCAGATAAGAAGGATGGTGATACGTCTCCAACGTATCTAGAATTTTTGGTTGTTCCATGATGTTACAGTATCATTCTTGTATGTTTTACAATCATTTTATACCAACTTTATATCATTTTTTTGGGACTAACCTATTGTCAGAATGGAAATAAAAAATTGCCGCATTTTATGATTATGAAGTCTGGCAAATGGAAATAAAAAATGCATTCCTCAAAGGGTTTCTTAAAGAAGAGTTGTATATGATGCAACCAGAAGGTTTTGTCAACCCTAAGGCTGCTACCAAAGTGTGCAAGTTCAGCGATCCATCTATGGACTGGTGCAAGCATCTCGGAGTTAGAATATATGCTTGGATGACGTGATCAAAGCATTTGGTTTTATACAGACTTACAGTGAAGCCTGTATTTACAAGAAAGTGAGTGGGAGCTCTATAGCATTTCTGATATTATATGTGGATGACATATTGCTGATTGGAAATGATATAGAACTTCTGGATAGCATGAAAGGATATTTGAATAAGAATTTTTCAATGAAAGACCGCGATGAAGTGGCTTATATATTGGACATCAAAATCTATAGAGATAGATCAAGACGCTTAATAGGACTTCTGGAATCACTTGACTATGAATCATTTCATACTTGCGAACCATGCCTCATGGGCAAGATGACTAACACTCCATTTTTCGGAACAATGGAGCGAGCCAATGACTTATTGGAAATAATACATACCGACGTATGTGGTCCGACGAGTGCTGAAGCTCGCGGCGGGTATCATTATTTTCTGACCTTCACAGGTGATTTAAAGTCAGTGCAGATATGGGTGTATCTACTTAATGAAACACAAGTCTGAAACATTTGAAAAGTTCAAAGAATTTCAGAGAGAAGTGGAGAATCATCGTAACAAGAAAATAAAGTTTCTATGATCTGATCGTGGAGGTGAATATTTGAGTTACGAGATTGGCCTTCATTTAAGACAATGTGGAATAGTTTCACAACTCACGTCACCTGGAACGCCACAGCATAATGGTGTGTCCGAATGTCGTAACCGTACTTTATTAGATATAGTACGTTCTATGATGTCTCCTAGATTTACCTTTATCATTTTGGGGTTATGCATTAGAGACAATTGCATTCACGTTAAATTGGGCACCATCTAAATCCGTTGAGACGACACCGTATGAATTATGGTTTGGCAAGCCTAAGCTGTCGTTTCTTAAAGTTTAGGGATGCGACACTTATGTCAAAAGGCTTCAGCCTGATAAGTGATATGTCTCCAACGCATCTATAATTTTTGATTGCTCCATGCTACTTTATCTATTGTTTTGGACTATATTGGGCTTTATTTTCCACTTTTATATTATTTTTGGGACTAACCTATTAATCGGAGGCCCAACCTGTAATTGTTGTTTTTTTGCCTTTTTCAGTATTTCAAAGAAACAGAATATCAAACGGAGTCCAAACGGAATGAAACCTTCAGGAACGTGATTTTCTCATCAGATAAGACCCAGGAGACTTGGACCCTCCGTCAAGAAAGCCACGAGGCGGTCATGAGGGTGGAGGGCGCGCCCTCCCCCTGGGCGCGCCCCCTGCCTCGTGGGCCCCTCAAAGCTCCACCGGCGTACTCCTTCCTCCTATATATACCTACGTACCCCCAATAGACCGAAACAGGAGCCAAAAACCTAATTCCACCGCTGCAACCTTCTGTATCCACGGGGTCCCATCTTGGGGCCTATTCCGGAGCTCCACCGGAGGGGGCATCCACCATGGAGGGCTTCTACATCAACACCATAGCCCCTCCGATGAAGTGTGAGTAGTTTACTTCAGACCTTCGGGTCCATAGCTAGTAGCTAGATGGCTTCTTCTCTCTTTTTGGATCCCAATACAATGTTCTCCCCCTCTCTCGTGGAGATCTATTCGATGTAATCTTCTTTTTATGGTGTGTTTGTTGAGACCGATGAATTGTGGGTTTATGATCCAGCTTATCTTTGAATAATATTTGAATCTTCTCTGAATTCTTTTATGTATGATTGAGTTATCTTTGCAAGTCTCTTCGAATTATCCGTTTGGTTTGGCCAACTAGATTGGTAGTTCTTGCAATGGGAGAAGTGCATGGCTTTGGGTTCAATCTTGCGGTGTCCTTACTCAGTGACAGAAAGAGTTGCAAGGCACGTATTGTATTGTTGCCATCGAGGATAACAAGATGGGGTATTTATCATATTGCATGAATTTATTCCTCTACATCATGTCATCTTGCTTAAGGCATTACTCTGTTTTTAACTTAATACTCTAGATGCATGCTGGATAGCGGTCGATGAGTGGAGTAAAAGTAGTAGATGCAGAATCGTTTCAGTCTACTTGTCTCGGACGTGATGCATATATACATGATCATACCTAGATAACCTCATAACTATGCTCAATTCTGTCAATTGCTCAATAGTAATTTGTTCACCCACCGTAGAATACTTATGCTCTTGAGAGAAGCCACTAGTGAAACCTATGGCCCTCGGGTCTATTCTCATCATATTAATCTCCATCACTTTATTTACTTGCTTTGCCTTTACTTTCTACTTTGCATTTTTATACCAAAAATACCAAAAATATCATCTCTATCAGATCCCACTCTCGTAAGTGACCGTGAAGGGATTGACAACCCCTAATCGCGTTGGTTGCGAGTAGCTATCGTTTTGTGCAGGTACGAGGACTTGCGTGACCTCCTCTTGGATTGATACCTTGGTTCTCAAAAACTGAGGGAAATACTTACGCTACTGTGCTGCATCATCCTCTCCTCTTCGGGGAAAACCAATGCAAGCTCGAGACGTAGCAAGAAGGATTTCTGGCGCCATTGCCGGGGAGGCTTACGCAAAAGTCAACATACCAAGTACCCATCACAATCCCTATTTCTCGCATTACATTATTTGCCATTTGCCTTTCGTTTTCCTCTCCTCCACTTCACCCTTGCCGTTTTATTCGCCCTCTCTTTTTTGTTCGCCTTCTTCCAGTATGTATCTTTGTTTGTGTTTCCTTGTGCCTTCTATATGCTTGCATCTTCGCTCGCTGAAAATCTACTGATATGGATCCACTTAAAGTGTTCTACTTGGATCATCTTCGATCCCTATGTGCTCGTGCTGAAACCCCAACTAGCTTAGTTGAGGGCAAATTTAGATGAGCATGCTTGTTATGTGCGACACCGTATATCTGAAAAAGGGAAACTATTATGGAGTCAAATGCAAGGTTTGCAATGCTATGCTTGGAATTTATGTTGGGAATATGATTTTACTTGTTGTTCTGAAAACCCTAAAAACACCTTCCCTACCAATGTGAGTTTAATGAAAATGAAATCTTATCTTCTTATGCAAAGGGTGTTTACAGTTACTATGATATCGAACAAATTGAAGAATTTGTTGCTTTTAAGGGTGCTTATGAAGTTGCTTCTTTGATTGAAAAGTATGATATTACTCTCTACGAATCTGAAAATTTTGACATACTTAAATATTGCTATGAAAATTATGCTCATAATGTCTGTGTCAAAGAATTTATTGAGAGAATGACCGCTGCTTTGGAAGGAAATAATGATATGCATGAATCTATAGATAATGATGATTCCGATTATTTGATTGAAATATCCCTTGATGATCATGATGCTTGCTATCCTTGTGGCCATGATGCCAATATTTATGAAGATGAATTTGCTATAGTTCCTTATGTTAAACATGAGATTGTTGCTATTGCACCCATACTTGATAGTTCCTTCGATGAAAAGCATGATTGCAATGATTTTACTATAAATCCTCTTGATGTCAATTATGCTAATAATATGCAAAACCCTAAGCTTTGGGATGCTAGTTTTGTTGTGTCCACTATTTGTGGAAATGATCATGATTGGGGTGATTTTTCTTATGATCTTGAAAATTTATTTAATCCCCATGATGAATATGAGATTGATAATATTGTTTGCAATAATATTGAAAGTGGGTTTGGAAGAGTGTCAACTTTAGATCCCACATATTTGGATAATGTTCAACCTTATGGTATTTTTGATAAAAGTGGGTTTGGAGAGGTCATGACTTTAGTTAATGTTAATCCCACTATTCTGGAAGAGTGTCAACTTTACATGCATGTGGATCGTGTTGAGAATATGTTATGTGATAGCTATTTTGTTGAATTTGCTTATGATCCTACATATAATTATTATGAGAGAGGAAAATATGGTTGTAGAAATTTTCATGTTACTAAATTACCTCTCTTCATGTTGAGATTGCTATCATCTCTTTGTTATTCCTTGCATATACTCCCTCCGGTCCTTTTTACTCTGCACATTGGATTTGCCAAAAGTCAAACTTAGCTAAGTTTGACCAAATTTATATTAGAAATTATTAGCATCTATAATATCTAATAAATATAATATAAAAATATATTCTGAGATGAATCTATGATGTTGGTGTTGTTATGTAAATGTCAATAATTTTTTATATAAACTTGGTCAAAGTCGGATGAGATTGACTTCAGACAAACCTAATATGCAGAGTAAAAAGGACCGGAGGGAGTACTAGTTTTTGTTTGCCTTGCAAATTTATTTTCCTATAATATGCCTATGCATAGGAAGTATGTTAGACTTAGATGTGTTTGTCACATGTTTCATGATGCTCTCTTTGCGCTTCAATTCTTGTCTTTCTTGCGAGCATCATTAAAATTCTCAATGCCTACCTAGAGGCGTTAAACGATAGCGCTTGTTGGGAGGCAACCCAATTTTATTTTGTGTTTTTTGTTTTTGCTTATGTTTAGGAATAAATAATCCATCTAACTTCTGTTTGGATGTGGTTTTATGTTTTAATTAGTGTTTGTGCCAAGTAGAACCTATAGGATAACCTACGATGTTAGTTGATTTGATTCTGCTGAAAAACAGAACCTTTGTGCGCACAAATTTAGTTATGATAAATCACAGGAACGTGCTTTTGCGATGATTCTTTTTGACACTGATCAATAAACAAATTTTTCAGGACTTCCTATTTTGGTAGAATTTTTAGAGTTCCAGAAGTTTGCGTTAGTTACAGATTACTAAAGACTCTTCTGTTTTTAACAGATTCTGTTTTTCGTGTGTTGTTTGCTTATTTTGATGAATCTATGGCTAGTAAAATAGTTTATGATCCATAGAGAAGTTGGAATACAGTAGGTTTAAAACCAATATAAATAAAGAATGAGTTCATTACAGTACCTTGAAGTAGTCTTTTGTTTTCTTTGTCTAACGGAGCTCACGAGATTTCTGTTGAGTTTTGTGTTGTGAAGTTTTCAAGTTTTGGGTGAATTCTTTTGATGGATTATGGAACAAGGAGTGGAAAGAGCCTAAGCTTGGGGATGCCCATGGCACCCCCAAGATAATCCAAGGACACCAAAAAGTCAAAGCTTGGGGATGCCCCGGAAGGCATCCCCTCTTTCGTCCACTTCCATCGGTAATTTACTTGGAGCTATATTTTTATTCACCAACATGATATGTGTTTTTCTTGGAGCGTCTTGTATTATTTGTGTCTTTGCTTGTTGGTCTACCACAATCATCCTTGTTGTACACACCTTTTGAGAGAGCCATACATGAATTGAAATTTGTAGAATACTCTATGTTCTTCACTTATATCTTTTGAGCTTGATAGTTTTGTTCATAGCGCTTCACTTATATCTTTTGAGCGTGATAATTTTTGCTCTAGTGCTTCACTTAGACCTTTTTGAGAACGGTGGTGGATTTGTTTTCAAGAAACTTGATCTCTCATGCTTCACTTAGATTATTTTGAGAGTCGTTAATAGCATGGTAATTTGCTTAATGTTAATATACTTGGTATTCAAGATATGTGAAACTTTCTTTTGAGTGCGTTGAATACTAAGATAAGTTTGATGCTTGATAATTGTTTTGAGATATGGAGGTGATAATATCAAAGTCGTGCTAGTTGGGTGATTACGAATTTGAGAAATACTTGTGTTGAAGTTTGCAAGTCCCGTAGCATGCACGTATGGTTAAAGTTGTGTAACAAATTTGAAACATGAAGTGTACCTGGCTTGTGCATCCTTATGAGTGGCACTCGGGGACAAGCGATGGTCTTTTCCTACCAATCTATCCCCCTAGGAGCATGCGCATAGTACTTGATTTTTGATGACTTCTAAATTTTTGCAATAAGTATATGAGTTCTTTTGACTAATGTTGAGTCCATCGATTATACGCACTCTCACCTTTCCGCCTTTGCTAGCCTCTTCGGTACCGTGCATTGACCTTTCTCACCTTGAGAGTTGGTGCAAACTTCGCTGGTGCATCCAAACCCCGTGATACGATACGCTCTATCACACATAAACCTCCTATTATCTTACTCAAAACAGCCACCATACCTACCTATCATGGCATTTCCATAGCCATTCCGAGATATATTGCCATGCAACTTCCACCATCATCATCGTGACATGCATTACTTTTGTCATATTGCCATTGCATGATCCTGTAGTTGACATCGTATTTGTGGCAAAGCCACCATGCATTATTTTCCATACATGTCACTCTTGATTCATTGCACCATCCCGGTACACCGCCGGAGGCATTCATATAGAGTCATATCTTGTTCTAAGCTTTGAGTTGTAATCCTTATGTTGTAATCAATAGAAGTGTGATGATCATGATTATTAGAGCATTGCCCAAAAAAAGAGAAAGTCCAAAAAAAGAAGAATGGCCCAAAAAAGAAATAAAAGAAAAGAAAAGGGCAATGCTACTATCTCTTTTTCCACACTTGTGCTTCAAAGTAGCACCTTGTTCTTCATGTAGCGAGTCTCATATATTGTGCTTCAAAGTAGCACCATATTTTTCATATAGTGAGTCTCAAAAGTTGTCTTGTTCATACTAGTGGGAATTTTTCATTATAGAACTTGGCTTGTATATTCCTACGATGGGCTTCCTCAAAATGCCCTAGGTCTTCATGAGCAAGCAAGTTGGATGCACACCCACTAGTTTTCTTTTGTTGAGCATTCATAGCTCTAGTGCATCCGTTGCATGGCAATCCCTACTCCTTGCATTAATATCAATCGATGGGCATCTCCATAGCTCATTGATTAGCCTCGTTGATGTGAGACTTTCTCCTTTTTTGTCTTCCTCACACAATCCCCCTCATCATATTCTATTCCACCCATAGTGCTATATCCATGGCTCACGCTCATGTATTGCGTGAAGGTTGAAAAAGTTTGAGATTATTTAAGTATGAAACAATTGCTTGGCTTGTCATCGGGGGTATAGAAGTTGGGAACATCTTTGTGTGACAAAAATGAAGCATAGCCTAACTATATGATTTTGTAGGGATGAACTTTCTTTTGCCATGCTATTTTGAGAAGACATGATTACTTTGATTAGTATGCTTGAAGTATTATTATTCTTATGTCAATATGAACTTTTGTCTTGAATCTTTCGGATCTGAATATTCATACCATGATTAAGAAGATTTACATTGAAATTATGCCAAAGTATCACTCCGCATCAGAAATTCTCTTTTTATCATTTACCTACTCGAGGACGAGCAGGAATTAAGCTTGGGGATGCCTGATACGTCTCCAACGTATCTATAATTTTTGATTGCTCCATGCTACTTTATCTATTGTTTTGGACTATATTGGGCTTTATTTTCCACTTTTATATTATTTTTGGGACTAACCTATTAACCGGAGCCCAACCCAGAATTGCTGTTTTTTGCCTTTTTCAGTATTTCAAAGAAACAGAATATCAAACGGAGTCCAAACGGAATGAAACCTTCGGGAACGTGATTTTCTCATCAAATAAGACCCAGGAGACTTGGACCCTCCATCAAGAAAGCCATGAGGCGGTCACGAGGGTGGAGGGCGCGCCCTCCCCCCTAGGCGCGCCCCTCGAAGCTCCACCGACGTACTCCTTCCTCCTATATATACCTATGTACCCCCAATAGACCAGAACAGGAGCCAAAAACCTAATTCCACCGCCGCAACCTTCTGTATCCACGGGATCCCATCTTGGGGCCTGTTCCGGAGCTCCACCGGAGGGGGCATCCACCATGGAGAGCTTCTACATCAACACCATAGCCCCTCCGATGAAGTGTGAGTAGTTTACTTCAGACCTTCAGGTCCATAGCTAGTAGCTAGATGGCTTCTTCTCTCTTTTTGGATCTCAATACAATGTTCTCCCCCTCTCTCGTGGAGATCTATTCGATGTAATCTTCTTTTTGCGGTGTGTTTGTTGAGACCGATGAATTGTGGGTTTATGATCCAGCTTATCTATGAATAATATTTGAATCTTCTCTGAATTCTTTTATGTATGATTGAGTTATCTTTGCAAGTCTCTTCGAATTATCCGTATGGTTTGGCCAACTAGATTGGTAGTTCTTGCAATGGGAGAAGTGCATGGCTTTGGGTTCAATCTCGCGGTGTCCTTACTCAGTGACAGAAAGAGTTGCAAGGCACGTATTGTATTGTTGCCATCGAGGATAACAAGATGGGGTATTTATCATATTGCATGAATTTATTCCTCTACATCATGTCATCTTGCTTAAGGCGTTACTCTATTTTTAACTTAATACTCTAGATGCATGCTGGATAGCGGTTGATGAGTGGAGTAAAAGTAGTAGATGCAGAATCGTTTTGGTCTACTTGTCTCGGACGTGATGCATATATACATGATCATACCTAGATAACCTCATAACTATGCTCCATTCTGTCAATTGCTCAACAGTAATTTGTTCACCCACAGTAGAATACTTATGCTCTTGAGAGAAGCCACTAGTGAAACCTATGGCCCCCGGGTCTATTCTCATCATATTAATCTCCATCACTTTATTTACTTGCTTTGCCTTTACTTTCTACTTTGCATCTTTATACCAAAAATACCAAAAATATTATCTCTATCAGATCTCACTCTCGTAAGTGACCGTGAAGGGATTGACAACCCCTAATCGCGTTGGTTGCGAGTAGCTATCGTTTTGTGCAGGTACGAGGGACTTGCGCGTGACCTCCTACTGGATTGATACCTTGGTTCTCAAAAACTGAGGGAAATACCTACGCTACTGTGCTGCATCATCCTCTCCTCTTCGGGGACAACCAATGCAAGCTCGAGACGTAGCAATAAGCTCGAACCCAAAGCGGAGAAATGCATCTTCATAGGATACCCTAAAGAAACTATTGGGTATACCTTCTACCACAGATCCAAAGGCAAGATCTTTGTTGCTAAGAATGGTTCATTTCTAGAGAATGAGTTTCTCTCGAAAGAAGTGAGTGGGAGGAAAGTAGAACTTCATGAGGTAACTGTGCCTTCTCTCGAATTGGAAAGTAGCACATCAGAGAAATCCGTTCCTGTGATGCCTACACCAACTAGAGAAGAAGCTAATGATGATGATCATGAAATTTCATATCAAGTTACTACTGAATATCGTAGGTCGACCAGAACACGTACCACACAAGAGTGGTACGGTAATCCTGCCCTAGAAGTCAAGGTAATCCTTCTCTCTATGATTATGAAGTCTGGCAAATGGAAATAAAAAATGCATTCCTCAACGGGTTTCTTAAAGAAGAGTTGTATATGATGCAACCAGAAGGTTTTGTCAACCCTAAGGCTGCCAACAAAGTGTGCAAGTTCAGCGATCCATCTATGGACTGGTGCAAGCATCTCGGAGTTAGAATATATGCTTGGATGACGTGGTCAAAGCATTTGGTTTTATACAGACTTACGGTGAAGCCTGTATTTACAAGAAAGTGAGTGGGAGCTCTGTAGCATTTCTGATATTATATGTGGATGGCATATTGCTGATTGGAAATGATATAGAACTTCTGGATAGCATGAAAGGATATTTGAATAAGAATTTTTCAATGAAAGACCGCGATGAAGTGGCTTATATATTGGACATCAAAATCTATAGAGATAGATCAAGACGCTTAATAGGACTTTTGGAATCACTTGACTATGAATCATTTGATACTTGCGAACCATGCCTCATGGGCAAGATGACTAACACTCCATTTTCCGGAACAATGGAGCGAGCCAATGACTTATTGAAAATAATACATACCAACGTATGTGGTCCGACGAGTGTTGAAGCTCGCGGCGGGTATCACTATTTTCTGACCTTCACAGGTGATTTAAAGTCAGTGCAGATATGGGTATATCTACTTAATGAAACACAAGTCTGAAACATTTGAAAAGTTCAAAGAATTTCAGAGAGAAGTGGAGAATCATCGTAACAAGAAAATAAAGTTTCTATGATCTGATCACGGAGGCGAATATTTGAGTTACGAGTTTGGCCTTCATTTAAAACAATGTGGAATAGTTTCACAACTCACGCCACCTGGAACACCACAGCGTAATGGTGTGTCCGAACGTCGTAACCGTACTTTATTAGATATGGTGCGATCTATGATGTCTCTTACCAATTTACCACTATCGTTTTGAGTTATGCATTAGAGACAGCTGCATTCACGTTAAATAGGGCACCATCTAATTCTGTTGAGATGACACCGTATGAACTGTGGTTTGGCAATAAACCTAAGTTGTCGTTTCTTAAAGTTTTGGGTTGCGACACTTATGTCAAAAGGCTTCAGCCTGATAAGCTCGAACCCGAATCGGAGAAGTGCGTCTTCATAGGATACCCTAAGGAAACAATTGGGTACACCTTCTACCACAGATCCGAAGGCAAGATCTTTGTTGCAAAAAATGGAACCTTTCTAGAGAAGGAGTTTCTCTCGAAAGAAGTGAGTGGGAGGAAAGTAGAACTTGATGAGGTAATTGTACCTTCTCTCAATTTGGAAAGTAGCTCATCCGAGAAACCCATTCCCGTGATGCCTACACCAACTAGAGAGGAAGTTAATGATGATGATCATGAAACTTCAGGTCAAGTTACTACCGAACCTCGTAGGTCGACCAGAACATGATCGACACCAAAGTGGTACGGTAATCCTGTTCTGGAAGTCATGTTACTAGATCATGGCGAACCTACGAACTACGAAGAAGCTATGATGAGCCCAGATTCCGATAAATGGCTTGAGGCCATGATTTCTGAGATAGGATCCATGTATGAGAACAAAGTGTGGACTTTGGTGGATTTGCCCGATGATCGGCGACCCATAGAGAATAAATGGATCTTCAAGAAGAAGACTAACGCTGATGGTAATGTTACTGTCTATGAAGCTCGACTTGTCGCAAAAGGTTTTTGACAAGTTCAAGGAGTTGACTACGATGAGACTTTCTCACCCGTAGCGATGCTTAAGTCTGTTCGAAGCATGTTAGCAATTGCCGCATTTTATGATTATGAAATCTGGCAAATGGACGTCAAAACTGCATTCCTTAATGGATTTCTAAATGAAGAGTTGTATATGATGCAACCAGAAGGTTTTCTCGATCCTAAAGGTGCTAACAAAGTGTGCAAGCTCCAGCGATCCATCTATGGGCTGGTGCAAGCATCTCGGAGTTGGAATATACGCTTTGATGAGGTGATTAAAGCATATGGTTTTATAAAGACTTTCGGAGAAGCCTGTATTTACAAGAAAGTGAGTGGGAGCTCTGTAGCATTACTAATATTATATGTGGATGACATATTGTTGATTGGAAATGATCTAGAATTTTTGGATAGCATAAAGGATACTTGAATAAAAGTTTTTCAATGAAAGACCTCGGTGAAGTTGCTTATATATTAGGCATCAAGATCTATAGAGATAGATCAAGACGCTTAATAGGACTTTCACAAAGCACATACCTTGACAAAGTTTTGAAGAAGTTCAAAATGGACCAGTCAAAGAAAGGGTTCTTGCCTATATTGCAAGGTCTGAAGTTGAGTAAGGCTCAAAGCCCGACCACAGCTGAAGAAAGAGAAAGGATGAAAGTCATTCCCCATGCCTCAACCATATGTTCTATAATGTATGACATGCTATGTACCAGACTTGATGTGTGCCTTGCCATAAGAGTGGACCACTTGATAGCGGTCAAGAATATCCCGAAGGACCTGAAAAGGACCAAGGATATGTTTCTCGTTTATGGAGGTGACGAAGAGCTCATCATAAAGGGTTACATCGATGCTAGCTTCGGCACTGATCCGAATGACTCTAAATCACAAACCGGATACGGATTTATATTGAATGGTGGAGATGTCAGTTGATACATCTCCAACGTACTTATAATTTTTGATTGTTCCATGCTATTATATTATCTGTTTTAGATGTTTAATGGGCTTTAATATGCTCTTTTATATTATTTTTGGGACTAACCTATTAACCGGAGGCCTAGTGCCAGTTTTTTTTTTGCCTATTTTAGAGTTTTGCAGAAAAGGAATACCAAACAGAGTCCAAACGAAATGAAACCTTCACGATGATCTTTCTTGGACCGAAAGCAAACCAGAAGACTTGGAGTAGAAGTCTGGAATGCCACGAGGAGGCCACGAGGCAGGAGGGCGCGCCTAGGGGGGTAGGCGCGCCCCCACCCTCGTGGGACCCTCGTAGCTCCACCGACGTACTTCTTTCGCCTATATATACTCTTATACCCTAGAAACATCAGGGGGAGCCACGAAACCACTTTCCCACCGCCGCAACCTTCTGTAGCCGTGAGATCCCATCTTGGGGACTTTTCCGACGATCTGCCAGAGGGGGGATCGATCATGTAGGGCTTCTACATCAACACCATAGCCTCTTCGATGAAGCGTGAGTAGTTTACCACAGAGCTTCGGGTCCATAGTTATTAGCTAGATGGCTTCTTCTCTCTAGTTATTAGCTAGATGGCTTCTTCTCTCTCTTTGATTCTCAATACAAAGTTCTCCTCGATGTTCTTGGAGATCTATTCGATGTAATTCTTTGCGGTGTGTTTGCCGAGATCCGATGAATTGTGGTTTTATGAACAAGCTAATCTATGAATATTATTTGGTTCTTCTCTGAATTCTTATATGCATGATTTGATATCTTTGCAAGTCTCTTCGAATTATTGGTTTAGTCTGGCCTACTAGATTGATCTTGCTTGCAATGAGAGAAGTGCTTAGCTTTGGGTTCAATCTTGCGGTGTCCTTTCCTAGTGATAGTAGGGGCAGCAAGGCACGTATTGTATTGTTGCCATCGAGGATAAAAAGATGGGGTTTATATCATATTGCTTGAGTTTATCCCTCTACATCATATCATCTTGCTTAATGCGTTACTCCGTTCTTATGAACTTAACACTCTAGATGCATGCTGGATAGCGGTCGATGTGTGGAGTAATAGTAGTAGATGCAGAATCGTTTCGGTCTATTTGACACGGACGTGATGCCTATATTCATGATCATTGCCTTAGATGTCTTCATAATAATGCGCTTTTCTATCAATTGCTCGGCAGTAATTTGTTCACCCACCGTAATACATGCTATCTCGAGAGAAGCCACTAGTGAAACCTATGGCCCCCGGGTCTCTTTTCTATTGTATTACATCTCTTTTCCATTATTTCACATCTCGTTTACTATTTTGCCATCTTTACTTTCCAATCTATACAACAAAAATACCAAAAATATTTACTTTACTATCTTTATTAGATCTCACTTTTGCGAGTGACCGTGAAGGGATTGACAACCCCTTTATCGCATTGGTTGCAAGGTTCTTGATTGTTTGTGCAGGTACTAGGTGACTTGTGCGTTGTCTCCTACTGGATTGATACCTTGGTTCTCAAAACTGAGGGAAATACTTACGCTACTTTGTTGCATCACGCTTTCCTCTTCAAGGGAAAAACCAACGCAAGCTCAAGAGGTAGCAAGACGGATTTCTGGCGTCGTTGCCGGGGAGATCTACGCCAAGTCAAGACAAACCAAGTACCCATCATAAACTCTTCTCCCTCGCATTACATTATTTGCCATTCGCCTCTCGTTTTCCTCTCCCCCACTTCTAAAACGATTTTCGGAAACCTTTGCCTTTTCTTCGCCTCTCTTCTGTTCGTCTCTTTTCGCTTGCTTCTTGCGTGCTTGTGTGGTGGATTGATTGCTTGTCGCGATGGCTCAAGATAATACCAAATTGTGTGACTTTTCCAATACCAACAACAATGATTTTATTAGCACTCTGATTGCTCCTACTACCGAAGCTGACTCTTGTGAAATTAATACCGCTTTGTTGAATCTTGTTATGAAAGATCAATTGTCTGGCCTTCCTAGTGAAGATGCCGCAACCCATCTAAACAATTTTGTTGATTTTTGTGATATGCAAAAGAAGAAAGATGTGGATAATGATATTGTTAAATTGAAGCTATTTCTGTTTTTGCTTAGAGATCGTGCTAAAACTTGGTTTTCTTCTTTGCCTAAGAATAGTATTGATTCATGGAATAAGGGTAAAGATGCTTTTATCTCTAAGTATTTTCCTCCCACTAAGATCATCTCTCTTAGGAATGATATTATAAATTTTAAGCAACTTGATCATGAGCATGTTGTAGAAGCTTGGGAGAGAATGAAATTAATGATACGTAATTGCCCTACACATGGTTTGAATTTGTGGATGATTATACAAAAAAATTGCCAGATTGAATTTTGCTTCTAGAAACCTTTTAGATTCAGCCAGGGGAGGCACTTTTATGGAAATCACTTTAGGAGAAGCTACTAAACTCCTAGATAGTATTATGGTTAATTATTCTCAATGGCACACTGAAAGATCCACTAGTAAAAAAGTTCATGCGATTGAAGAGATTAATGTTTTGAGTGGAAAGATGGATGAACTTATGAAATTGTTTGCTAATAAAAGTGTTCCTTCTGATCCTAATGATATGCCCTTTTTCCACTTTGATTGAGAATAATAATGAATCTATGGATGTGAATTTTGTTGGTAGGAACAATTTTGGTAACAACGCGTATAGAGGAAATTTTAATTCTAGGCCGTTTCCTAGTAATTCCTCTAGTAATTATGGTAATTCCTACAACAACTCTTATGGAAATTTTAATAAGATGCCCTCTGATATTGAGAATAGTGTTAAAGAATTTATGAGTTTGCAAAAAATATTCAATGCTTTGGTTGAAGAAAAATTGCTTAAGATTGATGAGTTGGCTAGGAACGTGGATAGAATTTATCTTGATGTTGATTCTTTGAAACTTAGATCTATTCCACCTAAGCATGATATCAATGAGTCTCTCAAAGCCATGAGAATTTCCATTTATGAGTGCAAAGAAAGAACCGCTAGGATGCATGCTAAAAAAGATTGCTTTGTAAAAGCGTGTTCTTCTAGTTTTCATGGTAATAATGATGAAGATCTAAAAGTGATTGATGTGAATCCTATTAAATCTTTATTTTCCAATATGAATCTTGATAAAGATGGGACTGGAGATGAGTCAACTTTAGTTAAAAGGCGTCCCAATGATTCGGAGTTTTTAGATCTTGATGCAAAAATTGATAAAAGTGGGATTGAAGAGGTCAAAACTTTACATAGCAATGAACCCACTATTTTGGATTTCAAGGGATTTAATTATGATAATTGTTATTTGATAGATTGTATTTCCTTGTTGCAATCCATGTTAAATTCTCCTCATGCTTATAATCAAAATATAGCTCTTACTAAACATATCGTTGATGCTTTGATGCAATCTTATGAAGAAAAGCTTGAATTAGAAGTTTCTATTCCTAGAAAACTTTATGATGAGTGGGAACCTACTATTAAGATTAAGATTAAAGATTATGAGTGTTATGCTTTGTGTTTCCACGATTCCAAAAACTTTGTGTTATGTGCTAGGTTTCCGTGAATTTGATGATTGTTCTTTAAATTTGCATCTTGTGGATTCCACCATTAAGAAACCAATGGGAAGAATTAATGATGTTCTTATTGTTGCAAATAGGAATTATGTGCCCATATATTTCATTGTTCTTGATATAGATTGCAATCCTACATGCCCTATTATTCTTGGTAGACCTTTCCTTAGAACGACTGGTGCAATTATTGATATGAAAGAAGGAAATATTAGATTCCAATTTATGTTAAGGAAAGGCATGGAACACTTTCCTAGGAAGAAAATTAAATTGCCTTATGAATCTATTATGAGAGCCACTTATGGATTGCATACCAAAGATGACAATACCTAGATCTATTCGTGTTTTTATGCCTAGCTAGGGGCGTTAAACGATAGCGCTTGTTGGGAGGCAACCCAATTTTATTTTTATTCTTTGATTTTTGCTCTGGTTTAATAATAAATAATTCATATAGATTCTGTTTAGATGTGGTTTTATGTTTTAATTAGTGTTTGTGCCAAGTAGAACATTTGCGAGACTCGGGTGAAGTCTTTGCGATCTTGCTGTAAAAAACAGAAACTTTTGCGCTCGCGAGAATAGTTGTCATTTTTTACTGGAGAGTGATTTTAGGTTGATTCTTTTTGCAAATGATTAATAGAAAAATTCCTCACTTCCATCAATTTATTTCAGAATTGTTAGAGTCACATAAGTATTCTAAAGTTACAGATTACTACAGACTGTTCTGTTTTTGACAGATTCTGTTTTTCGTGTGTTGTTTTCTTATTTTGATGAATCTATGAGTAGTATCGGGGGGTATGAACCATAGAGAAGTGGGAATACAGTAGGTTTAACACCAATATAAATAAATAATGAGTTAATTACAGTACCTTAAAGTGGTGGTTTATTTTCTTATACTAACGGAGCTCATGAGATTTTCTGTTGAAGTTTTGTGTTGTGAAGTTTTCAAGTTTTTGGGTAAAGATTTGATGGATTTTGGAATAAGGAGTGGCAAGAGCCTAAGTTTGGGGATAACCAAGGAACCCCAAGGTAAAATTCAAGGACAACCAAAAGCCTAGGCATCCCCTCTTTCATCTTCATCTATCGGTAACTTTACTTGAGGCTATATTTTTATTCACCACATGATATGTGTTTTGCTTGGAGCATCTTGTATGATTTTAGTCTTTGCTTTTTAGTTTACCACAATCATCCTTGATGTACACACCCTTTTTGGAGAGACACACATGAATCGGAATTTATTAGAATACTCTATGTGCTTCACTTATATCTTTTGAGCTAGACAATTTTGCTCTAGTTCTTCACTTATATCTTTTTAGAGCACGGTGGTGGTTTTATTTTATAGAAATTACTAATCTCTCATGCTTAACTTATATTATTTTGAGAGTCTTTTAGAACAGCATGGCAATTTGCTTTGGCTATAAAACTAGTCCTTATATGATGGGCATCCAAGATGGGTATAATAAAAACTTTCATATAAAGTGCGTTGAATACTATGAGAAGTTTAATTCGTGACGATTGTTTTGAGATATGAGGATTGTGATACTAGAGTCATGCTAGTAGCTAGAGTAATTGTCAATTTGAGAAATACTTGTGTTGAGGTTTGCAAGTCCCATAGCATGCACGTATGGTAACCGTTGTGTAACAAATTTGAAGCATGAGGTGTTTATTTGATTGTCTTCCTTATGTGTAGAGGTCGGGATCGCGCGATGGTTAACTCCTACCAGCCCTTCCCCTAGGAGCATGCGCGTAGTGCTTGGTTCTGATGACTTGTAGATTTTTGCAATAAGTATGTGAGTTCTTTATGACTAATGTTGAGTCCATGGATTATACGCACTCTCACCCTTCCACCATTGCTAGCCTCTCTAGCACCGTGCAACTTTCGCCGGTACCATAAACCCACCATTTACTTTCCTCAAAACAGCCACCATACCTAACTATTATGGCATTTCCATAGCCATTCCGAGATATATTGTCATGCAACTTTCCATCATTCCATTTATTATGACACGCTCCATCATTGTCATATTGCCTTGCATGATCATGTAGTTGACATCGTATTTGTGGCAAAGCCACCATTCATAATAATTTTTTCATACATGTCACTCTTGATTCATTGCACATCCTGGTACACCGCCGGAGGCATTCATATAGAGTCATATTTTGTTCTAAGTATCGAGTTGTAACCCTTGAGTTGTAAATAAATAGAAGTGTGATGATCATCATTATTAGAGCATTGTCCCGTCCGAGGAAATAAAAAAAGGCCAAAGAAGCCAATGAAAAAAGAGGCCAAATAAGCCAATCAAAAAAAGAGAGATATAGAGAGAAGGGACAATGCTACTATCCTTTTTCCACACTTGTGCTTCAAAGTAGCACCATGATCTTCATGATAAAGAGTCTCTTATTTTGTCACTTTCATATACTAGTGGGAATTTTCATTATAGAACTTGGCTTGTATATTCCAATTACGGGCTTCCTCAAAATGCCCCAGGTCTTTGTGAACAAGCAAGTTGGATGCACACCCACTTAGTTTCTTTTGTTGAGCTTTCATACATTTATAGCTCTAGTGCATCCGTTGCATGACAATCCCTACTCACTCTCATTGATATCTATTGATGGGCATCTCCATAGCCCATTAATATGCCTAGTTGATGTGAGACCATCTTCCTCTTTTTTGTCTTCTCCACAACCACCACTCTATTCCACCTATAGTGCTATGTCCATGGCTCAAGCTCATGTATTGCGTGAAAGTTGAAAAAGTTTGAGAATACTAAAGTATGGAACATTTGCTTGGATGAAACCGGGGTTGTGCATGATTTGAACATTTTGTGTGACGAAGATGGAGCATAGCCGAACTATATGATTTTGTAGGGATGAACTTTCTTTGGCCATGTTATTTGGAGAAGACATGATTGTTTTGTTAGTATGCTTGAAGTATTATTATTTTTATGTCAATATTAAACTTTTGTCTTGAATCTTTCGGATCTGAAAATTCATGCCACAATAAAGAAAATTACATTGATAATTATGATAGGTAGCATTCCACATCAAAAATTCTACTTTATCATTTACCTACTTGAGGACGAGCAGGAATTAAGCTTGGGGATGCTTGATACGTCTCCAACGTATCTATAAATTTTTGTTGTTCCATGCTATTATATTATCTGTTTTGGATGTTTAATGGGCTTTAATATGCTCTTTTATATTATTTCTGGGACTAACCTACTAACCGGAGGCCCAGTGCCAGTTTCTGTTTTTTTGCCTATTTTAGAGTTTTGCAGAAAAGGAATACCAAACAGAGTCCAAACGGAATGAAACCTTCACGATGATCTTTCTTGGACCGAAAGCAAACCAGAAGACTTGGAGTACAAGTCTGGAACGCCACAAGGAGGCCACGAGGTAGGAAGGCGCGCCTAGGGGGTAGGCGCGCGCTCCACCCTCGTGGGCCCCTCGTAGCTCCACCCACGTACTTCTTTCCCCTATATATACACTCTTATACCCTAGAAACATTAGGGGAGCCACGAAACCACTTTTCCACCCGCAACCTTCTGTACCCGTGAGATCCCATGTTGGGGCCTTTTCCGGCGATCTGCCGGAGGGGGAATCGATCATGGAGGGATTCTATATCAACACCATAGCCTCTCCGATGAAGCGTGAGTAGTTTACCACAAACCTTCGGGTCCATAGTTATTAGCTGGATGGCTTCTTCTCTCTCTTGGAGATCTATTCGATGTAATTCTTTTGCGGTGTGTTTGTCGATATCCGATGAATTGTGGATTTATGAATAAGATTATCTATGAATATTACTTGGTTCTTCTCTGAATTCTTATATGCATGATTTGATATCTTTGCAAGTCTCTCCGAATTATCAGTTTAGTTTGGCCTACTAGATTGATCTTTCTTGCAATGGAGAAGTGCTTAGCTTTGGGTTCAATCTTGCGGTGTCCTTTCCCAGTGACAGTAGGGGCAGCAAGACACGTATTGTATTGTTGCCATCGAGGATAAAAAGATGGGGTTTATATCATATTGCTCGAGTTTATCCCTCTATATCATGTCATCTTGCTTAATGTGTTACTCTGTTCTTATGAACTTGATACTTTAGATGCATGCTGGATAGCGGTCGATGTGTGGAGTAATAGTAGTAGATGCAGAATCATTTCGGTCTACTTGACACGGACATGATGCCTATATTCATGATCATTGCCTTAGATGTCTTCATAATTATGCGCTTTTCTATCAATTGCTCGGCAGTAATTTGTTGACCCACCGTAATGCATGCTATCTTGAGAGAAGCCACTAGTGAAACCTATGGCCCCCGGGTCTCTTTTCGATTATATCACATCTCTTTTCCATTATTTCGCATCTCGTTTACTATTTTGCAATCTTTACTTTCCAATCTATACAAAAAAAATACCAAAAATATTTACTTTACTATCTTTATTAGATCTCCCTTTTGCGAGTGACCTTGAAGGGATTGACAACCCATTTATCGCATTGGTTGCAAGGTTCTTGATTGTTTGTGCAGGTACTAGGTGACTTGTGCATTGTCTCCCACTGGATTGATACTTTGGTTCTCAAAACTGAGGGAAATACTTACGCTACTTTGCTGCAACACCCTTTCCTCTTCCACCAACACAAGCTCAAGAGGTAGCATCAGTTGGTGCAGTTCTAAGGAGAGCGTCGTGGCGAGATCTACATGTGAAGCGGGGTACATAGCTGCTTCGGAAGCAACACATGAAGTAGTCTGGATGAAGGAGTTCATATCCGATCTGGGTGTAATACCCAGTGCATCGGGTCCAATGACAATCTTTTGTGACAACACTGGAGCAATTGCCTTAGCCAAGGAATCCAGGTTTCACAAGAGAACTAAGCACATCAAGCGACGCTTCAACTCCATTCGTGAAAAAGTCAAGGATGGAGACGTAGAAATTTGTAAAATACATACGGATCTGAACGTGGCAGACCCAACTAAACCTCTTCCGCGGGCAAAACATGATCATCACCAAGACTCCATGGGTGTTAGATTCATTACTATGTAATCTATATTATTGACTCTAGTGCAAGTGGGAGATTGTTGGAAATATGCCCTAGAGGCAATAATAAAGTGGTTATTATTATATTTCCTTAATTATGATAAAGGTTTATTATTCATGCTATAATTGTATTGATTGGAAACTTAAATACATATGTGAATACATAAGCAAATATCAAGTCCCTAGTAAGCCTCTACTAGACTAGATCGTTGATCAAAAGATGGTTAAGATTTCCTAACCATAGACATGAGTTGTCAATTGATAACGGAATCACATCATTAGGTGAATGATGTGATGGACAAGACCCATCCGTTAGCATAGCATATGATCGTGCAGTTTTTGCTTCTATTTATTAATGTTAAATACATGTTCCTTCAACCATGAGATCATGCAACTCCCGGATACCGGAGGAATATCTTGTGTGCTATCAAATGTCACTTCATAACTAGGTGATCATAAAGGTGCTATACGGGTATCTCCAAAAGTGTTTGTTGAGTTGGCATGAATCGAGATTGGGATTTGTCGCTCCGTGTGATGGAGAGGTATCTCTAGGCCCCCTCGGTAATACAACATCACAAGAAGCTTGCAACCAAAGTACCTAAGGAGTTAGTTACAAGATGATGTATTACGGAATGAGTAAAGTGACTTGCCGGTAACGAGATTGAACTAGGTATGGAGATACCGACGACCGAATCTCGGGCAAGTAACATACCGACAGACAAAGGGAACTACGTATGTTGTCATAAAGGTTCGACCGATAAAGATCTTCATAGAATATGTACGAACCAATATGGGCATCTAGGTCCCGCTATTGTTTATTGACCACAGAAGCGTCTCAATCATGTCTACATCATTCTCGAACCCGTAGAGTCCGCACGCTTAACGTTCATTGATGATACAGTAATATATGAGTTATGTATGTTGGTGACCGAATGTTGTTCGAAGTCCCGGATAAGATCACAGACATGATGAGGAGCTCCAGAATGGTCTGAAGGTAAATATTGATATATAGGATGATAGTGTTCGGTCTCCAGAAGAGGTTCGGAATGCACCGGATATTTATCGGATGGCCGAAAGGGGTTCTGGAAGGCCATAGGAGCTTATTGGGCCAAACGGGCCAACAAGGGAGAGCATACCAACCCACATGGGGCTGGCGCGCCCCCTCCTCATAACCGTCGGCCCTAGGGAAGGAAAGGGGGCGCCTAAGGCAGGCATCCTAGTGGCAGCCGCCGGCCCCCCTTCTGCCTTCTCCTCCGCTCTTTAGGAAGGAAACGGGGGGCGCGCATAGGACAGGCACCCTAGGCGAGGGGAGGCAGCCCTAGGTGTGCCCCCAAGGGGCCGCCGGCTAAGCGAAAGTGCTTATCAACGCGGTTGATGTAGTCGTACACCTTCACGATCCGTCCCGATCACATACCGAATGTACGACACCTCCGTGTTCAGCACACGTTCAGCTCGATGACGTCCTTGCCTTCTCGATCCAGCAAGAGAGGCGAAGTAGTAGATGAGTTCCGGCAGCACGACGACATGGTGACGGTAGTGGTGAAACTTTTCTGCAGGACTTCACCAAGCACAACGGTTTGGAGCGGAGGACGAACTAGAGGGAGAGGGGGCGCCGACACACGGCTTGGGGATTCATGGTGTATGGCGCCCCTCCCTTCCTCTCCTACATCAACCGCGTTGATGAACGCTTCCGCTTAGCGATCTACAAGGGTATGTAGATGCTCTCTCCCTCTCATAGCTATGCATATTCATGGATAGATCTTGCGTGTGCATAGAATTTTTTTGTTTTCCATGCAACGTTCCCAACAGAAACATGCCAGATAAGTCATGTTGAACCGCATGTCGAGGAATTAGTAAAGATCGCCCATGTCGGTCATGGTGAACTCGGTGCTGAGACAGTGATGATGCAAGCGAGGAAACCCTAAGGATGATGTCATTGCCGCAGAGAAGAAATGTCGTGCATGTCTTGTCGTGTAGAACACAAAGCAACCTGTCCAAGTTAGAGCAGGTGAGTCATTGGCGGTGAAGGTAGCAAAGCATTAGTGCCCGGGAGTGAGGGAGGCTTGCTTCAGTCCATAAAGAGAATGGTTCAGGCGGCACATGTGACGGGCACAGATGGTAGCCGGTTTAACAACTAGGCTAAACGTCCCATTGAAGTAACACCTTGTTATTGCCAGAAGCCTCGAAGAACTCCAACAAGTTGTACCGTCTGAGGGAGCAGTTACAAATGACCTTGTAGGGAAAATCGATTTGTCGAAGATGATGTTTGTAACATCTGTCATGATTGCATCATCAACATCACATTGGCATCATATTGCATTAACTAAATAATTAATTCACCATTTTGTTAAATGGTGGATAAGTAAGCCTTCTCCCTTTCGATATTCTGCACCGAGACTCACCCCGAAACCTTGCACCTGCCCGTTTATGACATTTGGGAGCTACCCAAATCATCTCACAGTTTTAGCACAAGCTAGCTCTCACTCATCACGCAAACCCATTTACTCAATTAAATGACAATATTATCTAAATAGGAACAAAATAAGATACAAATGACTTGGATTATTTTACGTAGCCTCACTATAGTCTAGAGAGACTATGTTTTAAAATTCATCCGATTTGAAGTTCTTTCAATGCCCAATGATTAAATATGAGGACACTATAGCCGGTCAAATAATAAACCAATTTATTAAATAAACTTGCTAATTGGGCTGCCTCTTTTCCCTCTCTCAAACCTGGCCTAATAGCCGGCCTAGTCTCCACTTAGCCCCTCCCTATATAAGGCAACCTCTCTCATATATGAGGCAAAACCCTAAATTTTAGGAGACAAACCCTCTCCTACCAAAAATACCACCACCACCTGCTTGCATCGTCACTACCCTCAGCACCAACCACATTCGGTGTAGGTAAGATGGACTCCGTCTTTATTTCTATCCGCGGAGAGTTTGTGGTGTCCATTTTGATGGACCGCGTTGAAGTTGCCCTATTTTGGACGTAGATGGACCTCGTGTAAATTTTGAAGATCCCCGATGCACACCTTGAGAGTTTGAGGACTAAGTTGCGCTGCAAGCACAAGTTCACTGACTTCTGGTGCATTTCCCTCGCATGTGCTCAAACCTAAATGATACGCTTTCTTTAAAAGGGCAAAATACTCCACATTCATTAATTAAGAAGAAGTTTAACAATGTAATAGCCCGTAGGCCAATACAAAACTCTCCCGGCAATAAGATCTCCCATGTGTCTTGCCCCAGCAAGAAATTCAATTCTTCGGCTCACAACGTATTTTGCTGAAGATGATGAAAAGTGAGGCGGAGATGGTGTTGAAGACCCTCGAGTTGCGCTCGCTCCAGAGCTCCCACCAAACCAGCACGATGAGCGACACCATTACCTTACGCTGTCGTGCTTGCCGTGCACCATGGCAATCCACCAAGATTTGACGTCGCCATAGACCTAAATGATACTCTCATACGGTAAGCAGGGACTTCATCAGGGATAGAGATAGGGTGATTCGGCGGCTCGATGCAGATTAGTATAGTAGCACTTGATGTGGCAGTGCCGCAATTTGGCCCAAAATTATCTCAAGAAAAAGAGCCGGATGGATGAGGACTGCTAACTAATTTGATGTGCACTGCTGGTAGTACTCTATTGCCCAGCCGATTGGAACGAGGACCTGAGGCGAGGCTTAGATACCGAGGTTATGACTGCGAGATGAACTTTCTAATCTTCTACGGAGCATCATGCTTTGATTTATATATATAGGCGTCTGTGTACTCCATCCGTACAAGGGTAAACGTTGTTTTCAAACTCAGTGTACTATCGACGGCAATGAAATTTATATACCACGAATGGATTATACAAGTGAATGGATTAGAGCATCTACAGTCGGACTTGACAAATCTGGCTCCTCAAACATCCGCAGACGTGTTCGGACGCGTCCATGGGCACTGACCGGACACCCATCAAATAATATAATCCACATCCGGACACCTTTATTATCAATATCTCAAATCCATACAAACTCATGCAACTACGTCGATGCACATACATTGTCCGGATACTTCATCACTACTAACTAAACATGACATCGGACTATCAAATTTTGGCATGTTTGGCTATGGTGGAGCACAACCACGACTGCCCTTGCCCTCCCCGGCGCCCTTGTCGTCCTTCTCGCGGAAGTACTGGTCGAAGATACAGTACGGATCGAGCCGGATCTGCTCATCACCGTCACTGTCCGCCTTCTCCTCCTTCAGTGGCAGTCCGGCGATGGCACGGATCGCCTGATTCTGCTCTCGGACGAGGGCACGTGTGTTCCCCCGTTGCCGTTTCTTCACAATGCGGACGCGGATGGCTTCCTCCTCTGCGGTCGCCCGCGCCGCCGCATCAGCCGCCTCCACCGCCGCCATTTTCGCCACCATACGGGCCTCGGCGGCCCTTATCCTCTCCTTCCTACGACGGGCCACCCGGTCCCGGTGGGACTCATAGTCTGCCCAACCGGTGATGGGGAAGGAGAGAGACCGCGAGGATCCAGCCCCGGAGGACCCAAGCGCCCGGTGAGCCGACGCTATGGAGTCGTGCCAGACATATCCGTTCGTCGACCGGGCTCTGCCCTCTCGAGAGCGGCGAAGTGCAATGCGGACTGCATTGCCTCCTCCAACTGGCAAGGGATGACATCCTAGTCGACGGATTCGGGCTGATTGGAGTCCGATCCGCTGCCTGCCATGCCGGAAACCACCGGAGATGAGCTCGGGTGGCGGAGGGGAGTGGAGTGAAGTTTCTAGGGTTTACTCCGACGAGTGAATGGTGACGGATATATGTGGGGTCGGGTGGGCCAGCATGGCCGGGTCCGACATGGCGGGCGTGACCGAGCGCTCCATATTTGAGCTGGATATGAGGGGTGCTGATCAGTCCGGGCGTTTGAGGCTTGTTTGAGCCGTCTGTCTAGGTATGAAAAATCATGACCGACCAGTGACCGGCTGCCCGTCCAGACGTACGAGACGTGTTTGAGGTGCTCGGGTGTAGATGCTCTTGCATTAGGAGTAAAATTCTGCTACGCGAAAGTCAGAACTCGTTGAAAAGAGGAACTCATACTAACGAATGTTTTTTTTAGGGCTCTACTACCGAATGCGTTTTTTTAGTCACACTACCGATTTATTTTTGAGCAAACACTACCGGGTGTAGCCCATAACGAGCGCTACTGGCAAATGGCCCACAGGGCACATGATTCTAAAAAGGAACATGCTGGTTTACTTTGGGAGGTTCACAACGGGTTTTTCTGTTTTTGTTTTTTCCGGTTTGCTATTCTTTTTTCCCAGTTTCTTTTTTCATCTTCTTTTTATTTCTCTGTTTATTAAAAACGTACTTAAAAACTGTATATTTTTCTAATTCATGCTTTTAAAAATTAGCAACATTTTAAAAATTCATTTTTCTTTCAAATTCGTGAATATTTTTTGAACGCATGATTTTTTTTGAATTCACTGTTATTTTTAATTTTGTGGATTTTTTGAATCTTTAACCATTTAAAATTCATATATGTTTTTAAAATATTGTGAAATTTTTTTGAATTTTGCAAATATCTTTCAAATAAGCATTTTTTTAATTTGCGGGCTTTTCAAAATTTTGAATTTTTTTCTCCTTTTCCACTAGTGAATTTTTGGACATACTATTAAAAAATCACGAAAAACTTTTGAATTTCATGAATATTTTTGAACTTGCACACATTTATCATATTTGCGACCATTTCAGAAATAAAAGAAAAATGACCGAGATATATTGTTGAGGTAATAAAACTGGCCGATATAAAAAAATAGGTGAAAATGAAAAGGAAAAAATGAGTGTTCGCTCGTGGAGACAAGTGTATGATCGCGGGTCCCATTGGAGCATGAGATGATGAGTGGAATATGTGTGCTTCTCCATCGCCGCTCGCCTCGCAACCACGTGTTTTTGTGAACAAGTTGAGCTGTGTTTAGACCTATGTCATATATACGCTTTATTTTTGCCGGTTGGGATGGAGCAGTTTCTGATCCGTTTGGATAGTGAGTTGTTACCTACTCTGTCGTGGAATTAACCGCACATCTTGGAGACGTCGACAACCCTAGCAATCACTTGATCATATCACACTTATTGTCTGCCTCCTTGGGCACACACCACCATCATTCTCTTGATGTCGTTGCTCCCGGGTACAACATCTTGGTGACCACGTGCAATGATGTACGGGAGAGCAGGCCTCCAAAGCTACATCCTTTGGGATCCTACACGGGGAAAAGTGCGGCACAATTTTTGAGGAGCGTCTCAGTGCGACTGCTCGCTTTCACCCTTTTGCATTCATAACTTCAACTACTTCCGTAACGTCCCCAATGATGCCAAGGGTGACACCACTAATGCTACCAAGAAAACTTATAATTTCAATGTCGTCGTCTCTCACTTCCGCATCTAGAAGGTATGATATGTTATCTCACTTTTACCAGTTCATGTGTTTGTCGTACTTATTGTGATCATAGATATGCATGTTCTATGCTTAGGACGTGCTCATATGATTGCGTTAGAGTATGACTTTAATCTTAGTAGCACTACTTGTGTTTTCATATGGATTAGATTAATTAGGAAATGTTGATATATTCAACAATTAAAAAACATATTTTTATATGAAATGTTCGATCAATGGCTTTGTCGTTGCATTGAAACCGACCCTATTCAGGGCATCTCCAACTGTCTATGATCACTGTTGGTAATTTCGCCATATAGATTGTTTTGATGATATGACATTGTTGGGAAACATATTAGAAAACAAAAAAATCACCCTACGATCACCCAGGAACAATATGAAGAGCATAACGGGTTGTGATCAACGATCGTTACCGACTCTGGGAGTGTAGCGAAAGTAGACGAGTCAGTGTGGATTGTACTTGAAGTCCCTTGAACATTGATGACGATCCCACGAACCGCCCACGAACGATCCCTCGAACAGAAGACCGAAAGCACGACCTCTCTACTTGGTTGCAAGTGTACGGTCTTCACGATCCAATAGCGCTTCGTCGTCCAAAGCTAATCGTTATTGACCAAGACACCTCTCCGGTCAATAACCAATAGCGGAACCTGGATGCTCATATTGGTTCCCACATATTCTACGAATATCTTTATGGGTCGAACCACAATGTCGACATAGTTATTCCCTTTGTCATCGGTATGTTACTTGCCCGAGATTCAATCGTCGGTATCTTCGTACCTAGTTCAATCTTGTTACCAGCAAGTCTCTTTACTCTTTCCGTAGTGCATCATCCCGCAACTAACTCATTAGTCACATTGCTTGCAAGGCTTCATATGATGTGCATTACCGAGAGGGTCCAAAGATACCTCTCCGATACTTGGAGTGACAAATCCTAATCTCGATCTATGCAACCCAACAAACACCTTCGGAGATACCTGTAGAGCCCAGTTACATTGTGATGTTTGATAGCACACAAGGCATTCCTCCGGTGTCCGGGAGTTGCATAATCTCATAGTAGGAGGAATATATATTTGACACGAAGAAAGAAGTAGCAATAAAACTGAATGATTATTATGCTAAGCTAATGGATGGGTCTTGCCCATCACACCATTTCACTAATGATGTGATCCCGTTTATCAAATGACAACTCATGTCCGTGGCTAGGAAAGTTAACCATCTTTGATCAACGGGCTAGTCTAGTAGAGGCATACTAGGGACACGTTGTTTTGTCTATGTATTCATACATGTATCAAGTTTCCGGTTAATACAATTCTAGCATGAATAATAAACATTTATCATGAATAAGGAAATATAAAATAACAACTTTATTATTGCCTCTAGGGCATATTTGCTTCAGTCTCCCACTAGCACTAGAGTCAATAATCTAGATTACATTGTAATGAATCTAACATTCATGGAGTCTTGGTGTTGATCATGTTTTGCTCGTGGAAGAGGTCAACAGGTCTGCAACATTCAGATCTGTATGTATTTTCCAAATCTCTATGTCTCCCTCCTTGACCAAATCTCGGATCGAGTTTAAGCGTCTCTTGATGTGTTTGGTCTTTTTGTGATATCTGGATTCCTTTGCCAAGTCAATTGCTCCAGTATTGTCACAAAAGATTTTCATTGGACCCGATGTTGGGGAACGTAGTAATTTAAAAAATTTCCTACGCACACGCAAGATCATGGTGATGCATAGCAATGAGAGGGGAGAGTGTTGTCTCGCACCCTCGTGACCGAAGCGAAGCGTTGACGCAAGCGTAGAGGAAGTAGTCGACGTCCTCCGGTCCAACCGATCCAAGCACCGTTACTCGGCACCTCCGAGTTCTTGACACACGTACAGCTCGATGGCGCACCCTCGATCTCCAATCCAAGAGAGGTTACGAGGGGAGTTCCGTCAAGACGACGGCGTGGTGACGATCTTGATGTTCAAGCTGTCGCAGGACTTCGCCTAAGCACCGCTACAATATGACCGAGGTGTAATATCGTGGAGGGGGCACCGACACGGCTAAGGAGCGATCACGAAGATCAATTTGCGTGTCCATGGGGTGCCCCTGCCCCGTATATAAAGGAGTGGAGGAGGAGGGCGGCCCTCTACTATGGCGGCATACTGGGAGTCCTACTCCCACCGAGTAGGATTCCCTTTCCTAGTCCAACTAGGAGTCCTTCCATGTATTAGGAGTAGGAGACTAGGAAGGGAAAAGAGAAGGGAAGGAAGGAGGGGTGCGGCCCTCCCTAGTCAATTCGGACTAGGCCATGGGGCGCGTGGCTTGCCCTAGGCAGCCCCTCTCTCTTTCCGCAGGCCCAATAAGGCCCAATACTTCTCCCGGCGAATTCCGTAACTCTCCGGTACTCGATAAATACCGAATGACTCGGAACCTTTCCGAACTCGAATATAGTCGTCCAATATATCGATCTTTACGTCTCGACCATTTTGAGACTCCTCGTCATGTCCCCAATCTCATCCGGGACTCGAACTCCTTCGGTACATCAAAACTCATAAACTCATAATATAAGCATCATCGAAACCTTAAGCGTGCGGACCCTACGGTTCGAGAACAATGTAGACATGACCGAGACATGTCTCCGGTCAATAACCAATAGCGGGACCTGGATGCCCATATTGGTTCCTACATATTCTACGAAGATCTTTATCGGTCAGACCGCATAACAACATACGTTATTCCCTTTGTCATCGGTATGTTACTTGCTCGACATTCGATCGTCGGTATCCAATACCTAGTTCAATCTCGTTACCGGCAAGTCTCTTTACTCGTTCCGTAATACATCATCTCGCAACTAACTCATTAGTTGCAATGCTTGCAAGGCTTAAGTGATGTGCATTACCGAGAGGGCCCAGAGATACCTCTCCGACATTCGGAGTGACAAATCCTAATCTCGAAATACGCCAACCCAACAAGTACCTTTGGAGACACACTGTGAGAGCACGTTTATAATCACCCGATTCGTTGTGACGTTTGGTAGCACACAAAGTGTTCCTCCGTAAGCGGAGTTGCATAATCTCATAGTCATAGGAACATGTATAAGTCATGAAGAAAGCAATAGCAACATACTAAACGATCGGGTGCTAGGCTAACGGAATGGGTCATGTCAATCAGATCATTCAACTAATGATGTGATCCCGTTAATCAAATAACAACTCTTTGTTCATGGTTAGGAAACATAACCATCTTTGATTAACAAGCTAGTTAAGTAGAGGCATACTAGTGACACTCTGTTTGTCTATATATTCACACATGTATTATGTTTCCGGTTAATACAATTCTAGCATGAATAATAGACATTTATCATGAAATAAGGAAATAAATAATAACTTTATTATTGCTTCTAGGGCATATTTCCTTCAGTCTCCCACTTGCACTAGAGTCAATAATCTAGTTCATATCGCCATGTGATTGAACACCAATAATCATATCTGTATATGATTAACACCCATACTTCACATCGTCATGTGACCAACACCCAAAGGGTTTACTAGAGTCAATAATCTAGTTCACATCGCTATGTGATTAACACCCAAAGAGTACAAAGGTATGATCATGTTTTGCTCGTGAGAGAAGTTTAGTCAACGGATCTGTCACATTGAGCCGTATGTATTTTGCAAATATTCTATGTCTACAATGCTCTGCGGAGCTACTCTAGCTAATTGCTCCCACTTTCAATATGTATATAGATCGAGACTTAGAGTCATCCGGATCGGTGTCAAAACTTGCATCGGCGTAACCCTTTACGACGAACCTTTTGTCACTTCCATAATCGAGAAACATATCCTTATTCCACTAAGGATAATTTTGACCATTGTCTAGTGATCTACTCCTAGATCACTATTGTACTCCTTGCCAAACTCGGTGTAGGGTATACAACAGATCTGGTACACAGCATGGCATACTTTATAGAACCTATGGCCAAGGCATAGGGAATGACTTTCATTCTCTTTCTATCTTCTCGCCGTGGTCGGGTTTTGAGTCTTACTCAATTTCACACCTTGTAACACAGGCAAGAACTCTTTCTTTGACTGTTCCATTTTGAACTACTTCAAAATCTTGTCAAGGTATGTACTCATTGAAAAAACTTATCAAGCGTCTTGAACTATCTCTATAGATCTTGATGCTCAATATGTAAGCAACTTCACCGAGGTCTTTCTTTGAAAAACTCCTTTCAAACACTCCTTTATGCTTTCTGAGAATAATTCTACATTATTTCGATCGACAATATGTCATTCACATATACTTATCGAAATGTTGTATTGCTCCCACTCACTTTCTTGTAAATACAGGCTTCTTTGCAAGTCTCAGATAAACTATATGCTTTGATCAACTTATCAAAGCGTATATTCCAACTCGAGATGCTTGCACCAGTCCATAAATGGATCATTGGAGCTTGCACACTTTGTTAGCTCCTTTGGATCGATAAAACCTTCGGGTTGCATCATATACAACTCTTCCTCCGTAAATCCATTCAGAATGCGGTTTTACATCCATTTGCCAAATTTCATAATCATAAAATGCGGCAATTGCTAACATGATTCGGACAGACTTAAGCATAGATACGAGTGAGAAACTCTCATCGTAGTCAACACTTTGAACTTGTCGAAAACCTTTTGCGACAATTCTAGCTTTGTAGATAGTAACAATACTATCAGCGTCCATCTTCCTCTTAAAAATCCATTTAATTAACATGGCTTGCTGATCATCGAGCAAGTCAATCAAAGTCCATACTTTGTTCTCATACATGGATCATATCTCAGATTTTATGGCCTCAAGCCATTTCGCGGAATCTGGGCTCATCATCGCTTCCTCATAGTTCGTAGGTTCATCATGGTCTAGTAACATGACTTCCAGAATAGGATTACCGTACCACTCTGGTGCGGATCTTACTCGGGTTGATCTACGAAGTTTAGTAACAACTTGATCTGAAGTTTCATGATCATTATCATTAACTTCCTCACTAATTGGTGTAGGTGTCACAGGAACCGATTTCTGTGATGAACTACTTTCCAATAAGGGAGCTGGTACTGTTACCTCATCAAGTTCTACTTTCCTCCCACTCACTTCTTTCAAGAGAAACTCCTTCTCTAGAAAGGATCCATTTTTAGCAACGAATGTCTTGCCTTCGGATCTGTGATAGAAGGTGTACCCAACAGTATCCTTTGGGTATTCTATGAAGACGCACTTCTCCGATTTTGGTTGGAGCTTATCAGAATGAAACTTTTTCACATAAGCATCGCAGCCCCAAACTTTAAGAAACGACAACTTTGGTTTCTTGCTAAACCACATTTCATATGGTGTCGGCTCAACGGATTTAGATGGTGCCCTATTTAACGTGAATGCAGCTGTCTCTAATGCATGATCCCAAAACGATATTGGTAAATCGGTAAGAAACATCATAGATTGTACTATATCCAATAAAGTACGGTTATGACGTTCGGACACACCATTATGATGTGGTGTTCCAGGTGGCATGAATTTGTGAAACTATTCCACATTGTTTTAATTGAAGACCAAACTCGTAACTCAAATATTTGTCTCCGCGATCAGATCATAGAAACCTTATTTTCTTGTCACGATGATTTTTCCACTTCACTCTGAAATTCTTTGAACCTTTTAACTATTTCAGACTTATGTTTCATCAAGTAGATATACCCATATCTGCTCAAATCATCTGTGAAGGTCGAAAATAACGATACCCGCCATGAGCCTTAACACTCATTGGATCGCATACATCAAGTATGTATTATTTCCAATAAGTCGGTTGCTCGCTCCATTGTTCCGAGAACGGAGTTTTAGTCATCTTGCCCATGAGGCATGGTTCGCAAGCATCAAGTGATTCATAATCAAGTGATTCCAAAATCCCATCAGCATGGAGTTTCTTCATGCGCTTTACACCGATATGACCGAAACGGAAGTGCCACAAATAAGTTGCACTATCATTATTAACTTTGCATCTTTTGGTTTCAATATTATGAATATGTGTATCATTACGATCGAGATCCAATGAACAATTTTCATTGGGTGTGTAACCATATAAGGTTTTATTCATGTAAACAGAACAACAGTTTATTCTCTTACTTAAATGAATAACCGTATCGCAGTAAACATGATCAAGTCATATTCATGCTCAACGCAAACGCCAAATAACATTTATTTAGGTTTAACACTAATCCCAAAAGTATAGGGAGTGTGCGATGATGATCATATCAATCTTGGAACTACTTCCAACACTCATCGTCACTTCACCCTCAACTAGTCTCTGTTTATTCTGTAACTCCTGTTTCGAGTTACTAACCTTAGCAACCGAACAAGTATCAAATACTCAGGGGCTAGTATAAACACTAGTAAGGCACACATCAATAATCTGTATATCAAATATACCCTTGTTCACTTTGCCATCCTTCTTATCCACCAAATTTTCAGGGCATTTCCGCTTACAGTGACCATTTCCTTTGCAGTGTAAACACTCAGTTTCAGGCTATGGTCCAGCTTTGGGCTTCTTCACAGGAGTGACAACTTGCTTGTCTTTCCACTTGAAGTTCCCTTTCTTTCCCTTTGCCCTTCTCTTGAAACTAGTGGTCTTGTCAATCATCAACACTTGATGGTCTTTTCTTGATTTCTACCTTCATCGATTTCAACATCACGAAGAGCTCGGGAATCGTTTTCGTCATCCCTTGCATACTATAGTTCATCACGAAGTTCTAGTAACTTAGTGATGGTGACTAGAGAATTCGTCAATCACTATCTTATCGGAAGATTAACTCCCACTTGATTCAAGCGATTGAAGTACCTGACAATCTGAGCACATGCTCACTAGTTGAGCGATTCTCCTCCATCTTTTAGCTTTAGAACTTGTTGGAGACTTCATATCTCTCAACTCGGGTATTTGCTTGGAAATATTAACTTCAACTCTGGAACATCTCATATGGTCCATGACGTTCAAAACGTCTTTGAAGTCCCGATTCTAAGCCGTTTAAGCATGGTGCACTAAACTATCAAGTAGTCATCCTTTGAGCTAGCCAAGCGTTCATAACGTCGCATCCGCTCCTGCAATAGGTTTGTCACCTAGCGGTGCATTAAGGACATAATTCTTACGTGCAGCAATGAGGATAAACCTCGGATCACGGATCCAATCCGCATCATTGCTACTAACATTTTTCAACACAATTTCTCTAGGAACATATCAAAATAAACATATGAAAGCAACAACGCAAGCTATTGATCTTACAACATAATTTGCAAAATACTACCGGGACTAAGTTCATGATAAATTTAAGTTCAATTAATCATATTACTTAAGAACTCCCACTTAGGCAGACATCTCTCTAGTCATCTAAGTGATCACGTGATCCAAATCAACTAAACCATAACCGATCATCACGTGAGATGGAGTAGTTTTCAATGGTGAACATCACTATGTTGATCATATCTACTATATGATTCACGCTCGACCTTCGGTCTCCGTGTTCGAGGCCATATCTGCATATGCTAGGCTCGTCAAGTTTAACTTGAGTATTCGCGTGTGCAAAACGGCTTGCACCCGTTGTAGATGGACGAGAGCTTATCACACCCGATCATCACGTGGTGTGCAGGCACGACGAACTTTGGCAGCGGTGCATACTCGGGAGAACACTACTTGATAATTTTAGTGAGAGATCATCTTAAAATGCTACCGTCAAACAAAACATAATAAGATGTATAAAGATAAACATCATATGCAATCAAAATATGTGACATGATATGGCCATGATCATCTTGTGCCTTTGATCTCCATCTCCAAAGTCTTGTCATGATCTCTATTGTCACCGCACGACACCATGATCTTCATCATCTTGATCTATATCAATGTGTCGTCACATGGTCGTCTCGCCAACTATTGCTCTTGCAACTATTGCTATCGCACTGGCGATAAAGTAAAGCAATTATTTGGCACTTGCATCTTATGCAACAAAGAGACAACCATAGGGCTTCGCCGATTGCCGATAACTTCAACAAAACATGATCATCTCATACAACAACTTATATCTCATCACGTTTTGACCATATCACATCACAACATGCCCTGCAAAAACAAGTTAGGCGTCCTCTACTTTGTTGTTGCAAGTTTTACGTGGCTGCTACGGGCTTAAGCAAGAACCAATCTCACCTACGCATAAAAACCACAGCGATAGTTTGTCAAATAGACTCCGTTTTAACCTTCGCAAGGACCGGGCGTAGCTACACTCGGTTCAACTAAAGTTGGAGAAACCGACATCCGCCAGCCACCGTGTGCAAAGCACGTCGGTAGAACCAGTCTCGCGTAAGCGTCGCGTAATGTCGGTCCGGCCGCTTCATCCAACAATACCGCCGAACCAAAGTATGACATCTTTGGTAGGCAAGATGACTTATATCGTCCACAACTCACTTGTGTTCTACTCGTGCATATAACATCAAACCATAAAACCTAGGCTCGGATGCCTTTGTTGGGGAGCGTAGTAATTTCAAAAATTTCCTACGCACACGCAAGATCATGGTGATGCATAGCGAGAGGGAGAGTGTTGTCACGTACCCTCGTGAGACCGAAGCGGAAGCGTTGGCGCAACGTAGAGGAAGTAGTCGACGTCCTCCCGGTCCAACCGATCCAAGCACCGTTACTCGGCACCTCCGAGTTCTTGACACGCGCAGACAGCTCGATGGCGCACCCATGATCTCCAATCCAGTAGAGGCTCGAGGGGAGTTCCTCAAGACAACGGCGTGGTGGCGATCTTGATGTTCAACTATTGCAGGACTTCGCCTAAGCACCGCTACAATATGACCGAGGTGTAATATCGTGGAGGGGGCACCGACACGGCTAAGGGCGATCACGAAGATCAACTTGTGTGTCCATGGGGTGCCCCCCCCGTATATAAAGGAGTGGAGGAGGGAGGGCGGCCCTCTACTATGGCATACTGGGAGTCCTACTCCCCGGGAGTAGGATTCCCCTCTAGTCCAACTAGGAGTCCTTCCATGTATTAGGAGTAGGAGACTAGGAAGGGGAAGAGAGAAGGGAAGGAAGGAGGGGGTGCGGCCCCTCCCCCTAGTCCAATTCGGACTAGGCCATGGGGGGGGGGGGCGTGGCTTGCCCTAGGCAGCCCCTCTCTCTTTCCCGTAGGGCCCAATAAGGCCCAATACTTCTCCCCGGCGAATTCCCGTAACTCTCCGGTACTCCGATAAATACCCGAATGACTCGGAACCTTTCCGAACTCCGAATATAGTCGTCCAATATATCGATCTTTACGTCTCGACCATTTCGTGACTCCTCGTCATGTCCCCAATCTCATCCGGGACTCGAACTCCTTCGGTACATCAAAACTCATAAACTCATAATATAACATCGCATCGAAACCTTAAGCGTGCGGACCCTACGGTTCGAGAACAATGTAGACATGACCGAGACATGTCTCGGTCAATAACCAATAGCGGGACCTGGATGCCCATATTGGTTCCTACATATTCTACGAAGATCTTTATCGGTCAGACCGCATAACAACATACGTTGTTCCTTTGTCATCGGTATGTTACTTGCCCGAGATTCGATCGTCGGTATCCAATACCTAGTTCAATCTCGTTACCGGCAAGTCTCTTTACTCGTTCCGTAATACATCATCTCGCAACTAACTCATTAGTTGCAATGCTTGCAAGGCTTAAGTGATGTGCATTACCGAGAGGGCCCAGAGATACCTCTCCGACATTCGGAGTGACAAATCCTAATCTCGAAATACGCCAACCCAACAAGTACCTTTGGAGACACCTGAGAGCACGTTTATAATCACCCGATTCGTTGTGACGTTTGGTAGCACACAAAGTGTTCCTCCGTAAACGGAGTTGCATAATCTCATAGTCATAGGAACATGTATAAGTCATGAAGAAAGCAATAGCAACATACTAAACGATCGGGTGCTAGGCTAACGGAATGGGTCATGTCAATCAGATCATTCAACTAATGATGTGATCCCGTTAATCAAATAACAACTCTTTGTTCATGGTTAGGAAACATAACCATCTTTGATTAACAAGCTAGTCAAGTAGAGGCATACTAGTGACACTCTGTTTGTCTATATATTCACACATGTATTATGTTTCCGGTTAATACAATTCTAGTATGAATAATAGACATTTATCATGAAATAAGGAAATAAATAATAACTTTATTATTGCTTCTAGGGCATATTTCCTTCACTCGATGCACTAGGTATTACACCTAGATCGGATATGAACTCTGTCATCCAGACTCCTTCATGTGCTGCTTCCAAAGCAGCTATGTACACCGCTTCACACGTAGATCCCGCCACGACGCTCTCCTTGGAACTGCACCAACTGACAGCTCCACCATTCAATAAAAATACGTATCCGGATTATGACTTAGAGTCATCTGGATCAGTGTCGAAGCTAGCGTCAACGTAACCATTTACGAGAAACATATCCCTTAGTCTTTTTCAGGTACTTCAGGATGTTATTGACCACTGTCTAGTGATCCACTCCTGGATTACTTTGGTACCTCCCTGCTAAACTTATAGCAATGCACACATCAGGTCTGGTACACAACATATCATACATGATAGATCCTATGGTTGAAGCATAGGGAATGACTTTCATTTTCTCTCGATCTTCTGAAGTGGTCGTGCATTGAGTCTGACTCAACTTCACACCTTGTAACACAGGCAAGAACCCTTTCTTTGACTGATCCATTTTGAACTTCTTCAAAGCTTTATCAAGGTATGTGCTTTGTGAAAGTCCTATCAAGCGTCTTGATCTATCTCTATAGATCTTGATGCCCAATATGTAAGCAGCTTCACCGAGGTCTTTCACTGAAAAACTCTTGTTCAAGTATCCTTTTATGCTATTCAGAAATTCTACATCATTTCCAATCAATAATATGTCATCCACATATAATATTAGAAATGTTATAGAGCTCCCACTCAGTTTCTTATAAATACAGGTTCCTCCAAAAGTCTGTATAAAACCATATGCTTTGATCACTTCATCAAAGTGTATATTCCAACTCTGAGATGCTTGCACCAGTCCATAAATGGATCGCTGGAGCTTGCACACTTTGTTAGCACCTTTAGGATCGACAAAACCTTCTGGTTACATCATATACAACTCTTCTTTGAGAAATCTATTAAGGAATGCATTTTTGACATCCATTTGCCAGATCTCATAATCATAAAATGCGGCAATTGCTAAAATGATTCGGACAGACTTAAGCATCGCTACGGGTGAGAAAGTCTCATCATAGTCAACTCCTTGAACTTGTCGAAAACCCTTTGCAACAAGTCAAGCTTTATAGACAGTAACATTACCATCAGCGTCAGACTTCTTCTTGAAGATCCATTTATTCTCTATGGGTCGCCGATCATCAGGCAGATCCACCAAAGTCCACACTTTGTTCTCATACATGGATCCTATATCAGATTTCATGGCCTCAAGCCATTTATCGGAATCTATTCTCATAATAGCTTCTTCATAGTTCGTAGGTTCGTCATGGTCAAGTAACATGACCTCCAGAACAGGATTACCGTACCACTCTGGTGCAAATCATGCTTTGCCAGACCTACGAGGTTCTGTAGCAACTTGATCTGTAGTTTCATGATCTTTATCATTATCTTCCTCTCTAGTTGGTGTAGGCATCATGGGAACAGATTTCTCGGATGAGCTACTTTCCAAATTGAGAGCTGGTACAATTACCTCATGAAGTTCTACTTTTCGCCCACTCACTTCTTTTGAGAGAAACTCCTTCTCTAGAAAGGTTTCGTTCTAGCAACAAAAATCTTGCCTTCGGACCTGTGGTAGAAGGTGTACCCAATTGTTTCCTTAGGGTATCCTATGAAGACACATTTCTTTGATTTGGGTTCGAGCTTAACGGGCTGAAGCCTTTTGACATAAGCACCACATCCCCAAACTTTAAGAAACGACATCTTAGGATTGTTGCCAAACCACAGTTCATACAGTGTTGTCTCAACAGACTTTGACGGTGCCCTGTTTAAAGTGAATGCAGCTGTCTCTAATGCATAACCCCAAAACGATAGTGGTAAATCAGTAAGGGACATCATAGATCTCACCATATCCAATAAAGTGTGGTTACGACGTTCGGACACACCATTACGCTATGGTGTTCCAGGTGGCGTGAGATGCGAAACTATTCCACATTGTTTTAAATGAAGGCCAAACTCGTAACTCAAATATTCTCCTCCATGATCAGATCGTAGAAACTTTATTTTCTTGTTACGATGATTCTCCACTTCACTCTGAAATTGTTTGAACTTTTCAAATGTTTTAGACTTGTGTTTCATTAAGTAGATATACCCATATCTGCTCAAATCATCTGTGAAAGTCAGAAAATAATGATACCCGCCACGAGCATCAACACTCATTGGACCGCATACATCGGTATGCATGATTTCCAATAAGTCACTAGCTCGTTCCATTGTTCCGGAGAACGGAGTTTTAGTCATCTTGCCCATAACGCACGGTTCGCAAGTATCAAATGATTCATAATCAAGTGATTCCAAAAGTCCATTTTTATGGAGTTTCTTCATGCGCTTTACACCGATATGACCCAAATGGCAGTGCCACAAATAAGTTGCACTATCATTATCAACTTTGCATCTTTTGGCATCAATATTATGAATGTGTGTATCATCACGATCAAGATTCAACAGAAATAGACCACTCTTCACGGGTGCATGACCATAAAAGATATTACTCATATAAATAGAACAACCATTATTCTCTGATTTAAATGAATAACCGTCTCACACTAAACAAGATCCAGATATAATGTTCATGCTCAACGCTGGCACCAAATAACAATTATTCAGGCCTAAAACTAATCCCGAAGGTAGATGTAGAGGTAGCGTTCCGATGACTATCACATCAACCTTGGAACCATTTCCGACGTGCATCATCACCTCGTCCTGAGCCAATCTTCGTTTAATCCGTAGTCCCTGCTTTGAGTTATAAGTATGAACAACCGAACCGGTATCAAATACCCAGGCACTACTAAAAGAATTAGTAAGGTACACATCAATAACATGTAGATCAATTATACCTTTGTTTACCTTGCCATCCTTCTTATCCGTCAAATACTTGGGGCAGTTCCGCTTCTAGTGACCAGTCCCTTTGTAGTAGAAGCACTCAGTTTCAGACTTGGATCCATTCTTAGGTTTCTTCCCGGGAATGACAACTTGCTTGTCAGTCTTTTTGAAGTTCCCCTTCTTTTTACCCTTGCCCTTCTTCTTGAAACTAGTGGTCTTGTTAACCATCAACACGTGATGCTCCTTCTTGATTTCTACCTCCGGGGCCTTTAGCATTGCGAAGAGCTCGGGAATAGTCTTTTCCATCCCTTGCATATTGTAGTTCATCACGAAGCCTTTGTAGCTTGGTGGCAGTGATTGACAAACTCTGTCAATGACACAATCATTTAGAAGATTAACTCCCAGCTGAATCAAGTGATTATGGTACCCAGACATTCTAAGTATGTGCTCACTAACAGAACTATTCTCCTCCATCTTGCAGCTATAGAACTTGTTGGAGACTTCATATCTCTCAACTCGGGCATTTGCTTGAAATATCAACTTCAACTCCTGGAACATCTCATATGGTCCATTACGTTCAAAACGTCTTTGAAGTCCCGATTCTCAGCCGTAAAGCATGGCACACTGAACTAACGAGTAGTTGATGTCGGCTAGAACTACATTGGTATTTCCCCCAAGAGGAAGGGATGATGTAGTATAGCGATGGTAGGTATTTCCCTCAGTGATGAGATCAAGGTTATCAAACCAGTAGGAGAGCCTCCTCACACCACGTAAATAGCACCTGCACACAAATAGCAAATACTCGCAACCCGACGTGTTAAAGGGGTTGTCAATCCCTTTCGGGTACGACGCCTCAAGATAGGCAAATAACGTGAGGTAAAGGTGGTAAATAGGATAAATATATCGCGGAAAAAATAAATTGCAGCAAGGTATTTTTGTATTTTTGGTCTAATAGATCTGAAAATAAATGCAAAGGAAAATAGATCGCAAAGACAAATATGATGAAAACAGACCCGGGGGTCGTAGGTTTCACTAGTGGCTTCTCTCGAGAAAAATAGCAAACAGTGGGAAAACAATTACTATCAGGCAATTGATATAACTTCAAATAATCATGACAATATCCAGGCAATGATAATTATATAGGCATCGCATCCAAGATTAGTAGACCGACTCCTGCCTACAACATGGAGACAGTCAAAGCCCTTTGACTTGACAGAAACGGCACGGAAGGGCATTCCTATAACGGTACTAGACAGAAGAGGGGTATTTCTGAGCATACTCGAAAATTAGGGGTAAATGCCAGGTGTGGGTTCAAGTTAGGGGGAGATATGGAATTGTCCCTAAAAACAAACATCGGAGAAGCAATGACGACGCAGATGATACGACTGTCAATGCCGGATTCAGTGGTTCTGAATCCAGTCAGCCGAAGAAACCTTTTAAAGGCAACAGAGACGACCCATCCAGCTTGGATAAAATCCTTAAGAGGCCCTGTCAGATCCATGGCACACTCGATAAGCCTGCCAACCACACCAATAGGAATTGTTGGGTTTTCAAACAGGCCAGTGGGATAAATATCGAACACAAGGGAAAAGGACCTCCAAGTGAGGACGATGATGAGCCCCGTCAGCCGAACACTGGGGGCCAGAAGTAGTTTCCCCCCGAGGTGAAAACAGTGAACATGATCTATGTCACTCACATTCCCAAAAGGGAGCACAAGCACGCACTAAGGGACGTCTATGCCGTAGAGCCTGTCGCCCCAAAGTTCAACCCATGGTCAGCCTGTCCGATCACCTTTAATCGCAGGGATCACCCAACTAGTATCCGTCACGGGGGTTCGGCTACCCTAGTACTCAATCCAATTATCGACAGATACCATCTCACTAGAGTCCTTATGGACGAGGGCAACAGTCTCAACTTGATTTATCAAGACACTGTCCGCAAGATGGGCATTGACCCATCAAGAATCAAGCCCGGTAACACTACCTTTAAAGGTGTGATACACGGCGTGGTGGCCCGTTGCATGGGCTCATTGACACTAGAGGTAGTATTCGGCTCCCCAGACAACTTTTGTAGTGAAGAATTAATCTTTGACATCCTCCCTTTCCGCAGTGGTTATCACGCACTGCTCGGATGAACCGCTTTCGCCCGCTTTAATGTAGTCCTGCACTATGCTTATTTGAATCTTAAGATGCCTGGACCTCGCGGCGTCACTACAGTCAATGGAAATATGGAGCGCTCCCTACGTACTGAAGAACACACTGCGACCCTTGTAGTCGAGGTGTATGGCGGCCTTATCAAGCCGAATAATTCGTCGGACATTAAAGCCAACAACATCTCTAAACGAGTCCGGTCCGCACATCCCTGCGATAACTCGACGGATCTGGACGTCGATTAGCAGTTCGGCCTCCACCGACTGCCCCATAAGGTTGCGGCTTACGTACCGTGCGTACATAACTACGCACTCTAAATACCTTGGGCAGCGCCGGAGGCACACTGTGGAACAAGTCCATAGTACGGCTTGACCCCATTTGGACTGCATACATATTTTTTCACTACAAGTTCATTAAGAGCCCTATTTGTTGTATGGTTGTATCGGGAATCCTTTCAAGGCTAGCATTTCCCAACCATCAAATACTCCTATCAAAGGAATTATTACTAAGGAGAAATGGCGCAGACGTGCGGCAGGGCATCACTGGAGTCTTTGAACTATTACTTTTAGGCCCTGTGTTAGACTTTCCCTTATGTAAATTTTTTCAAGCATGTAACATGACCTTAATATTCATGGCATTGTGTGTGGAAACACACCTCGACGTATTAATAAGGATATAAAGGAAGCAGATGCTCACCACCTCATTGATTGTGTTCTTATATTATCTTGTCATCCGTATTCCCTCCTTGCTTTCGACTTACATATGTGCTTCGGCACGGCCTTCACACCAGGGGCTGTATTCGGCCCCGCAAATTCTCAAAGTCCGAACACCTCTAGGGAACTCTTCGGCATCCCGGATATTGCACTATATGCATCAGCTCTGAATCATGTCTTTCGTCTATAGTTGGGTTGCCCGGCTCCTGTGTTTGCCACCTTACGTTGCACAAGTTCGGCTAAGGTAGTAAAGGGAGAACTACTGCGATTGTATTTCTGGTTCGTCCGGTTAAGTACCTCAGTAGAGAAAGCCGAAAACTGTCTGTCATGATATGCGAGAGCGGGTCAGCGATCCGGTGACTGAGTGTTATACTACAAATCGTTCGCTATTTATGTCATGTTATACGAGGGGCTGGGCTTCGACCAACCGCGTTGCAAAGGTGCCATACTCCGGATCGCCATTCACGCAACAAGGGGCTAGTACCTAGCCCCACCAATGGACTCTTATGGCTAAGTGAAAGTGATAAAGCCGCATAGTCTGATTGCCTTGTTCATCTTGCAAGACGCCTCCTATATAGGACCAAGACGTTGGATAAAGTGCGAACATGCATTCCCGAACACCCCTATAATATTTACATGGGGGCAGAAGCCGATGACTGGTAAGCTTTTAGACTTAGAAAATAAACGGCCAGACAGGAGGATAAACTAAAAAAATAGCATAAATATTTCACATTATGAGTTCATTACATGGTTCTTACAAATCGGACTCCACTACTCAAATATGATATCCTTTGAGCACTCACCCTCTACAATGCGGGCTCCCTCGAGGACCTCGTTTAAGTACTTCTCTGCCCGTCGGTGATTCTTGCCTTCAGGCGGCCCTGCGGTGGCAATTTCGGTGGCCTTCATCTTTGCCCATTATACCTTGACTCGGGCGAAGGCCATCCGGGCACCATCTATGCAGGCCGACCGCTTGGTGGCATCGATCCGAGGACGCGCGTCGACCAGCCGCTTCAGGAGTATGAAGTAGCTGCTGGGTATGGGCTCGGCTGGCCAAAGATGGACTATTACATCCTGCATGGCTAGTTCGGCCACCTTATGCAGCTCGGTCAGCTGCTTCAGCTAATCGCTGAGGGGCACCGGATGCTTTGGCGCAAGGTACTGCGACCAGAACAGCTTCTCCGTCGAGCTCCCCTCTTCGGCTTGGAAGAACTCTGCAACGTCAGCAACACTCCTCGGCAGATCCGCAAAAGCGCCTAGAGAACTCCAAACTCGGTTCAGCAAGATGTATCTCTTACTTGTAAATTTACTCTGCAGAAGAATGGCCTTACCAGTCGCTATCTGCCTTGCCTCCTGGATCTGCTGGCAAGTGCCCTGGGCTTCAACCCGGGCCTCCTTCACGCTCTCGAGAGCCTTGGCGAGTTCGGAGGCTTGCTCCGAAGTTCTTTGCTCCAAGGACTCGCACTTAGCTATGGCATTCTTGAGCTCTTGTTCAACCTCGCCCACCCGCGCCTCATATCTTCTACGGGTGGTTTGCTCCGCCTCCAACTCCTTGGTCGCTTTGTCAGCGGCCGCCTTGCTCACGTCCGCCTCTTTTTTGGCTTGGGCGAGGGAACTCTTGAGGGACTCGACCTCGGCTGCGCCAACTATGAGTATAGTCATAAAATTCAGTAAATTTAAAGAATTGGCGCACATATTACTTCGGGTATGTACAAGTGCCGCATACCTTGTGAGGGAGTCCTGGACTAGGGGGTGTCCGGATAGCCGGACTATCATCATCGGCCGGACTCCAAGACTATGAAGATACAAGATTGAAGACTTCGTCCCGTGTCCGGATGGGACTTTCCTTGGCGTGGAAGGCAAGCTTGGCAATACGGATATGTAGATCTCCAACCATTGTAACCGACTCTGTGTAACCCTAGCCCTCTCCGGTGTCTATATAAACCGGAGGGTTTTAGTCCATAGGACGAACAACCATTACAACAATCATACCATAGGCTAGCTTCTAGGGTTTAGCCTCCTTGATCTCGTGGTAGATCCACTCTTGTACTACCCATATCATCAATATCAATCAAGCAGGAGTAGGGTTTTATCTCCATCGAGAGGGCCCGAACCTGGGTAAAAACATTGTGTCCCTTGTCTCCTGTTACCATCCGCCTAGACGCATAGTTCGGGACCCCCTACCCGAGATCCGCCGGTTTTGACACAGACATTGGCGCTTTCACTAAGAGTTCCTCTGTGTCATCACCGATAGGCTTGATGGCTCCTTCAATCATCAACAACAACACAGTCCAGGGTGAGACTTTTCTCCCCGGACAGATCTTCGTGTTCGGCGGCTTTGCACTGCGGGCCAATTCGCTTGGTCATCTGGAGCAGATCGAAAGCTACGCCCCTGGCCATCAGGTCAGATTTGGAAGCCTAAACTTCACGACTGACATCCGCGGAGACTTGATCTTTGACGGATTCGAGCCACAGCCGAGCGTGCCGCACTGTCACGATGGGCATGATTTAGCTCTGCTGCCGGACAGTGCCCTGGAGGCCGCACATGAGTCCGCTCCGACTCTTAGTCCGGAGCCGACCGCGCAGATCGAGGACGGGTGGCTAGACACCGCCTCGAGGGCTGCAACTTCTACGGCGATGGAGCTGAATACTGACCTTGTCCCTTATAAAGCTCGTGACTCCGAGGTGCCGGACTCCTCGCCGGACTCCGAACCTCCTGCGCCCCTACCAATTGAATCCGATTGGGCGCCGGTCATGGAGTTCACCGCCGCGGACATCTTTCAGCACTCTCCCTTTGGCGACATCCTGAATTCGCTAAAGTATCTCTTGTTATCAGGAGAGCCCTGGCCGGACTGCTGTCAGGACGGTTGGGATGCGGACGACGAAGAAATTCAAAGCCCACCCACCACCCACTTTGTAGCCACTATCGACGATCTAACCGACATGCTAGATTACGACTCCGAAGACATCGACGGTATGGACGACGATGCCGGAGACGACCAAGAACCAGCGCCTACAGGGCACTGGAAGACCACCTCCTCATACGACATATACATGGTGGACATCCCAAAGGATGGGAACAGCGAAGAAGCAGCGGAGGTAGATTCCTCTAAGAAACAGCCCAAGCGCCGGCGTCAGCGGCGCCGCTCTAAATCCCGCCACAGCGAGAATGGAGATTCTGGCACTGGGGATAATAACACCCCAGAGAGTGTCGAAGACAACCCCCTCCAGCAAGATTCAGCATAGGAGGACGAAGAAGCCAGCCCTCACGAGAGAGCGGCAGACGAAGAGGTAGAGGATGATAATTACATGCCTACCTCCGGAGACGAGGCAAGCCTCAACGACGAAGAATTCGTCGTGCCCGAGGATCCCGTCGAACAAGAGCGTGTCAAACGCAGGCTTATGGCCACGGCGAACAGCCTAAAGAAAAAGCAGCAACAGCTATGAGCTGATCAAGACCTGCTGGCCGACAGATGGACCGAAGTCCTCGCGGCCGAAGAGCATGAACTCGAACGCCCCTCCAAAAGCTACCCAAAACGCAAGTTTCTCCCCCGATTAGAGGAGGAGGCATATAAACCTTCATCACCAGACACACACGGCGGACCGACCACCTCGTGGCGCGACAGAGAGGCCCCTAGGCCTCCATCGGGACCGCACCCGGCACGCTCGAAAAGTCTGGCCACGGGGAATCGCCGGACTTGCAAGACATATTGGAGGACAAGGCAAGACAATCAAGATCGATCTATGGATCACGTGGGCGCCCCACGATGTGCGACGACTACCGTCGCGCGGATCAAGAACTCCGCCGGGCGAACACGAGAGACAAAGCTCGCTTGAGCTACGTCGTGATATTGCCCAATATAGAGGCGCCGCACACCCACTATGCTTCATAGATGAAGTAATGGATCATCAAATCCCTGAAGGGTTTAAACCCGTGAACATTGAATCCTACGACGGCACAACAAACCCCGCGGTTTGGATCGAAGACTATCTCCTTCATATCCATATGGCCCGCGGTGACGATCTTCATGCCATCAAATATCTCCCACTCAAGCTTAAAGGACCAACTCGGCATTGGCTTAACAGCTTGCCAGCAGAGTCAATTGGGTGTGGGGAGGACCTGGAAGCTGCATTCCTTGACAACTACCAGGGCACATATGTGCGACCACTAGACGCCGATGACCTAAGCCACATATTTCAGCAGCCAGACAAATCGGCCAGACAGTTCTGGACACGGTTCTTAACAAAGAAAAATCTAATCGTCGACTGTCCGGATGCAGAGGCCCTCGCAGCGTTCAAACATAACATCCGCGATGAGTGGCTGGCTCGGCACCTAGGACAGGAAAAGCCGAAATCCATGGCATCCCTCACATCACTCATGACCCGCTTCTGTGCGGGGGAGGACAGCTGGCTAGCCCGCAGTAATAACCTCAGCAAAAATTCTGGCAGTCCGGATACCAAGGACCGCAATGGCAGGTCGCGTCGAAACAAAAACAAACGCCGCGTTAACGGCGACAACACTGAGGATACAACAGTCAACGCCGGATTTAGAGGCTCTAAACCCGGTCAGCGGAAAAAGCCATTCAAAAGAACTACTCCAGGTCCGTCCAATTTGGACCGAATACTCGACCGCTCGTGCGGATACGGCACCCCAAAAAGCCACCAATCACACCAACAGGATTGTTGGGTATTCAAGCGAGCAGCAAATTAATCGCCGAAAGCAATGACAAGGGCTGCATAGTGATGACGAGGAAGAGACTCGGCCGCCGAACAATAGAGGATGAAGGTTTCCCCACAAGTGCAGACGGTAAACATGATATCGCAACCCACATACCCAAGAGGGAGCGGATCGTGCGCCGGGACGTATATGCGATGGAGCGATCGCCGAAAGTTCAATCCATGGTCCTCTTGCCCGATCACTTTTGATCGAAGGACCACCCACCGAGATCCGTCATGGCGGATTCGCGCGTGGTTTTAGACCCAATCATCGATGGATTTCACCTCACGAGTCACGATGGACATCGGCAGCGACTGAACTCGCTTTATCGGGACCACGGTCGCGCAAGATGGGCATAGACCCTCAAGGATTAAACCTACAAAGACGACCTTCAAAGGCATCATACCGGTGTAGAAGCCAATTGTGCGAGCTCGCTCCGCACGCTGGAAGTGGTCTTCGGATCCCGGATAACTTCGGCGAGGAGTTAATCTTCGACATAGTCCCGTTCGCAGCGGCTATCACGCTCTGCTTTCGAGACGAACGCGTTTACAAAGTTCAGCGCGTGCCGCATTACACATACCTCAAGCTCAAGATGCCAGGCCCTCGAGTCATCACGGTCAACGGAAACATCAACGCTCCTCCGAGCGGAGGAACACACAATGCTCTCGCGCGAAATCTGAGCAGCCTCTTAAGGCAATTTCGAGTCCGGCGTTAAGCGACCGGACACGGCCAAACACGCCCGGAGTAACATACAACAAGACCACCTGGCACGTTCCGAGCACACGTAGCAATGCGGCCCCAACCCCAGCCCTTGCATAATTGCAAGACTAGTCCCTCGCGTACATAATTACGCTCTAGAGATACCATGGGCATAGGGGGAGGGGCACGACCACGACAGGCCCAGAGTGCGGCTCAACCACACAAGGGGCTCCCAAGTGCGTCGTTCTTTTTCTTTTTTCTCTTTTTTCTTACCCACAGGACTCCATTCACGAGAGGCCCTGTCCGGCAGTAGACCTGCTGAACTCATGATGCAACAGCCAGGGAAGGAGACAGGCCACGATGAACACTCAGGTGGTCTCCATTACGAGCATTAAATCTGTTTAATACACCATTCTGCAGCCCACCCCTGGAGGGGGACATGTTTAATAGTCCAATCCCTTGCTTACCGCACTATTTGTATCGTTCTGCATTCATGGCAGTATTTCTGGAATTTACAATGCATGGCTTTTTTGCTTACAATTGCATTTCTATCTTATATATGTTCATTTATGACATCTCGCATCCGTACACTTTGGTACGGCCGAATACACTAGGGGCTTAAGTTCCCCGCATTATGGTGTGATAAGTCCGAACACTTTCACAAGTGCGGCACCCCGAACTTATAGCATTATATGCATCGGCTCCGAATTATGTCTTGGGTCAATAGTTGGGTTTGCCCGGCTCCCATGTTTTGGTACCTTATGTTCCGTTTTATCGGCTAAGGTAGCACTGGTAGAACCACTGCGATTGCGCCCCGGTTGAGCTGGGCGGCGCCTCGATGGAAAGCTAAACCGACCGTCATGATAAGGCGAGAGCTGGTCGCTGTTCGAGAGGTCTTTTCGAGTCCCTAAATGCTTATGCCGCTTAGAGCGAGGAACCGGCTTTGTCCGGCCCAGGCGTGGATAGCGTCCCGAACTCGGTCTTCCGAACACTAGGGACTTCACCAAAATTTAAAATTATAGAATTCTATGGCTAAGTGGGAGTCTTCAAGCATTATAAGTCCGGTTGCCTCGTTCGTTGTGTTGAGCGCCTCCCTAGATGGACCCAACAATGAGAACAAGAGCGCTCGAGTTTATCGAACACCCCAAAGACTGTGGCATGGGGCTGAAGCCAACGACTTGCCATCTCTCAGATTTGATAAACGGCCGCATAGAAGGTAATATTTTAAATTAATAAGCGTTGCTTAGCGTATATGAACTAAGTTTTCAGCGCACAGGATAACACATTGCGAGTCTACTCAAATATTACATCTTTGGAGCACTCACCCACAATCATGCGGGCACCCTTCAGGACACTCTTATAATACATTTCGGGCGTGCGATACTCCTTGCCCGCCGGAGGCGCGTCTGTCAGAAGCCTCTCAGCGTCCATCCTGCCCAGTGCACTTTTGCACGAGCAAGGGCCCGACGGGCACCTTCAATGCAGGAGGAGTGCTTGACGACTTCCACCCAGGGACACGCATCCACCAGCCGCCGCACCAGGCCGAAGTAGCTCCCAGGCATGGCCTCCTTGGCCCACAGCCGAACTATGAGGCCCTTCATGGCCTGTTCGGCTACCTTGTGGAGCTCGACCAGCTGCTTCACCTGGTCGCTAAAGGGCACGGATGTCCGGCCTCAAAGATACCGAGACCGAAGACCTTCTCCATCGAGCTCCCCTCCTCGGCCCGGTAGAATGCGGCAGCATCAGACACGCTGCGAGGCAGATCTGCAAACGCTCCTGGAGAGCTCGGAATTCGGGTAAGTAACAGGTAATTCACATTCACATGGTTGCTTTGCATGAAGAATGCCTTACCCGCCACTATTTTCTTCACCACCTCAACCTCCTGGAGGGCCTTATGGGCCTCGGCGTTAGCGGCTTTGGCACTCTCAAGAGCCGATGCAAGCTCGGACCCTCGAGTCTTCGAGTCGCACTCCAAACTCTCATGCTTTTTCACGAGAGCCTGGAGCTCTTGCTGCACCTCCGCCATCCGTGCCTCCGGCTTCTCTTGCTCAGCTCGTTCCGCGGCCGCATTACGTTCGGCCGCGGACACGGCCTCCTTCAAGGTCGCCACCTCGTTCGTGGCCCCTGTAGTACCCATGTTATCCCTGTTATTTCCCTTGCAACCAAATCCTTTTCTGTAAGGTACTAATTTAATACGGTGTTACTCACCTTCCTTGACCTCGAGCTGCTTCTTGTCATGGCCGAGCTCGCTCTTGGACCGCTCGAGGTTCTGCTTCAAAGCATCGACCTCCGTAGTCAGTGCGGCAGAGGTCAGCAGCGCAGCCTGCAATCCCATATTGACATATTTTTTAGAACTCCTGCGTATATCTTTGTAAGATCCTCAGTCGGGCTTTTCTTTCCGAACACCGAACCGAGCATCAGGGGCTACTGTCTATGCGGTATTATATTACATGTCTTAAAATTCTTACCTCAAAGCCCGTTAGAAGGCTGTTGCGAGCTTCGGTCGGCCCGCTCTTGGCGGTGAACCTTCGAATCACCGCACTCATGGCGGTGCGGTGTTCTTCTTTGATGGAAGCGCCGTTGGCGCCCAACAAGTTATCCGGCGCCTCGGTTGGGCGGCGGCGCCGGTATCATAGATCTTGCCCTTCTTACGAAGGGGCCACCAGCCGGACTCCGGAACCACTGTGGGTTCTGGTGCGGAATCCGGTGCGAAGTCCGGGAGGTTGCCCTGTGGCACCTCCGGAGCCTCCCCCTCCTGGTAGGTCCCCTCTTGGGATCCCACCTCGGCGTCATCAGCGTCACGAGGGGTGGAGGCGGTCGGAAGGGAATCCATATCCGACGGAGCCAAGGACCCGCTCGACGAAGCAGGAAGATCGTCCTTGGCCGGACTACAGGTTGTATGCGGCATTAGAAGGACACCACGTGGCAAAAAGAGAAATTATAAATCATCCAGGAATTGAGACACTTACGATCTTGCGTGGGCTTGGCCCTTGAGGGCCACTCCTCGTCGCCGTCGTCGGCGTTGGCGGAGCAGTCTGGAGAAAGGGTCCGTCCTTTCTTGGACCCTTCGGTCGCCCCCGTTGGGGAGGCCTTCCTCTTCTTCTCTCCCCCCGCTGGGGAAGAGGCCTCTTTCTCCTCCTCCTCGGGGGAGGAGTCCGCCTCGGAATCGTCGGATGATGAGTCCGATATCACCTGGTGCCGGGAACTCCTTCGGGTTCCCGTGGCCTTCTTCTTGGCCTTGTTCTCCGGCACCATGTAAAGGGCCGGAACCAGCAGGTCAAACGGGTGTCCGCTGGGTCTTCGGGAAGGGGAGCCAGACAGTTAACCTGTCCGGACGTCTTCTGCTAGTCCTGTTAAAGGCATTGGGAGTTTTAGATCCCACATAGAGTCAAACTATGAAAGAAATGAGTGTCCCATAAAGGATAACATAGCTTACCTCGCCGACCGGGCGCTGCGTGCTGAATCCGCGATCTTCAGTTGCGGATGCAGGGGCTTCTCCGCCCTTGAACAGCACCCTCCAGGCAGCTTCGTACGTCGTGTCGAAGAGCCCGCTCAAGGTCCGGTGCTGTGCCGGATCAAACTCCCACAAATTGAAAGCCCGTTGCTGGCAGGGGAGAATCCGGCGGACGAGCATGACCTGGATCACGTTGACAAGCTTAAGCTTCTTGTTCACGTGGTGCGGAGATGGGGATCGAGTCCGGTCGGCTCCTCCGAACTACCCCATAGCAAGCCCTTCTCTTTCCGGAGGTGAGCTGCATGGGGTACCAGATCTGAACTTCGGGGCGCTGCCCATTTAGGGTCACGCGGCTCGATGATGTAGAACCACCCGATTGCCACCCTTTGATGGACTCCACGAAGGCACCTCGAGCGGATGGCGTTGGGCATTTTGCCCACCATGGCGCCTCCGCACTCGCTTGGCGCCCTTCACCACCTTCGCTTGACATTGAAGGTCTTTAGCCACAAGCGAAGTGGGGCTGGATGCGAAGGAAGGCCTCGCACATGACGATAAACGCCGAGATGTTGAGGATGAAGTTTGGCGCCAGATCATGGAAGTCCAGGCCGTAGTAGTACATGAGCCCCCGGACGAAGGGATGAAGTGGGAAGCCCGATCAGCGGAGGAAGTGGGGAAGAAATACGACCCTCTCATGGGGCACAGGGGGTGGGGATGAGCTGCCTTGTCGGGCGGCCGGTGCGCTGATGTCATCGGGGCGGTATCCGGCACCGCGCAGCTTCTCGATGTGCCCCTCCGTAACGGAGGAGGCCATCCACTTGCCTCCCGCTCCGGACATGGCTGGAGAAGGTTAAGGCGAGATGTGCGGACTTGGGTGCTGGAGCTCGAGTGCACGGAGATGGATAAGCAAAGGAGGAAGAAGGCGTAGGTAAAAAAGGTGGATCCTTATCCCCTTATATATGGGCGGACGAAGACTATGCGCCCCCACCAGCCTGGTAAAACTCGCTTATCTCCCAAGCGCCACAATCAATGGCGCGGTTGGGTTACCCATGTCCGTATTGATGGGAATCCCGGAATAAGGGGAACACGATCTCTGCTTTGACAAGACGTGCCAAGGAAACTGCTTCGCTAAACACGCTGAGGTGGTATAATAAAAACGATTTTAGTAAAGGCTTGGTAGTGGTGTGACGTCACGCCACAAAATACGTCAGCAGATTGAACTTGTGTACATATTATTCTCTCTACGGTGGTATGTGGAATTTATTTTACAGAGCCGGACACTATCCTGGTGTTCACAATCTTCTATGAATTATTCGGAGGAAGAACCCGCCTTGCAATGCCGAAGACAATATGCGCGTCATCATTGAAGCCTGGTTCAGGGGCTACTGAGGGAGTCCTGGACTAGGGGGTGTCCGGATAGCCGGACTATCATCATCAGCCGGACTCCAAGACTATGGAGATACAAGATTGAAGACTTCGTTCCGTGTCCGGATGGGACTTTCCTTGGCGTGGAAGGCAAGCTTGGCAATACGGATATGTAGATCTCCTACCATTGTAACCGACTCTGTGTAACCCTAGCCCTCTCCGTTGTCTATATAAACCGGAGGGTTTTAGTCCGTAGGAAAAACAACCATTACAACAATCATACCATAGGCTAGCTTCTAGGGTTTAGCCTCCTTGATCTCGTGGTAGATCCACTCTTGTACTACCCATATCATCAATATCAATCAAGCAGGAGTAGGGTTTTACCTCCATCGAGAGGGCCCGAACCTGGGTAAAAACATCGTGTCCCTTGTCTCCTGTTACCATCCGCCTAGACGCATAGTTCGGGACCCCCTACCCGAGATCCGCCGGTTTTGACACCGACACCTTGCATTTCATCAAACTGCTTGTTGACGCGGTCGAGCTCCTCATCGGCTAGCCGAAGCTTCCAATTGAGCTCGGAAACCTCTGCGGCTTGGGTAGTCGCCGCCAGCATAGATGCATGTCCAACGAGATAGTATGATACATTATCAACTGGTTTTGATCCTCTGTCCGGATTTTCTAATCTGAACAGAGTCTTAGGGGCTACTATCTATACATGGGTTTAACCTTTCATATAAGAAAACTTGTAAGAGAACTAACAGAGGCTGTTGAAGGCTTCGATCAGTCCACTCTTCGCGGACCGAACCTTTTCCATAACCGCACCCATCAAGGTGCGGTACTCCTCCATGATGGAAGCACGTTGCAGTGCTTCCTCCAGAGTATGAGCAGCCTCCAGATTAACAGAGGCTGCTGATGGAGCTGCTGCTCCTCCCCCCTCTATCGAAGGGAGGTGTTGGTCCGAGCCCGGAGCCGCATTGGTCTTCGGGATCATGTTTGGCAAGGGCCCGAACTGTTGAGGCCCCCCACCCTCGGTGGTCATGGGGGTCACCGTGCCCCGCTTTGAGGCATATGAGGTGTTACCCTTGGGCGCCTTCTGGACGGCCTCATCTACCCCTCCTTGTCCAGGAGAGGACCTTTGGGACGACACCTCGATGTCCTCCATGGCAGGGGGGAGAAGGCTCGCGATGGTCCATCGCTCTCCGCCTCTTCGGGCGGCAAAGAGTTTCCCGATGAAGACTAGTGGTTCGGGATATCACACGGAGGGCTGTAATATAGGCAAAGATAAAATTTATACAGATGTGAGAAAGCAGAAGCTGAAAAAGTAGAGTTTTTGATGATTACGATTCGGCCAGGGACTTGACCCTGGGGGATCTCCTTGGTTTGTGTTCGGACTCCGAGTCCGAACTAACTGAGATAAGAATCTTCTTCTTCTTCGGCGTCGCCCCCTTTAGATTCTCGGAGGGCGTCCTCTTTTTGCTCCTCGTGATGCAAGGGGAGTTGCTCTCACCTCCTCTTCCTCCTCCTCTTCATCCTCGTCTTCCTCGTGAGAGGAGACGGTTTTGGTTTCTCCGGATATAGCATCCGAAGTACCTTTGTAGCGGGGCCCGCCTTTGGGCCCCTTGCCCTTCTTCTTGCTCTTCTTCTCCGGCGCTTGATAGGGCACCGGGACCAGCATCTCCTCCAGCTGAGTAGTGACTGGGTCTTTGGGCAACGGAGCCGAACTCTTAATCCACTCCGCCTTCTTTGTCCAGCCCTGTAAAGAGGTGGGCTGATAAGATTCACATTGATCGAATATATAGATTGGACATACCTTCGGAAAATTAACACTTACCGGAGTGGCCGGATTCTCGGCGTCAAGACCTACGTCTTCGGTCTCCATGGGCCAGCTCTTCCGGGCCTTGAACAACAGCTTCCATATTCCTGTGTGCATCATGCCGAGGAAGTGTTGCAGTGTCCATGGTTCCTTCGGATTGAATTCCCACACGGGGGAAGTCCGGCGCTGGCAGGGGAGAATGCGGCGGAAGAGCATGATCTGCACCACATTGGTGAGACTGACGTTCTTGCCCAGCACGTTGGTGACGCGTGTTTGCAGCATCTGCACCTCCGTATGGAACCCCAAGTCGAGGCCCTTGGCGTTCCATGACGCGAGCCTCGTGGGGGGTCCGGCTCTGAACTCTGGAATTGCCACCCAGTTATTGCGGCGCGGCTCGGTGATGTAGAACCATTCTTGTTGCCAGACCTTGACGGTCTCAACAAAGGCCCCCCTTGGGCCATGTGGCGTTGGGTAGCTTGCTTATCATGGCCCCGCTGCAGTCCGTGTGCTGCTCGTCGACCACCTTCAGCTTCACATTGAAGATCTTCAACCATAGGCCCAAGTGTGGGAGATGTGGAGTAAAGCCTCACACACGACGATAAACGCCAAGATGTGGAGGAAAGAGTTCGAGGCTAGATCATGAAAAGCTAACCCATAATAGAACATGATTCCCTGGACGAAGGGGTGGAGTGGAAAACCTAACCCTCTAAGGAAATGGGAGAGGAAAACGACCCTCTCGCCGGCCTCCGGAGTGGGGATGATCTGACCCTTGGGGGGAGCCTATGCGCGATGGTTGCGGCTAGGTATCCCGCACTCCGGAGATCCTTTATCTCCTTCTCAGTGATAGAGGAGGCCTCCCACTTGCCCTTGGAACCGGATCCGACCATGGTCGGAGTAGGTGGTGGTGGTGAGGAAGACGGAAACTTTTCGGGCGCTGAGATCTTGGGAGATTGGAAGGCTGAGGAGATTGGAAGGCGTGGGGAAGAAAGGATAAATCCATTGCCCTCTTATAGGCGGTAAAAATGCCAACTGTCCCCCCACTTATGCCTTGAAACTTGCCTATTCCCAACAAAAGCATGCACCATAAATGGTTGGATTACCCAAATCTTATTGATGAGCAATCCCGTAATAAGTGGGCACGATCTCTGTTTTGACAAGACGGGCCAAGCGGGATTGGCCTCGAAACACAGAACATGGGGTGTGAAAATGGTTCAAAATGCTGAAGGGTCAAGTCTGATGCTTCGCCGGAAAAAGTTGTCAATAAAGACACTTTTCCTCTTTTTTATATATCCTGCCTTCGCGGCTAAGGGTTGTGTTAATTATGCAAGTCCGAATACAGTTCTTTTATGGAGGATGTAGGACCGAAAGGATGTATAGAGGGGGGTTATTAGACTACTTGAGCAAATAAAAATCTAGCCTTTTCCCAATTTTAGTTCTTGGTAGATTTTAGCAACTTAGCACAAGTCAAGCAATCAACGTACACATGCAATTCTAAGAGTATAGCAGCAGAATGTAAATCATTGCATGATGAAGGTAAAGGGAGGAGTTTGGAGGGAGTGAACTCAATTGGAGACACGGAGATATCTGGCGTGGTTCCGATAGGTGGTGCTATCGTACATCCACGTTGATGGAGACTTCAATCCACGAAGGGTAACGGTTGCGCGAGTCCACGAAGGGCTCCACCCACGAAGGGTCCATGAAGAAGCAACCTTGTCTATCCCACCATGGCCATCGCCCATGAAGGACTTGCCTCACTAGTGTAGATCTTCATGAAGTAGGCGATCTCCTTGCCCGTACAAAATCCTTGGTTCAACTCCACAATCTTGATGGAGGCTCCCAAGTGATACCTACCCAATCTATGAGACACCACTCTCCAAAAGGTAATAGATGGTGTGTTGATGATGAACTCCTTGCTCTTGTGCTTCAAATGATAGTCTCCCCAACACTCAATTCTCTCTCATAGGATTGGATTTGGTGGAAAGAAGATTTGAGTGGAAAGCAACTTGGGGAAGGCTAGAGATCAAGATTCATATGGTTGGATTGGAATATCTGGGCCTCAACACATGAGCAGGTGGTTCTCTCTTAGAAAATGAATGCTGGAAGTGTAGGCACATTCTGATGGCTTTCCTCATGAATGAGGAGAGGGTGGAGGGGTATATATAGCCTCCACACAAAATCTAACCGTTACACACAATTTACCAAACTCGGTGGGACCGAATCATAAAACTTGGTCGGACCGATCTAGTTCATAATGTGACCGTTAGGCATTTCGGTGGGACCGACATGTCAACTCAGTGGGACCGATTTTATTAGGGTTAGGGCATAACGTAATCTCGGTGAGAGCAATTACACAAACTCGATGGGACCGACTTTGGTAATAAGCTAACCAGAGAGCTGGTCAGGCAAACTCGGTGGGACCAATTCACTCATCTCTGTGGGACCGAAATGTTACGAAAAGGAAACAGGGAGTTTGCATTGCGAACTTGGTGGGACCGATCGCTCATCTCGGTTAGACCGAAATGTTACAAAGGGAAACAGGGAGTTTGCAATCCCATCTCGGTGAGACCGAGATCCCTATTGGTTAGACCGAAGTGACTAGGGTTTCTGGCAGTGGCTATGTCAGATGAACTCGGCGGATGGATCAAATCGGTGGGGCCGAGTTTGACTTTTGGTTTGGGACATATGTGGATATGAGAAAGTGGTTGAGGGCTTTGGAGCATATCACTAAGCACTTTAAGAGCAAGCAAGCCATTAAGCAACACCTCATCCCCCTTTAATAGTATTGGCTTTCCTATGGACTCAATGTGATCTTGGGTCACTAAAAGTAAAATGTAGAGTCTTGAACTTTAGAGCTTGAGCCAATCCTGTGTCCTTAGCATTTTGAGGGATCCACAATCCCAATCCATGCCATGCCAATCATTGAACTTTCCTGGAATATTAATCTTGAAAAGGCATTAGTTCAATGATCTATATGTTGTTAATCATTACCAAAACCACCCAGGGATAGTTGCACTTTCAATCTCCCCCTTTTTGGTAACTGATGACAACATAGAGATCAAAGCTTCGACAAATGATAATAAGATTGAAATACATTGTCGCTTTGAGAAGTATGTGATAAACAAGAGCTCCCCCTAAATTTGTGCATTATTTAAAATTTTCTTTGGACTGCAAATGCACAATCTGTTAGGATCATGGGTCACTCTTCCATGTCACATACATCTTGGTGGAGCACTCAAAATGATGACAATTAAAAGCATGCACTCATCACCAGGCAAAGTGAATGATCATATATGAATATAAGAGATAATATCATTCAAGCCCACATTAAAGTAGCATATGATCAAACACATGATCATCCAAGTATCTCACAAAAAGACATAATGTATCAAGCAAGCATACAATAAAGTTCAACCAAATAGAGTGCAAGAGAGACAAAAAGCAACACACACTCTCTCTCGAAGGCTATGATCTATACATATTTCTCCCCCTTTGGCAACAAGTTACCAAAAAGTTCAAATATGCATAGTGCTATGCGTCTCTCAGGCTTGGTCTCCATGAGGTGGTGTAGAGATGACTCCAAGGACGAAGGCTTCAGTTGAAGTAGCTGGAGCTACTGGAGTGGCTTCTGGAGATGGCACTGAAGCTGTGGCTGCTGGTGCTGATGTAGTAGCTCGTGTATCTGGAACTGGCACTGCAGCAGACCTCTGACCTCTTGGCACATACTGAAAAGCTTCTGTAGTTGCCTTGCCTTTCTGCTCCTCTGTTTCCTCCTGGAGCTGCTCAACTACTGACTGAATCTCAGTTACTTTTACATCAAGATCATAGAACTTTTGCTCAATGATTCTCTTAAAACTCTCCTGATTCTGAGTTAGGGTGGCAAAGCCCTTCTCAATCCTTAAGGTTGATTGGATCAGAAATCCAAGTTGATCTTGTTTGCTCTTCAAGAACACCTGAGATGCCTCTTCTGCACTTGGCATCTTTGCAGCCTTATCTGCCCTTGCCTTTGCTCTCTTCTCATGTGCTTGCATTGATGAAGAATCATTCTCATCCATGACCACTGTGTTGTCTTCAAATTCTGACTTGAGAGGTAAGTGCTCCTTGTCCAACAAATAAGTGCATGTGCCCATCTTTGAGTTGATGAGCACCTAAATTTGTGGAGCATACCCATAATACCTTTTCTGATCAGCAGCTGTCCTCTTGATTGTCTCTACAATCAGACTCATCACCTTGAATTTCTAAGGAACATAAAAAATGTGCAGCAAGTTGATTGAATGTCCTCTTATCATCCTGTGATCTTCAGACTTGGGAAAAAGAGTATGCCTTAGGATGGTGTTGATTGTAGGCAGACCAGACAACAGATATTTCACAGAGCCCAACTTATGAGTTTCAAGGGCTTCATCAGGAATTTCCTTGTACATACTTGCCATTGAGTTGTGGTCTTTCTTATTCTTGGCATACACATCCAAGTCATCCTCATGAGCTACCGGGGCATTTACCAACTTGGCCCATTCATACAGTTGGTTGGTACCTTGTACCTTCTGACATTCATACTATCCTACCATCTGGATAGAAGTGAGCAGTGCAGTAGAATTGCATGATCAGTTCATCATTCCACTTAGTGAGCTTCTGGCCAACAAACTTGTCAACTCCACAAGCCTTGAAGCTATCATATACACCTGGGCAGTGATCTTCATTCTCTCTGATGTATGTCCAGTCAAACCATCTCATGTCATAGACAATTGGCTTCTTGTCAAGCAGAATGGTCTCATAGAAGTCTTAATGTTCTTTGGTGTGGAACCTATAATCCACATCAGTTCTCCTCCAAAGTCTCAGACCTGCATCCTTCCTGATGCTCATGTCCTCTGCCACTGGATGAGTGTCATTGTGGTCTGGGAGCTTTGGTTTGAGCTTTCTCAGCACTTGGGATTAACCTTCTTCTTCTTCAGCTTCAGGCACTGGGTGTTGGAGAACGTAGTAATTTCAAAAACTTCCCTACGCACACGCAAGATCATGGTGATGCATAGCAACGAGAGGGGAGAGTGTTGTCCATGTACCGTTGTAGACTGTAAGCGGAAGCGTTAGCACAACGCGGTTGATGTCGTCGTACATCTTCACGATCCGACCGATGCAAGTACCGAACGTACGACACCTCCGAGTTCAGCACGCGTTCAGCTCGATGACGTCCCACGAACTCCGATCCAGCAGAGCTTTACGGGAGAGTTCCGTCAGCACGACGACGTGATGACGGTGTTGATGATGCTACCGACGCAGGGCTTCGCCTAAGCACCCCTATGATATTACCGAGGTGGAATATGGTGGAGGGAGCACCGCACACGGCTGAGAGAGATCAACAAATCAACTTGTGTGTCTAAAGGTGCCCACCTGCCCCCGTATATAAAGGAGCAAGGGGGAGGCCGGCCGGCCCTGTAGGGTGCGCCAGGAGGAGGAGTCCTCCTAGTGGGAGTAGGACTCCCCTTTTCCTAGTCCCACTAGGAGGGGGGAGGAAGGAGAGGGGGAGGAGAAGGAAAGAGGGGGCATAGCCCCTTCCCTAGTCCAATTCGGACTAGGCCCATGGGGGGCAGGCGGCCAGCCCTCGTGGCTTCTCCTCTTTTTCCCTTAAAGCCCACTAAGGCCCATATGTACTCCTGTATTCCCATAACTGCACCGGTACTCCGAAAAATACCCAAATCACTCGGAACCTTTTCGATGTCCGAATATAGTCGTCCAATATATCGATATTTACATCTCAACCATTTCGAGACTCCTCGTCATGTCCCCGATCTCATACGGGACTCTGAACCACCTTCGGTACATCAAAACACATAACTCATAATATAAATCATCACCGAACATTAAGTGTGCGGACCCTACGGGTTCGAGAACTATGTAGACATGACGAAGACACGTCTCCGGTCAATAACCAATAGCGGAACCTGGATGCTCATATTGTCTCCTACATATTCTACGAAGATCTTTATCGGTCAAAATGCATACCAAAATACGTTGTTCCCTTTGTCATCAATATGTTACTTGCCCGAGATTTGATCGTCGGTATCTCAATGCCTAGTTAAATCTTGTTATCGGCAAGTCTCTTTACTCGTTCCGTAATGCATCATCCCGCAACTAACTCATTAGTCACAATGCTTGCAAGGCTTATAGTGATGTGCATTACCGAGAGGGCCCAGAGATACCTCTGTGACAATCGGAGTGACAAATCATAAGCTCGAAATACGCCAACTCAACAAGTACCTTCGGAGACACCTGTAGAGCACCTTTATAATCACCCAGTTATGTTGTGACATTTGGTAGCACACAAAGTGTTCCTCCGGTAAACGTGAGTTGCATAATCTCATAGTCATAGGAACATGTATAAGTCATGAAGAAAGCAATAGCAACATACTAAACGATCAAGTGCTAAGCTAACGGAATGGGTCAAGTCAATCACATCATTCTCCTAATGATGTGATCCCGTTGATCAAATGACAACTCATGTCTATGGCTAGGAAACTTAACCATCTTTGATTCAACAAGCAAGTCAAGTAGAGGCATACTAGTGACATTATGTTTTGTCTATGTATTCATACATGTACTAAGTTTCCGGTTAATACAATTCTAGCATGAATAATAAATATTTATCATGAAATAAGGAAATAAATAATAACTTTATTATTGCCTCTAGGGCATATTTCCTTTAGTCTCCCACTTGCACTAGAGTCAATAATCTAGTTCACATCACCATGTGATTTAACACCAATATTCACATCTGTATGTGATTAATACCCATAGTTCACATCGTCATGTGATCAACACCCAAAGGGTTTACTAGAGTCAATAATCTAGTTCACATTGCTATGTGATTAACACCCAAAGAGTACTAAGGTATGATCATGTTTTGCTCGTGAGAGAAGTCTAGTCAACGGGTCTGTCACATTCAGAGCCGTATGTATTTTGCAAATATTCTATGTCTACAATGCTTTGCACGGAGCTACTTTAGCTAATTGCTCCCACTTTCAATATGTATCCAGATTGAGACTTAGAGTCATCTGGATTGGTGTAAAAGCTTGCACCGATGTAACTCTTTACGATGGGCTCTTTTGTCACCTCCATAATCGAGAAATATTTCCTTAGTCCTCACTAAGGATATTCTTGATAGCTGTCCAGTGATCTACGCTTAGATCAAAATTATACTCCCTTGCCAAACTCAGAGCAAGGTATACAATAGGTCTGGTACACAGCATAGCATACTTTATTGAACCTATGACTGAGGCATAGGTAATGACTTTCATTCTCTTTCTATTTTCTGCCGTGGTCGGGATTTGAGGCTTACTCAATTTCACACCTTTGCAACACAGGCAAGAACTCTTTCTTTGACTGTTCCATTTTGAACTACTTCAAAATCTTGTCAAGGTATGTACTCATTGAAAATATTATCAAGCGTCTTGATCTATCTCTATAGATCTTGATGCTCAATATGTAAGCAGCTTCACCGAGGTCTTTCTTTGAAAAAACTCCTTTCAAATACTAGTTTATGTTTTCTAGAAAATTCTACATTATTTCTGATCAACAATATGTCATTCACATATATTTATCAGAAATGTTGTAGTGCTCCCACTCATTTTCTTGTAAATATAGGCTTCACCGCAAGTCTGTATAAAACTATATGCTTTGATCAACTCATCAAAGTGTATATTCCAACTCCGAGATGCTTGCACCAGTACATAGATGGATCGCTGGAGCTTGCACATTTTTGTTAGCACCTTTAGGATCGACAAAACCTTATGGTTGCATCATATACAACTCTTCTTTAAGAAATCCATTAAGGAATGTAGTTTTGACATCCATTTGCCAACATTCATAAAATGTGGCAATTGCTAACATGATTCGGACTGACTTTTATGCATCGATACGAGTGAGAAGATCTCATTGTATTCAACACCTTGAACTTGTCAAAAACCTTTTTTGACAATTCGAGCTTTGTAGATAGTAATACAACTATCAGCGTCCGTCTTCCTCTTGAAGATCCATTTATTTCTATGGCTTGCCGATCATCGGGCAAGTCCACCAAAGTACGCACTTTGTTCTCATACATGGATCTCATCTCAGATTTCATGGCCTTCAAGCCTTTTCACGGAATCTGGGCTCATCGTCGCTTCCTCATAGTTCGTAGGTTCGTCATGGTCAAGTAATATGACCTCCAGAACAGGATTACCCTACCACCCTGGTGCGGATCTTACTCTGGTTGACCTACGAGGTTTGGTAGTAACTTGATCCGAAGTTTCATCATCATCATTAACTTCCTCACTAATCGGTGTAGGAATCACTGGAACTGATTTTTGTGATGAACTACTTTCCAATTCAGGAGAAGGTACAATTACCTTATCAAGCTCTACTTTCCTCCAACTCACTTCTTTCGAGAGAAACTCCTTCTCTAGAAAGGATCCATCTTAGCAACGAATATATTGCCTTCGGATCTGTGATAGAAGGTGTACCCAACAGTTTCCTTTGGGTATTCTATGAAGACGCACTTCTCCGATTTGGGTTTGAGCTTATCAGGTTGAAACTTTTTCACATAAGCATCGCAGCCCTAAACTTTTAAGAAACGACAACTTTGGTTTCTTGCCAAACCACAGTTCATAAGGCGTTGTCTCAGCTGATTTTGATGGTGCCCTATTTAAAGTGAATGCAGCTGTCTCTAATGCATAACCCCAAAACGATAGTGGTAAATCGGTAAGATACATCATAGATCGCACCATATCCAATAAAGTGCGGTTACGATGTTCGGACACACCATTATGTTGTGGTGTTCCATCTCGCGTGAGCTGTGAAACTATTCCACATTGTTTTTAAATGAAGGCCAAACTCGTAACTCAAATATTCTCCTCTACGATCAGATTGTAGAAACTTTATTTTCTTGTTATGATGATTCTCCACTTCACTCTGAAATTCTTTGAACTTTTCAAATGTTTCAGACTTGTGCTTCATTAAGTAGATATACTCATATCTGCTGAAATCATCTGTGAAGGTCAGAAAATAACGATACCCGCCACGAGCATCAACACTCATTGGACCGCATCCATCGGTATGTATTATTTCCAACAAGTCAGTAGCTCGTTCCATTGTTCCGGAGAACGGAGTTTTAGTCATCTTTCCCAAAAGGGCATGGTTCGCAAGCATCAAATGATTCATAACCAAATGATTCCAAAAATCCATCTTTATGGAGTTTCTTCATGCGCTTTATACCGATATGACCCAAACGGCAGTGCCACAAACAAGTTGCACTATCATTATCAACTTTGCATCTTCTGGCATCAATATTATGAATTTTTGTATCACTACGATCGAGATCCAACAAAGCTATTCTCATTGGGTGTATGACCATCAAAGTTTTTATTCATGTAAACAGAACAACAATTATTCTCTGACTTTAAATGAATAACCGTATTGCAATAAACATGATCAAATCATATTCATACTCAACGCAAACACCAAATAACATTTATTTAGGTTTGACACTAATCCCGAAAGTATAGGGAGTGTGCAATGATGATCATATCAATCTTGGAACCACTTCCAACACACATCGTCACTTCACCCCTCAACTAGTCTCTGTTTATTCTGTAACTCCTGTTTCGAGTTACTAATTTTTAGCAACCGAACAAGTATCAAATACCCAGGGGCTACTATAAACACTAGTAAGGTACACATCAATAACCTGTATATCAAATATACCCTTGTTCACTTTGCCATCCTTCTTATCCACCAAATATTCAGGGCATTTCTGTTTCTAGTGACCATTTCCTTTGCTGTAGAAGCACTTAGTTTTAGGCTTTGGTCCAGCTTTGGGCTTCTTCACGGGAGTGACAACTTGCTTGCCATTCTACTTCAAGTTCCCTTTCTTTCCCTTTGCCCTTTTCTTGAAACTAGTGGTGTTGTCAATCATCAACACTTGATGCTCTTTCTTGATTCCTAGCTTCATCGATTTCAACATCACGAAGAGCTCGAGAATCGTTTTCGTCATCCCTTGCATACTATAGTTCATCACGAAGTTCTAGTAACTTGGTGATGGTGTCTACAGAACTCTGTCAATCACTATCTTATCTGGAAGATTAACTCCCACTTGATTCAAGCGATTGTAGTACCCAGACAATCGGAGCACATGCTCACTAGTTGAGAAATTCTCCTCCATCTTTTAGCCATAGAACTTGTTGGAGACTTCATATCTCTCAACTCGGGTATTTGCTTGAAATATTAACTTCAACTCCTGGAACATCTCATACGGTCCATGACGTTCAAAACGTCTTTGAAGTCCCGATTCTAAGACGTTAAGCATGGTGCACTAAACTATCAAGTAGTTATCATATTGAGCTAGCCAAACATTCATAACGTCTGCATCTGCTCCTGCAATAGGTCGGTCACCTAGCGGTGCATTTAGGACATAATTCTTCATTGCAACAATGAGAATAAACCTCAGATCACGGACCCAGTCCGCATCATTGCTACTATCATTTTTCAACTTAGTTTTCTCTAGGAACACATATAAAACATAGGGAAGCAACAACGCGAGCTATTGATCTACAACATTATTTGCAAAATACTATCAGGACTAAGTTCATGGTAAATTAAAGTTCAATTAATCATATCACTTAAGAACTCCCACTTAGATAGACATCCCTCTAATTATCTAAGTGATCATGTGATCCAAATCAACTAAACCATGTCCGATCATCACGTGAGATGGAGTAGTTTTCAATGGTGAACATCACTATGTTGATCATATCTACTATATGATTCACGTTCGACCTTTCGGTCTTAGTGTTCCGAGGCCATATCTGCATATGCTAGGCTCTTCAAGTTTAACCCGAGTATTCTGCGTGTGCAAAAACTGGCTTGCACCCGTTGTAGATGAACATAGAGCTTATCACACCCGATCATCACGTGGTGTCTCGGCACGATGAACTTTGGCAACGGTGCATACTCAGGGAGAACAATTTTACCTTGAAATTTAGTGAGAGATCATCTTATAAAGCTATCGCCGAACTAAGCAAAATAAGATGTATAAAATATAAACATCACATGCAATCAAAATATGTGACATGATATGGCCATCATCATCTTGTGCCTTTGATCTCCATCTCCAAAGCATCGTCATGATCTCCATCGTCACCGGCATGATGTAAGTGCATCTAGTGCCACCCCTAGTTGGTTTTGGAGTATTGACGACAAACTTGGTTGAGGGACTAATGTGTTTGTGTGATTTGCAGGATAACACAGGTAGTAGTCCCTCATTGATTCGCTTACCTACCGGAGATGACCCCTAAAAATGTGTGAAGACATTGAAGACAATGGTGGTCTGTGAAGCTTTTCACATTGAAGAATATGACATGAGAAGACATTGCATGAAGACTAAGGAGCGCGAAGACTTAGTTGTTTCGTTGTTTCCGTTTCTTCTCTGTTGAGTCATAGGAACCACCGCACTGTTAAGTGGGGTCCAAGTGAACAAAGTCAGAGTGACTAAAGTGATTCTCAAGCAAATCCTATGTCTTCGAGCGAAGACAATGAGAGCAAATCTTATCCAGAGTCGGATGAGTCAGCTTTACTTGTAGGCCAAGGCAAGCTGTCTTGTGTGTTTGAAATCTGACTGTTGGGACACGTGTCAGTTCCTTAGTGACCCAGGGTCATTTCGGACAAATCAGGTCGGGTTGCCTAGTGGCTATAAATAGCCCACCCCCTGCACCATAAATTGGTGGCTGCTCAGAGTTAGTACACGGCTTTTGTCGTTTGAGAGCAACCCACCTCCGAAGCACTTGAGAGAGAATCCTTGCGACGATAAATCCCAAACCACCCAGAGCCCAAAGAGTGTTTGGCATCACTGAAGTCTTTCTGTCCGCGTGATCTGAAGACTTGTTACACTTGAGGACTGTGAATCCTCCAGCCGGTTAGGCATCGCATTTTGAGCATCCAAGAGTCATTGTGGATTGCCAGTGAACGAAGTTTGTGAAGGTTTGGAAGTCTACCTTGAAGGCTTACCAGAGTGATTGGGCGGGGACTAAGTGTCCTTAGCTCAAGGGGAATAAGGTGAAGACATGGTCTTCTGAGTTGAATCTCAGCCTCCCTAACCAGACATACAGTTGTCACAGCAACTGGAACTGGTCGAACAAATCTCTGTCCTCCCGAAGCTACTGGTTCTATCTCTCACTTCTCTTTACTTATAGTTTGTCTTCGTGAAGTCATTGCCTGCTTGCATTATCTGTTTGACTTCACTGTGTGACTACTTGTCCTGATTGGCTTCATACTATCTTCCATCTTGATCCTTACTACCTAGCTACTGATAGTCTTCGTGCTTTCACTTCATTGAATACTTGACTATGGTTTGCCTAGTGTAGTCTACCTTCCACTACATACGAATAGTGTCATTTCTATCGTTTGTCTTTGAAACTCCCATGTTTTGTAGACTTTCATAAAAATTACCTATTCACCCCCCTCTAGTCGATAACCAGCTCTTTCAATTGGTATCAGAGCAAGGTACTCCCTTGTTCTGTGTGATTCGGTTTAAGCACGTGGAGTTTTAGCTATGTCGACTGCAGGGATAATCAAAGTCTCCGCTACATGCCCCATCTTGGATTGCACTGAATACCCCTACTGGAAGAATAAGATGTGCTTGCATCTTGAAGCCATTAATGTCGATCCGTGGTATGTCGTCAAGAATGGCGTTCCCAACACCGGTGAAGGTGTCACCCCTGCTGATGTCAAGAAGTTCGTTCAACTGGACTCTACTGCCAAGAACATCATCTGTGGTCATCTGACCAAAGGACAGTATGGCTGCGTGAGTGCTCTGGAAACATCGAAGCTAGTCTGGGACTGGCTCTCCAAGGTCAATGAATGCGTCTCAACTTAGCGAGATCAACGGATCAGTGTTCTCCGCAACCTCTTCAACCGCTTCAAGAGACACGACAATGAGAACGTCTAGCTCACATTTGATCGCCTCACTGATATCACAAATGAGCTCCAAGCACTCGGCGCCACTGAGATCACGAAACATGAGATAGTGAAGACACAACTGAGATCACTTGACAGCTCATTTGACACCTTAGCCCTGATGATTCAAGAACGCCCTGACTTCAAGACCCTCGATCCGTCTGACATACTTGAGAGGCTCAACACACATGAGTTTCAGCTATCTGATAAACGAGATATCTATGGCCCCAACTATGGCCGAACTCGCACTTTGACGGCAAAGGTTGTTTCCTCATCCAAGAAGAATCGATCGCAGATTCCGTGATCCCAAGACACCGGAAAGTAGCTTGCTATGCTTGTGAAGAAGTTTCAGAAATTCACCAAGAATAAAGGCTTCAGAAAATCTTCACGATCCAGCTCAAGAAATGATGAAGCTTCCACCCATGACCACAAGAAGAGAACCTGCCACAAGTGCAAGAAACCTGGTCACTACATCTCTGAGTGTCCACAGTGGGACAATGAAAAGAAGAAGAAGAAGAAGAAGAAGAGCAAAGAATATGATTCTGATGACAAGAAGAAGAAGAAACCCTCAAAGTCTTCTTCCAAGTCTTCATCACACAAGAAGAGCTCATCTAGCAAGGCTCGTGCTTTTGTTGGCAAGGAGATGTATTTAGAGGAGGAGTCTGCTTATGAGGAGGTGGAGGTGGAGTCTGAGGAGGAGTCCGACTTTGGTGTTGCGAGTCTGGCTCTAGCTACAGTCTACGTTGCCAAGTCCATCTTCAACACTGAAGACAATGGCTCCGTCACCAACGCGGATGATAATGACAAGGACGACTCGGCTCCCACCTACTGCTTCATGGCACGTGGTGCCAAGGTAAAATCACGCGATGCCTACTTTCAAAAATCAAGTGAAGATGACTCAGATGGTGATCCAAACCTAGTTACAAAACACTTGCTAAAATTGCAACTGAACAACAGAAAGCTATGGAACATATTCAAAAACTGTTAGACAAAAGCGATGAGCTGTTGGATGCAGAAATGACACGATCTCAGTCCTTAATTGAAGACATAAAAATCTTCATGTTAAGTACTAAGAACTTGAAAGTCGTCATGAAACGCTCTCAACAACTCATTAAAAGCTTTCCTATGATTATCTTCAAAGGAAGCAAGATCTTGAGAAATTGAGCGATTCATGAAGATCTTCAAAAGGAGAATGAGTCACTTCGCGCTCAACAAATCAGCCCCACTCAGGAAGGATTTGAACCACCATGTCAAAATGCATTGAGCGTGATAACGCCGCCTCTATTGCTGAATGTTCTACTGCTACTCCCGTTGCAATATCTTCAACTGCTGATGTGGTAACTAACCCCTCTACTGAGGATACCACTACTATTGCTGATGAGAATGCTAGGTTGAAGACACTGCTTGAGACAGGGATGTACAAAAGTCTCAAAGGGCATCAGACATTATGTGATTTCCTCAAAAGCGATTCGAACCGAAATCCTAGGAAAGAGGGTGTTGGGTCTGAGAGGAAAATGAATGTTGATGGGTCGCATCGAAGCCCGAGCAAGTACCCCAAAACCACATGGGTTGCTGCAAAGGAACCTTCAGTAGATCCATCCACCTTATCTAGTTTCACTTGTGCTAACCCTATTATCATTGATGAATCTTTTGCTGCAAACTATAAACTGTTTAAGAATCAGAATGGCGAAGTGTTTGCCAGGTATATTGGTACTAACTGCAGGAATGGGCCACCTATGAAGAAGATATGGGTACCCAAAAGCTGTCTTGAAAATCTTGAAGTGAATGTCATCATGACACCACATGGGAAGAAGACAAACCCCATACCAAAGGCTTCAAATGGTCCAAAAGCTTTGTAAGTGCATCTAGTGCCCCTTAGTGATTTTGGTGTATTGAAGACTTATAGGTTAAGGGACTAATGCGTTTGTGAGTGTACACAGGTCTATAAGTCTAGGAGGAGTTTGATATTTATAGAGAAAGTCGACCCCTAAAAATGAAGTTCTTTGACTGAAGACTTTGATATACTGAAGACTTTCTGAAGACTTTGAAAGTGAAGAAATTGGTGTGACCTTGAAGACTTGGTATTCATTTGTGGAACATGAAGCGTGAAGACTTTTGTTTTCGTAGTTTCATTTTCTCTTTCTTGAGTCATAGGAAATACCGTACTGCTAAAGGGGGTCGAGGAAATACTAAGGAAAAATTTCCATGTGATGCTCAACTCAAAATCCTACACCTACCAATCCATTCGAGTGAAGCCTTTGGAAATCTCATACAGTTCAGTCACTTTCTTGATGATGAGATGAAGTTCTTCCGTTGTCGATGAATTTGTTACGACCGAGGAGTTAGGAATTCGCCAAAGCGAATTGCCTACACAAAGGAGGAACATGATAGCCCCGAGGACTTTGAGAGTCAAATTTCCGACCGTTCTTTGTCTTTGCGTGCACCTGTCCCAAAATATCTTATCCACCTAACGGTCATATCATTGAAGGGCATTTATGTCTTATCATGTTGGGCTGCTCCTAGGCTATAAATAGACGCCGCCTACAACCACTAGCTGGTTGGCTGCTCCGAGAGAACTTGACACTTGTCATTTGAGAGCAACCCATCCTCCGAGGACTTTGAGCGAAAATCATTGAGTGAGGAAAACCCAAAACCAAACCCCTACAAACCCAAAGTGATTGAGCATCACTGAAGAAATTGATCCTGCATGGATCTGACGCTTGTTACCTTTGAAGACTGTGCTTCTTCTAGACGGTTAGGCGTCATGGTCTAGAGCATCCAAGAGGAATTGTGGATCGCCGAGTGACCAAGTCTGTGAAGGTTTGGAAGTCGCCTGAAGACTTACCATGAGTGATTGGACGAGGTCTGTGTGACCTTAGTTCAAGGAGAATACGGTGAGGACTGGGTGTCCTGAGCTACGTGCTCAGCGACTGGGTGTCCAGGACTATGTGTCCTCGAGTTTAAATACTCATCCGCTCCAACCAGACATACAACTGAGACATCAGTTGGAACTGGTCTACCAAATCATTGTCTTCACCAACCTAACTGGTTCTATTTCCTCAACCCTTTCATTTCCTCATTACCGTGTTGAGTGTTTGTTCATATCTGTGTTTGAAGACTTTGACTGAAGACTTTCTCAATTTCCTCAGTTCAATTTCTTCAGTCTGTTTGTCTTCATCTTGTGTTATCCTGTGATTACGCTTTCTGTACTCTGTGCTAGTCTTCATTTCATCATGATGTCCATGCTTGTATTCTGTTATGCTTACTTCTGAGTACTTATTCCGCTGCTAGTAGTTCTTCGCTAAGGAATTTCCTCACCGGCAAATTCCTGAGTGAAGAATTCATAAAAATCGCCTATTCACCCCCCTCTAGTCGATATAACGCACTTTCAATTAGTATCAGAGCAATGTACTCCCTTGTTCTATGCGATTTTGGTTTAACCGACTGGAGTTTTAGTTATGTCGACCGCAGGTATGATCAAGGTCTCGGCTGGGTGTCCTACCTTTGATGGGACAGACTACCCCTACTAGAAAAACAAGATGCAAATGCATGTTGAGTCAATTGACAACGATCTCTGGTATGTTGTGGAAAATGGTGTTCCCTCTGTCTCACCCTCACTGAACGCTACCGATGTGAAGAGATTCAAGCAACTCGATTCTCGTTAAGAATATCATATGTGGCCATCTCGAGTAAAGGAAGATGAAAGAGTGAGTGCTTTGGAAACTGCTAAGCTTATTTGGGATAGGCTGTCCAAAGTGAATGAAGGAGTCTCAACTCAGCGTGACTCTCGAGTTGATGTTCTTCGGAATCTCTTCAACCGCTTCAAAAGACTCGACAATGAAAATGTCCAACAAACCTTTGATCGCCTCACTGACATCTCAAATGAGCTTCAAGCCCTCGGTGCCACTAACATCACTGACCATGAGGTGGTGAAGAAACTGTTGAGATCGCTTGATTCCTCATTTGATACTCTGGGACTGATGATACAAGAACGGGCTGACTACAAGTCTCTTGATCCTGCCAATATCCTCGAAAGGCTAAATACTCACGAGTTCCAGCTTGCTGAAAAGAGAGATCTCTATGGTTCGAGCTATGGCAAACCACGTGCCCTAAAGGCCAAGGTTGTGTCTGAGTCTGAATGTGAGGATTCTGGTAGTAGCCTTGGTGATCCTGAAGAATTGAGCCAGGAGCTAGCACTGCTCATGAAGAAATTCCAGAAGTTCTCAAGACGTGGTCGCTTTGGAAAATCCTCAAGAAGCAGTGATTCCTCATCAAGTGACTATAAGAGAAGGCTGTGCCACAAATGCAAGAAACCTGGTCACTATATTCAAGATTGTCCTCAGTGGGAAAAGGAATTGAAGAAGAAGAAATACAAGGATTACAGTTCTGATGATGCAAAGAAGAAGAAGAAATCGTTAAAATCTTCGTCATCAAAATCCTCGAAGTCTTCATCTCGCAAGAAGAGCAGCTCCAAGAAGGCTCGGGCATTCATTGGCAAGGAAATGGACTCTGAAGCTGAATCTGAGGAACATGAGGAAGAGGAGGCGCTGAAGAATCCGAATCTGGTGTGGCGAAGTCCGCCTTCGCCATCGCTTTAGTTAGCAAGTCCATCTTCAACATCAAGAAACCGACCCCACCGACAAGCCTCGATGAAGATAATGATGACTACGCCCCACCTATTGCTTCATGGCGAAAGGTGCAAAGGTACTCAAATACACCTCCTCTGAATCTAGTGAAAATGAATCGATGAGGATCTCAAGCCCAGCCATGTAAACTTGCTAAGATTGTAAAACAACAAAGGGCTTTTGAAAAGGTTCAAAACATGCTAGACAAAAGTGATGATATGTTGGGTGAAGAAATGGATCGCACTAAAGCCCTGACTGAAAATCTTCAGAGACTTCAGTCTAGGTTTTATAACCTTCAAAGTCATCATAACACTCTCTTATCTGATCATGAGAAACTTTCTTACGAATTTCTTCAAAGAAAGCAAGATCTTGAGAAGCTAAGAGTGAGTTATGAAGATCTTCAGAAGGAGCGCGATTCATTACTAGCTCAACAAATCAGCGTTTCTCAGGAAGAATTTGTTCCTCCATGCTTAAAGTGATTGAACGTGAATCTGCTAATTCTTCACCTGAATGTTCAAATGCTTCAACTGTTACAAATTCTTCACCTGCCTCTGCTATCACTAATTCCTCATCTGAGGACATTGCTAGTATCACTGACGATGCAGGGTTGAAGGAATTGTACATGACAGCATGTACAAAAGCCTCAAAGGGCATCGACTCTTTGTGATGTGCTTAAAAGCAGATCCTCAACGAAACCCTAGGAAAGAGGGTATCGCCTTTGAGAGGAAACTTAATCTTGATGGAACATATTGATGCCCGAGCAGCGGTACCCCAAAACCTCATGGGTTCTTTGCAAAGGGACCTCCAGATTGATCCATCTAACTTATCTGGCTTTACATGTGAATCTCCTCATTCTTCTGATGAGTCATTTGACTCCATCTATAAACTGTTCAAAAATCAGAATGGTGAAGTATTTGCTAGATATGTTGGCACTAACTACAGGAACGGTTCTCCTATGAAGAAAATCTGGGTTCCCAAGAAGTGCCTTGAAAGTCTTCAGGTGAATGTCCTCATGACACCACGAGTGAAGAATAGGAACCCCAGATCAAATTCTTCATATGGACCAAATTCTTCATATGGATCCAAGTCCTCATACGGACCAAATTCCTCACGTGGATCAAATTCCTCAAAAGGATCAAAGTCCTCATATGATTATCATCGTGCTAACAACTCTGTTTCACAGGGTAGAGCTAAGGGCTATGAATATGTGCATTATTCTTCAAACCATTATGTTCATAAGTCCTCGAAGAATTTCTCTGCTTATTCATATGCTTACCCTAACCCCTCTTATGTGAAACGAAATGGTTTGGCCTCTATGCCGCCATTCTCTTATGGTGCTCGCAGAATGATAAACTCTTTGCCACCCCTTCAGATGTGGGTGGTGAAGAAAAAGAACTAATCTCTTCTGCAGGTCAGGTCTCGGGCGTGCTTTAACGTCTCAAGAATTTCTTTGGGACCCGACAAAATTGCTGAAAGGACGAGCGAATCATGATGAAATGAACCTTCATTTCACACGCCCTCATCTTGCTATATCAGTTTACTGATTGATGAAATTCATCTGATGAACTTGATATCATATTCTTCACAAATGAAGCATATGAGATTGTAAGCTACACAAATTCATCTGCAGGATGATCAACCCAAAGCTACTGAGTGGGTCCTCGATAGTGGATGTACGAATCACATGACTGGTGACAAGAATCTATTGATGGATGCTCCCTTATCACCGTCACATCTGAAGCATATCATCTTTGCTGACAAAGGCAAAAGTCAGGTATTGGGTCTTGGTAAGGTTGCAATCTCTAAGGATAAACACATGGACAAAGTCATGCTTGTTGAGTCCTTAGGATACAACCTCATGTCAGTCTCAATGCTTTGTGATCTTGATATGGTTGTTGTCTTTGGCAAGTATCGCTATGTTGTGATTATGGAAACTGACAATTCCAAAGTCTTCGAAGGCTTTAGGAGAGGAGATTTGTATATTGTTGATTTCTCTACAGGACCACAGCCAGCCGTGTGTCTACTTGCAAAAGCTTCAGAAGGCTGGCTATGGTATCGATGACTTGGTCACGCAGGCATGAGGAATTTGCACACGCTTGCGAAGAAGAAGCATGTCATTGGCATTGAGAATGTCAAATTCCTCAAGGATCACTTATGCGGAGCCTGTGAAGCTGGAAAAATGACCAAGGCCAAGCATCCAGCGAAGACTATCATGACCACCACTCGTCCATTCGAATTGCTTCACATGGACCTCTTCAGACCTAATCATTACTCAGCAGTCACTAATGATGCATCTCTATATGGTTTTGTCATTGTTGATGATTACTCTCGATATACATGGGTACACATTGTTACTTACAAACATGAAGTGCAGGAAGTCTTCAAATGTTTTTCCTCGAGGGCTTCAACCAACTTTGGTGTGAAGATCAAGCACATCAGAAGTGACAATGGAACTGAGTTCAAGAATTCCGGTCTTGATGACTGTCGTGGTTCTAAGTCTGACAGTAGAGTGGGGGGTAGGTATGGAGAGGCAAGGTCCTAGCTATGGAGAGGTTGTAAACACAAGAGATGTACGAGTTCAGGCCCTTCTCAGAGGAAGTAAAAGCCCTACGTCTCGGAGCCCTGAGGCGGTCGAGTGGATTATGTGTATAGGTGCTACAAGAGTGCGAACCCCTCTGCCTGTGGAGGGGGGTGGCTTATATAGAGTACGCCAGGACCCCTGCCAGCCCACGTAATGGAGGGTTTAAAGTACATTACGTCTAGGGCGTTACTGGTAACGCCCCACATAAAGTGCCTTAACTATCATTAAGTCTATTCAATTACAGGCCGTTGCAGTGCAGAGTGCCTTCTGACCTTCTGGTGGTCGAGTGTATCTTCATGATCGAGTGAGTCTCCATGGTCGAGTCCTTCTAGTCAGTTGAGTGGGTTCCTCGTTGGTCGACTGGAAGGTGATCTCTTCTAAGGGTGTCCTTGGGTAGGACATTTAGGTCAGGCCTATGACCCTACCCTAGGTACATGAATCCATCATTGGCCCCCGAATGGATTGAGGCTTGAATGAGGAAGGAGTTGATGCTGTTTCCGATTGATTTTTGGCATACTGGTTATGCGTCGTTCTTGATCAAGATCTTCTTTGTAGATAACGAGCAACTTTTCTTCAGTCGACTCGATCCATTCTTGTTTTTCGTCGAGTGATCTTTTAGACTTTGCCGGTTCCCGAGCGACGGATCGCAGGAAATCTTGCGCCTGACAGACCGATCTGCTGTTCGCGGATTCCACGGGATACAAAATTTGGGGAAGCCTTGAAGCGAACGAACCATGGCCTTTCGGGCGGGACAGACATAGACGCCTCGATCTCCGCACCGCTTTTTCCGCCACGTATCATGTCAATGCAACTGTTTCGGGATATGATTAGGTTGACTGGGTCCACCTGTCATCCACTCGGAAGGGATGTTATAAATGCAACCGGTGAGGGTTTCTGAACAGTGCCCCATTCTTTCTACTCCGCTCTCCTCGTCTCCGCCCAACGCACTTGCTTTCGCCTCCGCAAAGCTCTTCTTTGCGCATCTCGCCGGCAGCCATGGTCAAGGAGAAGACGGCGGCGCTGGAGCGCACAAAGAAGGCGTCGGCGGCGGAGAAGGCGTCGGCGGCGGAGAAGGCGAAGGGGAGATCCACCAGCCGCAGCGGGTCTTCGTCGAGATCCCGCCTGCCGAAGGGCTGGGTCCAGGGAGATTGGATCCAGTCGACCATCAAGGAGAAGGATCTCCTCGACATGGCCGACGACGGGCTGATCCCCCACGGAAGAGGGTGAGTGCGTGCTCCTGGCCACTCATGTCGATCGAGGATTTTCTCTGCCACCGAGCATTTTCTTTCGGGGTTTTCTGAACTTCTTTGGAGCCCAGCTCCACCACTTTACCCCAAACTCCATCGCGTATCTTGCTGCATTTGTATCCATGTGTGAGAACTTCTTGGGCTGTCGACGCGCCTTTGGGGCTTGTTCAAGCACATCTTCACGTGTCGCTCTCGGACCGTGAAGAAAGCAAGTCCAGCGATGAGAAAACCAAGTTATCCAAATGTGCGGGGCACAGGGATCCAAGTGAGGAACAAGAGCACCTTCCCAGCTATGACGTTTCCCGAAGTCGGTCAGGGTGGCGATCGACCTGGTTCTCTTGCTGAACGAGGCGACGCCGGCGATGAGCGGACTCCCTCCATTCACCATGGACCGAGTGAACAAGCCCTCCTCTCTGAAGGTGGTTCCGGAGGAGAGAGACGATGTGAAGATGTTGATGGATCGCGTGGTGCAGTTGGTTCGGGACGGCGTGACTGGTATGGACCTTTTGGAGGTTTTCCTTCGGCGGCGTATCCAACCTCTCCAGTTCCGGAGCCATTGCATGTGGTTGTACTGTGGAACCGAAGACGAGACTCGAGTCCACCCGGAAGCAGTCGACGACGCCACAGCGGAAAGGTGGATGGCCGCGGTCACTGGGAACAAGGATAATCCCGCGGATCCAGGAGGATTCCTCCACTCGACCATCATAGCGATCCAGACAAGGTACATTTGCCCTGCCTTCCATTGTATATCTGTCGAATTTGTTTCTGTATGTTCTGCAACTTGGTCGATTGATCTCTACCTTGACGTCTTCCAGGCCCTTACCGAGCTGTATTCGATGCCCAATGGAGCTCAGCTCCGGCGAGGAGGGAGAAGCGGTGGGCGAGAGCCAGGAAGAGTGGGATTCAGACGCTGTTGAAGATGACGACGATGACGACGACAATGATGAGGACGAAGTAGGTGAGGAGGAGGAGTAGGTTGCACCACCGCGCTCGGAAAGGCGGTCGAAACTTGTCCATGACCCGCTTGTTGAATCGGTAAGGGGTTGCGATCGCCTCGTAGTCGACCAAACGCCCTCGGACCGCTTCTCCGGTGCCGACTGAGAAGGCGCCGAAGCAGTCGAAGGTAGCTCCGTCGAAGCCAATCAAGCTCCTGCCGAAGATGAAGGTGTCCATCCCCACCATATCAGGGTAAACATATTACTCAAATCTTCTTGTTTTGTACAAGCTTTATCTCTGGTTGATACTTGAATTAATCGACTGATTCTTTGGAACTTCAGTGCTGCAACTTCTGAGACCTCAGGCAAGGCTGAAGACCATGAGATGGAGGACGCAGCAACTTCAAATCCTGGTATTATACTCTTCATTCCGTCTTTAGTCGACTGACTCATGATTTCTAACTTTGATTCTTTTCTGAAGCTCCACCCAATGACGTTATCACCCTTCCTGATGATGATGATGATGAGGATGAGGAACCGCTGAGGCATAGGAGGAGCAGGAAGGTGTCCACTGGTAAAGCAGCCCAAGATGTGACGGCGCCCGAGACTGTGGCCACGGAGGGGGAGAACATCACTCGACACACCGTGTCCTTCGCGGTGCCGTTGACGAGTGCTCGTCCCACCTCGTCGAGTGCTGGGCAACCTTCGCTCTTCACCACGCACCACGTCCCGGAGGACCAAGCCAGCGCCGCTAAGGAAGCGTCATGGCGCTGTGGATCATGATGGAGCGGTGAAGACCATCCGGATGCAAGCGGGCAGCTTATGATGCGATTCGCCCTTCAAAGCAATGTTGGTCGATCGACCACCGCTTTGTTCTGTTAGGATATGCTATCAAAACTTTTCTTTCCGGAATCTATAGCAATCACCCACTGGGTGTGTCGATAAAAAACTCTGTGTTAGCGGGGGCACGCTGAGTGCACCCACTGGGTGTAGTCCCCAAGGCTAAGGTCGACTGCTGGCAGTCGGCCTTAGGCTTTATAATTAAAGACTTTTCCTCATTCGACTGGGGCGAATGGATTTCTGGAACTGGTGGGGGCACGCTGAGTGCACCCACTGGGTGTAGTCCCCGAGACTATGGTCGACTGCTGGCTGTTGATTACAGTCTGAAGAATATGTCTCTTTTTTTTTGGGTCGACTGGTCGACTCTGTCTTGAACTGAACCAGTGGGGGCACGCTGAGTGCACCCACTGGGTGTAGTCCCCGAGACTACGGTCGAGTGCTTGCATTCGACTGTAGTCTTAGAAATGTTTGATTTTCTCTTATCCACTTGGAAGCGAATTATCTTTGATATTTTGTCGGTTGGTTCTTCGTAGAAATCCTGTGACCTTGCAGCTCGCTATACTGAGCTGGAGCAGAAGCACATTCAACTCGAACTGGATCTGAAGCTGGTTCAGGAGAATCTGACGAAGGCGAAGAAGGAGACCAAAGGTATGTTCGGTGAGATCTCGACGACTCCTTTTTCCCTCCATTTGTTTCAAAATCTGATCTTGCTATAACTTGCAGGCAAGGTGAAGGAGGCCCAGAAGAAGAAAGACCTTGAGCTAGCTGAGAAGACCAAGCTTGCTGACGAGAAGCTAGCTTCAGTCACCAGGCTTGAACAGGAGAACACCAATCTGAAAGCTGCTCTTGGGATCGCCAACAAGGAGGTCGACCGACTGAAGGCCGACAAGACCACCCTGACCGACGAGATCAACCAGTTGACTGGGAAGAAGAATGACCTGGAAGCCTTCCTGGGTGGACTTGCTAAGAAGCTGTTCCTTATGCTCGAAGGTAATCTTTTACACTCGACCAACACCTTCAACTGTGATGCTTCCATTCGACCACTGTCTTGACTTGGCGTTTTGTCCTTGCAGAATTCTGTCGAAACTTTGAAGAAGAGACTAGCCAGTTGGAGCCGAACCTTGACCCTGTCAATTCTCCGGTGAATGATGAAGTTGCCATGAATGTCTTCCGACTGGAGTCCCACGTTGCAGCTGTCGTGGACTATCTTGCAAGGCTGAAGGCCGCCACTTCTCGCATCGACTCGACGCTTTGGCCCACGGAGACACTTCAGAATGACCTCGAGTCGTTGATGGCTCGACTAAACGCGGTCCCCGACCGTGTGCAAGAGTGGAAGAAGTCCTCGGCTCGGTGTGGCGCAGATGTTGCCCTGTGCCTGGCCCGAGTCCACTGCAAGGATGCACGAGAAGAGAAGCTGGTGGCTCTCCGAGTGGCCAACACCAAGAAACACGACTTCAGGTCCTTCATGGAAACTTTCATCGCTGCTGCTACCCGGATCGCAGACGGGATCGACCTCGATGAGTTCGTTGCTCCTTCCAGCCCTCCACAGGAGGGGTAAAAAACTTCCTTTGAGCCCAACACTTTAAATTTGCCTCGGTATGCCGAGTGGAATTGTAACCGATAAACCTTAACAGGCTTAGTGCTTGAGCACTCTCGGTTCCTTTAGGTATCGACCAAAACTTGGATTTGATGTTTGAATATGATTGCTTTTGGCTCGAAATGTCTTTTGCAGGTTCACAGCAAGATTCTTACTGCAGTCGACTTATTCCTTAGGCGAGCGTTGTGCTGCAGCTAAGCCCCCGAGTGAGAGGTTTGCTCTTCACTCGGTAGGATTTTTTATACCTTAAGCGAAAGCTTTGGGCTGCAGCTAAGCCCCAGTGAGAGGTTTGCTCTTCACTCAAGAGGATTTTTATACCTTAGGCGAGCACTGGGCTGCAGCTAAGCCCCAGTGAGAGGTTTGCTCTTCACTCGGTAGGATTTTTTATATCTTAGGCGAACCTTGGGCTGCAGCTAAGCCCCGAATGAGAGGTTTGCTCTTCACTCGGTAGGATTTTTTGTTGTATTTGTGTCAAGCTCGAGGAGAGGGTCGCGATCGACTGGACCTCGCCCTCCTTCCTAGCGCACATTGTACTTATGGCGTGAGCTCGAGAGGAGAGGGTCGCGATCGACCTGCACCTCGTCCTCCTCCTTAGCGCGACGTTGTACTTATGGCGTAGCTCGAGAGGAGAGGGTCACAATCGACCTGCACCTCGTCCTCCTTGAGCGTCACGTTGTACTTAGGCGAGTATTTGTCTGCAGCTAAGCCCCAGTCAAGTCCGGCTTACCACTCGGTAGGATTTTTAGTAACTTAGGCGAGCACTGGCTGCAGCTAAGCCCCAGTGGAAGTCGGCTTACCACTCGGTAGGATTTTAGTAACTTAGGCGAGCACTGGCTGCAGCTAAGCCCCGAGTGGAAGTCGGCTTACCACTCGGTAGGATTTTTAATAACTTAGGCGAGCATCGGCTGCAGCTAAGCCCCAGTGGAAGTCGGCTTACCACTCGGTAGGATTTTTAATAACTTAGGCGAGCACTGGGCTGCCGGTAAGCCTCCGAGTGGAAGTCTGGCTTACCACTCGGTATGATTTTTACAAACTTAGGCGAAACGGATTCGCGGCTAAGCCACCCACTGGGGGGAAATTTTACTGGACAAAAATAAAAAGTGGCAAAAATTGTGAAGGAATTATGACACTATTATTTCGAAATCCATGAACTACAGAAGTACTTTATTACAACTCATCTGAGTGAAAAACTTTAAGTGTAAAATGGGTGGAGCAGATCCGCATTCCAAGCTCGGGGCTCTTCGATATTGTGTTCGACGTTGTAAAGACGGTATGCCCCGTTGTGGAGAACCTTGGTGACAATGAAGGGTCCTTCCCAGGAGGGAGCGAGCTTATGTTGTTTCTACTGATCCACTCGGAGAACTAGATCTCCTTCTGGAAGGCTCGACCTCTCACATTTACGGCATAAAGGCGACGCAAGTCTTGTTGGTAGATGGTCGGCGGATCGAGCCATCTCCCTTTCTTCCTCTAGAAGGTCATTGCGTCTGTGACGCGCTTGCTCAGCTCTGCCGTTGTAGAGTTCAATTCGGGAGCGTTGTGAAGAAGATCACTTTCGGCAAGACTGCTTGACTCCATAGACCAAGAAGAATGGAGTTCTCGGTCGACCGATTGGGTGTGGTCCACAATCCCCAAAGCTTTGAAGGGAGTTAAATCGACCCATGCTCCAGCCGCATGCTTGAGATCGCGCATCAGTCAGGGCTTCAAACCCTTGAGGATTAAGCCATTGGCTCGTTCTGCCTGTCCATTCGACTGTGGATGGGCGATTGAAGTGTAGTCGACTCGTGTGCCTTGGCGTTGCGAAATCCTTGAATTCTTCGAGTCAAAATTGACCCATTATCCGTGATAATGCTTTGTGCGGGACTCCATATCCGAGCGTCGGCTCACGATGAAAGAAACAGCGATGCAAGCGTCAAGATTCTTGATTGGTTTAGCCTCAATCCACTTGGTGGACTTGTCGACTGCTACCAGCACATGCGTGAAACCGCTCCGACCTGTTCGCAAGGGACCGACCATGTCCAACCCCCATACTGCAAAAGGCCAGACGAGCGGGATGGTCTTCAGAGCTGACGCAGGCTTGTGTGACATATTAGAGTAGAACTGACATCCTTCGCACTTGTCCACTATTTCCTTCGCCATCTCATTCGCCCTCGGCTAGTAAAATCCGGCTCGGTATGCTTTGGCTAAAATGGTCCGAGAGGACGCATGGTGACCACAGGTCCCCGAGTGGATATCATTGAGTATGACTCGACCTTCTTCTGGCGTTATGCATTTTTGACCCACTCCAGTCGGGCTTTCTCTATACAACTGACCCTTGATAACGGTAAAGGCTTTGGATCGACGGACGATCTGCCGAGCCTCTTCCTCGTCCTCTGGGAGCTGTTTTCTCAGGATATAAGCAATGTAGGGAATCGTCCAGTCGGGAGTGACCACCAAAACCTCCATGACCAAGTCGACCACTGTTGGGACATCAACCTCAGTCGGATCCGAGGCACTCTTGGGCTGTGGAGCTTCTTCTGTGAAAGGATCTTCTTTGACTGATGGAGTGTGTATATGCTCCAAAAACACACCACTCGGAATGGCTTCTCGTTTGGAACCAATCTTTGCCAGATCATCTGCTGCCTGATTTTTCAGTCGAGGGATGTGATGGAGCTCTAACCCCTCGAACGTCTTTTCCAGCTTCCTCATCGCATTGCAAGATCCAATCATTTTGGGCTTCTCGCCCCACTCCTTCATCACCTGGTTGACCACTAAATCTGAATTGCCATAGACCATCAAAGTGACGGACGCCGAGTGAGATGGCCATCATAATCCATATAAAAGGGCCTCGTACTCTGCCTCATTGTTTGAGGAATCAAAGTGAATCTGGAGCACATACCTAAGCTTATCTCCTCCGGGGAAACCAGAACAACCCCAAAGACCGAACCATTCAGCATTTTAGAGCCGTCAAAGAACATGGTCCAATGCTCGAGTGAACTTCGATCGGCTGCTGTTGTTCAATCCACTCGGCAAGGAAATCCGCTATTACACGGGACTTAATGGCTTTCTTTGCCTCAAATTTGATATCAAGGGAAGAAGTTCAATCGCCCATTTCGCCACTCGACCGGTTCGTCTCTGTCACAGTGCAGAATCTCGATAGAGGGCGTCACGACGATCGTGATAGAATGATCGAGAAATAATGAGCAACCTTCTTCGTGGTCACGTATATTCCATACACAAGCTTCTGATAATGAGGATATCTCTGCTTGGATGGAGTCAAGACTTCAGACAAATAATACACCGGGCACTGAACTTTGAAGGCTTTTCCTTCCTCTTCCCGCTCGACCGTAAGCACTGTACTAACGACTTGTCATGTGGCTGCGATATAGAGCAACAGAGGCTCTTTGCTGATTGGAGCAGCAAGCACCGGCTGGATGGAGAGCAGAGCTTTTAGCTCGGCAAATGCCGCGTCAGCTTCTGGAGTCCACTCGAACTTGTCGGCCTTCTTCATCAGTCGGTAAAGAGGTAACGCCTTTTCACCGAGTCGTGAGATGAATTGACTTAATGCGGCCAAGCATCCAGTAAGCTTCGACATCGTGCACTTTCGATCGTATGCGTTTCATTGGAGAATAGTGCCGATCTTCTCCGGATTAGCATCGATCCTCGCTCGAAACGAAAACCGAGTAACTTTCCACCAGAACTCCGAATGTGCACTTCGATGGATTGAGCTTGATATCATACCTTCTGAGGTTGGCAAATGTTTGGCGAGGTCGCAAGCAGGTCGGAACCCTTTCGCGACTTGACGACGATATCATCCATATACGCTTCCACATTCCGACTGATTTGAGTGAGAAGAAGACACTTCAATCATTCGCATAAATGTGGCTCCGGCATTCTTGAGGCGAATGGCATGGTGATATAGCGAAGCACCGAATGGAGTGATGAAAGCTGTTTTTATTTCGTCGGGTCCATCTGACGGATCGATGATACCGGAATATGCGCCCGAAAAGACAATCTCTCACATCCCGCGGTCGAGTCAACAATTTGATCTATGCGAGGAGAGAAAATGATCTTCGGGCAGGCCCGATTGATGTGCTTGAAGTCAATGCACATGCGGAGTGACTTATCCTTCTTGGGAACCATGACGACATTAGCGAGCCACTCGGAGTGGTATATCTCTCGGATAAACCCTGCCGCCAACAGTCGAGCCACTTCTTCACCAATAGCCTTTCTCTTCTGCACGACGGACTGCTGAAGATGCTCTTTGACTGGTTTTGCTGACTTGTTGACTCTGAGGCGGTGCTCAGCCAGTCCCCTGGGAACACCTGGCATGTCAGCTGGCTTCCATGCAAAAATGTCCCAGTTCTCACGGAGGAACTGGATGAGCGCTTCTTCCTATTTCGGGTCGAGTGTTGTGGAAATGTGGGTCGGTGCTGCATTGGGGTCGGTTGGGTGAATGTGAACAGACTTCGTCTCACCAGATGACTAAAATGCAGATTCTGTGGCGGGTTTCTTGGATCTCAACAAATCACTCGGATCTGCATTTTGCATGTACTCTTCGAATTCGACCGCTGTCACTTTGGAGTCGGCAATCTTCGAGCCCTTTTGAAAGCACTCTTCTGCCTTTTTCCGATCGCTGGTGACAGTCATAACTCCTTTGGGACCTGGCATTTTCAGTTTGAGGTACACGTAACAAGGTCGAGCCATGAATCGTGCATAGGCCGGCCTCCCCAAAATGGCGTGGTACGCACTCTGAAAATCCACAACCTCAAAGGTCAACTTTTCCTTGCGAAAATGCTTGGAATCACCAAAAACCACGTCTAGAGCTATTTGGCCGAGTGACTCGGCTTTCTTCCCTGGTATGACTCCGAGGAAACTCATGTTGCTGGTGCTCAGTCGGGACATCAGCATGCCCATTCCTTTCAGTGTGTCTGCATATAACAAGTTCAGCCCACTACCACCATCCATCAGCACTTTCGTCAGTCGAGTGCCTTCGACAACTGGATCGACCACCAAAGCTTGCCTCCCAGGGGTGGCAATATGAGTCGGATGATCAGATTGGTCGAATTTTATGGGTGTTTGGGACCATTTCACATAACTTGGTTTTGCTGGGGCAACCATGTTTACCTCACGGTTAATGACTTTCAGTCGACTCTTGCTTTCCACATCTGCGAAGATCATCAGAGTGGTTTTGACATGCAGATATTCTTCCTCACTGTCCTCTTTGTCTCCGGCCTTGTCTGGCTCCTTCTCCTTGTCCTTAGACTGTTTTCCCAAACCTTTGGATCGAGTCGACCTTTGGCGAGTGGTGTGCTTTGGGTAAATGATGTTGCCCTCTTCATCTTTCTTCGTGTGAATATGGCATGGCATATCCATCACGTCGTTTCCTTCTTTATCCTTTACTTTCTTAGGATTCCAGGATCCTTTTGGTTTCCCCTTGAACTTTCCCTGAGTCACGGCCGGGGCCTCTCCAGAGCTCTTGGCTCGGCTTCCGCTTCTATTTCGACCGAATTTCCCTTCTCCGTGACTTGGCTTGTACTTGCCTCTTGGTCGGTCCTCTTCCTCGCCGTTAGGCGTACTTAGTAACAATCTCCATCATTCGACTCGAGGTCATGTCTCGGTTCGACCAAACTTGAGACTCAATTCCCTGTTCTTGACGCCATCTTTGAAGGCGCAAACCGCTGATGATCGAGATACATTTTCCACGGTATGGTGCGAGTAATCCACCTCTGAATGTACTCTCGGAGAGTTTCATTGGTCTTCAGACACAGACTTGCAGCTCTGTCAAACCAGCGGTCGCTTGCAAGTTCCTTCAAAAGTTACAGCGAACACTGGGACAAATCTTCCCAAGTGTAAATCTTGCTATGAGGTGGCGATTCAGCCATGCCTGGCGTAACCTTCCAACATGAGGGCAAATGCTTCATGGCCACCTCGTCGTTCCCACCACCAATCTGTACAGCCACTCGGTAATCTTCAAGCCAAGTTTCAGGCTTGGATTCCCTAGTGAATTTGCTGACTCCTGTTGCCAACCTGAAATTGGGGGGTATCACTTCGGCTCTGATAGCCCTGCTAAAACACTCTGGACCAGAAACGTGCACTCGACTGCTCGTGGGTGCATCTCTCTCGGGTCCACCTCGATGGGCTCTGTTCCGGTCGACCAAGCCTTGCACGATAATAGATCGCGCGTTGAAGCCTGGTTCTCTGGGGTCGACTGGAGCTCTTCGCCCGTCTTGAATCGGCGTCTGTCATCCATCGCCGAGGAGGCGTAAGACCCTTCCTCGGGGAAGCGGGCACTCGGCGCTGTCATCCCGGTCGTGTCGGTCTCCAAACTGATCTCGCGGTTGTCGCGCCCTTCCGCCCCGGAGGCGATCTGGGGCTGTGAGCCGACCGAACCGTATTCGCAGCGACGGATCGATTGTGAATTCATTGCGCGGCTCGCGACACGGCCGAAGTTCGATCTCGATGCTCGGAGTAAATCACGATCGCATCAAGCCTCTCCGGCTTCGGCATGAAGGTTGGATGGACTACGCTATCTGGGTTGCGGCTGCTAAATTTTGAATTGGCGTGCGGTATACGAGTCGGCGGGAAGAGTCGGCCGCCGGGAACTTCGTTGCGCGCACTCATCGAGTGCTCGTTGAAGGTTCTCGGCGGCGCGTTCAGCCACATTGGCCAAACGTGCCTCCTCCAAGGCACGAGCCTCGGGGTTTCTCCGCGATGGGAGTATGCAGGCATCCATGTTCTGCTGGCGAAGTTCTTCTCTCTGCGAGAGTCGAGTGTCTCGGGCTGGTACTCTTCGTGGTCTTGTGCGGGTCACCTCCACCGCCCGCTCCGCCTCCATGGGCGGCCGGGAGGATGCGGGACCGTCGACCATGAGGATTTCCGCCGCTGGATCATCGCTATCGCATTCGGATCAGTCTCTACTGAGCGGTCGGCAGATCGAGCAGCCGTAGAGGGACTCGTCGGGCTCAATTGCCGCGACCTTGGCGGTGGCTGTCTGGCGAGCCACCGCGTGCTTCACCCACCGCTGGAGTCTCGACCGACCAGAGCGCTTGCGCTGGTGGGAGACCGGGCGGCGGCGATAAAGGAGTCGACCGATCACGGGTCGACGGTTGCCGCAGCGAACGCCGCGGACACATGCAAAAAATCGTCACACCGCGGACGGGGAGCGCATCGACGTCGAGTGGAGCCTCCTGGAGCCACGCGGAGTCGTCGGCGATAAAGGTGAGAGCGCCGAGACGGATCTCGCGCCCCTCGACCAAAACTCCAGCAGTCATCATGATGAAAGTACTCGGAAGTACCGCAACTTCTCCACAAAATCGCTAAAACACCTGCCCCACGGTGGGCGCCAAGCTGTCGTGGTTCTAAGTCGGCGAAGAGAGTGGGGGTAGGTATGGAGAGGCAAGGTCCTAGCTATGGAGAGGTTGTAAACACAAGCGATGTCGAGTTCAGCCCTTCTCGGAGGAAGTAAAAGCCCTCGTCTCGGAGCCACGAGGCGGTCGAGTGGATTATGTGTATAGGTGTTACAAGAGTGCGAACCCCTCCGCTGTGGAGGGGGTGGCTTATATAGAGTATGCGGGACACTGCCATTACGTAATGGAGGGTTTAAAGTACATTAAGTCTAGGGCGTTCTCGTAACGCCCACATAAAGTGCCTTAACTATCATTAAGTCTATTCAATTACAGGCCGTTGCGGTCTGAGTGCCTTGACCTTTCTGGTGGTCGAGTGTATCTTCATGATCGAGTGAGTCTCCATGGTCAAGTCCTTCTAGTCAGTCGAGTGGGTTCCTCGTTGGTCGACTGGAAGGTGATCTCTTCTAAGGGTGTCCTTGGGTAGGACATTTAGGTCAGGCCTATGAACCTACCCTAGGTACATGAATCCTTCAATGACTATCTTGATGAACTTGGTATTACTCATGAGTTATCTGCTCCCTATACTCCTCAGCAAAATGGCGTCGTGGAGCGCAAGAACAGAACTCTTGTTGAGATGGCTCGCACTATGCTTGATGAATACAAAACGCCTCATCATTTTTGGATTGATGCAATTGATACTACGTGCCACATCATCAACAGAGTATATCTTCACAAATTCTTCAAGAAGACGGCCTATGAACTCCTCACTGACATGAAACCCAATGTGAGTTATTTCAAAGTCTTCAGTGCTAAATGTTGGATTAGAGATCCTCACCACAATTCTAAATTTTCACCGAAAGCACATGAAGGTTTTATGCTTGGTTACGGAAAGGACTACGACACTACTGAGTCTTCAACTTTGTTCTTCACAAGATTGTTGACCTTTGTAGATGTGCGGTTCGATGAAACTAATGGCTCGCAAAGAGAGCACCTACCTACGTGTTAGATGAACCAGCACCGAGGATTCTATCAAGTTCAAGGCAAGCGAGGATGTCATTCCTCTTGAAGAATCTCTTTGAAGAATTCATTCCAGTTCATGAAGAGCGTCGAGTGATGCACGAAGAAAATCTTGAGGAAAATGGTCTTTGAAGAAAATCTTGATCAAACTCCTCGGCGACAACCAGCTCATCCTCGCAAAAAGAAGTGCAAGTGGAGAAGATCATCGATGACATTAGAGCACCAGGTCCTCTCACACGCTCAAAAGCTTCACATTTATCTAACTTTTGTGGGCACTATGCTTTTGTCTCTATCACAGAGCCCACTAAGGTAGATGAAGCATTTTTGGAGCCGGAGTGGATTCAGGCTATGCAAGAAGAATTACATCGGTTCGAGCTCAACAATGTTTGGGAACTGGTCAAACGTCTAGATCCTCGCAAGCATAATATCAATGGCACAAAGTGGATCTACCACAACAAGCAAGATGAAAATGGCCTTGTGGTGAGGAATAAGGCATGACTGGTAGCTCAAGGCTACACACAGGTTGAAGGAATTGATTTTGATGAAACTTTTGCACCTGTTGCTAGACTTGAGGCTATTCGCATATTACTTGCTTATGCTAACCATCATGATATCATCTTATATCAAATGGATGTGAAAAGTGCATTCCTCAATGGTAAGCTTGAGGAAGAAGTATATGTTGCTCAACCCCCAGGTTTTGAAGACCCAAAGAATCCTGACAAAGTCTTCAGACTTATTAAGGCCCTCTATGGCCTCAAGCAAGCCCCTCGGGCGTGGTATGATACATTGAAGGAATTCTTCGTGAAGAATGGCTTCACACCCGGTTCACTCGACCCTACTCTCTTTACTAAATCTTATGATGGTGAACTGTTTGTGTGCCAAATATATGTTGATGATATTATCTTTGGCTGTACTGACCAACGTTATAGTGATGAATTTGCCTATATGATGAGTGAAGAATATCAAATGTCTATGATGGGAGAGTTGAAATTCTTCTTAGGTCTTCAAATTAAATCAGCGAGCAATGGTATATTCATATCTCGGAGAAATACCTCAAAGATGTCTTGAGGAAATTCGGCATGCAAGATTGCAAAGGCGTGAAAATTCCTATGCCCACAAATGGCCATCTATGCAATCGATGAAAATGGTATTGACTTGATCACAAGGTATACCGCTCCATGATTGGTTCTTTCTTGTACTTATGTGCATCTAGGCCGGATATAATGCTTAGTGTTTGCATGTGTGCCCGATTTCAAGCTGCACCAAGGAATCACACCATAAGGTTTGTGAAGCATATTCTTGATATCTAGCTCACACACCAACACTAGGATTATGGTACCCCAAGGGCTCGCTTTTGATCTCATTGGATATTTCGACTCGACTATCTTTGGTGATCGTATGGACCGCAAGTCAACTTCGCACTGTCATTTCCTCGGATGATCTTTGGTGCATTGGTCCTCGAAGAAAGAATCTGCGATATCGCTTCATCTGCGGAAGCTGAATACATTCTGCTGGCTCTTCTTTGTGCTCAAGCTGCTTTGAATGAAGCAAACACTCAAGGACTATGGCGTCAACGTGAAGAATGTGCCTCTCCTCTGCGACAATGAGAGTGCCATCAAGATTGCTCACAACACAGTTCAGCACTCGAAGACAAAGCACATTCAGATTCGTCATCATTTTCTTCGTGATCATGTGTTGAAGGCGACATCTCCATCGAGCACGTGAAGATCAAGAACAGCTAGTTGATATCTTCACTAAGCCCTTGGATGAGAAGAGATTTAGCAAGTTGCGGTGTGAGCTAAATATCTTAGAATCTTCGAATGTTCTTTGAAAAGGACACACACCCTGACACTTATGCAAAATTGATGACTTAGATGTGCAACACATGAAGAAACGTTTTTCTTCAATCAATGAAGAATAACACTCTAAGTGTGAAGAAATTAATGAAGAATTTGGTTCTCAGAACCCTACGATAATTGTACGCGGTGTCTGAAATCATCATTCTTATACGGTGGGTCACGCCACCACAAAAGTTGAAAATCTTCAATTTGAGTTTTCCTCGGTTTGAAATTCTTGATTTATCAAATTCTTCAACTTTGCAAAATCTTCACTGTTTCGTCGTTTCTCTTCATTGGCTATATATATATATATATATATATATATATATATATATATATATATATATATATATATATATATATATATATATATATATATATATATATATATATATATATATATATATAGTTTATGTCCTCTACAGCATTCACTTATAGCTATTTCTTCAAGTTGCTTTTTCTGCTAAGTGAATGTGATCGGACCCTTCCCCCTCTATGCTATACTCAACCCAATCTATTCACAAATTCTTCATGTGCGTTCTATTTGAAACTCGTTCAAAATCTTCACTGTGTCCTTGTCAACTGAAGAAATTGTGAACGAAACTTTAAAACAAATCTTATCCAAATTTTTGGTTTTGCCGCTCAAACCGTTTCGCATCCCACAATGCATTATTCTATTCACCCACGATCGTACACGATCTCAACTACACAGTACGTGGGTGACACATGTCGCGAGAAGGAGAAAGGGCAGGGGCACGTTCGTCCCAAATCTTCGGGCGAACAGTTTTTACCATGTCTATAAATACCCCTCTCCCCTTCCTCACTTCATTTACTCCGCTCGATCGCTACTCTCTCACTCAAGCTCCTCAAACCCTAGCGTCGCCGCTACTCCATCGTCACCGGTGAGGAAGAGCTTCACTGCCTCGACCTCGTCGCCGTCGTACTCACGCCGACCGCGGAAATCTTCACTCCGCCGCCGCCGTAGCTGTCTTCCTCTGCCAAGTTAGGGCGTGGGAGATCTAACCTGATGAACTTCACATCTGTTCTTCTCAGTTCGTCGTGATCTTCTCTTCGGGTAATTGAAAGTTACTTTTATTACTCACTTTGATTCTCAAACTTTCCTGAAAATCTTCAAAGGTGTTTATTCTTCAAATCTTCACACATATGAACACCTCACACATCATATGATCTTGAACTGTTTCTCTAAGCAATCATTTTCTTCAAGATTCCCTAATTGTGTGGATCTTCGATCTGTACAACTCTGGAACCTAAGACAAGAACGCTTAGTGAAATTCCTCAAGGTTCATCTGGTCAAATTCCTCAAAACTTGTTCTTTTCGAAAAACCTTCCAAGAACGCATATGACCTCTCCAAATTCCTCGCACCTATACTCTGTTCACAGGTACTCATGTCTGCTGCTGAATCACAATGTTCTCATCAACTTAACTCATTTGCAGCGTTCCTCGAAGAAAAACTGCATACTTCTTCAGAGAATTCGATTGTTCAAATTCCTCAACTGAAGAATATGGCAGACGGTAAGAAGCCGCAGAAAGGAGGAAAGAAACCTGAGGTTATGACTGCGTTTGAAATCCCTGAGGAAATTTATGCTGACTATTGCACACCTGATGAAGCAAAATTTGACAAAGAAAACAAAAATCAGCGCAAGGTGCGCATACAGAGGATTGAATGGAGATGGGTAAGAGAATGGAGGGAATATAGATATGTGACTCCAAAGTACATGAAGAAATTTGCCCTCAATCCTCCATGCCCAAGAGCTCCATTGGCACCTGGCCAAGAAGCTGACCCCACCAGCATCAAGCGTGGTGAGGACTTTCCCGAAGGATGGGCTAAGCGCAAAGCTAAATTGGCAAGACAAGCCAAGGAGGCAGTGAAGAAATTCAATGAGGATTCTGCCACTGCTACTGCTACTAAGGCCTCGGTCAAACCGAGGAAAGCCATGCCAAAGAAGCCTGCTCGTAAGCGAAGTGCTTCACCAATAGCGCCCTCACGGCCAAGTTCCTCAGCAATGCCCTCACGGCAAATTCCTCACACTGCTACTGCTCCACCAAAGTACTCAGCAGCTCCTTCAAAGTCCCAGCTCCTGTGCATCTGGCTACATGTCAAAGGACTGCTGGTTTCTCGATTGCCTCACGGTGTTTCAGCAAGTTCCTCGGTGCACCAATTTCCTCATCAGCCCCCATCGTTGAAGACTAAAGCAACAACTAGACGAGGTCCTCAGCCAAGTCCAAAGAAGAAACAGGTCGCATTCCATGTGCCTTCTGATGATGAAGCTTCTGATGATGAACTTGCAGAAATCATCAGAGACAGACAAGTGAAGGCCGCTAGAGCCAAAGGCATATCTATGCCACTGCTTTTGGATCCGAAGAAAATCCTCGATTACATTGATCTCTGGCACAAGGATCCAAACACCCCAATGCCTGATTTTCATCTGACTCCTAGTCAAAGTCACACACTGACCCATTTCATCACTGAAGAGAAACGGAAGTTTGAAAAGGCAAGAGAGATCAAGAAAGCCCAATACAGAAAGGAGAAGTTCCTGAAGAAAAATGTTGTCAGAATGACACCTGAGGAACTTCTCAAGGCTCAGTCTGAAATTCAAGCCCTCGGCAAAGACTTTGATGCCTACTATGCTGATTGGCAAGGAGCTAAAGCGAGATTCGTCAATCTGACTAAGAAATTCACAAATGTTGCAGCCCCATCGCAACAAGAAAATCTTCAGGCTGAAGACTCTGCTCAGCCTGCTGAAGAACATGCCAGCACCGCTAATGACTTTCAGCCTGCTAAAGAAAATGCTAGTTCCAGGGCTGGTGAAGAAATTCCAGCCGCTAAAGAAATTGCCAGGGCATCCACTAGTGGTGCGCCTGAAGAAACGGAAGAGAACAGGCATCGATTGCGCTGAAGAAAATCAACCAGATTCCTCAGCTCCTCCCGCGCCTACACCAACTCCAATTCTTCCATCTGCATCTGATGTGAAGAAAACCAAGGCTGTAGAGCGAGCTGCAGTGAAGAAACGGAAGGCATCAGCTGCGTCAAATTCTTCGGCTGCGAAGAAAATGAAGCCAATGACCAGCTCATTTGAAAATCCAATTGATGTTGTTCCAATTTCATCCATGCCATCAAAGGACCTTGTTCCTTTTGGAGAAGACTATGAGATCCCAAGCGGATCTGATGAAGAAAATCATTTTGCTGCTTCGTCAGAGCAGATTGATGAAGAAATTGAAGTGGACGAAATCCCTTCAACGCCAGTCATTTCCTCACCTATGCCTCAGTTCATAGCTGAAGGGGCTGGTGTTGAGGAAATTGAAGATGAAGATGTGGATATAGGATGCAACACACCTGTGATGAATGATGACTTTTGGGAAAGTCAGCATCCCAATAATCCTCTCTTCACACCTATCCAAAAGAATCCTCAGTCCCCTGCAAAAACAGTTCAAATGGGCTCTGAAGAAACTCAACCCACTCCCTCTGTGCATGAAGACATTCCAGCCGCTAGTCTTTGAAGAACCTCTTCTTGCTGATCCTCGGGTTGCACACGAAGAGGAACCAGAAATTCCTCAGCCTGAAGAACCTGAGCTTGCGATTCCTGAGGTGGTGATGCAACTCACTGACACCCCTCTGCCAAAGCCGAAGAATCCATTCTCAAGTAAACAGAAGTTCAAGGCTGAAGACTTCTTTGCCGAGCATGTATTCTTCACTGACTACAACCCCTATGACTCTGCTCGCATAAGGAAAAGGCATTTCTGGACTGCTAGTCAAGCCAACTTCTATTCCTCTGTGCTGTTTGACAAAGACAAAATCTTCGATCATGCACATATTCCTCACGTGGACATGGAATCTCTGCCATGCTTCAAGCCAGTCCTCAGTGTTCTTCACGATGCAGGATTACTAAATTTCTGCACGTACATTTGCGATTGGAATGAAGAACTCATTCTTCAGTTCTACGCGACACTGCATATCACTGGAGACGTTGAAGATGTCAACTCATGGGTGTTGGACTGGATGAGTGAAAACACTCACTACAAGGCACCGGCAACTGAATTGCTTCGTGTCCTTCCTCTCAATCCTCCCCATGACAGTGCATGTTGCACCTACAGTGACCCTGAACTGACAAATCACTATATGCAAGTACTCATGAAGCCTTTGAAGCCTGGGCAGGCCCCACGAACCAAATTCCTCGTCAAGGAATTACTATATGTGCCTCGGACTGTCTATCGCATTCTGACGAAGACAATGAGTCCTATCAAAGGCCACGACTCAAATGATTAAGAAGTCGTTGGCATCATGAATAATATGCTTTTCAACATCATTCATGGTGTTCCCGTCAACTTCCATGATTTCTTCATGAGGACTCTGGCCAATATTGCTATGTCACCATTCGAGCTGAAGCCCTATGCGCCTTGGATTATGAGATTCATCAGGGCAAGATCTTCCTTTGAATTACAAAGTCGACACTCTGAACCACGGTAGCTACTTGCCTCCCATTGAAGTCGCTCAAACGGACGGTTTCATCGGTGATGATAAAGGCAAGGCAGCTGCTGTGATCAATGAAGGCATTCGTCCATTGGATGGTCAATTTCGCAAGGCTGCATCTTACTCTACCAATGACGACTCTGCCACACATGACTCTGCTGCAAATACCTCAGCCAAGCAAAATCCTCAAGCCACAGCACCCAGGGTGATGATTGACCGTGAGTTACTCCTCAGTCTTCATCAGAAGGTTGATCGCAATCACAAATGGGTAAAGCGTCAGTTTGGTGCACTTCTTCACAATATGACCTCAACATACAATGCAGTGAAGAAGAACCAATACTACCTTCATGAAACCTTCAACCGCACCTAGGCTGTCCTCACTCATGTCTATAGCGCTGAAGAACTGAAGACTATGGGTCTCAAGGAAGAATTTCACTGGTCTGCACCTCCTCCGAAGTAACTCAAGAGGGTCAAAGTTCCTCCACTGGTGGCCAGCTCTTATTCTTCATCGCGTGACACTAATGAGTATGAAGATTTGGACGACACTGCGGCAGGCCCTGCTACAACAAACAACCCCGACAACGCTGGCGCTCCTCCATCGACTTGAAATTCTTCAGGGGCGTTAGTCCTTAGTTTCAATCCTTTTGGTCTTTGATGACAAAGGGGGAGAAATCTGAGTTAGTCTTCAAGCGGGTCTATAATAAGGGCATTTTTTTAAGTTATAACTCTCGTTCTTCTGAAACTTTTATTTGGATCGAGTTGTAATCTTAAACCCGATGGTGCGCTGATACTTTTGTTGCATTATGCTTTTGATGCTTTCGGCATGCTTATTCCTCGTTAATGACATTGCACGCATGCTGAATCTCATCAGGCACCATATTTCATCATGCATTTCAAATTCTTCATATTATATATCAAATGCATGTATGAATTACAAGATATAGGGGGAGATCCCCATGATTCAACTCTTCAAATGTGCATTGCCTCAAACGCAAATTCCTCACTATGCACATCTTCAGGGGGAGTTCTTCTATATCTTGCCATCAAATTCCTAAATATCAGTATTTACACTTCATACATTTATCCCCGCTGAAAACTTAACCTATATTGTCATCAATCATGAAAAAGGGGGAGATTGTAAGTGCATCTAGTGCCCCTTAGTGATTTTGGTGTATTGAAGACTTATAGGTTAAGGGACTAATGCGTTTGTGAGTGTACACAGGTCTATAAGTCTATGAGGAGTTTGATATTTACATAGAAAGTCGACCCCTAAAAATGAAGTTCTTCGACTGAAGACTTTGGTATATTGAAGACTTTCTGAAGACTTTGAAAGTGAAGAAATTGGTGTGACCTTGAAGACTTGGTATTCATTTGTGGAACATGAAGCGTGAAGACTTTTGTTTTCGTAGTTTCATTTTCTCTTTCTTGAGTCATAGGAAACACCGTACTGTTAAAGGGGGTCGAGGAAATACTAAGGAAAAAATTCCATGTGATGCTCAACTCAAAATCCTACACCTACCAATCCCTTCAAGTGAAGCCTTTGGAAATCTCATACAGTTCAGTCACTTTCTTGATGTGAGAGGCGAAGTTCTTCAGTCATTTGAAGAATTTGTTCGATCGAGGAGTTAGGAATTCGCCAGTCTTGAATTGCCTACACGATGAGGAACATAGCCACGAGGACTTTGAGAGTCAAATTTCCGACCGTTCTTTGTCTTTGCACGCCACTGTCCCAAAATATCTTATCCACCTAACGGTCATATCATTGAAGGGAATTTATGTCTTATCATGTCGGGCTGCTCCCTAGGATATAAATAGCCGCCCCCTACAACCACTAGCTGGTTGGCTGCTCCGAGAGAACTTGACACTTGTCATTTGAGAGCAACCCATGCTCCGAGGACTTTGAGCGAAAATCATCGAGTGAGGAAAACCCAAAACCAAACGCCTACAAACCCAAAGTGATTGAGCATCACTGAAGAAATTGATCCTGCGTGGATCCGATACTTGTTACCTTTGAAGACTGTCCTTCTTCCAGACGGTTAGGCGTCATAGTCTAGAGCATCCAAGAGGAATTGTGGATCGCCGAGTGACCAAGTCTGTGAAGGTTTGGAAGTCGCCTGAAGACTTACCATGAGTGATTGGACGAGGTCTGTGTGACCTTAGTTCAAGGAGAATACGGTGAGGACTAGGTGTCCTGAGCTACGTGCTCAGCGACTGGGTGTCCGGGACTGTGTGTCCTCGAGTTTAAATACTCAGCCGTTCCAACCAGACGTACAACTGAGACAGCTGTTGGAACTAGTCTACCAAATCATTGTCTTCACCAACCTAACTGGTTCTATTTCCTCAACCCTTTCATTTCCGACATTCTTGTGTTGGTGTTTGTTCATATCGTGTTTGAAGACTTTGATCAAGACTTTCTCAATTTCCTCGTTCAATTTCTTGATCTGTTTGTCTTCATCTTGTGTTATCCTGTGATTACGCTTTACGTACTCTGTGCTAGTCTTCATTTCATCATGATGACCATGCTTGTATTCTCGTTATGCTTACTTGAGTACTTATTCCGCTGCTAGTAGTTCTTCGCTAAGGAATTTCCTCACCGGCAAATTCCTCAGTGAAGAATTCATAAAAATCGCCTATTCACCCCCCTCTAGTCGATATAACACACTTTCAAGCTTCATATAGACCGAGGACTCATCTGAGTCACCCTAACATCAATGTTTTGCAGGGAAATCATACCCAGACTCATGAATATGAGCGTGTTTCCTCAAACCGCTATGTTCATAAAACAAATAACTTTTCTGCTTATTGCTATGAGTATTATTCACCTCCTGCAAGGCTATTTACTAGGGCTCCAAGGCCGAAGTTCTCAGATGCTGCAGTTAGACTCATTGCTTCTAAGCCACCCCTGAAAATGTGGGTGGTTAAGAAAACTTAACTTTCTTTTGCAGGGAAAGGTCTCCAGCCAGAAATCAAAGGCGGCCAATGCTAATGCTGGGGACCTTAAACATCTTGTGGGGCGCAAGATAAAATGCCCAAATGGTCTTACTATGTATTTTGTTCCGGGATTCCTTGACACTCATCCTATCTATCCTAACCAAGATCTGAATTTCCATGTTCCACTTGTTCATCAAATGTTTATGCTTCACAACTCGTTTGGTGAAGCCTATCCCCCAAACTGCACTGTAGGCTATGACAGCTCGTACTTCAGAATGGATTATGGACAGTGGATGCACTAACCACATGACTGGCGATCAAAGTCTTTTGATGGATTCAACGCTACGTCCATCAGACAAGAGTCACATCACATTTGCTGACACTGGTAAAAGCAAGGTATTGGGTCTAGGTAGAGTTGCAATATCAAGGGATCAGCACATGGATAAAGTGGTGCTTGTTGAATCCCTTGGTTTCATCTTAATGTCTGTCTCAATGATTTGTGACTTGAACCTGATTGTGCTATTTGGAAAATATCGTTGCCTTGTACTAATGGAATCTGACAAGTCTCTAGTCTTTGAAGGGTATCAGAAAGATGATCTATATATGGTAGATTTCTGAGCAGGACATCAGATGGCCGTATGTGTTACAGCAAAAGCTTCAGAGTGATGGCTTTGGCATCGAAGTCTAGGGCATGTTGGCATGAGGAACATGCACACTCTCGCAAAGAAGAAGCATGTCATGGGCATCGAAGGCGTCAAGTTCAAGAAGGATCATCTGTGTGGTGCCTGTGAAGCTAGAAAGATGACTAGGGCCAAGCATCCCTCGAAGACAATCATGACTACATCTTAATCCTTCGAGCTGCTACACATGGACTTATTTAGCCCTACTCACTACTCTACTCTCACTACCATTGCTTTCCTCTATGGCTTTGTCATTGTTGATGATTATTCAAGATATATTTGGGTGCATATAATCCTCTACAAGAATGAAGTGCAGGATGTCTTCAGACGCTTTGCCAATCGTGCCATGACGAACTATGGCGTCAAGATGAAGCATATTAGAAGTGACAACGGCACTGAGTTCAAGAACACCGGCCTCGACCTTTATCTGGATACTATGGGCATCACTCACGAGTTCTCTGCTCCAGACACACCTCAGCAGAATGGCATCATGGAGTGCAAGAACAGAACCCTTATTGAGATGGCCCGAACAATGCTCGATGAGTACAAGACTCCACGGAAGTTCTGGCCTGAAGCCATTGATACTGCATGCCACATCATCAACCGTGTTTATCTTCACAAGCTTATGAAGAAAACATCCTAAGAATCCAAATGTAAGCTACTTCAGAGTATTTGGTGCTAGGTGCTGGATCAAGGATCCACATCACACTTCCAAATTTGCACATAAAGCACATGAAGGTTTTATGCTTGGTTACGGAAAGGATTCGCACTCCTACAGAGTCTTCAACCTCTTTCACTATAAAGTGGTTGAAACTGTGGATGTGCGGTTCTATGAGACTAGCGGCTCACAAAGGGAGCACCTGCCAAATGTGCTAGATGAAGTACCTCCTAGTGAATCAATCAAGTAAATGGGAATTGGAGAGACCATACCTTCTGAGGCTCAGACTGAAGAGGAACTTATCATTTATACACCTAATCAACCTAAAAGACAATGCTCAGCCTGAAGACAATCCCCCAAATGATGACATTGATCAGCAAGAGCAAAATCGTCGTCCTGTTCATCCTCGTGTTGCAAATGAAGTACAGATTGAGAAGATAATTGACAGCATCAATGCACCTGGTCCACTCACTCGTTCAAGAGCTACTCAAAGAGCAACACAGCTAACAAATTTCTATGGGCATTTTGCATTCGTCTCAATCTCTGAACCCAAGAAAGTTGCCGAAGCCTTTATGGAACCTGAATGGATTCAAGCCATGCAAGAAGAGCTTCAACAATTTGAGCTGAACAATGTGTGGGAATTGGTCAAGCGTCCTGATCCTCATAAGCACAATATAATTGGCACCAAATGGATATATCGCAACAAGAAATATGAGCATGGTCAAGTTGTCAGAAACAAGGCTCGTCTCGTTGCTCAAGGATATACTCAAGTGGAAGGGATTGACTTCGATGAAACATTTGCTCCGGTGGCTAGGCTTGAAGCCATTCGCATACTGCTAGCCTATGCAAATCATGACAACATAATTCTGTATCAAATGGATGTGAAGAGTGCCTTTCTCAATGGAAAGATTGAAGAAGAAGTATAGGTTGCACAACCTCCTGGCTTTGAAGATCCAAAACATCCTGATATGGTATACAAGCTCAACAAGGCACTGTATGGCCTCAAACAAGCCCGCCGTGCTTGGTATGACACACTCAAAGACTTCCTGAAGAGCAAAGGCTTCAAACCTGGTTAACTAGATCCTACACTTTTCACGAAGACATATGATGGTGAACTATTTGTGTGCCAAATCTATGTGGATGACATTATCTTCGGCTGCACAAACAAGAAATACATTGATGAGTTTGGTCACATGATGCAAGAGCAATATCAGATGTCCCTGATGGGCGAGCTGAAGTTCTTCTTGGGTCTCCAAATCCGGCAACAACGCAACGGCATCTTCATATCTCAAGAAAAATATCTCAAAGATTGCCTGAAGAAGTTCGGAATGCAAGACTGCAAAGGATACACGACGCCAATGCCAACAAAAAGTCATCTAGGTCCCGACGCCAATGGTAAAGAGTTTGATCAAAAGGTATACCGCTCCATGATTGGTTCTTTACTTTATTTATGTGCATCCAGGCCAGTTATAATGCTTAGTGTTTGCATGTGTGCCTGATTCCAAGCGGCACCAAAGGAATATGATTGCAAAGTCTTCGTATTTGATTTGTCTTCATCCTTGACTTATATTCATATTTATTTTCATTCTGATGATTTGGTCTTATACTAGCTATATACAAATTTGTGTTCTGTCCTCTACAACATTCACTTATAGCTATGACTTCTTGCTGAATCTTTTGATCTAAGTGAATGTGATCGGACCCTAACCTATCTATGCTTCTACCTCAACTCTATCTGTCCAAATCATATGCATTCTATTGAAAACTATCGATTGTCTTCACTGAGACCTTGTCAGCTGAAGTCAATCTGACAAGCATTTATATCTATTTTTAATGCTATATCCTTATTGCCTGAAAACAGGAGAATTCGGAACGACCACCCCGACAATCTAGGCATGCGTGGGACCATGGAACAACTTCCTAGGTGTTGCATGCTTGCCACGTGCCCTTCAGATGTGAACCGCTAGGGGCACCTACATAATTGTGTTGTGTAGTCCCTTTCCTTATAAATACCCGTCACATCGCGGTCAAAATCCTTCTTCCACCTCGCCACCTCGCGCAAACCCTAGAGCCACCGCTAGCTCTCGATGACGCCGATGACGAAGCGCTTAGCTGCCATGACCTCACCGACGCCGTCCTCACGCCGGTCGCGGACCTCGTCTTCTCTGCTGCCGCCGTAGGTGTCTTCCGTTGCCAAGTTAGGGCACGGGAGATCGAACTGCTCGGCCTCTAACTTTGCTCTGTCTAGCAGTTCTTCATGTGGTAATTAAACTTACTTTTTACCGTCTTTTGATATGATAGATTCATCCTTCTTTACCAAAAGTGGTTTCTATGCCTCCAAAGTTGAATCTATTATGTTCTGCATCTCATATTATGCCTAGTATGTTCACTTATGCTTCTCTAAAAGTTAGATTCCTCACTTGTACTTATTCTTGGATTCGTACAAATCTGGAACCAACTCACAACAAATAAGTGAATGTCTTCGCGTTATGAGTTCCCTGCCGGTATGACAGGCTCGAAGCCTAAGGTTCCCACAGTGGCTTCAGAACAGAAGAAAACCAAGCCAGCTAAAGCTGAAACTAGAAAGTGCAAACTCAAGAACACCACTGACGATGCCCCACCCACCAAGAAAAGAAAGACCAAGAAGAAAGATCGGGTTGCTCCCACAGAGCCCCTCGTTGTCGAGCCCATCTCTTTTGCTCGTCCTGCATCAGAACACCAAGAGCGTCAGTTGATAGTTCATGAGCCTGCTTTCACAGAGGCTCCTGAAGCTGAAGAAGTTCCAGCCGTTGACCCCATCACGGCTGAAGACATTGGTCCTTAAGAAAGTGTAGTTGATGATGAAGTCCTTCCTCAAATCGAGCACCAAATGGTATCATCGCCTGTTCTCACAAACATCGAACTCATCAGTATTGGTCGTCCTTTGACACCAATCTCTCAGGATGCCTCATGGGTTGATCGCCCCCAACCAGCTACACCAAGTCAAGACTCACCGCATACTCCTCCACCTCAAGTCACCAATCCGGTGCTTGATGATGATGACGACTATGTGGTCCATCCCACTCCTACTCCAAAGGCGTCGCCCACATTTTGCAGGCTTCGCAAAGGACCAAGGCCACAAGTCGCTCCATCGAGCGTTCCAGAAGGAGAAGTGCAACCCAACTTGGCAGCACAACAAGTGTTTCCTGAAGCCACTCCTACTGTGAATGTCTCTGCTTCTGAAGCCAATGCTGCTGAAGACATACCGACATCATCAGCCGATGAAAATCATGAACCTCATCAAGAAGAAGAACGTATTGCACACCCCCTACCAACCAAGAAGATGATCTTGAGGAGAACGTGTATGTGCCTGACCCTCCAGCTACTCAAGTGGTGGTTGAAAATCCTGAGGTGGCCATAACCCTACTGACGCCAATGATGTTGTCATGGCTGAAGATAATGTGGCGCTTGCAATGAACATCGTGCATGAAGCCAATGATGCACCTGCAACAAATGTGCAGCCTGACGCCCTTGCTAATGCCACTGCTCCTGTTCCGCCACCAAGGCCACACACTATTGAGCAAGCATTTTATCAAGGCGAGCTTGTTACTGTCGAGATGGCCAATTCTGGTTCCTCCGCCTGCTCCCGGACCTCAGTTTGATTATCATGTGGAGCACATGCCACAGGTTCAGAAGCCAAAACCGAGGCTGCCAAGGTTTCCAAGTACTGCATCTGCACTAGGATCATTCAATGTCAATGGCTTCATTGCACACAACACTTTCTTTGATAGAGCCAAGAACCCATATTCCAAGCCAAGAATATCATCTGATCGGTTCTGGAGTTATCCGCAGTGCAACTATTACTCTTGTGTTCTATACAATCAAGGGCACATATTTCCTCATATGCATCTGGACTGCGAAGCCATTGCTGGTCTGCCCTGCTTAGAAGAAGCACTCGAATGTTTCAGAGATGCAGGCCTTCTCCAGTTTGTGACAGATAAAGAACATTGGAATGAAGAACTTCTGCTACAATTCTATGCAACTCTCCACATTCGCGGCTACAACAGGGATCCGAAGACATGGGTCCTTGAGTGGATGACAGGCAACGTACACCATGAAGCCAAAGCTCTTGATCTCACTGAGCTTACTAGCCTGTCCACTCCAGGTTGACTATATGAGCCTGGTTGTCAGCATCACCGCAATGCATTGGAAAGCATCTTCCAGAAGCCTGAGCCCAATATGAGCCAAATGCTTAGTATGATGAATCCACTGCCGCAGGATGCTGAATATCCCAAGGAATTCTTTGTTGAAGACTTAGAGTTTCTGCCCCGCACCATCTATCACATTATAAGGCAAACTCTATGGCCCATCAAAGGACATTCTTCCTCAGCAAAGCTTGAAGGCTCAATGAAGACATTGGTCTTCTACATTCTCAATGGCATCAGCTTCAGTGCTCATGATTTCTTCATTCGCCAATTTGCTGCATCTGGTTCAGATATATTTGGTCTAAAATTCTATGCTACATGGGTTATGCGTCTGATCAAGCTTCATTCTGCTGCTGACTATCAGCCTTCTGCTCGCAACCATCTCATATTCTTGCCCGAGGTTGATATGTCTCTCGAAGCCATATACCCAGAGCCTACCAAGGAGGCAATTTATCTTCACAATGTCGATCGTCAAAGTTTCTCTCAGCATGTTGAAGGAGTTCATGCTACTACTCGTGTTTATCCGCTGGCTGGCAATACTCGCTGTCGATGTCAAAACCGGCGGATCTCGGGTAGGGGGTCCCGAACTGTGCGTCTAGGCGGATGGTAACAGGAGACAAGGGACACGATGTTTTTACCCAGGTTTGGGCCCTCTCGACGGAGGTAAAACCCTACTCCTGCTTGATTGATATTGATGATATGGGTAGTACAAGAGTGGATCTACCACAAGATCAAGGAGGCTAAACCCTAGAAGCTAGCCTATGGTATGATTGTTGTAATGGTTGTTTTTCCTACGAACTAAAACCCTCCGGTTTATATAGACATCGGAGAGGGCTAGGGTTACACAGAGTCGGTTACAACGATAGGAGATCTACATATCCGTATTGCCAAGCTTGCCTTCCACACCAAGGAAAGTCCCATCCGGACACGGGACGAAGTCTTCAATCTTGTATCTTCATAGTCTTGGAGTCTGGCCGATGATGATCGTCCGGCTATCCGGACACCCCCTAGTCCAGGACTCCCTCAGTAGCCCCTGAACCAGGCTTCAATGATGACGAGTTCGGCGCACATATTGTCTTCGGCATTGCAAGGCAGGTTCTTCCTCCGAATAATTCATAGAAGATTGTGAACACCAGGATAGTGTCCGGCTCTGTAAAATAAATTCCACATACCACCGTAGAGAGAATAATATGTACACAAGTTCAATCTGCTGACGTATTTTGTGGCGTGACGTCACACCACTACCAAGCCTTTACTTGAATCATTTTTATTATACCACCTCAGCGCGTTTAGCAAAGCGGTTTCCTCGGCAGGTCTTGTCGAAGCAGAGATCGTGTTCCCCTTATTCCGGGATTCCCATCAATACGGACATGGGTAACCCAACTGTGCCCGTTGCCACGCCTCCTCTATCAAAGGTGAGTCCCAAACGGTCACTGGGACGGCTCTTGGTATTCTCCCTCCTTATAATGAGACCAAGGCTCGTTTCTTTTCATCAATCCTCAATCGAATCTACCCCTCGCCCCGAGTTCCAACACCCAGAGCCCCAGATTCGAGCGGCTCGGACCTTCAACAATGTCGGCCCGACCTCTGAGGGCGGTGGATGCCCTCCTCATCACGGAGGAGGGCGTGCAAAAAGCTGAGAGAAGCAGTGCACGACCTCACGAGATTTCACATAGGTTGCCTGCCAAAGGGCAAGTCATTCCTACTCGTGAGCCCGACGAGAGCGTCGTGTTTGTGTCCCACCTCCGTCGGGGTTTAGGCTTCCCGATGGATCCTTTTGTGAGAGGGCTCATGTTTTACTATGGGTTGGAATTCCACGACTTGGCTCCGGAGTCCATCCTCCACATCTCATCATTCATTGTCGTCTGCGAAGCCTTCCTCTGCACTACCCCTCACTTGGTTTGTGGCTCAAAACCTTCAACATGGAGCGAAGATGATCGAGGCGTCAAGCGAAGTCTTGCGGGCGGTTGTAAGCAAGAGGGCCGATGCTCCATGGCCTGAGGGCTCTTTTCAGGAGGAGCTCGGCTTGTGGCAACAGGAGTGGTTCTATACTACCGCTCCCAGGGGCAGCAGGCAGAAGCCGCCGCCCATCTTTCGCTCGGGCCCTCTACAACAGCTGATGTCATGGGTCAACCAAGGGCTCAACTGGGGGCCGTCAAAGGACGTACCCCTATTGCAGGGCCGGATTCGAGACCTCCAAGAGAGGGAGATCAATCTGGTCGTAGTGATGCAGGTTATGCTGATTCAGCGGCTTTTGCCCTGCAAACGTCGCCCCCTCTGTCTGTGGGAATTCAATCCAGAGGGGCCGCGAGCTCTCCAACACTTCATGGGCGCGATGTCCGTGGAAATGTACAAATTGTTCTTCGGATCACAAGATGTCCGTGGAATTGACCGAGGATGCCGGCCTAAGCTGCAATCGCCCGGATGCTCAAGTAAGTAGCCCTGTGTCCGGACATACCGTTTGTTTGCATATTCTTGGATTTGCCTTTCAACCAACCGTCCTTTGAACAGGAGTGGATAGCGCAAGCCAAACTGATATGGTGTCCGGCCCCCCTCCCAGAGACCACGCCGGATCCGGTGTTGGTCAAGATGCTGGAGGTTGCGCCTCTAGAGGAGGGCGAAGGGGAAAATAGAGAAACTACCGCCTCTACTAAGGAGGCTTTGGAGAAAGGGGGGATCGAGAATCTCTCCCTTCATGGGGAGACGAGGGCCGCTTCCGAAGACCCGGAGGCTAAGGCCTCAAAGCGGGGGAAGAAATCTTCCCCAGAGGGTCCTACGCCGGGGGAGGCCCCGGCCGCACTATCTCCCGTAAGGAATCAGCCCTCCAGCGAGCCGTAAGTAGAAAAGGGGGAGTATTGTAACAAGGGACGTCCCTATTTTTGCTTTTGAGGATAACCGAAGTTTTTACCTTGTAGTTCGGATCTCCGTCCTTCTCAGCTGAGCTCGTCTTCGGGGGACCTTCTTCCGGAGATGATGGAGAGCAAGATGCCTCCATCTGCCGCACCGTCAGGCGGGGCGGACGACCCCGAGTGTAAATCACGAGGGTATCCCGAGTCCGCAGGCTGGAGAGTTCGGTACCAACTGGTGTACGGCCGGGGGAGCTGAAGGATCTGCTTGAGAGGGCGTCTATCTTAGAAGATCACCGTTCATTGATGAGTATGGTGATTGAAAGAATTTCATCCGCCGAGGGCGGGTTGCATGATGCCGTCGAAGTTTCTTTGGCGGGGTTTGAGGTGCGTAAAATGACATACCTTTTGACAGTTTGCACATAAAAGCGCTACCAGTATAGATAGTAGCCCCGAGACTCGGTATGTTGTCGAAAGCGACAGTGCGTCGAGGATCATAATCTCGATATTAATTCTCGCCTTTCCTACATAGGTGGCGGATAGTCCGTGGTGGCCGGGATGATGGAGTTGCTGAACTAAAGCGGCAACTCGACGTTGCGGATGCGGACATCGCGCTGGTCAATAAGCGACTTGACGAGTCACAAGGTAGGTTGTTTCTCCGTGGTCACCTAGTAAGGGAGCTAAGGCCCACTCCTTACAACATGTGTGCTTAATGCAGATGGTGCCGCTGCTGTGGAGGACCTTCGGGCAGAGCTTGCTCGAGCTAAGGAGCAAGACAGAAGGAGTGATGCGGCTGCCTCAAAGGCAGCCGAAGAGCTAGAAGCCGAAAGGGATGCTCACTGCCGAAGCAGGGAGGAGGTGGCCGGAATGGTCGTGAAGCTGAAGGATGTTACCGACCGCTATGAGGTTCTTAAAAAAGAACGTCGAGCGGAGCAAGAAGACCTAAAGAAGGCCACCGCTGAAGCCAAGGATGCCCGTTCTTTAATGAGGACTATAAAGGAGGAGCTGCGTCAGGCCGGAGATATTGCGGCTGGCAAGCCCTTTCTGCTGCGCAGGAAGTTCATAGATCCGAAGTATGCTCAGCTTGGCCAGCTGTGGGGTCCGGAGGATCCTTATATGGATTTAGCTGCGAGTGTGGCAGATGCTGTTGTGCACTTCCGAAGTCAAAAGGATCACGAGACGGAAGAGCTTTTTTGGTCTCAATTCCACAGTCCGGAGCGTTCACTTCCGCTGACCGATCGGTTGGCTGAGTGGGCTGAGCTGAATAGATTGTCCGGACTTGCCATGAGGGATGTAGTGGCTCATATCTGGCTGGATAGGCCCAAGCTGAAGAGTTATTTTGGCTTATTGCAGCAATTCCTTGGGGCGGTGCCGCATATCAAGGCAATGAAGCGGTCGGCCTGCCTAGAGGGTGCACGGATGGCCCTCGCCCGTGTGAAGACATACTAGACGGAGATGGATGCCACCAATGTTGCAACCCGGGGTTCGGACGAGAGCCGGTTACCCGCCGAGCACTATTTTGGGGAAGTTCTGCGGGGTGCTCGTGTAATAGAGTCACAGTGCTCAAAAAATGTCATGTTCAAATGATCTTTATGATATAAACGATATTCATAATATAAGTGCTTTTTATACTTGTGCGTTCAAGTATTGAAATATCTCCTGTGCGTCCGTTAATGTATACTTGTGTATAACCTGAAAGATGGCAGTCTTCGGCTTCAGCCCCCAAGCACATGGTGCGGGGGTGTTTGCAAAATAGCGCATTTTCACACTTAATCCAACGTCTTGGTCCTATGAAGGAGGTGGTAGCGTAGCAAACGAGGCAACCGGACTATGATGCTTTATCACTTTCACTTAGCCATAGGAGTTCGAAGGTGGGGCTACGATATAGCCCCTAGGGGCACCGTGCTCTCCGAATTCGGAAGCGTATGTGCTGACCGAAAGCGGTCCTTCGTCAGCGGAGGAATTCTAAACATTCTAGTAGTCGATCGAGTGGTTGACCAGTCTCTCATTTGTATCATGACGATCAGTTTTGGCTTTCTCTCTTGAGGTGCTCGCCCGGCGAACGGGCACAATCGCGAGAGTTCTCCGGTGCAGCGTTAGCCGATGATACGGAGCGTAAGGCAGCAAAACACAGGAGCCGGGCAAACCCAACATTTGACCAAAGACATGATTTGGAGCTGATGCATATAAGGCCTAACTCGAGGCGCCGAACACTCCCTAAGGTATTCGGTCTTTATGATAGCAGGCGAACAATGCCCTAAGCCCCTAGTGTCAGTGCAGCGAAAATTTCTGATGCGGCCGATGCCAAAACGCCAGCCTCCTCGTCGGTTATGGTGAAAAAACGGGGAATATGAATCAACAAGAGACAGTAAGAAAGGTTTATGCAGGGTCTTAATCTGAAAAGAATCCTTGCCACGGGTCCCTGCTGCACGTCTGCGCCTGTGTCTCCATTGTGTCGTATCCTGGACGGGTGTACACGCTATTCATCTATAAAAGAGAGGAACTTAGCTTGAAAAGAAATCGTGCAAAAAATGTATTGAAAACAAAGTATGAATGAATGAATAAAGTTGAGCTTTTATTGGCTCTTTATTGTTCATACGCACAGCCCCTTGTGAAGGGGTATGCGGCTAGGGAGTCCCTAGTTTATATATGCCGGACTCGCCTACCCGTGTCCGGGGTCTTGAACGACCTTTTAATGAGATGATGCCGCGTGGACCGGGCATTTTAAGTGTAAGAGACGCGTAGTGCGGTATTGCGTTAAAGCGGGCGAAAGCTTCACGTCCCAATAGTGCTTGATGGCTACTTTTGAATGGGGCGACATGGAAGATTAGATTTTCACGACGGAAGTTGTCGGGTGATCCGAACACAACTTCTAGTAGTAAGGAGGCCGTGCACTTGGCGTAAGGGCCTGGCGTCACTCCTTTGAAGGAAGTGTGGCTATGGCGAATTTTAGTAGGGTCAATCCCCAACTTGCGGATTGTGTCCGGATATAGCAGGTTTAAATCGCTGCCGCCATCCATTAGGACTTGTGTAAATTGTAGTCCGTCGATTATAGGATCCAATATCAGAGCAGTTCATCCTGCGTTTCGAATGCTTCTAGAATAATCCAGGTGGTCGAAAGTAATTGGTTTTGACATCCAATCTCGGGATTCCGCTGGGGTGGACCGTGCGACGCGTACTTTAGCGGGTGCCGCACTATTGTTCCGTGTTGTCACATGGAGTGAGTTTACTGTTTTGACTTCTTGCGGGAAAGTCTTTTGTCTTCCGGTGCTCTGCTGGTGGGGTTCGTCATCGTCCTCGCTTGGCGTGTCGAGCCCCTTGTGTTCGGCGTTGAGTCGGCCAGACTGCTTGAAGACCCAACAATTTCGGTGGGTGTGGTTTGCAGGCTTCCCGGGGGTACTGTGGATTTGACATATCCGATCCAAAATTTTGTTGAGGTTGGATAGCTCGTCACTGTTGTCCTTAAGAGGCAGTGTTTTGTTGTTCGGCCGCGAGCTTTTGAATCCGGCGTTGACCGCCGTGTTCTTTGGGCCATTTTCTTTATTTCGGTGCTGATCCTTTCTGCGCCGTGATTTTCCATTTCCATCTCTGATCTCGGATGTACTCGGGTCGCTGGTGCTGCATCTTGCCAGCCAGCTATCTTCCCCCGCGCAAAAGCGGGTCATGAGGCTCGTTAGCGCGACCATTGTTCTTGGCTTTTCCTGGCCGAGGTGTCTGGCAAGCCATTCATCTCGAACGTTATGTTTAAAAGCTGCTAAGGCTTCGGCGTCCGGACAGTCGACTATTTGGTTCTTTTTGGTGAGGAACCTGTTCGAAATTCTTGTGACTCTTGGGCTGTTGAGTTATGTGACTTAAATCGTCTGCATCCGGAGGGCGGACATAAGTCCCTTGAAAATTTGCTCTAAACGCGTCCTCGAGCTCTTCCCAACTTCCAATGGTATTTTCTGGGAGGCTTTTGAGCCAATGCCGAGCAGGCCCTTTGAGCTTGAGGGGTAGATATTTTATGGCGTGGAGATCGTCTCCTCTAGCCATGTGTATGTGTAGGATGTAATCCTCAAACCGCACTCAAAGTGCATTGTTCCGTCGTATGCCTCTATGTTTACGGGCTTGAATCCCGCTGGAAATTCATGATCCAGCACCTCATCGGTGAAACATAGTGGGTGTGCGGCGCCCCTGTATTTAGGTGTGCCGTTATCTTCGAACACTCGGCGTGTTGTGTTGCTACCTGGGGCCCTCTTCTTTGGCCCATAAATGGACCTGACCGGGCCATCCTTTTTGCGAGGATCTTCACGTGTGTCATGTGCCGGCTTGTGTGCAGCTCCGCTTGCCGCTCTTGGCCTGTCATCTGGTCGTCTATCTGGCCAGGCAGCCTCTTTGCTTTTTGATTGTGGGGGCTCTACGGCCTCCTCGTCGAATTTGGGCAGCAGCTTGCGCTTCGGGTAGCTCTTTGCTTGGTGGCTATTGCCGTATTTGTCCGCGGTCTTGAGTACTTTGCTCCACCTCATTCTGAGTATGTCTTCCGCTATTTTGAGCTTCTGTTTCTACTTCTTCAAGCTTCTTGCAGTGGCGACAAGCCTTTTGTGAAGGTTCTGATGCTCCGGTGGTGTGTCCGGCGTGAGATCGTCTGGACTGTTGTTTCCGCCGAGGATGGGTTGATTGTCCGACTCATCCTGTTCGGATAGTTGCTTGGTTGCATGTTCGTCGTCCACTGGTTTGCCCTGCTCTACGGCTGGGTCATTATGGGTGCTGTTGTTATCGAGGCGGGACTTGGGGCAGTGCTTGCGTCGTCGTTTTGGTTGTTTTTCGGGGGAATTATCCTTCGCCCTGTCCCGTTGTTCCTCGTTATCGCTCCCTTTTGGGGTGTCCACCATATATATATCATGAGTTGAGGTGGCTTTCCGTTGCGGTAGGCATCGGTTCTTGTCGCCTCTCCGCATCGTCGTCCATACCGTCGATGTCTTCGGAGTCGTAGTCTAGCATGTCGGTTAGATCGTCGACGGTGGCTACAAAGTGGGTGGTGGGTGGGCTTTGAATTTCTTCATCGTCCGCATCCCAACCATCCTGAACGCAGTCCGACCAGGGCTCTCCTGATGACGAGAGATACTTTAGCGAATTCAAGATGTCGCCAAAGGGTGAGTGCTGAAAGATGTCCGCGGCGGTGAACTCCATGAACGGCGCCCAATCGGATTTGATTGGTAGGGGCGCAGGAGGTTCGGAGTCCGGCGAGGAGTCCGGCACCTCGGAGTCACGAGCTTTACAAGGGACAAGGTCGGTGTCGGTGTCAAAACCGGCGGATCTCGGGTAGGGGGTCCCGAACTGTGCGTCTAGGCGGATGGTAACAGGAGACGAGGGACACAATGTTTTTACCCAAGTTCGGGCCCTCTCGATGGAGGTAAAACCCTATGTCCTGCTTGATTAATATTGATGATGTGGGTAGTACAAGAGTAGATCTACCACGAGATCAAGGAGGCTAAACCCTAGAAGCTAGCCTATGGTATGATTGTTGTAATGTATGTTCGTCCTACGGACTAAGGCCCTCCGGTTTATATAGACACCGGAGAGGCTAGGGTTACACAAAGTCGGTTACAATGGTAGGAGATCTACATATCCGTATTGCCAAGCTTGCCTTCCATGCCAAGGAAAGTACCTTCCGGACACGAGCCGGAGTCTTCAATCTTCAATCTTCGTAGTATGGGAGTCCGGCGGATATTGATAGTCCGGCTATCCGGACACCCCCTAGTCCAGGACTCCCTCAGTAGCCCCCGAACCAGGCTTCAATGACGATAAGTCCAGCGTGCTTGTAGTCTTCGGCGTTGCAAGGCGGGTTCTCCTTTCAAATTCCATGTACCAGCCGAATAGTGCTCGGCTTCATCTTGAATACTGTGTTCCTCGGCTTCCACGCCAAATAATGGCCCTCTTCCACGCGTCGCACGAATGCGAAAAGCCAGGGTGTCTTTTACATTTCACCCCCTAATTGTGCGGGTCATCTGCCTATAAAAGGGGCAGGGATCCAGATCCAAATCGCACCGTCTTCCTCCCGCGTATACTCCATCGAAGCGCCTCTGACCTTGAAATCCATTCCACCATGGATCGTCAACGCGGATCTTCCTCACGTGCTCCTAGCCCATCGCCAGGGGATTGGAGGAGGTGCTCTATTTCGCACAATGAGCTAGTGAAGCTCCAAACGGAGGGATTTCTTCCTCCAGCCTTCATGGTTCCGGTCCGAGCCGGACTGGTTACTTATCAAGGTGGGAGGCAGGCGGAGGACATCCCAAGCCCCAACAAGGGGGAGCGAGTGTGCTTCGTCCCTTATCTAATAAGGGGGCTCGGATTTCCAATACATCCATTCCTCTGCGGGCTCCTGAAGTTCTATGGACTCCAGCTCCACCACCTTACGCCCGCCTCTGTGCTGCATATCACGGGCTACGTAGCTCTTTGTGAGCTATTCACCGGCATCGAGCCCCATTTTGCATTGTGGAAGAGGCTGTTACGCCTCGCACTTCGTTCTCACCAGGGGTCCATGTATCAAGTGGGCGGCGCCGAAATATGGCGCATCGCCGGGACCGGATACCTATCCGGCACCCCCAAGAGGGCGTCCGAAGACTGGCCCTCGGAGTGGTTTTATATAGTAGACACTCCGTTGCCCGACCCAGTCCGGATTGGCCTCCCGGAGTTTGATGCTGCTCCCTTGAAGAAACGCCTCAGCTGGCGCCCGCGGAGCCCCCGTTTGGAGGAAGACAAGAGCGTCCATTACTTGATGGGCCGGATAAGATTAATGGCTCATTCCGGCTTGACCATGATTGGAGTCATGGCGACGTGCATCAAGCGGGGGTGCAGCCGCTGCAATACAGAGGCCACCCCATGTGGGATTTCAATGGGGGGACGATGCTACCCGGCACGGCCGTAAAGGGCCGGAATCGACCGAGGATCCGTGAAGATCATGTCCGGCCTGTACAAGGGGAGAAGGAGGACTTCTTCGCCGAACCCTCTGGAGGGGTTTTCCATGATCAACCCTGAGGATGGGTAGTTAACACCTCAAAGGGCTTTTACCCGTATCTTCGAAGTTTAAGCTTCTTACATTATGTCTTCGGCGCAGAGTCTACGCCGGACTGTGGAGGGCATGGTGAGCCCCGCTCCACAACCCGAGGATCCGGAAGGATCACTGGGTCCGGCCTCCGAGGAGGATCCGGACATCGAGGTGGAGCTGATCGACGGGGTGTACCACCAGCTCAGCATAGACAATGCTTTGGTCGCTATTACGGCGGACTACCCCGGACTGAATTTGGCTTCGCAGGTGACCGCGATCGAAGTCCGGACACCCGTATTTCTTCCCTGTGCCTTTCTAACCCTCGCGAACGATGGTATTTCGCAGGGAACGCCTTTACGGCAGGAAGCCGAGCCCACGACGGCTGACCAACAGAGGCCAGTCCGGTCCAGTAGGCAGAAAAGGAGCGCAATGCGGACGGAAACGTCGCCGCAAAGGTATAGCTTGTATCCGAATTTTTAGAGCAACGTTCCGAGGAAACGCCTGAGTGCTCATGATCTCTACAGGAGAAAAAGCGCTCGCCGGACTACGAGCGCAGGAATTGCTAATCCAATCCACACCGGCCAGGCTCCAGCGCCCGAACTGGAGGGGGAGGCAAGCGCAAGACGCGAACCGGATCCTGCTCCAACGGAGGATACCGACAGATTGTCCGCCACCAAGTCTGAGGTGGAGAGCGCTATGAATCATAGACGCCTCCGGACAGTATTTCAAGAAGCGTGTTTTTCCCCTGAGGCACTGGATGCCTTTAACGCAGGGGATGTGCATCTTCGTGCTGCTCAAAATGGGTTTACCAGAGCCACGGGACAGTATGTTAAGGACATACGGGTAAGGGAAGTTTAATGGTTGTATACACCAGTAGCCCCCGAGACTTAAATTAGTTGTGGTAACTGATTTAAGGATCATTGTAAATTTCAGGCACTTAACGAGAAGAACGCCCAGCTGTCTCGGGAGCTGCAAGATTGCAAGGCCCAACTTGAGGCCGCACTTGCTGCCGCAGGAGGAGACGGGAACACCCCCCCTGGTAACACATTTTTATTAATAAATATAAACGCTGTGCGGCGTGCGCATGAGTCTAATAATGACATTGCAGGTACCGCCGGACAAGATCCGGACAGGCAAACCTTGCTGCGCCAGCTAAAGGCCGGCGAGAGTGTGCTGAATAGGGTTCAGCAGGAAAGGAACAAGCTCCAGGATGCCAACTCCAAGCTCGGAGAAGAGCTGAAAGGCGCACAGGCCGAGCTGTCCGGCTCCGTTAAGGAGAATCAACGACATTGTCGCGGCATATATAGTAAGTGCTTGAGCGAGCTCTTTTGAAAAGAAGAGTTCGGCCAGGAAGTAATTTGACATGATATGTCTTGTAGGTATACTCGCGGGCCATCCTGCAGAGGAGATGCCCATATCGATGGGTGATCTACTTCCCGAACTGTTGCAACTACTTGAACGAGTTCGGCAAGCAATGAGTGGCGCCGTTCAGGCTTTATGGCCGGCCCTTACCCTGCCCGAGGGCCTCGGGGAGCTTGCGGAGAAGCTACAGGGAGTGCGGCAGCGCTTCCGTTTGTGGAAGATTTCAGCTTGCCGTCAAGGTGCCAGGGAGGCTTGGGCCATGGTGAAGACGCGATACAAGAAGGCGGACCCTAACCATATGGCCGAAGTTGGACCGGTGGGGCCCGACGGGAAGGAGATCCCTGTGAGTTTAGTGTACAGCCAAGTAGAGTTGGCTGCTAAATTTTCCCAACGGGATCAGAACTAGACAGCTCGTTAGACGGGATTGAGGAGGAATACAATCAATAAATTTGACAATGTATGTTATCCTTTGAAATGACATGTGAAATGCCTTCTAGCCGGATTGTAGATCGTTTGTCTTTGCCGACCTTTTCGCTTCGACCTCAGGACCCTAGAGTCCGGAGTGTGTCTGAATACCTTCTTGGTTAAGAAACAACCGCGGTATGCATGGAGACCAGGCGTAGGGGTCATGAGTGCTTTATCAGACAAGTGCCCAACTAGTTATGTTATATTACATGGTTAGTAAGAAACATCTTCCAGGGAGAATAGTTCCGTTAAGGGTTCCTTTCGCTGGGGGGGGCATGCCCTAAAATGCATTGCCGGACTGCAAAAAAGCGATAAAACATCCGGGGCAGATGGAAAAATAGTAAAAATCATCTTTTAAATCACCGATTGAATATTCCCTTGAACGCTAACTTTCGGCTTCACCCACCGAGGTACACATCCGGCTGACCCGCAAGAATAATCGCAGAGGTGCTCCTTTACCTCCTAGCCGAACAATCGGGAACGAGGGGTAAACACAGGAGCGAGCAACCCAGCTTGGCCAAAACTTAAGTCATATCGATGCATATAATGGCGAGTAAAAGGTACATGTGGAAGCTTGACACATGTGTTGGGTATAAACCCAGATAGTTGAGCTTCGTAAAGAAGCCCCAGGAATAACGAGTGCGGATGGCACATCGTGCGTATGCAAAGAATGCGAAAATAGGCCGCGAAGGGCTTTTAAGTTAAAAGGATAAAAAGAGAAACAAAAGACAGCCAAAATTTAAAAAGTTGGGCGGGGGAAGGGGACGAACTCTTAGTCCGGCGCTAGGCATAGAATCGCCGGAGTCGGGCTGCATTCCATGGGTTCGGCTCGAGTCGGTTGTCTGACGCATTTCATAGACGGTATGCTCTACCGGGTCGATGACTTGATCGATAATGAAGGGCCTTCCCATCGGGCTTGAGCTTGTCCTTTTTCTTGTCCGGCAGCGAGAACTAGTTCGCCAATGTTGTAAGTCTTGGCCCGTACTTCTCGCTTTGATATCTTGGCCTGCTTGCGATAGAATGCGGAACGAGCCTTCGCGACGCCACGCGTTCTTCCTCCAATGTGTCCAAGCTATCCTGCCGATCCAGCTCGGCTTCTCTTTCCTCATACATGCGCTTTTCGAGGTGAGCCATGAATAATGTCGCAGGCAAGACCGCCTCTGCGCCGTATACCATAAAAATGGTGTGAATCCGATAGTATGCGGTTAGGCGTTGTCCGCAGCCCCAGTACTGAGTCGAGCTCCTCGACCCATTGGGTGTCGATTTAGTGAGTGACCTCACTAGTCCGGGTTTAATGCCGCTCATTATTAGACCGTTTGCTCTTTCCACTTGACCGTTGGTTTGAGGGTGATAGATCGACGATAGTCGAGCTTAATGCCCATATTTTTGCACCATGACTTGACCTCATCGGCCGTGAAGTTCATGCCGTTGTCGGTGATGATCTTTGTGGGGACTCGTAACGGTGTACCACCTCGATATAAAGTCTATCACTGGTCGGACTCTGCCGTTTGACCGGTTTGGCCTCTATCCATTTGGTGAATTTATCCACCATGACCAATAGGTACTTTTTCTTGTGGGTTCCCCCTTTAAGGGTCCAACCATGTCAAGCCCCTGGACATGACGGCCGGGTAATGGGTATGGTTTTGAGGCGGTGGGTGGCATATGGCTCGATTAGCAAAGAGTCGACAACCAACGATCGCTGGACCAAGTCTTGTGCGTCTGCCCGGCCGTCGGCCAATAAAATCCTGTCGGAATGCCTTTCCTACCAAGGCCGGGCTGCTGCGTGGTGTCCGCCTAGTCCGGCATGAATTTCAGCCGGAGGTTTCGCCCTTCTTCTTGGAGATACACCTCTGAAGGACTCGGTAGTACTTTTCTTATAAAGTTCTCCTCGTGGACCTTGTAAGCCTTCGATCGCCGCACTATGTAGCGGGCCTCATTTTGGTCTTCGGAAGTTCCCGCCTAAGTAAGTAGGCTAGGAAAGGTTCATTCACTGCGGCGATTCTGCCATTATGTCGTGGGCGAAGGTGTTATGTCATGTGCGAATCACCGATTGGTGCGGTTTTCTCGGTTTGTCGCTGCGGGCTCCTCTTCCCATAATGCGGATGGCTTGAAAAGCCGTTCCAGAAGATATTTGGAGGACAGCATCACGTTTTCGCACCGATGCATGCGGGATGTCGGCCGCTTGGTTATTGTCTCGGGCTATGTGATGGAATTGAGTCCTTCAAACCGAGTGACATTTTAGGACAGCGTTACGATATGCTGCCATTTTGGATCCTTGGCGCCGAAATCTCCGTTTATTTGGGATATTGCGAGGTTTGAGTCCCCGCACCTCTAGGCGTTGAATGCCCATGGAGACCGCCATCCGGAGACCATGTAATAGGGCCTCGTATTCGGCTGCATTGTTGGAGTCCGTGTACATTATTTGAAGTACGTACCGGACTGTATCTTCGGTGGGGGACGTCAGTACGACGCCAGCCCCTAGTCCAGCCAACATTTTGGAGCCGTCGAAGTGCATAGTCCAATTGGAGTATGCGCCGTACTCTTTAGGGAGTTCGGCTTCAGTCCATTCGGCGACGAAGTCAGCCAAAACTTGTGACTTTATGGCTCGTCGAGGTTTGTAGGTGATGTTGAATGGCAAGAGCTCAATTGCCCATTTTGCGATCCTGCCCGTTGCGTCGCGGTTATTTATAATGTCATTTAGTGGTACTTCTGAGGCCACTGTTATCGAACACTCTTGAAAGTAGTGCCGAAGCTTCCGAGACGCCATGAACACCGCATATGCTATCTTCTCGATAGTGCGGGTAGCGGATTTGCAGGGGTTAACACGGTGGATACATAATACCTTTGGTTTTGAAGAGGGAATTTATGCCCTTACATCACTCGTTCGACGACGAGGACCGCGCTAACAACTTGATGAGTTGCTGCGATGTATAACAACATTGGTTCGCCAGGTGGGCGCAGCCGGACCGGTTGTTGCCGGTATGGCCTTTATTTCTTCGAGTCGGCAAGGGCGGCATCCGTCCACTCGAAGTGTTGGTGCGCCTTAGGAGGCAATAGAGGGCAGCGCCTTTTCTCCTAAATGGGAGATGAAGCGGCTTAACGCTGCCACGCATCTGTTAATTTTGTATTTGCTTGAGGTCTTTTGGAATATCCAAGCTGTGACAGAGCCGGATTTTGGCGGATTTGCTTCAATCCTCTACCGGATCTGATGAAGCCCAGCAGCTTTCCGGTGATGCGCCAAAACGCATTTTTCGGATTCAACTTGATGTTGTATGCTCTGAGGTTGTCGAATGTGAGCCTCAAATCGTCTACTAAGGTTTCGACGTGTTTTGTTTTGACGACTACGTCGTCGACGTATGCCTCGACTGTTTGGCCGATCTGGGTGGCCAGATATGTTTGAATCATGCGCTGATATGTTGCGCCGGCATTTTTGAGTCCGAAGGGCATCGTATTGAAGCAGAATGGTCCATATGGAGTGATGAATGCCGTTGCGGCTTGATTCGCTTCCGCCATCTTGATTTGATGATAGCGGTATCGTCCGGGAAGCACAATTAATCGTGCCTTCTTTGTGGCATCGATTATTTGATCGATGCGGGGAGAGGAAGGGATCCTTTGGGCAGGCCTTATTGAGGTCTTTAAAGTCGACACAGAGGTGCCAGGATTTATCCTTCTTTGGTACCATCACCAGATTTGCTAGCCATCCGGATGTTTGATATCTCGATGAATCCGGCTTCCAATAACAGCTAGCTCTTCTCCCATCGCCTGTCTTTTGGGCTCGGAAAATCGCGAAGAGCCTGTTTGGTAGCTTAAATCCTTTAGGATGTTGAGGCTGTGTTACGCCAACTGCGAGGATTCGGGCATGTCGAGGGGTGCGGCGAAGATATCCCAATTTTCCGAAGGAATTCGCGCGAGCGGCATCAACCGGGGTTTAAGCTGTGCCCGATGGAGCCGTCTTTGTTGGGTCCGTTGGTGGACCTGAAATTTTATTATCTCGTCTCTGCTGGTTTGAAGGAGGTGGACTTGGATCTTTTATCAAGTATCACATCGTCCCTATTCACCGTGAGCCTTGTGTGTGAGTTCCTCTCTTTGCTAAGGCTTGGATAGTGCCTCGAGGGCTAGTGCGGCTGTCTTATTTTCGGCGTGAGTGCTATGTCCGGATCACTAGCGAGAGTGATTACTCCGCTGGGCCGGGCATTTTGAGCTTCATGTACCCGTAATGAGGTATTGCTTGAAAGATTGTGAATGCCTCACGCCCTAATATGGTGTGATAGCCCTTTGTTGAGCAGGGCCACAGGCGTGACCTCTTTGGATCTGTAATTGTCAGGAGGCGAACACCACATCGAGTGTGATTTTTCGGTGCAGCGCTTCGGCTAGGGATTATTCCTCTAAAGGTTGTCTTTGCTTCGCTCAATACGGCTCAATCGATTTCCATTTTTCATGAGTTTCCTCGTAAATGAGGTTTAGTCCGTTGCCGCCATCCATGAGGACTTTTTTCGATCGAAAGCCGTCCACTATGGGACTGAGTACCGGTCTTGGTGGGGCTCTGGTTGTTCGAGGCGTGGGCTCGTCGCTGGCATTGAAGGTGATAGCTGTGTCCTCCATGGATTTCTTTGTTGCTACTTGGTAGACTTGGTGAGCTCATGGACTATTCGTTTCGCATATTATTTGATGCGAAAGTCTCAAGCCCGATGATCTGCGTCTTTGGTATTGTTGGAGTGGTTTTCGAGCTAGAAGCTCTTCGCCGCTTTTGGCCACCTGCCGTAATATCCAACATGCTCGAAGGCTATGTGTTGAGGCGGCTCCTTCTGTATTATGAAGTTTACAGGGTCCATTGAGCCATCCCTCCAGTACGGTTCCGTTTCCCTTATTGGGTTTTTATTTTTTGGTTTTTGCATCCGGGGCCTGATTATAAGGCGCCCTTTTACTGCGGACTGGGTTTGGGGCCGGATTGTCCCAAAATTGATTTTCGGTCTTCCGGAAACTCTCCATCGCACAGTACTTTCGTACAATGGATGCCAGATCGATGAAGCGCATAATTTTGCAGCGATCAATGGCGTTTAGTATTCCCTTGTCCGTGCAGTTATTGCGGAAGATTGATATTGCGTTTTCCTCTCGGCAGTCCTTTATCCTGTCCATGACCGGGAGAATCGTGAGAGTGATGTCTTTGTTTGGTGGGCTCTTGCCATATTAGAGATAGATCGCATATGTCTGGGCGGGTGGGTGGATCAAAATCCAGATCCTTGCCCATCTTGAGGCTCAAAGGCCAAGGAATTTCTAAATTCGAAGATTTGGCTTGCGGAACGCAATCCGGCAAGTCCGGGGCGATGCATGATTTTGGTTCAATGCTCGATTGACGTCCGTCCCTCCGCGGGGATCCGGCATGGAGGGTTCGGGAATCCGGACATGAATTGTCTTCAACATTGGCAAAGATTTGCCGTATTGTTCCTCCACCACAGAGACGTGGTGGGTGGCCTGGGGAGAGTTGATCTCTCTCAGATCGGTTTTAAGCCCAATCTGGTTATAGTCCATAGCGACTCCCAAGGCAGCGATGCGATCCAAGAGCTCATTAACGGACGAAAGCTCGATTGGACCTAACTGTTCGGCAGCTTTAGGGCTGACGCGAAGATTGCTTCCGACGACTTGAGAAGTCATTGCCGAAGCGGTGGCCGGATAGGCAGTCATGAGAAAACCACCAAGCCAGATAGTTTGGCCGGCGGCCATGGCCCCTCCGGCGAAAACGCCGTCTTTGAAGACGGGTGGAGGCATCTGCTCTGTCGGCGACGACACAGAGGAACTCTCAATGAAAGCACCAATGTCGGTGTCAAAACTGGCGGATCTCGGGTAGGGGGTCCCGAACTGTGTGTCTAGGCGGATGGTAACGGGAGGCGAGGACACAATGTTTTTACCGAGTTCGGCCCTCTCAATGGAGGTAAAACCCTCACGTCTGCTTGATTACTATTGATGATGTGGGTAGTACAAGAGTATATCTACCACGAGATCAAGGAGGCTAAACCTAGAAGCTAGCCTATGGTATGATTGTTGTAATGTATGTTAGTCCCTACGGACTAAGGCCCTCGGTTTATATAGACACCGGAGAGGCTAGGGTTACAGTCGGTTACAATGGTAGGAGATCTACATATCCATATTGCCAAGCTTGCCTTCCACGCCAAGGAAAGTACCTTCCGGACACGAGCCGGAGTCTTCAATCTTCTATCTTCGTAGTATGGGAGTCCGGCGGATATTGATAGTCCGGCTATCCGGACACCCCCTAGTCCAGGACTCCCTCAGTCGGTATTCAGCTCCATCGCCGTAGAAGTTGCAGCCCCCGAGGCGGTGTCTAGCCACCCGTCCTCGATCTGCGCGGTCGGCTCCGAACTAAGGGTCGGCGGACTCATGCGACCTCGGGGCATTGTTCGGCAGCAGAGCTAAATCATGTCGATCGTGACAGTGCGGCGCGCTCGGCTGTGGCTCGAATCCGTTGAAGATCAAGTCCCCGCGGATGTCAGCCGTGAAGTTTAGGCTTCCAAATCTGACCTGATGGCCAGGGGCGTAGCTTTCGATCTGCTCCAGATGACCAAGCGAATTGGCCCGCTGTGCAAAGCCACCGAACACGAAGATCTGTCCGGGGAGAAAAGTCTCACCCTGGACTGCGTTGTTGTTGATGATTAAAGGAGCCATCAAGCCTATCGGTGATGACACAGAGGAACTCTCAATGAAAGCACCAATGTCGGTGTCAAAACCGGCGGATCTCGGGTAGGGGGTCCCGAACTGTGCGTCTAGGCGGATGGTAATAGGAGACAAGGGACACGATGTTTTTACCCAGGTTCGGGCCCTCTCGATGGAGGTAAAACCCTACTCCTGCTTGATTGATATTGATGATATGGGTAGTCCAAGAGTGGATCTACCACGAGATCAAGGAGGCTAAACCCTAGAAGCTAGCCTATGGTATGATTGTTGTAATGGTTGTTTTTCCTACAGACTAAAACCCTCCGGTTTATATAGACACCGGAGAGGGCTAGGGTTACACAGAGTCGGTTACAATGGTAGGAGATCTACATATCCGTATTGCCAAGCTTGCCTTCCACGCCAAGGAAAGTCCCATCCGGACACGGGACGAAGTCTTCAATCTTGTATCTTCATAGTCTTGGAGTCCGGCCGATGATGATAGTCCGGCTATCCGGACACCCCTAGTCCAGGACTCCCTCACTCGCCATGCACGTAATGAAGCCACTAAAAGCACTATTGCTCCAAGGCCTCGAAAGCGATCTCGTGTGCTCAATGACTGAGAGCTTCTCGTGGCCTTGCATCAGAAACACGATAAGCATCATTACTGGATAAAGCATCAGATGTAAAGCCTCTTGGTGGATATTAATCGCATTCGCAACCTTGCCACCAAGAATGCCTTTGTCACTCATGAAACCTGTTGGCGGTCTTCGAAGAGTTTGACATTGCTCAGTGCTGAAGCTGATCTTCAAGACGATGGCTTCACAGAGGGATTCAAGTTCGACACCACTCCTCAAAGGAATGTTGTCTTATGTCGGACTCCATCACTTGAAGACTCTGAGTACTCCTCCTCTGCGGAAACTGTTAATGCCAGAGTTCTTGATGACGCTGATGATGCTACTTCACCACCTCCAACTTCGGCGCGTATCGACACTGCACCAAGTTCGTCTGCACCACCAAACCTCAACGACGACCCTGCTGCCTCACCTACTCCTCATGGGAACGAGTAGAGACTATGTCTTCAAACCTTTTTGGTCCTTACTGACAAAAGGGGGAGAAGCATATGTTGATAGTCTTCAAGCAGTTCCATATGGGTGGTTGCTATACTTTTGCTAAGTGTTTACAACTCTCGCTTTTGATACATTTGGTTCTTTGAGTTGTAACACTTAAACTTGATGGTTGTCTGCTACTTTTGCTGTTATTCTGTGATGCGACAATAAATTCCGCATGTGCGATGATAAATCCCGCATGAAGTCATTATGCAGACGTCCATTTTTCATTATGCATGTCATTATTCTTGTATATCTGTTCATGCATGATGTATTGTCTTCATAAGGTAAAGAGGATCTCCACAAGTACAACCTGCCATGTGCATTTGCATTCCAAAGCAATGCACTTGTATGCACATCTTCAGGGGGAGCCTTTTTGCCACCTATGAAGAAAATATCTTAATTCTTTACAATTTCACATACTTTTATCCCTGTTGAAAACTTCAACCAGTTTGTCATCAATCACCAAAAAGGGGGAGATTGTAAGTGCATATAGTGCCACCCCTAGTTGGTTTTGGAGTATTGACGACAAACCTGGTTGAGGGACTAATGTGTTCGTGAGATTTGCAGGATAACACAGGTAGTAGTCCCTCATTGATTCGGTTTACCTACCGGAGATGACCCCTAAAAATGTGTGAAGACATTGAAGACAATGGTGGTCTGTGAGCTTTTCATGTTGAAGAATATGACATGAGAAGACATCGCATGAAGACTATGGAGCAGGAAGACTTAGTTGTTTCATTGTTTCCGTTTCTTCTCTGCTGAGTCATAGGAACCACCGCACTGTTAAGTGGGGTCCAAGTGAACAAAGTCAGAGTGACTAAAGTGATACTCAACCAAATCCTATGTCTTTGAGCGAAGACAATGAGAGCAAATCCTATCCAGAGTCGGATGAGTCAGCTTTACTTGTAGCCCAAGTCAAGCTGACGCGTGTATTTGAAATCTGACGTTGGGACACGTGTCAGTTCCTTAGTGACCCAGAGTCATTTCGGACAAATCAGGTCGGGTTGCCAAGTGGCTATAAATAGCCCACCCCCTACACCATAAATTGGTGGCTGCTCAGAGTTAGTACACGGCTTTTGTCATTTGAGAGCAACCCACCTCCGAAGCACTTGAGAGAGAATCCTTGCGAGGACAAATCCCAAACCACCCAGAGCCCAAAGAGTGTTTGGCTTCACTGAAGTCTTTCTGTCCGCGTGATCTGAAGACTTGTTACACTTGAGGACTGTGAATCCTCTAGCCGCTTAGGCGTTGCGTTCTGAGCATCCAAGGGTCATTGTGGATTTCCGGTGAATGAAGTCTGTGAAGGTTTGGAAGTCTACCTTGAAGACTTACCAGAGTGATTGGGCGGGGACTAAGTGTCCTTAGCTCAAGGGGAATAAGGTGAAGATGTGGTCTTCTGAGTTGAATCTCAGCCTCCCTAACCAGGCGTACAGTTGTCACAGCAACTAGAACTGGTCGAACAAATCTCTGTCCTCCCAAAGCTACTAGTTCTATCTCTCACTTCTCTTTACTTACAGTTTGTCTTCATGAAGTCATTGCCTGCTTGCATTATCTGTTTGACTTCACCGTGTAACTACTTGTCCTGATTGGCTTCATACTATCTTCCATCTTGATCCTTACTACCTAGCTACTGATAGTCTTCATGCTTTCACTTCATCGAATACTTGACTATGGCTTGCCTAGTGTAGTCTACCTTCCGCTGCATACGAATAGTGTTATTTCTATCGTTTGTCCTCGAAACTCCCATGTTTTGAAGACTTTCATAAAAATCGCCTATTCACCCCCCTCTAGTCGATAACCAGCTATTTCACATGACACCATGATCTCCATCATCTTGATCTATATCAATGTGTCATCACATGGTGGTCTCGCCAACTATTGCTCTTGCAACTATTGCTATCGCATAGCAATAAAGTAAAGCAATTATTTGGCGCTTGCATCTTATGCAATAAAGAGACAACCATAAGGCTACTGTCAGCTGCCGATAACTCTGTTATAAAACATGATCATCTCATACAATAAAATTTAGCATCATGCCTTGACCATATCACATCACAACATGCCCTGCAAAAACAAGTTAGACATCCTCTACTTTGTTGTTGCAAGTTTTATGTGGCTGCTACGGGCTGAGCAAGAACCGTTCTTACCTACGCATCAAAACCACAACGATATTTCGTCAAGTTAGTGCTGATTTAACGTTCTCAAGGACCGGGTGTAGCCACACTCGGTTCAACTAAAGTTGGAGAAACTGACACCCGCCAACCACCTATGTGCAAAGCACGTCGGTAGAACCAGTCTCGCGTAAGCGTACGCGTAATGTTGGTCCAGGCCACTTCATCCATCAATACCGCCGAACCAAAGTATGACATGCTGGTAAGCAGTATGGCTTGTATCGCCCACAACTCACTTGTGTTCTACTCGTGCATATAACATCTACGAATAAACCTGGCTCGGATGCCACTGTTGGGGAACATAGTAATTTCAAAAAAAAATCATACGCATACGCAAGATCATGGTGATGCATAGCAACAAGAGGGGAGAGTGTTGTCCACATACCCTCGTAGACTGCAAGCGGAAGCATTAGCACAACGCGGTTGATGTAGTCGTACGTCTTCACGATCCGACCGATCTAAGTACCGAACGTACAGCACCTCCGAGTTCAGCACACGTTCAGCTCGATGACGTCCCACGAACTCCGATCCAGCAGAGCTGTCGGTGTCAAAGCCGGTGGATCTCGGGTAGGGGGTCCCGAACTGTGCGTCTAGGCGGATGGTAACAGGAGACAAGGGACACGATGTTTTTACCTAGGTTCGGGCCCTCTCGATGGAGGTAAAACCCTACTCCTGCTTGATTGATATTGATGATATGGGTAGTACAAGAGTGGATCTACCACGAGATCAAGGAGGCTAAACCCTAGAAGCTAGCCTATGGTATGATTGTTGTAATGGTTGTTATGTCCTATGGACTAAAACCCTCCGGTTTATATAGACACCAGAGAGGGCTAGGGTTACACAGAGTCGGTTACAATGGTAGGAGATCTACATATCCGTATCGCCAAGCTTGCCTTCCACGCCAAGGAAAGTCCCATCCGGACACGGGGCGAAGTCTTCAATCTTGTATATTCATAGTCTTGGAGTCCGGCTGACGATGACAGTCCGGCTGTCCGGACACCCCCTAGTCTAGGACTCCCTCAGTAGCCCCCAAACCAGGCTTCAATGACGATAAGTCCAGCGCGTATGTAGTCTTCGGCGTTGCAAGGCGGGTTCTCCTTTAAGTTCCACGTACCTGCCGAACAATGTTCGGCTTCCTTATCAATGTCGCGCTTCTTGGCTTCCACGCCCAATAAAGGCCTTCTTCCACGCGTTGCACGAATGCGAAAAGCCAGGGTATCTTTTATGTTTTACCCCCTAGCTGTGCAAATAATCTGCCTATAAGAGAGGTAAGAATCCATATCCAAATCACACCATCTTCCTTCCGCGAGTACTCATCGGAGCGCTTCTGACCAAGAATCCATTCCATCATGGACCGTCGATGCGGCTCCTCTTCTCGCGCTCCCAGCCCTCTGCCGGGAGATTGGAGGAGATGTTACATCCCACAATGAGCTGGTGGCGCCCAAGTGGAGGATATCTCCTCCGGCCTTCATGGTTCCGGTTCGAGCCGGGCTGGCCACCTATAAAGGTGGGAAGCAAGCGGAGGCTACCCCAAGTCCCAACAAAGGGGAGCGGGTATGCTTCATCCCTTATCTGATAAGGGAGCTCGGATTTCCTATACATCCATTCCTCCGCGGGCTCCTGGAGTTCTACGGACTCCAGCTCCATCACCTCACGCCCGCCTCAATCCTGCACATTGCGGGTTATGTAGCCCTTTGCGAGCTGTTTCTGGGCGTCGAGCCCCATTTTGCACTGTGGAAGAGGTTGTTCTGCCTTGTACCCCGCTCTCACGAGGGGTCCATATATCAAGTGGGTGGTGCCGAAATATGGCGCATCGCCGGGACCGGATATGTATTCGGAACCCCTAAGAAGGCGTCCGAAGACTGGCCCTCAAAATGGTTTTACGTAGAAGACACTCCGCTGCCGGACCCTGTTCGGATCGGCCTCCTGGAGTTCAGTGATGCTCCTTTGAAGAAACGCCTCAGCTGGCGCCCACGGAGCCCCCAGCTGGAGGAAGACAAGAGCGTCCATTATTTGATGGGCCGGATAAGGTTACTGGCCCATTCCGGGTTGACCATGATTGGAGTCATGGCAACGTGCATTATCTTGAAGTGCAGCGGCTGCGATCGAGGCCACCCTATGTGGGATTTCAACGGGGAGGACGATGCCACCCGTCATGGCCGTAAAGGGCCGGGATCGGCCGAAGACCTGGCGAAGATCCTGTCCGGCCTGTACAAGGGGGAGAAGGAGGATTTCCTCCAGACGAGCCCGTTGGATGGGTTCTCCATGAATAACCCTCGGTGTTGGGTAAGCAAACACTTTAAGTGCCCGACCCATGCTTTCAAAGTTTAAGCTTCTTATATTATGCTTTCGACGCAGGAGTTGCGTCGGGTTGTGGAGGGCATGCTTAGTCCAGCTCCGCAGCCCGAGGATCCAGAGAGATCCCAGGATCCGGCCTCCGAAGAGGATCTGGACATTAAGGTGGAGCTAATCGACGGGGTGTTCCACCAGCTCAGCATGGATAATGCTTTAGTCGCCATTACGGCTGACTACCCCGGACTATATCTGGCTTCCCAGGTGATTGTGACCGAAGTCCTGATGCCATTATTTCTTCCTTGCTCATTTCTGACCACCGTATATGATGGTGCTTTGCAGGAAGCGTCTTTAAGGCGGGAAGCCGAGCCTGCGGCGGCTGCTCAACAAAGGTCAGTCCGGCCCAGTAGGCGGAAGAGGAGTGCGGCGCGGATTGAAACGTCGCCGCAAAGGTATAGATCACAGTTCGTTATTTAGAGCAACGTTCCTAGGAAGCATTTGAATGCTCATGACCTTTGTAGGAGAAAAAAGTGCCGCGGATCTGCGCGGCGAGAGGTTGCCAATCCAACCTCTACCAGCCGAGCTCCGGCACTGGGCTGGAGGGGGAGGCGAGCAAAGCGCGAGCGGATACTCCTCCAACGGAGGATGCCGGCAGCGGTGTCGCCACCAAATCCGAGGTGAGAGCGCCATGAACCACGGCGCCGCCGGACAGTTTTTTCGTGACGCTGCTTCTCCCCGAGGCGTTGAATGCCTTTAACGCAGGGGACGCGCACTTTTGCCGTGCTTCTCAAGATGGTTTGACCAGCAGCGAGCAGTATGTAAAAGACATACGGGTAAAAGAATTTAATAGTTGTATATGCCAAGAGTCTCCCGAGACTTAAAGTAGCTATATTAACTGATTTAAGGATCATTTGAAGCGTAGGATCTTACAGAGAAGAATACCCAACGGTCTCGGGGAGCTGCAAGAGTGCAAGGCCCAACTCGAGGCCGCACTTGCTGCCGAGGAGGAAACAGATACCCCTCCCGGTAACACATTATTTTAAAAGATAAGTGGTGGCGGCATACGCGCAAGTCTAATAATGACATTGCGGTCTTTGCGGACAAGATCCGGACAGCAAGAAGCATCTGCGCCCGGTGAAGGCAGGAGAGGGTGCTGCATAAGGTGCAGACAAAGAGGAACAAGCTCCGGGATGCCCACGCCCAGCTCGGAGAAGAGCTGAAAGGTGTTCGGGCCGAGCTGTGCAGCTCAGATTAAGGAGAATCGGCAACCGTCGCGGCATCTATAGTAAGTGCTTGGCGAACTCCTTTGAAAATAAGAGTTCGGCGAGAAGTCAATTGACAAAATATGTGCTCAGAGGTATACTCACAGAGCCCCTGCTGGAGGAGATGCCCGTATCAGCGGGTGATCAACTTCGAGCTGTTGCGGCTGCTCGAGCGAGTTCGGCGAGCAATGAGCGGCGTCGTCCGAGCTTTATGGCCAGCCCTCTCCCTACCCGAGGGCCTTGGGGAGCTTGCGGAGAAGCTTGAGGTCTTGCGGCAGCTTCCGTTTATGGAAGATTTGACTGCCGCCAAGGTGCCGAGGAGGCTGGGCCATGGTGAAGCAGCGGTACAGAAGGCGGATCCCAACCACATGGCGAGGTCGGACTGTGGGGCCCGATGGGAAGGAGATCCTGTGAGTTTAGTATCTGGCCAAGTAGAGTTGGCCGCTAAATTTTCCCAACGGATATAAATTGGACAGCTGTTAGGCGGGATTGAGGAGGAATACTGATCGATCAATTTGACAATGTATTTTAAAATGACATGTAAAATGCCTTCTAGCCGGATTGTAGATCGTTTGTCTTTGCCGACCTTTTCGCTTCAACCTCGGGACCCTAGAGTCCGGAGTGTGTCCGAATACCTTCTCGGTTAAGAAACAACCGGGGCATGCATGGAGACCAGGCGTAGGGGTCATTAGTGCTTTATCAGACAAGTGCCCAACTAGTTATGTTATATTACATGGTTAGTAAGAAACATCTTCTAGGGAGAATAGTTCCGTTAAGGGTTCCTTTCCCTGGGAGGCATGCCCTAAAGTGCATGTCCGGACTGCGAAAAGAGCAGAAAAACATCTGGGGGCAGATAAATAAGTGGGAAAAAAATCATCTTTCAAGTCACCGACCGAATATTCCCTTAAGAACGCTAGCTTTCGGCTTCACCCAGTTTGAGGTACACATCCGGTGACCCGTGATAAATAATCGCAGAGGTGCTCCCTTTACCTCCTAGCTGAACAATCGGGAACGTAGGGGTAAGCACAGGAGCCAGGCAACCCAGCTTGGCCAAAACTTAAGTCATATCGATGCATATAATGGTGAATAAAAGGTACATGTGGAAGCTTGACACATGTGCTGGGCATGAAGCCCTTATAATTAAGCTTCTGGTAAAGAAGCCCCCAGGTATAATGAGTGCGGAAGGCACATCAAGTGCGTGCGAACAATGCGCAAGTAGGCCTTTAAGGGCTTTTTAGGAAAAGGGGTGAGAGAAGAAAGAGAAACAAAAGACAGCTGAAGTGTAAAAATTTGGACGGGGGAAGGGGACGAACTCTTAGTCCGGCGCTAGGCATAGAATCTTCGGAGGCGGGCTGCGTTCCATGGGTTCAGCTCGAGTCGGTTGTCTGACGCATTTCGTAGACGGTACGCTCCACCAGTCAAGACTTGATCGATGATGAAGGGGCCTTCCCATTTGGGCTTAAGCTTGTCATTTTTCTTGTCCGGCAGGCTAGAACAAGTTCTCCAACGTTGTAAGTCTTGGCCCGTACTTCTCTGCTTTGATATCTTCGAGCCTGCTGTTGATAGAATGCGGAACGAGCCTTGGCGACGTTGCGTTCTTCCTCCAATGCGTCTAAGCTGTCCTGCCGATCCAGCTCGGCTTCTCTTTCTTCGTACATGCGCACTCGAGGTGAGTCATGAATGATGTCGCAGGGCAGAACTGCCTCTGCGCCGTATACCATAAAAAATGGTGTGAATCCGGTAGTACGGTTGGGCGTTGTCCGCAGCCCCCAGAGTACAGAGTCGAGCTCCTCTACCCAGTGCGTGTCAGATTTCGTAAGTGACCGCACTAGTCTGGGTTTGATGCCGCTCATTATTAGACCATTTGCTCATTCCACTTGACCGTTGGTTTGAGGATGATAGACTAAAGCGTAATCGAGCTTAATGCCCATATTTTTGCACCATGATTTAACCTCGTCGGCCGTGAAATTCGTGCCGTTATCGGTGATGATGCTGTGGGGGACACCATAACGGTGTACTACCCCGGATATGAAGTCTATCACTTGTCCGGACTCTGCCGTTTTAACTGGCTTGGCCTCTATCCATTTGGTGAATTTATCCACCATGACCAATAGGTACCTTTGCTTGTGGGTTCCCCTTTAAGGGTCCAACCATGTCAAGCCCCTGCATGACGGCGGGTAATGGTTATAGTTTTGAGGGCGGTGGGTGGCATATGGCTCTGATTAGCAAAGAGCTGACAACCGACGCATCTTTGGACTAAGTCCTAAGCATCTACCCGGGCCGTCGGCCAATAAAATCCTATACGGAATGCCTTTCCTACAAGGGCCCGAGCTGCGGCGTGGTGTCCGCCTAGTCCGGCATGAATTTCAGCCAGAAGGTTTCGCCCTTCTTCTTCGAAGATACACCTTTGAAGGACTCCGGTTGTGCTTTTCTTATAGAGTTCTCCCTCATGGACCTTGTAGGCTTTGGATCGCCGAACTATGCAGCGGGCCTCATTTTGGTCTTCGGGAAGTTCCTGCCTAAGCAAGTAGGCTAGGAATGGCTCTGTCCATGGGGCGATTACCGCCATTATGTCGTGGGCTGAAGGTGTTATTTCATCGTCTGAATCGCCGATTATGTCAGATTGCTCTGTGTCGGTTGGTGCGGCTGCTTCCGGTTTGTTATTTCCGGACTCCTCTTCCCATAGTACGGAAGGCTTAAACAGCCGTTCCAGGAAGATGTTGGGGGGACCACGTCATGTTTTGCGCCGATGCGTGCCAATACGTCGGCCGCTTGGTTATTATCCATGGCTATGTGGTGGAATTCAAGTCCTTCAAACCGAGCTGACATTTTAAGGACATCGTTACGATAAGCTGCCATTTTCGGATCCTTGGCGTCAAAGTCTCCATTTACTTGGGATATTGCGAGGTTTGAGTCCCCGCGCACCTCTAGGCGTTGAGTGCCCATGGAGATTGCCATCCGGAGGCCATGTAAGAGGGCCTCGTACTCGGCTGCGTTGTTGGAGTACGTGTACATTATCTGAAGTACGTATTGGACTGTGTCCTCGGTTGGGGACGTCAATACGACGCCAGCCCCCAATCCGGCCAACATTTTGGACCGTCGAAGTGCATAATCCAATTGGAGTATCGCCGTACTCTTTAGGGAGTTGACTTGATCCACTCAGCGACAAAGTCAGCCAAAACTTGCGACTTTATAGCTCCGAGGTTTGTAAGTTATATCGAATGGTAAGAGCTCGATGGCCCATTTTGCAATTCTGCCCGTCGCGTCGCGGTTGTTTATATTGTCATTTAGGGGTACTTCGGAGGCCACTGTTATCGAGCACTCTTGAAAGTAGTGTCGGAGCTTCAGGGATGCCATGAACACCGCATACGCTATTTTGATAGTGCGGGTAATGGGACTTGCAGGGAGTTAAAACAGTGGATACGTAGTACACTGGCTTTTGAAGAGGGAATTTATGACCTTCTGTCTCTCGTTCTACGACGAGTACCGCGCTTACAACTTGATGTGTTGCCGCGATGTATAACAACATTGGTTCGCCCAGGTTAGGCACAGCCAGGACCGGATTTGTTGCCAATATGGCTTTTATTTCTTCTAGTCCGGTAGGGGCAGCATCCGTCCACTCGAAGTGTTCGGTGCGTCTGAGGAGGCGATAGAGGGGCAATGCCTTTTCTCCCAAACGGGAGATAAAGCGGTTTAGAGCCGCCACGCATCCAGTCAATTTTTTTATCTGTTTGAGGTCTTTTGGAATATCCAGCTGTGACAGAGCTCGGATCTTAGCTGGGTTCGCTTCGATTCCTCTACCGGATACAATGAAGCCCAGGAGCTTTCCGGCTGGTACGCCGAAAATGCATTTCTCCGGATTCAGCTTGATGTCATATGCTCGGAGGTTGTCGAATGTGAGCCTCAAATCGTCTACTAGAGTTTCGACGTGTTTGGTTTTGACGACTACGTCGTCTATGTATGCCTCTACTGTTTTGCCGATCTGGGTGGCCAGACATGTCTGAATCATCCGCTGATATGTTGCGCCGGTGTTTTTAAGTCCGAAGGGCATCGTGTTGAAGCAGAATGGTCCATATGGAGTAATGAATGCCATTGCGGCTTGGTCCGCTTCCGCCATCTTAATTTGATGGTAGCCGGAGTATGCGTCCAGGAAGCACAATGAATCGTGCCCTGCGGTAGCATCGATTATTTGGTCGATGCGGGGGAGGGGGAAGGGATCCTTTGGGCAGGCCTTGTTGAGGTCTTTAAAATCGACACATAGGCGCTAGGATTTGTCCTTCTTTGGTACCATTACCAGGTTTGCTAGCCAGTCCGGATGTTTGATGTCTCTAATGAATCCGGCTTCCAATAGTTTGGCTAGTTCTTCTCCCATTGCCTGTCTTTTGGGTTCGGAAAATCGTCGAAGAGCCTGTTTGACTGGCTTAAATCCTTTTAGGATATTTAGGCTATGCTCTGCCAATCTGCATGGGATTCCCGGCATATCTGAAGGGTGCCAGGCAAAAATGTCCCAATTTTCCCGAAGGAATTCTCGCAGTGCGGCGTCTACATCAGGGTTCAATTGTGCCCCGATGGAGGCCGTCTTTGTCGGGTCCGTTGGATGGACCTGGAATTTTACTATTTTGTTCGCTGGTTTAAAGGAGGTGGACTTGGATCTCTTATCGAGTATCACATCGTCCCTATTCACTGTAGAGCGCAGCGCGGTGAGTTCTTCTGCCGCTAGGGCTTCGGATAGTGCCTCCCAGGCTAATGCGGCTGTCTTGTTTTCGGCGCGGAGTGCTATGTCCGGATCACTCACGAGAGTGATTATTCCGCCGGGCCCAGGCATTTTAAGCTTCATGTACCCGTAATGGGGTACGGCTTGAAAAATTGTGAATGCCTCCCGTCCTAATATAGCGTGATATCTGCTGTTGAACAGGGCAACTTGGAACGTGACTTCTTCGGACCTGTAATTGTCCGGCGTGCCGAATACCACATCGAGTGTGATTTTTCCGGTGCAGCGTGCTTCCCAGCTAGGGATTATTCCTCTGAAGGTTGTGCTGCTTCGCTCAATGCGGCTCCAGTCTATTTCCATTTTTTGAAGAGTTTCCTCATAGATGAGGTTTAATCCGCTGCCGCCATCCATGAGTACCTTGGTGAGTCGAAAGCCGTCCACTATTGGACTAAGGACCAATGCGGCTAGTGCTCGGGCTGTTCGGAATGTAGGTTCGTCACTGTCGTTGAAGGTGATGGCTGTGTCGCTCCATGGATTTGTTGTTGCTACTTGGTAGACTTCGGCGAGGCTGCGGATTGTTCGTTTCTGCATGTTATTTGATGCGAAAGTCTTGAAGACTGTTGATATCGTACCAGTATTGTTGGAGTGGTGTTCCGGGGCTAGAAGCTCCTCGCCACTTTTGGCCACCTACCGTAATATCCAACATGCTCGAAGGCTATGTGTTGGGGTGGCGCCCTCTGTACTGTGAATTTTACAGGGTTCGCTAAGCCATCCCTCTAGTACGGTTCCGTGCCCCTTATGGGGTTTGTGCTTTTTGGTTTTTGCACCTGGTGCCTGAGTGTAATGCACCCTTTTGTTGCGGACTAGGGTTGTATTCGGGGCCGGATTGTCCCAAAATTTATTTTCGGTTTTCCGGAAACTCTCCATCGCACGATACTTTTCGTACTATGGACCTTGGTCGTGGCGTGTAACGTCACGACGGCTAATGGCGTTCAAGATTCCCTCGTCCGTGCAATTATTGCAAAAGATTGAGATTGCGTTTTCCTCTTGGCAGTCCTTTATCCTATCCATAACCAGGAGGAATCTGGCCCAGTAATGATGTACTGTTTCAGCAGGCTCTTGCCGGATTAGAGATAGGTCGCATATGTCTGGGCGGGTGGGTGGAATTGAGTCCAGAACCCTACCCATCTCGAGGTTCAAGGGCCGAGAAGCTTCCGAATTTGGAAGCTTGGAGAGTGGAATGTTTTCCAACGAGTCCGGTCCGATGCCTGACTTTAGGTTCAGCGCTTGGTCGAAGTCCGTCCCTCCGCGGGAATCCGGCATGGAGGGTTCGGAAGCCCGGACATGACTAGTTTTCAATATAGGAGAAGAGTCGCCGTGATGTTCCTCTACCACTGAGACGTGGTGGGTAACCTGGGGAGAGTTAATCTCTCTCAGATCGGTTTTAAGCCCAATCTGATTGTAGTCTGTAGCGACTCCCAGGGCGGCGATGCGATCCAAGAGTTCGTTTACGGACGAGAGCTCTGTTGGATCCAGCTTCTCGGCGAATTCCGAGTTGATGTGAAGATTGCTTTTGATGACCCGAGAGGTCATCGTCGTAGCGGTGGCCGGACAGGCGGTCATGAGAAAACCACCTAGCCGGATAGTTTGGCCGGCGGCCAAGGCTCCTTTGGTGAAGATACCGTCCTTGAAGACGGGAATAGGCATCCTTCCTATCAGTGACGGCACAGAGGAACTCTCAATGAAAGCACCAATGTCGGTGTCAAAACCGGCGGATCTCGGGTAGGGGTCCCGAACTGTGCGTCTAGGCGGATGGTAACAGGAGACAAGGGACACGATGTTTTACCCAGGGTTCGGACCCTCTTGATGGAGGTAAAACCCTACTCCTGCTTGATTGATATTGATGATATGGGTAGTACAAGAGTGGATCTACCACGAGATCAAGGAGGCTAAACCCTAGAAGCTAGCCTATGGTATGATTGTTGTAATGGTTGTTGTGTCCTATGGACTAAAACCCTCCGGTTTATATAGACAGGAGAGGGCTAGGGTTACAGAGTCGGTTACAATGGTAGGAGATCTACATATCCGTATCGCCAAGCTTGCCTTCCACGCCAAGGAAAGTCCCATCCGGACACGGGACGAAGTCTTCAATCTTGTATCTTCATAGTCTTGGAGTCCGGCTGACGATGAAAGTCCGGCTGTCCGGACACCCCCTAGTCCAGGACTCCCTCAAGAGCTTTGCGGGAGAGTTCCGTCAGCACGACGGCGTGATGACGGTGTTGATGATGCTACCGACGCAGGGCTTTGCCTAAGCACCGCTATGATATTACCGAGGTGGAATATGGTGTTGGGGGGCATCGCACATGGCTGGGAGAGATCAACAGATCAACTTGTGTGTCTAAAGGTGCACCCCTGCCCCCGTATATAAAGGGGCAAGGGGGGAGGCCGGCCGGCCCTGTAGGGTGCGCCAGGAGGAGGAGTCCTCCTCCTAGTGGGAGTAGGACTCCCCTTTTCCTAGTCCCACTAGGAGGGGGAAGGAAGGAGATGGGGAGGAGAAGGAAAGAGGGGGCGCAGCCCCTCCCCTAGTCCAATTCGGACTAGGCCCATGGGGAGCACGCGGCCAGCCCTCGTGGCTTCTCTTTTTCCCTTAAAGCCCACTAAGGCCCATATGTACTCTTGTATTCCCGTAACTCCACCGGTACTCCGAAAAATACCCGAATCACTCGGAACCTTTCTGATGTCCGAATATAGTCATCCAATATATCGATCTTTATGTTGATACGTCTCCAACATATCTACTTTTGCAAACACTTTTGCCCTTGTTTTGGACTCTAACTTGCATGATTTGAATGAAACTAACCCGGACTGATGCTGTCTTCAGCAGAACTGCCATGATGTTGTTTTATGTGTAGAAAAGAAAAGTTCTTAGAATGTCCTAAAAATCCATGGAGGCACTTTTTGGAATTAAGAAGAATTTCTGGGCGAAAGAAATACACCAGGGGGACCAGGGCCTGTCCACAAGACAGGGAGGCACCCCCCCCCCCGTAGGGCACGCCCCCTATCTCGTGGGCCCCCTGGACCTCCACCGACCTCAACTCCAATTCCATATATTCATGTTCAGGGAGAAAAAAACCAGAGAGAAAGTTTCATCGCGTTTTACGACACGGAACCGCCGCCAAGCCCTAATCTCTCTCGGGAGGGCTGATCTGGAGTCCGTTCGGGGCTCCGGAGAGGGGGACTCGTCGCCATCGTCATCATCAACCATCCTCCATCACCAATTTCATGATGCTCACCGCTGTGCGTGAGTAATTTCATCGTAGGCTTGCTGGACGGTGATGGGTTGGATGAGATTTACCATGTAATCAAGTTAGTTTTGTTAGGGTTTGACCTCTAGTATCCACTATGTTCTGAGATTGATGTTGCTATGACTTTGCTATGCTTAATGCTTGTCACTAGGGCCCGAGTGCAATGATTTCAGATCTGAACCTATTATGTTTTCATGAATATATGTGTGTTCTTGATCCTATCTTGCAAGTCTATAGTCACCTATTATGTGTTATGATCCGACAACCCGAAGTGACAATAATCGGGATACTTTCATTGATGACCATAGTTTGAGGAGTTCATGTATTCACTATGTGCTAATGCTTTGTTCGGTTCTCTATTAAAAGGAGGCCTTAATATCCCTTAGTTTCGCTAGGACCCGCTGCCACGGGAGGGTAGGACAAAAGATGTCATGCAAGTTCTTTTCCATAAGCACGTATGACTATTTACGGAATACATGCCTACATTACATTGATGAACTGGAGCTAGTTCTGTGTCACCCTATGTTATAGCTATTACATGACGAATCACATCCGGCATAATTATCCATCACTGATCCATTGCCTACGAGCTTTTCACATATTGTTCTTTGCTTATTTACTTTTCCGTTGCTACTGTTACAACTACTACAAAAACCCAAAAACATTTGTCTTTACTTTTGCCACCGTTACCTTTATTATCATACCACTTTTGCTACTAAATACTTTGCTACAGATACTAAGTTATCCAGGTGTGGCTGAATTGACAACTCAACTGCTAATACTCAAGAATATTCTTTGGCTCCCCTTGTGTCGAATCAATAAATTTGGGTTGAATACTTTACCCTCGAAAGTTGTTGCGATCCCCTACACTTGTGGGTTATCAAGACTAATTTCAGGCGCCGTTGCCGGGGAGAATAGCTCTATTCACTGAGTCACTTGGGATTTATATTTGTTGATCACTATGAAGAACTTGAAAGACGACCAAACTACTATTTTGCCCTCAACTACGAGGGGAGGTAAGGAACTGCCATCTAGCTCTGCACTAGATTCTCCTTCCGTTATTAGTAAGCTTGCGACACCTAAACCTACCACTGCTATGAATTCTGATATGTCGCATGTAATTGATGATGCCACTTCTGCTATGCATGATGAAACTACTTCTGTGCGTGATACTACTTTGCCATTAGGTGAATTTCTTGATGAACAACTTGCTAGAGTTAGGGGAAATGAGATTACTGAAGATCCTATTATTGATGATAGTGATGATGAAGGTTCTCCCAATGATTATGTATTGCCTGTTGTTCCTAAGGGTTATGTTATGAATGAAGAAGCTGCTAGGGAAATCTTTGCTTGCAATGATAGATATGATCTTAAGAAATTATTAGCTAAATGGAAGCAGCAGTCTCTTAATGCTAGAATGAAACCCGACCTGCTTTTGCTACTTCACCTATCGTATTCTTGATAAGGATTATGAATTCTCTGTTGATCTGAGATTATTACTTTAGTTGAATCTGATCCTTTTATGGCCTTGAATCAAACTGTTAGGCACATCTTACCAAGTTGAATGATATAGCCACCTGTTTACTAATGATGATAAGTCTCTATTATTATATCCTTAAGATATTTCCGTTCTCTTTAAAGGGTGATGCTAAGACTTGGTATAATTCTCTTGCTCCTGGTTGTGTCGTAGTCCCTGAGGATATGATTTATTACTTCTCGCTAAATATTTCCTGCTCATAAGAAACAAGCTGCCTTATGGAAATATATAATTTTGTGCAAATCAAAGAAGAGTCTCCCACAAGCTTGGCGAGGCTTCTCCGGTTACTTAATGCTTTGCCTGATCATCCTCTCAAGAAAAATGAAAAACTTGATATCTTTTATAATGGACTAACCGATGCTTCCAAGGACTACTTGGATAGTTGTGCTGGTTGTGTTTTCAGGGAAAGAATAGTCGACGAAGATGAAATATTATTGAATAATATGTTGACTAATGAAAATAATTGGACTCTTCCTGAGCCAATTCCTGAGGCAATTCCTGAACCAATTGAGCCAACTCCTGAGCCTATCCTAAACCCACTCCGAAAAAGAGAGGTGTTTTATTTCTCAGTCCTGAAGATTGCAAGAGGCAAAGAAATCAATGAAAGAAAAAGGTATTAAAGCTGAAGATGTTAAGAATTTACCTCCTATTGAAGAAATACATGGTCTTATTATACCGCCTGTCGAAGAACCACATTGTCTTGATAACCCAACACAGGTAGTAAAGGTAAATTCTCTCTATAGATATGATAAAGTTGAAATCCCCTCTACTAAATTTCATAGTCCATGCTTAGATGAATTTGATAACTTTATGGCTAGACAAGAAAGTTTTAATGCTTATGTTGGTAGAGAGTTAAAGAATAATACTTTCAAGATAGGACGCGTGAGCGATAATATGGCTAGAGTTAAAGGTGAACTCCAACTCATTAGCAAATATGCTTCTATGGTTGCTACTCAAGCTGAGCAAGTACTCAAAGCTCAAAATGATTTGCTTGATGAATTAAATAATAAAAATGACTTTGCTGTTAGAGTGGCTACTAGAACTGGTAGAATGACTCAGCAACCTTTGTATCCTGAAGGCCACCCTAAGAGAATCGAGCAAGATTCTCAGAGAAATAATTTAGAGGCACCTAGTTCTTCTAAAAAGAAGAAAAAGAAAAACGATAGAACTTTGCATGCTTCTAGTGAACCTACTGTAGACACACCTGAGAATCCCAATGATATTTCTATTTCTGATGCTGAAACACAACCAGGTGATGAACATGAACTTAGTGATAATGTTAATGATAATGTTCATGTTGATGCTCAACCTAGCAAAAACAATGAAGTAGAGATTGAACTTGTTGTTGATCTTGATAACCCACAATCAAAGAATCAACGTTATGATAAGAAAGACTTTGTTGCTAGGAAGCACGGTAGAGAAAGAGAACCATGGGTTCAGAAACCCATGCCCTTTCCTCCTAAACCATCAAAGTCAAAGGATGATGAGGATTTTGAGCGCTTTGCTGAAATGATTAGACCTATTTTCTTACTTATGCGCTTAACTGATATGCTGAAAGTAAATCCTTATGCTAAGTATATGAAGGATATCATTACAAATAAAAGAAAGATAATGGAAGCTGAAATTTCCACCATGCTTGCTAATTACACTTTTAAGGGTGGAGTACCAAAGAAACTTGGAGATCCGGGTGTACCAACTATACCATGCTCCATTAAAAGAAATTATGTTAGAACTGCTTTATGTGATCTTGGAGTCGGTGTTAGTGTTATGCCTCTCTCTTTATATCATAGACTTGAATTGGATAAGTTGACACCTACTGAAATATCTCTGCAAATGGCTGATAAATCAACTGATATACCTGTCGGTATTTGTGAGGATGTGCCTGTTGTGGTTGCGAATGTCACCATCTTAACGGACTTTGTTATTCTTGATATTTCCGAGGACGATAGTATATCTATTATCCTAGGTAGACCTTTTCTTAATACTGCAGGGGCTGTTATTGATTGCAACAAAGGCAATGTCACTTTTCATGTTAATGGTAATGAGCATACGGTACACTTTTCGAGGAAACAATCTCAAGTTCATAGCATCAATTCTATTGGAAAAGTTCCAACTATTATTATTGGAGGTTTTGAATTTCCTCTCCCTACTATCAAGAAAAAGTATGATATTCTTATTGTTGGGGATTTTCATATCCCCATTGAGGTAACTTAGTGTCATTTGAAATTTCTCCGGTTCCGTGTTATTCGGAATGAGTTTGTTAACAAGACTTGAACAAACCTTGTTAGTGGATTCATTTTGATGATCACGAGATGGATGAAACTAGAAGGCACAACCTTCTGTACCCTCTTTTTACTTTCTGTTATTTAGAATAAATAAAGCAAAAATAGTATTATCTGTCTGTTTTCTGAATTATACGTGCAATAAAAAAATAGTCCGAAAATAAAAGTGCTCCAAAGCCCTGCAAATTTAGTATGATTTTTTCTGGAATATTTGAGGATTTTAGGCACTGAAATCACTGCAGGAGGGGCAAGCACCAGGCCACGAGAGTGGAGGCGCGCCTGTCTCGTCAGGCCCCTGGTGGCCCCCTCCACTTATGCCAGCACCCACACACTTCATCTTCTACCCAAAAAAATCCCCATCCAGCTCAAGCACGAGTTCCAGCTCATTTTGCTGCGATTTTCGATCTCCTTGCTCAAAGCTCCATTCACAAAACTGCTTTGGGAGATTGTTGCTTGGTATGTGACTCCTCCATTGGTCCAATTAGTTTTTGTTCTACTGCTTTATTCATTGCAAATTGTTGCTGCATAGGTGACCATGTTCTTGAGCTTGCATGTTAAATTTTTGAGGTCCCAAGCAATTCTAATGCATTATATAGGCTCTAGGCACTTGTAGGAGTAGTTGCTACCAATCTTGTTTAGTTTCATTCACTTTTATTTTGAAGTTACTAAAATTTCAGAAATTTTTCAGAAAAAGAATTATGTCTAGGAGAATGTACCAAGGTGGTTCCTCGGTGAAGAAAGGGCCCAGGATTGCTATACGTGAGCAAGATGTTGAATTGCCAAGGGACGCGGATGTACGAGCTTGTGAGTGGCCATCCGATGATTTTATGGTCGAAGAAGGCTTCAAGGAGGAATTTGACGCGTATGTGCGTAATGCCGAGCTGGAGGACTTCTTACAAGATAAGTGTCCTCAGTACTGTCAATTGACTGATTGTTTTGTGCGGAGGTTCAAATATAACTGTGCGCGTAATTCTCCTAGTGTCATATTTTATATTTATGATGCATCTTATACCATGGATTTAGAGGATTTCACAACTGCTTGCAGACTCCCGCTGTGGGGTAATATTAATGATCCTCATAAATCTGAATTTGGAGATTTTCTTGCTAGTATTATTGTGGGAGAATCTAGGGACATAGCACAAGCTACCATAGGGAGCATTCGTTTTCCTGCCATGCATTATTTTGCTCTCTTTTTTGGTAGATGCATTAACGGTAAAGACGAAGCATGTCACATGTGTGTTCCTGATTTGTGTGTCCTCAAGAGTGTTGTGTCAGGTTATAAAGGTTATAACTTGGGGGCAATAGTTGCACGTAGGTTGCAGAATAATAGTAGAAAGGGAAATTTATTTGGAGGAATTTATGCAACCCGTGTGGCTAATTATCTTAATATAGCCCCACGAGAGGGGGATATGATATTACCTCATGTTTATTTGGATAAAGAAGCTATGTTCAATCATCAATTTCTTGCGAGGAATGAACAATTCCTCCATTATCGACTAATCTATGATGACATTTAGCGTCGTCCTGTTACTCTTCCTGCTCCCTACCTTTTTGATTATCTGGCAAAAGGAAGATATGTTGTTACCAGGGAGGAAGCAGCTGAACACGAGAGGAGAGCGGAGCAGCTCGCCAACACGCTGCAGCTCAGGAGGCGGTTGCCGCTGCATCTCAGTATGACCCCGGTTTCACTTATGGATATCAGCCAGGCGGTCCTTGGTACTAGACCAACTTAGGCCAAAAGCCTAAGCTTGGGGGAGTACGTATTTCTCACCGACTTTACATTCATGTTCACACACTAGTTGTCGGTGCTCATACTCTTTCATTGTATTTCCCATCCTAGTTTAAATTTCTTTTTCTAGTTTTCTTCTTGAAAAACCAAAAAAATTAGTTAGTTTAAATTCTATACTTGTAGTAGAATTAAAATGAAAACCCAAAAAGATTTCTAGTTCTTCTTTTTACTTGTTGGGAGCTTTCCCGTGTAAATGGTTTTATTTTCTTTTCTTTCCTTTGGGGGTCGAGAAGACTATACTGAAAATGCTTAGTGGCTCTTATATGCATGATTGTTTATTTAACTTAGAGCCCATATTACCCTTTCTTCTCTCTTGAGTTGAATGCTTGCAGATTCCAGCTTAGTCCAATGCACGTGCACTCTTATTATCATACACATCGTTTGGTCGTGCAAGTGAAAGGCAATAATGACAATATATGATGGACGTACTGGGATGAGAAAAGCTGGTATGAACTTGACCTCTCTTGTTTTTGTAAATACGATGAGTTCATCGTTTCTGAGTCAGCTTATTATGAAGTAAACATATTGGCAATGACATTGAGAGATTATAGTTGCTTGTGCCATGCTTGATTAGCTATGAGTTATAATGGTTTACCTTGCGTGCCAACATGCTATTAGAATGATTATGATGTGGTATGATGGGATCGTATCCTCCTTTGAATGAATTGAGTGACTCGACTTGGCACATGTTCACGCATGTAGTTGAATCAAATCAACATAGCCTTCATGATATTTATGTTCATGGTAGATTATATCCTATTCATGCTTGTATTCGGTGTGAATTAATTTTAATGCATGTTTACGACTGTTGTCGCTTTCTCAGTTGGTCGCTTCCTAGTCTTTTGCTAGCCTTCACCTGTACTAAGCGGGAATACTGCTTGTGCATCCAAACTCCTTAAACCCCAAAGTTGTTCCATATGAGTCCACCATACCTACCTATATGCGGTATTTACCTGCCGTTCCAAGTAAAAAAATTGTATGTGCCAAACTCCAAACCTTCAAACGAAATTCTGTTTTGTATGCTCGAGCAGCTCATGTTACAAATAGGGCTGCCTATATCTTCCATGCTAGGTGGGTTATTCTCACGAGGAGTGGACTCTGCTCCTCATTCACGAGAAAGGGCCATGGCCGGATGCCCATCCCATGATCCAAAAGATCAAAGCAAATCAAAATAATTAAACAAAACTCCCCTAGGGCTGTTGTTAGTCGGAGGCACTCGTTGTTTCGAGCAAGCCATGGATTGATGCTTGTTGGTGGTTGGGTGTAACACCCCAAAAATATAACCATGTTTTGATTATTAAAATTTTGCCAGGAGTTTAAAATTTTTGCTTTCTGGATTTTCTTTTGATTTCAGAACCCCTTTTTCTTTAATATTGTGAAGTTTTTGCCCCAAGTAAAAACTTTCCAAGATTATCATTGGACTTGTATACCCCCTCAAGAAAAACAATTCTTCTATCAGTGGATGTATTTGCATAATTATTTTTAGCTTTATTCTTTTAAAGTGATTTTTATAAGTTTTAGAGCCTCTTCTGCACTGCAACCATTTGATAAAAGCATCTAAAATTTTCACCAAAATTTGGGGATGTCATGTGGTGTTTTTAAATCACTCTGGAGCAAAAATATCTTTTATTCTTTGAAAATTTTGAGCTTCACCCCAAGTTTTCTAAACTGGTCGAGATGGTAGTATTGCGCTACAACCTATTTAAATATTTCTTTAAAAATTTACCAAGTATTTTGGAGATGTTAGTAGTAGTATATTATTCATTTTCATGCAAAACCCATGAATGTTCTTTGAAAAAATTGAGTAAAACATCCTCATTTGCATTCGGTCCACCTTGTTGCCTTTTCTACTTCAACTCCATTTTGTATTGCTCTTTTAGCTATGATTCTTTTCCTACTTATAGTCCTCCCTACAAAACCCTTAAGTCTGGGAGAGTGGACCCATTAGAGGATTTTTAGTACAAGCAATAATGCCATTTACCTTCTGTCCAGAACTGAAGTTTTGCGAAACTTGCACTAGCAAGTTTCTGGTTTTGCCCAAATGACCTTGCCACCATCACCTACACCAAGAGAGACACTCGTCTGAAGATTTTGGCCACCCCAAGAGTTGCCTAGATGCCCTTGGCATTCCGTCAAACACCTTGGGTGCATGGTCAGTTTTGACATGGTTTTGAGTTTGCATTATAAGCTTGATCCACTGACCCAGCAACCTTGTCCACTAAACTCCTAGATGCCTCTAACCTAGACCTGCTAATTGCTAGCCCCACCCAAGCTCTCTAACACACGCTGGCATTTCACCGAGCACTGGCGTGCATGCTCTGGGCGCGGCCAGAGCGCGAGTTTTGCACGTGCGTGCGCCCGAGTCGCCGCGTCTCGTTGCCGCCTCCCTGCGCCCGTTCTGATCCTCTTCCACTCGCAGCCAACGCACCTGCCCCCTCCCTCACCGCAGAGCCACCCCTGGAGCTCCACAGCGCCGCCGTCAGGTCAGCCGTGACCACTAGCGGCCGACCACAGCAGCCTCTTCCCTGGACGGCGCCGCCCGAGCCACTCCCGCTCGCCACCTCACCCCCGGAGCAGTGTCCGCTCGTCTGCTAGCTCCTGCCACCATCCCCAGCCCCGATATGTCGCCCTACTAGCTACAGCGAGGTGGTTCGCCGAGCTTATCTCCGGCCACCACGGAACCGACCTAGGCGCGCTATAAATAGGGACACCGAGCTCGTCTAGGCCTCAAGCAACCTTAGGCCACCCCTCTAGAGGCCCCATGGCCGGCAATTGAAGAGGGGAAGGTCGTCTTCCCCATCTCCGGTCGGCTCGACCGCCGCCACATCCCAGTCCATTTCGTCGCGAACAGAGCTTCTCCAGTCCATCCAGTGCCGCCAACCTTGTCCCCTCGACCTTGCGGAGCCGCCCAGCCTCTCAAACGCGATCGAAAACCACCATAGATCAAACCCCAATTCATCCCGAAGCTACCTCCGCCGCGGAGCTCGCCGCCGGTGACTCCCTCCATCCCCGCCAACCTGTCGACCACCGGGAGGACCGCCCTGGACTGGCGGATCCATCCCCGCCCTCAGAACCCTGCGAGGAGTTGTCGTTCACCGACGGCGATCGCGGAGCCCCGCCCCCGCTCGGACAGAGGAGGAGGGAGGCGCGGGCGACCGGTCAAACCTGACCAGTGGGCCCCCTGGACCCACTGTCAGTGACCCCGAGCCGGCCCGCGTGGTTTAAGTGGAAGCGTAAAGCGCAGAATACGCCTTCCCCTCGAACCGTTTTTCTTTTCGGTTTCTTTTATTTAATTTTTTTTAAAAACAGAAATTTGACTACTTTGACTGGCTATAACTTTTTAAATATAACTCCAAATGAGTTGATTCCTTTTCCTACTCTCTCAAATATTGCCTAGTTTATTTTCAGATTTATTTGAAAAAATTTCAGACAACTTTTTTGTACTGTTTTGAAACTATGTTTTAATTCAATATTTTGAAAAATAGGATTTTTGGAGAAGAAGAAAACTTTCAAAAGTTTTAGGATGCACCCTGCCTCTACGCAACTTGAAGGCAAGCATTCTGAACCCTGGCATAATATTATCGTGTGTTGCTTGATACGGTTACAACACCCCTCGTTTCGGAGTTTCGTTATTTTATGTGGTGATATGAACATACTCATAAGTGCATATTGGTGATTCCGTGCTTTTGAAATTGATGCGTGGAGATAGTACTCACCATCGTATGCCCCTCATGCATACCGGAAGGAATCCAGTAAGACCTCTGTCTTGGGTAGACACGGGCTTGTCTCTAGCCCTCCGTTAGGACGGTTGTGTCCGGTACGGTATGATGAGGTATGACGAGTGGTGATTCTGTCTGTTGGTTGAAATATATTGGTTATGCTAATCATGCAGGGAATACTTAAACCTCCTGAGTCGACCATAGATCGAGTCTTGTTCCAATAACCCCCATACTTGTTTCGTACTACCACTTGTCCCTGCTGTAGGTAGGGTACGGTTCAGTAAGTTGTCAACCCCTTTCTAGCACACACACCATACAGAGAGGCCATGGTGGAAGATACCGGCTACATCCGGTAGGCATGCCACCTGGTCCGGGGGCATGGGTGTTTTCGGTTGTAGCCGAGGGGGTAGCTCGCCTAGTTTGCACGCGTTATAAATTTGTGATCCCATGCTAATCGAGGTTGTAGCCTACCCACTTAAAGTTTTGCTTAAGGAGTGTCGTGGGTGATTCCAGACACCGATAAGTCAGGCTGGTGTGTGCGGTTAGGTGTGTTTTCAATTAAAAGACCGTAGGCGGAATTAGTCCGGATGGACTAGCGGAATCCGTTACTCGTGGGTAAAGAGTACACCCTCTGCAGAGATTATATCTATTCGAACAGCCGTTTCCATGGTTAAGGACTACAGTCTGGGTTGGGTCAAGTGTCAGTCTTAGTGTCGGTCTTCAAAAAACTGCTAAACCAGAACATGGATTATGACTTGTGAGTCATGATGATTATGATTATTATTATTATGGACTAACCCTTTATATTATTTGAATTTTTGAATATCCCTAGGACGGTTCTACCTCCTGGATATTCACTGTGATATTTACTTTATAAGCCCTTTATGTGGTGTATTTGAGGCCTTGATCGTGTCATGTTTGTTATATATTTACTTTATAAGCCCTTTATGTGGTGTATTGAGGCATGCTTGTTGTTGATTTTATTATAAGCCCTTTATGCGGTGTCGCTGAGACGCCCGACTGTGGCATGTTTGTTATGTATTTACTTTATAAGCCCTTTATATAGTGTCGCTGAGACGCCCGACTGCGGCATGCTTGTTATTTATTTAATTTATAAGACCTTTATGTGGTGTCGCTCAGACGCCCGACTGAGGCATTCTATCTCTACTCTCTAATTGCATTATTGGTATTTTATGTGAATAACTTGCTAACGTACCTCATGGATTTTATTTTATGACTCACGTTGCGATCATAGAATATTTTAGAGCATGATTATCATTTGTTATATTATACCCGTGTTCATAATGTTTGCGAGTACATTCAAAGTACTCACTGGCTTGTCCCTAGCTATTGTCTTGGCCAGATTTCTTGCTTGGAAAGGAGCGTTGCGATGACAGCCCCGTAAGCTAATCAATGGTGATAGCAGTCTCGCGAAGATAGGAATTATTGAGGTCAGTTGTTCCTATGGGAAATGGAGTCCCATAGACGCTGAGAGACCACAAACCGGTTCCGCCATCAGCCACTAGAAACCATTTGTTGTACTCATAGGTCGGAATGGTCTTGTACTACATATTTTGTATTTTTCTTGGAATTTTTGTATTAAGTTTGTGCCTCATCAGCTGACAGTAATCCTGGGGCTGGTGAGCACAAGGGCCATTTTTTGAAATTAATATCCCGAAAATCCGGTCCTGACAAACTTGGTATCAGAGCCAGGCTGACCATTGGCTAATCCTATCTTAGCCAGGTCAATAAACCTAGGTTAACCAAACCACCAGACCATAACCTAACCTCGGCCAAGCTTCTCGCGTAAGATAGCCCCATAGTGACCCGACACCTTTTGGTAGTCGGTGCCCAACCTATCAGCCTAGCCTGTCGATCACGCGCCAGTGACGGACACCTAAATTGTCTCATTCGCAAGCGTGCGAAGGAAGACTCCGTCCTCTTTTTCTATAGAAAGGGCATGCTAACCTCAACATAGCACAGCACAGCCTCTTCCCCAAACCGAGCCATAATGCCTGGCCCTGTCGTGCACAATGAAACCATGGCAAACAACCTTGGAGGTTTTGTGACTGTAGTAGCAAACCTCACCCGTCGTGCCTTTGCATTAGAGGAGCCTCCAGAATATGTGGTGTACCAAGGACCCGTGAGCGGTGAGAGCCGTCAATTCTGGGCCACTATGCACATCTACGATAGGGTTCTATCGCTAGAACGCCCCTACAGGTTCACCGGAAGGACAACTTCCTTTGAGCCACATGCCATCCAACTAGCTGCTCGAGAGGCTATAGTTCAACTCCGGCACTTGTCGCCCAGAGTTAACTATCGCTCGTTCTACTACTACCCCAGCCGTGACGGGTATGGTAGGCCACCCCAGGTTGTCAACGGAGATCACGAGACGGATCCTGCATTGTTGCATCAGGTGCGCTATGTAGGTGCACTAGAGGAACTGTTCGATCAAATCACCCTTGATCTGATCGCAGCTCGTGGAGAGCTGGTCTGCCGAGCCCCGGCAAGAGAAGAAGATGAGCCGACGCCGACAACCCAGTCGTGCTGTTCGGACACCCGATCGAGTCCTTGTGGTCTGCCCCAGCCATCGACCACAATACTTTGGTGTCCCCAGAAGTGCTTCGTCGCCTTTTGGGAACACGTTCTAGCGGGATTGTGGCCAACAATCCCCGGGATGGTCACCATCCTACCTCGACCCGACAGCCCCTCAACCCCCTCCCGCTAATCCCGATGGTGAAACCCGTGGAGAAGCCTCGACGTCCACAAGGCAGGCTCGTTTAGATATAAGCGAGGTAGACTAAGTCACTCGAGTAGTACCGAGTCTAAGTATGCCCACGCCCTGTAATTATGTAGTCTTGCATCGCTTTGAATAATCGCAGCCTGCTTGTGTGCCTCTGTTTTAATAGTAGCATGGCATAAATATGTTAGCATGCGGTTGCATTTTTTACAGGCACAGCTACCAAAACCACACCGACGACACCCATAGCAATACGTCACTTTTACGAGATATGTGTATCTGTAGCATTGACCCCGACCCCATGGAGTAGACTCGATAAACTAGTTTCCCTTCACCACAGTAAATAACCCAGCCCCAATGCTATATAAAAGGCCACCTCGTGACCTTACCAAGTACCCCTCACCTTGAGCACCACTCGCACAACCATTTCCATTGCCATGCCGAGCCCTAGTATTTATCTGAGAACTCCAGATGCAACTCCAGGCAGCTTTGTTAAAATTTTATGGGACTTTACCTGCAATACCATGAGTGCTATCCACCCACCCGAGTATGAGTTACTCAAATCGAGGATCACCCCATCCACCTCGAAATATTGTGCAGTGGTGCACGTCCCTCCCGCAAACCCAAACCAAGACCCCACATAAGCTTCCTTCATGGGGAAATCTATGTCGACTCCACATATGGCCATAGAAGCTCCTGCGTATGAGGCGCTTACTCGCCTTCGATTCACGATACCCTATGCCAGCGAACGAGGGTATTATTACTTCCCAAGTCGGGCAGCACCCAGAGAAGTAGCATCTTTTCCCGATGGATGAATCGAGAGAGACCCAGTACTGGCCAACCTTGCCCAGTATGTCATCGCTCAAGAGTGTTTGACCCAGCGAGTAATGGGCTATCTCCAGAACCTAACTGATTTGAATCCTCAGATCGCCATCAGTAGACCACTGAGGCCCAACCAGGAAAGGCACATTCATCGACTAGTCAATCCACTTCCCCCGATAGAAGATGAGTGTGCCCCAATTCCGGAGACTTTTTCTCAGGACCCTGTCCAATTACCATAGTCATTGTAGATGTCATTGTTGTGTTTATTGTCCCTGCAGTTATTTATGTGTTGCAACTTGTGTGTGGTATCCTAAATTTGTGTGATGAATTGAATCTTTAGTTTCAATCAATGTGAGTGATTTTTACTATGGTAAAATTTTATTAACTGTTTTCACTCTCAGTAAATCCAAAAGTGAGATTTCTCCCTGAGTTGTTGCGGCATATATTTCTTCTCGACATAGATTTTTTTATTCACACAGCACCATAACAGCAGACTCACGACCCCAACCACGTGACCAAGTGCAAATCCACGTGCACATTTTTGCACCAAACCAATCACCTCCCTAACACCCCCACAGTCTCAGAGGGAGGGATTTGTGAGTAATTACTTGGGTACAAGTTACCTCCGGCACCCTGACAGCAGTTAGCACCTGACACCGCACCTAATCCTCGTGATCACCGCCACCGCGGAGAGCTAACACTCGAGCGGCAGCATCACGACGATCATCGAGGATCATCACGCACAGGAGCACGGAGAACCCCAGCAAGGCCGCCAACCCTCCGCACATCAGGATCACGTACCCGTCCGGCATCACCTCCGCCATTAGAGCCTCGTCTCGAGATCCTGCAGACAGAAATAAAGGAGAAGGGAGGAGAAGGAGAAGCGAGGTCAGGTGGAGGAAGAAGAAGGAGCATCGCGGTCGTTTTATTGCTCGAGATCAGTGTACGGTGGGTGAAGTCCACCAGCGCCGCTCGTCGCTCGATTGCCGGTGTTCGGAGGCGAATCCGCGAGCAGTGCCGACAGCGCACTGGCCCGCGAGGTGAGTGCATGCTGCGCCGGCAGTTAGCACGCCGCGCACTACCGCAGTACGGCCTAGATGCCCTACGAGCTAGACGTCGCCGGTGGAGAAAGCGCGGGAAAGCGCGCGGGAGAAAGGAAGAAGAGAGAGCTAGAGGTAGAGGAAGAGACCGACAGTGGGCCCCGGGTCCACCTGTCAGCCGCAGAGAGCACTGTGCTCTCGGGTACGACCAGCGTATTTTCAGTAATTTAGAAGTTTATTCTAAATTTACTGTAACCAATAGTAGAAAATGACCGTAATTTTTTTTTCACGCAACACTAGTATGCCACACTGTAGTTTTACACCACTTATTGCCCACTCACTGTAGCTACGTTTTAATTACATGAGTAGGATGGTTATTTTTGTGATAGTAGGAGTAAATTTTTTCAAAACAACCCTTATCAAATCTCGAGGACGAGATTTTTTCTTAAGGGGGGTAGTGTTGTAACACCCCAAAAATTTAACCATGTTTTTATTATTAAAATTTTGCCAGGAGTTTAAAATTTTTGCTTTCTGGATTTTCTTTTGATTTCAGAACTGTGAAGTTTTTGCCCCAAGTAAAAACTTTCCAAGATTATCATTGGACTTGTATACCCCCTCAAGAAAAACAATTCTTCTATCAGTGGATGTATTTGCATAATTATTTTTAGCTTTATTCTTTTAAAGTGATTTTTATAAGTTTTAGAGCCTCTTTTGCACTGCAACCATTTGATAAAAGCATCTAAAATTTTCACCAAAATTTGGGGATGTCATGTGGTGTTTTTAAATCACTCTGGAGCAAAAATATCTTTTACTCATTGAAATTTTTGAGCTCTACCCCAAGTTTTCAAAACTAGTCCAATTGGTACCTTTGCACTACAACCCCTTTAAATAATTCTTTAAAAAAATTACCAAGTATTTTGGAGATGACAGTAGATGCATATAATTCATTTTCATGCAAAAACCCATGAATGTTCTTTGCAAAATTTGAGCAAAACATCCTCTTTTGCTCTCTGGACCAGTTTGGCCTTTTCTACTGCAACTCCATTTTGTATTGCTCTATTACACATGATTCTTTTTCCTACTTATAGTCCTCCCTACAAAACCCTTAAGTCCAGGAGAGTGGACCCATTGGAGGATTTTTAGTACAAGCAATAATGACATTTACCTTCAGTCCAGAACTGAAGTTTTGCAAAACTTGCACTAGCAAGTTTCTGGTTTTGCCCAAATGACCTTGCCACCATCACCTACACCTAGAGAGACACTGGTCTAAAGAGTTTGGCCACCCCAAGAGTTGCCTAGATGCCCTTGGCATTCTGTCAAACACCTTGGGTGCATGGTTAGTTTTGACATGGTTTTGAGTTTGCATTATAAGCTTGATCCACTGACCCAGCAACCTTGTCCACTAAACTCCTAGATGCTTCTAACCTAGACCTGCTAATTGCCAGCCCCACCCAATCTCTCTAACACATGCTGGCATTTCGCCGAGCGTCTGGCGTGCATGCTCTGGGCGCGGCCAGAGCGTGCGTTTTGCACGTGCGTGCCCCGACTCACCGCGTCTCGTTGCCGCCTTCCCCACGCCCATTCTGATCCTCTTCCACTCGCAGCCAACGCACCTGCCCCCTCCCTCGCCGCAGAGCCACCCCTGGAGCTTCACAGCGCTGCCGTCAGGTCGGCCGTGACCACTAGCGGCCAGCCACAGCAGCCTCTGCCCAGGAAGGCGCCGCCCGAGCCACTCCCGCTCGCCAACTCACCCCTGGAGCCGTGTCCGCTCATTTGCTAGCTCCTGCCGCCATTCCCAACCCGACACGTCGCCCTGCTAGCAACAGGAGGCGGTTCGCCGAGCTTATCTCCGGCTGCCACAGAACCGACCTAGGCGCGCTATAAATAGGACACCGAGCTCGTCTAGGCCTCAAGCAAACTCAGGCCACCCCTCTAGAGCCCCCATGGCCGGCAATCGAAGAGGGGAAGGTCATCTTCCCCATCTCCGGTCGGCTCGGCCGCCGCCACGTCCCAGTACATTTCATTGTGAACAGAGCTTCTCCAGTCCATCCAGTGCCGCCAACCTTCTCCCCTCGACCTTGCGGAGCCGCCAAGCCTCTCAAACGCGATCGAAAGCCACCATAGATCAAACCCCCAATTCATCCCAAAGCTACCTCCGACCGCGGAGCTCACCGCCGGCGACTCCCTCCATCCCGCCAGCCTGTCAACCACCGGGCGGACCGTCCTGGACTGGCGGATCCATCCCCGCCCTCAGAACCCCGCGGGGAGCTGCCGTTTGCCGACGGTGATCGCCGGAGCCCCTCCCCCGCTCGGACAGAGGAGGAGGGCGGCGCGGGCGACCCGTCAAACCTGACCAGTGGGCCCCCTAGACCCACTGTCAGTGACCCCGAGCCGGCCCACGTGGTTTAAGTGGAAGCGTAAAGCGCAGAGTACGCCTTCCCCTCGAACCGTTTTTCTTTTCTGTTTATTTTATCTATTTTTAAAAAAAACAGAAATTTGACTAAACTTTGACTGGCTATAACTTTTTAAATATAACTCCAAATGAGTTGATTCTTTTTCCTACCTCTCTCAAATATTGTCTAGTTTATTTTCAGATTTCTTTGAAAAAATTCAGACAACTTTTTTGTACTGTTTTGAAACTATGTTTTAATTCAATATTTTCAAAATTAGGATTTTTGGAGTAGAAGAAAACTTTCAAAAGTTTTAGGATGCACCCTGCCTCTACGCAACTTGAAGGCAAGCATTCTGAACCCTGGCATAATATTATCGTGTGTTGCTTGATACGGTTACAACACCCCTCATTTCGGAGTTTCGTTATTTTATGTGGTGATATGAATATACTCATAAGTGCATATTGGTGATTTTGTGCTTTTGAAATTGATGCGTGGAGATAGTACTCACCATCGTATGCCCTTCATGCATACCGGAAGGAATCCGGTAAGACCTTTGTCTTGGGTAGACACGGGCTTGTCTCTAGCCCTCCGTCGGGACGGTTGTGTCCGGTACGGCATGATGAGGTATGATGAGTGGTGATTCTATCTGTTGGTTGAAATATATTGGTTATGCTAATCATGCAGGGAATACTTAAACCTCCTGAGTCGACCGTAGATCGAGTCTTGTTCCAATAAACCCCATACTTGTTTCGTACTACCACTTGTCCCTGCCATAGGTAGGGTACGGTTCAGTAAGTTGTCAACCCCTTTCTAGCACACACCGTACAGAGAGGCCATGGTGGAAGATACCGGCTGCATCCGGTAGGCATGCCACCTGGTCCGGGGCATGGGTGTTTTCGGTTGTAGCCAAGGGGGTTGCTGCCCTAGTTTGCCCGCGTTATAAATTTGTGATCCCATGCTAATCAAGGTTGTAGCCTCCCCACTTAGAGTTTTGCTTAACGAGTGTCGTGGGTGATTCCAGACACTGATAAGTCAGGCTGGTGTGTGCGGTTAGGTGTGTTTTCAATTAAAAGACCATAGGCGGAATTAGTCCGGATGGACTAATGGAATCCGTTACTCGTGGGTAAAGAGTACACCCTCTGCAGATATTATATCTGCTCGAACAGCCGTGTCCATGGTTAAGGACTACAGTCTGGGTTGGGTCAAGTGTCGGTCTTAGTGTCGGTCTTCGAAGAAAAAACTGCTAAACCAGAACATGGATTATGACTTGTGACTCATGATGATTATGGTTATTATTATTATGGACTAACCCTTTATATTATTTGAATTTTTGAATATCCCTGGGACGGTTCTACCTCCTGGATATTCACTGTGATATTTACTTTATAAGCCCTTTATGTGGTGTCGCTGAGACGCCCGACTGTGGCATGCTTGTTATTAATTTTCTTATAAGCCCTTTATGCGGTGTCGCTGAGATGCCCGACTGCGGCATGTTTGTTATATATTTACTTTATAAGCCCTTTATGTGGTATCGCTGAGACGTCCGACTGCGGCATGCTTGTTATTTATTTCCTTTATAAGCCCTTTATGTGGTGTCGCTGAGACGCCCGACTGCGGCATGCATGTTATTTGTTTACTTCATAAGCCCTTTATGCGGTGTCGCTCAGACGCCCGACTGAGGCATTCTATCTCTACTCTCTAATTGCATTATTCCTACTTTATGTGAATAACTTGCTTACGTACCTCATGGATTTTATTTTATGACTGACATTGCGATCATAGAATATTTCAGAGCATGATTATCGTTTGTTATATTATACCCGTGTTCATAATGTTTGCGAGTACATTCCAAGTACTCACTGGCTTGTCCCTGGCTATTGTCTTGGCCAGATTTCTTGCTTGGAAAGGAGCGTCGCGATGACAGCCCCAGAAGCTAATCAATGGTGATAGTAGTCTCGTGAAGATAGGAATTATCCAGGTCAGCTGTTCCTGTGGGAAATGGAGTCCCTTAGACGCTAAGAGACCACAAACCGCTTCCGCCATCAGCCACTAGAAACCATTTGTTGTACTCATAGGCCAGAATGGTCTTGTACTACATATTTTGTATTTTGCTTGGAATTCTGTATTAAGTTTGTGCTTCATCAGCTAACAGTAATCCTGGGGCTGGTGAGCACAAGGGCCATTTTTGGGAAATTAATATCGCGAAAACCCGGTCCTTGACATTGGGGGAGTATAAACCTTTACCATTCTGTTTGGGAACTGCCTATAATGCATGTAGTATGGAAGATACAGCCATCTCATAGTTGTTGCGTTGACAGCAAAAGTATGCCGCTCAAAATGTTATTCAATCTCTATTTTAAAATCGAGCTCTGGCACCTCTACAAATCGCTGCTTCCCTCTGCGAAGGGCCTATCTATTTACTTTTATGTTGAGTCATCACCCTTCTTATTAAAAAGCACCCGCTGGAGAGCACACTATCATTTGCATTCATTACTATTGGTTTATATTGGGTATGACTTGACTGGATCTCTTTTACCATGAATTACAATGTTTAGTCTGTCCTTGATCTTTAAAGGTGCTCTGCATTTATGTTTTGCGGTCTGAGAAAGGGCTAGTGAGATACCATTTTGTTATATCATGTTACGATTATTTTGAAAAAGTGTTGTCATCCGAGTTTTATTATTATGGCTCGCTAGCTGATTATGTTATTGATATGAGTAATTGTGAGACCTAAGTGTTATTATGAGTATGGTTAGTTCATAATATTTGCTGAAACTTGAATGCTGGCTTTTCATGTTACAACAACAAGAGCAAACAGAGTTTGTAAAAGTTTTTCTTTATCACTTTCAGTTTATCAACTGAATTGCTTGAGGACAAGCAAAGGTTTAAGCTTGAGGGAGTTGATACGTCTCCAACGTATCTACTTTTTCAAACACTTTTGCCCTTGTTTTGGACTCTAACTTGCATGATTTGAATGAAACTAACCTGGACTGACGCTGTTTTCAGCAGAACTGCCATGATGTTGTTTTATGTGTAGAAAAGAAAAGTTCTCGGAATGTCCTAAAAATCCATGGAGGACTTTTTGGAATTAATAAGAATTTCTAGGCGAAAGAAATACACCAGGGGGGCCAGGGCCTGTCCACGAGACAAGGGGGCACACCCCCCTTGTAGGGCGCGCCCCCCTATCTCGTGGGCCCCCTGGACCTCCACCGACCTCAACTCCAATTCCATATATTCACGTTCGGGGAGAAAAAAATCAGAGAGAAAGTTTCATCGCGTTTTACCACACGGAGCTGCCGCCAAGCCCTAATCTCTCTCGGGAGGGCTGATCTGGAGTCCGTTCGGGGCTCCGGAGAGGGGGATTCATCGCCATCGTCATCATCAACCATCCTACAACACCAATTTCATGATGCTCACTGTCGTGTGTGAGTAATTCCATCGTAGGCTAGCTGGACGGTGATGGGTTGGATGAGATTTACCATGTAATCAAGTTAGTTTTGTTAGGGTTTGATCCATAGTATCCACTATGTTCTGAGATTGATGTTGCTATGACTTTGCTATGCTTAATGCTTGTCACTAGAGCCCGAGTGCCATGATTTCAGATCTGAACCTATTATGTTTTCATGAATATATGTGTGTTCTTGATCCTATCTTGCAAGTCTATAGTGACCTATTATGTGTTATGATCCAACAACCCCGAAGTGACAATAATCGGGATACTTCTCGATGATGACCATAGTTTGAGGAGTTCATGTATTCACTATGTGCTAATGCTTTGTTCCGGTTCTCTATTAAAAGGAGGCCTTAATATCCCTTAGTTTCCGCTAGGACCCCGCTGCCACGGGAGGGTAGGACAAAAGATGTCATGCAAGTTCTTTTCCATAAGCACGTATGACTATTTACGGAATACATGCCTACATTACATTAATGAACTGGAGCTAGTTCTGTGTCACCCTATGTTATAGCTATTACATAACGAATCACATCCGGCATAATTATCCATCACTGATCCATTGCCTACGAGCTTTTCATATATTGTTCTTCGCTTATTTACTTTTCCGTTGCTACTGTTACAACTACTACAAAAACACAAAAACAATTGTCTTTACTTTTGCCACCGTTACCTTTATTATGATACCACTTTTGCTACTAAATACTTTGCTGCAGATACTAAGGTATCCAAGTGTGATTGAATTGACAACTCAACTGCTAATACTCAAGAATATTCTTTGGCTCCCCTTGTGTCGAATCAATAAACTTGGGTTGAATACTTTACCTTCGAAAGCTGTTGCGATCCCCTACACTTGTGGGTTATCATATGTCTCGACCATTTCGAGACTCCTCGTCATGTCCCCGATCTCATCTGGGACTCCGAACTACCTTCGATACATCAAAACACATAACTCATATTATAAATCATCACCGAACGTTAAGCGTGCAAACCCTACGGGTTCGAGAACTATGTAGACATGACCGAGACACGTCCCCAGTCAATAACCAATAGCGGAACCTGGATGCTCATATTGGCTCCTACATATTCTACGAAGATCTTTATCGGTCAAACCGCATAATAACATGTGTTGTTCCCTTTGTCATCGGTATGTTACTTGTCCGAGATTTGATCGTCGGTATCTCAATACCTAGTTCAATCTCGTTACCGGCAAGTCTCTTTACTCATTCCGTAATGCATCATCCTGCAACTAACTCATTAGTCACAATGCTTGCAAGGCTTATAGTGATGTGCATTACCGAGAGGGCCCAGAGATACCTCTCCGACAATCAGAGTGACAAATCCTAATCTCGAAATACGCCAACTCAACAAGTACCTTCAGAGACACCTGTAGAGCACCTTTATAATCACCCAGTTACGTTGTTACGTTTGGTAGCACACAAAGTGTTCCTCCGATAAACGGGAGTTGCATAATCTCATAGTCATAGGAACATGTATAAGTCATGAAGAAAGCAATAGCAACATACTAAATGATCAAGTGCTAAGCTAACGAAATGGGTCAAGTCAATCACATCATTCTCCTAATGATGTGATCCCGTTGATCAAATGACCACTCATGTCTATGGCTAGGAAACTTAACCATCTTTGATTCAACAAGCTAGTCAAGTAGAGGCATACTAGTGACATTATGTTTTGTCTATGTATTCACACATGTACTAAGTTTCCAGATAATACAATTCTAGCATGAATAATAAACATTTATTATGAAATAAGGAAATAGATAATAACTTTATTATTGCCTCTAGGGCATATTTCCTTAACACGGGCCTTATTCTTCTCTTTAGCAGGGATGTTTCTTATGCTTCTCTTGGGTGCAGACTTGGTGGCTGGACAGAAGCTTTGAGAGCAGGTTTGGGCTTAGGAGCAGCCCCTGACTTGATTGCATCTCCCATAAGCTTTTGGGACTTGGGTGCTGGTGAAGCATCCTCTTCCTCTTCCTCTTCAGAATCTCTCACCATAGTTGACCTTCCAAGAACTTTTGCAGTAGTGGTTCTTGCCCTCTTCTTCTTGCCATCACCAGTTGCTTCACCTTCATCTGATTTAATTGTGAATTTCATGGTTTGTCATGTGCCAACTTTTCTTGGCTTGGATGTAGGCACTCTCCTTGCTGGTGCCTTCCTGTTCATGCCAGGCTTTGTTGAAGCAGCAGTGCCATGCTCCTTCTTCATCACCTTCTTCTTTGAGGTGGCCTCGTCCTCAGCTGCAACATAATCCTTATCCTCCGAGTCTAAGGTTCTCTTCTTCCTTGCTCTAGTTGTTGCCTCGGGCAAGTTACTTGGTGTGCTCCTGCTGCCCTCATCATAGCTTCTTGAGGTACTAGTGCGCTCACTCATTTGCACTTGCTCTTGGACTTATTCAGCTATCACTCGTCGATGTCTTGGCGCAAACCGACAAAGAAACCACGTGAATAGATATAGATGAGGTAGAGTAGATGAGCATCACAAAGTACAGAGGTTTTGCAAAACAAATGAGTCAAAAACTTAGTTTTAGTTCTCTACAGAAATGATCTCGGAGCTACCGAATTGATAAACTTGGTGATACCGAAGCAACATTTGGAACCTAAACTAGTGAACTCGGTCAGACCGGGTCATAGTTTGGTGGCACCGAGATTGCTAGGGTTTCACAGAGAATTGAACTCGGTCACACCGATTTGCAATTTTCGGTCAGACCGAAAAGCGCATGTGCAATGGCCTAAGCCAAATCGGTGAGGCTGATTTATACGATTCGGTCGGTCCGAGATGAGTTCTGCGAAGAGCTAACCCTAAAAATTTTGAATTGAACTAAGCCTAAGGAAGATTTAGCTGGATAGATCGAGTTCATTCGTGGCAAGAATCATGGCATTGTCCTCGTGCTAGGAATTGGAGTTAAATAGAGAGCACAAGGGGTCGAACACATACCCTAGATCGGCAGGTGTTTGCTACGGCGGCGGCGGCGGAGCAGATTCTGTCGATGGCAGCAGAAACCAGCGGCGGGAGGATGCTGGCGGCGAGGAGGCGATCCAGAGACCCGAGGAGGTAGAGCAAGACACGCACGGGCTGAGGAGTTTTGAAGAAATTTCCAAAATCTCACCCATGGGTATATATATCCCGACCCTATCGGTGTGACCGAGTGGAACAACTCGGTGATACCGAGATTGCAGAATCGCAAGCAGTTGCTGCAACTCGGTGTGACCAAAATGTTCAAATCGGTTGCACCGAGATGAAAACCTAGATCAACTTAGTGAACTTGGTTTGACTGAAATGGATGACTCGGTCAGACCGAAATGCACAAAGAGGTTTTGGAAGTTTGAGTCTATGACGAATCGGGGACTCCGAGTGCTCCTCACACAGAGTGGTTCGAATCTGACTTGATCAAACTTTGTGATGTAGCATGAATAGAGTTTGAGACGAGAAAAGCATAGATAGCTAGAGAAGGTTCTTAGGCATTCTTGTCCATCCACTTGGCAAGAGAGAAAGAGCCAAACAATCAAAACAACAAGTGAGTGTCCTCGAATGAGTAAAATATGCAACCAACATGCTCACACAATAAAATGGCAAATGAAATATGTGGCAAAGCATGCACAAACACTCTAGCATCTATCAAGCAATTTGCGATGACTAGGTCATCTATATATGAGTATATTGACTTAGGAGTCAAATGAGAACATTTGATCATAGGTCATACTCATCGTTTAAGCACAAGTGGGGTTACCACTTTTACATAAAGCATTGTTGTGTTCACACCATTAAAGTTGCTTTTAGCTCAATTCTTAGAGTAAGGCTCCCCCTACATGTGATATCCCCCCTAAGAGGGATGAACTAACCTTGGGTTTTGTCGATGATGACTTCATGTAGGTGTTGAAGATGTGGATGGTCAATGTTGATATAGATCATTCGGAGCTATCCATTGGAGTGAGTTGCACTTTCAATAGCTACATGGGTGTCACGCCCAATATGCGATACTATCCTAAAGAGACTCGAAGGTCCCACCAAGGATAGAACCACATATTGAAACGCTTTTGCAAGGTGGATATCATTACATCAACATTACATAGTAGATGGGGATACATACAAAAGGCATGCAATGCCACATGAATACAACATCATCTTACATAAGAGCACCATCCGACTACGGATGAATCACAAACAGAAACTCAAACGACATCCACCCTGCTAGCCCAAGCTGCCGACCTGGAACCTATCCCCTGATCGAAGAAGAAGCAGAAGAAGGACTCCAAAACAAGCAAGCATCGCTCTCGCGTCAAGATCATCGCATAACCTGTACCTGCAACTGTTGTTGTAGTAATCTATGAGCCACGAGGACTCAGCAATCCCATTACCATGGGTATCAAGACTAGCAAAGCTTAATGGGAAAGGAAGGGGTAAAGTGGTGAGGTTGCAGTAGCGACTAAGCATATATGGTGGCTAACATACGCAAATAAGAGCGAGAAGAGAAGCAAAGGAACGGTCGTGAAGCTAGCAATGATCAAGAGGTGATCCTGAACTCCTACTTACGTCAAACATAACCCAAAACCGTGTTCACTTCTCGGACTACGCCGAGAAGAGACCATCACGGCTACACACGCGGTTGATGCATTTTAATTCGGATCTGGTGTCAAGTTATCTACAACCGGACATTAACAAATTCCCATCTGCCACATAACCGCGAGCACGGCTCTCGAAAGTTTATACCCTACAGGGGTGTCCCAACTTAGCCCATGATAAGCTCTCGCGATCAACGAAGGATATACCTTCTCCCAGGAAGACCCGATTAGTCCCGGAATCCCGGTTTACAAGACATTTCGACAATGGTAAAACAAGACTACCAAGACCGCCCGATGTGTCGACAATCCCGATAGGAGTCGCACGTATCTCGTTCTCAGGACACACCGGATAATCTAAGCGTACAGGTACCGATGTAACCCAAGTTGCCAAGGGATGGTCCCGCACGGTGCTCTAGTTTGGACCAACACTTAGACAAGCATTGGCCCGGGGGGCTATAATAAAGATGACCCTTGGGTTAATTACTCCCAAGGGAAAGGTAGGTGGTGGTGAGGCAAATGGTAAAACCAAGGTTGGGCCTTCTTTGGAGGAGTTTTATTCAAAGCGAACTGTCAAGGGGGTCCCATAAATCACCCGACCGCGTAAGGAATGCAAAATCCGGGAACATAATACCGGTATGACGGAAACTAGGGCGGCAAGACTGGAACAAAACACCAGGCATAAGGCCGAGCCTTCCACCCTTTACCAAATATATAGATGCATTAATAATATAAGAGATATTGTGATATCCCAACATAAACCCTGTCCACCATGGAGCAATCTTCAACTTCGCCTGCAACTAACAACGCTATAAGAGGGGCTGAGCAATGCGGTAACATAGCCAAGTAACGGTTTGCTAGGAAGGGTGTCAAAGGTTAGAGGTTCATGGCAATTTGGGAGGCTTGAAGAACAAGTTATAGGAAGCGCAGCAAAGCGATAGAACGAAACAACTAGCATAGCAATGATAGTAGTGAGATCCAGGGTAGCGGTCATCTTGCCTGAAATCCCGCTAGGAAGAAGAACGAGTCCATGAAGAAGATGAAGCCACGAAGACGAACCAAGCGTAGACGAACGAATCCTCACGATCGCAATGAAACGGGAACTATCGAGAAGAAGCCCACAACATAGTAAACACACCACACAAGAACAAGGCATGATGCACACTCAAGCATGATGCATGACAAAGCTAGATGAGGCTACTCATGGCAAGAGATGATGCAAACAAGAACAACACATCAAGGCAAGTTTAAATGAGGCCGGGAACAACATATAACAATTCCGGTAAGTCCTCATAAGCAAGTTTCAAAGTTGGTCCAGATCTGAATAAACCTTATGTTCAAGTTGTTAAACAGCAATTTAAGATGCACCAAGATGATCTACACGAGATTCTAGTCAAGTTACATATAAAGTTCATTTAATTCGGAGCTACGGCCTAGAAGATATGAGCAAAACAAGTTAAACATGGCATTGATGCAAAATGCATACAAACATCAAGCAAACACCTCAAAACAAGGATGCAACATGATAATATGAAACTACATGCAATTCTAAGCAAGTTTCATATAGAGCACACTCAAAACGGAGCAACGGTTCAACACACACACACTATACAAGATATGACAACAATCTGTCCAAAACAGCAACTAGGCATATTACAAGCACCAAAACAACATGCTACAGCATCCCAACGAGAAAACAAAAGGCATGGGCATTAAGTACAGGTAAAGCATGACAAAACATGAACACTGAGCTATCTCCAGAAATCACTAGAACATCCTCAAACACACATGGCAAGATTGCAAATAATAACAGTTTCAGACTTATCAGAAAATAACATCAGGTTGCAATGTTTAGAGCTATCAAACAGCAAGCTACAGGAACTTAACATGGCAAACAAAGGCATGGCATGAATCTACTAACTGCATAGAGCAAAAGTCCCTTACTGACCATGAGCCAAAAAGGATCAGAAGATATGATGGCACCCATGTAAACATGGCAAATTATATGACAGATTCATACATGGCAGGAACAACAATAAGTAGGCATGTTGGTGAGCTTGAACCACTCACCACAGAGAAATACATGGCATGGCAAGGCAACCAACAGTAAGAATACATGTTTATGAAGATAAGAATGGCAAGAGCAAGTTCATAGGGTACATGGATCACTAGCAACAATCATGTCAACATTGAACTTAATGTTAACAGGCTGACAGCAACATTATTTAGCAAGTTTGAGAGCAAGATTACAACAAGCTACAACAGGCAATAAATGCAACTAGGGGCGTGAATGGATAGAGCATGACATGTATAACAAAACATCCTTAGTGAACATCTCCATATTATGCATGGAATGACTTCTAGCAGCAGGTTTACATAGCAACAAAATATAACAGAAACAGTCAGGAAAACAGCAACAGCAAGTACCCTACTTAACAAGCTCGATGCACTCAGTACAAGATTCAAAAAAATATATGGATGGCACCACTGGAAAGATGGCATAGCATAGATCAAAACACATGTAGACATCAACCTCATAGGATGCACACATCAAACATGGCAAAAATGACAAATGAGCATGTTATAACAGTTTCAGCAGGTTAACATCACATAGCACTCTTACAACGATGATTCAGGCATCAAGCTGAGCTCAAATGAAAATGATGCAATGAGATGAAATGAAGTACTCGTTGAGGCGAACAATTTGACATATTACACGCACAAAACGAAGTTACGGATGCAGAGTTATGACATGTCAAAGTATGCATCAGAATGTCAGGAATTTCGGGGACGGCAGAAAATCTCACCCCGGGGAAACGGTTGACCGTGGCACGGATTTCGAGGCAGGGCCGGATCTCATCTGAGAGCTCGCCGGAATGCGGGGAGATGACCGGAGCAGCGGGATCCAGCGGGGAGAGCGCGGGGACGCGGATCGAGGGGCTCCTCCCCTCGAGCGGCGGTCTGAGGAGGCTCGAGGGCGCGGGTGGCGCGCACCGACGACGCGACGGCGGCGATGGCGGGCCGCACTGACGGCGGCGGGCGCAGAGGACCGGCGGAGGGCGGATCCATGGCGGAGAGCTTGGCGAGGTTCGCGGGCGGCGGGAGGCGAGGCGCATGGCGTCGGGCGAAGTCCGGCGAGGGCGAGGCGGAGGCGATGCGCGCGGCGGCGGGAAGACGGCGGCGCCGCGGGCTCGCGCGGGCTGGGTGCGGCCGGGCGGGCCCGATCCGGGCCTCACGGGCCCCGGCGGCGGGGAGGAGAGAGAGAGGGCGCAGGGGGGCGACGTGGCGGTGCGTGAGTGGAGGAGGGAGGCGGCGGTGCTGACGTGGCGATATCTCATTGGCCGGAGCGACATGTCCGGCGGACATGTCCGGCACGGATGGACATGTCCGGCGGCGCGAGGAGGAAGACTGCTAGGGTTAGACCGGGATTTCGGGGGAGTTGCACATATTTATAGGTAGAGGGAGCTAGGAGAGTCCAAATGAGGAGCGGTTTTCGGCCACGCGATCGTGATCGAACGACCGAGAGCAAGGAGGGGAGTTTGCTGGGTTTTGGGCTACTTTGGAGGGGGTGTTGGGCTGCAAACAAAGAGGGCTTTGCGGTTACCCGGTTAACCGTTGGAGTATCAAACAGACTCCAAATGGCACGAAACTTGACAGGCGGTCCACCAGTGCTATACCAAGGCCGCTTGGCAAACCTCGGTCCATTCCGAGACCGTTTAATACCCGCACACGAAAAGAGGTAAAAGAGGGCGCCGGGGAACATAGGAGTGCCAGATTGCAAAACGGGCAACGGGGAAAAAGCTCGGATGCATGAGACGAACACGTATGCAAATGCGATGCACATGATGACATGATATGAAATGCAGATGATGACATGGAAAAATGCAACACGCAAGCACATGACATGGCAATGGCGGCGAATAACTGGGGGACACCTGGAGCATCGAATCCGGGGCGTTACAATGGGTTAGTCCCACAAGGAACAAACAAGGATATCCATAGACATAGAGTGAAGTACACACAAGATGATGTCCACGAAAGCATTAGGTTACCTTGTCCCTTGTCTTACCAACAAGAGGGTTTGTGACTCCTTGAACTAGTGCAAGATGTGGAAGTTGATTGCACTTGTTCTTGCCAAAATGATGTGAGTGAAGTGTGTTGGCGGAATCACCCTCAAAACTCTTTAGTTCTTCTTCTTCTTCGAGATCCACATCATCCTGATGGGAATCCTTGGGGTTGTAGTTGTACCTGATGAAGTAGAACTTGATGTAGTCTTGGGAACCCACTTGACCAAGGCCTTAGGAGCTTCTTAAAATGCATCAATTTCCTCTTCAAGCTTATCCTTGCCTTTTTGCTTGTGGTCTTGTGGTGGAAGATCATCTTGAGCTTGTGTCCCTTGGAAACAAGTAGGTGTTGAAGATGTCGATGCTCAATGTTGATGTAGATCATTTGGAGCAATCCATTGGAGTGAGTTGCACTTTCAATACCTACATGGGTTAGTCCCACAAGGAACACACAAGTATATCCATAGACATAGAGTGAAACACACATATGACGATGTCCATGAAAGCATTAGGTTACCTTGTCCCTTGTCTTACCAGCAAGAGGGTTTGTGACTCCTTGAACTAGTGCAAGATATGGAAGTTGATTGCACTTGTCCTTGCCAAAATAAATATGAGTGAAGTATGTTGGCAGATTCACCCTCAAGAACTCTCTAATTCTTCTTCTTTGGGATCCACATCAACTTGATGGGAGTCCTTGGAGTTGTAGTCATACTTGTGAAGTAGAACTTGATGTAGTCTTGGGAACCCACTTGACCAAGGCCTTAGGAGCTTCTTCAAATGAATCAAACTCTTCTTGAAGCTTGTCCTTGCCTTTTAGCTTGTGGTTTTGTGGTGGAAGATCATCTTGAGCTTGTGTTCCTTTGAAAGAAGTGGGTCATACTTCTCTTGTTGAGGAACAAACTTCATCTTGGGGTATTGATATTCTTCCCACTCAACTCCATTGGCATTGAACTTTCGTTCAAAACCAACACCTTGATTCTTCCGGTGCCTTCCTTGCTTGCGTACAATTTCCTCAAATTGCTTACTTCCGGCAAGGCTCTTGTAAACACCTTTCTCTATAATTCCCTTCAATAAGCTATTTTCTTGCTCAACTGTAACTTGGCTAAGAGAATCATTAGTGGAATCAAGAGAAATACTAGAAGCAAAAACATTGGATTTAGCATGACTATTGTTACTACTAGAAGAAGAATCTTTCTTACTTTTGTTGCTAGATTTAACTTGTAGCATGTAAGTAGACAAGAGTGATACGTCTCAAGATAGCAAGGATTTTTGATTGTTCCATGCTATTATATTACCCCTTTTGGATGATTATGGGCTTTATTTTACACATTTATATCATTTTTGGGATTAACCTACTAACTGGAGGCCCAGCCCGTATTGTTGTTTTTTTTTTGCCTATTTCAGTATTTCGAAGACAAGGAATATCAAACAGAGTCCAAACGGAATGAAACCTTCGGGAGCATGATTTTTGGAACGAACGTGATCCGGAGGACTTGGAGTGCAAGTCAAGAAGCAGCCAAGGCGGCCACGAGACAGGAGGGCGCGCCCACCCCCTCTGGGCGTGCCCCCTATCTCGTGGGCCCCTTGGGTGGCCACCGATGTACTTCTTCCTCGTATATAAGCCTACGTAGCCCGAAAACATCCAGGGAGCCAACGAAACACAATTTCCACCACCGTAACCTTATGTATCCGCGAGATCCCATCTTGGAGCCTTCGCTGGTGCTCCACCGGAGGGGGAATTGACCATGGAGGGCTTCTACATCAACACCATAGCCCCTCCGATGAGTTGTGAGTAGTTTACCACAGACCTTCGGGTCCATAGTTATTAGCTAGATGGCTTCTTCTCTCTTTTTGGATCTCAATACAATGTTCTCCCCCTCTCTTATAGAGATCTATTCAATGTAAACTCTTTTTGCAGTGTGTTTGTCGAGATCCGATGAATTTTGGGATTATGATCAAGTTTATCTATGAGAAATATTTGAATCTACTCTGAATTCTTTTATGTATGATTGAGTTATCTTTGCAAGTCTCTTTGAATTATCAGTTTGGTTTGGCCTACTAGATTGATCTTTCTTGCCATGGGAGAAGTGCTTAGCTTTGGGTTCAATCTTGCGGTGTCCTTTCCCAGTGACACGTAAGGCACGTATTGTATTGTTCCCATCAAGGATAAAAAGATGGGGTTTATATCATATTGCATGAGTTTATCCCTCTACATCATGTCATCTTGCTTAAGGCGTTACTCTGTTCTTTATGAACTTAATTCTCTAGATGCAGGCAGGAGTCGGTCGACGTGTGGAGTAATAGTAGTAGATGCAGGCAGGAGTCGGTCTACTTGTTGCGGACGTGATGCCTATATACATGATAATGCCTAGATAATCTCATAATTATTCGCTTTTCTATCAATTGCTCGACAGTAATTTGTTCACCCACCGTAATACTTAAGCTATCTTGAGAGAAGCCACTAGTGAAACATATGGCCCCCGGGTCTATCTTTTATCATATTTGCTTTCAATCTATTTTTATTTGCATCTTTACTTTTTGCATCTATATTATAAAATACCAAAAATATATTTATCTTATCATATTATCTCTATCAGATCTCACTTTCGCAAGTGGCCGTGAAGGTATTGACAACCCCTTTATTGCGTTGGTTGCGAGTTCTTTGTTTGTTTATGTAGGTGCATGGGACTTTTGAGGAGCCTCCTACTGGATTGATACCTTGGTTCTCAAAAACTGAGGGAAATACTTACGCTACACTTTGCTGCATCACCCTCTCCTCTTCGAGGAAAACCAACGCAAGCTCAAGACGTAGCAAATAGTAAACGCTTGGCAATGTAAGAAGAACTTTTCTTGCGAAGATCATCATTGATTGCCTTTAAAAACTCATGCTCTTGCTCTAGGTTGAGCTTTTCAAAGCGTAACTTCTCATGAGTCTTTAAAAGTTCTCGATGATCTTCCAAGGTACTTTCATGAGCTAACTTAAGAGTGTTTAGTTCTTTAGTTAGACGCTAAATCTTCTCCTTATCCTTATCATTCGTTTTATCTTGATTAGCATGATTAATTGACGTTTCATCATAGTATTCATCACTAGAGTTGTCAATAAGTAAATCGTCATCACCTAACAAATCATCTTCATCACTTTTGAAATCAACATACTCGGGATGTGATACCTTTGGGCCTTTCACCATGAAGCATCTTCCAGTTCCTTCATTTGGTGAGTCAAATATGTCGTAGGAGTTGGTTGACACAAATGATAGACCGGCAACACCTTCATCTTGATTATATTCAGAGTCAGAGTGATAACTTCTCTCGGAGTGATGGTCGGAGTCGGAGCCGGATACCCATTCACCAACATGAGCTTGATGTCTTCGCTTTGTGTAGCTCTTTGATGATTTGTCCTTCTTTTCCAAATCCTTGCTTCTCCGGGAGGTTCTTCGTTCATAACGATCATCTCTACTCCTTCTCTCTCTCTTGGTGGCGATTCTTCTCTTCTACTTCTTCTTTTAGGTGAATCTTCTCTCCTTTTGTAGGGAGCCGTACACTCATTCGATTAGTGTTCGAGTCTTCCACAATTGTAGCAATTATGTTCATGACTCGAAGATCTTCTGTCATTGTAGGACCTTGACTTGGAACTTCTTTCCTTGCTTCTACTCTTGTAGAATTTGTTGAAGTTCGTCACCATTAGGCTCAATTCTTCATTGAAGGTTTGTTTCTCACTTGATGATGTAGGAGCGTCACATGAGGCTTTGTAAGCACCACTAGACTTGTTGTGAAGTTCTTCTTTATCCTTGAGTGACATCTCATGAGCAACAATTCTTCCAATGACTTCCGTTGGCTTGAGATCTTTGTAATTGGGCATCATTTGGATCAATGTGCACACAGTATCGTATTTTCTATCCAAGGCTCTTAGGATCTTCTTGATGATGAATCTATCGGTCATCTCTTCACTTCCTAAGCCGGCAATCTCATTTGTGATGAGAGCAAGCCTAGAGTACATTTCAGCGACACCTTCACCACCCTTCATTTTGAACTTGTCAAGTTGACTTTGAAGCACATCCAATTTGGATTCCTTGACGGAGTCGGTACCTTCGTGCATAACAATCAAAGTATCCCAAATTTCCTTTGCATTCTCAAGGCGGCTGATTTTGGTGAATTCTTCGGGGCACAATCTGTTGAAGAGGATATCACAAGCTTGAGCATTGTATTGCAACATCTTCAGCTATTCCGCGGTAGCTTCACGGTTCGGTTCTCTCCCATCAAAGAATTCACCTTGCAAGCCAATACACACAATAGCCCAAACGACAGGGTTATGTCCAAGAATATGCATCTTCATCTTATGCTTCCAACTAGCAAAATTAGTACCATCAAAGTAAGGACCTCTACGGTGGTAATTTCCCTTGCTAGACGCCATACTCTCCTAGGTTGTGAAACCAAGGCTATGATCACCAAAAGCTATGGAAATCAAGGCAAATGGAGACCGTAGCTCTGATACCACTTGTAGGATCGAGAGTATGTCTAGAGGGGGTGATTAGACTACTTGACAAAATAAAAATCTAGCCTTTTCCCAATTTTAGTTCCTGGCAGATTTTAGCAACTTAGCACAAGTCAAGCAATCAACCTACACATGCAATTCTAAGAGTATAACAGCGGAATGTAAATCATTGCATATGAAGGTAAAGGGAGGAGTTTGGAGGGAGCAAACGCAATTGGAGACACGGAGATTTCTGGCGTGGTTCCGATAGGTGGTGCTATCGTACATCCACGCTGATGGAGACTTCAACCCACGAAGGGTAACGGTTGCGCGAGTCCACGGAGGGCTCCACCCACGAAGGGTCCACAAAGAAGCAACCTTGTCTATCCCACCATGGCCATCGCCCACGAAGGACTTGTCTCACTAGGGTAGATCTTCATGAAGTAGGCGATCTCCTTGCCTGTACAAACTCCTTGGTTCAACTCCACAATCTTGACGGAGGCTCCCAAGTGACACCTAACCAATCTAGGAGACACCAATCTCCAAAAGGTAATAGATGGTGTGTTGATGATGAACTCCTGGCTCTTGTGATTCAAATGATAGTCTCCCCAACACTCAACTCTCTCTCATAGGATTGGATTTGGTGGAAAGAAGATTTGAGTGGAAAACAACTTAGGGAAGGCTAGAGATCAAGATTCATATGGTTGGATTGGAATATCTTGGCCTCAACACATGAGTAGGTGGTTCTCTCTCAGATGAATGCTGGAAGTGTAGGCACGTTCTGATGGCTTTCCTCGTGAATGAGGAGAGGGTGGAGGGGTATATATAGCCTCCACACAAAATCTAACCGTTACACACAATTTACCAAACTCAGTCGGACCGATCTAGTTCATAATGTGACCGTTAGGCATTTTGGTGGGACCGACATGTCAACTCGATGGGACTGGTTTTATTAGGGTTAGGGCATAACGTAATCTTGGTGAGACTGATTACACAAACTCGGTGGGACCGACTTTGGTAATAAGCTAACCAGAGAGTTGGTCAGGCAAACTTGGTGGGACCGATTCGCTCATCTCGGTGGGACCGAAACGTTACAAAAAGGAAACAAGGAGTTTGCATTGTGAACTCGGTGGGACGGATCGCTCATCTTGGTTAGACCGAAACGTTACGAAGGGAAACAGGGAGTTTGCAATCCCATCTTGGTGAGACCGAGATCCCTATCGGTTAGACCAAAGTGACTAGGGTTTCTGGTAGTGGCTAGGTCAAATGAACTCGGTGGCGCCGGATGAATCAAATCGGTGGGGCCGAGTTTGACTTTTGGTTTGGTACATATGTGGATATGAGAAAGTGGTTGAGGGATGTGGAGCATATCACTAAGCACTTTAAGAGCAAGCAAGCCATTAAGCAACACCTCATCCCCTTTTAATAGTATTGGCTTTCCTATGGACTCAATGTGATCTTGGATCACTAAAAGTAAAATATAGAGTCTTGAACTTTAGAGCTTGAGCCAATACTTTGTCCTGAGCATTTTGAGGGGTCCACAATCCTAATCCATGCCATGCCAATCATTGAACTTTCCTGAAATATTCATCTTGAAAAGGCATTAGTTCAATGAGCTATATGTTGTTAATCATTACCAAAACCACCCAGGGATAGTTGCACTTTCAGAGGAAAGCTGACGTATATTGTTCAGGGAACCCGCCTCGCAATGCCGAAGATAATCTGCATGCCGAATGCGTCGTCATTGAAGACTGGTTCAGGGGCTACTGAGGGAGTCCTGGACTAAGGGGTCCTCGGGCATCCTGTCTATTGGATATGGGCCGGACTGATGGGCCATCAAGATACAAAGCAGAAGACCACCTCTCGTGTCCGGTAGGGACTCCTGTATACATGGATGGCAAGTTTAGATGTCCGGATATACTGTTTCCTTTCTGTTAAACTGACTTTGTACAACCCTAAGCCCCTCCGGTGTCTATATAAACCGGAGGGTTAGATCGAAGCCAGGATCACAACATTGATAGGATGGCCAAGCTAGGGTAGATCTCGAGGTAGATCAACTCTTGTAACCCCCATATTCATCGAATATAATCAAGCAGGAGTAGGGTTTTACCTCCATTAAGAGGGCCCGAACCTGGGTAAACATTGTGTCCTTTTGATCATAGTTACCATTGATCCTCAGACGTACAGCTTGGGCCCCCTACTCGAGATCTGTCGGTTTTGACACCGACATCCCTCTCTCCTATGGCCCGTGTAGGACCGGGGGGTTACGGTAACCTCCCGGTACTCCGAAAAATATCCGAACCTTTACGAAACCATTCCGGTGTCTGAATATAACCTTCCAATATATCACTCTTTACCTCTCGACCATTTCGAGACTCCTCGTCATGTTCATGATCTCATCCGGAACTCGGAACAACCTTCGGTCACCAAAACACATAACTCATATAATACCTATTGTCATCGAACATTAAGAGTGCGGGCCCTACCACTACAAAAAAGACACATCCGTGACATTTTTGGGCCGAACGAAATTTTTTTCTGTCATACTTATGACACTTCTACGATGATAATTGTGACAAAACCCGGTATCATCATAGATGTGGCGGGATCCTACTTCTATGACAAAAAATCATGACAGAAAATGGGCTTTTCGTCCTGGGCGGACCGGAGACGCAGTTGCATGACATTCTTTGGGTCGTCCATGACGGAAAAACCATGGTAGAAGCGAGGGCGAGGAAAATATCGGGGTGTTCCCGGTTACGGTGGGTGGTCGGGGCCGAGCGATGCACGTTTCTTTTGTACACGTACGAGCGTGTGTGCAAGGCGTTGGGCTCTAACTGAACCCGAGCGATTGCACTGCAGGCTACGTGTTACTGAACCCGAGCGATCGATCGATGGCTATTAACTGAACCGGATCGAGCGATTCCTTTGCTACTGCTGCTAACTGAAGCTGATCGATGCTGCCTCTGGATGAACAGTGAGCTTTGTGTGGGGGGTGGATGAAAAGTGAGCAGTGGGGGTGGATGAACAGGACCCCGTGGCGTTGCCTCTGGATGAACAGGACCACGATCGATCGAGCCGGTTGGGGCTGGATGAATAGGACCCCGTGGAGGGCTGGATGAATAGGACGACCCGTGGAGGGCTGGATGAGCGATGAGCGGTGGAGGGTGGATGAGCGAGAGCCGTGGAGGGTGGTTGAGCAGAGCCCATGGAGAGGGGTGGTTGAGCAAGAGTCGGTGGAGTAAGCGGCGGTGGAGGCTGGATGAGCAGGAGCTTGTGGATGAGCGATCGCGGTGGAGGTGGAGGAGGTCGACGGTGGATGAGCGATGAGCCCGTGGAGGCCGGAGGAGGTCGACGGTGGAGATGAATAGTATCCCGTGGAGTCCCGTTTTGCGGTACGCCACACCCCTCCCGATGAACAGGACCCCCGTTTCGACCGTAGCGCTCCAAAACAAGTCTGTTTCGTTCATTTTGCGGTACGCCACACCCCTGCCGATCAACAGGACCCCGTTTCGACCGTAGGAGGTCCAACACAAGTCCGTTTCCTCCATTTTGCGGCATGCCAGACCCCTCCCGATGAACAGGATCCCGTTTCGAACATGGCCGGTCGAACACAAGGCCATTTCCTCCGTTCTACGGTATGCCAGGCCTCGTTTCCATCGCATGTTCCGTCCAAGCCCTCCCGATGAACACGACGATGCATTCCGTTCCGACCCAGCCGGTTGGCTCCCCATGAACACGACGACGATGCTGTTTCTCTGTTCCGACCCAGCCATGTACATGAGCCCTGGCCATACGTATGCGCGAGTAGGCGTTCGAGACCCCACCCGTATGTACGTACGTGGCTGTATTTTCTTTCTTGCACCCTGGCCATTGTAGGTACGTGTACATGCTACGTGCGTGCCTCTACTACGACACGTGCGCACCTCCACATCGACCAGTATGTACGTACACGTTCGCGACTAGAATGACAACGCTACGTATGCTTGGACCAGGTGGGTCCCGACTGTCAGGCACTTCCTTGCATGCGAAGATGTAGCTGGTGGGTCCCAGCAGTCAGGGGGGCGAATTGTTGTTTTTTCGAACGCACTTCCTTGTGTGCGAAGATGTAGCTGGTGGGTCCCAGCAGTCAGGGGGAAACGTTTTTTCACGAAATACAGTGGCCCGTTCGGTGGGTCCTAGCTGTCAGGTGGAGGAATCATTATTTTCCGCGTAATAAGGAGGCACTTCCTTCTTTGCAGCCGTGGACCGGTGTCGGCCTCTCCACGTCTGATCCACGTCCGATGGAAGTCATTCCTTGACCACGTTGACCACGCCGCACCGAGAGCACCACGGCGGTGGACAATGGCGAGGCCTAGGAAATGGACGACACGGAGCCGGGGAAGACATGGCAGTGGATGCCCACGCGGAGAGGAGTACGAGGGTTCACTGGTTCGGCTGCGGTGTGAGGCTGTCGTTGCCGCAGAATAACAGGGGGTGGGGTGAGTGGAGGGATGGCCTAGCCAGCGGTGGGACTAGTAGGGGCGGTGAGGCCTCCGTGGCAGCACAACCGGCCACGGGAGGCAGGAGCAGGCGGCATGACCGGCGCTGCTTTGGGTGGCTGGAGAAAGAAGACCAGAGGTTGAAGAAGCACGACGGCCGTTGGATGGACATTGTACGATCACTGCAGCTAGAATCATTTATATTGACTAAGTTGACAAAGCCCTTGGTACGTCAACTTAGTAGGCCCACAGGACAGCTTCCGAAACGGTGCGCCCCAGATGTCAGGGAGGAATCATTTTTTGGGCGGGTGAAGCTAGAATATCCGAGATTGAAGAAGAGGCACGGCATCCCTTGGATGGATATCCAATGGCCACTGCTGCTAGAACCATGTGTTGACTATAAGTTGACAAAGCCTTGCAGCGTCAACTCTCTTTTTTTAGGGGACGCGTCAACTTAGTAAGGCCACAAGTGTGTGGCAGAGAACTTATAGCCCATTTGAGATTTGTAAGAATGTGCAACCCATTTTTGAATTCTAATGGAATTTACTACAGCCTATTTACAGTTCGTTAAAAGTACAACCCATTTCAACCTACCGTTCAAAACATAATTCAATAAAATTTCCCACATTTTGATGGGATCCGAAATATTTTTATCCCGAAATTTCTAGTCAGATTAAATACAATTTCAATATAAATTTATATTATGTAAAAATCCAACGAAACATTGCGCTCTCAACAACTAATGAAATTAAAATTTTCAATATCCAAAAATAATATAAAGTAATTACGTGTTTGGTGCATTTTTTTATAGTTACTGCCCAGTTTTTATAATTACATCCCATTTATTATTTCTTAAAGCCCATTTTCTTGTTAAGCCTAATGCATCCCTCCTAGGAAAGATTTGCAGCCAACAAGGAGAATAACAACTTGACCTTGCACGGTATTCCTAAAAAAGTATAAATTTGGGCTAGCCATTTTCAGCTTAAAAAAATTAATATTTGGGCTGGATATCTGGCCTGGGCTAGAAGGGCCACAGCCCACCCAGTTAATACATGCAGTGATGTTTTCGTTGTTGTTCAGAGGAGAAAAATTAATATCTGGGCTAAACATCAAAAAACTCTGCAGTGCTCACACCTCAAAAACACAAATACTGCTCGAGCTGCTTGGTCCCAGCTGTCGGCCGCTTCTTGTGCAATTTTCTCGTCTATTGACTACATAGGTTGACAACGGTGTGGGACCGTGATGTCAGGAAACCAGGAGGAAGCAAAAAAAATATATAGTTTTATACATATATAATAAAGAGGCACTTGCGTACGTGAGGCTATGGCCCTGGTGGGTCCCCATTGTCATCCTCTCCAAGTAAAGTCATCTCCTCGCCCGCGCGCGCTTTCCGCCCGAAACAGTTAGCACCGCCCGCCCCGCTTCTCGGTGCAGGCGGTTGCTCCACCTTCAAACGACACAAGTGTCGTCCGTCCGTCCATCTGCCGCCCACATTAATGATACGCGGTTGCCGAGGCGGCTACTCCGACGCCACACGTCTGTCCCTCTGCTGCCCACCATTGCTATATAAACTCCTGCGCCGGCCATAGCCGTAGTCATCCGCATTCGTTCCCTTTCTCCTGTCCACACCACTACTGCCCACCATGGCTTCCTCCCGCTCCAGCGCTCTATGGGACGGACGGACGACGGACCACAAGGAGATGGCAGCCATTGCTGCCGACCGGCTGGCCGGCAGGCAGCCGGAGGACGACAACGTCCCAATGGAGAACATGGTAGTCGACGATCCGGCGCCACCCCCTCCTCCGCGCCATCGTCGCTGGTGCATTGCACCATGACCATCGGCGAGGCCTGTGCTCAATATATGGACACTGTGAGGCAGATGCATGAGGAGCAGTTCCGGGAGGCGCAGGCCGACACCGCCTACAACCACCATCTCCTCCAGGAGCACCTGCAGGTGGAGGAGCAGATCGCTGCGGAGCGGGCAGAGCAGGAGGCGCTGCTCGACTCGTACCGCTCCGCCCGCGAGGGCCGCCTCGAGTGCTGGCGGTACCACATGCGGGTGGCGGAGGCTGCGGCCGCCTACAAAGAGGGCGATGAAGCGGGCGAGGCGCTGCTTGGCGAGACCAAGGACAAGGCAGAGGACAATGCCGGCTCCGACGAGTGCCCGCTCCGCTAGCGTCGACGAGGCCCTGCTCCGTCGAGGCCCCGCGGCGCCAACAACAAGGCAGAGGACATTGTCGTCTCCACCGAGGCCCCGCCCCGCCTACAACAAGGCAGAGGACATCGCCGGCTCAGCCAAGGCCCCACCCTGTCAGCAACAAGGGGGAGGATTTCTGCCGCTCCGCCGAGGCGTCGCCCGCCGGCAACGAGATAGAGGACATCGTCGACTCCGCCGAGGCCCCGCCCCGCTGCCAACGAGGCCACGCCACACAGAAAATGAAGAAGAGTAGAACACGGTAGGTCGCCACCGCTCGGGTCCAAGTAAGGCCACCGCTGCTACCCTCCGGTTGAAGCCAAGCTAGGCGGGTTGACTATTGACAGCCGGTTAGCTTCTTGGCGGCGACGTGGAGTCGAGAGCTGTGTTGGAGAAGAATGCTACTTCTACTTAACTGCCGGTGCAGTTGGCTGACTAACACGTGGGCCTAACAGGCCACATGTCAGTTATGCAACTGCACCTGCAGTTAAGTCACTGAAGCTTCTGTTCGGCTCAGCGGGACACAGGTGGGTAGCTTCGGTTAATTAATTATACCTCCAGCGCACCCCTTTTTAGTTGAAGAATGTATGAAATGTAATGAAATCCGGCATGTTTACATGAAATCCGACCGTGTATGAATGGATTTATTTCGATTAGTTCGAATTCCTGTATCACTGGCATTGGATGAACATGCAAAACAATACGTACTAGCATTATTCCCAGGGTGATCACCTCGTTTGCAGCAGTTTCACATGTACTCCCTCCGGTCCTTTCTAGTCTGGATACAAGTTTTGTCTGCAGTCAAATTATCTCTACTTTGACCAATCTTATAGAAAAAAGTATGCACTTTCACAATGTGCAAAGTAAAAAGGAACAAATGGAGTACAAAGAGTTTGAGCAGCTTTTTAGCGTTTTTGTACATTGCAATCAAACACACAGGGCTGGCAATTCATAGAGAACATTCAAAACAATCGATGATTATGCATCTTAGCGATTCACATGTCAGAGGCAATATTTACTTCACAACTAAAGAATAAAGAAAAAATTGATTGACGCTGCTGACAGCAAAGGGTGTCCCATTCGAAAATATCAAACGCATGTCTTGCTAAAATCAATGAGCAAAATTTGACAAGGTTGTCCCATTTCAAAATATCAAATGCCTATGATTGTGGAATGGGCAGGGTTTGCCATCAGTTCGGACATTGACATGGCACCTCGTGCTAAATAAACCAGTTGTTCTTTTTGTGCAGTTCCACCAAAATCAACCAAATTCGCGCGTAGCTTGTATGATTTCTCCCTTATGTGTTGCAACGCCTTAAACTTATCGGCACCTCCTTTCTTGTGGTGGAAATGAATGATTCGATGTATTCATGAACATTTTGTGCAGTTCCCATTGAAATCAAGCTGAGCACCCCTGTTTGCACAAATACAAAAAAAGTGATTAGTATAAAGCAAATTGTACTATGAATTGACAGCTTAAATAGGCACCTACATGGTCCATGTAGAGTACACTTTTAGAAAAATGGAACTCACCAGAAAGAATCCTAGAACAACATTGTACTCGCGCATCACAGCAAAAAAATGGAGATTTGTCAGTCCTTCTGAGCTGAAGTTAGTTTGGTCTTGTGGGGAGTAATGTAACCATCCTTCAACTACTCCTTTTGAAGAGAAGATAGACAGGGCTTCTTAATCCTGGCATAATCGGAACTAGTCACTTCACGTAGTCCATATTCTTCTTCAGAGGAAGATGATCTTTTTGTGCAAAGATAAGAGGACAACTAAATGCTAGCATCCTTGTTTGCTCGAAAAACAGGAAAGGAAATATTTAAAACAGCACAGATGAAGCACTTCTTAAGGACAATACCACTTTTTCATGACAGTATCTAAACAGTAGCACAACACCAATAGAGATGACAAAGCTCAATCATATGGATCAAATCAGTGGGCAAGTACCAACCTTTGTCAGGAGGCTTATTGTGTAGAGCATACAAATGAAGCACTTCTCCGGAACCATCTGTTGCTATCTACTGTGATGGCCATGCTTACATATACTCCTCAATTAGTTTAATGTTTCCAACATATTCTTGTGCAATTCCACTAAAATATATGGTATCTTCAAAGAAGATCCCTGTTTGCACAAGTAGAGATAGTTAAGTATTACATTAAGAGTGGCATCAAATCGGTGGCAAAACAATTGCTCGTTCCAGCCATAGCAATAAATTAAGATGCCAAACTATATCATTACTTGTGTCATCACAGTTTCAGTGCTTCATTACAGCACCGGGAGTTGATTTTTGTTTTTCTTCCGCTTATTCTTCCCCTTCATCACTTGGTTCAATAACAGACAAGCTTTGCCTTGAATGTAAGATTTGGCATGTCAATTAGGGAGCACAAGTATAGCACTAAACAATGACATTAATTTTCTGATGAAAGTGGCAAAATACAGCCAACAGTTGTGAAATATCCTTATCTTACCTCAATGGGATATTACTGATTTTGCACATCTGATTGGAAGTCTTGTCTCCATTTGTGCAGTTCGCTAAAATCAAGCAACATTACCGTACAAGTAGCACAACATATGAAAGCACACTACAGAATCATGTGAAAGAAGGCTAGTACTGACCTCTCATGATGCGGAATTCAAACAACTCACAAGAAGAAGATCTGAACCAAATTTGCCAACATGGATAGGAAGTAAGATCTCCTCTTGTGCAGTTCCACTAAGATCAAGCAACCAAGCAACATTGTCGGTGTGGCATTTTGGTTGAACTGCACAAAACACTCTTAAAACAAAAGTGTTTTGTGCAGTGCAACAAAAGGTCATAATGGCAACGAGGTGAAGTAGATAACCCTGTTTACACAGAGGTGCAAAGGAAACAACTAGTGGTCAATAACGGTGGATGACACAGAAGCCAACAAAAAGAAGCATCTAGCTTATCAAAATGGGAAAGAAAGCAAGACAGTGGCATTTCTCAAATGGTGGCATTGATTAATATTAACATAGAGATTATATTAACAATAAAATTCGTTAAAAATGTAATCTGCTTTTAAGCGTGGCATTGCATCAATTTTCCAAATGCATTATTAGAGGTGTTTGTTTACAAGGACATTTTGGTGTAGGGACTAAAAAAACTCCGTGTCAGTCCCATCTAAACCAAACAGGAGGGACTTTTAGGGACTAAAAGTGGGCATTTGGGACTAAAGAAAGAAGACCCCGAGGGAGTCTTTTTGGGACTTTTTCCAACAGTTGCCCTTGCCACGCATCGCACCTTGTCTCTATTAGTTCATTACTAGGGGTAACATGGTCTTTTAGCATGTCATTTAATAACCTCTAGTCCATGTTTAGTCCCTGGAACCAAGCAAGTAGGGACTAGGAGTTTTAACCAAGCAGGCCTTAGATTAACAACAGCTAAAGAGTTGCAGGGACGGTGGACGACCAACACCATGTGCATCTCTTGATGTCTTGTGGTCATGCATAGTCTGTTGCAACAAAGAACAAACAACCAAGGAGCATATTTGTGTTGGTCCCAGTTTTGTTATCTTTAGACACCTTTCCCTATGTGAGCGCAGCAAATCTAGTCCTGCTCAAACTCTACAGCCTTGTCCCCCCAAGATCAGTTTGTTACAGATGTGTGTACTGTGTTTGTCATTGTTTTCCCTTCTCGACCAACATAGGTGCTGGATAGCCAGTCTGCACTAGTACTTTTGCCCCTTCCTTTCCTCTTTGAACCACGTCCTAGATTTATGCGATACAACTTTCCCTACTACTTTCCCCCATTCCTTTCCTCTTTGAACCACATCCTAGATTCATGCTATACAACTTTCCCCCTTCCTTTTCTCTTTGAACCACGTCCTAGATTCATGCTATACAACTTTTCCCACTACTTTCCCCCACTCCTTTCCTCTTTGAACCACGCCCTAGATTCATTGTATACATGCAGCTAGAGCAATGAATGTGGAATAAGTAAATTATACCTTAAGGTTCCTGTGGTTCGGTGGGCGACAGGACGACGGCGAAGAAGAAGGGGTCGGAGGCCCTCCCGCGCCGCCGTTGGGTGAAAGTGAACAGCTGCGCCGGTAGTGTATTTCCTCCCTCGCCGACGGCGACAACGTTAAGCCTCCTTCCCTTCCCGGCGGATGGATCCTGCCGGCTCTTTGAGCAGCAGTGAGCGGAGAGAGAGGCCAACAAAGTCTTGTTTAGATCTGGAGAGGATGAGAGAGTGTGAAGAGAGCAACTACAAGCGCTGAGGCTCCAGCGTGTATATATATACTGGAGAGAGAGTGTGAAGCGTGCAAACCCTAGAAAACAAGCGCCGAGGCTGCAGCTTATACGTGATGAGGTGATTATACGGTCACTATGAGATCGTATAGCTCTGTATCCATCCTTTTGACCAGTCAAAGAATCCTCCTGGCACAAATTATGCTCAAGTGTAGTTATCGAACCCGAGACCTCAAGTTTGATGAGCGAACAGGCTAACCAGCTACACAACCCTCCCGTTATGTTCAACGAGAGGAAAATAACCTTTTATACATTCTTGCATTCGTGTGACAAGCATGCCGTGTTTTTTTGTGTGTGTGGGAGTCATTGGGATTTAAATCATAATCGTGTCATGTGGCTTTGGTGGTAAGACTATCCACAGTGGTGCAGAAATAATTCAGCCTTAGTCACCTTACCTCTCTCCACGTAGTACGTTGGGTCCCACTAGTCAGACGGTGAAACAAACAAATTAATAAGAAAAATTAAAAGCGCCAGCGGTGCATCTTACCTCACAAATTTCGCTACTGCTCGGGAACACTGTCCAATTAATCCCTTTGTTCGCTCACGTACTATTTTAAGTGAATCCTTATTATAACATGCACACAATTTTGGGCACTTGTATTCGACCAAAGTCAGTGTGCCACCGTATCTCGTACTTACTACTCCCTCCGTCTAGGTGTAATAAGTCATGTTAGAAGGTGCAGCGGGACCAAGGTGCGTGCGTGCGTGTGTGTGTGTGTTTAATAGCACGTGCGTGTTAGAGAGAGCGACATATCGACCTACTCCTATAGAGAGATGGTGTGTAGTATACGATTTTAGCCGCGAGAGTCAGTGCATCCTCTCGTTTCCGGGCGTGTCCGGTAGGGACATCTTGGACAGTTGCCACGCCGCTCTCGACCAGCCTGCCCACCCAAAGCCCCTCCATCGCTGCTGGCTTCCCGCTGAACGGTCGGCGCCGCTCCAAAGAATCGGTGTCGCATTCATGCCCGGGCAGAGCGGACGCGACCTCTCACTGGCGCAAGAGTGATGGTTGCTTCGTCTGTCCAACTTACTGTTGGGTTTATGTGATTTGACGGCTCATTGATCTTTATTACTGAGGTGGTAGGACTGCTGGATGTCCCATGCTTTTGGCGAAAGGAGGTACTACTAGATTACAATTTTCCCCATTCTTATAGCGGAGGAGTGCAAGAGCAGGGAAAACACGCATGCTCAGTGATTACATGGCCCACCTCACACTATCACCATATTTTTTGGACATCGTGCGACACCTAACTCTTTACATAGTACTCCCTCCATTCCTAAATACTAGATGAGTCCCCGCGCGTTACCGCAGAACAGCCGTATATCTCTCTGCGTAAAATTATCAATTTCATAGAACTAAAAAAACTCTATAACCGCATGACAAATGTGGTAACCAAGCTAAAAAAACTCCCATCATCATTTAGATCATCCCATGTAAGGAAAAAGATCAGCTAACTCCTACTACATAATGGGATTATATTTTTCTTTTTGACATGTTAATGGGACTTAAAAGCTCACTTACATGCATGCTACCGGTACATGCTTGCGTGCAGACATGTTGATGTGATTTAAAACCCACTCACATGCATGCCACGGTATTTCTGCATGCTTGCATGTGGCTTAGTGCGGAGCCTCTCAAGTCTAGATCAGACGGCTATTATGGACTGATTTAGTTCATCTAACGGCTACATTAATTTTGATGATGTGGCTCAAGGAGAGGATAGAGAATTCCTAGTAGTGGGGGCTAGCTATTACTAGTAGATAAGTCTTTGTAGAGATTCCACTAGGTGAACTACATATAGAACAAAATGAATGAATCTACACTTAAAATGCATCTATATACATCCGCATGTGGTTCAAGGTGAAATCTCTACAAAGACTTATATTTAGGAACGAAGGAAGTACTAGTATAGTACGTATTGTAATTTATCAGCGAGATAAATTTGTACAATGCTATGAAGCTTCCAGCTTCTGTTACATGTATCTTGCGTCCAAGGTTGCTCGTTGCAACATTTCATCAAATACAAAGGAGACTAACATGCATGCTATTGCATCTCAATGATTGACAGATCATAGCAAATATGTACTCCCTCCGTTCCAAAATAAGTGTCTCAACTTTATGCAAACTTTAGTACAAAGTTGTACTACTACTAAAGTTGACACTTATTTTGGAACAGAGGCATCTAAAGAAATGCAGTCCCTAGCCCTTGAACCATGAACCCTAACCAGGCTTCAATTTGCTGGCAATGTTCGAGCTTCCTAAGAAATGAAGTTTGCAACCTTTTGACCATCAGATCACTTTGTGCAGTTTCACCAAAATCGAGATGAGCATCCCTGTGGCAAAGAAATTGAAGAAGCATGATTAGAATAAGATTAGTTGGAATAGTTGATGAGACATAAACTCATCACAAATACAGTACGTAGAAGCCAGTAGAGGTATGTGCGGGGAAAAGAAGTAGAGAAATATCCACATGGAGTGATGTGGGCAGGTTGGAGCGATGGTGCAAGCCGGCTGTAAAGGAGTTGTACCGAGGGACGAGCTCAACCTTGAGGAGGGCGGCGGGAGGCGGCAACTGCCCACGTCGCGGCAGTGAGCAAGGGACGAAGGCAACCTCATCGGCTTTGTGAGAGAGAACGGTGGGGACCCCTGATCGGGACGTGCCGACAGTGGGTTTTCGCCGTCGGCGACAGCGACCGCATCTACACTAAGCATCCACCCTTCCCCCGGTGGACGTGATCCGCCGGGATGTTAGAGATGTGGCCACAGTCGTTTTGTGCGAGAGAGTGTGAAGAGAGCAACCCCAGCAAGCAACCGTGTAGGCTGGCCCGTCCTGACTATGTATATAGTGGAGAGGTTTCCTTTTCTCTCCATATGAACCTATCATATTGCATACGTGCCACTGAAGAAAAAAACTTTATTTATAAATGACGTGGCACCTACTACTCGTTCACATATAACCTTGTGCTTGGCATCTCCAAAATATTAACCTTGCGATTGGCTCTTCGCCTCTTTGGGAAGTCGAGCAATAATGGTAGTGAAGTATATATCGTTCTGGCTATATGAGACCAAATGTATTGCTGCACGTCCACCACGTGGGCGAGTGACGAGGGGCGAGGGAGAGTGCTACATACGGAGCAAAATGAGTGAATCTACACTCTAAAATACATCTATATACATCAGTGTTTGGAGTATGTACTAGTAGTTCATATTGAAATCTATTAAAGGACATATATATTCCAATCAATATGATATAATTGTTGGGGAACGTAGTAATTTCAAAAAAAATCCTACGCACACGCAAGATCATGGTGATGCATAGCAACGAGAGGGGAGAGTGTTGTCCACGTACCCTCATAGACCGTAAGCGGAAGCGTTATGACAACGCGGTTGATGTAGTCGTACGTCTTCACGATCTGACCGATCCAAGTACCGAACGTACAGCACCTCCGAGTTCAGCACACGTTCAGCTCTATGACGATCCCCGGACTCCAATCCAGCAAAGTGTCGGGGATGAGTTCCATCAGCACGACGGCGTGGTGACGATGATGATGTTCTACCGGCGCAGGGCTTCGCCTAAACTTCGCGACGGTATGACCGAGGTGGAATATGGTGGAGGGAGGCACCGCACACGGCTAAGGAACGATCTTGAAGACCAACTTGTGTGTCATGGGGTGCCCCCTGCCCCCGTATATAAAGGAGCAAGGGGGGAGGAGGCCGGCCCTAGGAGGGGGCGCACCAAGTGTGGAGTCCTACTAGGACTCCCTAGTCCTAGTAGGATTCCACCTCCCTTGTTGGAGTAGGAGAAGGGGAAAGAGGGGGAGAGGAAGAAGGAAAGGGGGGTTGTGCCCCTTGTCCAATTCGGACCAGAGGGGGGGGCGCAGGCCTCCTTACTTTTGGCCTCTCTCCTCTATTCCCGTATGGCCCAATAAGGCCCATATACTCCCCGGCGAATTCCCGTAACTCTACGGTACTCCGAAAAATACCCGAATCACTCGGAACCTTTCCGAACTCCGAATATAGTCATCCAATATATCGATCTTTACGTCTTGACCATTTCGAGACTCCTCGTCATGTCCCCGATCTCATCCGGGACTCCGAATCCTTCGGTACATCAAAACTCATAAACTCATAATATAACTGTCATCGGAACCTTAAGCATGCGGACCCTACGGGTTCGAGAACTATGTAGACATGACCTAGAACTATTCTTGGTCAATAACCAATAGCGGAACCTGGATGCTCATATTGGCTCCTACATATTCTACGAAGATCTTTATCGGTCAAACCGCATAACAACATACGTTGTTCCCTTTGTCATTGGTATGTTACTTGCCTGAGATTCGATCGTCGGTATCCAATACCTGGTTCAATCTCGTTACCGGCAAGTCTCTTTACTTGTTACGTAATGCATCATCCCGCAACTAACTCATTAGTCACATTGCTTGCAAGGCTTATAGTGATGTGCATTACCGAGAGGGCCCAGAAATACCTCTCCGACAATCGGAGTGATAAATCCTAATCTCGAAAAATGCCAACCCAACATGTACCTTCGGAGACACCTGTAGAGCTCCTTTATAATCACCCAGTTACGTTGTGACGTTTGGTAGCACACGAAGTGTTCCACCGGTAAACGGGAGTTGCATAATCTCACAGTCATAGGAACATGAATAAGTCATGAAGAAAGCAATAGCAACATACTAAACGATCAAATGCTAAGCTAACGGAATGGGTCAAGTCAATCACATCATTCTCCTAATGATGTGATCCTATTAATCAAATGACAACTCATGTCTATGGCTAGGAAACTTAACCATCTTTGATTCAACGAGCTAGTCAAGTAGAGGCATACTAGTGACACTATGTTTGTTTATGTATTCACACATGTATTATGTTTCTGGTTAATACAATTCTAGCATGAATAATAAACATTTATCATGAAATAAGGAAATAAATAATAACTTTATTATTGCCTCTAGGGCATATTTCCTTCAGTCTCCCACTTGCACTAGAGTCAATAATCTAGTTCACATCACCATGTGATTTAACACCAATATTCATATCTGTATATGATTAACACCCATAGTTCACATCGTCATGTGACCAACACCCAAAGGGTGTACTAGAGTCAATAATCTAGTTCACATCGCTTATGTGATTAACACCCAAAGAGTACTAAAGTGTGATCATGTTTTGCTCGTGAGAGAAGCTTAGTCAACGGGTCTGTCACAATTAGAGCCGTATGTATTTTGCAAATATTCTATGTCTACAATGCTCCATACGGAGCTACTCTAGCTAATTGCTCCCACTTTCAATATGTATCCAGATTGAGACTTAGAGTCATCTGGATCGGTGTAAAAGCTTGCACCGATGTAACTCTTTACGACGGGCTCTTTTATCACCTCCATAACCGAGAAATATTTCCTTAGTCGTCACTAAGGATATTCTTGACCAATGTCCAGTGATATACTCCTAGATCACTATTGTACTCCCTTGCCAAATTCAGAGCAAGGTATACAATAGGTCTGGTACATATCATAGCATACTTTATAGAACCTATGACTGAGGCATAGGGAATGACTTTCATTCTCTTTTCTATTTTCTGCGGTGGTCGGGCTTTGAGTCTTACTCAATTTCACACCTTGTAACACAGGCAAGAACTCTTTCTTTGACTATTCCATTTTGAACTACTTCAAAATCTTGTCAAGGTATGTACTCATTGAAAATCTTATCAAGCGTCTTGATCTATCTCAATAGATCTTGATGCTCAATATGTAAGTAGCTTTACAGAAGTCTTTCTTTTAAAGAACTTCTTTCAAACACTCCTTTATGCTTTGCAGAATAATTCTACATTATTTCCGATCAACAATATGTCATTCACATATACTTATCAGAAATGTTGTAGTGCTCCCACTCGCTTTCTTGTAAATCTGAGGCCTTTCCAAAAGTCTCATATAAAACCATATGCTTTGATCAACTCATCAAAGCGTATATTCCAACTCGAGATGCTTGCACCAGTCCATTGATGGATTCTTTGGAGCTTGCACACTTTGTTAGCATCTTTAGGATTGATAAAACCTTCTCGTTGCATCATATACAACTCTTCTTTAATAAATCCATTAAGGAATGCAGTTTTGACATCCATTTGCCAGATTTCATAAAATGTGGCAATTGCTAACATGATTCGGACAGACTTAAGTATCGATACGAGTGAGAAAATCTCATTGTATTCAACATCTTGAACTTGTCGAAAAACCTTTTTGCGACAAGTCGAGCTTTGTAGATAGTAACACTACTATCAATGTTCGTCTTCCTCTTGAAGATCCATTTATTTCTTATGGTTTGCCGATCATCGGGCAAGTCCACCAAATCCACACTTTGTTCTCATACATGGATCCTATCTCAGATTTCATGGCCTCCAGCCATTTTGCGGAATCTGGGCTCATCATCGCTTCCTCATAGTTCGTAGGTTTATCATGGTCTAGTAACATGACTTTCGTAATAGGATTACCGTACCACTCAGTGCGATCAGTACTCTGGAAGACCCACGAGGTTCTGTAGTAACTTGATCTGAAGTTTCATGATCATCGTCATTAGCTTCCTCGCTAATTGGTGTAGGAATCACTTGGAACTGATTTGGTGATGAACTATTTTCCAATTCGGGAGAAGGTACAGATTACCTCATCAAGTTCTACTTTCCTCCCACTCACTTCTTTCGAGAGAAACTCCTTCTCTAGAAAGGATCCATTTTTAGCAACGAATATCTTGCCTTCGGATCTGTGATAGAAGGTGTACCCAACAGTTTCCTTTGGATATTCTATGAAGACGCACTTCTCCGATTTGGGTTTGAGCTTATCAGGATGAAACTTTTTCACACAAGCATCACAGCCCCAAACTTTAAGAAACGACACCTTAGGTTTATTGCTAAACCATAGTTCATACGGTGTCGTCTCAACGGATTTAGATGGTGTCCTATTAAACGTGAATGTAGCTGTCTCTAATGCATAACCCCAAAACGATAGTGGTAAACCGATAAGAGACATCATAGATCGCACCATATCTAGTAAAGTAAGATTACGACGTTTGGACACACCATTCCATTGTGGTGTTCCAGGTGGTGTGAGTTGCAAAACTATTTCACATTGTTTCAAATGAAGACCAAATTCGTAACTCAAACATTCGTCTCCACGATCAGATCGTAGAAACTTTATTATTCTTGTTACGATGATTTTCCACTTCACTCTGAAATTCTTTGAACTTTTCAAATGTTTCGGACTTATGTTTCATCAAGTAGATATACCGATATTTGCTCAAATCATCTGTGAAGGTCAGAAAATAACGATACACGCCGCGAGCCTTAACACTCATTGGATCGCATACATCGGTATGTATTATTTCCAATAAGTCAGTAGCTTGTTCCATTGTTCCGGAGAACGGAGTTTTAGTCATCTTGCCCAAAAGGCACGGTTCGCAAGCATCAAATGATTCATAACTAAGTGATTCTGAAAATCCATCTTTATGGATTTTCTTCATGCGCTTTACACCGATATGACCCAAACGGCAGTGCCACAAAGAAGTTGCACTATCATTATTTACTTTGCATCTTTTGGCATCAATATTATGAATATGTGTATCACTACGATCGAGATCCAATAAACTATTTTCATTGGGTGTATGACCATCGAAGGTTTTATTCATCTAAATAGAACATCAATTATTCTCTGACTTTAAATGAATAACCGTTTTGCAATAAACATGATCAAATCATATTCATGCTCAACGCAAACGCCAAATAACATTTATTTAGGTTCAACACTTATCTCGAAAGTATAGGGAGTGTGCGATGATGATCATATCAATCTTGGAACCACTTCCAACACACATTGTCACTTCACCCTCAACTAGTTTCTGTTTATTCTGTAACTCCTGTTTCAAGTTACTAATCTTTAGCAACCGAACAAGTATAAAATACTCATGGGCTACTATAAACACTAGTAAGGTACACATCAATAACATGTATATCAAATATACCCTTGTTTACTCTGCCATCCTTCTTATCCACCAAATATTCAGGGTATTTCTGTTTCCAGTGACCATTTCCTTTGCAGTGTAAGCACTCAGTTTCAGGTTTTGGTTCAGCTTTGGGCTTCTTCGTGGGAGTGACAACTTGCTTGTCATTCTACTTGAAGTTCCCTTTCTTTCCCTTTGCCCTTTTCTTGAAACTAGTGGTCTTGTCAATCATCAACACTTGATGCTCTTTCTTGATTTCTACCTTCGTCAATTTCAACATCACGAAGAGCTCGGGAATCATTTTCATCATCCCTTGCATACTATAGTTCATCACGAATTTCTAGTAACTTTAGTGATGGTGGCTAGAGAATTCTGTTAATCACTATCTTATCTGGAAGATTAACTCCCACTTGATTCAAGCGATTGAAGTACCCAGACAATCTGAGCACATGCTCACTAGTTGAGCGATTCTCCTCCATCTTTTAGCTATAGAACTTGTTGGAGACTTCATATCTCTCAACTCGGGTATTTGCTTGAAATATTAACTTCAATTCCTGGAACATCTCATATGGTCCATGACGTTCAAAACATCTTTGAAGTCCCGATTCTAAGCCGTTAAGCATGGTGAACTAAACTATCAAGTAGTCATCATATTGAGCTAGCCAAACGTTCATAACGTCTGCATCTGCTCCTGCAATAGGTTTCTCACCTAGCGGTGCATCAAGGACATAGTTCTTCTGTGCAGCAATGAGGATAAACCTCAGATCACGGATCCAATCCGCATCATTGCTACTAACATCTTTCAACATAATTTTCTCTAGGAACATATCAAAATAAACATATGAAAGCAACAACGCGTGCTATTGATCTATAACATAATTTGCAAAATACTACCAGGACTAAGTTCATGATAAATTAAAGTTCAATTAATCATATTACTTAAGAACTCCCACTTACACAGACATCTCTCTAGTCATCAAAGTGATCACGTGATCCAAATCAACTAAACCATGTCCGATCATCACGTGAGATGGAGTAGTTTCAACGGTGAACATCAATATGTTGATCATATCTACTATATGATTCACGCTCGACCTTTCGGTCTCCGTGTTCTGAGGCCATATCTGTTATATGCTAGGCTCGTCAAGTTTAACCTGAGTATTCCGCGTGTGCAACTGTTTTGCACCCGTTGTATTTGAACGTAGAGCCTATCACACCCGATCATCATGTGGTGTCTTAGCATGAAGAACTTTCGCAACGGTGCATACTCAGGGAGAACACTTCTTGATAATTAGTGAGAGATCATCTTAAAATGCTACCGTCAAACTAAGCAAAATAAGATGTATAAAAGATAAACATCATATGCAATCAAAATATGTGACATGATATGGCCATGCTCATCTTGCGCCTTTGATCTCCATCTCCAAAGTACTGTCATGATCTCTATCGTCACCGGCACGACACCATGATCTTCATCATCTTGATCTATATCAATGTGTCGTCACATGGTCGTCTCGCCAACTATTGCTCTTGCAACTATTGCTATCGTATAGCGATAAAGTAAAGCAAATATTTGGCACTTGCATCTTATGCAACAAAGAGACAACCATAGGAATTCTGCCAGTTGCCGATAACTTCAACAAAACATGATCATCTCATACAACAACTTATATCTCATCACATCTTGACCATATCACATCACAACATGCCCCTGCAAAAACAAGTTAGACGTCCTCTACTTTGTTGTTGCAAACTTTACATGGCTGCTACGGGCTGAGCAAGAACCGTTCTTACCTACGCATCAAAACCACAACGATAGTTCGTCAAGTTAGTGCTGTTTTAACCTTCGCAAGGACCGGGCGTAGCCACACTCGGTTCAACTAAAGTGAGAGAGACAGACACCCACCAGTCGCCTTTAAGCACGAGTGCTCGTAACGGTGAAACCAGTCTCGCGTAAGCGTACGCGTAATGTCGGTCCGGGCCGCTTCATCTCACACTACCGCTGAACCAAAGTATGACATGCTGGTAAGCAGTATGACTTGTATCGCCCACAACTCACTTGTGTTCTACTTGTGCATATGACATCTACGCATATTACCTAGGCTCGGATGCCATTGTTGGGGAACATAGTAATTTCAAAAAAAAATCCTACGCACACGCAAGATCATGGTGATGCATAGCAACGAGAGGGGAGTGTTGTCCACGTACCCTCATAGACCGTAAGCGGAAGCGTTATGACAACGCGGTAGATGTAGTCGTACGTCTTCACGATCCGACCGATCCAAGTACCGAAGGTACGGCACCTCCGAGTTCAGCACACGTTCAGCTCGATGACGATCCCCGGACTCCGATCCAGCAAAGTGTCGGGGATGAGTTCGTCGACCGCGGCGTGGTGGCGATGATGATGTTCTACCGGCGCAGGGCTTCGCCTAAACTCCGCGACGATATGACCGAGGTGGAATATGGTGGAGCGAGGCACCGCACATGGCTAAGGAACGATCTTGAAGATCAACTTGTGTGTCATGGGGTGCCCACTGCCCCCGTATATAAAGGAGCAAGGGGGGAGGAGGCCGGCCCTAGGAGGGGGCGCGCCAAGTGTGGAGTCCTACTAGGACTCCCTAGTCCTAGTAGGATTCCACCTCCCTTGTTGGAGTGGGAGAAGGGGAAAGAGGGGGAGAGGAAGAAGGAAAGGGGGGCTGCGCCCCTTGTCCAATTCGGACCAGAGGGGGGGCGCAGGCCTCCTTCCTTTTGGCCTCTCTCCTCTATTCCCGTATGGCCCAATAAGGCCCATATACTCCCCGGCGAATTCCCGTAACTCTCCGGTACTCCGAAAAATACCCGAATCACTCGAAACCTTTCCGAACTCCGAATATAGTCGTCCAATATATCAATCTTTGCGTCTTGACCATTTCGAGACTCCTCGTCATGTCCCCGATCTCATCCGGGACTTCGAACTCCTTCGGTACATCAAAACTCATAAACTCATAATATAAGTGTCATTGAAACCTAAAGCGTGCGGACCCTACGGGTTCGAGAACTATGTAGACATGACCTAGAACTATTCTTGGTCAATAACCAATAGCGGAACCTGGATGCTCATATTGGCTCCTACATATTCTACGAAGATCTTTATCGGTCAAACCGCATAACAACATACGTTGTTTCCTTTGTCATCGGTATGTTACTTGCCCGAGATTCGATCGTCGGTATCCAATACCTAGTTCAATCTCGTTACCGGCAAGTCTCTTTACTCGTTACGTAATGCATCATCCCACAACTAACTCATTAGTCACAGTGCTTGCAAGGCTTATAGTGATGTGCATTACCGAGAGGGCCCAGAGATACCTTTCCGACAATTGGAGTGACAAATCCTAATCTCGAAATACGCCAACCCAACATGTACCTTTGGAGACACCTGCAGAGCTCCTTCATAATCACCCAGTTACGTTGTGACGTTTGGTAGCACACAAAGTGTTCCTCCGGTAAACGGGAGTTGCATAATCTCATAGTCATAGGAACATGAATAGGTCATGAAGAAAGCAATAGCAACATACTAAACGATCAAATGCTAAGCTAACGGAATGGGTCAAGTCAATCACATCATTCTCCTAATGATGTGATCCCGTTAATCAAATGACAACTCATGTCTATGGCTAGGAAACTTAACCATCTTTGATTCAACGAGCTAGTCAAGTAGAGGCATACTAGTGACACTATGTTTGTTTATGTATTCACACATGTATTATGTTTCCGGTTAATACAATTCTAGCATGAATAATAAACATTTATCATGAAATAAGGAAATAAATAATAACTTTATTATTGCCTCTAGGGCATATTTCCTTCAATAATCTCTATAACCAAGGTAGTAGGGACGAGGAGTAAACGGAGGGAGTAGTAAATTTTTCTCCTCGTCCTGCGAGCCACCGCGTGCATGGGCGAGGGAGCGGGCGTAAGGCGGACAGTACTAAGCAAGCTTCACCTCATCCTGCGAGCCACCGCGCCCGTGGGCGAGGGGGGAAGGCGTACTAAGCAAGCTTCTCCTCGTTCTGCGAGTTGATGGGACACATCAAAAGTACTCCAGTGTATATAGCCTTGCCTCTAAGGTAGGCCCCACATGGTTTGCCTGTTTTTTAAACATAACGCGTCAAGTCGTAATTTGTTTGTTCACCCGTGGTAGATGATCCTCCCTCCACCAAGTGGACAACCAGTGCACATGTCAAATTACCACGTGGGCTGCCTTTTTCGTACAGAAATGAGCTCCACCGTGTACCCGCGCGGGTGTGATTGGGAAAGAGACGGGAATACGTGCGCCGTGCATGCACCTCTTCTCTTCGTGCACGTCCCCCACCTACGTGGGTGTGTGTGAGAGATACAAACCGCGGTCGTGAGTGTTTTTTGTTTTGGGGTGGGGGTGTGGGGGTGGGGTGGGCGGTTGATTTTGTGAATGTATTTGTGGGAATATGTGTCGATGACATCTCAAACAAAATTTTGGATGCAATGTGTGAAATGGAGGCCTATCCATATCATATATAGAGGGTCGGGCAATCCACGAGAAGAGAGGGAGGGGTCATAGATATCGATAGAGTCGAAGAGAGGATCAAGTGGGTGGGTGCAAGATCGATGAAGAGAGCCATCGAAATTTTGTGTGTGTGTGTGTGTGTGTGTGTGTGTGTGTGTGTGTGTGTGTGTGTGTGTGTGTGTGTGTGTGTGTGTGTGTGTGCGAGTCAAAGATATAGGGCGGCTGACCTACCAGAACGTCAGAGGGCACATGTCAAGTTTGTGTGTGGCAGGAAGACATGACTAGAGCACTCGATGTATCGGTGTGTGTGGGGGGGGAGGGGGCTGGGGGGAGGGGTAGGCAGAGGCCTAACTATAGAGGTAGAAAGACTCGTATATGTGTTGAGAAGAAGAGACCCAGGTATGTCTTGAGGGAGATCGGTCGACATCCATACATAATTGAAGGACGGGAAATATGATGGGATAGAGAGAGAGAGGAGAGAGAGAGGGAGGGAGAGGGGTAGAGTGCTGGACGGGTGATGGAGTTGCTTCTTGAAGATGGTGGGAGAGGCCTACTAGACAAACTGAGGGTGGAACCGCAATGTTATCAATAAGAGTGGGGATGTGTTTCTATGTGTGCCTGTGCGTGATAGATCTGTCGGGACGCATCCATGGATGATGAAGGGGAACCATGTGTTTGGTAAGCAAACCTAACTAGATCGGTAGATCAATTGTTGTTTGTCGGAGGAAGGGAGAGACATAACTAATGAGGTAGATCGATCTGCGTGTCGGTAAAAACAAGTTATAAGGACCTAGCTAGCTATATGTATAGCGAGAGATTGGTCGGTGTACGTCCATTTGTTAGAGGCAAATAAGGCCCAGCGAGACGGATAGACAGAAAGAATGGAGCTAGGAGGTGGTGCGAGAGGCCCGGCTACTAGCTAGATAGGGGGAGGAGTGTGCGGTTGTGAGATCGATGAAAACAGGGGTGAGAGTTTACACGTGTGTGTGACCGTATGAGAGACACGAGGCAAGGACACATAAAGGAGGAGATTGAAGGTGCGTGTGTATGTTGTAGGCAGGCATGGATGGAGAGGTTTATCGATCGGTGTGTGTCGGAAAGGAGTTGTGGAGACTCTGGGAGAACGACCTAAAGAAACAAAATGAATGTGCCCGGTGGATAGAATGTCGGGGGAGGGGGAGGGCGAGGAGGGTGTGTGCATGCGCGAGAGAAAGTTAGTGGTAGCTACAAAGGTTAGAGAATTGTGTGGGTGTAAGAGACTAATCATAATTTGATATGAAAGCGGATTCATATATTTGAATAGGAGATCATAGTGTTTTAAACATATGCATGCATGAATATAGCGGTGATACACGTGCTGTGCACATGTTATACCATAATGTGGTACTGCATGGCGTTTGCAACTCACAGCTAAATGCCGAACAATCTAAACCATACTATACATCAAACAATCTCACATTTTATTTGAATTTGTGATAATGTGCGGCGTTTGCAGCTTACAACTAAATATCGAGCAATCTAAACAATACTATATATCGTACATTCTCACATTTTATTTGAATTTGTGGTAATGTGTGGTGTTTGCAACTCACATCTAAATACTTGTAGGCGAGGGGCGGGCACCATACATAATGTGATAAACACATTATACATATGAGACATGGTTTAGATTATGAAGATCTAGCTAGAGCTAGAAATGTAATGTGATTTGAAATCAACATAAAGTGGATTCAAAAAATCGAGTTCGAGTTTATATAGTACACATAGTTCATATGTAACTCAAGACTAATCATGTGGTGTGCTGTGAAGATAATACACAAACGATGGTTTAACTTGACAATAATGATGATTGTAGATCTTATTAAAATAGAGAAACGAATTCAAATGCTTTGACTACACAACAATCATTACTGTAGATCTTATTTAAATAGAGAAACGAATTCAAATTTAGTTCATATTGAAGCGATAGTATATACGTTTGGAATGCACTAAAACGTTCATTTGAGTAGTAGGTTGCATGCATTATACACATAGCGAAATATTTTAATTGAACATAACATGAATTCAAAGTTTTGAATGACATTTGTAGTGCGCATTGATTTGGTACAGTACACATTAGGCTTGTACGGAAATTTCAACCCGCGCCTTGTTAGCCCGAAATATTTAAGATATATCTTTGTCTTGTTGTGCTCCGACAACTCCCTCCATCTCAACCCGCGCCTTGCTATTCTGAAATTACAACGCACGCGAAAACTCCCACCTCCTGTGAAATCCCGACAAGCGAAATGCCCGTGGTACCCCTAAACCGAAAGAACCGCCTCAAATCGGTGGGGGTACTTTCGTAACTTACCCCACATTTCGGACAAGCGCGTCCCTAAGCCATGGTTCCTCACTGCCATCCCATCCGCCCACCCATTCGTACACCGAGGCCGCGAAAACCCGCGACGAAGCCCCACACCCTGTTCCGTCCACCACCCAGCCGGAGCCTCTTCCCCGACGACGTCATCCACAGCAACACCTCGACGTCCCTCATACACCGTACCGGATGAGGATCTGCTGTCGATCTCGTTGTCCCTCCGGTTCAGCCACCCCGTCCTCCACCTCCAAGGAGCTGCCCCGACGTTCCACTCGTCTTTTGCGCCACCTCCATTCCCACACCATCGTCTTCACCTGCACCATCAGAAGACCATCATCATCATCGTTTCCTCGGATGAAGCTACGGCCTAATCGGTGCCACCAAAGAGATTGTACACTAATCACCGCATTTCTTCTTGATTTGATCTCACGGTGCTGCCGGCGCTCAGTCCCGAGCCGACACGGTGTGGCTCCATCCACGGCGGCGTCGCTGGCTACTTCCTCCACGGTGTCGCTCCCTCGGCGGCGACGTCCACATCAGTAGGAGCTGCTGCTGCTTTAGCTCTCGCTCTCGCTGCTGCTCTGCTCTTGCTCTCGGTCCCCTGCCTGGTCTGCTCTTGCTATTTCTATTGCTCGCGCTGCTGCTCTCGCTCTTGCTCTTGCTTGTGATGCTGCTCCGATTTAGCTACACTTCAGTCGACTAAATCGACTTTTCGGTCAGTCGATTTTCAGGGGGTGGGGGGCTCGCCGGGGTGAAGGAAGAACCTGCCGCAGCGGGGAGGGGGGCTCACCGGAGAGGTACCCCACTATCTATCTTAGGGTTCACGGTGGGGGCGGTGGTCGCCGGCAGTGGCGGGGGGTGGTGATGCGGAGCATCCTATGGACATCACCATGTCAAGAGTCCGTTCGGCGAGTGACACGTGCGACATGTACTTCACATACACAAAGGTGAATCATCTCCTTTACACGTGCTCACTTGACCCCTTCGAGGATGGTATACTACTTGACACTCCACTCGTGTGCATGCATAGGTATTGTCAGAACACTAAGGACGACGAGGAGGAGTGCAAGCGCCAAGGAACAACTACACCATCCGCGAGGGAAGCACGAAGCGACGGCGGAAGAAGACCTGTGACGAGCGGTACTACCGCCCCGAAGCGGTACTACGTGACCAGCGGTACTACCGCCCCCGCCGCCGCCACTACCGCTCAACCGGCAAGTACTAGTGTTCGACGATCCGGCCCCGATCGCCGCTCAGCCCAAGCGGCACTACCGCTTGAGCGGTACTACCGCCTTTGGCCATACTACCGCCCTGCTTGCACGCAGAGTCGGGCCAGAGGCCCATGTATCCCCTCCTCACTTACCCCTTCGTGGACATATGCTATATAAACTCCCCCACCTCCTCCTAGCTAGGGTCAGTGTTGGTTTAGCTCAAGTTAGAGATAGAGCTACGCTCATCTATCGGATCTCCTCCTCGTGAGAGACCGCGGCCTCTTCGGAGAAGATCCTCTCGGATACAAGACCCCTTCATGGGAAGATCCCCTCGTGGATTCAAGGCCTCCTCTTGGAGATGAACGGTTCCTTTGTATCCTTACCCTAGTTGACCATGTATCTTGTGGATCTCGTGTGTGTATCTTGATCTAGCACTTGTGTGATCGATTCCTTGTTGGTTGAGTGATTCTCTCTCGTTCTTCCCCGTGATTTCCTCGTGTTCTTCCGCGCGTTCTTCGTGTTCCCTCCGTAGGATCCCCTCCAAACATGAAAGATCGACGAATTAGGGTTCCACCCTACATCATATGGTATCATGAGCCACGTTGATCACGTTTTTGGAGCCCCTACCCCGTGTTTTCTAGCTTGATTTTGTTGTTTTCGTCCTAAATCCGAAAATCCCCACCAAAAATAGCCCCCAAATTTTTTTGTGATTTGTTGGTTTGATGATGTTTTGTTGATTTTGATCCATGGATTTGCTTGGTTTCAAGTGGATCTAGCATCTCCCCAAGTTTCACCTCTTTTCATCCACGAAATCCATCAAATTTTGCCCCCGAAATCATCCATTTCCGCCCCAAAATCGCGCCCCGATTCGATCTGCGAAAAATCCCGACACGAGCGGTACTACCGCCCTACAGAGCGATACTACCGCTGAGAACCTCAAGCGGTACTACCGCCCCGCTGACGGTACTACCGCTAGGCCCTGTTTCAGCCGAAACAGTCGAAAAATCCCGACACGAGCGGTACTACCACCCTGACCAGTTTCAGCTTTCCGAGTTTCACCGTTTTGCCCATAACTAATTCATCCGGAGTCCGTTTTTTACGTTCTTTAGCTCGTTTTGAAGCTATTGACATCCCCCATCCCACAAAAATACTACCAACATCATTTGACTCCATCACATTTGGTGAATTTTGGCATCTTTGCCTAGGGCTTCCACCACAACATCCGCATAACCACTACCGACATCCGCAACCTAACCCATTTTGTTCCTTATAGCATTAGTGGTTGTTTGAGTTGTGATTTGAGTCTCCTAAGGTGTTTAGGATACTTAGGGACGGTTGCTTCTTCATCAACCACCACCACCGCCACCACTTCCACATAACCTTGCCCACCATACACTTCCGACAACCCAACTTAACCCAATTATTGTTTGAGTTTTTTTGAGTTGTGGCTTGTGTCTCCTAGGTGTTTCGGCTACTTAGGGACCGTGTGCTTCCAACTCTTACACCATATATAGCCCATCATTCCACTTCCGCATTGATTAGTGCAACACCACCACCGCTTTCCGCTACCACCATTTTGACATTTGTCATTTGAGATTTTGAGTTTGCGGTTTTTCCGTTTCCTAAGGTGTTTCGGCTACTTAGGGACGAGTCTCCATCATCTTGGTATCTACACCAAGAACACCGCCACTCATCATCGCAAAGGACGGTAACCTCGACGACACCTTTGTATATCCCCTTGCAAATTGCATTGTTAACCCCTAGCCCATTTTGCGTCACTTACCTATCGAGACTAGCCATTTGAGTATTGCCGGCAATGTTACTTGTGCACATTAGTGGTCCATACCTTCCATTGTATACATACCATATCATATTGGTATCATATCATCCATTGTGCCTCAAGTTTGTTCCCGCATATACACAATTGCTATCTTGGTTTGTGCATTGTACAAAAGTGGCCATAAAAAAAGAGAGAAAAAGCTTTTAAGCAAAAAGAGAGCAAAGAGCTCGTGAGCAAGTGCCATAGCATCATACCACCATTGCAAATAAGAGCCATACCAAAATCTACATCATATGATATCATGCTTGAGAAAAACACCGGGAACCATACATACATAGCATACTTGGGATAGAAGAATATCCATTTTGCATATTATAGGTTGTGCACAAGTGTCGTATCCGCCTATTGAGCAATCGTGCTAGCGTCTCTCTTGAGTTGTGCAACACGAGCGTTTTCCGTGGATTCCACATTTTGTGCTCATTCCCTGGTTGCACGACCACATTTATCTATCCGTGTGTGTGTTTCCGTGTGCCATTCTTAGCTATTGGTCTACTTGTTTCGCTTGCGAATTTGTGAATCTCTTTCAACATTATTGAATCTTGCTAACATTTTGCATTAAATTTTTGTGCCACTATCCTCACCGAACTCCACTATAAGCCTTACTTGTGTAGGTGTGAGAATCGACAAGGATCGGTACCAATAGTGCTATTTCATTGTCCACATTTGAGTGAACTTGATTCATCTTCAACTTTGGTCAAAGGTACATTGGTATTAATTCTTCTCTTTCTCCCACTCATATTTGCTCGAGTCTTGTGATGGATAGGCAAGGCATTTCCTCTCCGGTCTACGACAACAACGATGGCGTGAACAACTACATCAACAAAGCGTCCATCTTCGATCTACAACGACAAATACAAGGCGCACAATCAAGATTGCGAGAGCGCATCGAGAACATCTCCATCGACATTCGTCACTCCGAAGCAAGAAAAAGGGAATACATCAACAACAAGCTTGCCGCACAAAAGGAGGAGCAAGATGCGAGAATGGAAGAGATTCGGGCCTTGATCAAGTCTTCTTCCACTTCATCATCCTCAAGACGACGACGGTCAAGCCACAAGTCTTCGGAGCGCGAAAAAGATGCAAGTTCAAATCGTCCTCGTCCACATCTACATGGCGATCGCCATCACGTTCATGATCATCACCGCCATGAAGGGCAAGTCACCTCCAAGCATCATGTGCACGACGACGACGAACGACATCTACTACGAGCTCAAGCATGACAACGACATCACGCCAACAAGCCCTACATCACGCCAAGTCCAAGCTTCAAGAGCACAAAAGAAGACCGCGAGATGACCACCACCAAGACGGCGCTACGGCTACATCAACCACTTCGGCATCTTCGCCAAGTGTTCTCAAGGCATCTTCGCCTTTGGACGTACGGCATCTTCGCCTACTTCCCACGTGTACGCCTACACCGACTTCATCAAGTCCAAGGCGACCACCTACGAGCGAGGGTGACACTTCCATCTTCGGAAGCCCCTCAAGGAAGATGGCCGAGCATGGGAAACTCCCTTCGGTCATGGAGACGAGCTATGAGGTGCCACATCATATGGACCTCCAACAACAAGACGGCGACGAGAAGGTCGAGCAAGGGCCATCCCTTCGACCACGGCGTCTGAGTTGAGCATGGAGACATTTGCACCTACACCTCTCCGACACCCACATATGTCGAGATGCCCAAAGTGCCATGTGAGGAGAGCCACCACCCCATGAGAGAGATGAGTGACTCCACCATATGTGACACTAAGAGCATTTCCTTTGAGAGGATGAGTGTGAACACCACTAGCCCCACACATGAGAGCATGCCACACATCCTATGTGAGGTTGAGCGCCACTTGAGTGACTCCACCAGCCATATGAGTGAGAGCATCCTTGAGGGAGTGAGTGAGCCACAACACTTAGTGAGTGAGGTAGTTGACATGGCATGTGAGGCCACTATGATTTCTAACACCTTAACCTCTACTCCTAGTGTGTTTTCTTCTTTGGTGCTAGGTCTCCTACATGACGACACGCCTACCATTGATGAGTCCATACCTCCTATGGAGACGACGATGGCCATGATGGACGATGATGCACCCCCACACGGTTCCATCAAGATGAAGATGACAACGAGACGATCTTCAACACCTCACCTACAACACATGAGCGACACTCCAAAGGTAACATAGGTGATGGTGCTTCTCTTGTCCCACTAGTGGACTATCTTGACATCGATTGCTCCCATGATGTTGACAAACCTATTGCCATGCTTCATGCTAGTGAGACTTCTTCATGCCTTGACTTACCTATTTATGATGAATATGATGATGAGCATGTTGAGTTGCCTAGTTGTGATGCTATGCTTCATAGGATATCATGCGAAAATTCTATTGGTCACTTCATGTTTGACAATCCATTGAACTTGTCATATGCTATGAGTGAGATCTCCCATATTGCATCATTTCAATCTCAACATAGTAACTATGCATGCCCCATTAAAATCAATCCCATTTGCACTTATGGCATAGATGACGCGATGATGGTCATTGGCTTTTGCTTCTCTTGTGATGATATTGCCATGCTTCCTTTACATGATTTGTGCAACTCATCTACTATGTCATGCCATGATCACATTGTTCCAAATACGCATTGTTTTGGATGTTGTCAATATTCTCCACGTGATGTTTCTACTCTTGCTCATGAGGAGACCCCCATAGTTTGCTCATACATATTAGGAGATCTTGATGCATTTCATACTTTGCATGATTTCCATGATTGTGTACACCATATGCATTCCATGAACAACAATGCTCTAGATATTTCTCATGATGCATTACATAATTTGAGTCTCCATTATGCGAAACATAATAACAAACCTCTCATGATGGATGACATGTTTCTATATCACGCATCTCATTTATTTGAGAATTGGCTATTTTGTGCTAACAAACACATGCACGTGCGCATCATGATGGATGATGTGTACATATACCATGCACACACAATTTTCCCTTTGTCTTTGTTTTGTGTAGGTACTCAGGTATACTCGTCAACCTCTCAATCCCAAGAGTTGACGAAACGAGCTCTTGAGAGCACCGATGACTTGGGATCCCGTGGACTATCCTTACCACCGTTCCCTTCGCGCAAGGACTACGCGCATCTCTTCTACTTGGCTCTCACACGGCTATGGGCTATTTACCACTTGTCACCTTATGCTCATTTTACCGTGTTCACTTTGCATGCTATGCTTGCTTCTATGCCTTTGCCATGCAATTGTGACCCTTGCTTGCATCTACCCATGATTCACCATTATGCTATTTCTATGTGTATTTGCACGCTTGGTGGAGATCCTTGTTGCTTTTGCCATGTTTATCATGTGCCCCATGCTATTGATGCTTGTTGTGTTGGGAGAGTCATGATGCCACATTGCTATTTACATATGGTCTCTCACCAATACATTGATGATATTTTACTCATACCTTGCTTTCATGCTTGTGGCATGTCATGTACATTATTCATGCCCACTATTTGCACACATGACATGCTTGCCATGATTCCTTCTAGTATGTTGCATCTTCGCACTACTAGCTTGCTTGACTTGATCGCTATGATTGCTTGCTATGTTGCATCACCCATGTTCCACTATTACTTGCTTTCTTGGGTTGATGACATATATGCTCATGCCTCTCACTTGATTTGTCATGATCATTGTCTCTTGTCTCCATTAGTTGCATCTCTCATATCACCTTGTATTGAGTGCCAACTTGCTATGCTTATTGATCTTGGAGACTTGGACACTATACTTGTGATGCATGCTTGTTTGATTGAGCCTATTGTATTTGGTTGTTCTTGCACCATATGCCTCCATACTATGCAATACTCCCTTGTCCTTTCTTATGATGAGCATGATGCATACACTTGTTAGGTATATTACCACTCGAATGATAGGTTTTGCATGTCCTCTAACCTCATTTGTTTTTCCGAGTGTTCATCACGTTCTTTCATTTTGGAGGATTCACAAGGTGGTGCCGTCATGCGACATATTGGTTATGTGAAGGCATACATGATGTACGACTCCAACATCTTTGGGAACTTTCTTGAGGTGAACTCCTTCCCTTTGAGCCATCCTCAAATACGCATATTGGATGGGTCATTCTTTCATTGTTGTTTCCTTCTTGTTGTCTACATGTTACATCTCGTGAACGGAGGAGCGACATTGGAGATTGGCTACATGGACCTTCACATTGAGGAGCGCTCGCACTTATGGGATGCACCCTCGGCACTCCACTCATGCCTCGACATCGAGCTTGGGTACACTACCACCTTCATATTTGTTGATTGTGCTCATACATGTCAAGCTCGATGGACGTATCGTACTTACCACAAGTTTGCACCTCATGCATGGATTGACTCACATTATGATTGCCTTGTTGCATCTAGTATTCCCATGTCATCCATGATATATGAGCTTGTGCATTTCTTTAGCAAATTTGTTGTGATCTTTCTTGATGGCATATTAATACATAATGATCACATTGCCTACCATCAATTGCATGATAACATAATCATATTGAGCATCCATTGCCATATTCATGCTATTGATAAACCGTCTCACTATGACATCATTTTGCACCGTGGTTGTCTTGATCATATTCACAACACATTTGTGTGCACAATGAATGCTTTTGCTCCCATGAATGCTTTGCATCTCATTCTAGATCATCTTGATAAGCTTCATGCGCTTTGTCACGACCAATCTTACCGCACGGACTCATTCTTACATGATGGACACTTTGTGTGCGCTAACCATTGTATTTCGAGTGTTGCTTGTGTTTGCTCTTTTGCATGTCTATCACTCGGCGACAACTTGGACTACTTGGATTGCGCCATGTCTTCAACTTCTTCCAACTACAAGTCCGTCTATGACAACCGTTTCCATGGTGATGAGGATCACGATCCGAGGTCGGATCCTTCCCAAGGGAGGGGAGATGATGCGGAGCATCCTATGGACATCACCATGTCAAGAGTCCGTTCGGCGAGTGACACGTGCGACATGTACTTCACATACACAAAGGTGAATCATCTCCTTTACGTGCTCACTTGACCCCTTCGAGGATGGTATACTACTTGACACTCCACTCGTGTGCATGCATAGGTATTGTCCGAACACTAAGGACGACGAGGAGAGTGCAAGCGCCAAGGAACAACTACACCATCCGCGAGGGAAGCCACGAAGCGACGGCGGAAGAAGACCCAGACGAGCGGTACTACCGCCCAGAAGCGGTACTATCACGACCAGCTGTACTACCGCCCCACTACCGCTTCGCCACTACCGCTCAACCCGGCAAGTACTAGTGTTCGACAATCCGGCCCGGTACTACCGCTCAGCCCAAGCGGCACTACCGCTTGAGCGGTACTCTCGCCCTTTGGCGGTACTACCGCCGCTTGCTTCGCAGAGTCGGGCGAGGCCCATGTATCCCCTCCTCACTTACCCCTTCGTGGACATATGCTATATAAACTCCCCCACCTCCTCCTAGCTAGGGTCAGCGTTGGTTTAGCTCAAGTTAGAGATAGAGCTACGCTCATCTATCAGATCTCCTCCTCGTGAGAGACCGCGGCCTCTTCGGAGAAGATCCTCTTGGATACAAGACCCCTTTATGGGAAGATCCCCTCGTGGATTCAAGGCCTCCTCTTGGAGATGAATGGTTCCTTTGTATCCTTACCCTAGTTGACCATGTATCTTGTGGATCTCGTGTGTGTATGTTGATCTAGCACTTGTGTGATCGATTCCTTGTTGGTTGAGTGATTCTCTCTCGTTCTTCCCCGTGATTTCCTCGTGTTCTTCCGCGCGTTCTTCGTGTTCCCTCCGTAGGATCCCCTCCAAACGTGAAAGATCGACGAATTAGGGTTCCACCCTACATCAGGTGGCGTGGGGATCGCCGGAGAAAAAGCTCGACACGAGGGGGGCCTAGAGGGATGGCTTGGGCGGCGGTGGACCGGTGGTAGGGAGTGTTTTCGGGGCGGGCGAGGCGGCGCATCGCCGGCCGCGGGCGACGGGGGGCTGTTGTTTGGCCGGTGGTGGCTGGCGGCTCAGGGGGGTGGAGGTTGAAGATGAACTGCAGGCCCTTGATTTCGTATCCAACGGCTGCAAAATCGACTGACTAGAGATGAAAAAGTCAGTCCACCGACGTGTAGCCTCACCTTGCTAGTGCGTTCAGTTTTGACAGCAAAATTCAGTCTCGACAGCAAAATTCAGTTTCAACAGTTAAGTTCAGTTTCGGCAGTTAAGTTCAGTTTCGACAGTTAAATTCAGTTTTGACAGTTAAGTTCAGAGATGAGCGGTTGATGTATTTTACATCTAGCACTTTGTCGTTATGTATTTTACGTCATGTATTGGAGATGCTATTAGAATTCCACTCAGGTTAACGTTGTCTCTCTTGTCCTGCTTCAGCCTCGGCGTCGTACAACTCACGAGCTGCTCCAACGATGAAACCCTCCATCACAATGAGCGATACCTCGGGCTCCATCTCCGGACGCCTAAGATCTTCTTCCCTCCTCCGACAGCCAAGTCAGCCGGAGCATCCTCACCGGCCAACCCAATCATGCTGAGATCGACATGGCTTCGCCAAAGAGGTTGTACACTTGTTGCGTCTCTTTTTTAATCTACATGTTATATATATTGTCCACTGAGCACACGTAGTAATGGGAAATACGATTATTTTATCCTACTACATGACAAGCAGTGAGGTACCAGACAACTTAGCTTTCCGTGATGGACTCTCTTGAACGCCATCATTATTTATCTCTGCGCGTTTGAGCTGTGCATTTGTTGATGGCCCTGGGAGTTGAGCAAGTAGGGCGGTGGCCTGGGTCCAAAGTAATAAAAGTAGCACAAAAACATTTTTTTAGTGTAGGATTTTCCTTGCTCAAGCCTGCCTACTAGAATCGCCGATGCTTGAAAGGAAAAGTGAATGAAAAACATAGGAATTGGAAAGTTTCCTATGGTACTACTATTCATGAATTTGGTTCAAAGGAATGGAGCAAAGGAAAACCTGTAGGATTTGTTTCTTTAGTGTCTCCTTGAAAGAAAAAACGAGGAATTTTAATTTTCACTTGTCCTCCTTTTCAAATTCCTATTCATGAAGCACAAGACTAAGAGATAGTAGCATAATAGCATTATAACCGTAAATTTTCTTGTGGTTTGACTTAATCTCACCATGCTTCTTTGCATCCTATGATCTTCCAATTGTTGTGAATCAAACACCCAGTTAGCGAAATCTGTGTTTTAAATTCTCTGTTTTGCACGTGCATTCCTATCCTATTCCCGTCTATTTCCTATCCCTGCACTCTTGGAATCCCCCAATTCAAACGAGCCCTTACAGAATTACTTATCTTACAGATAGTTGTCAAAGAAAACCTTGTGTGGTTTGTCCCGCTCTGTTATGCTGTCGTCCACCCAGCTCATTGCTCCAACAATGTAAGGGTCCAAAGACGAGGATCCGTCCTCCAGACTGTCTTTCGCCGCCTCAGATCTTCTTTCCCGCCGCCGACAACCATGAAAACTGCATTACCATCATTAACTGAGCAGATGACCTCGAGGACTACACGGGTCCGCAAGAGAGGTCACACTCTTTCGTGTCTGCTTATGTTACGCATCGCTTAATATTACATGCTACTTTATCGTCATGTTCACCGATTAGACTCTGAGTCAGCTCCAAACTAATGGTCAAAGCTGAGTTTTTAAATGGTTGTGGGGTACATATCGGGGCCGCAATCAATAGTATCTATCTACTATCTGGTTAATCTCCGGTGTCTACTATGAGTTTCATGTTGGGTGGGAAACAAATAGTAAAGAAGCCATTATTTGTATTTTTAGCTGAAGCCATTATCCGCTCGCTATTATTGGTTTTGGGTCTATCCACAGTTGCTACCATCACTCGATTTCTGCATGCACTCCTTACATAATCTCACTATGTTTTATTCCTATGCATGACAGTTATTGTAAACAATGGAACCGAACATGTAGAGCAAAGAGACGAGCCTTGCGTGGCAATAAAATGCCATGCGACGTTGCTCCATGGTAGGCGCAAAGGCAGCCCCTCCACGCATTTCGGATTGTAATCGAGAGGAAGATATCTGCTCGAGGGGATTCGAAGAGAAGACAACTCCTATTTACCCCCGAGGTCTTTGCTCTAACTTGGCATCTTGATGTTGGTTATATCATGCATATGGTGCCTTGCATTGCTTACTTTATACATCAAATATGTCATCCGCTTAGTTTAGACATCCTTTGTGTGAATGCCATCTGTTTAGTTTATTCATCATTTATGTGAATTATGCAACGCCATCTTGTTTAGCCAGGCATCATATATGTGAATTTTGCAATGCCATCCTGCTTAGCCAGTCATCTTATATGTAAATTATATCAGGCCATCCTTTTTTCGTTACATATTACATTTGTCAACAATGTTAGTACATTCAACTGCTCTTCGTGTGCATCAGCCATTTGACACGGTGATGGCAAAATCTGGAGTGAAAACAAGGTCTTCAGAGCAGACTATGCTATCTGACGAAGCGCATATCTTGTTGGTTACGGATAGCTCCTCAGAGGAGGATTCAGAGACAGATGACCAGTCCTATTCCCCCCCCCCCCCGACGTGTATGCTCTAACTTGGCAGGGTTATGTTGCTCATATCGTTCTTATGGTGTCTCGCATTGCTATGTCATTTGATTAATTTAGACATGCTTTGTGTGAATGCCACATGTTCAGTGTCTAATTACCATATATGTGAATTATACATTGCCATCTTGTTGCAAGACATTATATATGTGAATTATACAATACTATCTTGTTGCAAAGGCATTATTTATGTGAATTATGCAATGCCATGCTGTTTAGCCAATCATCATGTATGTAAATTATATCATGCTATCATTTTTTTGTATTACGTGTTCCATTTGTCGACAACGTTTGTATATTCAACTACTCTTCCTATGCATCAGCCATTTGAAGCGGTGATGGAAGTATCTAGAGTGAAAACAAGGTATTCAGAGCAGATAATGCTACCTGCTGAAGTAGACATCTTGCTGGTTACAGAGAGCTCCTCAGAGGAGGATTCAGAGACTGATGACCAGTCCTATTTCCCCCCTGAGGTCTATGCTCAAACTTGGCAGGGTTATATTTGTTGGGGAACGTTGCAGAAAATTAAAATTTTTCCTACGGTTTCACCAAGATCCATCTATGAGTTCATCTAAGCAACGAGTAACGGGAGAGAGTTTGCATCTACATACCACTTGTAGATCGCGTGCGGAAGCTTGCTTGGTGATGATGGAGTCGTACTCGAACGTGATTCAGATCACCGATGCCAAGTCTTTGAACGGACAGCACCTCGCGCTCAACACACGTGCGGGACGAGCGACGTCTCCTCCTTCTTGATCCAGCAAGGGGAAGGAGAGGTTGAGGAAGACGGCACCACCGGCAAGACGACGCGGCGTGGTGATGGTGGTGATGCAAGATACTCGGCGAGGCTTCCCGAGCTCTACGGAGGAGGAGATGTGTTGGGAGGGAGGGCTGCGCCTGGGAGATGTCTACAGCAGCCCCCCCCCCCTTTATATAGGCCCCGGGGTGGCGGCCCCTAGAGATCCAATCTCAAGGGGGCGGCGGCAAGGGGTGGAGTGCCCCCAAGCCGGTGGGGCGCCCCCCCTAGGGTTTCAACCCTAGGCGCGGGGTGGGCCTGGGGCGCACCAGCCCCCGTGGGCTGGTTCCTTCCCCTATGGCCCATGGGGCCCTCCGGATGGGTGGCCCCACCGGTGGACCCGGGACCCTTCCGGTGGTCCGTGCTTTTTGCCCAGAACCCCAAACTTTCCCGATGGTCAAACACCACTTCCTATATATTATTCTTTACCTCCGGACCCTTCCGAACTCCTCGTGACGTCAGGGATCTCATCCGGACTCAACAACATTCGGTATTCACATACTAGTCTTCCTACTAACCCTAGCGCCACCGAACCTTAAGTGTGTAGACCCTACGGGTTCGGAGACACGCAGACATGACCGAGACGACTCTCGGGCAATAACCAACAGCGGGATCTGGATACCCATGTTGGCTCCCACATGCTCCTCGATGATTTCATCGGTTGAACCACGATGTCGAGGATTCTATCAAACCCTGTATGCAATTCCCTTGTCAATCGGTACGTTACTTGCCCGAGACTCGATCGTCGGTATCCCAATACCTCGTTCAGTCTCGTTATCGACAAGTCACTTTACTCGCATCAGTAATGCATGATCCGTGACCAACACCTTGGTCACATTGAGCTCATTATGATGATGCATTACCGAGTGGGCCCAGAGATACCTCTCCGTCATACGGAGTGACAAATCCGATCTCGATCCATGTCAACCCAATGATACTTTCGGAGATACCGTAATGCACCTTTATAGTCACCCGATTCGTTGTGACGCTTGATACACCCAAGGCACTCCTACGGTAACCGGAGTTGCACGATCTCATGGTCGAAGGAATAGATACTTGACATTGGCAAAGCTTCTAGCAAACGAACTATACGATCTTTTATGCTATGCTTATGATTGGGTCTTGTCCATCACATCATTCTCCTAATGATGTGATCCCGTTATCAACGACATCCAATGTCCATAGTCGAAACCATGACCATCTATTGATCACAACGGCTAGTCAACTAGAGGCTCACTAGGGACATATTGGGGTCTAAGTGTTCACACGTGTATTATGATTTCCGGATAACACGCTTATAGCATGAACAAAAGACAATTATCATGAACATTGAAATATAATAATACTTTTATTATTGCCTCTAGGGCATATTTCCAACAGTCTCCCACTTGCACTAGAGTCACTAATCTAGTTACATTGTGATGAATCGAACACCCATAGAGTTCGGTGTTGATCATGTTTTGCACGCGAGAGAGGTTTAGTCAACGGATCTGCGACATTCAGATCCGTGTGCACTTTGCAAATCTCTATGTCTCCATCTTGAACATTTTCACGGATGGAGTTGAAACGACGCTTGATGTGCTCGGTCTTCTTGTGAAACACAGGCTCCTTTGCAAGGGCAATAGCTCCGGTGTTGTCACGAAGAGTTTGATCGGCCCCGACGCATTGGGTATGACTCTAGGTCGGTGATGAACTCCTTCACCCATATTGCTTCATGCGCTGCCTCCGAGGCTGCCATGTACTCCGCTTCACACGTAGATCCCGCCACGACGCTCGCTTGCGGTTTGCACTACCATCGCTCCACCATTCAACATATACACGTATCCGGTTTGTGACTTAGAGTCATCCAGATCCGAGTCGAAGCTAGCGCCGACGTAACCCTTACGACGAGCTCTTCGTCTCCTCCATAAACGAGAAACATTTCCTTTGTCCTTTTCGGTACTTCAGATATTCTTGACCGCTGTCCGGTGTTCCTTGCGGGATTACTTTGGTATCTTGCAACCAAACTTACGGCCAGGTTTACATCGGTCAGTACACAAGATGGCATACATAATAGATCCTATGGCTGAAGCATAGGGATGACACTCATCTCTTCTTTATCTTTTGTCGTGGTGGTGATCGAGCTGAGCTCGGTTTCACACCTGTAACATAGGCAAGAACCCTTCTTGGACTGATCCATTTTGAACCTCTTCAAAATCTTATCAAGGTATGTGCTTTGTGAAAGACCTATGAGGCGCCCTCGATCTATCCCTATAGATCTTGATGCCTAATATATAAGCAGCTTCTCCAAGGTCCTTCATTGAAAAACACTTGTTCAAGTAGGCCTTAATGTTGTCCGAGAGTTTTGTATCATTTCCCATCAAGAGTATGTCATCTACATATAATAGGAGAAATGCTACTGAGCTCCCACTCACTTTCTTGTAAACACAGGCTTCTCCATAAGTCTGCAGAACCCAAACGCTTTGATCATCTCATCAAAGCGAATGTTCCAACTCCGAGATGCTTGCACCAGCCCATAAATGGATCATTGGAGCTTGCATACTTTGCTAGCATTCGAGGATCGACAAAACCTTCCGCTGCATCATATACACTCTTCCTTAAGATGTCCATTAAGGAATGCCGTTTTGACGTCCATCGCCATATCTCATAATCATAGTATGCGGCAATTGCTAACATGATTCGGACGGACTTAAGCTTCGCCACGGAGAGAATGTCTCGTCAGTAGTCAATCCCTTGAACTTGTCGATAACCCTTAGCGACAAGTCGAGCTTTATAGATGGTAACATTACCATCGCGTCCGTCTTCTTCTTAAAAATCCATTTATTTTCTATCGCTCGCCGATCATCGGGCAAGTCTGTCAAAGTCCATACTTTGTTTTCATACATGGATTCTATCTCGGATTTCATGGCCTCAAGCCATTTGTTGGAATCCGGCCCGCCATTGCTTCTTCATAGTTGAAGGTTCATTGTTGTCTAGCAACATGATCTCCATGACAGGTTGCCGTACCACTGCAGTGCGGAACGTGTCCTTGTGGACCTTGAAGTTCAAGAGTAACTTGATCCAAGTATCTTGATCATCATCAATGATTTCCTCTTGATGGGTGTGGGCATTACAGAATGGTTTTCTGCGGCACCACTTTCCGCTCGAGAGGTAGTACTTCATCGAGTTCTACTTTCCTCCCACTTACTTCTTTCGAGAGAAACTCTTTCTCTAGAAAGCATCCGTTCTTGGCAACAAAGACTTTGCCTTCGGATCTTAAGTAGAAGGTATACCCGACAGTTTCCTTAGGGTATCCTATGAATACGCATTTTTCCGACTTGGGTTCGAGCCAGTTGAAGTTTCTTGACATAAGCATCGCATCCCCAAACTTTTAGAAACGATACCTTAGGTTTCTTCCCAAACCATAATTCATACGGTGTCGTCTCAACGGATTTAGACGGTGCCCTATTTAAAGTGAATGTAGCTGTCTCTAGAGCGTATCCCCAAAATGATAGCGGTAAATCGGTAAGAGACATCATAGACCGCACCATATCCAATAGAGTGCGATTCGACGCTCGGACACACCGTTTATTTGAGGTGTTCCAGCGGCGTGAGTTGTGAAACGATTCCACATTTTCTTAAGTGTGTGCCAAATTCGTGACTTAAATATTCTCCTCCACGATCTGATCGTAGGAACTTTATCTTTCGGTCACGTTGATTCTCCACCTCACTCTGAAATTCCTTGAACTTTTCAAAGGTCTCAGACTTGTGTTTCATTAAGTAGACATACCCATATCTACTCAAGTCGCAAGGAGAGTGAGAACATAACGATATCCTCCATGAGCCTCAACGCTCATTGGACCGCACACATCGGTATGTATGATTTCCAACAAGTTGGTTGCTCGCTCCATTGTTCCGGAGAACGGAGTCTTGGTCATTTTGCCTAAGAGGCAAGGTTCGCATGTGTCAAGAGACTCTAAAAGTCCATCAGCATGGAGCTTCTTCATGCGCTTGACACCAATGTGACCAAGGCGGCAGTGCCACAAGTATGTGGGACTATCGTTATCAACTTTACATCTTTTCGCATCCACACTATGAACATGTGTAATATTACGCTCGAGATTCATTAAGAACAAACCATTGACCATCGGAGCATGACCATAAAACATATCTCTCATATAAATCGAACAACCATTATTCTCGAGACTTAAATGAGTAGCCATCTCGTATCAAACGAGATCCAGATACAATGTTCATGCTCAAACTTGGCACTAAATAACAATTATTAAGGTTCAAAACTAATCCAGAGGTAAATGTAGAGGCAGCGGCCGACGGCGATCACATCGACTCTGGAACCATTCCCGACGCGATCGTCACCTCGCCCTTCGCCATCTCCGTTTATTCCGCAGCTCTGCTGTGAGTTACAAATATGAGCAACGGCACCGTATCAAATACCTGTGAGTTACTACTTAGTAATCGGTAAGGTACACATCAATTACATGTATATCAAATATACCTTTGGTGTTGCGGCCTTCTTATCCGCTAAGTATTTGGGGCGTTCCGCTCAAAGGACCCTTCCCTTGCAATAAAAGCACTCGGTCTCGTGCTTGGGTCCATTCTTTGACTTCTTCCCAACAGACTTACGGGCGCGGCAACATCCTTGCCGTCCTTCTTGAAGTTCTTCTTACCCTTGCCCTTCTTGAACTTAGTGGTCTTATTGACCATCAACACTTGATGTTCCTTTTCGATTTCAGCCTCTGCTGACTTTAGCATTGAGAACACTTCAGAATGGTCTTTACCATCCCGCATGTTGTAGTTCATCACAAAGCTCTTGAAGCTTGGTGGGAGCGATCGAGGATTCTCAATGACCGCCTCATCGGGAGGTTAATGTTCAACTGGTCATACGCGTGCAACCCGGACATCTTGAGGATGTGCTCACCGTGTAACTGTTTTCCTCCATCTTACAATCTGTAGAACTTGTCGAGACATCATATCTCTCGACCGGGCATGAGCTTGGAAAACTAGTTTCAGCTCTTCAACATCTCATATGCTCCGTGATGCTCAAAACGCTTTTGGAGCCCGGTTCTAAGTCTGAGAGCATACCGCATCGAACGAGGGAGTAATCATCGAACGAGTCCGCCAGACGCTCAAATCGTCTTTTGTACTGGGAGAACAGTGGATCACCTAACGGTGCTTCTAGGACATCTTGTTTCTTGGCAGCTATGAGGATGATCTCGTGTTCCGGACCCGATCCGATAGTTGCTGCCATCATCTTTCGACTTGGTTTTCTAGGAACGCGTTGAAGTTCATGTTGACATTAGCGTTGGCCATTGATCTACAAGACATATTTGCAAAGGTTTTAGACTAAGTTCATGATAATAAAGTTCTTAATCAAAATTACTTAACTCCCACTTAGATTAGACATCCTCTAGTCATCTAAGTGTTACACGATCCGAGTCGACTAGCCCGTGTCCGATCATCACGTGAGACGGACTAGTCATCATCGGTGAACATCTTCATGTTGATCGATCTTCCATACGACTCGTGTTCGACCTTTCGGTCTCCGTGTTCCGAGGCCATGTCCGCACATGCTAGGCTCGTCAAGTTAACCCTAAGTGTTTTTTGTGTAAACTCATCTTACACCCGTTGTATGTGAACGTAAGGATCCATCACACCCGATCATCACGTGGTGCTTAGAAACGATTTAACCTGTAGCAACGGTGCACGCTTAGGGAGAACACTTCTTGAAATTTTATAAGGGATCATCTTATTTACTACCGTCGTCCTAAGTAAACAAGATGTAAAAACATAATAAACATCACATGCAATTATATATAGTTGTGACATGATATGGCCAATATCATCAAGCTCCATTGATCTCCATCTTCGGGCTCCATGATCACCTTGTCACCGCTTGACACCATGATCTCCATCATCATGATCTCCATCATCGTGTCTTCATGAAGTTGTCGCGCTAACGACTACTTCTACTTCTATGACTAACGCGCTTAGTAATGAAGTAAAGTAGTTTACATGGCGCTCTTCAATGACACGCAGGTCATACAAAAATAAAGACAACTCCTATGGCTCTGCCGGTTGTCATACTCATCGACATGCAAGTCGTGAATCCTATTACAAGAACATGATCTCATACATCACAATTCAACATTCATCACAACTTCGCCATATCACATCACATGATCAATCGCTGCAAAAACAAGTTAGACGTCCTCTAGTTGTTGTTGCATCTTTTACGTGGCTGCGATTGGGTTCTAGCAAGAACGTTTTCTTACCTACGAATCACCACAACGTGATTTTGTCAACTTCTATTTACCCTTCATAAGGGCCCTGTTCATCGAATCCGCGCAACTAAAGTGGAGAGAGCGGACACCCGCCACCACCTTATGCAACTAGTGCATGTCATCGGTGGAACCGGTCTCACGAAGCGCACGTGTAAGGTTGGTCCGGGCCGCTTCATCCCACAATACCGTTGAGCAAGAAAAGACTAGTAGGGCAAGTAAGATGACAAGATCAACGCCCACAACAAATTTGTGTTCTACTCGTGCATTAGAGAACTACGATAGACCTAGCTCATGATGCCTTTGTTGGGGAACGTTGCAGAAAATTAAAATTTTTCCTACGGTTTCACCAAGATCCATCTATGAGTTCATCTAAGCAACGAGTAACGGAGAGAGTTTGCATCTACATACCACTTGTAGATCGCGTGGAAGCTTGCTTGGTGATGATGGAGTCGACTCGAACGTGATTCAGATCACCGATGCCAAGTCTTTGAACGGACAGCACCTCGCGCTCAACACACGTGCGGGGACGAGCGACGTCTCCTCCTTCTTGATCCAGCAAGGGGAAGGAGAGGTTGAGGAAGACGGCACCACCGGCAAGACGACGGCGTGGTGATGGTGGTGATGCAAGATCTCGGCAGGCTTCACGAGCTCTACGGAGGAGGAGATGTGTTGGGAGGGAGGGCTGCGCCTTGGGAGATGTCTACAGCAGCCCCCTCCCCCCCTTATATAGGCCCTGTGGTGGCGGCCCCTAGAGATCCAATCTCAAGGGGGCGGACAAGGGGTGGAGTGCCCCCCTGCCGGTGGGCGCTTCACCCCTAGGGTTTCAACCCTAGGCGTAGGGGTGGGCCTAGGGGCGCACCAGCCCCCGTGGGCTGGTTCCTTCCCCTATGGCCCATGGGGCCCTCCGGATGGGTGGCCCCACCGGTGGACCTCGACCCTTCCGGTGGTCCGTGACTTTGCTTGATAACCCCAAACTTTCCCGATGGTCAAACACCACTTCCTATATATTATTCTTTACCTCCGGACCCTTCCGAACTCCTCGTGACGTCCGGATCTCATCCGGACTCAACAACATTCGGTATTCACATACTAGTCTTCCTACTAACCCTAGCGCCACCGAACCTTAGTGTGTAGACCCTACGGGTTCGGAGACACGCAGACATGACCGAGACGACTCTCGGGCAATAACCAACAGCGGATCTGGATACCCATGTTGGCTCCTACATGCTCCTCGATGATTTCATCGGTTGAACCACGATGTCGAGGATTCTATCAAACCTCGTATGCAATTCCCTTGTCAATCGATGCGTTACTTGCCCGAGACTCGATCGTCGGTATCCCAATACCTCGCTCAGCCTCGTTATCGACAAGTCACTTTACTCGCATCGTAATGCATGATCCGTGACCAACACCTTGGTCACATTGAGCTCATTATGATGATGCATTACCGAGTGGGCCCAGAGATACCTCTCCGTCATACGGAGTGACAAATCCCGCCTCGATCCATGTCAACCCAACAGATACTTTCGGAGATACCCGTAATGCACCTTTATAGTCACCCGATTACGTTGTGACGTTTGATACACCCAAGGCACTCCTACGGTAACCGGAGTTGCACGATCTCATGGTCGAAGGAATAGATACTTGACATTGGCAAAGCTTCTAGCAAACGAACTATACGATCTTTTATGCTATGCTTATGATTGGGTCTTGTCCATCACATCATTCTCCTAATGATGTGATCCCGTTATCAACGACATCCAATGTCCATAGTCGAAACCATGACCATCTATTGATCACAACGGGCTAGTCAACTAGAGGCTCACTAGGGACATATTGGGGTCTAAGTGTTCACACGTATTATGATTTCCGGATAACACAGCTTATAGCATGAACAAAAGACAATTATCATGAACATTGAAATATAATAATACTTTTATTATTGCCTCTAGGGCATATTTCCAACAATATTACCCATGTCATGCATGTTGTCTTGCATTGCTTAGTTTTTACATCATATATGGATTGCCATATGCTTACTTGCTTACTATATAAATCATATATTTGAATTATATCATGCCATCATGTTTACATAGTACATACACATCATCTATCTGAATTATGGCATGGCAACCCATTTAATAAAGACATCGTATAGTTATATCATCTCATCCTGTTTAGTATTTACAATCATCATATTTTGAATTATGGCATTTTATCTGTGAATGTATGTGAATTATGGCATGCCAACCTATTTAATAAACACATTATATAGTTATATCATGTCATCATGTTTACATAGTCATCATATTTTGAACTATGTCTTTCCATCTTTTTTAGTTAGCCATCATAATGTGAAATTGTGTCATGCTATCCTATTTAGTTAGCCATCATATATGTGAAATTGTGTCATGCTATCTTGTTTGGTTAGACAACATAAATATGAATTATTTCATGCCCTCTTTTATTCCCCACTATCCATTGCACCTGTCTATCATACAATGTCTATACTTTCAATTACTTTCCTTGTTTATCAGCCATTTGAATTGGAGAGGGTGATGGCAGTATCTAAGGGAGTAACAACACGGTCTTCAGAAAAGATAGTGCTACCAGTTGATGCAGATAGAACCACAGTTGTACTTGCCCAAGGACCAGATCCACCACACATAACCCAGACTCTCGCAGATTATACCCCTACCCAAGTGGACAGAGAACCAGCTACACCCCTTCTAACCCCAACCCCGGCAGATAGTAACCTGAGCCCAGTTGACACAAAGACCGTCTCCACCACAGAGCACCCAAACACGAAAGCAGTTAGTAAAGGAACTGCAGTGCCCAAAGCACGAGGACCAACACTCGAATCCCAACTCAACGCCTAAAGGAGAAGAAGATTTGTTCTCGTGTCAGTTTCAGTAGCTATGGTTCATACTCCTTTGCTCTTGCATTCTGTATTTACTCATACCAACTATTTTCAAATTTGAAGGATGGAATTGAAACTCCAATGGCGCAACAGTATGTTTTAAACCTGTTTCTTTAAGCGGTTTGTTGTTGTAACTTGCTCTATGTTGATTTCAGTTTCAATTGAATAAACAGTTATGTTCTCATGTCATGCACATTACAAGTGTTGTTATTGCTCTATAGTTTCCCACACTTATATTCTGTCTATTACGCTTTGTCTTGAACAAATATTCTTTGAACTGTGTCTCCATCTTGATTTGGCAACAAAACTAGAATGATATAGACCATAAAGTGACCATGGTACATAGATATATGTTTGTTTCATTTGTTATCCTGTCCACTTTACTACCGAACTCATTTACCAAAATGAGTTTCATATACAACATGGTAAACTTGTGATGTGTCTCGCTTGTTTCTCTTTTAGAATGCGGACAAAATATTGGAGAACAAAGACCGTGTTATGCAATGGTAAAGGAAGTAATGCGATAAGGTTCAAGATAGTGAGACATCCTGTTGGTCTCCAAGAAAGTCGATAAAAACTATCTTGACGATAGTGAGAGAACCCAAAAGTCCCATCTTGATGTAGTGTTCGATTATCGCCACTACTCGCCGCACAAGCTCTTGAACTCATTTGCTGAATCAGTTAGTCTTCTTGAGTCTCAACTTCAAGTTGAAAGACATCGATCGATGTCTTTGCGATAGGAAGTCAAGGACCGAGGAAGTCCTGCAGAATTCGGATGCATATTTCGGTGCAACAAAGAAGCGCTAGAGGATTTAAGCGCCAAACAAGAGAAAGTTAATAAGCTTGCTAAGCATCTTGCCAAAGATTATGGGTACCTGTGATATTGTTTCTTGAGATCTTCAAGTGGTTTCGATTCGATTTGTTTTTTGCGTTTATTTGCGTTGGTCGCCAACTACGACAACCAGTGTATATGATATGCTGCTTTGTTCCCTATATTTGCACTGGCGGCGAACTTTGATGCCCAGTGGATGTAATATGTGTAATAGCCGTGATAGCCTAGCATTAGTTGCTTGCTTATTTATTTTCTTGTTGTCTTGTTTATTTGTTTGCTTGTAGTCATTGCAGTTCTTTTTCCGTGGTTTGCTAGTGGCTACAATAACCTATTTTTTAAAACTAGGCCACAATAACCATGGGCTAATATTTACTATAGTGACACTAGGCCTCCTACGGGCCGTAGAAACAGTGGGCCTTCTATGGGTCGTAGAAACAATGGGCCTTCTACGGGCCGTAGAAACAATGGGCCTTCTACGGGCCGTAGAAACAATGGGCCTTCTACGGGACGTATCATCAATGGGCCTTATACGGGTCGTATGATCGATTGGCCAAACATGGGCCAATAACAGACCGCATTATGGCCGTAAACGGGCGAGAGTTGAAATCGTCCGTTCATGGGCCGACCATAATGGGCCATCGTTAATAGGCCGTATTTGATGATGGTATGAAAACGGCCTAACGTTAACGGACCACAAACGGCCCGACTGTAACCACGGGCTGAATTTGGCCCACAAGCAGAAAATGATAGTAACGGGCCATAAGTAAACGAATGCTGGAAATGAGCCTAAGAATAAATGGGCTTTGAGAAGGCCGAAAGATAACATGGGCTGGAAACGGCCCAACGGAATAACGGGCCGTTAATGGGTATAAAGTGATACACTGTTCATTACGGGCCAGTTTCACCACGGGCCATTAATGGGCCAAGAGTTACAAAGGGCCTCATATGGGCCGAAAGACGTCATGGGCCATACATGGGCCAGAAGTGAAAACGGGCTGGAATCATATTGGATGGCCCAGATGACGCTACTGGGCCTAATTCAGATAGGGCATAACGGGCCTTGGTTTAGCGGGCTGTAAATGGGCTATATGCGAACATGCCATTAACAGGCTTTCCATGGGCCGGCCCGCCACCTTTTTACCAAGTCAAACGGGCAAGCCTTTTTACAGGAATGGGCCTTTGTTGGGCCGTGCCACGTGTCGACGCATCATAGGCGCCTTCTGTCCAATGAGTGGATGACATCTGTCCCAACGATGAGCCGACACGTGTTTCCTCCAGCCAATGATGATTTTACACGTGGAAAATCCCCATTGGTCGGGGCTGCTAACGGGTTATCGGATCCAAAACCCGACCCGATAGCTTAACGGCGTTCCGTTACGGTGGATGCCACGTGTCGGTCACCCTTGACGAAAGCACTTCTGTGATGCGCGATTTATCGTCATGGAAGTGGACACTTCCGTGATGATAATTTTGGTAATGTCATGGAACACTTCTACGACAACACATGTATGACTATCTTGATTCTGTCATAAAATCGTCATGGATGTACATGCATGACAAAAAACGCGACCTACTGTGACAAACACGTATCATCACGGAAGTGTATTTTTTTTGTAGTGTACGGGTTCGAGAACTATGTAGACATGACCGAGACACCTCTCAGGTCAATAACCAATAGCGGAACCTGGATGCTCATATTAGTTCCCACATATTCTATGAAGACCTTTATCGGTCGAACCGCAATGTCAACATAGTTATTCCCTTTGTCATCGGTATGTTACTTGCCCGAGATTCGATCATCGGTACCTTCATACCTAGTTCAATCTCGTTACCGGCAAGTCTCTTTACTCGTTCCATAGTGCATCATCCCGCAACTAACTCATTAGTCATATTGCTTGCAAGGCTTCATATGATGTGCATTACCGAGAGGGCCCAAAGATACCTCTCTGATACTCAGAGTGACAAATCCTAATCTCGGTCTATGCCAACCCAACAAATACCTTCGAAGATACCTGTAAAGCATATTTTACGTGGTGACGTTTGATAGCACACAAGGCATTCCTCTGGTGTCCGAAAGTTGCATAATCTCATAGTCGGAGGAATATATATTTGACACGAAGAAAACAGTAGCAATAAAACTAAATGATCATTATGCTAAGCTAACGGGTGGGTCTTGTCCATCACATCATTCCACTAATGATGTGATCCCGTTTATCGAATACAACTCATGTCCATGGCTAGGAAACTTAACCATCTTTGATCAACGAGCTAGTCTAGTAGATGCATACTAGGGACACGTAATTTTGTCTATGTATTCACACATGTATCAAGTTTCCGGTTAATACAATTCTAGCATGAATAATAAACATTTATCATGAATAAGTAAATATAAAATAACAATTTTATTATTGCCTCTAGGGCATATTTCCTTCAGTAGGCACAAGCTCCGAGGCAAGCCTGTTTGTTTCCTAGGCATTGAGTGGGCCCTGGTATATTATCTCTCTTGTTACATACAACTTAACATATGATTCATTGAAGAGCTTGTATGGTGTGTTGTTGGTTGCTGACGTGGATAGTTGCACCAACAATTTAACATTCAACTATTGTATATGCTCTTACGGTTGTCCACATCAAGCTTGGTGGACCAAAACTATCATGTAGCTCGCAGCTATGAATGTGCACTAGGTGGTTAAAGCAGTACATTTGTTCCTCTAGTGCGAAGAGAACCTGCACGGTGCAACAATAACTATTCCGGGCAACCAACTGCGGGCTCGCTTGTCGCCCTGCATCAAGTCTTTATCATGTCTACACCAATGTGGGTTGCTATTATTGATCGACTACACCGACAAAATCTTCGTAAGTTCTAAGAGAGAACTTGCAAGTTTTCAATAATGTTTTATGACATGATGTGCCTGCTTGTAACCCTAGTTTTTGCATCATTAGATTATTGTATTTTGTACTCCTTGGTAATTTTAGTAATTAAATTATTGCCTATACTCTGCACCACCGTGTACCCAAGAAGAGGCGTTGTAGAAAGGAGAGTGTCACAAACAGATTAGTTACTTATGAAATCTTATTAGAATTATGTTGGTTATTAAATAGTAGGTTCAAGGATTTAAATTGCTAAATATAGCTGTGCTATAGCCTTTTGGGGACCAAAAGCGGAGCTATGTAATTTTGTGCCGTGTTACTAGCTACAACTGCTATAGCACTATTGAGCATAGCTCGCAACTAGCACGCATTTAATCCAAAACAACCACATATACAATAACATGAGAAAACAGAAACCATAACAATGTAGCATCCAATCTTTCTTGGGAGTTTTTTTATCTTGAAGCTTTGGATGACTGGCGACTCCCACCCACACCCACGACGACGAAATGATGATGGGTTCTTCTTAGACCTTACTATTTTGCCAATGCTTTTTTGTTAGGCAATTTTATTTTATTTTTTACTTTATACAGACACTATTGTAAATAGCTTCGGCGATAGCTAACATACCTCTAGCTCGGACAACCCTGCAATACAGCTGAAAAACGTGATTTATAAAACATTAAATAGTTTCCCTGCTTCTCAAGCAATTATGTATTTACTTGGTTCTCAAGAAAGTCTCTATACTTTCTTGGCTCTAAATACCTAACCTTCACTAAATAGATTGGTATTAGAATTAAACGAGTACTCCTACTAATTAAATAAAATAGATTCCTTGTTTCTCACGAAAACTACTATGTATTTTCTTCGCCCTCAAGAAACCTATGTACACCCTTCAGTCATATCACTCGTATCTTTCGTCTTTATAGGACAGTCCTCTTTTTTTACTATTCAGTTCCAACAGTTGGCTCGTCGCCACGCACTGTTCTCCAGCCTCACCGCCCGTGCATCGTGTTCCACTTTTCCACCACCCAAAAGAAATCTCGCGTCACGTTTGGAAAACCCCGTGTCCGAGGGGATCATTTTCCTTTTTTCGCTTCTCGACTTCCCCAATCGGCCACCCCCACCCCCTCCTTCCTTCCTGGCCAGCGCGGCGGCTATGGCCTCCATGACCACACCTCGGCTCCCCTTCCTCCCCGCCCGAACCCGCTCCGCCGTCGCCGCCTCCTCCTCTTCGTCCTCCTCCTCCCCGCTACCACGCCGCTCCATCAAATGCAGTAGCTCCACCAACGCTAACTCAGCCCCCCTCCCTTCTACATCGCGGCAGCCCCGGGCGCCCGTGGCGGACGGCGTAGGGTCCGCCGACCTCAACGGCCTCCGGGCCCCGCCTATACCAGTCGCGGACTCCCCTCTACCCGCGTACCGCGATCCGCACGGGCTGCCTCGTAAGTCCAGCGGCGACGCTTTTTAACCGATCTCGAGCAGTTCTTTTCTCGTTTGTTTAATATAATAACTAAACTAACTAATCAGCTGGTGCTTTCTTCATGGCGTGCGTGGTTCTGTGCTGGGGTTATTAGGGCCTCTCACTAGTGCGGATCTAATGGAGTCGAGCGGGGAGGGGCTCAAGGTTGCCTACCAGGTGCTCGGCGAAACGCGTGTGCTGTTTCGGTTTCATTGCGTATCAATCTCCCTGTTTGTGTGTGTGCTCTTTTTGTTGTGAATCTGAACGGAGTTTGGTTTGGTGATTGTTCAGGGCTTCCCTGGAGCGTACAGCGAGGCTGCAGCAAAGAAGGCCTATCCAAATTGCCAGACAGTGCCCTGCGAGCACTTTGATACTGCATTTCAGGTATCCTAGTATGATCCTTTTTTGGGTCTGTTTAGATATGTTTGTGTATGCTGTTCGTGGTGCAGTGAGTTTTACGTTGATTCATGTCATGATTTCAGAAGATGGGACATTGAACTAAATGAGGTTAAATGTTTCTTGATGAAATGTGTTGACAGTTCGGGTTTTTTTTTTAAAAAAAAATCTCTATTTCATTAAGACAGTGTGTCGGCAAGATTGCCAGCCACCAGAACGCTTACATCAACCGGCACAGATTCCACCCAAAATCCCAAATGCAACAGGTATCCTGGCCACGAGCTCGAAACCCGGCAAGGGCATGAGCAACTTTGTTACATGCACGGGGACTATACTATAGGAACAGATAACAGAGCTAAAATTAAGCCTCAGGAACTGGCGCATGTCTATAGGTAACACTCTCCGGCGACAGATCGAAAACAGTGCTTTGCAACGCCTTAATCAGCTGCTGGCAGTCTGACTCAATTTGAATATTGATCATTCCCCACTCGGCTGCCGTCTGCAGCGCCGCTGAACAGGCCTCCGCTTCAGTCTGACTCGCACTGGACACATGAGTGAGTCTTCCCGCACCTGCACCTCGTACAGCTCCTGTTCGGTCGCGTACGACAAAGCCCCAGCTGCCAGACTTTGTTGCGTCGTGAAAAGCACCGTCTACATTGATTTTCAAAGTGTCTCCGACGGGACACTGCCACAATGGTAACACTTGTCTAGCTTGCTGGTTGATGGGCTTCTCATGCAGCTTCAGTGATTCGAACGCACACTTCTGTGCCTTAATGGCTGTGCTTTCAATTGTGCTCACACATTTTCCTTTTTGTTCAGTTTATTCCTCCTCTGCCACTATTTCCAAAGCATGCAAGCTACTAGCACCCTCTTCCCCTCCTCCAGGCTCAGTATTTGTTGCACGACATCCTTAGCATTAGTGCAAGTACACAAGCATGCTCCGTGTTAGTTTATTAGATGCAATATGCCAGTACTGCACAAAGAACCTATCGCTGGCACATATCATTTGTCCATACTCTATACTCGTTCTTTTCTCGAGACAGATGCTCATCATTTGGTCATTCATTTCTACTGCAATTTATGTACTCGAACAAAATTATGTATTATGAAGGTACCCGACTAGTCGAATATATGCGTATGGATGGTTTCTATAAGTATCTAAATTAAATAATTTTAAAGATATTGGTAGTTGAAGTTCCGTAACTTGACCCTCTATATGCTCAAAACGACATCCCTTAGGTAACCGGAGAGATTGTTGTATTAGCAAAATCTTGTTCTAAACTAGCCCTTTCAGACAGCAGTAGATCAGAGCAATTGTATTCCATATAGTGCATGTCATATTGTAATACATAGAAGGTGTATGTAGCGAAAACAATAAATGTGCTGCAATTTTGATGTCTTCTGGTCCTTTATCAGGCTGTTCAAAACTGGATAGTTGATAGGGCGGTACTGCCACTTGAGAATACTCTGGGTGGTAGTATACATCGGAATTATGACCTTTTACTTCGGCATGAGCTGCACATAGTTGGAGAGGTTCGCCTTGCAGTTCGGCATTGCTTGTTAGCCAATCGTGGAGTGAAGATCGGGAACCTAAGAAATGTCATCAGTCATCCCCAGGTAAAACCTATTGGATAGTGTGGTCTCGATATTTTTCACTTGTTTGTGTAATAACCTTACAGGCACATTAATTTAAATTCTCAGGCTCTTGCGCAATGTGAGCATACGCTGACAGAGTTAGGAATTGAACATAGACAAGCTGTTGATGACACTGCTGGTGCAGCAAAGGTAGAATGATGCTTCCTCTTCTACCTGGAATTTATCTTCGGATAGCTATATATTTGGTTCACTCGTTCAAGTGACTCATGGTGTAAAGTCATTGTCATTAACCATAACACCATATGCTTGTTTCATAGTTAGTCGCAGAACAAATGCTCCAAGATACTGGTGCTGTTGCCAGTTCATTAGCTGCTGAACTTTATGGACTGGATATTCTTGCTGAAAATATTCAGGTATCATGATTTCAGGCTAAATTGGGACATTGTATTCTTTTCTTTATCCTCACCATAAGTCCATTATTTACCTTATAGGACGAAAAAGTCAATGTCACCCGTTTTATGATGCTTGCTCGGGAACCTATTATACCTCGGGTTGATAAACCATTCAAGGTACAGATTGCAATGGGAAGTCTCTTTCATCTTCCTTCCAGTCGTCCACTCCGTACAGAGGGGAAAAACAAAGTCGGTTGATTTGTTGCATGATCATCTGGTTTTCAGACTAGTATTGTGTTTTCACTTGAAGAAGGACCTGGACAGCTCTTCAAGGCACTTGCAGTTTTTGCACTGAGGGAAATCAATCTCACCAAGGTGTATTAAACAACCTTGCTTTGTTTCGTCACTTGCATGTGCTTTGTATAACTCTCTAACAGTATGTTGATGTGAAGATAGAAAGCCGTCCACACAAGAAAAGGCCTTTTCGTGTAGCTGATGATGCTTTCTCCACACGCGTCAAGTTCGATAATAACCCTACAACCCTCTTGTTTATTCAATTTTGTTTCATGAAGTGTTACCCAAATATGAAAAGCACTAATTCTAACCATTTGATCCTTGGCTGAGTAGGTACTTCGACTACCTGTTTTATGTCGACCTTGAGGCGTCTATGGCTGATCCAAAAACTCAGAATGCTCTCAGAAATTTGGAGGTGATATTTCTTGGTAGTTTTTATCTGGCGTCAAGCGAACAGTGACTCATGTTACTTTTATTTGCAGGAGTTTGCAACCTTTTTAAGAGTCCTGGGGAGCTATCCTACAGACGTGAGCGAAGCTTGAATAGCAAGTGCTTGCTGCAGATCACATGCTAGTGATTAATCAGTTGTGTGCCTTTTTTTTAATCGGATAAACATCCGCTTTTTGGTAATGAAAGAAACCTTCATTATAGAATCTGAAACATGTAGCTCTCAGAGCATATTTCCTAGTATTTGGATTGGGACTTTAGCAGTCTTATTACTCATAAAATGTACGTGGGGTATTCAACAGCAGAATAGCGGATCTACTCCAGGGATTGTTCAGGTTGGGTACAATGCAGAATCAGAATACTGAACTATGCGTTGTGGGGGTCAACAAAGTGGATATAAAGTGATTGGGGGATACTTTCGTGATGTTTTTAAGCCTTTATATGTTTTGGTTGTGCCGAAACTTCAAAATTACCAGGCCTTGTAGAATAGGAATAGCTCTGTTTGTAAATCTTTTACTATTAAATACTCCCTCCGCTATATATATAACGTGTATTTGTTTTTCCAAAAGTCAAACGAGTGCAAGTTTGACCAAGTTTTCAGAAAGATATATTAATATCCACAATATGAAATTTATATCATTTGATTGATCATATAATCTTTGGTCAAACTTTCAAATGGTTGGCTTGCACTATACGGTTTATATTCTGGAAAGGAGGGAGTATGTTGGTACGACACCCCGTTGTTTTTTCCCCTCGTCCTCCCTATTGGTTTTTAATCTGGTCTCTGAGTTATTTGTTTTTTTCAAGCATCCTTTCTCTCCTCACCAATCTCAACCGAATTAAAACTTTCAACTATTAAAGGGAGTTGGTGATTGTATATTGGTACGCCGTACGCCCCTTCTCCCTGATTGGTTTTCCACTTATCCTTCCTATTGGTTTGTATTATCCGTGAGTTATTTCTTTTTCAAGCATCCTTTCTCCTTATACCAATCTCAAGCGAATCGAAACTTTCTAAAATCACAACTGTTAAATCAATCGCCCTACTATCAAAGGGGAGTTGGTGATTGTATGTTGGTACGTCGGCCCCTCCGTGTTGGTTTTCCCCCTCATCCTCCTTATTGGTTTTTATGTGATACATGAGTTATTGGTTTTTTCCAAGCATCCTTTCTCTGCTCACCAGTCTCAACCGAATCAAAACTTTCCCAAATCACAATTGTTAAATCAAAACTTTCCTTTTCCTCCATGTTCCTTCTCTGACATATCTCAATCGAATCAAAGAGAAATCATATATTTTCTCGCACGGACAAAATCATATCCAAAAGACTCGGTTTGTGGCATAGATTAAATCGTGGCGACTTTCCATTGCCGTCAACGAGCACTTGAGGCGGAGTATCGAGAGACAAGGCAGGACAACATGAAGGCATCGCCATGTACTAGCACGCGAGGTCCAACACCTAGAGAGCTTCCTGATGGGGCGTCGACATCGCAGAATAATCATCCCATGTGCTCATTGGCCTCCAGGCGTTGCCGTCGTAGGACCTCGAGTCCAGGTTGAGGCCTTTAGGGTGTCGCGCTCAGCCAGAGGGGTGAGAATCCAACTCAACAGTGATATTTGATGAACGTGGGAAATAAATTGCCTTAAACATTCTTGCACAAAGGGAATGGGGAGTTTGTAAAATGTGCCATGACTGTCTTGCCAGTAAAGCAAGATTGAATAGCTCAAAATCTAAAAAACAAACGCCACCCACAAATTTTGGTTGGGTCATTGCCTCCCATGAAACCCAGTTCGGCTTGCATTTACCATCTTTGCTGCCCCACAAAGAGTGTTGAATAAGCTTATTAAGGTGCTCGCACATGCCCCTAGGGAGCTTAAAACAAGACCTGTAATACATTGAGACCGCTTGTGCTACAAAATTGGCTAACATTTCTTTTCATGTTGATGATATTGTTTTCTCAATCCACATATTTACCGTGCTCCACAATATGTCCTTAAGACATCAAAAGGCCCCATATTTGGAAGTACCTATGTCAGAGGGCATACCTAGGTACTTGTCATTCAATGATTCATTGGGAATTTGTAGTAAGTCCTTAATTTCTTGTATGATGACAACCGGGCACCCCTTACAAAAAAAGAGATAAATGATTTACTCTGATTTATCCTCTACCCTGAAGCATTGTAGTATGTCTCTAGCAGGTTTGACACTTAATTGCCTAGGCACCGTTAGCTTTGAAGAACAACATGCTATCATCTGCAAACAAAAGATGGTTAACAGGCGGAGCCGAAGGCGCCACTTGGATCCTAACAATCTAAGATGACTTGTCTAAATTCTTAGGAGGAACGAAAGGCCCTATTGTAACACCCCTATGTAATGAGCTACAGTGATTATCATTAAGCTAAAATACTTTGATTAATTAGTCTTGTTCATCTTTGATCCATATCTCATTTCAAATTCCACTTTGAAATCAAATTCAAATTATAAGTGAAATTAAGAAATTCACAAATATGAAAACTAAAAAGTTCATGCAGTGGAAAATAATCACTGGATAATTTTCATGGTGAAAGAAATATTTTATAAAGTATTTAAATGCCCTAAAAGAACTAAAACATGGGACAAAAAATATTTTTAATTGCTTTTAAAATCATAAGAAATCCAAATTGTTTTAAATAAATGCCCAAACTTCCGAAATTGCAATGATAATTATGGTGCAAGTTTCATATTTTATAAAACAGAAATACTGTTGAAAATAAAAACAAAACAGAAATAAATAAAATAAAAAGAAAAAAGAAAAAGAAAAACCCCGCCCTGGGCCTTAGGTCACAGGGACAGGGCCAGCCCAGCAGCCCCCGGTTGTCCCCCACCTCGCTTCAATGGGGCGACACAGGGCGCGCGCCCGCGCGTCGCCCCCGGACCCGAGCGCCATGTCGCCGTTCACCTCACACCGCTGCGGCCACCGACCGCGTTTCGCCTCACCGTCATGCCGTAGAGCTCAGTCGTTGTCCGCTACGCCGCCTGCCACCTCGAGCTGGAGTCGGGGACCACTGCAACGCCTTCCCTGACCGCTTATTCCTCCTCGGGCACTGCCGCCGTCGCCGTCGATTCGCCGCCTCGAGCCTCCCTCGAGCCAAGGTTTGCACACCTGTAGTCTCCCGGTGAGCCTCTGCTCCCTTTCCCTATCTCTGCATCGTCCCGTTCGCCCCTAAGCCATGTCCCACTCGAGGCTGAAGTCACCGCCGCACGAGCTCGTCGACGGCACATCTCCGGTGACCTTTTGTTCACGTGCGTGCACCCACTGGCTTCGGCGCATCGCGTAGAACGGCCCTAGCCGCTTCATTTGCACGTTTGCGCGCCACACCATGATTTTTTGCCTGTGACCGAACTCCGGCGTTCGCTCGTGAGCTCGCCGCCGTCGAACCCGACCACTCCAGCCGACGCCACTGCCACAGACAGATGCGGCTCACTCCGCTCGTTCGAACGGCACCTGGCGCGCTCGATTTAGCTCACCATGGGCGATTTCCGACGAGGCCCGAGGCTTCCGCCGCGTTCTGGCGTTGCCGACGGCTAGACGCCGGCCGCAACCAACGTTGCCTGGCCCGGGGCCCACCCTGGGCTGCTGACAGTGGGCCCCCTGGCCCAGTTGCATGGGTTGACCCCGGTCAATTGTGCTGATTGGGCAGCCCAGGCACTCACATGTGGGGCCCACACTCTTTTACTAACTAAACTAATTAAATTAATTAGTTAACTTAATTAGGCGTTGACTAGTGGGCATAATTAACCTAATTAGTTAAATTTAAACTGTGTTAACTTATTTTGCCAATGACAAGTTTGATCGGTCAATAGTTGACTGTTGATCTGCTTACCAACAGTCAGCAGGGCCCACTGTCGACCTCCCGACCCCACTTCTACCAAGACACTTTTGATGTCACAAGATTTAGCCATTTAATTTTGAATTAATAATAATTTCAAAAAATGTTTAAAACTTTGAAAAATCATATAAAATAATCTATAACTCAGATGAAAATGATTTATATATATAAATTGTTTAGAAAAACATGACGATTCCGAATATGTTATACATTCATCTGTCACATGCCTCTAACATGATGAACATGTATCCTTCCCCTCCGATTCATCTGACCGAAAACTGCCAAACGTCGGGAAAATATTCCCAAATGTTTTCCCGCTTCGCCTGTAACGTGTAGCACCGCGTTAGGTCACCCCTAGCATTGCATATTGCTATGTCATGCATCGTGATGCATTTGTTTGCTTATATTTATTATTTCTTCCCCCTCTTCTCTCTGGTAGACATCGAGACTGACGCTGCTCCCGTGTACGACTATGCCCCTGACGTTCACCCACTTGCGGCAGAGCTTCCAGGCAAGCAAACCCCCCTGATCATTCCTACATCGCCCATTCTTTCTCTCTCATGTTTGCATTAGAATTTGCTACTGTTGTTAGATAGCTCCTATTATGATGCATAGCCTGCTTTTGTAACCTGCTATTGTTACTTTACCTATTATCCTATATGCTTAGTATAGGTTGGTTAGTGATCCACCAGTGGCCCCTCACCTTGTCCTTGTTGCCCTTCGCTTCTTCACCAATGCCTCGATCAACGTGATCGAAGTGCTGAGACCCTCACATCACCGACACCCCCCTTAGTTGTACTACTCTACAGAGCTACTATCGAGTGTTGAGGGTGATACCTCGTAACACACTTCCGATGATTGATAACCCACAAGTATAGGGGATCGCAACAGTTTTCGAGGGTAGAGTATTCAACCCAAATTTATTGATTCGACACAAGGGGAGCCAATGAATATTATCAAGTATTAGCAACTGAGTTGTCAATTGAACCACGCCCGAAAGACTTAATACCTGCAGCAAAATATTTAGTAGCAAAGTAGTATGGAAGTAACGGTAACAATGGCAAAAGTGACATTAGCAGTTCTGTAGCAATCATAACAGTAGCAACGGAAAATTAACGGAGCAAAGATCAATATGAAACGAGCTCGTAGGCAAGGATCGATGATGGATAATTATGTCGGATGGCATTCATCATGCAACAGTTATAACACAGGATGACACGGAACTAGCTCCAATTCATCAGTACAATGTAGGCATGTATTCCGAATATAGTCATATGTGCTTATGTAAAATAACTTGCATGACATCTTTTGTCCTACCCTCCCGTGGCAGCGGGGTCCTATTGGAAACTAAGGGATATTAAGGCCTCCTTTTAATAGAATACTGGACCAAAGCATTAGCACTTAGTGAATACATGAACTCCTCAAACCACGGTCATCACCAGGAAGTGTCCCGACTATTGTCACTCTGGGGTTGTCGGATCATAACACGTAGTAGGTGACTATAACTTGCAAGATAAGATCAAGAACACAAATATATTCATGAAAACATAATAGGTTCAAATCTGAAATCATGGCACTCGGGCCCTAGTGACAAGCATTAAGCATAGCAAAGTCATAGCAACATCAATCTTAGAACATAGTGGATACTAGGGATCAAACCCTAACAAAACTAACTCAATTACATGGTAAATCTCATCCAACCCATCACCGTCCAGCAAGCCTACGATGGAATTACTCACTCACGGCGGTGAGCATGATGAAATTGGTGATGGAGGATGGTTGATGATGATGATGGTGATGATTTCCCCTCTCTGGAGCCCTGAACGGACTCCAGATCTGCCCTCCCGAGGAAGAACAGGGCTTGGCGGCGGCTCCGTATCGTAAAACACGATGAACCCTTCTCTCTGATTTTTTCTCCTCGAACGTGAATATATGGAGTTGGAGTTGAGGTTGGTGGAGGTCCAGGGGGGCACAAGGATGGAGGGTGCCCCCCATCCTTGTGGCGAGGGTGTGGGCCCCCTTGGTTGATTCTTTCGTCAATATTTTTTATTAATTCCAAAATCATCTCCATGAAGTATCAGGTCATTTCGAGAACTTCTATTTCTGCACAAAAATAATACCATGGCAATTCTGCTGAAAACAACGTTAGTCTGGGTTAGTTCCATTCAAATCATGCAAGTTAGAGTCCAAAACAAGGGCAAAAGAGTTTGGAAAAGTAGATACGATGGAGACGTATCGACTCCCCCAAGCTTAACCCATTGCTTGTCCTCAAGCAATTCCGTTGACAAACTGAATGTGATAAAGAAAAACTTTTACAAACTCTCTTTGATCTTGTTGTTGCAAATATGTAAAGCCAGCATCCAAGTTTTCAGCAAAGATTATGAACAAACCATATTCACAATAACATTTAAGTCTCACATTCACTCATATCAATGGCATAATCAACTAGAGAGCAATAATAATAAATCTCGGATGACAACACTTTCTCAAAACAATCATGATATGATATAACAAGATGGTATCTCGCTAGCCCTTTCTGAGACCGCAAAACATAAATGCAGAGCACCCCTGAAGATCAAGGACTGACTAGACAATGTAATTCATGGTAAAAGAAATCCAGTCATATTCAATATAAACTATAACAATGCATACCAATGACAGTGGTGCTATCTAATTGGTGCTTTTTATAAGAGGATGATGACTAAGTAATAAAAGTAAATAGATAGGCCCTTCGCAGAGGGAAGCAGGGATTTGCAGAGGTTCCAGAGCTCGAATTTTTGAAGCAGAGATAAATAATATTTTGAGCGGCATGCTTTCATTGTTAACGTAACAACTAGGAAAACTCGGTATCTTCCATGCTACATACATTATAGGCGGTTCCCAAATAGAATGGTAAAGTTTATACTCCCCCGCCACCAACAAGCACACTCCACGGCTGGTCCAAAACAACGGGTACCATTCAACTAACAACAGTTCTGGGGGAGTTTTGTTTGCAATTATCTTTTGATTTGATTTGAGCATGGGATTGGGCATCCAGGTTACCAGCCATTTTCTCATGAATGATGAGCGGAGTCCACTCATCGCGAGAATAACCCACCTAGCATGGAAGATATTGACAGCCCTAGTTGGTACATGAGTGATTCGAGCATACAAAACAGATTACCATTTGAAGGTTTAGAGTTTGGCACTTGCAAATTTACTTGGAACGGCAGGTAAATACCGCATATAGGTAGGTATGGTGGACTCATATGGAATAAATTTGGGTCTATGGAAGTGGACGCACAAGCAGTATTCCCGCTTAGTACAAGTGAAGGCTAGAAAAAGACTGGGAAGCGACCAATTAGAGAGCAACAACAGTCATAAACATGCATCGAGATTAACCAACATTGAATGCAAGCATGAGTAGGATATAAATCACTAAGGGAGTCCTGGACTAGGGGGTGTTCGGACAGCCAGACTATCAATATCCGCCGCACTCCAAGACTACGAAGATAGAAGATTGAAGACTCCGGCTCGTGTCCGGAAGGTACTTTCCTTGGCGTGGAAGGCAAGCTTGGCAATACGGATATATAGATCTCCTACCATTGTAACCGACTCTGTGTAACCCTAGCCTCTCCGGTGTCTATATAAACCGGAGGGCCTTAGTCCGTAGGACGAACATACATCTCAACAATCATACCATAGGCTAGCTTCTAGGGTTTAGCCTCCTTGATCTCATGGTAGATCTACTCTTGTACTACCCATATCATCAATATTAATCAAGCGGGACGTAGGGTTTTACCTCCATCGAGAGGGCCCGAACACAGGTAAAAACATTGTGTCCTCGTCTCTTGTTACCATCCGCCGACACGATTCGGGACCCCTACCCGAGATCCACCGGTTTTGACACCGACATTGGTGCTTTCATTGAGAGTTCCTCCGTGTCGTCACCGATAGGCTCGATGGCATCTTCGACCAACAACACCATCCCCGGTGAGACTTTTCTCCCGGACAGATCTTCAGATTCGACGGCTTTGCATGCGGGCCAATTCCCTTGGCCATCCGAGCAGATCGAAGCTACGCCCCGCCGTCAGTCGATTCGAAGCTTAAACTTCACGGTCGATGTCCACGGAGACTTGATCTTCGACGGACTCGAGCCACAGCCAAGCGCGCCGCACTGTGACGATGGGCATGATCTAGCTCTGCCGCGGGACAGTGCATTGATGGCTGCATTTGGATCCGCTTCGGCCATCAGCTCGGAGCCGATCACCCATATCGAGGGCCGGTGGTTAGACGCCGCCCTGGGGGCTTCAACATCCACGGCGATGGAGCCGAACACTGATCTTGTCCCCTGCGAAACTCGTGATTCCGAGGCGCCGGACTCCGAGCCTCCCGCACCCCCGCCAATCAATACGGATTGGGCGCCGGTTATGGAATTCACCACCGCGGACATCTTTCAATACTCGCCTTTGGGCGATATCCTGAATTCACTGAAACATCTCTCGTTATCAAGAGAGCCCTGGCCGGACTACGGCCAGGATGGTTGGGGTTCGGACGACGAAGAAATTCAGATCCCACCCACCACCCACTTTGTAGCCATCGTCGGCGATCTAACCGACATGCCGATTTGCTTCAAGACATCGACGGAATAGACGATGATGCCGGAGACGAACAAAAAACAGAGCTTATACAGCACAATAGGACCACCTTGTCGCATGACATATATATGGTGGATACCCCAAAGGGGAGCGATAACGAGGACCAACGAGCCACGGCAAAAGATAACACCGCTGATAAACGACCAAAGCGACGGCGCAAACGCCGCGCTAAGTCCCGCCTCGACAACAACAACGCTCCCAACGAGCCCGCTATACGGCAGGGCTCACAATCGGACGACGAACATGCACATAAGCAACCGTCCGAACACGACGAGTCAGATAGTCAATCAAAGCCCGACGAAGACAACAATCCGGACGACCACATGTCGGACACATCGCCGGAGAATAAGAACCTCCGGAAAAGACTCGCCAGCACTGCAAGAAGCCTGAAGAAGGAAAAACGGAAGCTCAAAACAGCGGAAGACACACTCAGAATGAGATGGGGCAAAGTGCTCAACACCGCAGATAAGTACGGCAATGGCCATCAATCAAAGAGCTACCCTAAGCGCAAGCTGCTACCGGAATTCGACGAGGAGGCCATAGAACCCCCACCGTCCAAAAATAAAAGGGCTGCTGGTTGGATAGACGGCCGACGACAGCCAATTTCGAAAGCGGCGCCACACACAACTCCACCAACGAACTCGGAAGGATAGATGGCCCAGCCAGTCCATTTATGGGCCAAAGGAGAAGGCCCCAAGAAGCAAGGCAACACGCCAAGTGTCCGGATGATAACGGCACACACAAATACTGGGCGCCAGACACCCACTATGTTTCACCGATGAGGTATCGACCATGAATTTCAGCAGGTTTAAACCCATAAACATAGAGGCTCACGATGGAACAACAGACTCGAGTGCGGATAGAAGATTATATATCTGCATATACACATGGCCGAGGAGACGATCTCCACGCCATAAAATATCTACCCTCAAGCTCAAAGGGCCAGCCCGTCATTGGCTCAAAAGCCTCCCGTAAAACACTGTTGGAAGTTGGGAAGAGCTCGAGGAAGCATTTAGAACAAATTATCAAGGGACTTATGTCTGTCCTCCGGACGCAGATGATTTAAGTCATATAACTCAACAGCCCGGAGAGTCGCCATGAAATTCGGAACAGGTTTCTTACCAAAAGAACCAAATAGTCGATCGTCCGGATGTCAAGCCTTAGCAGCTTTCAAGCACAATGTCCGAGACGAATGGCTTCGCCAGCACCTCGCCAAGAGAAACCGAGGACAATGTCCGCACTAACAAGCCTCATGACCCGCTTCGTGCGGAGAGGATAGTCAGCTAGCAAGAAGCAAACCACCAATGACCCAAGTACATCCGAGATAAGAGATGGAACGGAAAATCACGCGAGAAAAGAACAGCACGGAATAAAGAGAAAAGCCCAAAGAGCACGGCGGTCAATGCCGGATTCAAAAGCTCGCGGTCCAATAACAAAACTCAGCCCCTCGGATGACAAGTGACGAACCGTCCAACCTACACAAAATTCGGGTCGGATATGTCAAATCCATAGCACCCGGAAGGCTCGCAAATCACACCCACAAGGATTGTTGGGTTTTAAACGATCCGCCGATTAAATGCCGAACACAAGGGGCTCGACGCGTCAGCGAAGAGAAACCCCGCCAGCAGAGAGCACCGGAAAACAAAAGACTTTCCCACAAGGGGTCAAAGCAGTAAACTCACTTCATGTGATAACACGGAAAAATAGTGTGGCACTTCCTAAAAAGAGCTTCGCACGGTCCAGCCCAGCAGACCGTAGAGATTGGATATGCAAACCAATCACTTTCGACCACCTGGACTATTCCAGAAGCGTTCAAACGTGGGGATGACTCTAATATTGAATCCTATAATAGACGGATTACAATTTACTAACGCCCTCATGGACGGAGGCGTGATTTAAACCTGCTATATTCAAACACAATCCGTAGGATGGGGATAGACCCTACCAAAATTCGACATGTACCGCACTTCCTTCAAAGGAGTGAAGCTGGCCCTTACGCCAAGTGCACAGGCTCGATACTACTAGAAGTCGTGTTCGGATCGCCGAACAATTTTCGACGTGGAAAATTAATTTTTCACATTGTCCCATTCGAAAGTGAATATCAAGCACTCTTGGGACGAAAGGCTTTTGTCCGCTTCAACGCCATACCACATTACGCGTCTCTTACACTCAAGATGCCCGGTCCACATGGCACCATTTCAGTGCGAAGGTCACTTAAGGACCCCGGACTCGGATAGACGAATCCGGACTCGGCGAAGTTAGGGGCTCCCCGACCGCATACCCTTTCCTGGGGCTGCGCGACAAATCACCGTGGTTTCATATAAACCTTGCTTTAATTATTTATATTTCCTCTTTTGCATATTTTTCGCGCACTAACTATTTCTAAGGCTAAACGTTCCTCTCTTTCTCCGGATGAACAACGTGCGCATTCGCCCGAATAACGGCGAACGGAGACGGTAGCGCAGACGTGCAATAGGGACTGTTGCAAGGATTCTTTTGATTAAGACCTGCGAGACTTTTTATCATGTCTCTTGTTGTTACTCTCCTTGGCTTCTTCCTATAGCCAAAGCAGAGCTCGACGCTTTGGCATCGGCGCGTCGAAGACCATGCCCGTGCACGGACACTAGGGGCTTAGGGCATATCGCCCATTATTATAAAGTCCGAACACCTTCGGAGTGTTCGCGCCTCGAGTTAGGCATTATATGCATTAGCTCGAATCATGTCTTTGGTCAAATGTTGGGTTTGCGGCCTCGTGTTTTGCTGCCTTACGCTCAGATCACCCGCTAACGCGCACCGGAGAACTCTGCGATTGTGCCCCGGTTAATTTGGCGAGCACCTCCGAGAGAAAGCCAAAACCGATGTTATGATATAGCGAGTCCGTCACCACTCGATCGACTATCGGAATGTTTAGAATTCCCCGCTTTGACGAAGGACCATTTCTCGGTCAGGTACATACGCACCCCGAATCCGGAGATGTGCGGTGCCACCAGGAGCTATATCGTAGCCCCACCCTCGAGCTCCATTGGCTAAGTGAAAGAGATAAAGCATTATAGTCCGGATTGCCTCGTTCGCTATGCTACCACCTCCTTATAACAGGACCGAGACGTCGGATTAAGTGTGAAAACGCGCTATTTTGCGAACACCCCAGCACCTTGTGCGAGGGGGCTGAAGCCGAAGACTGCATCTTTCAGGTTATACACAAGTATACGTAAACGGCCGCACAGGAGAAGTTTTACTACTTGGACGCACAAGTATAAAAAGCAGTTATACCATAATCATTGATTTACAAGCTAATGCGTTCATTTGAACGTTACATTCTTTGAGCACTGCGCCTCTATTTTACGAGCACCGCGCATGACTTCCCCGAAATAGTGTTGGCAGAAGCGGTTTTCATCCGAACTCTAGGCAGCAACAGCGGTGGCGCCCATCTCCGGATAATGCGCCTTCACACGGGCTAAAGCCATCCGCGCCCTCCATGCAGGCCGACCGCTTCATCTCCTTTATATGCGGCACCGCCCGAGGAATTGCTGCGATAAGCCAAAGTAGCTCATCGCCGACCTCTCGGCGGACATGGGCCACGATGTCGATCATGGCTAGTCCGGACAACCTATTCAGTTCGCCCATTCGCCAACCGTCCGTCAACGGAAGTGGGCGATCCGGATGTGGAATTGAGACCAATATAACTCTTCCGTCTCGTGATCCCCCTGGCTCCGGAAGTGCTTAACGGCATCAGCCGCACTCGCAGCCAAGTCCATATACGGATCCTTCAAACTCCACAGCCGCTCAAATTGAGCATACTTGGAATCCATAAACCGGCGACGCATCAGAAAAGGCTTGCCAGCCGTGATTTCTCCGGCCTGGCGCAGCTCCTCCTTCATAGCCCGCATTGCAGAGCGAGCATCCTTGGCTTCGGCGGTGGCCTTGTTCAGGTCTTCCCGCTCCGATAAGCGCTCCTTCTCAAGAGCCTCATTGCGGTCGGTAGCATCCTTTAATTCCCTGGCCAATTCAGCCACCTCCGTCCTGCTTAGGCAGTGCGCAGCCTTTTCGGCTTTCAACTCCTCGGCTGCCTTCGAGGCAGCTGCGTCACTCCTTCGGGCTTGCTCCTTAGCTAGAGCAAGTTCGGCCCGAAGACTCTCCACCGCAGCAGCACCATCTGTATACACAGCATATAATTTATCAGAGGTGGGCTTCGACCCCCATTAAATAAAGCAACTGCGGAGAATTTATTTACCTTGCGACTCGTCAAGTCGCCGGTTGACAAGTGCGATGTCAGCATCCGCCACGTCAAGTTGCCGACTTAATTCGGCAAACTCATCAGTCCGGCTGGCCCCCGGACTATCTGCCACCTGCACAAGGATGGCGGTATTCATTAATTAAGATTTTGAGATTTCGATCCTCGGCATGCTGTCTTTTCCGACAACCTACCGAGTCTCAGGGGCTACTATCTATACAGGGCGCATTTTTTATATGCAAAACTGTTAAAAGACAAAGGGGTGCGCTATTTTCAGATACCTCAAATCCCGCCAAAGAAGCTCGAGGCGGCATTACATAATCCGCTTTCAGCGGACGAAATCCTTCCAATCACCATACGATTAACGCGCGGTGATCTTCGAAATGGACGCCTCTCAGCAGACTCTTGATCCTTCGGCTGGACACCGGGCAGCGCCGAACTCTTTGGCCCCTCCGGACTCGGGATACCTCCGTGATGACACTTGGGCTCGCTTCGCTTCATTTGGCGGCGCATGGATGGAGGCGATCGCTTTCCATCATCTCCGGAAGAAGATCCTCAAGATGAACTCATCTCGAGAAGGCTGCAGATCCGAATGCGATATAAATATTTCGTTACCCTGAAGCACAAATGAAGGTACTCCTCACTACTTAATTTCCTCTTTCATACTCACGGCTGGTTGAGGGCTGGTCCTTGGCGATGATTGCACGTCCGGACTCTTTTCGGACGCGGACCCCGGTGAGGATTTCTTCACACGCTTAGGGGCTTCGCCTCCGGATCTTGGCGGTCCTCTTCTCCCGCTGAAGGGAGGGTTCTTGTCTCCTCCTCTTGATGCGCCTTTGGGCTAAGTATTAGCTCCTTTATTTCCCTCATCGCCTCTTACATGGGCACCACCCCAACATTCGACCAGCCACGGGCTCCAAAGCGGTCTCTGGGGGGGGCCGACACCTTATTAGCTTCGGATCGCGCCACCCATTCCTGTAAAGTACAAAGGGTTAGGAGACGAACTTTGAAAGGCATATAAATAGAATGTCCGAACTCGAGCTATCTACCCGAGTATCCGGCGATCGCGGCTTAGGCTCTGCGTCCTCGGCGAATCCGACACGCCACCTGCGGTCCAAGAACAGCTTGTACATCTCGTGGGTGTCGCACCCATAAAATGCTGGAGAATACGAGGTCCCTCCGGATTGAACTCCCATAGACGGAGAGGACGGCGTTTGTGGCGGAAGGTGCCTAACTAGCATAACTCGTGCATCACCTTGGTGGTCGATCTCCTCGCTTGAGATCTCGAATCCGCCCGCAGCAGCAGGAATGTCTTGACGGCCCCAGTTGAGCCCTTGGTTGACCCACGACATCAGTTGGCGTGGAGGTCCCGGGCGGAATGAGGGCGGCGGCTTTTGCCTGCTGCCCCTTGGAGCGGTGATGTAGAACCACTCCTGCTGCCACAATCCAAGTTCCTCTTGGAAGGAACCCTCGAGCCACGGGGCATCGACCTTCTTGCTTATGGTCGCCCGCCAAGACTCCGCTTGACGCCCCGATCATCTTCGGTTCCACTTGAAGGTCTTCACCATAGGCGAAGTGGGGATGACGCAGAGGAAGGCTTCGCAGGCGATGATGAATGCGGAGATATGGAGGATAGAATCCGGAGCCAAGTCGTGGAAGTCTAGCCCATAGTAGAACAGGAGCCCTCTCACGAAGGGATCCGTCGGGAAGCCTAAACCCCGGCGGAGGTGGGATACGAAAACGACGTATTCTCCGGGCTCTGGCTGGCATGGCCTGCCCTTGGTCAGCAACTGTCTGCGAAACCTCGAGGCGGTGCACTTGGCCTCACGCAACTTCAATATGTCCTCCTCCGTGACGGAGGAGGGCATCCACCGGCCCTGGAGGTCGGAGCCGGACATGGTTGAGGATCCGAAGCGCTCGAATCTGATGCTCTGGGTGTTGGAACTGGGAGCGGAGGAAAGATTCGATGCGAGATTAAAGAACAAGGACAGGCCTTGGTCCCCTTATAAGGGGGAAGAAATACCAAGGGCCGTCTCCGTGACCGTTTGAGATTCCCCTTCGATAGAGGAGGCGTGGCGACGGGAACGGTTGGGTTACCCATGCACGTATTGATGAGGATCCCGGAATAAGGGGAACACGATCTCTGCTTCGACAAGACGTGCCAAGGAAACCGCTTCGCTAAACGTGCTGAGGTGGAATAGTAAAAAACGATTCGGACGAGGACTTGGCTGCGATGTGATGTCATGCCGCATAATACGTCAGCAGATTGAGCTAAGTGTATATTTTATTCTCTCTACGGTGGAATGTGGAATTTATTTTGCAGAGTCGGACACTATCCTGGTGTTCATTATCTTCTCCGAATTATTCAAAGGAGGAACCCTGTAGGATCGGAAGTATGTCTAGAGGGGGGGTGATTAGACTACTTGACAATTTAAAAGTTTAGCCTTTGATTAGGACAAGTTTTTAGCAAGTTCACAATGATGAGCAAGTCAAGTATCACCCTACACATGCAATTCTAGAGTAGTGGCAGCAGAAAGTAAATTGCACATGTAGTAAATAAGAGGTGGAGAAGAGCAAACGCAGTTTGGAGACACGGAGATTTTTCTCGTGGTTCCAATAGGTGGTGCTATCGTCAATCCACGTTGATGGAGACTTCAACCCACGGAGGGTAACGGCTGCGAGAGTCCACGGAGGGCTCCACCCACGAAGGGTCCACGAAGAAGCAACCTTGTCTATGCCATCATGGCTTACGCCCACGGAGGACTAGCCTTACTCGGGGTAGATCTTCACGAAGTAGGCGATCTCCTTGCCCTTACAAACTTCTTGGTTCAACTCCACATCTTGACGGAGGCTCCCAAGCGACACCTAACCAATTTAGGAGGCACCACCCTCCAAAAGGTAATAGATGGTGTTGGTGATGATGAACTCCTTGCTCTTGTGCTTCAAATGATAATCTCCCCAACACTCAACTCTCCTCACTGATTTGGCTGTGGTGGAGGAAGGATTGAGTGGAAAGCAACTTGGGAAGGCTAGAAATCAAGTTTCATATGGTGGGAATGGAGCAACTTGATCTCAACACAAGGGTAGGTAGTTTTCTTCTCGAAATGTAAGGTAGGAGTGGTAGTTCTTTCGATGGCTCTCTCCACTAATGAAGAGGAGGTGGAGGGTATTTATAGCCTCCACACAAAATCCAACCGTTACACACATTTGACCAATCTCGGTCGGATCGAAGTTGACAACTCGGTGAGACCGAAAGTTCAAATCTTAGAGCGTTGGGATTTTCGTGGGACCGAAAATACAATCTCTGTTAGTCCGATTCTTCCAAAGTCTAGGGTTTGCCAATCTCGGTGGGACCGACTTTCTCATCTCGGTGACACCGATTTGAGTACGTAGGTTCTGAAGCTTGGCAACACCAATTTCGTAAGACCGAGTTTGGAATCGGAAAATCCAAATTACTAGGGTTTGGCTATATGGTCGAGGTGGTTCATCTCGGTGTGACTGAGTTTATGGAATCGGTGGGACCGAGACTACTTATGGGTTTATGTTGGAATGAAAGATTGCGATAGTTTGAGAGATAAATCACTAAGCACTTTGAGCAACCAGATCATCATCATAACCTCATCCCCTTTTAATAGTATTGGCTTTCCTATGGACTCAATGTGATCTTGGATCACTAAACCAAAAATGGAGTCTTGAGCTTTTGCCAATGTTTTCCTTAGCATTTTGAGGGTCCACATCATCGGTCATTGCCATACCCATATCATGAACTTTCGAAATATTCTCAAGAAATAGTTAGTTCAATGATATATATGTTGTTATTAATTACCAAAACCACCCGGGATTAGTTGCACTTTCAATCTCCCCTTTTGGTAATTGATGACAACATATAGATCAAAGCTTCGACAAATGATATAATCAATGAATAACATCGTCGCTTTGAGAAGTATGTGATAAGCAAGAGCTCCCCCTAAATTTGTGCATTATTTAAGATTTGCGTTTGAATGCAAATGCACAATCGATTAGGATCATGGGTCACTCTTCCATGTCACATACATCTTGGTGGAGCGCACAAAATGATAAGACTGAATAGCATGCACCCAATCACCAAGACATGAGTAAATGATCATAGAAGATATGGATAGAATATGATAGGCATTAAGCACTCATTAAGCATAGTATGATCAAGCACTCATCAAGGATAGAGCAAACGAGTATCAAACACACGAAATGTCTCAAGAACTCAAAAGTATCTCAAGGAAAACCGCAAACGAAAGAGCAAAAACGAGCACTCTCTCTCGAAGTCCTATGATCTATACAATTTCTCCCCTTTGGCAACAAGTTACCAAAAGTTCGAAGGTATAGAGCTAATCGTCACTAGGGACTCTTTGGCGGCTCTGTCTGCGTCGATGGAGTGGAGATAGCTGCATCTGCAAAAGCTTCTGCTGAAGTCTGTGGAGCTGGAGGAGTAGACACCTTGGAGCCGGTCTTTGAACCGATGGAGCTGTAGGAGGTCTTGATCTCAGTAGCCCCGGGTCATCCTTTGGAATGCAGCTGATCTGGGCTTTGTGGGCACTGCAGCAGGCTGCTCATAGTCATCTGGACTAGATCATCTTCCATCTCCTTCATGAGCTCTGCCTTTTCCTCTTCGCTTCCTCAATGTCGCCTCAAGCTTGTTGACGGTGACACGCACTTGATCGACTTGACATCCAGAGCATGGAACTTATCTTCAACTATCCTCTCAAGACTCTCCCGAGGCGCACTATCTTTGGCAAAGCGTAGTTCAATTCTCCGAGTGGCTTCAAGAAGTTGTTCTCCAACACTCTTGGGCTTTTTGCTGCTTCCTTCTCAGCTTTAGCTTGTTTGGCAGCTTCGGACTTAGCGTGTCCTTCAACAGATGTGGGAGCATCCTCACCATCACAACTTCATTATCTTCATGTTCAGCTGCGGTGGCAAGTGGGGTCTATCCAACGGTAGGTGTCCGTGCCAAACTTGGCATTGATGAGCATCTGAATGTGCGGAGCAAACCCACATGACCTCTTACAGTCTGTCTGCTTTGTCCTCTTGATAGTCTCAACTATCGTGTCCATCACCTTAAAAGGTGTCTTCGATCCGAATGTGCAGCATGTTGATAGAATAGCCTCTTATCATGCGGTGGTCTCTCGACTTGGGCATCAAAGTATGCCTCGAGAATGGTGTTAGTGGTTGGGAGACCTGCTCAAGATGATATACCGATCCAAGCTTCCATATCTCAACATCCTTGTCTGGTACCTCATTGTACATGTTCTTCATAGACTCGTGATTCTTATTGGGAATTCCATACACATCTACATCATCATCTCTTGATATGGAGCATTCAAGAACGCTCTCCATTCTTCTACAGCTTGAAGAGAATCTCCGCCTTCATCATCCATACAACTCGCCATCTGGATAGAAATGTCTTGTGGCATAGAAGCGCATGATCATTTCATCATTCCAAGCGATCGACCGACCAACAAACTCAGCAACTCCACATGCGGTGAAGCTCTCATGCACATGTGGGAAGTAGTCTCTGTGCTCTTCACTGTCGATGTATTCCCGTCTACATATCTCGTGTCAAGAATAATTGGCTTCTTGTCCATGAGAACTGTCTCATAGAAATCTTGTTGCTCTCGGTGTGGAACCTTGAGTCAACAAATGTTCTTCTCCGGTGGCATATGGATCAACTTGCCTCCATAGCTCGAGACCTTTGTCCTTCCTTTCCTTCATATTTTCAGCTCGAGGATGAGCATCATTATGAACTGGAAGTTTCATCGAGCTTGACCAAAACATGTGCCTCTTCATCAGATTCAGGTGGCACATTATCCTTCTTCTTCTCTGAGGCAGGAATGTTTCTTACTGTTTTCTTTGGCTTGGCAGCAGGTTTGGCTTGGGCTGCCTTTGCTGGAGCTGATGGCTTAGATTTTGTGGGTGCTCCTGCCCTGATGGCATCTTCCATCAACTTTTGCTTCTTAGGAGGCTGGGGTGCTTCCTCATCAGAATCATCATCAGCTTCATCATGAACCAGCCTCTTCCTCTTGGAAGTTTTCTTGATCTTGCTGGAGGTTTCTTCTTCCATGCTCAGCTTCTTTGCAACTGTGGATTTCTTCTCTTTGCTGGTGCCTTTCTTTGTTTGTTGCCCTTGATAGCCCTTGGCAACCACTTTCCTCTTAGGCTTGGAAGTAATCTCCTCCTCAAAGCAACAAAGTCGAGTCTTCCTCATCGAATTCCTCTTCTTCACGCCCCGTGGCAGCAGCAGCAAACCACTTGGGGTGCTTCTTTCTCCATCATCGGAAAAACTGCTTGCTTCGGACTTGTGACCGCCTCTGGAATCTCAACCGGTGATTCAGACTGTTTCGCTGTCACTTGCTTTTATATGACCGACAACCCGTGAATAGAATAGGTATAGGCGAATAGAAGAGTTATCACAAACTGCAGAGGATTTTGCAAAATAAATGAGTTCAAACTTCAGTTTTAGGTTTTCACAGAATGCATTTGGTCCGACCGAGTCTAAAATTCGTGAATCCAAGTGTCTAACAGTAACCTATCACACCACTTTTGGTTGGACCGAAATGGGTTTCGGTCTAGCCGAGAGCACTAGGGTTTCACTAAGTCCTCATTTCGGTCTTACCGATTTGCACAACTTCGGTTTAACCGAAAAGTGCGAAAGGTAATGGCCAGAGGCCAAATCGGTCATCCGAGAATGTAGAATCGGTCACACCGAGATGTGTTCGCGGAAACCTAACCCTAAAATTTTCACTCGAATTTTGTTCTAAGATCTAATCTGCTGGATAGGAAGATTTCAAACATGGCAAGAAACTAGGCAAAACCTATCGTGCATTGAATCGAGGTTGAAGCACGAGAGGATGAAACTCACCCAACTTGGTGAAGTTTCACTACGGCGGCAACGGCTCGATGAGATTGACCGCTGACGGCGATGGAGACCATGTGAGGGCCAGCGACGGCGGAGACGATCCGGAGACCACGGCGACGGCAATAAGGGTTTGGGGCGAGACGTTTTGAAGGAATAATCAACGCGCGCTGCCCTCGGGTATATATACCTTCGGTGTCGGTGGGACCGAGTTGGAAAACTTCGGTGGCACCGAGATGGTTAATCGCAAGCGATTACACACATCGGTCACGCCGAGATTTGTAACTCGGTTTCACCGAGGTGAAATCCTAGATCAATCCAAGTGATTTGATCCGTCCGATTTGAGTATATTGGTTTGACCGAAAGTACTTAGAAGGTTTTGGAATTTAGGCTTTTGACGGATCGGTGGCTCGAAAGTGCTCCTCACCTGGCCTGCGTAGAAAAAGTCTTGTTCAAAGTTTGTGATATAAGCATGAATAGAGTTTGAGACAAGAAAGCATAGATAGCTAGGGGAGGAACTTAGGCATTCTTGTCCATCCATTTGGTCAAAAAGAAAAATCCAAAAGACCAAAGCAACAAATGGATGTCCTCGAATGGATTAAATCATGCATTCAACATGCTCACACAATAAGATATCAAATGAAATATGTGTCAAACATGCACAAACAAAACACTAGCAACTAGCACACAATTTGGCGATGACTAGGTCATCTATATATGAGTATATTGACTTAGGAGTCAAATGAGAACATTTGATCATAGGTCATACTCATCGTTTAAGCACAAGTGGGGTTACCACTTTTCCATAAAGCATTAATGTGTTCACATCATTAGAAGATGCTTTTGCTCAATTCTTTAGAGCAAAGCTCCCCCTTGATGTGAGAACCCCTTTTAAAGGGTCAAACTAACCTTGGGTTGTCGTTGAAGACTTCATGTAGATGTTGAAGATGTGGATGCTCAATGTTGATGAAGATCATCAAGAGTTGGGAGCAATCCTTTGGATTGGGCACTTTCAATACCTACATGGGTTAGTCCCACAAGGAACAAACAAGGATATCCATGGACATAGATTGAAGTACACAATAGATGATGTCCATGAAAGCAATGATTACCTTGTCCCTTGACTTACCAACATGAGGGTTTGTGACTCCATGAACTAGTGCAAGATGTGGAAGTTGATTGCACAAGTTCTTTGCCAAAATGAATGTGAGTGAAGTATGTTGGCGGAGTCACCCTCAAGAACTCTCTAGTTCTTCTTCTTGGGATCCACATCATCTTGATGGGAATCCTTGGGGTAGTAGTTGAGCTTGTCAAGTAGAACTTGAAGTAGCCTTGGGAACCCACTTGACCATGGCCTTGGGTGCTTCAATGAATGCATCAATCTCCTCTTGAAGCTTGTCCTTGCCTTTTAGCTTGTGGTCTTGTGGTGGAAGATCATCTTGAGCTTGTTCCACATTGGAAGAAGTAGGATCATACTTCTCCTTTTGAGAAACAAACTTTGGAGTGGGATATTGACCTTCTTCCCATTCAACACCCTCGGCGTTGAACTTTCGCTCAAAACCAATTCCTTGATTCTTCGGTGTCTTCCTTGCTTGCGAACAATTTCTCAAAGCTCTTGCTTCCGCAAGACTCTTGTAGACACCTTTCTCTATAATCCCTTTCAATAAACTATTTTCTTGCTCAAGTGAAACTTGGCTTGAAACATTGTTAGTGGAATCAAGAGAATTACTAGAAGTAACAATATTAGATTTAGCATGATTATTGTTACTACTAGATGAAGAATTTTTCTTATGCTTGTCATGCTTAGTTTTAATAGGTGGCAAGAAATTAGACAAGAGAAGTCGTTTGGCAAGATATGAAGAACTCTTCTTTTGAAGATCGTCATTGATAGCTTTTAGAAACTCATGTTCTTGCTCTAGATTGAGCTTCTCGAAGCGTAGCTTCTCATGAGATCTTAGGAGCTCTCTATGATCTTCTTGAGTAGTTTCATGAGCTAACTTAAGAGTGTTTAGTTCTTTAGTTAGACGCTCAATCTCCTTCATAGCATTGTCATTCGACTCTTCTTGACTATAAAGACTATTAGCATGTTCATCATTACTAAGCTCACTAGATTTATCATGTAAAAGCTCATCTTCACCAAGCAAGTCATCCTCATCACTATCAAAGTCAATGAATTCAGGGTGTGATACCTTGGGGCCTTTTGCCATGAAGCATCGTCCAATTCCTTCATTTGGTGAATCAAATATGTCATAGGAGTTGGAGTTGGAGGACACGAGAGCAAGACCGGCAACACCTTCATCTTGATCAGATTCGAGTTGGAGTGATAGCTTCTTTCGGAGTGATTGTTTGAGTCGGAGCCGAAACCCATTCACCAACATGAGCTTGATGTTTTCTTCTTGTGTAGCTCCTTGATGACTTGTCTTTCCTTTCCGAATCCTTGCTTCTCCGAGAGGATCTTCGCTCATAACGATCATCTCTACTCCTCTCTCTTTTCGAGGCGACTCTTCTCTTGAGCTTCTTCTTCTTGGAGATTCTTCTCTTCTCTTGTGGGGAGTCGAACACTCATTTGAGTAGTGTCCGGTCTTCCACAATTGTAGCAGTTTCGATCACGACTAGAAGATCTCTTTTCATCATATGATCTAGACTTTGAGCTTCTTTCCTTGCTTCTACTCTTGTAGAATTTGTTGAAGTTCTTCACCATTAGGCTTATCTCTTCATTGGAAACTAGCTTGTCACTTGAGGTTGTGGGAGCTTCAACTGCAGCTTTGTAAGCACCACTTGACTTGTTGTGAAGCTCTTCCTTATCTATAAGTGTCATCTCATGAGCAACAATTCTTCCAATGACTTCGGTAGGCTTGAGATCCTTGTAGTTTGGCATCATTTGGATCAAAGTGCACACGGTGTCATACTTTCCATCCAAAGCTCTGAGAATCTTCTTGATGATGAATCGGTCGGTCATTTCTTCGCTTCCTAAGCCTGCCATCTCATTTGTGATGAGAGCAAGCCTAGAGTACATTTCAGCGACTCCTTCACCTTCCTTCATCTTGAACTTGTCAAGTTGACCTTGAAGAACATCTAGCTTTGATTCCTTCACGGACTCGGTACCTTCGTGCATTTCGACCAAAGTATCCCAAATCTCTTTTGCATTCTCAAGACGGCTGATCTTGTTGAACTCCTCGGGACACAAAGCATTGAAGAGAATGTCACAAGCTTGAGCATTGTTCAGAACATCCGCAACTCATCCGCAGAGCTTCGCGATCCGAACTTTTCCTTCCTCAAGAACTCACCTTGCAAGCCAACACAAATAATGCCCCATGCGGCAGGGTTATGTCCAAGAATATGCATTTTCATTTTGTGCTTCCAACTAGCAAAGTTTGAACCATCAAAGTAAGGACCTCTACGAAAATTACCCTCACTAGACGCCATACTCTCCTAGGTTGTGAAACCAAGCTTATGGAATCCAATGCAATGAAAACCAATCCAATGGAGACCAAGGCTCTGATACCACTTGTAGGATCGGAAGTATGTCTAGAGGGGGGGGGGTGATTAGACTACTTGACAATTTAAAAGTTTAGCCTTTGATTAGGACAAGTTTTTAGCAACTTCACAATGATGAGCAAGTCAAGTATCACCCTACACATGCAATTCTAGAGTAGTGGCAGCGGAAAGTAAATTGCACATGTAGTAAATAAGAGGTGGAGAAGAGCAAACGTAGTTTGGAGACACGGAGATTTTTCTCGTGGTTCCGATAGGTGGTGCTATCGTCAATCCACGTTGATGGAGACTTCAACCCACGGAGGGTAACGGCTGCGAGAGTCCATGGAGGGCTCCACCCACGAAGGGTCCACGAAGAAGCAACCTTGTCTATGCCATCATGGCTTACGCCCACGGAGGACTAGCCTTACTCGGGGTAGATCTTCACGAAGTAGGCGATCTCCTTGCCCTTACAAACTTCTTGGTTCAACTCCACATCTTGACGGAGGCTCCCAAGCGACACCTAACCAATCTAGGAGGCACCACCCTCCAAAAGGTAATAGATGGTGTTGGTGATGATGAACTCCTTGCTCTTGTGCTTCAAATGATAATCTCCCCAACACTCAACTCTCCTCACTGATTTGGCTGTGGTGGAGGAAGGGATTGAGTGGAAAGCAACTTGGGAAGGCTAGAAATCAAGTTTCATATGGTGGGAATGGAGCAACTTGATCTCAACACAAGGGTAGGTAGTTTTCTTCTCGAAATGTAAGGTAGGAGTGGTAGTTCTTTTGATGGCTCTCTCCACTAATGAAGAGGAGGTGGAGGGTATTTATAGCCTCCACACAAAATCCAACTGTTACACACATTTGACCAATCTCGGTCGGACCGAATTTGACAACTCGGTGAGACCGAAAGTTCAAATCTTGTGAACGTTGGGATTTTCAGTGGGACCGAAAATACAATCTCGGTTAGTCCGATTCTTCCAAAGTCTAGGGTTTGCCAATCTCGGTGGGACCGACTTTCTCATCTCGGTGACACCGATTTGAGTACGTATGTTCTGAAGCTTGGCAACACCAATTTCGTAAGACCGAGTTTGGAATCGGAAAATCCGAAATTACTAGGGTTTGGCTATATGGTGAGGTGGTTCATCTCGGTGTGGTGAGTTTATGGAATCGGTGGGACCGAGACTACTTATGGGTTTATGTTGGAATGAAAGATTGCTGATAGTTTGAGAGATAAATCACTAAGCACTTTGAGCAACCAGATCATCATCATAACCTCATCCCCTTTTAATAGTATTGGCTTTCCTATGGACTCAATGTGATCTTGGATCACTAAACCAAAAATGGAGTCTTGAGCTTTTGCCAATGTTTTCCTTAGCATTTTGAGGGGTCCACATCATCAGTCATTGCCATACCCATATCACTGAACTTTCTGAAATATTCTCAAGAAATAGTTAGTTCAATGATATATATGTTGTTATTAATTACCAAAACCACCCGGGGATTAGTTGCACTTTCAAACCCGCCTTGCAATGCCGAACATTATGCACGCCGGACTTATCGTCATTGAAGACTGGTTCAGGGGCTACTGAGGGAGTCCTGGACTAGGGGGTGTTCGGACAGCCGGACTATCAATATCCGCCGGACTCCAAGACTACGAAGATAGAAGATTGAAGACTCCGGCTCGTGTCCGGAAGGTACTTTCCTTGGCGTGGAAGGCAAGCTTGGCAATACGGATATATAGATCTCCTACCATTGTAACCGACTCTATGTAACCCTAGCCTCTCCGGTGTCTATATAAACCGGAGGGCCTTAGTCCGTAGGACGAACATACATCTCAACAATCATACCATAGGCTTGCTTCTAGGGTTTAGCCTCCTTGATCTCGTGGTAGATCTACTCTTGTACTACCCATATCATCAATATTAATCAAGCAGGACGTAGGGTTTTACCTCCATCGAGAGGGCCCGAACCTGGGTAAAAACATTGTGTCCCTCGTCTCTTGTTACCATCCGCCTGGACACAGTTCGGGACCCCCTACCCGAGATCCGCCGGTTTTGACACCGACAATCACCATGAACATAAATATTGTGGAGGCTATGTTGATTTTGTTTCAACTACATGCGTGAACATGTGCCAAGTCAAGCCACTCAAATCATTCAAAGGAGGATACCATCCTATCATACTACATCACAACCATTTTAATTTCCATGTTGGCACGCAAGATAAACCATTATAAACTCCTAGCTAATTAAGCATGGCATGAGTAACTATAATCTCTAGTTGTCATTGCAAACAAGTTTCATTCATAATAGGCTGAATCAGGAATGATGAACTAATCATATTTACAAAAACAAGATAGGTCGAGTTCATACCAGCTTTTCCACATCTCAATCATTCCATCAGATATCGTCATTATTGCCTTTCACTTACATGACGGAACAATGTGGATAATAATAATAATAGTGCACATGCATTGGACTAAGCTGGAATGTGCAAACATTTATTCAAAGGAGAAGACAAGGTAATATGGGCTCTTTGTTAGATCAACAATAGTGCATATGAGAGCCACTCAACATTTTCATCGTGGTCTTCTCCTCTCGACCCCCAAAGAAAAGAAACGAATTTCAAAGAAACACACTGAAATATTGTTTGAGTTTTTGTTTTTCTGAAGAAGGTAAAACAAGAACGAGAAAGACTATTTATATGGGAAAGCTCCCAACAGAAAAAGAAGTGTTGGGAAACGTTGCATGCAATTTAATTTTTTTTCCTACGCTCACCCAAGATCTATCTAGGAGATGCACAGAAACGAGAGGGGAGAGTGTGTCCACATACCCTCGTAGACCGAAAGCGGAGCGTTTGACAATGCGGTTGATGTAGTCGAACTTCTTCTCGTTCCGACCGATCAAGCACCAAACGTACGACACCTCCGAGTTCTGCACACGTTCAGCACGATGACATCCCTTGAACTCTTGATCCAGCTAAGTGTCGAGGGAGAGTTCTGTCAGCACGACGGCGTGGTGACGGTGATCGTGAAGTGATCCGTGCAGGGCTTCGCCTAAGCACTACGTGAATATGACCGGAGGCGTAAACTATGGAGGGGGGCGCCGCACATGGCTAACAATCGTTGGTGTATGTTCTAGCAGTGCCCTCCTCATATATATAGGTTGGAGGGGAGGAGAGGCAACCAAGGGGGCGCCCGAAGTAGGAGGAATCCTACTTGGGTGCCTCCCAATTCGGCCTCCCCCCTTTACATATTCATCCGGAGGGGGAGGAAGGAGGAGGGAGGAGAGAAGGAAGGGGGAGGCCGAATTGCTCCCCTTCCTTTTTCTCTTCCCCTCCTATTTCGGCCTACATGGGGCGCACGAGCCCCCTAGGGGCTGGTTTGTCCTCTTCTTGGCCCATTAGGCCCATGTAGTTGTCGGGCGATGCCCGGAACCCCTTCCGGTGACCCGATATGTACCCGGTACCCCAGGAACACTTCCGGTGTCCGAATATCATCGTCCAATATTTGAATCTTTACCTCTTGACCATTTCGAGACTCCTCGTTATGTCCGTGATCTCATTCGGGACTCCGAACAACATTCGGTCACCAAATCACATAACTCTTATAATACAAAATCGTCATCGAACGTTAAGCATGTGGACCCTACGGGTTCGACAACTCTGTAGACATGACCGAGACACCTCTCCGGTCAATAACTAACATCGGAACCTGGATGCTCATATTGGTTCCCACATATTCTACGAAGATCTTTATCGGTCGTACCGTAATGACAACATACGTTATTCCCTTTGTCATTGGTATGTTACTTGCCCAAGATTTGATCGTCGGTATCTTCATACCTAGTTCAATCTCGTTACCGGCAAGTCTCTTTACTCGTCCGTAATACATCATCCCGCAACTAACTAATTAGTCACATTTCTTGCAAGGCTTATTATGATGTGCATTATTGAGAGGGCCCACAGATACCTCTCTGATACTCGGAGTGACAAATCCTAATCTCGATCTATGCCAACCCAACAAACACCTTCGGAGATACCCGTAGAGCATCTTTATAATCACCCAGTTACGTTGTGATGTTTGATAGCACACAAGGTATTCCTCCGGTATCCGGGAGTTGCATAATCTCATAGTCGAAGGAATATGTATTTGACATGAAGAAAGCAATAGCAATAAAACAAAACGATCACATGCTAAGATAATGGATGGGTCTTGTCCATCACATCATTCTCCTAATGATGTGATCCCATTCATCAAATGACAACACATGTGTGTGGTTAGGAAACTTAACCATCTTTGATTAACGAGCTAGTCTAGTAGAGGTTTACTAGGGACACGGTGTTTTGTCTATGTATTCACATATGTATCAAGTTTCCGATTAATACAATAGTAGTATGAATAATAAACATTTATCACGATATAAGTAAATATAAAATAACAACTTTATTATTGCCTCTAGGGCATATTTCCTTCAGTCTCTCACTTGCACTAGAGTCAATAATCTAGTTCACATTGCCATGTGATTAAACATTAATACTTCACATCGTCATGTGATTAACACCCATAGTTCACATCGCCATGTGACCAACACCCAAAGGGTTTAGTAGTCAATAATCTAGTTCACATCGCCATGTGATTAACACCCAAGAGTACTAAGGTGTGATCATGTTTTTCTTGTGAGATAAGTTTAGTCAACAGGTCTACCGCATTCAGAACCGTATGTATTTTCAAAATTTCTATGTATACAATGCTTTGCACGGAGCTACTCTAGCTAATTGCTCCCACTTTCAATATGTATCCAGATTGAGACTCAGAGTCATCCGGATCAGTGTCAAAGCTTGCATCGACATAACCCTTTACAACAAACTGTTTGTCACCTCCATAACCAAGAAACATTTCCTAAGTCCTTTTTTAGGCACCTAAGGATAATTTGACTGCTGTCCAATGATCTACTCCTGGATCACTATTGTACCCCCTTGCCAAACTCATGGCAGGGTACACAATAGGTCTGGTACATAGCATGTCATACTTTATAGAACCTATGGCTGAGGCATAGGGAATGACTTTCATTCTCTCTCTATCGTCTGCCATGGTCAGGTTTTGAGTCTTACTCAACTTCACACCTTGCAACACAGACAAGAACCCTTTCTTTGACTGATCTATTTTGAACTTCTTCAAAATTTTGCCAAGGTACACACTTTGTGAAAGTCCTATTAAGCGTCTCGATCTATCCCTATAGATCTTGATGCCCAATATAAGCAGCTTCACCGAGGTCTCTCATTGAAAAACTCTTATTCAAGTATCCTTTTATGCTATCCAGAAATTCTATATCATTTCCAATCAACAATATGTCATCCACATATAATATTAGAAATGCTACAGAGCTCCCACTCACTTTCTTGTAAATACAAGCTTCTCCAAAAGTCTGTATAAAACCATATGCTTTGATCACCTCATCAAAGCGTATATTCCAACTCCGAGATGCTTGCACTAGTTCATAAATGGATCGTTGGAGCCTGCACACTTTGTTAGCACCTTTAGGATCGACAAAACCTTCTGGTTGCATCATATACAACTCTTCTTTAAGAAATCCATTAAGGAATGCAATTTTGACGTCCATTTGCCAGATTTCATAATCATAAGATGCGGCAATTGCTAACATGATTCAGACAGACTTAAGCATTGCTACAAGTGAGAAAATCTCATTGTATTCAACACCTTGAACTTGTCGAAAACCTTTTGCGACAAGTCGAGCTTTGTAGATAGTAACACTGCCATCAGTCTCCGTCTTCCTCTTGAAGATCCATTTATACTCAATGGCTTACTGATCATTGGGCAAGTCCACCAAAGTCCATACTTTGTTCTCATACATGGATCCTATCTCAGATTTCATGGCCTCAAGCCATTTATTGGAATCTGGGCTCATCATCGCTTTTTCATAGTTTGTAGGTTCGTCATGGTCTAGTAACATGACTTCCAGAACAGGATTACCGTACCACTCAGGTACGGAACGTGCAGTTGACCTACGAGGTTTGGTAGTAACTTGATCTGAAGTTTCATGATCATTATCATTACCTTCCTCTCTAGTTGGTGTAGACATCACTGGAGCTGATTTCTGTGATGAGCTATTTTCCAATTCGAGAGAAGGTACAATTACCTCATCAGGTTCTACTTTCCTCTCACTCACTTCTTTCCAAACCACAGTTCATACAGTGTCGTCTCAACGGATTTAGATGGTGCCCTATTTAAAGTGAATGCAACAGTCTCTAATGCATAACCCCAAAGCGATAGTGGTTGTCGGATATCGGGTTCCGGCAAAACCCTTAAGGTTCGAACTCTGGGGTGCGCACGAAGATCTTCTCCCTACCGATTCACGCCCCAAAACCTCGCCGCGATTCTAAGCTAGCACGATGAACAACACAAGGGACACGAGTTTTATACTGGTTCGGGCCACCGTTGTCTTGTAATACCCTAGTCAAGCGTGTGGTGTGGTGGATTGCCTCTGGGGCTGATGATGAACAGTACAGAGGAAGAACAACCTCGCGAGGGGTGTTCTTGAGCTGGTGCGGTGTTCTACTAGGGAAGGATTCGATCCCCTCTACTGTGGTGGCTATCTCTATATATAGAGACCCTGGTCCTCTTCCCAAATATTGAGTGGGAAGGGAGCCAACAAAGACCATTTTGAAGGGGGGCAGCTAGTACAAGCTATCCTGACTAAAGTTGGTCTTCGACTGCGAAAGGCACTGGTGATGCCGCCATCTTGTGCTCCACGGTGATCTCTGTCCTGCCGCTCTGCTGGTCTTGGTCTCGTTGCACCGATATGGAAACCTTTGCCTGATGCCTCGATACTCCGCGCCTGCGCTTGCCCCCTCTGCACCAAAGAGGAAACGAGGACACTGCGCTGGTTGGTGCCCGCCTGGCGCCCGCCTGGTCTTGATCGTCACGGCTTGCGTCACGAGCACCTCATGAGGTACTCCTTGCCTTGATCTCTCTGCCTGCTCGCGAGCCTGCCTGGTGAGGCCGCCCTGAGGAAGCCTTGTGCCGTCCGTCCCGTGAGGCTTGGCCCCTCGCGAGGGTCTTGAACTTGGGTTGATGAAGACGGGCCATACTGGGCCACTGCTTGAGCCATGCTGCAGGCCACAGGCAGGCAAGTCTGGGGACCCCCGTTCCTAGAACGCCAACAGTAGCCCCCGGGCCCAAGGCGCGCTCGGACTTGGCTTAGCAGCAAAGCCAAAGGGCAAGTGCGGAGCACCGCGGGCCCCAACAGCCTGCGGCCTTGGTTGTCGCGTGGCGGTTGATTGGACATGGGCGTCTCTGCTTCCCCACGCTCCCCCAATATCTGCCTGGCTAGGCGGCCACAAAGCTTTACACAGTTATTCCCTCCTCGCTGCCCGCGTGCTTCCTGTTCCCCTTTCTTCCTCAAACCCCTGTTTCCGCTTCCAATCTGACTTGAGCTCTGCCCCCTCCATCGCTATGGCGCCAACTAGCAAAGAGAAGGGGAAGAAGCCCGTGTCCTCATCCAGCTCGTCCCCGGCAATCGAGCCCGCCGTCGGCCGGTTGCTGGTGCTCAATCTGGAGGCCTTGGAGAAGATCCACCCTGCACTCGCCTCCAGCCTCAATGAGTGCGGAAGGACGATGGTTTGGCATGCATCCCATGCCTCCATCGGCAGGATTGTCATGGAGGTTCGATTCTCCATCAACGCCCTGTGGGCTGGCCTGGTTCCTCCTTTCTTCGCCTTTTTCAATGCGGTGCTTTCCCATTATCAGATCCATATGATGCATCTTGATCCTCAATCCGTTACCCTTCTTGCTGTCTTCGCCTTTGTCTGTGAAGCCACGGTGGGCATTGCTCCTTCCATTGCCCTCTTGCGCCACTTCTTCTCCCTGCGCCCGACCGACCTATTGCAGTGCTCGGGGTGCGTGAGCTTCTAGACCATGGCAGAGACGACTGCCTCGGGGATTGATTTTAGTCTTCCACCTTCCATGAGTGGGTTCCGGACGCGGTGGCTGTATGTAGATGTCGGAGTGCCCAACCCCCTGCTCTCGCATCTGACATTGCCTGCTATCCCCAATCTAGGATGGGGCCACGAGAGGCTCGCGAGCCCCCGGCTCTCCTTCATTTGGTGCTGACTAGGGAGGTTGAGAGAACTCGGCGTGACTACGCACCGGGTGGTGAAGGAGTTCCTCCAGTGTCGCGTTGCTCCTCTCCAGCGCCACTCCCAACCGATGTGGGCCTTGACTGGGCATCAGGACCGCATGAGGCTCCAGGAGACGGTGCTAGCGCCCGAGACGCTGAAGAAGGTGCTGGAGGTCTTGACGGGCGACCCCTCGCCGGGCGATATCCGGCACGGGGGCAGCCTCCTGTATCTCTGCTCGGCGGGGCTAAGTTTGCGAGGCCAATGCCTCGCTTCGATGAATGGGGGTTGTGCCCGGCCGGCCTTGTGGGGCCTCGCGAGAATCCTGTCGCCGTGGTTCCCTTCCCCGTCGCCAACACCGATCTTGCCCCAGGAGCTGGTGCAGGGAGGCAAGCATCGCTTGAAGCTAGAGGCTCTGGGGTCGTGGTCCCGACATCGCACGGGGCTATCAAGGAGTCATCCTCCAGAGCTTATGAAGCCCGCCCTGAGGCGGTTGTTGATGTGGAGACGCGACCTTCGACTCCCGAGGCCGGAGCCCCCGAGGCCTCGTCAGGTCATCAGGAAGCGGTGCCTGTTTGCTCCTCCCAGCTTGGCGCCCCTGAGGTTGGCTGCCTGAGTGATTCTTCATCCGCGCCTCGCACCGGCCCGCATGCTGAGCGCCTGGGTCAGTTCCGCATAGATTTCGATGCCCTCCGCAAGAGGAAGGAGTCTTCGAGTGGCAGCGAGCGCCCCTGCCGACCGTTGAAGCATAGGAAGTACTTCACCATAGATGAGTAAGTACCTCATTCTTGTAATTCCTCAATCGCTGGTCCCTTTCCTGACTGTAGCCCTCCAGGATCCCTCCTGCCAAGCCTATGGAGTCTGCCGCAAAGCAACTTCCTCCGGCCTCACCTCCATCGCTGGCCTTGAGTGTCCTGAGCCTGTGTGCTGCCCCTGACGCGAGTTCGGCCGGAGAAGTAAGCCGGCCCGCATGGTGCCTCGAGCCTGTGCCCTTGCCACCTTTCCTTCACAACCTCGCCTGGGGCACGACCAGCCTGCCCCGGGCTCCTTCTCTGATCGTGGACAGCGAATGGTTGAAGTCGATCCTTGGCTCTTCTTTTGGGGATGGATCTGCGCCGGCCAGGGTCCCTTGCGAAACCCGCCCAGTGATTGTGGGGGCGCTAACCCCCAGCCCCCTGCCGAGAGAGGGCGAACCGCTTCGGGGCCCTCCACCAACATCGGCGATGGAGGATGATATTGACGACGTGCTCAAGCGAGCGCGGGAGCGCAACGTTGTTCGCCAAGAGTTCCTACAAAAATCGATGGACGCGATGGGCCAGCTCGGTGGAGATCTCGCGGACGTGGACGCGTGTCCTGAAGCTGAAGGCCTGCGGCTGGTTCAGGAGCGGCGCAAGCTAAAGGTGGCAGTCAACCTTGCGCGTCATCAGTGCGAGCTCGACGACGTGAAGGCCGAAGCATCCCTTGCGGCCTCGCGAAAGGCCTGCTCTCGAGCTATTGAGGAGGCTCGGGAAGCAGACCAACAACGTAAGATCTCGGAGAAGCGCGCGTGGGAGCTCCAAGCCTGGAGCACTTCTAAAAGGATCGAGAAGAGGTGTCTAGAGGGGGGTGATTAGACACTAAGTGAGAAAAGTTATACTTTTTAATTTCTTTAAGTTTAAGTGGATTTTTGGCACAATTTTAACAGTCACAATACATAACAAGCAAGCATGCAAAGAGAATACGAGCACGAAAAGTAAAGCATGCAACTTGCAAGAATGTAAAGGGATGGGATTGGAGTGCACAAACGCAATTGGAGACACGGATGTTTTTGTCGTGGTTCCGATAGGTAGTGCTATCGTACATCCATGTTGATGGAGACTTCAACCCACGAAGGGTAACGGCTGCGCGAGTTCACGGAGGGCTCCACCCACGAAGGGTCCACGAAGAAGAAACCTTGTCTATCCCACCATGGCCGTCGCCCATGAAGGACTTGCCTCCCTAGGGTAGATCTTCATGAAGTAGGCAATCTCCTTGCCCTTACAAGCTCCTTGGTTCAACTCCACAATCTTGTCGGAGGATCCCAAGTGACACCTAGCCAATCTAGGAGACACCACTCTCCAAGAAGTAACAAATGGTGTGTTGATGATGAACTCCTTGCTCTTGTGCTTCAAATGATAGTCTCCCCAACACTCAACTCTCTCTCATAGGATTTGGATTTGATGGAAAGAAGATTTGAGTGGAAAGCAACTTGGGGAAGGCTAGAGATCAAGATTCATATGGTAGGAATGGAATGTCTTGATCTCAACACATGAGTAGGTGGTTCTCTCTCAGAAAATGGATGCTGGAAGTGTAGGTACGTTCTGATGCCTCTCTCCATGAATGAAGAGTGGGTGGAGGCGTATATATAGCCTCCACACAAAATCTAACCGCTACACACAACCTAACAATATCGGTGGGACCGAAGCGTCAAACTCGGTCAGACCGATTTAGCAAATAATGTGACCGTTAGGATTTTTGGTGGGACCGACATGCAACTCGGTGGGACCAATGTGGTTAGGGTTAGGGCATAACATAATCTCGGTGGGACCGATTACACAAACTCGATGAGACTGATTTTGGTAATAAGCTAACCAGAGAGTTGGTCAGGCAAACTCGGTGAGACCGATTTGCTCATCTCGGTTGGACCGAAATGTTACGAAGAGGAACATAGAGTTTGCATTGTAATCTCGGTAGGACCGATTACTCAAACTCGGTGTAACCGATTTTGATAATGGATACATATAGAGAGATTACAATCCGATCTCGGTGAGACCAAGATCCCTATCGATGAGACCGACTTGACTAGGGTTTGTGGCAGTGGCTATGACATCTGAACTCGGTGGTGGCGGATAGAAAGAATCGATGTGGCCGAGTTAGACTTTTGGTTTGGGTCATATGTGGATGTGAGAAGGTAGTTGAGGGCTTTGGAGCATATCACTAAGCACTTTGAGCAAGCAAGCCATTACGCGACACCTCATCCCCTCTTGATAGTATTGGCTTTTCCTATAGACTCAATGTGATCTTGGATCACTAAAATAGAAAATGTAGAGTCTTGTGCTTGGAGCTTGAGCCAATCCTTTGTCCTTAGCATCTTGAAGGGGTTCCACATCCTCTAGTCCATGCCACTCCATTGTTGCACTTATCTGAAACATACTAGGTAAAAGTATTAGTCCAACAAGAGATATGTTGACATTAATTACCAAAATCACCCAGGGAGCACTTGTGCTTTCAATCTCCCCCTTTTTGGTAATTGATGACAACATACATCAAAGCTTCAAATAAAGATATATAGAATAACAAGTAAAGCTTTGGAAAGACATGTAACATGCATAGGCTCCCCCTACATGTATGCAATCATGAAAATGTGGAATATAGGAGCAAGTGAATGCATAACCATGACAGAGTAGGCAATGTGTTACATGTATCTTGGCTATATGCATCAGAGCAAAATATGTGAATATGGGAAATGTACCTTCATGCTTATGAGTCCTTCTTGCAAACAGTATGTACATCAGCAAGAGATCCTCATAAACATGACTGTGATGCATATACTTACCTTGTGGTCTTGAGTTGGCTTAGGATGGAATGAACCTGCGTAAACAAGGTTAGATAACACAGATGCACCTACTAGCCAGAGCAACAAAGAAACCACAAGAGAACCAAGACTGGGATGATATGTAGAGTGAGTACTAAGTACCACATTGAACATAGACATGTCCCCAAAGGTAAAGATGTGCAAAGAATCCAAGGATTTCCTTCCCTTAGATGTCTTGCTCCCCCTGAATCTAGCATGGGATACTGGGAGAAGATAGGGAATAGAAAATTAGAGCTCAAAGAGAATAAACAGAGCTCAAAGAGAATAAATAGAGCTAATGCAAACAAACAAATATAAACATGTCTTTCCCCTCTTGAAGACATGTGACTTCTCTCCTATTGAATACCAAGCATCTGGGGTCCTTGATGATTACTCTCTCCCCCCTTGAGTATTCTCCCCCTATAGATATGATTAAGCTTTGATGTGATCTCTCTCTCTCTCCCCCTTTGACATCAATTTCCAAGAAGGGTTCTTCTGGATTTTTGTCACGAATGGGTTTGGTCCTAGAGTCACAGAACAAAGCAGCAAGTTGAATGTGATGCTGGTAGAGGACAAGATTCATTGAGTGGAGATGGATTAAGAAGAATGCAAAAACTAGTGGCAAGCTGTCTTTCCTATAGTGAAATCGGTGGCACCAAGTTTTATGCTTCGGTTGCACCGAAAGGATTCGGTTGCACCAAAAACAACAGACCGGTGTGATCGAGTTCATCACAGAAAAAGCACTTGTCACCTCAACTCACTAGACAAGTAAGATCTCACTAGGATTTGCAAGGAATTAACTAAAAGATTTGCAATGAATTGGATGCAGGGAATGCAGAACAAAAAGAATTTAGAGTTGGTCAGCGACAAAGTCACCTATGTTAGAGTATATTGACTTAGGAGTCAAGTGAGATCACTTGATCATGGGTCATACTCATCGTTTAATCTCAAAACGGGGTTACCATTTTTCGTTTAAGCATCTTGATGTATTCTCATCTTGTCGAGTTGCTTTGACTCATGTCTTGGAGTAAAGCTTCTCTAAGATGGAATAACATACCTTGGGTGGTGGTGGTGATCGTGATCATGTAGTTGAACTTTTGTGGGTTGCTCAAGGTTGATGTAGCTCATCAAGAGTTGGGAGCACCACTTTGGAATTAGAGTTCGTCGACCTACATGGGTTAGTTTTGCAAGGAAGAGCACTTGTGTATCCAAAACGACAATCATGAATCTCAATAATAAATTTGTCAAAGGATATGTTTGAATGGTTTCGTGCTTCCTTGTCTTCAACCACCATTGTGTAGAGACTTGGTTATGTAGAGATTGCTCAAGATGTGAGTGATTTGCAATCTCATAGATTTATATTCATCCAAGTACCTACACGGGTTAGGTAACATGCAAGGTGCAAATATATCCATGACATAAGATCATCATCATAAGAGAAATATCAAGGATTAGTCATAGACTCATATCTTGCATGTATCAAATGGAGTTCCTACTCCAAGTTTGAAGCATCAATGATGTTCAATTCACCTCTTAACCTGCAAAACACTTTCTCATCAAGTGGTTTAGTGAAAATATCCACTGATTGCTTATCAGTGCTAACATGTTTAAGATTAATGTCCCCTTTGGCAACATGATATCAAATGAAATGATGACGAACTTCAATATGCTTAGTCCGAGAGTGTTGCACGGGATTGTGAGCAATCTTGATAGCACTTTCATTGTCACAAAGCAATGGAACATGTTTCACATATATCCCATAATCTTTAAGAGTTTGGGTCATCCAAAGTAATTGAGCACAACATGAACCAGCGGCAATGTATTCCGCTTCGGCGGTGGATAAGGATACCAAGTTTTGTTTCTTGGAAGACCAAGACACAAGAGATCTACCAAGAAATTGACAAGTACCCGAAGTGGACTTTCTATCAACCTTGTCACCGGCATAGTCTGAGTCGGAGTAGCCAACAAGATTGAAAGAGGCCCTCTTTGGATACCAAATGCCAAAATTTGGTGTATGGATTAAGTATCTCACTATCCTTTTCACGGCCTTAAGATGACATTCTTTAGGAGCGGCTTGATATCGTGCACACATGCACACACTTAGCATAATATCGGGGCATGAAGCACATAGATATAATAATGAACCAATCATAGAGCGATAAACCTTTTGATCAACCGGTTCACCATCTTTGGTCAAATCAAGATGTCCACTAGTAGGCATGGGTGTAGTCATACCTTTGCATTCTTGCATATTGAACTTCTTGAATAAGTCCTTGGTGTACTTTGTTTGAGATACAAAGGTACCTTCCTTACTTTGCTTGATTTGCAAACCAAGAAAGAATTTGAGTTCACTCATCATAGACATCTCAAACTTCTCCGACATTAGCTTTCCAAACTTCTCACTAAAGTGAGGGTTTGTAGAACCAAATATAATATCATCAACATAGATTTGGCACACAAATAGTTCTTCATTAACCCTTTTAGTAAAAAGAGTAGAATCAATTTTTCCAATTTCAAAGCCTTTTTCAATAAGGAACTTGGTCAAGTATTTATACCATGCTCTAGGAGCTTGTTTAAGACCATAAAGAGCTTTGTGAAGTTTGTAAACATGATTAGGTTTCTTAGGATTGACAAAGCCAGGAGGTTGCTTAACATAAACTTCCTCCTCTATTTCACCATTTAGAAAAGCACTCTTAATGTCCATTTGGTACAAGGTGATATCATGGTGATTAGCATAGGCAATTAAGATGCGAATGGACTCAAGTCTAGCAACGGGGGCATATGTCTCACCATAGTCCATACCTTCGACTTGAGTGTAGCCTTGGGAGACGAGACATGCTTTGTTGTGAACTACTTGTCCATCTTCATCTTGCTTGTTGTGAAACACCCATTTGGTATCGATGATGTTGTGCTTGTTGTCGGGCTTCTCAACCAATGTCCAAACTTGATTTCTATCAAAGTTGTGTAGCTCTTCATGCATGGCGTTTATCCAATCTGGATCTTCCAATGCTTCTTCAACCTTCATAGGTTCAATGCTAGAGATGAATGAATAGTGTTCACAAAAGTTAGCTAAACGAGTTTTAGAGCGAGTGATTCTCCCGGTTTGGATATCATTGTAGATTTGCTTGACGGGATGGTCTTTAGCAACTCTTGCTCGAACTCCTGAAAGCTTTTTCTTGGATCTAGGTGGAACATCTTCTTCATCTTGTTCTTCTTCTTGGCCTTCCTCATTGTTGACATTGTCATTCTCTTGTCGTGGTGGAGAAGGAGGTTGTTAATGTTCATCTTGGTGTACATCCTCGTTTTCTTCATCTTGGTGTGTCCCACTTGTGGATGCTTCCGTATCAACTCTTGGTTCACCTTGTCGTGAGGTAGAAGCTTCCACTTGGACGGACGAGGTACTCTCCTTCACCTCCGTTGAATGAATCTTGCCAATAGACAAGTCTTGGATTGCTTCTGAGGAGTCTTTGTCTCCTACATCAATTGGCAAATGCTCTACTTGCGAGCCGTTAGATTCATCAAACTTCACATCTACCGTCTCTTCAACTTTTCGGGTGAAATTGTTGTAGACACGGTAAGTTTGAGAGTTTGAGCCATAACCAAGTAGGAAACCTTCATGAGACTTAGGAGCAAATTTAGAACGACGATGCTTATCAAGAATGTAGCACTTTGAGCCGAATACTCGAAAGTACCCAACTAGGGGCTTGTTACCGGTGAGGAGCTCGTATGCCGTCTTGCCGAGTAGCTTGTGAAGATACAAGCGATTTGTTGCATGACAAGCTGTCTCAACCGCTTCCGCCCAAAAGTGCTTTGGCGTCTTGTACTCATCAAGCATTGTTCTCGCCATTTCGATGACTGTCCGGTTCTTCCTCTCAACAACTCCATTTTGTTGAGGTGTGTACGTAGCCGAGAACTCATGTGAAATCCCTTCTTCGTCAAGAAAGGTGTCCACATTTGTGTTCTTGAACTCCGTTCCATTGTCGTTGCGAACCTTCTTGATCTTCACTTCAAATTGATTTTGGGCCTTCCTAGCGAAGTTTTTGAAGATCTTTTGGACCTGCAATTTATCATCGAGAAAGAACACCCATGTAAATCTTGAAAAATCATCAACTATAACTAGACCAAAAGAATTTCCACCAAGACTTTTGTAGGCGTTGGGACCAAAAAGATCCATGTGAAGTAGCTCGAGTGGCCTCCTTGTGGTCATGATGTTCTTCATGGGATGCCTTCCTCCAACATGTTTACCTACTTGACAAGCGCTGCAAAGTCTATCCTTATCAAATATGACATCGTTAACACCAAGGATATGATTTCCTTTAATAAGCTTGTCAAGGTTTCACATACCAACATGACCTAGCCATCTATGCCACAACCAGCCTTTAGAGGATTTAGCAATTAAGCTAGTTCTAGGTTGAGCCTTTTTAGTGAAATCAACAATGTAAAGATCACCTCTACGAATGCCGGTAAAGACCATTTTATGATTATGTCTACGAAACACTTGGCAATCTACTTCAGTGAATAGGACACTGAAACCAAAATCAGCAAGTCTAGATACTGAAAGTAAATTGTAGCCAAGAGACTCAACGAGCATGACATTTTGAATGGAGCTATCATGTGAGATGGCCACCTTACCGAGGCCAACCACCTTACCCTTTGAGTTATCACCAAAGGTGACATACTTTCGAGGGCCGTCGTTTTCAGCAAGCTCACGAAACATATCTTTATCTCTAGTCATGTGATCGACACATCCACTTTCAAGAACCCATTCCTTTCCTCCTGCCATATATCCCCGAAGATTTGCCATAATACCAAAGTGTCTCATTGCATCATCAAGATCAAAGTCACTATCATCATCCTCATCATAGTATCCATGTTCAACATCGTTATGTGGTGGATCAATTCCTAGAAAGGGTGATTTGTTAGAGTGAGTTTGACAGTGATCTTCTTTATGAATTTTAATAGATTCGGAAATAATATTGCTAATAATTCCAACATCTCCTTTGGCATGCATAAGATTTGTAAGCTCAAATAGACAATCACCAAACTTAGGATAATTGGAATTCATCTTACTCAAGGCAATAGACTTATGGAGAATTTCATCTAGATTTTTCAAGGAATAATTTGGAAAACGTTCCTCAAGAAATTTCTATATAGTGTAGGCACACTCAAGAGTAGGCAAACATCCAATCAAGTTTCTAGGCAAGCCTCTAGTGATAAGATTAACAGTTCTAAGATTGCGAATCCATGTCAATTGAATCATCAAGGGTAGGATGCATGGGATCAGCATGAGGTCCACAAGGGCTAGCAATGTACTTGTTCAAATGATATTCATTGAAAATCACAAGCATCTCATTTTTCCACTCATGAAAATACTCTCCGACAAGTATAGGCACTCTATGTCTAAGACTCCCCAAAGTAGACTCATCCATCTTCCTCCAATGGTGTTTAAACCAAAGCAATGGAGACCAATGCTTTGATACCAATTGAAAGGATCGAGAAGAGGTGTCTAGAGGGGGTGATTAGACACTAAGTGAGAAAAGTTGTAGTTTTTAATTTCTTTAAGTTTAAGTGGATTTTTGGCACAATTTTAACAATCACAATATATAACAAGCAAGCATGCAAAGAGTATACGAGCAGCGGAAAGTAAAGCATGCAACTTGCAAGAATGTAAAGGGATGGTATTGGAGTGTGCAAACGCAATTGGAGACACATATGTTTTTGTCGTGGTTCCAATAGGTGGTGCTATCGTACATCCACGTTGATGGAGACTTCAACCCACGAAGTGTAACGACTGCATGAGTCCACAGAGGGCTCCACCCATGAAGGGTCCACGAAGAAGCAACCTTTTCTATCCCACCATGGTCGTCGCCCACGAAGGACTTGCCTCACTAGGGTAGATCTTCAAGAAGTAGGCGATCTCCTTGCCCTTACAAACTCCTTGGTTCAACTCCACAATCTTGTCGGAGGCTCCCAAGTGACACCTAGCCAATCTAGGAGACACCACTCTCCAAGAAGTAACAAATGGTGGGTTGATGATGAACTCCTTGCTCTTGTGCTTCAAATGATAGTCTCCCCAACACTCAACTCTATCTCACAGGATTTGGATTTGGTGGAAAGAAGATTTGAGTGGAAAGCAACTTGGGGAAGGCTAGAGATCAAGATTCATATGGTAGGAATGGAATATCTTGATCTCAACACATGAGTAGGTGGTTCTCTCTCAGAAAATGGATGCTCGAAGTGTAGGCACGTTCTGATGGCTCTCTCCATGAATGAAGAGTGGGTGGAGGGGTATATATAGCCTCCACACAAAATCTAACCATTACACACAACTTACCAATCTCGGTGGGACCGAATCGTCAAACTCGGTCGGACCGATTTAGCAAATAATGTGACCCTTAGGATTTTTGGTGGGACCGACATGCAACTTGGTGGGACCGATGTGGTTAGGGTTAGGGCATAACGTAATCTCGGTGGGACTGATTACACAAACTCGGTGGGACCGATTTTGGTAATAAGCTAACCAGAGAGTTGGTCAGGCAAACTCGGTGGGACTGATTCGCTCATCTCGGTTGGACCAAAATGTTACGAAGAGGAATAGAGAGTTTGCTTTGTAATCTTGGTAGGACCGATTACTCAAACTCGGTGTTACCGATTTTGATAATGGATACATACAGAGAGATTACAATCCCATCTCGATGAGACTGAGATCCCTATTAGTGAGACCGACTTGACTAGGGTTTGTGGCAGTGGTTATGACATCTGAACTCGGTGGCGCCGGATAGAAAGAATCAGTGGGGCCGAGTTAGACTTTTGGTTTGGATTATATGTGGATGTGAGAAGGTAGTTGAGGGCTTTGGAGCATATCACTAAGCACTTTGAGCAAGCAAGCCATTAAGCAACACCTCATCCCCTCTTGATAGTATTGGCTTTTCCTATAGACTCAATGTGATCTTGGATCACTAAAATAGAAAATGTAGAGTCTTGTGCTTGGAGTTTGAGCCAATCCTTTGTCCTTAGCATCTTGAAGGGGTTCCACATCCTCTAGTCCATGCCACTCCATTGTTGAACTTATCTGAAACATACTAGGTAAAAGTATTAGTCCAACAAGAGATATGTTGACATTAATTACCAAAATCACCCAGGGAGCACTTGTGCTTTCAACTTCCAGGAAGTGGAGCTGCGCCAGGCCGCCCTTGCGTCGCTGAAGGGGATGCTCGTCAAGGAGGAGGAGCTCTGGAGGCGTGAAGAAGCGCTGACGCTAGAGGCCGCCGAGCGCAATCTCGACCTTGAGCGGTTGGAGACGAGGGAGCGCTAGGTTACCCAGGCGGAGGACGATGTTGGCACGCGGGAGGCTTGAATCCAAGAAGAGGTCGACCGCCGCATGGCAGAAATTTGCGTGGGTCTTCTGCGCCAGTATGACGAGAGGCTAGAGCTGATTGAAGCTGAGGCTGCAGGCAGGACTGCTGCCCTCAGGTCCAAGCTGACCGAAGCGACGCAGTGCGCGGAGGCCACCACAGCCGCCCTGGTCTATGCGCAGACTGAGTTGGCCTCCTCCTGTGCCGAGCTGCTTCTTCTTCAATGGCGGGTTAACGATGCTGAGTCTGTTGTGCGGCAGAACAGAGAAGAAATTCTCCAGTGGCAGATGTTGGAGCATATGCATGGCCCCATGCTCCAAGCGCTCAGGGACAGGGCCAATGCGGCCCTAGGCAATATCTGTGATGCGAACGCTCCGCAACCCCATGTGACCAACTATGCCGGTCATCTCTAGTTCTTCACTAACGTGGTGACACATCTAGAGAATCGCTCTGAGAGAGCTCGCCAGCTTATCAAGGAGAGGAGCCGCAGCCTGCTCGGGCGTGCATTCTCCCGTGTCTTCAGCCATCTTCAGGACAGGGATCCCCACTTCGACTTCGACACCGTCATTGCTCCGGTGCCCGTGGCCGTTCGAGGCAACCTGGCGCGGTGGGTGGAGGACAACGTGGATGCACTTGTCATGGCCTTCGCTCCTGATGATGATGCGGTGATAGTTGCTGCCGATGAAGGTGATGTGGTGAATGGCGGCGAAGATGCCGCCAATGACGGTGGTGGCGATGCCAGTGACAGCGGTGCCAGCGATGCCTCTGGAGGCGACCAAGAGGATGCGGTGAGCAATATGTCTGACTGATCCTGTATCCCCCTGCTGTTTATCCTGCACAGAAAAAGCTCAGGCGTGGCCCTAAAGGTTGTAAGAGCATTTTGGGAGGGGAAGCCCATCATGTAAAAAGTATTGTTGTCCACATGTTTTTAGGAACGATGGCGAATGCGTGCCCGCATGACGTTACAGGCCTTGTGATAGATTAGTTGCTGTGATTTACCTTTAGCCCGGGCGAGCCTTGAGTAGGCTTGCAAGGCTGTGATTCTCCGAGGGTCCTCCGGGGGACCTGCTGACCATGTGGTGAGAGCCTCGCGAGAGCGAGTGCTGGCCGCGAGGCGGCATGCGCACGTGGGCTGAGCCCAGCCCTGCCCGCGAGAGGCTCGCGAGGGAGAGGCTGCTGGTGCAAACTCTGGACCAGGGCAGAAACTAGAACGCAAGAGAACACACGAATGAGACAAGACACCGCTCCCCGCACACACGCAAATGCAAATTCAATTTCAACTTAAATACAAAGCAAGGAAGCTCGACCACAGAAAAGGAGGCAAAAAACAAAAGGCCGCGTCCTGCACCTAGTCTAGTCTTCCACGTCTTCTCACCAGCGCGGAGCTAAGTGCTGCCACTGGGCGTGGGAGGGAGCCCCCGAGGCCCGAGGGCGGCTCTCCAGAGACTCCGGGGTGTGTACAGCCCCAACTCATTATTACGTGAGAGTGTCACGGGCGGCGAGCTTCACAAGCACTGGGCCTTCTTCACAGGTACCGGCCTTGCTTCATATCGCTAGACGAGGGCCCCACCTTGCGCCACCCTCGACCACCATTGACGGCGACCAGAAACCAAGGACGATGCCAATGGGGTAAAGGGGACGCCAGCGGTTCCCCCGATGACCATGGGTCCTCTGCTGGGGGCAGGCTTTGCAGCACCTCCCCGACAGAGGGCCTACCTCCGGGAAACACCTTCTTCCGTGCGCCTTGGGGAGGGGCCTGGCTCCCGGCCCCTCTCATGCAGCCCCCAGTGCGCCCCTCCTGGCGGAAGGGAGGCTGCCGAGCTGGGGCAGCCTTCCGCTGCAGTGAACTGAACTCCCTGCGACCCATGGTTAGCATAAGCTTGCTCCTGAGGAATTAGCGGTACCCGACCCGCCAGCGCGGTCGGTGAGGCTTCCTTGAGGCTCCTGAAAAGACTCGGCTTCTGGCGTCTCTTCCTCCCAGCCTGGCCCGAGGAACGAGCCATGGTCGTCTTCCAGTGCGTATTCCCGATCCACCATGTGGGGCACGTAAGCCTCCGAGGTCGCTGCCCTGAAGGTTTCGCCGTAGTGCCCCATGCTCCATGCGGCTTGGCTCGAAGCGCCGTCTTGGGGGTGATAGTGTGGCGGCCCGCCCGGGCGGTAGGCGGCGATGCACATGCCCTCGCTCATCGGGGGTGGTGCTAGTGCAACTTGTCGCCCTGTGCCGATGGTTGAGGTGGTGTTGATGAAGCCTTGGGGCACGCCTGAGGGCGCACGGGCGCGGATGGGCTCGCCATGTGATCCGCCCGTGGCCTGGGGTGGAAGCTGGACGCAGAAAGGAGGCGCCCCCGAGGCTGCGGCATCTAAGAGCTCGGCAACGCGCTCCAGCAGCACGTCACGGCCGCTCTCCTGCAACCTGCACCGTAGCACCTCCCGAGCCACCGTGAGCGCGGCCCTCATGTTCGCTTGTTCCCGCCGGGTGTGCGGCGCCGTGGCCGCGGCATGGTTTGATGCCCTTGCTATTGATTGCACCTACCGTGGAGTGAGGGCTGGTGGCGCTTGACCGCGTTGCCTGCGTCCCATAGTGTTCTGCGGAGCGCGGGCTGCATGAGGCGTGGGGTTGAGGTCTCCTTGGGCAGGCGGTGTAGCATGGGCAGGCCATGCCGCCAAACGGTCGGCGTTGGCCGTAGGGTCGCCGGACATGGGTGCAACAAAGCAGTGGAACACAGATCGACGGAAAGAGGATTTCGGCGCACCCCTACCTAGTGCGCCAAATGTCGGATATTGGGTTCCGACAAAACCCTTAAGGTTCGAACTCTGGGGTGCGCATGAAGATCTTCTCCCTACCGATTCACACCCCAAAACCTCAATGCGATTCTAAGCTAGCACGATGAACAACACAAGGGACACGAGGTTTATACTGGTTCGGGCCACCGTTGTGGTGTAATACCCTAATCCAGTGTGTGGTGTGGTGCATTGCCTCTAGGGCTGATGATGAACAGTAGATAGGAAGAACAGCCTCGCGAGGGGTGTTCTTGAGCTAGTGCGGTGTTCTACTAGGGAAGTATTTGATCCCCTCTACTGTGGTGGCTATCTCTATATATAGAGGCCCTGGTCCTCTTCCCAAATATTGAGCGGGAAGGGAGCCAACAACAGCCATTTTGAAGGGGGACAGCTAGTACAAGCTATCCTGGCTAAAGTTGGTCTTCGACTGCCAAAGGCACTGGTGATGACGCCGTCTTGGGCTCCACGGTGATCTCCGTCCCGCCGCTCTGCTGGTCTTGGTCTCATTGCACCGATATGGAAACCTTTGCCTAATGCCTCGGTACTCCGCATCTGCGCTTGCTCCCTTTGCACCAAAGAGGAAACAAGGACACTGCGCTAGCTGGCGCCCGCCTGGTCTTGATCGTCACGGCTTGCGTCACAAGCACCATGTGAGGTACTCCTTGCCTTGATCTCTCTGCCTCCTCGCGAGCCTACCTGGTGAGGCCGCCCCTGAGGAAGCCTTATGTTGTCCGCCCCGCGAGGCTTGGCCCCTAGCAAGGGTCTTGAACTTGGGTTGATGAAGACGGGCCGTACTGGGCCACTGCTTGAGCCACGCTGCAGGCCGCAGGCAGGCAAGTCTAGGGACCCCCGTTCCCAGGACGCCGACAGTGGTAAATCGGTAAGAGACTGTCACACCCTGCATTTTGTAACATTTCATTTTCATTAATAAAGCATGAAAATTTGGACCAACAAAAACTTTTTGCTTTATTTGGCTTTTATTTGGTGTTGGTTTTCCCTATATGGTTTTCAAGTGCTCTTAATAGTCAGCCACTCCACCTTCTATACTTCATCTCCTTACCCCAAGCTCCTGACCAATGACCATGCCATGTGTATAGTGCAATATAGAATTTTCTTACAAAAATAATTTGGCCAGAAAGTATTTTCTAAATTTAGTTTTCCAAAAACCCCTGAATTGAGGTTTGCACTGCAAGTACTTGATTAAGGGCAGTAAAAATCTTTCCAAAAATATATTTGATTCCTATTAGATATAGGGTACCCAGAAACCACAAAAATGTAATTTTAAAAGTTGTTTTACTATTTTATTTAAAAGCTTTTTCTTAAGGCCAGAAATGGTCTTTAATAGGGAAAAATTATTTTATTGTTTTAAAAATATTTGACAAAATTCAGGGAAACTCATAGGACACATATTGTCCATATATAAGAGTTTCAGCACATGGTCATGTTCAAAATATTGGTCAAATCCCTCTAAAACCCTTCCTGGATATTTCAAGCTTTTGAAATATTTACAAAGGAAATATTCTCCAAAAATTCCAGGAAAAATCTATCATGTCACATATGACATATTTGATGATCTTGCCAAGTCTCATAACTTGGAGAACAAGATAACATCATCAAAACCCCTCTAGACTATTTCTGTCCATTCTGAAGTTTGATCAACTTTACATTGCCAAGTATGTCCAAATGTTCTCAAACTTGGTGGACATGCTTCATTGGTCTAAGGATGCATCTGGACCAAATGGCACAGGTTGGAGAAGAGGAAATCTTGGTCAAAGTGCCTTAAAACCCTCTCTGACCAGAATCAAATTTGAACAACTTTGTTCTACCAACTTCTTCTCCAAGACCCCAACTTTTGTGAGCATGTTCACATGACCAAATGAGGCCACTACACAAAGTGGTTCATCAAGGAGAAGTGTTATGCTCAACTAGATCTACTCAAGTCTATTTCTGCTCATTTCTAGGGTTCACAAAAGTTGCATTGGCAACATTGCCCAAATAATCCCCTAATTGGTGGAAGGCTATATTTATATGAGTCATTTCACCTTGTGGAGTATCATGGCAATTGGAGTCCATTTGCTTGCTCAAAACCCTATCAAACACCTTCTGACATTTTGTAAAAATCACTGTTTTGACCCCTTTCACTATTCTTGGAGAGCTCCAATTTTTACCACAGCTCTTTCTAGTCCACTTTCACCTCCAGTAACAATGGCAAGCCCTAGTTCAATAATTGAGGGGTGAAACCCCCCTCTTTCTCTCTCTGGTCAGCCCTTTTTCACCTTTCTTCTTCCTCCCTCCTAACTCCACTGGCTTACCAGGGCATCCAATGCTTCCCCCTCCTTCTTTACTACCCCCTGGCACTACTGGACATCAGTGGCCGCGCCCACAAGGCATATTATATGCCATGGCATGCCATATGGGCGCTGAGCACGCTTCTGATGCGCTCCCTCAAGATCAGCCGCCTCCGCCTAACGGCTCCGGCCACCTCGGGCCACCTCGCGCCACCGAGGCGCTCGACGTCCGCGACACGCCACGGCGCTGTCCCCTCTCTCTCCTTCCTTCCCGCGCCTCGCTTATCAAACAGAACCGCCCGAGCGCACCAATGGCGCTGCTCACACGCGCGGTGCCTCTGGCCCCCTTCTCTCTCTCTCTCTTCATCCCCTGGGAGTAGTCGACCCCCACGAGCCTCCTAGACACGGTGCAGCGTCCTCTCGAGGCCCGTGGCGACGAAAGCACGAGCTCCGGGCAAGACGAGCCCACGGTGGACCGCCGTTTTCCTATAAAGAGGCCTCCCGAGCCCTTCCACCTCACCCTCGCCTCTGCACCACCAAAACTTCCCCCTGCACCCCCAGTTCTTCTCCAGGAGCGCCCGAGCTCGAGATCGAGCTCGAGCTCCGCCGCATCGGCTCGCCGGGATTCGCGAGGTATAAGCCTCCCCGCTCCTCCCTTGCCTCGATCCGAATCATCTGATCTCCCCGAAGGCCCCTCCGCTTCCCTCTCAATGGCCGGAAGCGACCGGGCAGCCGCCTCCCAGCTCCTCCGCCAGAAACCTCGTCGCCGCAAACCCTCTGACTCCGGCTGCCAACTCCGCACCACCCGAACGGCGACACGACGAGGAGCCCATCGGTGCCATCAGCTCGACCCGCCGTGCCTCGATCGCCGCCGGTGAGCACGCTGCCCTCGGTCGCGAGAAATCGGAGATGACAGCGGGCCCACTGTCATCCTCACCTCTCTCTCGCCCCTCTCTCTCACATCGGCAGCTGGGCCCCCTTGTCACGTTTGAAAACTGGCCAAGCATACACACAGTATTGCGCTGCTGGCTCGGCTGGGCGGCTCATTGGTGGGCAGCTGCCTCATGGCTGTTACGCCCAGCGCAGCACGGTGCCTTTTTCTTTTTCTTTTTCGTCTATATTCCAAATATTTCACAGACACAATATTTGTCCAAATGGATTAATTCCAATTTCTAAATTCCTAGAATATTGCAACCTATTTAATGGTGCAACTCTCGCTCAAATCCAACCACCTTTTGTTCTCTCAGAATATTTAAATGTGGTTTTAGCATTTAAATAAACCTTTGAAAATCCATATCTTCTGCTCCACCACTCCAAATCCAAAACTAGCGAGTTTCCCCATCTTATATTTCCATCTAGTATTTTACAAAAAGAGTTGACATTTTTCGAGCACTTTGATTTTTCTGTCCTATTATTGCCTTATTTTCCCGTTATTATTTTGCATTTATAGATTGCGTTCTCGACGAAGGAGTTGGACCGTAAGACTTTGAAGACCCTCAAGACTTTGTTGAGCAGTGCAAGCAGCCCTTTGACCATGTCTAAGAAACCCTTTTTATGCATGTCATATAGCACTTACTATTGTTGCATCGGAATCATGTAGGATGGGTAACCACTTTGGTGGGTTGCCTCCGGTACTTTTCTCGTTGACACTTGCATTGTGCATGACCCTACCTCCTTATGAGGGTCATGACGATGGGAGTAGATAGGATGCTAAGTAGTGCTACGCAAAAGGGACGGGTATATGCATGGTGATGGAGACAAAATATTTTCAAAGACTTTTCGAAAACCCCGTCGGGTGCCACTTATGCCCGAGGGAGATGATGAGATGGGTAACCACTTGATGACGAAGTGGTGTACCGAGACAAGTGTGTGTGTTGTTTTCGAAAACGGATTGGTCGGAGTTGCGCACCGTTATTCCAACCTTACATGCGACCACTCTACCCTTATATGGGAAAGGGCATTATTGAGTACCTAGTCCGATACTAGCTTGGAGCCCAGACATTAGTGACGGGGAGAGTTGGTGCTCTCTTGGGACGGGTCGTGCTGTAGGGCGGCCATGACTGTTTTCATTGTGGCACCGAACACACCGCTGGTACCCGTGCTTGTGATATGTGATGAATATGGGAGCGAGGCTCCACAACTTTATGATGAGAAATGTTTGGCACGGGGGTTACTACCAAGCGAGTGGACTCCATGTTAGTGTCGACTAGGGAAAGGTAGTGATCGGGTGCTTACCCCGGGTACTTGAGGTACCGCGGGTCGTGGATGACACGGAAGTTCCCCGGATCTAGTGGGTAAAGTGTGCAACCTCTGCAGAGTGTAAAACTATTCGAATAGCCGTGTCCACGGTCAAGGACAGTTGGGTAACCGCTCTTGGGCTACGTCCACATGTTTACAAACCCGGTGTGTGTGAGATGATGATGTTGTCTTGGATCAAGTCAAAGGACTTGACACAACTGAGATGGGTTGGTGCCCACTCTGTTTATGATAAATGGGTTGGTGCCCATTCTATTTATGTTGATATCTGTGACCAGATCTCATGGTTACTTGAATTCTTTTGATGCATGCTTTATAGGTTGTTGAACATGTCCTTGCACTCAAAACTAGCTTTATGCAAAACTTTACCTATGTCATGCATTCTCGTACCTTGAACCAAATCATGGGTTGCTTAAGTAGTACATTCAAAGTACTCATTGGCTTGCCCTTTGGTTATTTAATTGACCTGCATGGAAGAACCGGAGTTCAAGAAGAGTTCTTTGGAGACGACCATGCGAACTAGGACGCTTCCCAATGTCAGAATGCCTGTAGGGTTAAGGCAGATGACATGGGTTCTACTTATCAACAACGATTTCCGCTGCTTTGTTTCATTTGATGTTCAGCCCTTAAGGCTTTATCGATGTAAGACTTGACCATAATGGTCATAATTTGTGTAAGACGGTATGTATGGATGTAAGACTCTTGTTATTCAGCTTCGTGTGTTCAAGTGAGCATTGATCTCGGGATCATCAGACACGCAGCATTCGGTGATCACGACTTGCGAGTCGGGGTCCCCACAGAGACATCATAGATCACACCATATCTAATAAAGTACGGTTATGATGTTCGGACACACCATTATGTTGTGGTGTTCCAGGTGGCGTGAGTTGTGAAACTATTCCACATTGTTTTAAATGAAGGCCAAACTCGTAACTCAAATATTCGCCTCTGCGATCAGATCGTAGAAACTTTATTTTCTTGTTACGATGATTCTCCACTTCACTCTGAAATTCTTTGAACTTTTCAAATGTTTCAGACTTGTGTTTCATCAAGTAGATATACCCATATCTGCTCAAATAATTTGTGAAGGTCAGAAAATAATGATACCCGCCGCGAGCCTCAACACTCATCGGACCGCATACATCAGTATGTATTATTTCCAATAAGTCAGAGGCCCGCTCCATTGTTCCGGAGAATGTAGTCTTAGTCATCTTGCCCATGAGGCTTGGTTCGCAAGTATCAAATGATTCATAATCAAGTGATTCCAAAAAATCCATCTGGATGGAGTTTCTTCATGCGCTTTACACCAATATGACCAAAACGGCAGTGTGATACGTCCATTTTTCATCATGCTTTTATATCGATATTTGTAGCATTATGGGCTGTTATTACATGTTATGTCACAATACTTATGGCCATTCTCTCTTATTTTACAAGGTTTATCATGAAGAGTGAGAATGCCGGTAGCTGGGATTCTAGGTTGGAAAAGGAGAAAATATTGGAAACCTATTCTGCACAGCTCCAAAAGTCCTGAAACTCCACGAAAGTCATTTTTGGAATTAATAAGAATTATTGAGCGAAAGAAGTGCTAGAGGGGGCCCACACCCTGGCCACGAGGGTGGGGGGCGTGCCCCCTGCCTCGTGGGCCCTGGTGGCCCTCCGGTGCCCCTCTTCTGCTATATGAAGTCTTTTACCCTGGAAAAATCATAAGCAAGCTTATGGGACGAAACTCCGCCGCCACGAGGCGGAACCTTGGCGGAACCAATCTAGGGCTCAGGCGGAGCTGTTGTGCAAGGGAAACTTCCCTCTGGGAGGGGGAAATCATCACCATCGTCATCACCAATGATCCTCTCATCGGGAGGGGGTCAATCTCCATCAACATCTTCACCAGCACCATCTCCTCTCAAACCCTAGTTCATCTCTTGTATCCAATCTTTGTACCCAAACCTTAGATTGGTACCTGTGGTTTGCTAGTAGTGTTGATTACTCCTTGTAGTTGAGTGCTAGTTGGTTTATCCGGTGGAAGATTATTTGTTCAGATCCTTAATGCATATTAATACTCCTCTGATCATGAACATGAATATGCTTTGTGAGTAGTTACGTTTGTTCCTGAGGACATGGGTGAAATCTTGCTATTAGTAGTCATGTGAATTTGGTATTCATTCGATATTTTGATGAGATGTATGTTGTCTCTCCTCTAGTGGTGTTATGTGAACGTCGACTACATGACACTTCACCATTATTTGGGCCTAGAGGAAGGCATTGGGAATTAATAAGTAGATGATGGGTTGCTAGAGTGACAGAAGCTTAAACCCTAGTTTATGCGTTGCTTTGTAAGGGGCTGATTTGGATCCACTAGTTTCATGCTATGGTTAGGTTTACCTTAATACTTCTTTTGTAGTTGCGGATGCTTGCAACAGGGGTTAATCATAAGTGGGATGCTTGTCCAAGAAAGGGCAGTACCCAAGCACCGGTCCACCCACATATCAAATTATCAAAGTAACGAACGCGAATCAAAAGATCATGATGAAAACTAGCTTGATGATAATTCCCATGTGTCCTCGGGAGCGCTTTTCTCATTATAAGAACTTGTCCAGGCTTGTACTTTGCTACAAAAAGGATTGGGCCACCTTGCTACACCTTATTTACTTTCATTGCTTGTTACCCGTTACAAATTATCTTATCACAAAACTATCTGTTACCTACAATTTCAGTGCTTGCAGACAATACCTTACTGAAAACCGCTTGTCATTTCCTTCTGCTCCTCGTTGGGTTCGACACTCTTACTTATCGAAAGGACTACGATAGATCCCCTATACTTGTGGGTCATCAAGACTCTTTTTTGGTGCCGTTGTCGGGGAGTGAAGCGCCTTTAGTGAGTGGAACTTGGTAAGGAAACATTTATATAGTGTGCTGAAGTTTACTGTCACTTGTTACTATGGAAATTAATTCTTTGAGGGGCTTGTTCGGGGCATCTTTGCACCGACCAGTAGAGCAAAGAGTTGCTCCTCAACCTACTCAACCAACTGAAAATGTTTACTTTGAGATTCTTTCGGGTATGATAGAGAATGTGCTAGCTAATCCTTTTGCGGGAGATGGAACATTGCATCCCGATTTACACCTTATCTATGTGGATGAAGTTTGTGATTATTTAAGCTTGCAGGTGTGCCCGATGATATTGTTAAGAGGAAGGTCTTCCCTTTATCTTTGAAGGGAGATGCATTGACATGGTATAGGCTATCTGATGATACGAGATCTTGGGAGTATAAACGATTGAAATTGGAATTTCACTAGAAGTTCTATCCTATGCATCTTGTTCATCATGATCATAATTATATATATAATTTTTGGCCTCGCGAAGGAGAAAGCATCACTCAAGCTTGGGGGAGGCTTAAGTCAATGTTATATTCATGCCCCAATCATGAGCTCTCAAGAGAAATGATTATTCAAAATTTTTATGCTCGGCTTTCTCTCAATGGCCGAGCAAAAGCCGAAGAAGATGCGAATCAGGAAAAGGGAGACGAGTTCCAGTTGTTAGAAAGACCAGGGCCTGGAAAAGCAAGTCGAAAGAGGATCCAGATGTTCAGTGCTTAAAGAAAAAAGATAGGTGTTGCTCCCTTGTTTTCTTTGAGGTTTCCCCTAGTTGGGGAGACCGAGAAGAAAACCAGTAGGAAGGCGATCCGAAGTCTAGTGTGAAAAGAGATAGTTGCCCGCCTCTTGATGGAGAATTGAAAACATCCCAACGTATCTTTCACTAATTAAGTAGTAGTGAGGCGTCCAGACGTCACCGGAGAAGAATGCTTGCTTTTCAGATCACCGGTGTAGTGATTGACACGGTCTTCGTGATATTGAACAACCTAAGAGTGGAAACACCTTAATCGCTTCTCCAAGCTTATCTATATATATTTCTGATGGAAGCGGAAGGAAAGGCTTAAAGATGGTGACTGGACGAGAAACGTATTAGTTCGTCGTAGCCAACTTATCATTCCAATGAGAGGTCGAAGTACGATAGAAGTTATTGATACCGATTTAGGCGAGTAGCATAGCCTGGCAGAGCCAGAGGAAGAAGTCCGTCTGGTTAGCGAGTTAGCGAGTAGTTTCCTTTAGACGATTTCCGCGAGAATACTAGCTTTTCACGAACACAGAGGAGAAAGAAACCCAACAACCAATAGGGCAACTAACTACCAATCCTTTTATGTGGTTCTTATATGCTGAAGACTATTGAATTCAAGTGGGACTTATTGGAAAGAATTAAACGCAACTCTGAAGATTGGGGTTCCGACGATGGTAAGGAGTCAGGTATGACACCTAAGTTTGATTGTGTTAAGTCTTTTATGGATACCAATGCTTTTCGTGGATTTAGCATTAAATATGGACTTGACTCTGAGATAGTAGCTTATTTCTGTGAATCTTTTGCTACTCACGTTGATCTCCCTAAGGAGAAGTGGTTTAAATATAATCCTCCCATTGAAGTAAAAGTAGTTGCACCTGTTACAGTTGAAGAAAAGACTATTACTTATAACGATCCTATTGTTCCTACTTCGTATGTAGAGAAACCTCCTTTCCCTGTTAGGATAAAGGATCATGCTAAAGCTTCAACTGTGGTTCGTAAAAGTAATACTAGGACATATACACCTCCTGAGCAAATTAAAGTTGAACCTAGTATTGCTATGGTTAAAGATCTCTTGGCTGATAATATTGATGGGCATGTTATTTATTTCTGTGAACATGCTGCTAACATTACTAGACCCGATTCTAAGATACATAGACCTATTGTAGGCATGTATGTTATTTCTGTTAAAATAGGAGATCATTGTTATCATGGCTTATGTGATATGGGCGCTAGTGCTAGTGCAATACCTATTTCCTTATACAAAGAAATTATGCATGATATCGCACCCGCCGAGTTAGAAGATATTGATGTTACAATTAAGCTTGCCAATAGAGATACTATTTCACCAATTGGGATTGTTAGAGATGTTGAAGTCTTGTGTGGGAAAGTTAAATACCCTGCTAATTTTCTTGTTCTTGGTTCCCCACAAGATAGCTTTTGTCCCATTATATTTGGTAGACCCTTCTTGAATACTGTTAATGCTAGGATAGATTGCGAAAAGGATGTTGTTACTATTGGTCTGGGGGATACGAAACATGAGTTTAATTTTGCTAAGTTCCATAGACAACCCCATGATAAAGAATTGCCTAGTAAGGATGAAATAATTGGTCTTGCTTCTATTGTCGTGCCTCCTACTGATCCGTTAGAACAATATTTGCTAGACCATGAAAATGATATGTTTATGAATGAAAGAAGGGAAATAGATGAAGTATTCCTTAAACAGGGTCCTATTTTGAAACACAACTTTCTTGTTGAAATCCTACGGGATCCTCCTCCACCCTAGGGTGATCCCGTGTTTGAGCTTAAACCATTACCAATACTCTTAAATAAGCTTATCTAGATGAAAAGAAGATATATCCTGTCATTATTAGTGCTAACCTTTCAGAGATGGAAGAGGAAAGATTATTAAAAACTCTGAAGAAGCACCATTCTACTATTGGATATACTCTCGATGATCTTAAGGGCATTAGTCCCACTCTATGCCAACACAAAATTAAATTGGACGAGGAAGCCAAACCAGTTAGAGATCATCAATGACGGTTAAATCCTAAGATGAAAGAAATGGTAAGAAAGGAAATACAAAAGCTCCTTGAGGCAGGTATAATTTATCCCGTTGCTGATAGTCAGTGCGTAAGTCCTGTCCATTGTGTCCCTAAGAAGGGAGGTATTACTGTTGTTCCTAATGATAAAGATGAACTGATCCCGCAAAGAATTATTACAGGTTATAGGATGGTAATTGATTTCTGCAAATTAAATAAAGCTACTAAGAAAGATCATTACCCTTTACCTTTTATTGATCAAATGCTAGAAAGACTATCCAAACATACACATTTTTGCTTTCTAGATGGTTATTCCGGTTTCTCTCAAATACCCGTGTCAGTGGACGATCAAGCAAAGACTACTATTACTTGCCCTTTCGGTACTTTCGCTTATAGATGTATGCCTTTTGGTTTATGTAATGCACCTGCTACCTTTCAAAGATGCATGATGGCTATATTCTCTGACTTCTGTGAAAAGATTTGTGAGGTATTCATGGATGATTTCTCTGTTTATGGATCCTCTTTTGATGATTGCTTGAGAAACCTTGATCGAGTTTTGCAGAGATATGAAGACACTAGTCTCGTCTTGAATTGGGAAAAGTGCCACTTTATGGTTAATGAAGGCATTGTCTTGGGGCATAAGATTTCTGAAAGAGGTATTGAAGTTGATAAAGCTAAAGTTGATGCTATTGAAAAGATTCCATGTCCCAAGGACATTAAAGGTATACGAAGTTTCCTTGGTCATGCCGGTTTCTATAGGAGGTTCATTAAGGACTTTTCTAAAATCTCTAGGCCTCTGACTAATTTATTGCAAAAATTCCTTTTCTCTTCGATGATGATTGCGTAGAATCATTTGTAATACTTAAGAAAGCTTTGATTTCTGCACCTATTGTTCAGCCACCTGATTGGAATTTACCCTTTGAAATTATGTGTGATGCTAGTGATTATGCTGTAGGTGCTGTTCTAGGGCAAAGAGTTGATAAGAAATTAAATGTTATCCAGTATGCTAGTAAAACTCTTGACACTGCCCAGAGAAACTATGCTACCACTGAAAAAGAATTCTTAGCAGTTGTATTCGCTTGTGATAAGTTCAAACCATATATTTGTGATTCTAAAGTAACTATTCACACTAATCATGCTGCTATTAAATATCTCATGGAAAAGAAAGATGCTAAACCTAGACTTATTAGATGGGTTCTCCTACTACAAGAATTTGATTTGCATATTATTGATAGAAAGGTAGCTGAGAACCCCGTTGCAGACAACTTGTCTAGGTTAGAGAATGTTCTTGATGACCCACTACCTATTCATGATAGCTTTCCTGATGAACAATTAGCGGTCATTAATGCTTCTCGTACTGCTCCATGGTATGTTGATTATGCTAATTACATTGTTGCTAAATTTATACTACCTAGTTTCACATACCAGCAAAAGAAAAAGTTCTTTTATGATTTAAGACATTACTTCTGGTATGACCCACACCTTTATAAAGAAGGAGTAGATGGTGTTATTAGACGTTGTGTACCTGAGCATGAACAGGAACAGATCCTACGCAAGTGTCACTCCGAAGCATATGGAGGACACCACACTGGGATAGAACTGCACATAAGGTATTGCAATCCGGTTTTTATTGGCCAACTGTCGGTGTCAAAACCGGCGGATCTCGGGTAGGGGGTCCCGAATTGTGCGTCTAGGCAGATGGTAACAGGAGACAAGGGACACGATGTTTTTACCCAGGTTCGGGCCCTCTCGATGGTGGTAAAACCCTACTCCTGCTTGATTGATATTGATGATATGGGTAGTACAAGAGTACATCTACCACGAGATCAAGGAGGCTAAACCCTAGAAGCTAGCCTATGGTATGATTGTTGTTTGTCCTACGGACTAAAACCCTCCGGTTTATATAGACACCGGAGAGGGATAGGGTTACACAGAGTCGATTACAATGGTAGGAGATCTACATATCCGTATTGCCAAGCTTGCCTTCCACGCCAAGGAAAGTCCCATCCGGACACGGGACGAAGTCTTCAATCTTGTATCTTCATAGTCTTGGAGTCCGCCAATGATGATAGTTTGGCTATCCGGACACCCCCATCCCAGACTCCTCAAGAGCCTTTAACGGGCTTCAATGACGACGAGTCCGGCGCGCATATTGTCTTCGGCATTGCAAGGCGGGTTCTCCTCCAAATTCCATGTGCTTGCCGAATGGTGTCCGGCTTCCTTATAAATGTTGCGCTTCTTGGCTTCCACGTCCAATAATGGCCCTCTTCCACGTGTCGTACGAATGCGAAAAGCCAGGGTATTTTTACACTTTACCCCCTAGCTGTGCGAATAGGCTGCCTATAAGAGGGGCAAGGATCTAGATCTGAATCACACCATCCTCCTTCCGCGAGTATTCATCAAAGCGCCCCTGAGAAAGATCCACTCCATCATGGACAGTCGATGCGGCTCCTCCTCTCGCGCTCCCAGCCCTCAGCCAGGAGATTGTGGGAGATGTTCAGTCCCGCATAGCGAGCTAGTGACGCTCCAAGCAGAGGGATATCTTCCCCCAGCCTTTATGGTTCCGGTTCGAGCCGGACTTGCCACCTACAAGGGCGGAAAGCAGGCGGAGAGCGTCCCCAATCCCTCCAAAGTAGAGCGGGTATGCTTTGTGTTGGGGAACGTAGTAATTTCAAAAAATTTCCTACGCACATGCAAGATCATGGTGATGCATAGCAACAAGAGGGGAGAGTGTTGTCTACGTACCCTCGTAGACCCGAAGCGGAAGCGATCACAACGTAGAGGAAGTAGTCGTACGTTCTCCTCGCGATCCGACCAATCCCGACGCCGTTACTCCGGCGCCCCGAGTTCTTGACACACGACAGCTCGATGACGCCCCTCAGACTCGATCCAGCCGAGTGTCGAGGGAGAGTTTCACAAGACGACGGCGTGGTGACGATCTTGATGTTTCACGGCGCAGGCTTCGCCTAAGCTTCATGACAGTATGACCGAGGTGGAATATGGTGGAGGGGGCACTGCACATGGCTAAGGAACGATCCATAGATCAATACTTGTGTCTTCTAGGGTGCCCCTGCCCCTCAGATATAAAGGAGGGAGGGGGAGGCCGGCCGCCCTAGAGGAGGCGCGCTGAGGAGTCCTACTCCCACCGGGAGTAGGACTCCCCTCCTAGTTGGAATAGGATTGGGGGAGGGGAAGAGGAAAGGGGCGCCGCCTCCTTGTCCTATTCGGACTGGGGGAGAGGCGCGCTGCCACCCCTGGCCGGCCCCTCCTCTTCTCCCTCGAGGCCCACCTAGGCCCATTTACCTCGGGGTTCCGTAACCTCCGGTAGATCCGTAGAATTTCTGTTTTGCCCGGAACCATTCGAACTCCAAACATAGGCTTCCAATATATCAATCTTTATGTCTCGACCATTCCGAGACTCCTCGTCATGTCCGTGATCACATCCGGACTCAACTTCTTCGGTACATCAAAATACATAAACTCATAATAACCGCCATCGAAACCTTAAGCGTGCGGACCCTACGGTTCGAGAATAATGTAGACATGACCTAGAACTATTCTCGGTCAATAACCAATAGCGGGACCTGGATGCCCATATTGGTTCCTACATATTCTACGAAGATCTTTGTCGGTCAGACCGCATAACAACATACGTTGTTCCCTTTGTCATCGGTATGTTACTTGCCCGAGATTCGATCGTCGGTATCCAATACCTAGTTCAATCTCGCATCGCAAGTCTCTTTACTCGTTCCGTAATACATCATCTCACAACTAACTCATTAGTTGTAGTGCTTGCAAGGCTTCAAAGTGATGTGCATTACCGAGAGGGCCCAGAGATACCTCTCCGACAATCGGAGTGACAAAACCTAATCTCAAATACGCCAACCCAACATACGCCTTTGGAGACACTGTAGTACTCCTTTATAATCACCCGATTACGTTGTGACGCTTGGTAGCACCAAAGTGTTCCTCCGTAAACGGAGTTGCATAATCTCATAGTTACAGAACATGTATATGTCATGGATAAAAGCAGAGCAACATACTAAACGATCGTGTGCTAAGCTAATGGAATGGGTCATGTCAATCGATCATTCTACTAATGATGTGACCTTGTTAATCAAATAACAACTCTTTGTTCATGGTAGGAAACATAACCATCTTTGATTAACAAGCTAGTCTAGTAGAGGCATACTAGTGACATCTTGTTTGTCTATGCATTCACACATGTATCATGTTTCCGGTTAATACAATTCTAGCATGAATGATAAACATTTATCATGATATGAGGAAATATATAATAACTTTATTATTGCCTCTAGGCATATTTCCTTCAGCCTCCCACTTGCACTAGAGTCAATAATCTAGATCACATCACCATGTGATTAACATCGATAGTTCACATCATCATGTGATTAACACCCATAGTTCACATCGCCATGTGACCAACACCCAAAGGGTTTACTAGATTCAGTAATCTAGTTCACATCGCTATGTGATTAACACCCAAAGAGTACTAAGGTGTGATCATGTTTTGCTTGTGAGAGAGTCTTAGTCAACGGGTCTTTCACATTCAGATCCGTTATGTATTTTGCAATTTTTCTATGTCTACAATGCTCGCATTTAAGCTACTCTAGCTAATTGCTCCCACTTTCAATATGTATCTAGATCGAGACTTAGAGTCATCGGATCGGTGTCAAAACTTGCATCGACGTAACCCTTTACTTACCTAACCTTTTGTCACTTCCATAATCGAGAAACATATCCTTATTCCACTAAGGATAATTTTGACCGCTGTCCAAAGGATCTACTCCTAGATCACTATTGTACTCCTTGTAAACTCGGTGCAGGGTATACAATAGATCGGTACACAAGATGGCATACTTTATAGAAACTATGGCCAAGGCATAGTGAATGACTTTCATTCTCTTTCTATCTTCTCTTGTGGTCGGGTTTTGAGTCTTACTCAATTTCACACCTTGTAACACAGTGCAAGAACTCTTTCTTTGATGTTTCATTTTGAACTACTTCAAAATCTTGTCAAGGTATGTATTCATTGAAAAACTTATCAAGCATCTTGATCTATCTCTATAGATCTTGATGCTCAATATGTAAGCAGCTTCACCGAGGTCTTTCTTTGAAAAACTCCTTTCAAACACTCCTTTATGCTTTGCGAGAATAATTCTACATTATTTCCGATCTACAATATGTCATTCACATATACTTATCGTAAATGTCAGAGTGCTCCCACTCACTTTCTAGTAAATACAAAGCTTCACCGCAAGTCTCAGATAAAACTATATGCTTTGATCAACTCATCAAAGCGTATATTCCAACTCCGAGATGCTTGCACCAGTCCATAGATGGATCATTGGAGCTTGCACACTTTGTTAGCTCCTTTGGATCGATAAAACCTTCGGTTGCATCATATACAACTCTTCCTCCTAAAACCCATTCAGAATGCAGTTTTACATCCATTTGCCAAATTTCATAAATTGTGGCAATTGCTAACATGATTCGGACAGACTTAAGCATCGCTACAGCTTGAGAAAATCTCATTGTAGTCAACACCTTGAACTTGTCAAAACCTTTTTGCATAAGTCGAGCTTTGTAGATAGTAACACTACTATCGTCCGTCTTCCTCTTGAAGATCCATTTATTTTCTATGGCTTGCCTATCATCGGGCAACGCCACCAAAGTCCACACTTTGTTCTCATACATGGATCTCATCTCGATTTCATGGCCTCAAGCCATTTCATGAATCTGGGCTCATCATCGCTTCTCATAGTTCGTAGGTTCATCATGGTCTAGTTACATGACTTCAAGAACAGGATTACCGTATTCACTCGTGCGGATCTTACTCGTTGATCTACGAGGTTCAGAGTAACTTGATCTCAAGTTTCATGATCAACATCATCAACTTCCTCACTACTTGGTGTAGATGTCTCGTAAACCGTTTCGCGATGAACTACTTTCAAGTAAGGGAGAAGGTACTGTTACCTCATCAAGTTCTACTTTCCTCCCACTCACTTCTTTCGAGAGAAACTCCTTCTCTAGAAAGGATCCATTTTCAGCAACGAAAATCTTGCTTTAGGATCTGTGATAGAAGGTGTACCCAACAGTTTCCTTTGGGTATTCTATGAAGACGCACTTCTCCGATTTGGGTTTGAGCTTATCAGGATGAAACTTTTTCACATAAGCATCGCAGCCCCAAACATTAAGAAACGACAACTTTGGTTTCTTGCTAAACCACAGTTCATATAGTGTCGTCTCAACGGATTTAGATGGTGCCCTATTTAACGTGAATGCAGCTGTCTCTAATGCATGATCCCAAAACGATATTGGTAAATCGGTAAGAAACATCATAGATTGTACTATATCCAATAAAGTACGGTTATGACGCTCGGACACACCATTATGATGTGGTGTTCCGGTGGCATGAATTTGTGAAACTATTCCACATTGTTTTAATTGAAGACCAAACTCAGAACTCAAATATTTGTCTCCGCGATCGATCGTAGAAATCTTATTTTCTTGTCACGATGATTTTTCCACTTCACTCTGAAATTCTTTGAACCTTTCAACTATTTCAGACTTATGTTTCATCAAGTAGATATACCCATATCTGCTCAAATCATCTGTGAAGGTCGAAAATAACGATACCCACCATGAGCCTTAACACTCATTGGATCGCATACATCGGTATGTATTATTTCCAATAAGTCAGTTGCTCGCTCCACCGTTCCGGAGAACGGAGTCTTAGTCATCTTGCCCATGAGGCATGGTTCGCAAGCATCAAGTGATTCATAATCAAGTGATTCCAAAATCCCATCAAGATGGAGTTTCTTCATGCGCTTTACACCAATATGACCTAAACGGCAAGTGCCACAAATAAGTTGCACTATCATTATTAACTTTGCATCTTTTGGTTTCAATATTATGAATATGTGTATCACTACGATCGAGATCCAATGAACCATTTTCATTGGGGTGTAACCATATAAGGTTTTATTCATGTAAGCAGTAACAACAGTTTATTCTCTTACTTAAATGAATAACCGTTTTGCAATAAACACGATCAAATCATATTCATGCTCAACGCAAACACCAAGTAACATTTATTTAGGTTCAACACTAATCCCGAAAGTATAGGGAGTGTGCGATGATGATCATATCAATCTTGAAACTATTTTCAACACACATCATCACTTCACCCTTAACTAGTTTCTGTTTATTCTGCAACTCTCGTTTCGAGTTACTACTCTTAGCAACTGAACCAGTACCAAATACCGAGGGGTTGCTATAAACACTAGTATAAAACACCTGTATATCAAATATACCCTTTTTCACTTTGCCATCCTTCTTATCCACCAAATATTTAGGGCAGTTCCGCTTCAAAGGACCATTTCCTTTGCAAAGTGTAAGCACTCGGCCAGTGCTTTGGTTCAGCTTTGGGCTTCTTCGTGGGAGTGACAACTTGCTTGTCAATCTACTTGAAGTTCCCTTTCTTTCCCTTTGCCCTTTCTTGAAACTAGTGATCTTGTCAACCATCAACACTTGATGCTCTTTCTTGATTTCTACCTTCGTCGATTTCAACATCACGAAGAGCTCGGGAATCATTTTCGTCATCCCTTGCATACTATAGTTCATCACGAAGTTCTACTAACTTGGTGATGGTGACTAGAGAATTTCGTCAATCACTATCTTATCCGAAGATTAACTCCCACTTGATTCAAGCGATTGAAGTACCTGCATAATCTGAGCACATGCTCACTAGTTGAGCGATTCTCCTCCATCTTTTAGCTATAGAACTTGTTGGAGACTTCATATCTCTCAACTCGGTATTTGCTTGAAATATTAACTTCAATTCTCGAACATCTCATATGGTCCATGATGTTCAAAACATCTTTGAAGTCCCGATTCTAAGCCATAAAGCATGGTGCACAAAACTATCAAGTAGTCATCATATTGAGCTAGCCAAACGCTCATAATGTCTCGTGATCCGCTCCTGCAATAGGTCCATCACCTAGCGTGCATTAAGGACATAATTCTTCAGGCAGCAATGAGGATAAACCTCGATCACGGATCAAATCCGCATCATTGCTACTAACATTTTTCAACACAATTTTCTAGGAACATATCAAAATAAACATATGAAAGCAACAACGCAAGCTATTGATCTTACAACATAATTTGCAAAATACTACCAGACTAAGTTCATGATAAATTTAAGTTCAATTAATCATATTACTTAAGAACTCCCACTTAGATAGACATCTCTAGTCATCTAAGTGATCACGTGACCCAAATCAACTAAACCATAACCGATCATCACGTGAGATGGAGTAGTTTTCAATGGTGAACATCTTATGTTGATCATATCTACTATATGATTCACGCCGACCTTTCGGTCTCCGTGTTCCGAGGCCATATCTGCATATGCTAGGCTCGTCAAGTATAACCCGAGTATTCTGCGTGTGCAAAACTGGCTTGCACCCGCTGTAGATGGACGAGAGCTTATCACACCCGATCATCACGTGGTGTCCGGGCACGATTTAACTTTGGCAACGGTGCATACTCGGGAGAACACTTCTTGATAATTTAGTGAGAGATCATCTTATAATGCTACCGTCAATCAAAGCAAGATAAGATGCATAAAAGATAAACATCACATGCAAATCAATATAAGTGATATGATATGGTCATCATCATCTTGTGCTTCGTGATCTCCATCTCTGCAGCACCACCATGATCACCATCGCCACCGCGCGACACCTTGATCTCCATCGTAGCATCGTTGTCGCCTCGCCAATCTTATGCTTCTACGACCTCGCTACCGCTTAGTGATAAAGTAAAGCATTACAGGCGCATTGCATTGCATACAATAAAGCGACAACCATATGGCTCCAGCCCATTGCCGATAACTTCGTTACAAAACATGATCATCTCATACAATAAAATATAGCATCACGCCTTGACCATATCACATCACAACATGCCCTGCAAAAACAAGTTAGACGTCCTCTACTTTGTTGTTGCAAATTTTACGTGGCTGCTACGGGCTTAAGCAAGAACCAATCTCACCCACGCATCAAAACCACAACGATATTTCACAAATAGACTCCGCTTTTAACCTTCACAAGGACCGGGCGTAACCACACTCGGTTCAACTAAAGTGAGAGAGACATACACCCACCGGCCACCTTTAAGCAATGAGTGCTCGTAACGGTGAAACCAGTCTCGCGTAAGCGTACGCGTAATGTCGGTCCGAGCCGCGTCATCTCATAATACCGCTGAACCAAAGTATGAAATGCTGGTAAGCAGTATGACTTATATCGCCCACAAATCACTTGTGTTCTACTCGTGCAAAACATCAAACCATAAAAACCTAGGCTCGATACCTTTGTTGGGGAACGAGTAATTTCAAAAATTTCCTACGCACACACAAGATCATGGTGATGCATAGCAACGAGAGGGGAGAGTGTTGTCTACGCACCTCAGAGACCCAAGCGGAAGCGATCACAACGTAGAGGAAGTAGTCGACGTTCTCCTCGCGATCCGACCGATCCCGACGCCAGCATTCGGCGCCTGAAGTTCTTGACACACGACAGCTCGATGACGCCCTCAGACTCCGATCCAGCCGAGTGTCGAGGAGAGTTTCACAAGACGACGGCGTGGTGACGATCTTGATGTTTCACGGCGCAGGCTTCGCCTAAGCTTCATGACGGTATGACCGAGGTGGAATATGGTGGAGGGGGCACCGACACGGCTAAGGAACGATCCGTAGATCAATACTTGTGTCTTCTAGGGTGCCCCTGCCCCGAGATATAAAGGAGGGAGGGCGAGGCCGGCCGGCCTAGAGGAGGCGCTGCCGAGGAGTCCTACTCCCACCGGGAGTAGGACTCCCCCTTCCTAGTTGGAATAGGATTGGGGGGAGGGAAGAGGAAGAGGGCGCCGCCTCCTTGTCCTATTCGGACTGGGGGAGAGGGCGCGTGCCACCCCCTGGCCGCCCTCCTCTTCTCCCTCGAGGCCCACCTAGGCCCATTTACCCTCGGGGTTCCGTAACCTCTCGGATTCCAGAATTCCTGCTTTTGCCGGAACCATTCCAACTCCAAACATAGGCTTCCAATATATCAATCTTTATGTCTCGACCATTCCGAGACTCCTCGTCATGTCCGTGATCACATCCGGACTCAACTTCTTCGTACATCAAAATACATAAACTCATAATAACCGCCATCGAAACCTTAAGCGTGCGGACCCTACGGTTCGAGAATAATGTAGACATGACCTAGAACTATTCTCGGTCAATAACCAATAGCGGACCTGGATGCCCATATTGGTTCCTACATATTCTACGAAGATCTTTGTCGGTCAGACCGCATAACAACATACGTTGTTCCCTTTGTCATCGGTATGTTACTTGCCCGAGATTCGATCGTCGGTATCCAATACCTAGTTCAATCTCGTTCATCGCAAGTCTCTTTACTCGTTCCGTAATACATCATCTCACAACTAACTCATTAGTTGTAGTGCTTGCAAGGCTTCAAAGTGATGTGCATTACCGAGAGGGCCAGAGATACCTCTCCGACAATCGGAGTGACAAAACCTAATCTCAAATACGCCAACCCAACATCTGCCTTTGGAGACACTGTAGTACTCCTTTATAATCACCCGCCACGCCAGACGCTTGGTAGCACCCAAAGTGTTCCTCCGTAAACGGAGTTGCATAATCTCATAGTTACAGGAACATGTATATGTCATGGATAAAAGCAGTAGCAACATACTAAACGATCGTGTGCTAAGCTAATGGAATGGGTCATGTCAATCAGATCATTCTACTAATGATGTGACCTTGTTAATCAAATAACAACTCTTTGTTCATGGTCAGGAAACATAACCATCTTTGATTAACAAGCTAGTCTAGTAGAGGCATACTAGTGACATCTTGTTTGTCTATGCATTCACACATGTATCATGTTTCCGGTTAATACAATTCTAGCATGAATGATAAACATTTATCATGATATGAGGAAATATATAATAACTTTATTATTGCCTCTAGGGCATATTTCCTTCACTTTGTCCCTTATCTAATAAGGGGACTCGGATTCCCATACATCCGTTTCTCTGGGGGCTCCTGGAGTTCTATGGGCTCCAGCTTCACCACCTTACGCCCGCCTCCATCCTGCACATCGCAGGCTTCGTGGCCCTTTGCGAGCTGTTCTTGGGCATCGAGGCCCATTTTGCGTTGTGGAAGAGATTGTTTTGCCTCGTACCCCGTTCTCATGTGGGGTCGATATATCAAGTGGGCGGAGCCGAAATATGGCGCATCGCCGGGACCGGATATCTATCCGGAACCCCGAAGAAGGCGTCCGAAGACTGGACTTCGCAATGGTTTTATATGGAGGACGCCCCGCTGCTGGACCCAGTTCGGATCGGCCTCCCGGAGTTCAGCAACGCTGCTCTAAAGAAACGCCTGAGTTGGTGCCCGTGGAGCCCTCAGCGGGAGAATGATAGGGACGTTCAATATCTGATGGGCCGAATAAGGTTATTGGCTCATTCCGGATTAACCATGATTGGAGTCATGGCAACATGCATCATGCGAGGGGTGCAACCGCTCCAATATAGGGGCCACCCCATGTGGGATTTCAACGGGGAGGATGATGCCACCCGTCATGGCCGCAAGGGGCCGGGATCGGTTGCCGATCTGGCGAAGATCCTGTCTGGCTTGTACAAGGGGGAGAAGGAGGACTTCCTCCGCGCGAGTCCATTGAATGGATTTTCGATGAACAACCCTCGGAGCTGGGTAAGCAGACGTTTGTCTATCTGATCCATATTCTCAAAGTTAAGTGTCTCACTTTGTGATTTCGACGCAGGAACTGCGCCGAGCCGTAGAGGATATACACAGCCCGGCTCCACAACCAGAGGATCCGGAACGATCCCTTGATCCGGCCTCCGAAGAGGATCCGAACATAAAGGTGGAGCTAATCAATGGGGTGTTCCACCAACTTAGCATCGACAATGCTCTGGTCGCCATTACGGCCGACTACCCCAGAATATCTCCGGCTTCCCAGGTGACTGTGACCGGAGTCCTAATACCACAACTCATCCATGCTTATTTCTGACCACCATATACTAATGGTGCTCCGCAGGAGGTGCCTTTGAGGCGGGAAGCCGAACCTGCGGCGGCTGACCAACAAGGGGCAGCTCGGCCCAGCAGGCGAAAAAGAAGTGCGGCGCGAATCGAGACGTCGCCGCAACGGTATGGTGTGCCCCCATGTTTCCGGAAAAGATTCATGGAGCATATTAACACTCGTGGCTTTTTTAGGAGAAAGAGCGCTCGCCGGACTGTGCCCGGCGAGGTTGCCAATCCAGCCTCCACCGGCCAGGCTCCAACACCAAGTCAGGAGGGGGAGTCGAACACAAGGTGTCGGTGTCAAAACCGGCGGATCTCGGGTAGGGGGTCCCGAACTGTGCGTCTAGGCGGATGGTTACAGGAGACGAGGGACACGATGTTTTTACCCAGGTTCGGGCCCTCTTGATGGAGGTAAAACCCTACGTCCTACTTGATTAATATTGATGATATGGGTAGTACTAGAGTAGATCTACCACGAGATCAAGGAGGCTAAACCCTAAAGCTAGCCTATGGTATGATTGTTGTAATGTATGTTGTGTCCTACGGACTAAAGCCCTCCGGTTTATATAGACACCGGAGAGGGCTAGGGTTACACAGAGTCGGTTACAATGGTAGGAGATCTACATATCCGTATCGCCAAGCTTGCCTTCCACGCCAAGGAAAGTCCCATCCGGACACGGGACGGAGTCTTCAATCTTGTATCTTCGTAGTCTTGGAGTCCGGCAGACGGTGATAGTCTGGCTGTCCGGACACCCCCTAGTCCAGGACTCCCTCAGTAGCCCCCAAACCAGGCTTCAATGACTATAAGTCCAGCGCGTTTATAGTCTTCGGCGTTGCAAGGCGGGTTCTCCCTTCAAATTCCATGTATCTGCCGAACAGTGTCCGGCTTCATCTTGAATACTGTGTTCCTCGGCTTCTACGCCAAATAATGGCCCTTTTCCATGCGTCGCACGAATGCGAAAAGCCAGGGTGCCTTTTACGTTTCACCCCCTAGTTGTGCGAGTCGTCCGCCTACAAAAGAGGCAAGAATCCAGATCCAAACCACACCGTCTTCCTCCCGCAAATACTTCATTGAAGCGCCTTTGACCTAAAAATCCATTCATCATGGACCGTCGACGCGGCTCTTCTTCTCGCGCTCCCAGCCCACCGCCAGGGGATTGGAGGAGGTGCTCTGTTCTGCACAACGAGCTAGTAAAGCTCCAAGCGGGGGGATATCTCCCTCCGGCCTTCATGATCCCGGTTCGAGCCGGGCTGGTTACTTATCAAGGTGGGAGGCAAGCGGAGGCTACCCCAAGCCCCAATAAGGGGGAGCGAGTATGCTTCGTCCCCTATCTGATAAGGGGACTCGGATTCCCAATACATCCGTTCCTCCGCGGGCTCCTGGAGTTCTACGGACTCCAGCTCCACCACCTCACACCCGCCTCTGTCCTGCATATCGCGGGCTACGTAGCTCTTTGCGAGCTGTTCCTGGGCATTGAGCCCCATTTTGCATTGTGGAAGAGGCTGTTCTGCCTCGTACCCCGTTCTCATGAGGGGTCCATATATCAAGTGGGCGGCGCCGAAATATGGCGCATCGCCGGGCCGGATACCCATCCGGTACTCCCAAGAAGGCGTCCGAAGACTGGCCTTCAGAGTGGTTCTACATAGGAGACGCTCCGCTGCCGGACCCGGTCCGGATTGGCCTCCCGGAGTTTAGTGTTGCTCCCCTGAAGAAACGCCTAAGCTGGCGCCCACGGAGCCCCCGATTGGAGGAAGACAAGAGCGTCCATTACTTGATGGGCCGAATAAGATTGCTGGCCCACTCTGGGTTGACCATGATCGGAGTCATGGTGACATGCATCATGCGGGGGGTACAGCCATTGCAATATAGAGGCCACCCTATGTGGGATTTCAACGGGGAAGACGATGCCACCCGTCATGGCCGCAAAGGGCCGGACTCGACCGAGGACCTAGTGAAGATCCTGTCCGGTCTGTACAAGGGGGAGAAGGAGGACTTCCTTCGAACGAACCCCTTAAATGGGTTCTCCATGAACAACCCTAGAGGATGGGTAAGCGAACACCTTTAAGGGCTCAACCCATGCTTTCGAAGTTTAGGCTTCTTACATTATGTCTTCGGCGCAGGATCTACGCCGGACTGTGGAGGACATGGTAAGTCCTGCTCCGCAACCCGAGGATCCGGAAAGATCCCTAGATCCGGCCTCCGAAGAGGATCCGGACATCGAGGTGGAGCTGATCGACGGGGTATTTCACCAGCTCAGCATGGACAATGCTTTAGTTGCCATTACGGCGGACTACCCCGGACTGTGTCCGGCTTCCCAGGTGACTGTGGCCGAAGTCCGGACACCATTATTCCTTCCTTGCCCATTTCTAACCCTCGCGACCGATGGTATTTTGCAGGAAGCGCCTTCACGGCGGGAAGCCGAGCCCGCGGCGGCTGACCTACAGAGGTCAGTCCGGACCAGCAGGCGGAAAAGGAGCACGGTGCAGACGGAAACGTCGCCGCAAAGGTATAACTCGTATTTGAATTTTTAGAGCGACGTTCCTAGGAAGCGTCTGAGTGCTCATGATCTTTATAGGAGGAAAAACGCTCGCCGGACTGCGGGTGCGGAAGTTGCTGATCCAACCCACACCGGCCAGGCTCCAGCGCCCGGCCTGGAGGGGGAGGCAAGCGCAAGACGCGGGCCCGATCCTTCTCCAATGGAGGATACCGACAGACTGTCCGCCACCAAGTCTGAGGTGGAGAGCGCCATGAACCATAGGCGCCGCCGGACAGTATTTCGTGAAGCATGCTTCTCCCCTGAGGCATTAGACGCCTTTAACGCGGGGACGCAGATCTCCGTGCCGCCAAGATGGTTTTACCAGAGCTATGGAGCAAAGATGTGAAAGACATACGGGTAAAGGAATTTTAATGGTTATATATACCAAGAGCCCCGAGACTTAAAGTTGTTATGTTAATTGATTTAAGGATCATTTAAAACGCAGGCTCTACCGAGAAGAATGCCCAAATTGTCTCGGGAGCTGCAAGATTGCAAGGCCCAACTTGAGGTCAAGATTTTGCTGCAGCAGGAGGAGACGAGTGACCCCTCCCGGTAACACATTTTTATTAATAAATATAAAGCTGTGCGGCGTGCGCGCAAGTCTAATAATGACATTGCGGTGCCGCGGACAAGATCCGGACAGTAAGCATTGCTGCGCCAAATGAAGGCCGTGAGAGTGTGCTGAATAGGGTGCAGCAAGAAAGGAACAAGCTCCAGGATGCCAACGCCAAGCTCGGAGAAGAGCTGAAGGCGCCGAGCCGAGCTGTCCGCTCCGTTAAGGAGAATCAGCGCTTCGTCGCGGCATTTATAGTAAGTGCTTGAGCGACTCCTTTGAAAGAAGAGTTCGCGAAGAAGCAAATTGACATAGTATGTCTTGTAGGTATACTCATAGGTCGCCTGCAGAGGAGATGCCCAGATCAACGGGTGATCAACTTCCCGAAGTTGCAAGAATCGCCGAACGGGTTCGGCAGCAATGAGCGGCGTCGTCTGTGCTTTATGGCCAGCCCTCACCCTACCCGAGGGCCTCGGGAGCTTATGGAGAAGCTGCAGGAGTGCGGCAGCGCCTGCTTGTGGAAGATTTCGCCTGCCGTCAAGGTGCTGTGGAGGCTCGGGCCATGGTGAAGATGCGTTATAAGAAGGCGGATCCCAACCACATGGCGAAGTTGGACCGGTGGGGCCTGATGGGAAGGAGATCCTGTGAGTTTAGTATACAGCCAAGTAGAGTTGGCTGCTGAATTTTCCCAACGGGACTGTAAGTTAGACAGCCTCGTTAGACGGGATTGAGGAGGAATACAATCAAGAATTTGACAATGTATGTTTTCCTTTAAAATGACATGTGAAATGCCTTCTAGCGGATTGTAGATCGCTTGTCTTTGACGACCTTTTCGCTTCAACCTCGGGACCCTAGAGTCCGGAGTGTGTCCGAATACCGCTTTTGGTTAAGAAACAACCGTGGTATGCATGGAGACCAAGCGTAGGGGTCATTAGTGCTTTATCGCATAAGTGCCCAACTAGTTATGTTATATTACATGGTTAGTAAGAAACATCTTCCAGGAGAATAGTTCCGTTAAGGGTTCCTTTTCGGGAGGCATGCCCTAAAGTGCATGTCCGAACTGCAAAGAAAGCGAAAAACATCTGGGGCGGATAGATAAATAGGTAAAAAGTCATCTTTAAGTCACCGATCGAATATTCCCTTAAGAGCGCTTAGCTTTCGGCTTCACCCACCGAGGTACACATCCGTCAACCCGACAAGAATAATCGCAGAGGTGCTCCCTTTACCTCCTAGCCGAACAATCGGGAACGTAGGGGTAAGCACAGGAGCCGGGCAACCCAGCTTGGCCAAAACTTAAGTCATATCGAAGCATATAATCGCGAGTAAAAGGTACATGTGGAAGCTTGACACATGTGTTGGGTATGAAACCCTTATAATTGAGCTTCTGTAAAAGAAGCCCCCAGGAATGATGAGTGTGGATGGCACATCATGTGTATGCGAAAAATGCGAAAATAGGCCCAAAAGGGCTTTTAAATAAAAAGGCATAAAAAGAGAAATAAAAGACAGCCGAAGTGTAAAAGTTTGGACGGGGGAAGGGGACGAACTCTTAGTCCGGCGCTAGGCATAGAATCATCGGAGGCGGTCTGCGTTCCATGGGTTCGGCTCGAGTCGGTTATCCGACGATTTAAGTAGACGGTATGCTCCACCGGTCGACTTGATCGATAATGAAGGGCCCCTCCCATTTGGGCTTGAGCTTGTCCTTTTCTTGTCCGCAGCGAGAACTAGTTCACCAACGTTGTAAGTCTTGGCCCGCACTTCTCGCTTTGATATCTTCGGCCTGCTGCCGATAAAATGCGGAACGAGCCTTCGCGACGTCACGTTCTTCCTCCAATGTGTCCAAGCTGTCCTGCCGATCAAGCTCGGCCTCTCTTTCCTCGTATATGCGCACTCGAGGTGAGTCATGAATAATGTCACAGGGCAAGATTGCCTCTGCGCCATATACCATAAAAAATGGTGTGAATCCGGTAGTATGGTTAGGCGTTGTCCGCAGCCCCCAGAGTACGGAGTCGAGCTCCTTGACCAAGTGCGTGTCAGATTTAGTAAGTGACCGCACTAGTCTGGGTTTAATGCCGCTCATTATTAGACCATTTGCTCGTTCCACTTGACCGTTGGTTTGAGGGTGATAGACTGAAGCGTAGTCGAGCTTGATGCCCATATTTTTGCACCATGACTTGACCTCGTCGGCTGTGAAGTTTGTGCCGTTGTCGGTGATGATGCTGTGGGGGACTCCGTAGCGGTGTACTACCCCGGATATAAAGTCTATCACTGGTCCGGACTCTGCCGTTTTGACCGGTTTGGCCTCTATCCATTTGGTGAATTTATCCACCATGACCAATAGGTATCTTTGCTTGTGGGTTCCCCTTTAGGGTCCAACCATATCAAGCCCCTGCATCATGAACGGCGGTGTAATGGGTATAGTTTTGAGGGCGGTGGGCGGCATGTGGCTCTAATTAGCAAAGAGCTGACAGCCGACGCATTTCTGGACTAAGTCCTGAGCATCTGCCCGGGCCGTCGGCCAATAAAATCCTGTACAGAATGCCTTTCCTACAAGGGCCCGGGCTGCTGCGTGGTGTCCGCCTAGTCCGGCGTGAATTTCCGCCAGGAGGCTTCGCCCTTCCTCTTCGGAGATACACCTTTGAAGGACTCCGGTTGTACTTTTCTTATAAAGTTCTCCCTCATGGACCTTGTAGGCTTTCGATCACGGACTATGCAGCGGGCCTCGTTTTGGTCTTCGGGAGTTCCGCCAAGGTGTAGGCTAGGAAAGGTTCTACATCCACGGGTGATTACTGCCATTATAACATGGGCTGAGGGTGTTATGTCATCGGCTGAATCACCGATTGCGCGGTTTTTTCCGGTTTGTCACTTCGGACTCCTCTTCCCATAGTACGGATGGCTTGAAGAGCCGCTCCAGAAGATATTTGAGGACAGCATCACGTTGCGCACCGATGCGTGCAAGACGTCGGCCGCTTGGTTATTGTCTCGGGCTATTTGATGGAATTCAAGTCCTTCAAACCGAGCTGACATTTTTAGGACAGCGTTGCGATATGCTGCCATTTTCGGATCCTTGGCATCAAAGTCTCCATTTATTTGGGATATTGCAAGGTTTGAATCACAAGCACCTCTAGGCGTTGAATGCCCATGGAGATCGCCATCCGGAGACCATGTAACAGGCCTCAGATTCGGCTGCATTGTTGGAGTCCGTGTACATTATTTGAAGTACATACTGGACTGTATCTCCGGTTGGGGACGTCAATACGACGCCAGCCCGCAGTCCGGCCTACATTTTAGAGCCGTCGAAATGCATAGTCCAGTTGGAGTATGCGCCGTACTCTTTAGGGAGTTCGGCTTCGGTCCATTCGGCGACGAAGTCAGCCAAAACTTGTGACTTTATAGTTCGCCGAGGTTTGTAAGTTATATCGAATGGTAAGAGCTCAATGGCCCATTTTGCAATCCTGCCCGTTGCGTCGCGGTTATTTATAATGTCATTGAGTGGTACTTCAGAGGCCACTGTTATCGAACACTCTTGAAAGTAGTGCCGGAGCTTCCGGGACGCCATGAACACCGCATATGCTATCTTCTGATAGTGCGGGCAACGGGATTTGCAGGGGGTTAACACAGTGGATACATAATACACTGGTTTTTGCAGAGGGAATTTGTGCCCTTCTGTCTCTCGTTCGACGACGAGGACCGCGCTTACAACTTGATGCGTTGCTGTGATGTATAATAACATTGGTTCGCCCAGGTTGGGCGCAGCTAGGACCGGATTTGTTGCCAATATGGCCTTTATTTCTTCGAGTCCGATCGTGGCGGCATCCGTCCACTCGAAGTGTTCGGTGCGCCTAAAGAGGCAATATAAGGGCAACGCCTTTTCTCCTAGGCGGGAGATAAAGCGGCTTAGAGCTGCCACGCATCCTGTTAATTTTTGTGTTTGTTTGAGGTCTTTTGGAATGTCCAACTGTGACAGAGCTTGGATTTTAGCCGGGTTTGCTTTGATTCCTCTACCGGACACGATGAAGCCCAGCAGCTTTCCGGCTGGTACGCCGAAAACACATTTTTCCAGATTCAACTTGATGTCGTATGCTCTGAGGTTGTCGAACGTGAGCCTCAAATCGTCTACTAGAGTTTCGACGTGTTTTGTTTTGACGACTATGTCGCTCACGATGCCTCGACTGTTTTGCCGATCTGGGTAGCCAGACATGTTTGAATCATGCGCTGATATGTTGCGCCGGCGTTTTTAAGTCCGAAGGGCATCATGTTGAAGCAGAATGGTCCGTAAGGGGTGATGAATGCCGTGGCGGCTTGGTATGCTTCTGCCATCTTGATTTGATGGTAGCCAGAGTATGCATCGAGGAAACACAATGAATCATGCCCCGCGGTAGCGTCAATAATTTGGTCGATGCGGGGGAGAGGGAAGGGATCCTTTGGGCAAGCCTTATTGAGGTCTTTAAAATCGACACAGAGGCGCCAGGATTTGTCCTTCTTTGGTACCATTACCAGATTTGCTAGCCAGTCCGGATGTTTGATATCTCTGATGAATCCGGCTTCCAATAGTTTGGCTAGCTCTTCTCCCATTGCCTGTCTTTTGGGTTCGGAAAATCGTCGAAGAGCCTGTTTGACTGGCTTAAATCCCTTTAGGATGTTTAGGCTTTGTTCTGCCAATCTGCGTGGGATTCCGGGCATATCCCAAGGATGCCAGGCGAAAATGTCCCAATTTTCCCGAAGGAATTCGCGTAGTGCGGCGTCTACTTCGGGGTTCAATTGTGCCCCAATGGAGGCCGTCTTTGTTGGGTCCGTTGGATGGACCTGGAATTTTGTTATTTCATCTGCCGGTTTGAAGGAGGTGGACTTGGATCTTTTATCGAGTATCACATCGCCCTCGTTCACCGTGGAACGCAAAGACGGTGAGTTCTTCTCGCCGCTAAGGCTTTGAGATAGTGCCTCGAGGGCTAGTGCGACTGTCTTGTTTTCGGCGCTGAGTGCTATGTCCAGATCACTAACGAGAGTGATTATTCCGCTGGGCCCAGGCATTTTGAGCTTCATGTACCCGTAATGAGGTACCGCTTGAAAAATTGTGAATGCCTCTCGTCCTAATATGGCGTGATGTCCGCTGCTGAACAGGGCCACTTGGAACGTGACTTCTTCGGATCTGTAATTGTCCAGCGAGCCGAACACCACATCGAGTGTGATTTTTCTAGTGCAGCGCGCTTCCCGGCTGGGGATTATTCCTCTGAAGGTTGTGCTGCTTCGCTCAATACGGCTCCAATCGATTTCCATTTTTCGCAGAGTTTCCTTGTAAATGAGGTTTAGTCCGCTGCCGCCATCCATGAGGACTTTTGTCAGCCGAAAGCCGTCCACTATGGGACTAAGTACCAAAGGTACCGGTGCTCGCTGTTCGAATTTAGGCTCGTCGTTGGCGTTGAAGGTAATAGCTGTGTCGCTCCATGGATTTCTGTTGCTACTTGGTAGACTTCGCGTAGTCTCATGGATTGTTTGCTTTTCGCATATTGTTTGATGCGAAGGTCTCAAGACTGTTGATACTGATCGGTATTGTTGGAGTGGTTTCGAGCTAGAAGCTCCTCGCCACTTTTGGCCACCGCCGTAATATCCAACATGCTCAAGGCTATGTGTTGGGACGGCTCCTCTCAGATTATGAAACTTACAGGTCCATTGAGCCATCCCTCCAAGACGGTTCCGCGTCCCTTATTGGGTTTTTGCTTTTTTTTTTGCATCTTGGGCCCGAGCGTGAGGTACCCTTTTGTTGCGGATCGGGTTGGGGCGGATTATCCCGTAACTAGTTTTCGGTTTTCCGGAAACTTCCATCGCGACAAGATTTCAGATTATGGACGCCAGATCGGCAAAACTTGTAATTTTGCAACAATCGATGGCGCTCAATATTCCTTGTCCGTGCAATTATTGCGAAGATTGAGATTATGTTTTCCTCTCAGCAGTCCTTTATCCCGCCCATAACCAGGAGGAATCGCCCAAGAATGGTGTATTGTTTCAGCGGGCTCTTGCCGTATTAGAGATAGATCGCATATGTCTGGGCGGGTGGGTGGACTAAAGTCCGGATCCCTGCCCATCTTGGGGCTCAAAGGCCGAGGAGTTTCTGAATTTGGAAGCTTGGTTTGCTGGACACAATCCAGCGAGTCCGGAGCGATGCATGGTTTTAAGTTCCATGCTCGATCGAAGTCCGTCCCTCCGCGGAAATCCGGCATGGAGGGTTCGGGAATCCGGACATGAATAGTTTTCAACACAGCGAAGAGTTGCAGATTGCTCCTCTACCACCGCGACGTGGTGGGTGGCACGGGAGAGTTAAGCTCTCTCGGATCAGTTTTAAGCCCAATCTGGTTGTAGTCCGAGCGACTCCTGGCGGCGGCGATGCGATCCAAGAGCTCGTTAATGATGAGAGCTCTATTGATCCAACTGCTCAAAGAACTTTCGGCTGACGCGAAGATTGCTTCTGACGACTTGAGAAGTCATTGTCGAAGCGGCGGCCGGACAGGCGGTCATAAGGAAACCACCTAGCCGGATAGTTTGGCCGGCGGCCAAGGCCCCTTCGGCGAAAACACCGTCTTTGAAGACGGGTGGAGGCATCCGCCCTATCGGTGACGACACAGAGGAACTCTCAATGAAAGCACCAATGTCGGTGTCAAAACTGGCGGATCTCAGGTAGGGGGTCCCGAACAGTGCGTCTAGGCGGATGGTTACAGGAGACGAGGGACACGATGTTTTTACCCAGGTTCGGGCCCTCTTGATGGAGGTAAAACCCTACATCCTGCTTGATTAATATTGATGATATGGGTAGTACAAGAGTAGATCTACCACGAGATCAAGGAGGCTAAACCCTAAAGCTAGCCTATGGTATGATTGTTGTAATGTATGTTGTGTCCTACGGACTAAAGCCCTCCGGTTTATATAGACACCGGAGAGGGCTAGGGTTACACAGAGTCGGTTACAATGGTAGGAGATCTACATATCCGTATCGCCAAGCTTGCCTTCCACGCCAAGGAAAGTCCCATCCAGACATGGGACGGAGTCTTCAATCTTGTATCTTCGTAGTCTTGGAGTCCGACGAACGATGATAGTCCGGCTGTCCGGACACCCCCTAGTCCAGGACTCCCTCACAAGGCGCACATCGGGTGCTCCTCCAATGGAGGACGCCGACAGGTTGTCCGCCACCAGATCTGAGGTGGAGAGCGCCATGAATCACAGGCGCCACCGGACAGTTCTTCGTGACGCATGCTTCTCACTCGAGGCGTTAAATGCCTTTAATTCGGGTGATGCGCACCTCCGTGTTGCTCAAGATGGTCTAGCCAGAGCCACGGAGCAGTATGTGAAAGACATACAGGTGAGGAATTTTGACAGTTATATATGCCAGTAACCCCCGAGACTTAAAATAGTTAGAATAACTGATTTAAGGATCATTTGTTATGCAGGATCTTACGAAGAAGAATACCCACCTGTCCCAGGAGCTTCATGAGTGCAAGGCCCAACTTGAGGCCGCACTGGCCGCAGCAGGGGGAGCCACAGAGACCCCCTCTGGTAATACATACTTCGAAAGATAAGTAGTTTGTGGAGTGCGCCGTGTGTATAAGTCTGACAATAATATTGCAGATGGCGCCGGACTAGATCCGGACGAGCAACAGCTACTACGCCAGCTGAAGGCCTGTGAGAAGGTGCTTATGAGGGTGTAGCAAGAGAGGAACAAACTCCAAGATGCCAACACCCAGCTGGGCGAGGAACTAAAAGATGTTCGGGCCCAGCTGTCTGACTCCGTGAAGGAGAATCGGCGGCTTCGTCGCGGCATTTATAGTAAGTGCTTGAGCAAACTTTTGACAAAGAAGAGTTCGGCAAGGAAGTCGATTAACAGAAATATATCTGCAGGTGTGCTCACAGGTCGTCCTGCGGAGGAAATGCCCAGTTCAATGGGTGACCTACTTCCCGAGCTGCTGCAACTGCACGAACGAGTTCGGCAGGTGATGAGCGGCGTCGCCCAGGCCTTGTGGCCATTCATCTCCCTACCCGAAGGTCTTGGAGAGCTTGTGGAGAGGCTTCAGGGGGCACGGCGGCGCTTCCGGCTATGGAAGATATCGGCATGCCGTCAAGGTGCCAGGGAGGCCTGGGCCATGGTGAAGACGCGGTACTCGAAGGCTGACCCAAACCACATGGCCGAAGTCGGACCTGTGGGGCCTGATGGGAAGGAGATCCCTGTGAGCTTAGTGTACGACCAAGTAGAGTTGGCCGCAAAGTATTCACAGCGGGACAGTAAACTAGACAGTTTATTAGATGGTATCGAAGAGGAATACCATCAGTCAGCTTGACTATGTAATTTGAAATGACATGAAAAATGCCTTCTAGCCGGATTGTAGATCGCTTGTCATTGCGGACCTTTTCGCTTCAACCTCGGGACCCGACGATACCGAGGTGTCCGAATACCCTCACGGTTATATAAAACCGGGGCATGCGTGGAGACCAAAGCGTAGGGGTCATTAGTGCTTTATCGCATAAGTGCCCAACTAGTTATGTTATATTACATGGTTAGTAAGAAACATCTTCCAGGAGAATAGTTCCGTTAGGGGTTCCTTTCTTGGGAGGCATGCCCTAAAGTGCATGTCCGGACTGTGAAAAAGCGAAAAACATCCGGGGCAGATAAGTAAATAGATAAGAAATCGTCTTTCAATTCACCGACCGAATATTCCCTTAAGAATGCTAGCTTTGGCTTCACCCACCGAGGTACACATCCGTCGACCCGCAAGAATAATCAAGAGGTGATCCTTTACCTCCTAGCCGAACAATCGGGAACTTAGGGGTAAGCACAGGAGCCAGGCAACCCAGCTTGGCCAAAACTTAAGTCATATCGATGCATATAATGGTGAATAAAAGGTACATGCGGAAGTGTGACACATGTGTTGGGTACTCGTATAAATAAGCTTCTGTTAAAGAAGCCCCCAGGTATAATGAGTGCGGATAGCAAGTCAAGTGTGTGCGAATAATGCGCAGACGAGCCACCGAAGGCCCGTGAGAGAAAAAAAGGAAAAAAAGAGAGGGGGAAAATAAAAGACAGTTAAAGTATAAAATATAGACGGGGGAGGGAGACGAACTCAGAGTCCGGCACTAGGCGTAGAATCTACGGAGATGGGCTGCATTCCATGGATTTGGCTCGAGTCGGTTATCCGATGCATTTCACAGACGGTACGCTCCGCCAGTCAGGACCTGGTCGATGATGAAGGGACCTTCCCATTTGGGCTTGAGCTTGTCCTTTTTCTTGTCCGGCAGGCGTAGAACTAGTTCGCCAACATTGTATTGGCCCGTACTTCTCTGCTTTGATATCTTCGAGCCTGCTGTTGATAGAATGCGGAACGAGCTTTTGCCATGTCACGCTCCTCTTCTAAGGCGTCCAAACTGTCTTGCCGATCCATCTCGGCTTCTCTTTCTTCGTACATGCGCACACGAGGTGAGTCATGAATTATGTCGCAGGGCAAAACTGCCTCTGCACCGTATACCATAAAAAATGGTGTGAATCCGGTAGTGCGGTTTGGCGTGGTCCGCAGCCCCCAGAGTACGGAGTCGAGCTCCTCTACCCAGTGCGTGTTAGATTCCTTAAGGGACCGCACTAGTCTGGGTTTGATGCCGCTCATGATTAGACCATTTGCTCGTTCGACTTGACCGTTAGTTTGAGGGTGGTAGACTGAAGCATAGCTGAGCTTGATGCCCATGTTTTTGCACCAGAGTTTAACCTCGTCGGCCGTGAAGTTCGTGCTGTTATTAGTGATGATGCTATGGGGGACGCCGTAACGGTGTACTACCCCAAATATGAAGTCTATCACAGGTCCGGATTCGGCCGTTTTAACTGGCTTGGCCTCTATCCATTTGGTGAATTTGTCCACCATGACCAATAGGTATTTTTGCTTGTGGGTTCCCCCTTTAAGGGGTCCAACCATGTCAAGCCCCCAGACCGCGAACGGCTAGGTGATGGGTATAGTTTTGAGGGCGGTGGGTGGCATGTGTCTTTGATTAGCAAAGAGCTGGCAACCGACACATCGTTGGACTAAGTCCTGAGCATCTGCCCGGGTCGTCGGCCGATAAAATCCTGTACGGAAGGCCTTGCCTACAAGGGCCCGGGCTGCGGCGTGGTGCCCGCCGAGTCCGGCATGAACTTCAGCCAGAAGATTTCGCCCTTCCTCTTCGGAGATGCACCTTTGAAGGACTCCGGTTGTGCTTTTCTTATAAAGCTCTCCCTCATGGACCTTGTAGGCTTTAGATCGCCGCACTATGCAGCGGGCCTCGTTTTGGTCTTCGGGAAGTTCCTGCCTGATTAAGTAGGCTAGGAATGGTTCCGTCCACGGGGCAATGACTGCCATTATTTCGTGGGCTGAAGGTGTTATTTCATTGGCGGAGCCACCGATTGTGTCAGGGTGTTCGGTGTTGGGCGGTGCGGTTGGTTCCGGGTTGCTGTTTCCGGACTCCCCTTCCCATAATACGGATGGCTTGAAAAGCCGCTCCAGGAAGATGTTGGGAGGGACGGCGTCGCGCTTTGCGCCGATGCATGCCAACACGTCGGCCGCCTGGTTATTATCCCGGGCTATATGGTGGAATTCGAGTCCTTCGAACCGAGCTGACATTTTTAAGACGGCGTTACGGTAGGCTGCCATTTTCGGATCCTTGGCGTCAAAGTCTCCATTTATTTGGGATATTGCAAGGTTTGAATCCTCATGACCTCTAGGCATTGAATGCCCATGGAGATTGCCATCCGAAACCATGTAGAAGGGCCTCGATTCGCTGCATTGTTGGAGTCCGTGTACATTATCTCGAGTACGTATTAATCGTGGTCTCCGGTTGGGGACATCAGACGACGCTAGCCCCTGTGCCGCCAACATTTTGGAGCCGTCAAGTGCATGATCCAATTGAGTATGCACTGCATTTTAGGGAGTTCGGCTTCGGTCCATTTAGCAATGAAGTCGGCCAAAACTTGCGACTTGATAGCTCGCCGTGGTTTGTAGGTTATGTCGAATGGTAGGAGCTCAATGGCCCATTTTGCAATCCTGCCAGTCGCGCCGCGGTTGTTTATAATGTCGTTAAGAGGTACTTCGGAGGCTACTATTATCGAACACTCTTGGAAGTAGTGTCACAGTTTCCGAGATGCCATGAACACCGCCTACGCTATCTTTTGATAATGTGGATACCGGGACTTGCATGGAGTTAGAACAATGGATACGTAGTACACCGGTTTTTGAAGAGGGAATTTGTGTCCTTCCGTTTCTCGTTCGACGACGAGCACCACGCTTACAACTTGATGTGTTGCCGCGATATATAATAACATTGGTTCGCCCAAGTTGGGCGCGGCCAGGACCGGATTTGTTGCCAATATGGTTTTATTTCTTCGAGTCCGCCGTATGCATCCGTCCATTCAAGTGTTTGGTGCGCGGAGGAGGCGATAAAGGGTAATGCCTTTTCTCCAAGTTGGAGATGAAGCGGCTTAGAGCCGCCACGATCCAAATCAATTTTGTATTTGCTTGAGGTCTTTTGGGATATCCAATTGTGATAGAGCTTGGATCTTGGCTGGGGTTGCTTCAATTCCTCTACCGGATACAATGAAGCCCAAGAGCTTTCCGGCTGGTACGCCGAAAATGCATTTTTTCGGGTTGAGCTTCATGTCATATGCTCGGAGGTTGTCAAATGTGAGCCTCAAATCGTCTACTAGAGTTTCGACGTGTTTAGACTTGACGACCACATCGTCTACGTATGCCTCCACTGTTTTGCCGATCTGGGTTGCCAGACATGTCTGAATCATGCGCTGATATGTTGCGCCGGCGTTTTTGAGCCCGAAGGGCATTGTGTTGAAGCAGAATGGTCCGTATGGAGTAATGAATGCCATTGCGGCTTGGTCTGGCTCCGCCATCTTGATTTGATGGTAGCCGGAGTATGCATCGAGGAAGCACAATGAATCGTGCCCTGCGGTAGCATCGATAATTTGATCGATGCGGGGAAGGGGGAAAGGATCCTCTGGACAAGCCTTGTTAAGGTCCTTGAAATCGACACACAGGCGCCAGGATTTGTCCTTCTTTGGTACCATTACCAGGTTTGCTAGCCAGTCCGGATGTTTTATGTCTCTGATGAATCGGGCTTCTAATAGTTTGGCTAGCTCCTCTCCCATTGCCTGTCTTTTGGGTTCGGAAAAGTGCCGAAGAGCCTGTTTGACTGGCTTGAACCCTTTTAGGATATTTAGGCTGTGCTCTGCCAACCTGCGTGGGATTCCTGGCATGTCTGAAGGGTGCCAGGCAAAGATGTCCCAATTTTCCCAAAGGAATTCTTGTAGTGCGGTGTCTACATCAGGGTTTAATTGTGCCCCAATGGAGGCCGTCTTTGTGGGGTCCGTTGGATGGACTTGGAATTTGACTATTTTGTCCGCTGGCTTAAAAGAGGTGGACTTGGATCTCTTATCGAGTATCACATCATCCCTGTTCACCATGGAGCGCAGCGCAGTGAGTTCCTTGGCCGCGAGGGCTTCGGATAGTGCCTCTAGGGCTAGTGCGGCTGTCTTATTTTCGGCGCGGAGTGCTATGTCCGGATCACTAGCAAGAGTGATGATTCCGTTGGGCCCGGGCATTTTGAGCTTCATGTACCCGTAATGGGGTATAGCTTGAAAAATTGTGAATGCCTCTCGCCCTAATAAAGCGTGATATCCGCTGCTGAATGGGGCCACTTGGAACGTAACCTCCTCGGACTCAGAATTGTCCGTGAAATAACACCACATCCAATGTAATTTTTCCCTGTCAAAGATACTTCCCGACTAGGATTATTCCTCTAAAGGTTGTGCTGCTTCGCTCAATGCGGCTCCATCTATTTCCATTTTTCAAGGGTTTCTCGTAGATGAGGTTTAATCCGCTGCCGCCATCCATGAGTACCTTAGTAAGGCGTAAAGCCGCCCACTATTGGACCGAGGACCAATGCGGCCGGTGCTCGGGCTGTTCGAATTTAGGTTCACATTGGCGTTAAAGGTAATAGCCGTGTCGCTCCATGGATTTATTGTTGCTACTTGGTAGACTTCGCGAGGTCATGGAGTGTTCGCTTCGCATATTATTTGATGCAAAAGTCTCGAAGACTGTTAATACCGTACTACTACTGCTAGGCTGGTTCTCTGGGGCTAGAAGCTCTTCGCCACTTTTGGCCACCTGCCGTAGTACCCAACATGCTCGAAGGCTATGTGTTGGAGTGGTGCCCTCTGTACTATGGATTTTGCAGGGTCCGCTGAGCCATCCCTCCAGTATGGTTCCGTGCCCTTTAGGGGTTTTTCGCTTTTTGGTTTTTAACCCAGGTGCCTGAATATGATGCATCCTTTTATTTCGGACTAGGGTTGTGTTCCGAGCCGGATTGTCCCAAAATTTGGTTTCGGTTTTCCAGGCACTCTCCATTGCACAAGATTTCAGATTATGGACGCCAAGTCGGCGAAGCGTGTAATTTCACGACGACTTATGGCGTTCATGATTCCCTTGTCCGTGCAATTGTTGCAGAAGATTGAGATTGCGCTTTCCTCACGGCAGTCCTTTGTCCTGTCCATAACTAGGAGCAATCTGGCCCAGTAATTATGTACTGTTTCAGCGGGCTCTTGCCGGATTTGAGATAGATCGCTTGTGTTTGGGTGGGCGGGTGGAATTAAATTTGGAACCCCGTCCAATCTAAGACTCAAGGGCCGAAAAGTTTCCGAACTTGGAAGCTTGGATTGCTGGATGTTGTCTAACGAATCTGGCCCGCTGCCTGTCTTTAGGTTCAGTGCTTGATTGACGTCCGTCCCTCCGAGGGAATCCGGCATGGAGGGGTCGGGAATTCGGACATAGCTCGTCCTTAATGTAGAAGAAGAGTCGCCGTGCTGTTCCTCCACCACAGCAACGTGGTGGGTAGCCTGGGGAGAGTTGATCTCTCTCAGATCGGTCTTAGGCCCAATCTAATCATAGTCTATAGCGACTCCCAGGGCAGCGATGCGATCCAAGAGCTCGTTTACGGAGGAGAGCTCCATCGGATCTAGCTGCTCGGCGAGTTTCGAGTTGACGTGAAGATCGCTTTTGATGACCCGAGAGGTCATCGTCAACGCGGCGGCCGAACAGGCGGTCATAAGAAAACCACCTAGCCGGATAGTTTGGCCAGTGGCCGAAGCTCCTTTGGCAACGGTACCGTCTTTAAATATGGGACGAGGCATCCTTCCTGATTGCGACGGCACAGAGGAACTCTCAATGAAAGCACCAATGTCGGTGTCAAAACCGGTGGATCTTGGGTAGGGGGTCCCGAACTGTGCGTCTAGGCGGATGGTAACAGGAGACAAGGGACATGATGTTTTTACCCAGGTTCGGGCCCTCTCGATGGAGGTAAAACCCTACTCCTGCTTGATTGATATTGATGATATGGGTAGTACAAGAGTAGATCTACCACGAGATCAAGGAGGCTAAACCCTAGAAGCTAGCCTATGGTATGATTGTTGTTCGTCCTACGGACTAAAACCCTCCAGTTTATATAGACACCGGAGAGGGCTAGGGTTACACAGAGTCGGTTACAATGGTAGGAGATCTACATATCCGTATTGCCAAGCTTGCCTTCCACGCCAAGGAAAGTCCCATCCGGACACGGGACGAAGTCTTCAATCTTGTATCTTCATAGTCTTGGAGTCCGGCCAATGATGATAGTTCGGCTATCCGGACACCCCCTAGTCCAGGACTCCCTCACCTACTCTCTTCAAAGATGCCCGTAAGTTTGTCTTGTCTTGTGATGAATGTCAAAGAATTGGTAATATTAGTAGACATCAAGAAATGCCTATGAATTATTCTCTTGTTATTGAACCATTTGATGTTTGGGGCTTTGACTATATGGGACCTTTTCCTGCCTCTAATAGTTATACACATATTTTAGTTGCTGTTGATTACGTTACTAAGTGGGTAGAAGGTATTCCAAATAGTAGTGCTGATCATAACACCTCTATTAAGATGCTTAAAGAAGTTATTTTTCCGAGGTTTGGTGTCCCTAGATACTTAATGACCGATGGTGGTTCACATTTTATTCATGGTACTTTTCATAAAATGCTTGCTAAGTATGATGTTAATCATAGAATTGCATCTCCATATCACCTACAGTCTAGTGGTCAAGTAGAACTTAGCAATAGAGAGCTCAAATTAATTTTGCAAAAGACTGTTAATAGGTCTAGAAAGAATTGGTCCAAGAAACTTGATGATGCATTATGGGCCTATAGAACTGCATATAAAAATCCTATGGGTATGTCTCCATATAAAATGGTTTATGGAAAAGCATGTCATTTACCTATCGAACTTGAACATAAGGCATATTGGGCTATTAAAGAGCTCAACTATGATTTCAAACTTGCCAGTGAGAAGAGGTTATTTGACATTAGCTCACTTGATGAATGGAGAACCCAGACTTATGAGAATGCCAAGCTGTTTAAAGAAAAAGTTAAAACATGGCATGACAAAAGGATACAAAGGCGTGAGTTTAACATAGGTGATTATGTGTTGCTATTCAACTCTTGTTTAAGATTTTTTGCAAGAAATCTTCTCTCTAAATGGGAAGGTCCTTACGTTATCGAGGAGGTCTATCATTCCGGTGCCATAAAAATCAACAACTTCGAAGGCACAAATCCGAAGGTGGTGAACAGTCAAAGAATCAAACATTACATCTCAGGTAACCCAATAAATGTTGAAACTAATATTATTGAAACCGTAACCCCGGAGGAATACATAAGAGACACTTTCCAGAATGTTTCAGACTCCGAAAAGGAATAGGTATGTGGTACGGTAAGTAAACTGACTCCAAAACAGTTCTAATAGCAATTTTTCTCCGTTTTGGAATATTTAAGAAAATAGGAAAATAAGAAGTAGTCCGGGAAGGACAGAAGGCCTCCACGAGGGTGGAGGGCGCGCCCACCCCTACTGGGCGTGCCCCCTGCCTCGTGGGCACCTCGTGTGCTCTCCGGACTCCGTTTTCTTACACGATACTTCTTTTGGATGGTAAAAATTCATTATATAATCTCCCAAAGGTTTTGACCACCGTATCACGCAAAATTCTTCTGTCTTTGTTTCGAGCTATTTCTGTTACAGATTTAGAGCAAGATGTCTTCTCAAGAGTCAGTCAGGGAGAGTTGGGTGTCCCACCCGACGCCAGGTCCAGGAGCAAACAGCGATGCTTATAACTTTGGGCCATCAACGGAGGATGAGATGGAGGCCGACTTGGAAAGGATAGATGCCATGGAGGAGGATCAAGAAGTTACCTCTCGCTTCCAAGGAGGATTCATGATGGGGGAACTACAGAGCTCAGCTATTCCAAACTCGGTCATCCCTTCCAATGTTAAATTTCTTTCTTATGAAAATATGAAAAAGAGTGTCACTTGTTCTCCAGAAGCTATGCAGCATCCTTGGGTAAAAGGAGCTTTAGCCATCACGGGCAAGATTCGCAAGGAAAATATGGACCTCGAGCAACAAGTCAATAAGCTCGAGGAGGAGAATCGTATCCCGAGGGGCATCATCGCCAAGAAGATCACAACACCAACTCTGAAGAAGGAGACATAATCACATGGGTGTGGGCACTCCCCTTGGCAACTGCCAAGCTTGGGGGAGATGCCCCGGTATCATATCGCCATCACACTCCTATCTTTACTGTTTTTCTTAGTTCGATTCTTTTGGTAATATCTTGATCTAGTAGAATAAAGTTTTGGTATGATTTAGTTTTGAGTTTTGCTTTGTGATCCTTCTATGTAATCGAGTCTATGAGCTATATATAATAAAGATTAGTGTTGAGTCAAGGGCTTTGCTATCTTCCTATGATCTTAAGAAAATAGAAAGATTAAAAAGAAATAAAAGAGTTAATATTGACCTTATGGATAGTAATGACTTCACACATTAAGAGTATGAGGCTTAAAAGTTGTTGGGAGTTAGCAAACATAGTTTTGGTCATCGTTGCAATTAATAGGAAGTAATAAAGAAAGAGAGGTTCTCACATATAAATATACTATCTTGGACATCTTTTATGATTGTGAGCACTCATTAAAGTATGACATGTTAAAGAGTTGATGTTGGACAAGGAAGACAATGTAATGGGTTATGTTTTCTCACATCTGAGTTATAGTATATTGTCATGGATCGTCCAACATGTTGAGATTGCCTTTCCCCCTCGTGCTAGCCAAATTCCTTGCACCAAGTAGAGATACTACTTGTGCTTCCAAATATCCTTAAACCCAGTTTTTGCCATGAGAGTCCACCATACCTACCTATGGATTGAGTAAGATCCTTCAAGTAAGTTGTCATGTTGCAAGCAATAAAAATTGCTCTCTAAATATGTACTACTTATTAGTGCGGAGAAAATAGGCTTTATACGATCGTGTGATATGAAAGTAAAAAAGCGACGGGCTACATAATAAAGGTTCATATCACAAGTGGCAATATAAAGTGATGTTCTTTTGCATTAAGATTTTGTGCATCCAACCCTAAAAGCACATGACAACCTCTGCTTCCCTCTATGAAGGGCCTATCTTTTACTTTATATCTTTTACATTATGCAAGAGTCAAGGTGATCCTCACCTTTCCCTTTTTCATTTTATCCTTTGGCAAGCACGTCGTGTTGGAAAGATCCTGATATATATATATATATATCCAATTGGATGTAAGTTAGCATGAACTACAATTGTTGACATTACCCTTGAGGTAAGACGTTGGGAGGCAACACTATAAGCCCCTATCTTTCTCTGTGTCCGATTAAAACTCCAGAACCATAAGTACTGCGTGAGTGTTAGCAATTGTAGAAGACTATATGATAGTTGAGTATGTGGACTTGCTGAAAAGCTCTATTCTTGACTCTTTCCGATGTTATGATAAATTGCAATTGCTTCAATGACTGAGATTATAGTTTGTTAGTTCTCAATGAAGTTTCTGAACCATACTTGACATTGTGAATAGATTGTTACTTGAGCATAAGAAATCATATGACAAAATCTATATATGTTGTTGTTATAAGAATGATCATGATGCCCTCATGTCCGTATTTTAATTTTATCGACACCTCTATCTCTAAACATGTGGACATATTTTTCGATATCGGCTTCCGCTTGAGGACAAGCGAGGTCTAAGCTTGGGGAAGTTGATACGTCCATTTTGCATCAAACTTTTATATCGATATTTATTGCATTATGGGATGTTATTACACGTTATGTCACAATACTTATGGCTATTCTCTCTTATTTTACAAGGTTTATCATGCAGAGGGAGAATGCCGTCAGCTGGGATTCTGGGCTAGAAAAGGAGCAAATATTGGAAACCTATTCTGCACAGCTCCAAAAGTCCTGAAACTGCACGAAAGTAATTTTTGGAATTAATAAGAATTATTGAGCGAAAGAAGTGCCAGAGGGGGCCCACACCCGGGCCACGAGGGTGGGGGGCGCGCCCACCCCTATTGGGCGCGCCCCTGCCTCGTGGGCCCCTGGTGGCCCTCCGGTGCCCCTCTTCTACTATATGAAGTCTTTTACCCTGGAAAAAATCATAAGCAAGCTTACGAGACAAAACTCTGCCGCCACGAGGCGGAACCAATCTAGGGCTTCGACAGAGCTATTCTGTCAGGGAAACTTCCCTCCGGGAGGCAGAAATCATCACCATCGTCATCACCAACGATCCTCTCATGGGGGGGGGGTCAATCTCCATCAACATCTTCACCAGCACCATCTCCTCTCAAACCTTAGTTCATCTCTTGTACCCAATCTTTGTACCCAAACCTCAGATTGGTACCTATGGGTTGCTAGTAGTGTTGATTACTCCTTGTAGTTGATGCTAGTTGGTTTATCCGGTGGAGGATTATTTGTTCAGATACTTAATGCATATTAATACTCCTCTGATCATGAACATGAATATGCTTTGTGAGTAGTTACGTTTGTTCCTGAGGACATGGGTGAAGTCTTGCTATTGGTAGTCCTGTAAATTTGGTATTCGTTCGACATTTTGATGAGATGCATGTTGTCTCTCCTCTATTGGTGTTATGTGAACGTCCACTACATGACACTTCACCATTATTTGGGCCTAGAGGAAGGCATTCGGAAGTAATAAGTGGATGATGGGTTGTTAGAGTGACAGAAGCTTAAACCCTAGTTTATGCATTGCTTCGTAAGGGGCCGATTTGGATCCACTAGTTTCATGCTATGGTTAGGTTTACCTTAATACTTATTTTGTAGTTGCGGATGCTTGCAATAAGGGTTAATCATAAGTGGGATGATTGTCCAAGAAAGGTCAGTACCCAAGCACCGGTCCACCCACATATCAAATTATCAAAGTAACGAACGCGAATCATATGAGCATGATGAAAACTAGCTTGACGATAATTCCCATGTGTCCTCGGGAGCGCTTTTCTCATTATAAGAACTTGTCCAGGCTTGTCCTTTGCTACAAAAAGGATTGGGCCACCTTGCGGCACCTTATTTACTTTCATTGCTTGTTACCCGTTACAAATTATCTTATCACAAAACTATCTGTTACCTATAATTTCAGTGCTTGCAGAGAATACCTTACTGAAAACCGCTTGTCATTTCCTTCTGCTCCTCGTTGGGTTCGACACTCTTACTTATCGAAAGGACTACGATAGATCCCCTATACTTGTGTGTCATCACAGTGCCACAAGTATGTTGCACTACCATTACTAACTTTGCATCTTTTGGCATCAATATTATGAATATGTGTATCACTACGATCCAGATTCAATAAACCATTCACCTTGGGTGTATGACCACAGAAGGTTTTATTCATGTAAAGAGAACAAAAATTATTCTCTGACTCAAATGAATAACCGTGTCGGGGGTTGGGTGCGACATATGCCAATGGATGGCGGCCGGAGCTAGCGTTACTACCGCTCACCAGAAGCGGCACTATCGCTGGATCCTGCGGTACTACCACTCCCTTGAGCGGTACTACCGCAAGGCCCCACGGTACTACTGCTCTCTTGAGCAGTACTACCACATGCCACACACACTCAAGCATTCGAAAGCCTTCATTTCGTAGAGACAGGGGTAAACAATCGGTGCTCCAATGAAGTAAAGGAAAGGTGGTGCAAAGGAACAGATGTGTACGTGTTGATTCCACCCTAACCTTTCCGAAGCGGCCCCCTCTTAATAGTATGGCTTTCCTACGACTCAAATCGACCGAAAAGAAATGTAGAAAACCACTGTCTTTGATAGGCTCCGAGGGGAACCGAATCGTATTGTTCCTAGCCATGAGATATCTGAAATGCTCAATGCACACGATTAGTCCGCAAAAGCATTGTCATCAATCACCAAAACCACATAGGGAGACATATGCCCTTACACCCAATCATCACGTGGTGTCTCAGCACAAAGAACTTTCACAATGGTGCATACTTAGGGAGAACACTTATACCTTGAAATTTTAGTAAGGGATCATCTTATAATGCTACCGTCGTACTAAGCAAAATAAGATGCATATAAGATAAACATCACATGCAATCAAAATATGTGACATGATATGTCCATCAACATCTTGTGCCTATGATCTCCATCTCCAAACCACCGTCATGATCTCCATCGTCACGGGCTTGACACCTTGATCTTCATCGTAGCGTCGTGGTCAGCTCGCCAACTATTGCTTCTACAACTATCGCTAACGCATAGTGATAAAGTAAAGCAATTACATGGCGTTTGCATTTCATACAATAAAGCGACAACCTTAAGGCTCCTGCCAGTTGCCAATAACTTTTACAAAACATGACCATCTCATACAATAACGTATATCACATCATGTCTTGACCATATCACATTAAAACGTGCCCTGCAAAAACAAGTTAGACATCCTCTACTTTGTTTTTGCAAGTTTTACGTGGCTGCTATGGGCTGCTAGCAGGAAAACCGTTCTTAACTACGCATTCAAAACCACAATGGTGATTTATCAAGTTTGCTGTTTTAACCTTCAACAAGGACCGGCCGCAGTCAAGTTGATTCAACTAAAGTTGGAGAAACAGACACCCGCCAACCACCTTTATGCAAAACTAGTTGCATGTCTGTCGGTGGAACCGGTCTCATGAACGTGGTCATGTAAGGTTGGTCCGGGCCGCTTCATCCAACAATGCCGCTGAATCAAAATAAGACATTGGTGGTAAGAAGTATGATGATCACCGCCCACAACTCTTTGTGTTCTACTCATGCATATCATCTATGCATAGACCTGGCTCGGATGCCACTGTTGGGAAACGTAGGATGCATTTTCAAAAAAATTCCTACGCTCACGTAAGATCTATCTAGGAGATGCATAGTAACGAGAGGGGAGAGTGTGTCCACGTACCCTCGTAGACGGAAAGCCGAAGCGTTTGACAACGCGATTGGTGTAGTCAAACTTCTTCTCATTCCGACCGATCAAGCACCGAATGTACGTCACCTCGGAGTTCTTCACACATTCAGCTCGATGACGTCCCACGAACTCTTGATCTAGCAAAGTTTCCAGGGAGAGTTCCGTTAGCACGATGGCGTGGTGACGGTGATGGTGAAGTGATCCGCGTAGGGCTTTGCCTAAGCACTACGTGAGTATGACCGAAGGCATAAACTGTGGAGGGGGGCGCCGCACACGGCTAACAATCATTGGTGTATGTTCTAGCGGTGCCCCCCTCATATATATAGGTTGGAGGGGAGGAGAGGAAGCCAAGGGGGAGCCCCAAGTAGGAGGAATCCTACTTGGGCACCTCCCAATTCGGCCTCCCCCCTTCCATATTCATCCAGAGGGGTAAGGAAGGAGGAGGGAGGAGAGAAGCAAGGGGGGAGGCCCAATTGCTCCCCTTCCTTTCTCTCTTCCCCTCTTTCCTCCCCCTCCTATTTTGGCCTACATGGGGAGCACCAGCCCCTTAGGGGCTGGTATGTCCCCTTCTTGGCCCATTAGGCCCATGTAGTTGCCGGGGGGATGCCTGGAACTCCTTCCGGTGACCCGATATGTACCCGGTACCCCAAGAACACTTCCGGTGTCCGAATATCATCGTCCAATATATGAATCTTTACCTCTAGATCATTTCGAGACTCCTTGTTATGTCCGTGATCTCATCCGGGACTCTGAACAACATTCGGTCACCAAATCACATAATTCATATAATACAAAATCGTCATCGAATGTTAAGCGTGCGGACCCTACGGGTTCGAGAACTATGTAGACATGACCGAGAGACCTCTTCGGTCAATAACCAACAGCGAAAACTGGATGCTCATATTAGTTCCCACATATTCTATGAAGATATTTATCGGTCGTACCGTAATGACAACATACGTTATTCCCTTTGTCATCGGTATGTTACTTGCCCGAGATTTGATCGTGGTATCTTCATACCTAGTTCAATCTCGTTACTGGCAAGTCTCTTTACTCGTTCTGTAATACATCATCCCACAACTAACTCATTAGTCACATTGCTTGCAAGGCTTATTATGATGTGCATTACCGAGAGGGCCCAGAGATACCTCTCTGATACTCGGAGTGACAAATCCTAATCTCGATCTATGCCAACCCAACAAACACCTTCAGAGATACCTATAGAGCATCTTTATAATCACCCAGTTATGTGGTGACGTTTGATAGCACACAAGGTATTCCTCCGGTATCCGGGAGTTGCATAATCTCATAGTCGAAGGAATATGTATTTGACATGAAGAAAGCAATAGCAATAAAACTGAATGATCAACATGCTAAGCTAACGGATGGGTCTTGTCCATCACATCATTCTCCTAATGATGTGATCTCGTTCATCAAATGACAACACATGTCTATGGTTAGGAAACTTAACCATCTTTGATTAACGAGCTAGTCTAGTAGAGGCTTACAAGGGACACGGTGTTTTGTCTATGTATTCACACATGTATCAAGTTACGTGTTAATACAATTCTAGCATGAATAATAAACATTTATCATGATATAAGGAAATAACAACTTTATTATTGCCTCTAGGGCATATTTCCTTCAAGAAGAACAAGAAATCTTTTGCGGTTTTCTTTTTAATACTGCAACTAAGCATGCATGGAAAGTAAACTAACTACAGCTATTTTTTTGTTTTTCTTAAGGTTTTTCAAACACACAAGAAGAAAGCGAGAAAAAGAAATAAACTAGCATGGATAATACAATGATAAAGTATGAACACCGACAACTGGAATTAGTGTGTGAACATGAATGTAATATTGGTGAGAAATACGTACTCCCTCAAGCTTAGGCTTTTGGCCTAAGTTGGTCTAATCCCACAACTCAAAATAGCCTTCTCCGGTGTACTAAGGAGGATCCTAGGGGTTCCACTGGTTAGCAAGCTCTTGTGGATCCCACTGATAAATAGACTCCTGATATGGGTCAGGTGATGGCTCTGGCTCAAGAGCTGGGGATCGTGTCCCCTCCCAGTATGGATGAATGTTTGCGGGCAAAATGAAGTACCTTCCTGAATGAATATTGAACAAAGTAGGTGCAGGCAAGGTAATAATCTGAAAAGTATCCTCGCTAAATATCAAGTTCTAAATGAGTCTCTTTTCCTCATCATAGCGAATAAACTTATGTGCTACCATGCTTTCGCAATCTAAGTATATAGTGGGTAGCAATTTCTCCTCTTTTTTCATAATGCCTAATGGGTATCTCGGAACGTCTAGAAAGGCGTGAGGCGACGATACCTCCGAAAATAGGACCCTTTGTATGGTTGAGACTCAACCTTTTAGCAACCATAGCGCCTAAACTGGAAGTTCTATCACGAAGTAAAGCATGGTGCAAAATGGCAAGGTCAGGAGCACTAAGACCTCCACCCTCCCCGCAACCAATTAAACATCTCCCAGCAAATGATGAGTAGTAGCGCAAAACAGGAAAATGTAAACTAGCCACTCTCGCTTCTGACACCCTTCTCTTTTCCCCTATGGTAACTTCATTAATAAAATCTTTCACATCACTAGGACGTGGTTCCTCGACGCTACCCTCACAAGGAAATTTACAAACCTCACAAAAGTCATAGAGCATCATTTCCTTGTACTCATCGTATAAGTAAAAATCTACCATGGGTGGTGATCTCCTAGCATGAAAATGAAAATTTTGCACAAAAGTATTAGTGAGTAGGAGATATAGATCACACTGGTTGAGGAGGAAGTCGGTGATGCCTGCGTTCTCAGCCAAATAATAGAAATCCTCATAAATTCTGGTTGCTTGTAAGAATGCATCACATGGCCAATCACACGGCCGAATCTCCGCGGCGCGAGGAAGATTGTACTTGGTCTTCTCCTTCTCCACATTTTCCTTTTCCTTCGAACCCCGACTCGAGGAGCCTCTCAACAATCTCCTCAGCATTTTCTTCCTCTAAAAATTTCTGAATTTTTTAGTGACTCAAAATAAAAGTGAACCAAACTCAACAAAATTGATAGCACTACTCCCACAAGTGCCTAGTGTTGGGGAACGTAGTAATTTCAAAAATAAAATCCTACGATCATGCAAGATCTATCTAGGTGATGCATAGCAACGAGAGGGGAAAGTGTTGTCTACGTACCCTTGTAGACCGAAAGCGGAAGCGTTATGACAATGCAGTTGATGTAGTCATACGTCTTCACGATCCGAGCGATCCTAGCACCGAAGTCACGACACCTCCGCGATCTGCACATGTTCAGCTCCGTGACGTCCCACGAACTCTAGATCCAGCTAAGGTCGAGGTAGAGTTTCATCAGCACGACGGCATGGTGATGGTGATGATGAAGTTACCGGCGCAGGGCGTCGCCTAAGCACTACGACGATATGACTGAGGTGTATAACTGTAGAGGGGGGCACCGCATACGGCTGAAAGATCAACTTGTGTGTCTATGGGGTGCCCCTGGCCACAAATATAAAGGAGGGGAGGGAAGAGGCGGCCGTCCCAAAGGGGGGGCGCTAGGTGTGGGGAATCCTACTAGGACTCCCCAATCCAAGTAGGATTCCCTCCTCTTGCCTATTCCTAGTAGGAGAAGGAGGGAAGGAGGAAGAGGGGAGAAGGAAAGAGGGGGGCCGCCGCCCCCTCCTAGTCCAATTTGGACCAGCCCATGGGGAGGTGCAGCCACCCCTTGAGGCCCTTCTCTCCTTTCCCATATGGCCCATTAAGGCCCATTACTTCCCCCCGCGAATTCCCATGACTCTCTGGTACTCAGAAAAATATCTGAATCACTCGGAACCTTTCCGATGTCCGAATATAGCCTTCCAATATATCGATCTTGATGTCTCGGCCATTTCGAGACTCCTCGTAACCTCCGTGATCTCATCCGGGACTCCAAACAAACTTCAATCATCAAATCACATAACTCATAATACAAATCATCATCGAACATTAAGCATGCAGACCCTACGGGTTCGAGAACTATGTGGACATGATCGAGGCACATCACCTGTCAATAACCAATAGCGGAACCTGGATGCTCATATTGGCTCCTACATATTTTACGAAGATCTTTATCGGTCAGACCGCATAACAACATACATTGTAACCTTTGTCATCGGTATGTTACTTGCCCGAGATTCGATCGTCGGTATCATCATACCTAGTTCAATCTCGTTACCGCAAGTCTCTTTACTCATTTCGTAATACTTCATCCTGCAACTAACTCATTAGTCACAATGCTTGCAAGGATTATAGTGATGAGTATTATCGAGAGGGCCCAGAGATACCTCTCCGATACATGGAGTGACAAATCTTAATCTCGATCTATGACAACCCAACAAACACCTTCGGAGACACCTGTAGAGCATCTTTATAATCACCCTATTATGTTGTGACGTTTGAAGCACACAAGGTGTTCCTCCGATATTCAGGAGTTGCATAATCTCATAGTCTGAGGAACGTGTATAAGTCATGAAGAAAGCAGTAGCAATGAAACTGTAATGATCATAATGCTAAGCTAACGGATGGGTCTTGTCCATAACATAATTATCCTAATGATGTGATCCCGTTTATCAAATGGCAACACATGTCTATGGTCAGGAAACATAACCATCTTTGATTAACGAGCTAGTCAAGTAGAGGCATACTAGGGACACTCTGTTTTGTCTATGTATTCACACATGTACTAAGTTTCCGGTTAATACAATTATAGCATGAATAATAAACATTTATCATAATATAAGGAAATAAATAACAACTTTACTATTGCCTTTAGGGCATATTTCCTTCAGTATCCCACTTGCACTAGAGTCAATAATCTAGTTCACATCACCATGTGATTTAACACCAATAGTTCACATCTGTACGTGATTAACACCCATAGTTCACATCGCCATGTGACCAACACCCAAAGGGTTTACTAGAATCAATAATCTAGTTCACATCGCTATGTGATTAACACCCAAAGAGTACTAAGGTGTGATCATGTTTTGCTCGTGAGAGAAGTTTAGTCAATGGGTTTGTCACATTCAGAGCCGTATGTATTTTGCAAATATTCTATGTCTACAATGCTCTGCATGGAGCTACTCTAGCTAATTGCTCCCACTTTCAATATGTATCCAGATTGAGACTTAGAGTCATCTGGATCGGTGTAAAATCTTGCATTGTTGTAACTCTTTACGACGAACTCTTTATCACCTCCATAACAGAGAAACATTTCCTTAGTCCTCAGTAATGATAATTTTGACCGCTGTTCAGTGATCTTCTCTTAGATCACTATTGTACCCCCATGCCAAACTCATGGCAAGATACACAATAGGTCTGGTACATAGCACAACATACTTTATAGAACCTATGACTGTGGCATAGGGAATAATTTTCATTCTCTTTCTATCTTCTACTATGGTCGGGCTTTGAGTCTTACTCAACTTTACACCTTGTAATATAGGCAAGAACTTCTTCTTTGAATGATCCATTTTGAACTCTTTCAGAAAACTTGTCAAGATATGTATTCATTGAAAAATCTTATCAAGCGTCTTGATCTATCTCTATAGATCTTGATGCCCAATATATAAGCAACTTCACCGAGGTCTTTCTTTGAAAAAATCCTTTCAAACTCTCCTTTATGCTTTCCAGAAAATTCTACATCATTTCCAATCAACAATATGTTATTCACATATACTTATCAGAAAGGTTGTAGTGCACCCACTCACTTTCTTGTAAATACAGGCTTCACCGCAAGTCCGTATAAAACTATATGCTTTGATCAACTCATCAAAGCGTATATTCCAATTCTGAGATGCTTGCACTAGTCCATAGATGGATTGCTGGAGCTTGCAAACCTTGTTAGTACCTTTAGGATTGACAAAACCTTCTGGTTGCATCATATACAACTCTTCTTTAAGAAATATCCATTTAAGGAATGCAGTTTTGACATCCATTTGCTAGATTTCATAAAATATGGCAACTGCTAACATGATTCGGACGGATTTAAGCATCGCTATAGTTGAGAAAATCTCATTGTAGTCAACACCTTGAACTTGTCAAAAACCTTTGCGACAAGTCGAGCTTTGTAGATAGTAATACTACTATCAGCGTTCATCTTCCTCTTGAAAATCCATTTATTCCTAATGGCTTACCGATCATCGGGCAAGTCCCGCAAAGTCCATACTTTGTCCTCATATGTGGATCCCCATCTCAGATTTCATGGCCTCAAGCCATTTCGCGGAATCTGGGCTCATCATCACTTCCTCATAATTCGTAGGTTCATCACGGTCTAGTAACATGACTTCCAGAATAGGATTACCATACCACTTTGGTGCGGATCGTACTCTGGTTGACCTACGAGGTTCGGTAGTAACTTGATATGAAGTTTCATGATCATCATCATTAGCTTCCTCACTAATATGTGTAGGAATCACTGGAACTGATTTTTGTGATAAACTACTTTCCAATTCGGGAGAAGGTACAATTACCTCATCAAGTTCTACTTTCCTCCTACTCAGTTCTTTCGAGTGAAACTACTTCTCTAGAAAGGATTCATTCTTAGCAATGAATATCTTGCCTTCGGATCTGTGATAGAAGGTGTACCCAACAGTTTCCTTTTGGGTATCCTATGAAGACGCACTTGTCCAATTTGGGTTTGAGCTTTTCAGGTTGAAACTTTTTCACATAAGCATCACAGCCCCAAACTTTAATAAACGACAACTTTGGTTTCTTAACAAACCACAGTTCATAAGGCATCGTCTCAACAGATTTTGATGGTGCCCTGTTTAACGTGAAGGTAGCTGTCTCTAATGCATAACCCCAAAATGATAGTGGTAAATCGGTAAGAGACATCATAGGTCGCACCATATCCAATAAAGTGCGGTTATGACGTTCAGACACACCATAACGTTGTGGTGTTCCAGGTGGCGTGAGCTATGAAACTATTCCACATTGTTTTAATTGAAGGCCAAACTCGTAACTCAAATATTTGTCTCCGCGATCAAATTGCAGAAAATTTATTTTCTTGTTACGATGATTCTCCACTTCACTCTGAAATTCTTTGAACTTTTCAAATGTTTCAGACTTGTCCTTCATTAAGTAGATATACTCATATATGCTCAATTCATCTTTGTGAAGGTCAGAAAATAATGATACCTGCCACGAGCATCAACACTCAGTGGACCGCATACATCGGTATGTATTATTTCCAATAAGTCACTAGCTCGTTCCATTGTTCCGGAGAACGGAGTTTTAGTCATCTTGCCCAAAAAGCACGGTTCGCAAGCATCAAATGATTCATAACCAAGAGATTTCAAAAGTCCATCTTTATGGAGTTTCTTCATGCGCTTTACACCGATATGACCCAAACGGCAGTGCCACAAATAAGTTGCACTATCATTATCAACTTTGCATATTTTGGCATCAATATTATGAATATGTGTATTACTATGATCGAGATTCAATAAACCATCAACATTGGGTGTATGACCATAGAAGGTTTTATTCATGTAAACAGAATAACAATTATTCTCTGTCTTAAATGAATAACCGCATTGCAATAAACATGATCTAATCATATTCATGCTCAATGCAAACACCAAATAACATTTATTTAGGTTCAACACTAATCCCGAAAGTATTAGGAGTGTGCGATGATGATCATATCAATCTTGGAACCACTTCCAACACACATCGTCCCTTCTCCCTCAACTAGTCTCTGTTTATTCTGTAACTCCTGATTCAAGTTACTAATCTTAGCAACCGAACAAGTATCAAATACGCAGGGGTTACTATGAACGCTAGTAAAGTACACATCAATAATCTGTAAATCAAATATACCTTTGTTCACTTTGCCATCCTTCTTAACCACCAAGTATTTGGGGTAGTTCCGCTTCTAGTGAACATTTCCTTTGCAGTAAAAGCACTTAGTTTCAGGCTTAGGTTTAGCTTTGGGCTTCTTCACGGGAGTGACAACTTGCCTACCGTTCTATTTGAAGTTCCCTTTCTTTCCCTCTACCCTTTTCTTGAAACTAGTGGTCTTGTTTAATCATCAACACTTGATGCTTTTTCTTGATTTCTACCTTCGTCGTTCAGCATCACGAAGAGCTTGGGAATCATTTTCGTCATCCCTTGCATACTATAGTTCATCACGAAGTTCCGGTAACTTGGTGATGGTGACTAGAGAACTCATTCAATCACTATCTTATCTGGAAGATTAACTCCCACTTGATTCAAGCGATCGTAGTACCAAGATACTAAGTACATGCTCACTAGTTGAGCAATTCTCCTCCTTCTTTTAAGCGAAGTACTTGTCAGAGGTCTCATACCTCTTAACACAGGCATGAGTCTGAAATACCAATTTCATATCTTGGAACATCTCATATGCTCCGTGACATTTCAAAAACATTTTTGAAGTCCCGGTTCTAAGCTGTAAAGCATGGTGCACAAAACTATCAAGTAGTCATCATATTGAGCTAGCCAAATGTTCATAACGTCTGCATCTGCTCCTGCAATAGGTCTGTAACCTAGCGGTGCATCAAGGACATAATTCTTCTGTGCAGCAATGAGGATACACCTCTGATCATGGACCTAGTTCGCATCATTTCTACTATCATCTTTCAACTTAGTTTTCTCTAGGAACATATAAAAACATAGGGAAGCTATAACGCGAGCTGTTGATCTACAACATAATTTGCAAAATACTATCTGGACTAAGTTCATGATAAATTAAAGTTCAATTAATCATATTACTTAAGAACTAACTTAGATAGACATCCGTCTAATCATCTAAGTGATCACGTGATCCAAATCAACTAAACCATGTCCGATCATCATGTGAGATGGAGTAGTTTTCAATGGTGAACATCACTATGTTGATCATATCTACTATATGATTCTTGCTCGACCTTTCGGTCTCAGTGTTCCAAGGCCATGTCTGCATATGCTAGGCTCGTCAAGTTTAACCCGAGTATTCTGCATGTGCAAAACTGGCTTGCACCCGTTGTATGTGAACGTAGAGCTTATCACACCCGATCATCACATGGTGTCTCGGCACGAAGAACTGTAGCAACGGTGCATACTCAGGGAGAACACTTATACCTTGAAATTTAGTAAGGGATCATCTTATAATGCTACCGCCGAACTAAGAAAAATAAGATGAATAAAAGATAAACATCACATGCAATCAAAATATGTGACATGATATGGCCATCATCATCTTGTGCTCATGATCTCCTTCACCGAAGCATCGTCATGATCTCCATCTTCACTGGTGCGACACATTGATCTCCATCGTAGCATCGTTGTCGTCTCGCCAACTACTGTTACTACGACTATCACTACCACTTAGTGATAAAGTAAAACAATTACATGGCGATTGCATTGCATACAATAAAGCGACAACCATATGGCTCCGGTCAGTTGCCGATAACTTTGTTACAAAACATGATCATCTCATACAAAAATTTATATCACATCAAGCCCTGACCATATCACATCACAGCAAGCCCTGCAAAAACAAGTTAGACGTCCTCTACTTTGTTGTTGCAAGTTTTACGTGGCTGCTACGGGCTTCTAGCAAGAACCGTTCTTATCTACGCATCAAAACCACAACGATTTTTCGTCAAATGTGTTGTTTTAACCTTCAACAAGGACCGGGCGTAGCCACACTCGATTCAACTAAAGTTGGAGAAACAGACACTCACCAGCCACCTGTGTGCGAAGCATGTCGGTAGAACCAGTCTCGCATAAGCGTACGCGTAATGTCGGTCTGAGCCGCTTCATCCAACAATACCGCCGAATCAAAGTATGACATGCTGGTAAGCAGTATGACTATTTATCGCCCACAACTCTTTGTGTTCTACTCGTGCATATAACATCTACGCATAGACCTGGCTCGGATGCCACTGTTGGGGAACGCGGTAATTTCAAAAAAAATCCTACGATCACACAAGATCTATCTAGGTGATGCATAGCAATGAGAGGGGAGAGTGTTGTCTACGTACCCTCGTAGACCGAAAGTGGAAGCGTTATGACAACGCAGTTGATGTAGTCGTACTACTTCACGATCTGACCGATCCTAGCACCGAGGAAGAGGGGAGAAGGAAGGAGGGGGGCCTCCCCCTCCTACTCCAATTCGGACCAGCCCATGGGGGGGGCGCGGCCACCCCTTGAGGCCCTTCTCTCCTTTCCCATATGGCCCATTAAGGCTCATTACTTCCACCGCGAATTTCAGAATCTCCCAGATTCAAAAATATCCGAATCACTCGGAACCTTTCCGATGTCCGAATATAGCCTTCCAATATATCGATCTTTACATCTCGACCATTCGAGACTCCTCGTCACATACGTGACCTCATCTGGGACTCCAAACAAACTTCGGTCATCAAATCACATAACTCATAATACAAATCGTCATCGAACGTTAAGCGTTCGGACCCTACGGGTTCGAGAACTATGTAGACATGACCGAGACACATCATCGGTCAATAACCAATAGCGGAATCTGGATGTTCATATTGGCTCCTACATATTCTACAGAGATTTTGTCAGTCAAACCGCATAACAACATACGTTGTTCCCTTTGTCATCGGTATGTTACTTGCCCGAGATTCCATCGTCGGTATCATCATACCTAGTTCAATCTCGTTACTAGCAAGTCTCTTTACTCGTTCCGTAATACGTCCTCCCGCAACTAACTCATTAGTCACAATGCTTGCAAGGCTTATAGTGATGAGTATTATCGAGAGGGCCCAGAGATACCTCTCCGATACACGGAATGATAAATCCTAATCTCGATCTATGCCAACCCAACAAACACCTTCGGAGACACCTGTAGAGCATCTTTATAATCACCCAGTTACGTTGTGATGTTTGATAGCACACAAGGTGTTCCTACGGTATTTCGGAGTTGCATAATCTTATAGTCTGAGGACCGTGTATAAGTCATGAAGAAAGTAGTAGCAATGAAACTGTAATGATCATAATGCTAAGCTAACGGATGGGTCTTGTCCATCACATCATTCTCCTAATGATTGATAACCCACAAGTATAGGGGATCGCAACAGTTTTTGAGGGTAGAGTATTCAACCCAAATTTATTGATTTGACACAAGGGGAGCCAAAGAATATTCTCAAATATTATCAGTTGAGTTGTCAATTCAACCACACCTGGATAACTTAGTATCTGTAGCAAATTATTTAGTAGCAAAGTAGCATGGAAGTAACGGTAACAATAGTAAAAGTAATAGTAGCAATTTTGTAGTAATTGTAACAGCAGCAAAGGTAAACTAACTAAGCAAAGAGCAATATGTGAAAAGCTCGTAGGCATTGGATCAGTGATGGATAATTATGTCGGGTGCGATTCCTCATGTAATACTTATAACATAGGGTGACATAGAACTAGCTCCAATTCATCTATGTAACGTAGGCATGTATTCTGAATATAGTCATACGTGCTTATGGAAAAGAACTTGCATGACATCTTTTGTCCTACCCTCCCGTGGCAGCGGGGTCCTATTGGAAACTAAGGGATATTAAGGCCTCCTTTTAGTAGAGTACCGGACCAAAGCATTAACACTTAGTTAATACATGAACTCCTCAAACTACGGTCATCACCGAGAAGTATCCTGATTATTGTCAGTTCGGGGTTGTCAAATGATAACACATAATAGGTGACTATAGACTTGCAAGATAGGATCAAGAACTCACATATATCCATGAAAACATAATTGGTTCAGATCTGAAATCATGGCACTCAGGCCCTAGTGACAAGCATTAAGCATAGCAAAGTCAAAGCAACATCAATCTCAGAACATAGTGGATAGTAGGGATCAAACCCTAACAAAACTATTTGATTACATGGTAAATCTCATCCAACCCATCACCGTCCAGCAAGCCTACGATGTAATTACTCACGCATGGCGGTGAGCATCATGAACGTGGTGATGGAAGATGGTTGATGATGACGACGGCGACGAATCCCCCTCTCCAGAGCCCCGAACGGACTCTAGATCAGCCCTCTCGAGAGAGTTTAGGGCTTGGCTGCGGCTTCGTATCGTAAAATGCGATGAATCTTTCTCTCTGTTTTTTCTCCGTGAACGTGAATATATGGAGTTGGAGTTGAGGTCGGCGGAGGTCGAGGAGGCCCATGAGTAAGGGGGGCGCGCCCTAGGGGAGCACCCCCACCCTCGTGGATAGTGTGTGGGGCCCCTGGTGCTGATTCTTTCGCCAGTATTTTTTATTAATTCCAAAATGTTGCTCCGTGGATTTTCAGGTCATTTCGAGAACTTCTATTTCTGCACAAAAATAACGCCATGGCAGTTCTGCTGAAAACAGCGTCAGTCCGGGTTAGCTCCATTCAAATCATGCAAGTTAGACTCCAAAACAAGGGCAAAAGTGTTTGGAAAAGTGGATACGACGGAGGCGTATCAACTCCCCCGAGCTTAAACCTTTGCTTGTCCTCAAGCAATTCAGTTGACAAACTGAAAGTGATAAAGACGCTCTTGTTGTTGCAAATATGTAAAGCAAACATTCAGGTTTTCACCAAGATTATGAACTAACCATATTCACAATAACACTTAGGTCTCATGTTTACTCATATCAATGGCATAATCAACTAGCAAGCAATAATAATAAATCTCGGATGACAACACTTTCTCAAAAAAATCATAATATGATATAACAAGATGGTATCTCGCTAGCCCTTTCTGAGACCGCAAACATAAATGCAGAGCACCTTTAAACATCAAGGACTGACTAAACATTGTAATTCATGGTAAAAGAAATCCAGTCATAGTCATACCCAATATAAACTAATAGTAATGCATGCAAATGACAGCGGTGTTGTCCAGCGGGTGCTTTTTAATAAGAGGGTGATGACTCAACATAAAAGTAAATAGATAGGCCTTTCGCAGAGGGAAGCAGGGATTTGTAGAGGTGCCAGAGGTCGATATTGAAATAGAGATAAATAACATTGTGAGCGGTATACTTTCACTGTCAACATAACAACTGAGAGATCTCAATATGTTCCATGCTACACACATTATAGGCAGTTCCCAAACAGAATGGTAAAGTTTATACTCCCCCACCACCAACAAGCATCAATCCATGGCTTGCCCGAAACAACGGGTGCCTCCAACTAACAACAATCCTGGGGGAGTTTTGTTTGTAATTATTTTGATTTGTTTTGAGCATGGGACTGGGCATCCCGGTGACCAGCCATTTTCTCGTGAATGAGGAGCGGACTCTGCTCCTCTTCAGAATAACCCGCCTAACATGGAAGATACAGACATCCCTAGTTGATACATGAGTTGTTCGAGCATACAAAATAGAATTTCATTTGAAGGTTTGGAGTTTGGCACATACAAATTTACTTGGAACGGCAGGTAAATACCGCCTATAGGAAGGTATGGTGGACTCATATGGAATAACTTTGGGGTTTATGGAGTTTGGATGCACAAGAAGTATTCCCGCTTAGTACAGGTGAAGGCTAGAAAGAGATTGGGAAGCGACCAACTAGAGAGCGACAACAGTCATGAACATGCATTAAAATTAATCAACACCAAGTGCAAGCATGAGTAGGATATAATCCACCATGAACATAAATATCGTGAAGGCTATGTTGATTTTGTTTCATCTACATGCGTGAACATGTGCCAAGTCAGGTCACTCGAATCATTCAAAGGAGGACACCACCCTATCATACCACATTACAACCATTTTAATAGCATGTTGGCACGCAAGGTAAACCATTATAAACTCCTAGCTAATTAAGCATGGCATAAGCAACTATAATCTCTAATTGTCATTGCAAACATGTTCATTCATAATAGGCTGAATCAGGAACGATGAACTAATCATATTTACAAAAACAAGAGAGGTCGAGTTCATACCAGCTTCTCTCATCTCAATCAGTCCATCATATATCATCATTATTGCCTTTCACTTGCACGACCGAACGGTGTGAATAATAATAATAGTGCACGTGCATTGGACTAAGCTAGAATCTGCAAGCATTCAATTAAAGGTAGAAGACAAGGTAATATGGGCTCTTGGTTAAATCAACAATAATGCATATGAGAGTCACTCAACATTTTCATCATGGTCTTCTCCCCTCGACCCCCAAAGAAAAGAAATAAAACTATTTACACGGGAAAGCTCCCAACAAGCAAAAGAAGAATGAGAAATCTTTTTAAGTTTTCTTTTAATTACTACTACAGGCATGGAAAGTAAACTAACTAATTTTTTTGGTTTTTCTAAAGGTTATTAAAGCACACAAGAAGAAAGCGAGAAAAAGAAAATAAACTAGCATGGATAGTACAATGAAAACGTATGAGCACTGACAACTAGAGTGAGTGTGTGAACATGAATGTAATGTCGGTGAGAAATATGTACTCCCCCAAGCTTAGGCTTTTGGCCTAAGTTTGTCTATGCCCATGGATGGCCTGGCGGATATCCGAACTTGTAACTAGGGTCGTACTGAGATGCAGCAGCCATTGCCTCACGAGCTGCACCCTGGAGGCGAGTTGCCTCCGTCCTCCTCTCATACTCGTTCGCCTCCTCCCTGGTTATAATATGTCTTCTTTTTACCTGATAGTCAAAGAAAGCAGGAGCAGGGAGAGTAATATGGACAGCATGACATTTGTCAAAGATTAGTCGATACTGGAGGAATTGTTCATTCCTCTCAAGAAAATGATGATTAACCATGGCATTATAATCTAAATAAGTGGGAGGCAACTCCCTATCATTTTCATGTACAGGTATACCAAGATAATTAGCCACACGGGTCGCATAAATCCCTCCAAACAAGTCTCCATCTAAACCATTATTATGCAACCTATGTGCAACAATTGCCCCCAAGTTATATTGTTTATCACCTAATACAGCACTCTTGAGAACACAAAGATCCGGGACACACATGTGACAAGCTTCATCTTTACCGTTAATGCATCTACCTATGAAGAGAGCAAAATAGTGTATAGTAGGAAAATGAATGCTCCCTATGGTAGCTTGTGCTATTTCTCTAGATTATCCCATAGTGATACTAGCCAGAAAGTCTTTATATTCAGATTTACGAGGTTCATTAACACTGCCCCACTGCGTTAGTTTACAAGCAGTAGTAAAATCTTCTAAGTCACCAGAATATGATTTATCACAAATATCAAACGGGACATTCTGACAATTGCGCGAAGATGTAAATTTAAACCTTCTCACAAAGGAGTCGGTCAGATGGTAGTATTGAGGGCACTTATCTTGCATGAAGTCCTCAAGGTCAGCATTACGCACATATGCATCAAATTCATCCTTGATGCATGCTTTGGCCATAAACTCCTCTGATGGCTATTCACAAGGCCGCACATAAGCTTCCCTCGGTGGTTCATCGTGTTGCTTGCATATTGCGAGCCTGGGTGCTTGCTTTCTTAAAGAACCACCTTGGTAAATTTTCCTAGACATATTTCTTCCTCTCAAAAATTTCTAAAATTTTAGTAACTCAAAATAAAAGTGAACCAAACTCAATAAAATTGATAACAACTACTCCCACAAGTGCCTAGAGACTATATCATGCATTAGAACTACTTGGGACCATATAAATTTGGCATGCAAGCTCAAGAACAGGGTCACCTAGGCAGCAAAATTTTGCAATGAATAAAGCACTAGAACAAAAACTAATTGGACCATTGGAGGAGTCACATACCAAAGAACAATCCCCCAAAGCAGTTTTGTGAATGGAGCTTTGAGCAAGGAGATCAAAAATGGCAGCAAAATGAGCTAGAACTCGTGCTTGAGCTGGATAGGGATTTTTTTGGGAGGAAGAAGAAGAGCATGGGTGCAGGAATAAGTGGAGGGGGCCACCATGGGCCCATGAGGCAGGGGCGCGCCCAAGGGTATAGGGCGCGCCCCTGACCCTCGTGGCCAGGTGCTTGCTCCCCTTGCTGTGTTCTGAGTGCCAGATATTCTCAAATATTCCAGAAAAAATCATATTAAATTTGCAGGGCATTTGGAGAACATTAATTTTTGGGGTATTTTTTATTGCATGGATAATTCAGAAAACAGACAGAAAATACTATTATTAATTTATTCAATCTAAATAATAGAAAGTAAAATGAGGGTACAGAAGGTTGTGCCTTCTAACTTCAGCCATCTCATGCTCATCAAAAGGAATCCACTAACAAGGTTGATCAAGTCTTGTTAACGAACTCATTCCGAATAACATGGAATCGGAGAAATTTTGAATACCACTAGGTTACCTCAATGGGGATATGTATATCCCCAATAATAAGAATATCATATTTCTTCTTGACAGTAGGAAGAGGAAATTCAAAGCCTCCAATAATAATTGTTGGAATTTTTCCAATAGAATTGATACTGTGAACTTGAGGTTGTTTCCTCGGAAAGTGTACCGTATGCTCGTTACCATTAACATGAAAAGTGGCATTGCCTTTGTTGCAATCAATAATAGCCCTTGCAGTATTGAAAAAGGGTCTACCAAGGATAATCGACATACAATCGTCCTCGGGAATATCAAGAATAGCAAAGTCCGTTAAGATAGTAACGTTTGCAACCACAAGATGCACATCCTCACAAATACCGACAGGTATAGCAGTTGATTTATCAGCCATTTGCAAAGATATTTCAGTAGGTGTCAACTTATTCAATTCAATTCTATGATATAAAGAGAGAGGCATAACACTAACACCGGCTCCAAGACATAAGGCAGTTTTAACATAGTTTCTTCTAATGGAGCATGGTATAGTTGGTACTCCTGGATCTCCAAGTTTCTTAGGTATTCCACCCTTAACAGTATAATTAGAAAGCATGGTGGATATTTCAGCTTCCGGTATCTTTCTTTTATTTGTAATAATATCCTTCATGTACTTAGCATAAGGATTTACTTTACGCATATCAATCAAACACATACGCAAAAAGATAGGTCTAATCATTTTAGCAAAGCGCTCAAAATCCTCATCATCCTTTTTCTTGGATGGCTTAGGAGGAAAAGGCATGGGTTTCTGAACCCATGGTTCTCTTTCTTTACCATGCTCCGTAGCAACAAAGTATCTCTTATCATAATGTTGATTCTTTGATTGTGGGTTATCAAGATCAACAGCAGGTTCAATCTCTACATCATTATTATTGCTAGGTTGAGCATCAACATGAACATTATCATTAACATTATCACTAGGTTCATGTACATCACCAGATTGTGTTTCAGCATCAGAAATAGAAATATCATTGGGATTCTCAGGTGTGTCTACAACAGATTCACTAGAAGCATGCAAAGTCCTATCATTTTTTTCTTTTTAGAAGGACTAGGTGCATCAACATTATTTCTCTGAGAATCTGGCTCAATTCTCTTAGGGTGGCCCTCAGGATACAAAGGTTCCTGAGTCATTTTACCCATTCTAGTTGCTACTCTAACAACAAAGTCATGTTTATTATTTAATTCATCAAGCAAATCGTTCTGAGCCTTAAGCACTTGTTCTGCTTGAGTGTTAACCATAGAAGCATGTTTACTAATGAGTTTAAGTTCACCCTTAACTCTAGCCATATAATCACTCAAGTGTCCGATCGTAGAAGCATTGCTTTTTAATTGTCTACCAACATAAGCATTGAAGTTTTCTTGTCTAGCCGTAAAGCCATCAAATTCATCCAAGCATTGGCTAGCAAACTTAGTAGACGGGATTTCAACTTTATCATATCTATAGAGAGAATTTACCTTTACTACATGTGTCGGGTTATCAAGACCATGTATTTCTTCAACAGGTGGTATATTAAGGCCATTTATTTCTTCAATGGGAGTAAATTCTTAACATCTTCAGCTTTAATACCTTTTTCTTTCATAGATTTCTTTGCCTCTTGCATATCTTCAGGACTGAGAAATAGAACACCTCTTTTCTTCGGAGTTGGCTTAGGAGTTGGCTCAGGAGTTGGCTCAGGAAGTGTCCAATTATTTTCATTAGTCAACATATTATTCAATAGCAATTCATCTTGATCGACTGTTCTTTCCCTGAAAACACAACCAGCACAACTATCCAAGTGGTCTTTGGAAGCATCAGTTAGTCCATTATAAAAGATATCAAGTATTTCATTTTTCTTAAGAGCATGATCAGGCAAAGCATTAGTAATTGTAGAAGCCTCCCTCAAGCTTGTGGGAGACTCTCTTCTTCAATTTGCACAAAATTATATATTTCCCTCAAGGCAGCTTGTTTCACTACAAAAAAAGACACATCCATGACATTTTGGGCCGAACGAAAAAAAATTCTGTCATACATATGACACTTCTATGACGATAATTGTGACAAAACCCGGTATCATCATAGATGTGGTGAGCTCCTACTTCTATGACAAAAAATCATGACAGAAAATGGGCTTTTCGTCCTGGGCGGGCCGGAGACGCAGCTGCATGACACACTTTGGGCCATCCATGACAGAAAAAACCGTGGTATAAGCAAGGGGGAGGAAAATTTCGGGGAGTTGCCGATTACGGTGGGAGGTCGGGGGCCGAGCGATGCGCGTTTCTCTCGTACACGTGTGAGGCGTTGGCTCTAACTGAACCCGAGCGAGGCGTTGGGATCTAACTGAACTCAAGCGATTGCACTGCAGGCTACGCGTTACTGAACCCGGGCGATCGATCGATGGCTATTAACTGAACTCGATGGAGCGATTCCTTCGCTACTGCTGCTAACTGAAGCCGATCGATTGGATAAACATTGAGTGTTGCGGGGGGGTTTGGATGGTGAGTGGTGGCGTTGCCTCTGGATGAATAAGACCCCGTGGTGTGGATGGCTAGATGAACAGTAGAGGGTGGAGGGGTGGCCGTGGAGGGGTGGTTGAACAGGACCCCGTGGTGTGGAGGGCTGGCTGAACAGTAGACGGTGGAGGGCTGGATGAACAGTAGACGGTGGAGGGGTGGTTGAACAGTAGCCGGTGGAGTAGCCGCGCGGTGGAGGCTGTATGAACAGGAGCCCGTGGAGGCTGGAGGAGGTCGATGGTGGAGATGAACAGTATCCCGTGGAGTCCCGTTTTGCGGCACGCCACACCCTCCCGGCGAACAGACCCCTGCTTGATCAGTAGCACTCCAACGCAAGTCCGCTTTCGTCTGCTTTGCGGTACGCCACACCCTCCCGATCAACAGACCCCGTTTCGACCATAGGAGGTCCGTTCGTCTGCTTTGCGGAAAGCACACCCTCCCGATCAACAGACCCCTGCTTCGACCGTAGGAGGTCCGCTTCCTCCGCTTTTGCGGTACACCACACCACTCTCGATCAACAGGACCCCGTGCTGAATGTAGGAGGTCCGTTTCCTCCGTTATGCGGTACGCCAGGCCTCGTTTCCATCGCTTGTTCCGTCCAAGCCCTCCCGATGAACACGACCACGCATTCCGTTCCGACCCAACCGGTTGGCTCCCATGCGTTACATTGCCTCCCGATGAACACGACACATTCTGTTGCCTCCCCATGAACACGACGCATTCTGTTGCCTCCCCATGAACACGACGACGACGTTGTTTCTCCGTTCCGACCCAGCCATGTACGTATGCACGAGTAGGCGTTCGAGACCCTGCCCATATGTACGTACGTGGCCATATTTTCTTTCTTGCAACCTCGCCATTGTATGTACGTGTACATGCTACGTGCGCGCCTCTACTACGACACGTGCGCGCCTCTACTACGACACGTGTGTGCCTCTACATCGACCAGTATGTATGTACACTTTCGCGACCAGAATGACAACACTACGTACGCTTCGACCAGGTGGGTCCTGACTGTCAGGCACTTCCTTGCCTGCGAAGATGTAGCTGGTGGGTCCCAGCAGTCAGGGGGGCGAATCGTTTTTTTTCGCCCGGACGCACTTCCTTGCGTGCGAAGATGTAACTGGTGGGTCCCAGCAGTCAGGGGGGCGAATCTTTTTTTTCGGACGCACTTCCTTGCGTGTGAAGATGTAGCTGGTGGGTCCCAGCAGTCAGGGGTGCGAATCGTTTTTTTCGTACGCACTTCCTCTCATGCGAAGGTGTAGTGGTTCAAGAAAAAGAAGGTGTAGCTGGTGGGTCCCAGCAGTCAGGGGGAAACATTTTTTTCACGAAATATGGTGGCCCGTCTGGTGGGTCCCTCACCGCCGTGGAGGAATAATTATTTTTTGCGTAATAAGGAGGCACTTCCTTGTCTGCGCCATGGACCCAATTGTCGGCCTCTCCACGCTGACCCACGTCCGATGGGCTGTTCCTCGACCATGTTGACCACGCCGCCGAGAGCACCTGTGGCGGTGGACGACGGCGAGGCCTAGGAAGGGATGACGGAGCCGGGAAGACGCTGCAATGGATGCCCACGTAGAGGAGTACGAGGGTTCACCGTTCGCTGCGGTGTGAGGATGCGTCGCCGCAGAATAACAGGTGTGTGGGTGAGTAGAGGATGGCCTCGCCAGCGGTGGGAGTAGTAGGGGCGGTGAGGCCTCCATGCATCACAGCCGCCACGGAGGCAGGAGCACGCGACACGACCGGCGCTGGTTTGGGTATTTGGAGCAAGAAGACCAGAGGTTGAAGAAGCACTACGGCCGTTGGATGGACATCGACGGTCACTAGAGCTAGAATCGTATATTGACTAAGTTGACAAAGCCCTCCATCCCGTCAACTTAGTAGGCCCACAAGTCATCCCGCCACTATACTAGGTCCCAGCCTAATGTGGGGGTATTCATTTTTTTGTGCGTAATAAGGAGGCACTTCCTTGCATCGAAGATATAGTGGTGGGTCCGAGCTGTCGAGCCGCCATGGGGAGGAGGAGCAGCAGTCCTACCGGGCGCTTGTTTGAGAGGTCGGAGCAGAAGAGCAGAGATTGAAGAAGACGACGGCCGTTGGATGGCCATCCAACAACCAACGCTTGTGCATCAACCTTTTTTAGGAAAGCCTCAAATCTGTGGAAAAAAAAGATGCAACCCATCTCGCCATTATTTTTAATAATTTACAGCCCATTTGCTAATTCTTAAGGTTTTTCGAGCCCATATTCTTTTTGTTAGCATTACAGCCCATATTGTGGCCACGATTAAAAACTTATATGAAATTTTGCATATTTCAAAAGGGTCCGAACTGTTTTAATCCCAAATTTCGACTCACATTCAAACTGATTTTAAAAATAAATGTATATCAATATAAAATCCAACAAATTCTCCACGCATAAAAATTAATGTAATTTAAAATCTCAAAATTAAAAAAAAAGATATTTGAAACTAATTGCCGGTTTGATGTGTTTTAAAGATATTTTCCCCGGCTCTCCTCGTCTTGAAAGATTTACAGCCCAACACGCCTGATAAAGCGACTTACTTGGCATATCAGAAAAAAACTGGGTTGTGGCCGTGGACCCAGCTGTCAGCCTCTCCACGTACAATACTCTTCCGATGGAATGTCGTTGACCACATTGACCACGCCGCGCCGAGAGCACCAAGGCAGTGGACGACGGCGAGGCCTAGGAAGGGGACGACGCAGAGCCGGGGAAGACGCGACAGTGGATGCCCACGCGAGAGGAGTACGAAGGTTCATTTGGTTCGGTGCGGTGCGAGGCTGCCGCCGCCGCAGGGCTCAAGCTAGCGGTGGGAGTAGTAAGGCGATGAGGCCTCAACGGCAAGACACCGCCCACCGGAGGCAGGAGCAAGCGGTCTCCCGGCGCTGGTTTGGGCGGTGGTGCAAGAAGAGCACCGATTGAAGAAGCAGCAGGACCGTTCGATTCAAATCCAACGGTTACTGCTGCTAGAATCGTTTGTTGACTAAGTTGACAAGCCCTGGGTACGCGTCAAAGTAGTAGGCCCACAGGTCAGCCTCCCAACCGGTGCGCCCCAGATGTCAGTGGGAGGAATCATTTTTTTGCGTAGTAAGGAGGTAGTTGATTGTGTGCGGCCAGGCAAGCGGAGGGAGTAGGGTGGGCCGGGGAAGCCTGCGCGACATCACAACGGGCCACAAGAGGAGGGAGCAGGCAGTCCCGACAGCGCTAGTTTAGGCGGCTGGAGCAGGAAGATCAGAGATTGAAGAAGCACGGCGGCCAGAATCGTGTGTTCACTGACAAAGCCTTGCGTAAACAAGTTAGCCTCGAAATCTGTGGCGTGTACAGCCCATTTGCTATTATTTTTATAATTTTTACTCATTTTCTAATTCATATGGAATTTATTGCAGCCCATTTTCCATTTTTAGAATTGCCGGCCATTTTTTGGTCAGTACCAGGGTTGAAAAATTAACGAAATATGTGGGAAATTTTTGTTGGGGAATGAAATATTCTTAATCCAAAAATTAATAGCCATACTAAAACAAATTTAAAAATAAATTAGTACTATGTCATGTTAAATCCAATGAAATACGTATAAGATATCAGTGAAGAACAAAATTCAGAAAAAACTAATAACCCATTTGCTCGTCTTGAAAGATTTGCAGCCCAGTAATTTGGAGAAAACAAATAGGCCTAGCTTGGGTATTCTTCAAAAAGAAATACTGGGCTACCTATTTTCCCAAAGAAATGGTGCATGAGCATTTAGCTTTATTTATTTATTTACTTATTTATGTTTAGGCGACCATGAGCATGTACCTGGGCCGGATTCATGTGAGAGCCTCCCTTCCAGTTAATTGTGGGCTTCTCTATTGGGCCTTCATCAGTGGGCTGCATGTTATCAACAAGTGGAAAATGTGTTCTGCATTTAAAAATAGTATGAGCTACGTGACGGCACGGGCACTAAAGGATCGAACCGCAACGACTTCCAAAACATTGTGTTTGTCGCTCTAACAACACATTTATTCAACCAATGCATTTAAATATACTACTGATTGTACATTGAAAATAGCAGAACAAAGAACTGTGGCTGGGGTGCAATGTATAAAGAAGGTGCCGTAAGAGTGAAGACGCAGCTCTCTCTTCCAAACCAAACATCAGCCATCATTACAAAAGGGCTACCAAAAAGAACAAATGTATGCATCAACCTAAATAAAGATCCTACTACACCAAGTGTACGATCTAACTAAGCGGCTCGCTTAGACGTTACTATTTATTGTCGTGGAGATTGGTCGACGGCTTGAACCAGATGGGTGCTCGACGGGGAAACTCCGGCCAAGAGGTCAAGTCGATACATGCGACCCTCTCTCCTACTTTGGGCTGCGAGCATGGCGGCACATATCGAGGTATGGTGCATGCAGAGACGCATGGTACTGTGTGTACACACAGTTTTGCTCGATGAACGAAACCGCGCTGCCATCATGATCCTTGCCGCCGGTTATATCCTCGTTAATCTGATAATTCAGTCCGACAAACAGAGAGCGGTACCAAGGTTACTTACCAGCCTCCATCACAAAATTTCAAGGCCCGGAGAAGCTGGGATCCCGCTCAAAGACCTTTGAGGAGTTCCGACTAGGGGTGTCCGGATAGCGAACTATCATCTTCGGCCGGACTCGGACTATGAAGATACAAGATTGAAGACTTCGCCCGTGTCCGGATGGGACTTTCCTTGGCGTGGAAGGCAAGCTTGGCGATACGGATATGTAGATCTCCTATCATTGTAACCGACTCTGTAACCCTAACCCTCTTTGGTGCCTATATAAACCGGAGGGTTTTAGTCCCGAGGATCTAACAACAATCATACCATAGGCTAGCTTCTATGGTTTAGCCTCTCGATCTCGTGGTATATCTACTCTTGTACTACCCATATCATCAATATCAATCAAGCAGAGTAGGGTTTTACCTCCATCGAGAGGGCCCAACTCGCGAAAAACATCGTGTCCCTTGTCTCCTCGTTACCATCCGCCTAGACGCACAGTTCGGGACCCCCTACCCGAGATCCGCCGGTTTTGACACCGACATTGGTGCTTTCATTGAGAGTTCCTCTGTGTCGTCATCTTTAGGCCCGATGGCTCCTTCGATCATCAACAATGATGCGGTCCAGGGTGAGACTTTTCTCCCCTGACAGATCTTCGTATTCGGCGGCTTTGCACTGCGGGCCAATTCGCTTGGCCGTCTGGAGCGGATTGAAAGCTACGCCCCTGGCCATCAGGTCAGATTTGGAAGTTCGAACTACATGGCTGACGCCCGCGGAGACTTGATCTTCGACGGGTTCGAGCCACAGCCAAGCGCGCCGCACTATCACGATGGGTACGATCTAGCTGTGCCACCGAACAAAGGCCTCGAGGTCGCGACCGATGTCCGCCCGACCCTTAGCTCGAGCCGATCGCGATCGATCGAGGATGTGGTTGGACACCGCCTCGGGGGCTGCTATCTCTACGGCGATTGAGCCGAATACCAACCCTGTCCTTTGCGAAGCTCGTGACTCCAAGGTGCCGGACTCCTCTCCGGACTCCGAACCTTCCGCGCCCCTGCCAATCGAATCCGGCTAGGCGCCGATCATGGAGTTCACCGCCGCGGACATCTTTCAGCACTCGCCCTTTGGCGACATCCTGAATTCACTAAAGTCTCTCTCTCTCTCTATCAGGAGAGCCCTGGCAGGACTATGGTCAGGAAGGTTGGGATGCGGACGACAAAGAAATTCGAAGCCCACCCACCACCCACTTCGTAGCCACTGTCGATAGTTTAAACGACGTGCTCAACTTCGACTCCGAAGACATCGATGGTATGGATGACGATGTAAAAGACAAACACGAACCAGCACCTATAGGGCACTGGACAGCCACCTCATCTCACGATATATACATGGTGGACACACCTAAAGGAAGCGACGACGGGGAACAACGGGGCATCACGAGGGATCATTCCCTCAAAAAGCAGTCAAAACGGCGACGTAAGCGCCGCTCGAAGTCCCGCCTCGACAAAGACAGCAGCCATGCAGACCCAGCCATAGAGCAGGGCGAACCGGTGGACGACGAACTTGCTATCGAGCAACCGTCCGAACAGGAAAATCTGGATAAACAACCCGTCCCCGGCGAAGATAACAGTCCGGACGATCTCACGCCAGACAAGTTACTGGAGCAGAAGAACCTCCACAAAAGGCTCGCTACCATCGCGCAGTAGCTGAAAAAAAGAAGCGAAGCTCAAAACAGCGGAAGATGCACTCGAATCGATGGAGCAAAGTACTCAACACCGTTAGACAAATCTGGCGATAATCGCCGAACAAAGAGCTACCCAAAGCGAAAACTATCGCTCGATTTGATGAGGAGGCCGAGAGCCCCGCAATCAAAGAACAAAGAGACCACCGGTCGGATAGACGACCCCATGGCAAACATAGAGCGGGCAAACGGCGCCGCACACAAGCCGGCATGCGATCCGCACACGGATTCGCATCAAAAAGATGGTCCAGTTAGATCTGTCTACGGGCCAAGAAAGCAAGCTCTAGTAAGCAATGCAACACGTCAAGTATCCGAATATGACGGTACACCTAAATATAGGGGTGCCGCACATCCCCTATGTTTCACCAATGAGGTTCTGGATTATGGATTTCCAGCGGGATTCAAGCTCGTAAACATAGAGGCATACGACGGAACAACAAACCCTGGAGTCTGGATAGAGGATTACATCCTCCACATACACATGGCTAGAGGAGATGACCTCCACGCCATAAAATACTTACCCCTCAAGCTCAAAGGGCCAGCCCGGCATTGGCTCAAAAGCCTCCCCGAAAACACCATTGGAAGTTGGGAAGAGCTCGAGGATGCTTTTCGGGCAAATTTTCAAGGGACCTATGTCCGACCTCCGGATGCGACGATTTGAGTCACATAACCCAACAACCCGGAGAGTCAGCCAAAATTCTGGAACAGATTCCTTACTAAAAGAACCAAATAGTCGATCGTCCGGACAACAAGCCTTAGCAGCTTTCAAACACAACGTCCCGAGACGAATGGCTCGCCAGACACCTCGGCCAAGAAAAGCCAAGAACAATGGCCGCATTAACAAGCCTCATGACTCGCTTTTGCGCGGGAGAGGATAGCTGGCTGGCAAGATGCAGTATCAGCGACCCAAGTACATCCGAAGTCAGGGATGGAAATGGGAAACCGCAACGCAGCAAGGACTAGCGCTGAACCAAGGGAAACAGCCCGAAGAGCACGGCAGTCAACGCCGGATTCAAAAGCTCACGGCAGAATCATAAAAAACTGCCCCCTAAGGATAACAGGGACGAGCTATCTAACTTAAACAAAATCTTCGACAAGGTATGCCAAATCCACAGTACCCCCGGGAAGCCTGCAAATCATACCCACAGAGATTGTTGGGTCTTCAAGCAGTCCGGCAAACTCAACGCCGAACACAAGGGGCTCGACACACCAAGTGAGGACGATGACGAACCCCACAAGTAGAGCACCAGACAACAAAAGAATTTCCCACAAGAAGTCAAATCAGTAAACTCACTTTACGTGACAAAAGGGAAAAACAGAACAGCGCCCATAGATATACGCGCCATACGACATATCCCAGAGGAGTCCCGCTTTTGGTTGTCAAAACCAATCACCTTCGACCATCAGGATTACTCTAGAAGTATCCGGAATGCAGGATGGACTGCCTTGATATTAGATCTGATAATCGACGGACTCCAATTTACACAAGTCCTAATGGACGGCGGCAGTGATCTAAACCTGCTATATCAGGACACAATCCGCAAAATGGGGATAGACCCAACCAAAATTCGCAATAGCAACACTTCCTTTCAAGGGGTAATGCCAGGCCCATATGCCCATTGTACGGGCTCTTTATTGCTAGAAGTTGTGTTCGGCTCACCCGACAACTTCCGCCGCGAAAAGTTAACCTTCCACCTCGCCCCATTTACAATTAGCTATCAAGCACTACTAGGGCGGGAAGCTTTCGCCTGCTTTAACGCAATACCGCATTATGCATCCCTCACACTTAAATGCCCGGTCCACGAGGCATCATATCCTTAAAGGGAAATATCGAGTGTTCCTCGAGCGAGGAAGATTGTGTGACTGCCTCGACAGCCACACACTAAACCGACTTCACTAATCCAAGCACCTAAACAGGTCGTTCAGACCCCGAACATGGTTAGACGAGTCCGGCGTAAACATACAGGAGCTTACCAGCCGCACACCCCCACACAAGGGGCTCCGCACATACACAACAAGAGACAATAAAGCTCAATTTTATTCATTTTTTGAAATGTACTTTGTTTATTTAATATAACGTACATTTCGCATGATCTTTTTCAACAAAGTTCCTCTCTTTTAGAGATGAACACCATGCGACACTCGTCCAGGATACGGCACAACGGAGACACGGGCGTAGACGTGCAGTAGGGACCCGTTGGAAGGATTCTTTTCAGATTAAGACCCTGCATAAACCTTTTTTACTGTCTCTTGTTGATACACATCTCCCGGTTTCTTGCTATAACCGAGGAGGAGGCTGGCATTTTGGCATGGGCCACGCGAATTTTATGCTGCACTGACACCGGGGCTTATTACCAAGGGCGTTGTTTGGCCCGTTTTCATAAAGACCGAATACCTTAGGGGGTGTTCGGCGTCTCGAGTTAGGCCTTATATGCATCAGCTCCGACTCATGTCTTTGGTCAAATGTTGGGTTTGCCCGGCTCCTGTGTTTTGCTGCCTTACGTTCCGCTCTATCGGCTAATGCAGCACCAGGAGAACTACTGCGATTGTGCCCCGGTTCGTCCAGGCGAGCACCTCAGTAGAGAAAGCCAAAAACTGACTGTCATGATATAGCGTGACACTGGTCAACCACTCGATGACCTGCCGGAATCTATAGGATTCCTCCGCATTGACGAAGGGTCGTTTCCCGGTCAAGCACATACGCGCCCCGAATTCAGGTGAGCGCGGTGCCCCTAGGGACTATATAGTAGCCCCACTGTCAAACTCCTATGGCTAAGTGAAAGTGATAAAGCATTATAGGCCGGTTGCGTAGTTTGCTACGCTACCACCTCCTTTATAGGACCAAGACGTTGGATCAAGTGTGAAAATGCGCCTTTTGCAAACACCCCCGCATTATATGCGTGGGAAATAAGTCAAGACTGCCATCTTTCAAAGTTATATACACATATACATTAACGCCGACAGAGGTACTTTAATTCTTGAAGGCACAAGTATAAAAAGCTTTTTTTTTCATCGGAACATTGTTTCACAATAATACATGTTATTCGAACATAATATCCTTCGAGCACTGCCTCTCTATTAAACGAGCGCCCTGCAGAACTTCCTGAAAATATTGCTCGACTGGTACTCGGCTTCCGTCTCAACTGGGATGCAACATCGTGGCCTTCATCTCGCCAAGATGTCTTGACACGGGCAAGTGCCATCCGCGCACCCTCTATGCATGCCGACCTCCTCATTGCATTGATATGCGGCACCGCACCAAGGAACTACTGCACTAAGCCAAAATAACTCTTCGGCTCGGGCCTTTTCGGCCACAAAAGAGTCACGACATCCTTCATCGCAAGTCCGGATAACCTATTCAGCTCCGCCCATTCGGCCAAGCGATCGGTTAATGGAAGAGGGCGCTCTCGATCATGGAACTGCGACCAAAAAACCTTTCCCATCTCATGATCCTTTTGATCTCAGAAGTTTTCGGCCGCGTCCACGGCACTTGCCGCCAAGTCCAGATAAGCATCCTCCGAACTCCACAGCCGCTCCAACTGAGCATATTTAGGATCCGTGAACTTCCTCCGCAGCAGAAAGGGCTTTCGAGCCGCGATATCTCCGGCCTGACGCAACTCCTCCTTCATAGCTCTCATCGCAGAGCGAGCATCCTTGGCCTCGGTGGTGGCTTTCTTCAGGTCCTCTTGTACCGCTCGATCTTCTTTTTCAAGAAGCTTGCAGCGGTCGGCAGCATTCTTCGACTCCACGGCCATTTCAGCCATTTCCTTCTTGCTTGGCAAAGGAGCAGCCTGCTCGCTTTTAGCTCTTTGGTCGCCTTTTAAGGCAGCCGCCACTTTTCCGCCTGCTCCTTGGCTCGGGCGAGCTCCGCCCGCAGGTTCTCCATGGCAGCGGCACCATCTGCGTCAAGCATACTTGTTGTAAGGCACGGGCATCAAGCTCCCTTACCAGGTGTCCGCGGGGAAATTGCATGCCTTGTGACTCGTCAAGTAGCCTATTGACAAGCGCGATGTCGACATCCGCCACGTCAAGTTGCCGCTTTAGTTTGGCAAATTCATCAATCCGGCTAGCCACCGTACCCTTCGCCACCTGCATAGGAAGGGCGACAAATTATACCTGGGATTATGATGCTCGGCACGCTGTCATTTTTGACAACACACCGAGCCTCAGGGGCTACTATCTACACAGGGCACATTTTATATGCGGAACTGTCAGAAGGTACATCATTTTGCGTACCTCAAAACCTGTCAAGAACTTCGACGGCTTCGTAATCCGCTCTCGCCGGATGAAATCCTTTCAATCATCAGACCCATTAACGCACGGTGATCTTCGAGATAGAAGCTCGCCGAGCAGATCCTTCAGCTCCTCCGACCGTACACGTGTGGTGCCGACTCGTCCGATGGCCTTTTTCAAGGCCGGACGCGAGGGCTTTGAGGGAAATATGATCGCCTTCCGCCCCGCCAGACTCGGAGAAACCTCCGCGATGACACCTCGTGGTCGCCGCCGCACGACGGCACGGCAAGGGAGGTGTTTCACTTTCTATCATCTCCGGACGAAGATCCTCAAGATGAGCTCACGAGAAGGGCTGAGATCCGAACTACAAGGTAAAACTCCGGTTATCTTCATCAGAAATAGGGCAGGGATATCCTTTATTTTAATAAAAAAACTCCTTTTTTTACTTACAGCTCGGTGGAGGGATGATCCCTTTGGGGCATAATGCGCCGAGGCATCTCTCGCCGGACCCTCCGACGAAGATTTCTTCCCCGCTTTGAGACCATGGTCTCCGGTCTTCGTGAGGCGGTCCTCTTCTTCCTTAGATGGAGGGATTCTCGATCCTCCTTTCTGGCAGCCTCCTTCGCGGAGGCGGTAGTTTCCTTGTTCCCCTTCACCTTCTTCCAAGGCGCAACCTCCAAAGATCCTGGTTAACACGGGATCCGGCGTGGTCTCGTGGAGGGGGCGGACACTGATTAACTTTGTTGCTTATCCACTCCTGTTCCAGGGACAGCTCTTTTAAAGGGCAAGTTTGTGATAAATATGAGATAGCATGTCCGGGTACAGGGCTACTTACTTGAGTATCCGTGCGATTGCAGCTCAGACCTGCGTCCTCGGTCGAGTCCGGACACATCTCTTGTGATCCGAAGAAAAGCTTGTACATCTCCACGGGCGTCGCGCCCATAAAATGTTGGAGAGCTCGTGGTCCCTCCGGGTTAAATTCCCACACGCGGAGGGGGCGACGTCTGCAGGGAAGGATGCGACGAATCAGCGTGACCTGCGGTACTACGACCGAGTGATCTCTCTCTCTAGGAGGTCTCGAATGCGGCCTCGCAGCAAGGGCACGCCCTGGACGGTCCCTACCAAGTCCTTTATTGACCCATGACGCCACCGCGGTGGAGGACCCGAAGCGAAGGCAGGTGGCGCCACCCATTTGGTGCCCCTGGGAGCGGTGATATAAAACCACTCCTGTTGCCATAAGCTGAGCTCCTCTTGAAAAGAGCCCTCGGGCCACGGAGCATCAGCCTTCTTGCTTATAACAGCCCCTCCGCACTCTGCCTGTTGTCCCTTGATCATCTTCGGGTCCACTTTGAAGGTCTTGAGCCACAATCCGAAGTGAGGGGTAATACGGAGGAAGGCTTCGCACACGACAATGAACGATGAGATGTGGAGGATGGACTCCGAATCCGTCGTGAAATTCCAACCCATTGTAAAACATGAGCCCCCTCACGAAGGGCTCCATCGGGAAGCTTAGCTCCCGAAGGAAGGGAGACGCGGACACCACGCTTTCACCAGGCTTGGGAGTGGGAATAACCTGCCCTTAGGCAGGCAACCTATGCGAAATTTCGCCGGTTAGATACCTAGCATCTCTTAGCTTTAGCACGTCTTCTTCCGTAACGGAGGAAGGCCTCCACCGGCCTTGCAGGTCGGAGCCGGACATCATTGAAGGTCCGAAGCGCCTGTATCTGGAGCTTTGGGTGTTGGAACTTGAGGCGAGGGGCGGATTCGATTGAGATTGAAAGAAGGGAGTGGAGCCTTGGTCTCTTTATAAAGAGGTTGAATACCAAGGGCCTTCCCCGTGACCGTTCGGGGCTCGCCTTCGATAGAGAAGGTGTGCAACAGGCACGGTTGGGTTACCCACGCCCGTATTGATGAGAATCCCGGAATAAGGGGACACGATCTCTGCTTTGACAAGACGTGCCAAGGAAACCGCCTCGCTAAACGCGCTTAGGTGGAACAGTAAAAATGATTCGAACAAAGGCTTGGCCGTGGTGTGATGCCACGCCACGGAATACATTAGTAGATTGAATTTGTGTAAATATTATTCTCTCTACGGTGGTATATGGAACTTATTTTGCAGAGCCGGACACTATCCTTGTGTTCAAAATCTTCTATGAAGTATTCGGAGGAGGAACCCGCCTTGCAATGTCGAAGACAATATGCACACCGGACTCGTCGTCATTGAAGCCTGGTTCAGGGGCTACTGAGGGAGTTCCGGACTAGGGGGTGTACGGATAGCCGAACTATCATCTTCGGCCGGACTCCTGGACTATGAAGATACAAGATTGAATACTTCGTCCCGTGTCCGGATGGGACTTTCTTTGGCGTGGAAGGCAAGCTTGGCGATATGGATATGTAGATCTCCTATCATTGTAACCGACTGTGTGTAACCCTAACCCTCTTCGGTGCCTATATAAACCGGAGGGTTTTAGTCCGTAGGACGAACAACAATCATACCATAGGCTAGCTTCTAGGGTTTAGCCTCTCTGATCTCGTGGTAGATCTACTCTTGTACTACCCATATCATCAATATCAATCAAGCAGGAGTAGGGTTTTACCTCCATCGAGAGGGCCCGAACCTGGGTAAAAACATCGTGTCCCTTGTCTCCTGTTACCATCCGCCTAGACGCACAGTTCGGGACCCCCTACCCGAGATCCGCCGGTTTTGACACCGACAACCTTGCAGTGACTGTGATTGTATTGCGCGAAACAACACGTCCGGTACGTGCAAATGATCATCAATCTTTCGCCGTCGTATGATCGAGCCAGGAACCACCTGCAACTGCCATGCCGCTTTTCTTTGAAAGGTTATGGGATTAGGAAGGGTAGGGACACCAGGCGGCCTACAACATCATATCAAGTTGGAGTCAAATAAAAAAGGGCTCTTGATGTCAATCTTAAGAACAGCATGTTATGAGCATGAATATTTTTTCAGAAAATGTTGACAGTAATATAAGCAAGCCATCATGATATCATAGGAAAGTAACATACTCCTGTAACAGCCATTTGTAGCGATGACTGGAGTAGGCCAGCAATACGTCCAACCATAGAAAGAGTCTACAGCGTAAATGAAGCCCTTGTGTTCAATGGCATCAGAGAATGATGGAGGATGTATGATCATGCGATGGACGTGCAGGATTTATCCACTTACCGCAGTGACCTGTCAAATAGGCAAGACCACGGTTAAAGAACGCAATTAGCCTGAAATCTTTATAATTCGCAGATCTTGTGGGCACTTGGCAGATTACAACCTTGAGCAAATCAAACTTGGTATCATGTTGGCTACTGTAAGATTCCGAGTATTCTGGGCCGTGGTGCCAAAGCAGTGCAGTGTTAATCGGAGGAAGGGGGATCAATCACTAGGTGTAGACCTCCACGAGCATCCAGCTGCCACGACCGTCGATAAGCACCATCCAAGACGTATTCATGCCGACCCAGTACATATTGTTAATGTAGCCGAGGCTGACGGGGATCAGATCGCAATGAAGGGGGTTGATGCTCGCCACCCTACAATCATTATGCTGCGTGGCACGCCGTTTCTGAAGATCGGGCGGCATCAGCAAGCAAGGAGCTGGCTTAAAAAGCTCTGTCCTGAGGGCTTTGGGTAAACGGTACAACCCCGACGAGCATGCGGCGAGCGGCATGGTACTGAGATTGTCCACACGCGAAACAATGAGCTTGATTACCTCTGTGGAGAGCGAATTCCAACCACTCTTTCGGTGGACGCTGCTCGGTTCTGCCATTGTTAGTGCTTGGGTTTCGGACGAGGGGGGAGGCGCCTTAGCGGGGATGGAAGCTTGGACGAGATTATGTACGGACAAAGATGGAGAAGCTTAATATGTGCTTGCGGAAGTGGACAGTGATGATGACTACAGCATGTCGCTTGACTTACGAGACACATACCAGCAGCGTAGGGTCATATCGATGCCAGACAACTTGCTTGAGTGATCACAGTACTGGTACTCCCTACAGTACCTACTATAGTACTATGCCCTAGCTTACTAGAGTAGAGTAGTAGAGTAGGACTCTGCTCTACTACTAGCACCGGAGGAGTAGTATATTCTAATCTAAAATAGTTACAAACTTTGATGCCCGATCATGGAACGACTACGAACCATGCTCAAAGACCGTGTCTACATGGTGTTTGGACTTATATGCAAAAAAATAGCAAGATGCCCGTGCATTGCACGGCACACCATCATCACCAACTCGGTTTTTTCTCTACTCCTACTCCTATAAAAGACTCAGTTGGTGATGATGGAGGCGAGGAGGCGTGTTCAGCCGGGCGTGCAGCGGACGGCGCAACACTATTCAATTTGTTATAAAAAAGTAGTAGAGATAGAGACATAGGGAGGAGCACGAGGTAAGGCCTTATCTGTAAATGTGGAGAGAGGTGCGGGTATCTTTTGTAAAATTGTCATAGTTGGCTTTCTATCCATCAGATATAGATCGGACGGTCTATATTACAAGATGGCAGGCATACCATCATCACCAACTTGGTTTTCTAAAGGAGTATAGATATAGATATATATAGATAGATAGAGACTAGGGAGTACTAGTAAGGACACCATCTACTGCTTCATGTGCTACTCCTGCCCTCCATTCAGCGGCCGCAACGTCCCCCTACAGCCACTCCCTCCTGTGATCCATTTGGCGGGCGCTGTTGAAATCTGGGGAGCGCACTCTCGCGACTACTGGCAGCCCCGACTTCACCGACGACGACTTCTTCCCCGACCTCGGCAACCTCTTCCTCAATGACATGGGCGACAACCTCAACGCCAACGGTGCTGCTCCCGTTGCACCGTATGTGTTTTTGTCCTTCCTGTTCGAAATCGTGGTAGAATTCATGTTTCTACTCTGTGTCCTACTACTATGCTAGTCCACATGATTAGTTTCATCTCTGTTATAGCCGTCATGATTTATTTTGTGCTTATTCGGATTAAATCTCGTAGTAACTTACTCATATATTCAACTGGCGCAACGTCTCCTACAGCCACTCCTGTTTCATGGACGGCCTGGTCGATGCCTCCAAGGAGCCCTTCGTCCACTGCTATGAGTTCCTGATGCCGTTTTGTGGCTCGCCGGCAGACATGGTGCATCACCTCATGGATGCGTGCAGTGGTCACTGCTGGCCCTTGGCGGAGAACATCAAGTACGACACGTGCTACCGGTTCATCATGCCGGAGTCGCTGGAGGATCACCGCCGCCTGCTAGTCTCGGAGGAGTACGGCAGCGTCTTCCTCTTGATCGTGGGCACCGGTGAGGCCCGCGCAGGCCGCCTCCCCGTCTCTATAATGTGCGTCAGGGGCGTCGCTGCTGACGCTGGCACTGACACATAGGCAGATGTACGGGTGTGTGGTCAATGTTACTACCCCTCCGGGTCACGTGGGTGGCGACACCGGCCTCATCAGACAGACTTGGACTTTGGGGAGCTGGGACTATCCCGCCAATGTGGACTTTTAAAACCCACGGCATCCGTTCCATCCTTTACCCGCCGACTCGATGCACGAGGACTCCAAGGAGGTTAACCTAGACATTATCAAGTGCACTTAGAAAACATGTAGTGTGTGTGTGGGCACTTATGGCCCGTGTCTTTGCCGCTTTTGATTCTGTAAGCTTGTCGTTAAACTTGAGTGGCTTTCGCCGCAGTCCTTCCTTTGAACTGCTCCTCTCAGTGAGCTGATGTAAGACACTTTGGGTTTCATTTGATAATGGAACCGGGGAGGAGCCTCCCTGTTCTTCTAAAAAAATACGCATTATCAAGTTAAATGTTGATCATTAGTCTTCGCTCAATGTAATCTGTTGTCTAAGCATGTGGAGACTTCCATGCATGATCTTGCTCTATTGGAGTATCGCGCATGAATAAAAGTGTATCCATTTATGGTTTAGTCTAGAATCTTCCATGTATGAACTTTTACTACAATACTGGTGAAAGACTTACGATGAACCATTTCTTACATCTCGTCTGCCCCCTTGCAAGTCATCCTAATTTAATCCCTCCGTCTAGGTGTATAAGGGCATGGTTAATAGTACTTAATAGTATAGCCAACTGTTGACTATAAGAAAGTGCCATGTCATCTGTAGCCAACATGTATAACAATCGATACTCAAAAACTAATTCTTAAAGATCATTTCTTGCAAAGCACAATAAGTGTTATTTCTTCACAAGTTTTGGATGAAGGTTGAATAGTTGAACGCTTTTGTTTGCAAAAGATACCTTTTTATCTATTTCACCCGGATGTTTATGAGCTCTATCCGAAGAAACGTATCGATACCCGTTACACATGAGATGACCCCCACATCCTTTGTCAAAATAAACAACTCCCCGATCAATGCATTTCACTCTTCGGTGCAATGCACGGGCACCTTACTACTATTGATTAGTACGACCAAAAATTGAACTAACATTATATATAGTACGATAAATACTGATGCATGTCACCTAAAATTATATCATTCAAAACTATGTTCAAATACGAATCCAACGATATAGTTTTTGTTGACATGCACTAACATTTTTTCAGTTAAATCTTCAATCAAATTCAATGGGGGACTAATAAACCACGACCGATGTAGTACAAGTGTAGAGGGCGGCGATGCACGGGAGTCTCACCTCTCACTCCGCTCGTGGCGCGGCAGTAAAGCTGTCATATCACAAAACCCAACCACTCCCAGTAATAAATGGCCTGGTAAAATAAATGGACAAGCAACCATCACATCCCTCCGCCTTTTTGCATTTCATCTCTCAAGATTTACTTTCTCCGGTTCATCTCCCACACTCGATCCCTAGCTACTAATCCTAGGGCCAGTTCTTTTGGCAGCTTCCCCAGCTTTTCCCACAAGACTAGTCACAGTGGAGAGTAACAATAAGGCGCCTCACTCATTTATTTGGGCTTCTAAACTACTACTCCGTCCTAGTTTATTCCTCACCATTGTAATTTGTGCTAAATTTTGACCAAAGATTTAACTGATAAAATGTTACTCAAAACACTTAGGCGCGGTGCATCTAGGTGTGTAAGTCATCTTACGAAAACCAAATAATCCCAAAACACTTAGGTGTGGTGCATTAACTTCTACCTCATTTCTTGTTTCTTGACATATCAACCAATAAGAGATAAAGAGTGTGCATGCTTTTAATGACTTGAGATATCAAACACGACATGCAGTGGTTAGTTCATTGCATGCAATACTATTAATTAGCAAATAAACATTATCGTTTCTCATTTTCTCCTCCTCCTTGGTCATGGTGCACAGCCTAAGATGACTTACTCACCTAGACGGATGGAGTAGTGCACGTGACATGCACTAACATTTCATTAGTTAAATTTATGATCAAAATTTGACACAGATTACAATGGGGACCAATAAACCAGGACGGAGGTAGTAGTTATGGGATTACTAATCTAGAAACCTAAAAGAACTGGCCCCTGGTACTCCTACTAGTAGTAGTACTCAAGTTGGAATTCCAATTGCACGGCACAACTTGTTAGGCAAAAAATTCGATACAGGGTGTAGGAAGCAGTTTGGGAATTTGCATGCCTTTCCAACCAGTGAGATACTCCGTACAAAGTACAACAGAGAAATAACCACAGAGAAGGAAGCTAAAAGTAAACAATCAAACGAGCATTTTTGCATTTGTTTTTCATTGAATCGTTTCACAAACTTGACTAGTGCTATTTTTCTACTTCTACAAAATCCGCATCATAATGTTAAAACGTGCATTTGCACGTACATAAGTAATATTAGTACTCCCTCCGTCTAGGTGTACAAGTCTTCCCTCCTTCTTGGTCAACATGCACAACCAAAGATGACTTATTGACCTGGACGGAGGGAGTAGCACAGTCTGCAAGCATATATCGAGAGAGACGTGTAGTCCGATAGTATATAGTAAAGTTTGTGCTATATGCACGTACTTGCAAAATGCGTAATAATACACAATGTTTCTAAACTTTCCCTTTTACATACTTAATTAAGGACGCTAAAAATTCCTGAACGTTCGGCATTTATCATTTGCGTCCCAAAACTAATGAGATCGCCTTACGAAACAAAAATTATACTCCTCCTAAAAGCCACGGCGCTTGCAGCGCGCCACGAGTGCCCTGGTGCGCGGCCGTTTCCCAGCGCGCCGACACAACGCCTCTTCCTCAGCCTCGCAACTCGCGAGGTGCTGATTGACGGCTTGCCGGCGGGCGAGCGCGGTCTCACCGGTGTGGTGATCCGACGCCAACAGGTACTTCTCCTGGCTGGAAGCGTGCACCCGGTCCACGTACCACCAAGCGTAGATGAGGCACTTGGGCCCGACTGCACTCAGGGCGTCGGCACGGGCGTCCTCCGCCACCCACACGGCCCACGCACGAGCCTTCTGCCAAAGAACCAATTGCATGACTCTCTCGGACGCGACATAGATCTCCCAGAAAGCTTGTTGCGCAGTGCGCTTCTCTTCATCGGCCTTCTTCTCCGCCTCTAGTTTGGCGCACTCTGCTGTAGGCAAAGCCTCCCACAAGGCGACATCCATTTCTTCCAAAGCTCCTCAAGGCTGGGGGGGCTCGGCGGGCGGCGCGGCGTTCTCCTCGTAGCGGGGAGTTGACGCGTCCTCCGACGCGCGTGCTGGCGAGATTGGGAACGCCGATGCATCCACCTCGACTCGTTGCAGGGAGGAGTGGAACGCCGACGCGTCCTCCTCGACTAGTGGCGGCGAGGAACGGAACGGCGACGCATTGCGTCGCAGCGAGGAGCGGAATGCCGATGCGTCCTCCTCGACTAGTGGCGGCGAGGAACGGAACGGTGATGCGTCGCGTAGCGGCAAGGAGCAGAACGCCAACACGTCCTCCTCGACTAGTGGCGGCGAGGAACGGAACGGTGACGCATGACCGTCTGCGTGGTGCAGCGAGGGGCTCCTAGGGCTTGGGAGGGGCGATGCCATGGTGGTCGACGTGAGAGGGAGGGGGAGGAGATAGCGATGAAGGTGAACGTGAGGAGGAGGAGATAGCGATGTCGTGGGAGGCGCAGTATTTATAGCGAGCAATGGCACACCTACGTAAGATATGGACTGAGCTGCACTAACTTAACTGCAGGTCCAGTTGCGTCACTGACATGTGGGCCAGTACACTGTTGGGCCCGTATGTCAGTGACCCAATGCACCTAAAGTTAAGTAAAAGCTATGTGGGCATATTTGTTGGAGTAAATTACGGGGGAGCGAAGGGGTGGAAATATTGCTGGTCACAACGGATTGGACGAGCGTGGGGGGAGGAGAGTCATGCATGCATATTTTTTCACACGTGGTGGAGTGGTGGGACCGCCGGAGGGAGAAGAAGAGTTTGGCAGGCATATTGTTTCCACACATGGAGTGGAAAAGATTTGGAGACGAACGGGCTTCCTGCAGGTATGGGGAACGGTGCATAATAAGTCATCTTGCATGCTGGGCTAGGTATAGTCTCAAGTCATTAAAAACATACACGCCCCACACATGTTCATATTTCAAGGTGCACTAAATTATTGCATGCGATGATTAAGGTTGGCCATCATGGTGGTATCTTAGCTGGTATCTTGCACACGGGAATAGCAAACATGCTGATGTGGCAAAGAATTAAAGAAGAGAGCGGGGTTAGAGTAACTAGTGTTCATGCATGCATTGGTAAACACATTTTTTTGTGAAGAACGACAGCATTAGTTGAGTACTTTTGCAGACTTCAAAAACTATCCCACCGCCTCTACTATCTTGCTAAGAGTAGGTGAAATTTTTGAGTCGAGCCCTTTAAACTAGAAGGGAGGTAGTGGTACTCTAATAGCTAGGCGTGTAAGTCATCTTATGAAAACCAAATAATCCCAAAACACGTAGGTGCGGTGCATTAACTTCTAACTCGTTTCTTGTTTCTTGACATATCAACCAATAAGAGATGAGGGTGTGCATGCTTTTAATGACCCGAGACTATCAAACATGACATGCAGTGGTTAGTTCATTGCATGCAATACTATTTAATTAGCAAATAAACATTAATGTCTCTCGTTTTCCCCTCCTCCTTGGTCATGATGCACAGCCTAAGATGACTTACTCACCTAGACGGAGGGAGTATCAACATTCACAATGTCAAATCAATATTTTTACGCTCATTATAAAAACGTAGTTCTTATACTCATTATAATCAGTATTGTAGATATTGATATTGTTAGTATAAATTTGGTCGTGGGATTTCATTGATGCTGTCAAAGCGTGGAGGAAGCGGAGCTTAGGGCTTGCATTGCCGGTCTCTACATAGGTATTTTTCTTCATAATCCTGTAATTTTAGAGACTGATTGCGCTTTTGTGGTAGCGTCTCTTTCATCGGGGGACTATGACAGGTCTGGTATGTGTGACCTGAAGATGAAAGCGTTGAGCATCTCGAAGTTGATCAACAATCTTCAATTGTCAAAGATTAGTCATTCGGCCAATAAGGTGGCACACTTAATCGCTAAGTATAGCTTTGACAATAGATCAGATGGTATTCTTGTAAATAACGTACCGCCTTGTGTGGTGAATATTGTATCGAATGAGTGTACTGGTGTGGCTGGTTAATTAATATAAGGTGGTGTTCAAAAAAAAGTATATATTTGGTCAAACACTTTGCAAACGGTTGACGGGAGTAAAAAGGACCAGAGGGAGTATCATGCATGCAGAGTAGGCAAAAACAATTGCTCATTTATAGCCGGTCGAAGTCTCAAAGGGCGCGACCGCGCGAGGGAGGCGAAGGTCATGGGAGGCACGACGGTTGACGGAATTAAGTGAAGTTACATCCACGCGCCGGCATGGCGTGCGAACAGGCAAAAGCTATACCGTCAGGCCTACGATATGGGTCTAGTAGACATGACATCTAGTGGGTTCCGCATAGTTCTCGAGAACTCTTTGGGGGCTTGCAGCCGTTTATCCATCAGGCAAGCCAGGAACCCCACATCGTTCGCACGCCCTACTCGTCCCCGTCTTCTACCTCACAACAGTTCGCTCCCAGTCGTCCCATCCTTTCACATTAGTTCGCTCCCAGTTTTTGTGGGGTACAATTGTTCAACTTCTCCTAACCCTCCTCCAAAATCCATGGCCTCCCAAATCTCCATGGTCGCCGCTGAGTACCAGGTTAGAACCATCACCCGCGATCAGTTCATCGTCATCTACACACGTGGATCCGCGACAGTGAAAGCATGGCTTGCTCGCTTCCTACGCATGTTCAATAGTTTAATGGATGAGTGAGTCGCTGGGCTAGATGTTGAGTACACCACAATACTGGGATGAGAGAAGGATCTAGAGGACGAAGAGAGGAAGAAGCCTGCCGTGATCCAGGTTTGCGTACATATCGTTTGCTTGGTCTACCACATATGCCATGCCGACGTTGAGTGCCAGGATTTTAAGAACTTCCTCAAGGACAAAAGAGTGAAATTCGTTATTGTAGGCTTTAAGAACGACAGGGATGTCCTGCGTCGGATAGGTCTCGTTGTAGGCCAGCCCTTCGATCTCCAGAAGGCAAGCCTGGTGTCCTCCTCTCAACCTTCAATGCTGACCCTGGCAGCAGCCTTGATTGATCCTTCGTACGCTAAACTAAAGAAACCTCATCACGAGTTTCATCATGCATGGGAGTCAAAGACATTAGGTGAAGATCACATCCTGTACGTAGCAATGGATGCCTACCTTTGTTTAAATATCTACATGGGTTGGATGAAGAAGCAGAGCCCAGTGTCCGGTTCAAGCAAAGAAGCGTCGGCGAAGAGGAAGAGGAAGAGGGACGAGGACGAAGTCGAGGACGTGGACTCGGACTCCGAGTAGGTGGCAGTGCCGTCTCAAATGCTGGTTCTACTGCAGTGTCAAGCGGACTAGTTGCTTAGTTTATTTTCAAGGGTGTGTTGTGCTCAGGCCCCATCAGAACTATGTTTATGTTCTTTCTCGTTATTTGAACTCTTTAGTACGTAGAGTAGTACTAGTACTATGTCTTACTACTGTTCTTCTTGCAGTTGGTACTACTGCTCGTACCTTCGTGTTCCTATTGTACTTAATACGTTGCTACTAGTAGTATAATTTGGGTCAGTTGATTTGTGAAAGAAGTTCGACGGAGCAAAGGAAGAAGACGGCAGAAGAGGTGGAAGAAGCCCTTCTAGCCATCCATGTTGCATCAAACGGCTCACATGAGTCGACTGACCCAAATTGCTCCTTCAGATTGCAGGATCCACATGGCATTCAAGGTCTCGAAGGTAGATTCCACGTCCGCACCCGGTTTGCGGGCTTGATGCGCGCACGACCGACTTCCGCCACGACAGCCACCATGCGCGCCTCCTCCGCGCGGGCAGAGACGACAATGACATGCTAGTTCCTCCTCGCTAGCGTGCTAGAGCACACGCTCGTCCTCCTCTTTGTATGTTGCGTGCATAGACGCGGCTCCACCAGCTGCTCGCGTGCTTGGCAACGCGGCGGCATGGCGAGGAGGGACTGCAGACGATGTGAGCGGGCAAGCCTTCGGCTTCATGGCACAGGGATGGCGGCGACACGGCGGTGATGGGCGAGAAATTGTTGGCCGGAGTAGGCGGGCGCCGGCATGCGCAATAGCGGCGGCGGCATATTGATGAGTGCGCGTATGGGAGCTTACTTTAGTTTTATATGAGGTTGGTCGAACTTAAAAGAAAACAGTACTAGTACACGTAAACATTAGACTTAGGCATCGCTTTTTTTAAGTTAGTAGCACAGCCACGATACGGAATCCTGTGCAAGCGCGTGAACCGCGACCGCACGGTCGATCGAACGGTGTGTCACCGTGTCGCGCTCGAACGACATCCACCGAACCTTTTTGTGTGTGTGAAAACAATCCTCGAATATTACTCAACTTTTTTTCCTGGGAAAGTTCTTGACGCTGCAATATTTCCATATATTTGAATTTAGCTTCAATTTGTGTTTATTTGGATTTGGACGTTTTAGGTGCGCCCTAGTTTTTTTAATACTTATTTTGTGTGTGTGACTGAGAGAGAACGTGTGTATGTGTCCATATGTGTGTTGTGGTGGAAGGGCAATGTGGAGACGGTGTGCATGTGATACAGACATAGAGAGGTGTGAATGTGCAAATGATCATGCATGAGTGAGACATAGACAGATGCCGATACGTTGTGTATACATGAGAGAACGGTCTTCTAGTTTACTTGTGTGTGTGTGTGTGTGTGTGTGTGTGTGTGTGTGTGTGTGTGTGTGTGTGTGAGAGAGAGAGAGAGAGAGAGAGAGAGAGAGAGGGAGCATCCGTAACACAACAACCATCTCTCTCGATTCGTCCGTCCCTCGCACGATCGCATGCAACACATGCATCAACGCGCACATTTTAACACCCTCACTCGGCCCCTGCCGACCTCAAGGCCCGCACAATCTCTTCGTGAATACCCATTTCTCTCCTTAGGTTTTTTTCGCTCAATATCTAACACACACACACACACACACGCAGCACAACTGTCGGAGTAAATGACCACGGGTAGCCTAGCCGGCTCCCCCTGGCTCTTCAAAAAATAAATGGGCCGATCAAGCCTTCAAGCACCCAAGACACGGGGCCGCCTTCCCCCGGCCGGCTACCCCATCAGCCGACTACCGGAAGGCGGCCCAGCCCGAGAATCTTCATAAAGAAAGCCATAGGAGGGCCGACTCCAAGAAAGCCGGCCACGGCATGACCGACTCTGAGAAAGTCGGTCACGGCACGACCGACTCCAAGAAGCCGGCCACGTCACAACCGACTCTAGGAAGCCGGCCCCCAGCAGGCGGCCCAGACTGAGCCCTCAAAGTTTGCACCAACGTAATGACGACAGGACAGGGCGTGGCAATAGTGAAACATGCCACCCCCGAATCCCGGAATGCGCATGGCTACAGTACGCCATACGGGACAGCCATGACCCGTCCGGCGTGGCACTATTGCCATGCTGCCCATGACATCACCCACGGCGGGCAGTTAGTATGATCCGCAGGCGGTGGGCCCCTTCGGTCAGAGAGACACCCGAAGGCGGCCACATGTCCCCTAGTCGGCCAAGGATGAAGCCGGATCTCCCCAGCCGGCTCACTCCCTCCCTCGAAGAATGAGCCCCATTAAGGAGACAAGACGAGATAAGGCGACAGTGAGCGCCCGCAAGGCGACGGTACTGTAGCCATGCTTACCTTGACAAAGCCCTCGTCATCAAGGGTGAAGCAACAGTAACCAGCCCCCGACAAGACCCACAAGCGGTGGGGCCTACCTATCTACCAGGAGGCCGGCAGCCGGCAGGACCTACCAGTCGGCGGGCCCCAGCAGTCGGCGGAGAAGCCGGCCAGCGTAGACACTGACGCCTGGGCCTGAGCCTAGCCGAATTACCATTGTACCCCTGGGGGTAGGCCTATATAAACCCCCCAGGGCACCCATGCAAAGGGTTGGACTTTGATAGTTTTAGACACAACTTTGAGAGGAGAAGAGAGCTAGCCTTGCCCCTTCTTCCTCCTCTCACCAAACAGCTCAAGGAGCCTCTTGTAGCTACTTGTTGATCTAGTGATCATGCGAAGACCCCGCAGAGCATGACTAGGGGTGTTATCTCCTGGGAGAGCCCCGAACCTGGGTAAGATTCGCCGGAGTGCATGTCTTCGCCTTATCCCGTTTCCAGGTACCGGCGATGTCTTATTGGCTCCCACAATGATAAGCCATCCGTTGGCATATGTCGCACCTACCACCCGACATTTGGCGCCCACCGTGGGGCCAGGTGCACCATCATCCGGAGACCTGTTCTGGACGGGAATCCTCTTCCTCCCCCACGAGTGTAGCCAGCCCGGCACGCCCGATGGTGCTTGCCCTGACGCGCTGCAAGGTGTCGACGACGCCTGCGCAGCGAGCTGCCTCGCCGATCTTCTCAGCGAGGCCCACATCTCCGACGAGCCCGCGTCCGACACGGGCACCGGTTGCCTCGAGAACCGTCTCGTCAGCCTCCTCGACCAACTCCACGTCTCCAGCGAGCCCGCTGTGGATTTGGAGTCGGTTGGCTCCACCGACCCGATGCTTGTCGACTCCGACATTGCATTGCTCGACGCTTTCCCCACCAACGTGGTGGTTTTAGATGATCCTCTCCCTCGAGCCGTTAGTGGTGGCAGCACCGTCACCGAGGTGCTGGTCATCAGCCACGGAGTCGCCTCTAGCGAGAACACCCACGACGCCCTGCAAGCGGCGCTGCAGGATTTGTCCGCCCCCATCCCGGCCGACGCCGACGCCGAGGCGCTGGAGGCACGCCGCCTTGCCTATATCACGGAGGGCCAGAAGTTAGCCACCATGAGACACCTCACCGAGGCTCACCAGCACGAGGTCGACCGTACCGCCTTTGGCATGCTGCCTCCCAACGGGCCAAGCCGGGCTGGCGTCGTCCAGAAACGCGGCGCAGCCATCGCCGACATGCTGGGAGCAGAACGCCCAGTCTACGCCACGCCTCTTGAGAACCTACGCGCCGCCTAGTCGGTCGTAGACGAGCTGAATGAGGTAGGGGCCGACGAGCTCCCCTACATGACCAGGCGAATCCAGCAGCTGATCGATGCGGCCGCAAAGCAGCATGAAGCGGGCGTCCGCGCCGAAAGCCCTCCCCCACGCCGAGAGCACGGCGCAACGTCACGAACGCCGACTGAGGGCGGAGCCCGCACGAGGCAAGAAAAGGAGCCGGCTGCTAGCCACAGTCGGACTCGAGTCACCATCGAGCGCGACGCAGAAGGCCGCCCTCGAGCTGTGGAGCGACGACCACCTCCGCCTCGCGGGGAGAGATATCCCACCCCGCCGCCTGTCACGCATACGACTCTCAGCGGCCGACTGGGTCGCCGTGAAGGAGTCGGCGAAAATGATGCCCGCCATCGGATCAACCGCCTTGCGCGATCCCTGGCGTTAGAAGAAGAGGATGATGTCGTCCCGCCTTGCTTCGGCCCCCGCATCCGCGACGAGCCCTTCCCCAAAGGGTTCTCACTCCCAAGAGACACGCCCAAGTACAACGGCTCCGTGAAGCCGGAAGATTGGTTGATCGACTACTCCACCGCAGTCCGCATAGCAAACGGCAACAGACGTGTTGCCATGAAATATGTTCCCCTAATGCTCCAAGGCACGGCGCACACCTGGCTCAATAGCCTCAAGCCTTACAGCATCAATAGCTGGCTAGACTTCACGGAAGCCTTCATCCGCAACTTCACCAGCAGCTACAAACGGGCTCCCAAGCCCCGACAGCTCTCCTTGTGCATTCAAGGGCCCAACGAGTCGACCCGCGATTATCTAACGCGTTGGGCCGAGCTCTGAAACTCCTGCGAAGGGGTGCACGAGGTTCAAGCTATAGAATACTTCACCGCCAAGTGCCGAGAAGGCACCCTCCTCAAGCACCGACTCCTCTGCGACGAGCCGACTACCCTCGATGAGCTGCTGGTCATCGCAGACAAGTACGCCACGGCCGACTCCACTACAAGAAATATGTCAACTTATGACCTTCTCTTAGTGACCCCAGCTGAATTGGTCGTAAATTCACGGCCATTTCGCTTGGAAGGGCTCAAACCCTGAAATTGCTTACACCAAATGGTCATAAAGTAGACAAGAGGCGCCAATGGCCTTATTTCTACCTGATTATGACCAATATAAATAGTCATGAGGTTGTGAACGTGGATGCATTGGTACTTATTGCTATGACTAGGCGCCACCTCAACAGTTTTGCCTATGTGGCATGTCCATGTGGCAGTTTTTGCCCTAGGTTGTGAAGCAACCTATATTTCTGTCATTCCCAAAATTCCCAAAAAAATCTCATAAATTCTTTGGGTCATATCTTCGTCAAATATGTAAAAACCTTCCTTGCCTAGTTCAAAAATAATTCAAAAATATTCATTTTCCTATTCATTCAGAGTAGCAGTTTGTGAAGGAAGTACCACTTTGGCATGTCCAAATAGTATCCATTTTCTCAAAGTGCTTTCCTATGCCCAAATAACCATCCTCCACCAAATGCCAGCTCAATCCATTCATTATTTTGAGCCGAGCTTCAACATTCGTATTTATGTCCAAAGGTGGTGGTTTGTAAAGCAAGTACCACCTAGGCTCCTCCTTTTGAGCTGAAAATTTGTGAAAACGGTCTTCTTAGTAACTCGAACATCCTCACCAAAACTCACGCCCATTATCCATGTACATTTCCGCATCGCTAATCAAACACTTGGCTGCTAATTCATGTTTGAGCATCGATTGGTCTCCTCGTGAGAATCTTATGTTGTAATTTTCTTCCTAGCAACAACCTGGGGAGTGCCCAACCAACTAGACATGCCTAGGCCGCCCAGAAGACATGGCAACGCCACGGTCACGCGGTGACCACGCGGCGGGCATGCGAGTTTACGCGCTCTAGAGTTGGGGCCCTCGGCCACCGCCCAAACCTCGACGTAACGCCACCAAACCATGTATTTATGATTAAAGAGGTCCTTATGTAACTAGAAATGATTTTTTGAAAAAATAAATAGCAAACTATGAGGCAGCTGCAGTTCAAATTTGACCCGCTTCCAACTGAATCGGCGGAAATTTGTCTTTTTCACGAGAGGTGGATCAAAACTTTTTACACCCAACCATTTTGTTAGTTGTGCATTAAATATGTCCTAGTATTTTAGAAAATCAATATTGTCCAATTTTGCAACAATTATTTGGTAGTTCCTTCACAAAAAAACCTCCTTTCGGGCACTTGAAAAATGGAAAATAGTTTTTTCGTCCAACGAAAATGAAAACTTCCTTAGGCAACATTGTTTGCTATTCCAATATGCACCCTTGTGCACAATATGAGATCATTTGAACAAACTATGCCATGGATTGATCATTTGGCTTGAAAGCCATGAATCTTCACACTTGATAGCTCATTTCTGAGAACAATTTTTAAAAATAATTGCCGTATTACAAGTTTGTTATTTTTCTTGGGAACTTGGCCACATATAATGACACAATGCGAAGGTTTCCCAATTTTTTGAATTTTTTATGCCCGTTTCAAAATGTGGTCAAAACGGCGGGCTTGACCGTTCCTAGCTAGTGGTTGAATCTTGGAAAACTTTTGGTGTTTCTCTGATTAAATAGATACTTATGTACCTAGAAATGATTTTTGTAAAAAATAAATAGCGAACTATGAGGCAGCTGCAGTTCAAATTTGACCCGCTTCCAAGTGAATCGGCGGAAATTTGTCTTTTTCACGAGAGGTGGATCAAAACTTTTTACACCCAACCATTTTGTTAATTGTGCATTAAATATGTCCTAGTATTTTAGAAAATCAATATTGTCCAATTTTGCAACAATTATTTGGTAGTTCCTTCACAAAAAAACCTCCTTTCGGGCACTCGGAAAATGTAAAATGGTTTTTTCATCCAAAGAAAATGAAAACTTCCTTAGGCAACATTGTTTGCCATTCCAATATGCACCCTTGTGCACAATATGAGATCATTTGAACAAACTATGCCACGAATGTGGCCATAAGATTGATCATTTGGCTTGAAAGCCATGAATCTTCACAGATGATAGCTCATTTCTGAGAACACTTTTTTAAAATAATTGCCGTATTACAAGTTTGTTATTTTTCTTGGGAACTTGGCCACATATAATGACACAATGGGAAGGTTTCCCAATTTTTTGATTTTTTTGAATTTTTTATGCCCGTTTCAAAATGCGGTCAGCGGCGGGCTTGACTGCTCCTAGCTAGTGGTTGAATCTTGGAAAACTTTTGGTGTTTCTCTGATTAAATAGATACTTATGTACCTAGAAATGATTTGTGTAAAAATAAATAGCTTAACTATGAGGCATTGCAGTTCAAATTTGACCCGCTTCCAACTAAATCGGCGGAAATTTGTCTTTTTCACGAGAGGTGGATCAAAACTTTTACACCCAACCATTTTGTCAATTGTGCATTAAATATGTCCTAGTATTTTAGAAAATCAATATTGTCCAATTTTGCAACAATTATTTGGTAGTTGCTTCACAAAAAACCTCCTTTCGCACTCGGAAAATGAAAATGGTTTTTCGTCCAAAGAAAATGAAAACTTCCTTAGGCAACATTGTTTGCCATTCCAATATGCACCCTTGTGCACAATATGAGATCATTTGAATAAACTATGCCACGAATGTGGCCATAAGATTGATCATTTGGCTTGAAAGCCATGAATCTTCGAGAGATGATAGCTCATTTTCGAGAACACTTTTTAAAATAATTGCCGACATAAGTTTGTTATTTTTCTTGGGAACTTGGCCACATATAATGACACAATGCGAAGGTTTCCCAATTTTTTGATTTTTTTTGAATTTTTTATGCCCGTTTCAAAATGCGGTCAAAACGGCGGGCTTGACCGTTCCTAGCTAGTGGTTGAATCTTGGAAAACTTTTGGTGTTTCTCTTATTAAATAGATACTTATGTACCTAGAAATGATTTTTTTTAAAAATAAATAACGAACTATGAGGCGGATGCAGTTCAAATTTGACCCGCTTCCAGCTGAATCAGCGGAAATTTGTCTTTTTCACGAGAGGTGGATCAAAACTTTTTACACCCAACCATTTTGACAATTGTGCATTAAATATGTCCTAGTATTTTAGAAAATTGTTTTGGTCCAATTTTGCAACAATTATTTGGTAGTTCCTTCACAAAAAAACCTCCTTTCGGGCACTCGGAAAATTAAAAATGGTTTTTTCGTCCAAAGAAAATGAAAACTTTTGACAACCAATCATTTTGTCAATTGAACATTAAATATGGCCTAATATATTATAAAATGATCTGGTCCCATTTTGCAACAAATATATGGTAGGTCATTTAAAAAACTCAATTTACGACTCGAAAAATAGAAAATAAATTTTTTGACCAATTTAGATGGTCATAACGTCGATCAGATTACGATTGGTCCGTGGACGCATCACGCGGATCATGCATCGAATATCGTCGGATGATCGTGGATCCAACGGCAGTCATCAGCCCTTCCACACCAACCCTGAAACCCTAGCTATGTCCTCGTGGTCATTTTCCATCCACCCCCCGCCTCCTTTCTTTCCCTCTCCTCCTCTCCACTTCCAGATCCGGCGGAGCTCCCCTCCATCGTGCCCTTCCTCACCGTGATCGCCACCCAACCCCTCCCTTTCTCCCGCCATCTTCTCTCTCGCGGCCTTGCGACCTCCCCGCCAGACCCTCGCTTCCTTCTCCACCTTCTCACGCCCCCTCCCCAACCGATCCAAGATACGGTAACAATCCTCCTCCCCCCCCCCCTCGATCGATCGATCCCGACCGGCCGCGGCGGCGATGGATCTCTCCGGCGGGGCCGGCGGCGGCGCGACGCTGTTGGAGATGTACCAGAGCACGCGGCGGCTGCAGGGAAAGGGAGCCGCCGCGACCCAGCACCGGCGGGCTCCCCTTGCTCTCCGAGCCCACCCCGGCATCCTCTGGCGCGCCCAACACACCATCGTGACCTCCTCCATACGCTCCTTCCTCCCATCGGGCCAGATCCGGCGCGCGCTTCCTCTAGTGGCCAAGCACAACCCTTCCCAGCGGCTAGGGTTGTGGCTAGCACGTCGCCGTCGTGGCTCCGGTGACTCAGGTGAGTCTCTCCACTCCTCTTCGTCACATACCTCCTTCTCTTCCTCCCCTCTTCTTGTCTCCCTTACAGATCTCGACGTCCAGGTTTGCTGCTTGCTCCGGTGACGGCTAGGGTTCTGATGTGGTTCGGTTGTGGCATGGTGGAGCGAGCGACAGAGGTGTCTTGGAAGCCACCAACATCAACGACGTGCTCTCACTCCAGCTCCTGGTCAGGGTTCGTCTGCCTCCTCTCTCTCTCTCTCTTCCCCCACTATCTCTCTGTTTTGATTTACCTGTCTAAATTTCCTCTCTCTGCAACTAACCCCTTCTCTCCCCTCGCCTTGTGGATGCAGATCCGTTGAGGGATACATCATCGCCGAATGTAGTCACGGTGCAGTCCTCCTCGTGCCACAACACCCACACTTGATTGACTCCATCTCCATTCTGCTGGCTATGGCTATTGCTCTGTGGTCTGCTGTGTTGTGCTGAACTGACCTTGGTTATTACGGTTGTGAGGGCAGGGGTGGGGATGGGAATTTAGGTTGTTGTTACTTGGTAGTACACAGTGAAGTCTAGTTGATTTTTCATATGGTATACCTTGTTATCGATTGTTATTTGCTTCCTAAACCACCTCATCAAAGCTTTCAAAGGCTCTCATTTTTATGCATTACAAAAACTTGTAGTGCTGAACCCCACAAGTACTTAGCATTTCTAAATGTGTCTATTTCTTTTGCTCCCCTAGGTTTACCCCTAAGCTACAAAAACTTTAAATCGGTCTGTGGGCAAGTGGGTTGGTAAATATAGAAGATGTAGAGATGTAGAACTGAAGCTTGGTACTTAGCCATTTAATTTATAGGTACTAAGTCTTACCTACACAATGAATTGTAGTTTGTTTGTCATATGGCATAGCTTATTACCAGCTGCTGCTCTTTATTTCAAGCAAGAATGCAAGAGCCTACTTTGTAAACTGATGATTTGTGCGTGTTAAGTTTTCAACCCCGACAACCCCACTATGGTCACTTGCTTCCTAATCTAACCCCGACAAACAGATTTTACTTAAAAGCTCCATGTAACCTTTTGTTTCATTGGTCAATCACGATAGCAGCGATGCCGAGGGAGCTCCCCTACATACGTATGCATTCTAATGGTCGCATACATGTATCTAGTTCTCCTCATAAAATATTTGCATGCATGACAAAGCTCCAACACGTACACTCTCATGCTTACTTAGATTAGAAGCATTCTGTACAAGACAAACTACTATATGCTAGTCTTACTTACACTGTGTGTGTGGGGCACTCTCCTTTAATTTTCTAGCATGTTAAATTTAACATTCTAATATATTTCTTTGAAACAATAGTCTGTCATAACTTATTGTCTGTTGTTTGGATGGGCTGCTATCATTATTATCTTTTAATGGATCCTATCTAGATTGACAGTTTGTACCTGGGCCCTTCACGGTGGGATTGAAACTGTATGCTATGATAGTTTGTGGGTTCTGCTTAAGATAAAGCACCTTTCATTTGTTTGTGTTGCAAGATTATTGTAAGGGGAAACCTCTGTAGTTCATTCCTCATTTCCATGTCTTGGATGGATACTTGTAGTTTATTAATCTCTTGGTTTAAAGAAACCGAGAAAAATTGGAGCGGTGTGCGTGTAAGTATATCAATTTGTTGTTGTGTGTGAGTATATCAATTCCTGTCTTAGATGGAACTGTAGTTTATTTCCTTTGTTGCTGCTCATTTAATTAATTAAAACTGCATGTGTGCGTAAGTATATCAATTTGCTCCTGCTCATCTTCAAAACCATAAAACTGTGGTGATGTGAGGTCCGACTATGCTTTGTAATTTTGGTTTCATCCCCACCACTCCATCTAGCTTCTTCTTCACATCATATTATATTTGCACCTGCTGTGTATCATTGATTGATGGTCACCGCTGCTTTGCATCATAAGTAGCTTAGCTATGTATCTTTGTAATTTTGCTGTAGTTCATCTGTGATCTCTGATAGCTATGAGATTCGAGGGATGCCGACCATTCGAGCCATGTAACTTATTCAGCTTTGTGTCACATGCTCAACACACTTTGAACTATATACCTGGTTCAGTTTTAGACAATGCTCCTGGCTGTTTAACACACTTACTGAACTAATCAGCCTATTGACTAACTACCATCAGTATCCACCAAACGGCTGTGGAAATAACTTTTGCTGATAATCCTTTGTTTTAAACAAGTACTAATGTTTTGGTAGGACAAGAAGTTTCAAATTCTTATGCTGGTTTATGTTCTCTTTTTAGGTTATGAGAAGATATGCTGCTGGAAAGATGCTCTTAGCAAACTGGAAGGGTTGCAACCAAGTCCAATTGACAACATGGCAGTGCTCTCTGAATATCTAAGCTAGTGATCATCTTTTCAGCGATTCCTTTTCTGTTTGGCCTTCTCATAGGTAGTGTACATTAGTTGTCTGTTGGAGTTGTGATGGCAGTATATCTTCTTTGTTGCTTCGCTGTCGTTTGATAATCTGATGAAGATGTGCATATGATATATGATTGTACGGCGAAACAAATATTGCTTTGATAGCAAAATAAAAAAACTCATCTATTTCTCTATTGTCCAGTCCTATGAATTAGCGGGCTGAAAATATTGATGGGTTGGAAGAGGCTTTGGCCCAAACAATGCTGGACAAAGATGGAACAAAAAAGTCTCAAAAATAGAAAATGGACCGCAAAAAGGCCGAGGCCCGTAAAACGAAAAGGCTTAGAAAACAAAAACGCCATGTTGGGCTAGGCCCATGTAGCTAGCAAAATTAACGAAAAAAACATAAAATGGGCTGAATTGATGGGCTCGCCCATGTAAAACCCCAATTGGACCGGGCTGATTTTAACCAACGACCTTTTCAATTGGCCGCTTAATTTTGCCACGTCAGATTGCCACGCCGGATCCGACATGGCTCGGGAGAGAGCTAGCGACCAAAAGCAGAAGGTCATAGGATCAACGACCTTTTGTTAAAGGTCGCTATAGTCAGTTTACGACCGCCAGCTTTTGACCTTCTGTTTTTGGTCACAAAAAGGTCGTGAATGGAAATTTGTGACCTTTCAGTGACCAATAGTCAAGGTCACAAGTTGACATATTTCTTTTAGTGCTCCTCCATGAAGACCGAGCTCCAAGTAGACGCCTCGGGGAAGGTACTTGCGCCGGCTCCCAAGACGCCGGCTGGAGACTCCAACCGACGCCCATACCAGAACGACAACAAGCGCAAGGCTCCCATGCCAGCTTCCACCAGTCGGCAGGTGGCCACCGTCGAAGACGAACAACCCGAAGGGTGGCCCGCGCCTAAGAAGCAGAAGGGCGGCAGGCCGGCTTGGTAGCCGGCTTTCTCCTACGAGCAAGCCCTTGATGCCCCCTGCAAGTTCCACAGTGGCGCGAAGGCCTCCAACCACACTACTCGGAAATGCCATTGGCTCACGCGAATCTCCAAGGGCGAAGGGCTGGTGCCGCCTCCACCTGCTGGTCAGCCGCCTCCGGCTCCTCAGCAGCCGGCCGCTCGACCAGCAGTCGGAGCTATTCAAGACGAGTTCCCTAATGAGCATGCCACCTACATCGTCTTTGCAAGCTAGCCAGATGACCGACGAAGCCGGTGCCGACAACACCAAGAAGTCAACGCGGTCGCCTCCAACAACCCCGAGTTCATGCACTGGTCAGAGAAACCTATTAGTTGGAGCCGGGCCGATCACCCAGAGGTGATGCCATCTCCCGGCTCTTATGCATTCGTTTTGGATGCCACTCTCGCGACCGACAGGCGAGCTGCCCGATTCTCCCGCGTGCTAATAGATGGCGGAAGCAGCATCAACATACTGTACCGTGACACCATGGAGAAGCTGAATATCAAAACAAAGCAGCTCATGCCGAGTCGGACTGTGTTCCATGGCATCATACCCAGCCTGTCTTGTGCACCAATCGGCAAGATCAGGATAGATGTTCTCTTTGGAGACAAAGATCATTTCCGCCGAGAAGCAATATGGTTTGAGGTAGTGGATCTAGAGAGCCCTTACCACGCACTGCTTGGTCGACCTGCTTTGGCCAAGTTCATGCCTGTGCCCCACTACGCCTACCTCAAGATGAAGATGCCGAGTTCCAAGGGCGTCATCACCATATCCGGAGACTATAAGAAATCCATCGTGTGCGGCTGCCAAGAGCCGGGCTGGCCGAGTCCTCGTGATTGTCAAGAGAAGAAGATCTTGGACGAGTCCCGCCATGGCGGCAAGCAGCCGGCCTTGTCCCCAGATCCCAAGGAATATGAGGCTCAGCGTTCTTTCCAGCCGGCCAAAGAAACAAAGAAGATACCTCTGGACCCGGAGCACCCGAAGAGGTATGTTGTCATGGGCGGCCTTGACAGCAAATAGGAAAGCGAGCTCGTCGATTTCCTCCGTGAGAATCGGGACATCTTTGCATGGTCTCCCAAAGACATGTCGGGTGTTCCGACGGATTTCGCCGAGCAAAAGCTACACGTCCGGTCGGATGCCAAGCCGGTCAAGCAACCCTTGCGCCGCCTATCAGAAGAGAAGAGAAGAGTAGTCAGAGAAGAAACAACCCGGCTTCTGGCAGCCGGCTTCATTATGGAAGTTTTCTTCCCTGAGTGGCTTGCCAACCCGGTCCTGGTGTTGAAGAAGAACAAACAGTGGCGCATGTGCATTGACTACACCAGCCTCAACAAAGCCTGCCCCAAAGATCCTTTTGCTCTACCAAGAATTGATCAAGTAATAGACTCCACAGCCGGATGCAAGCTGTTGAGTTTTTTGGATGCTTATTCGGGCTACCACCAGATAAAGTTGGACCCAGATGACCGCCTGAAGACCGCCTTCATCACACCATTCGGAGCTTTCTGTTACCTTACTATGACATTCGGCCTGAGGAATGCTGGTGCCACTTTTCAGCGTTGCATGCAGAAATGCCTCCTCAAGCAACTCGGCAGAAATGCCCACATCTATGTAGACGATATTGTGGTGAAGACGGAGAAGCACGGCACCCTGCTGGAAGACCTCAAAGAGACATTTGAGAACTTGCGTCGGTTTCAGATCAAGCTCAATCCAGAGAAATGTGTGTTCGGAGTGCCAGCCGGCCAGCTCCTAGGCTTCCTGGTCTCCAAACGCGGCATCAAATGCAACCCGGTAAAGATCAAGGCCATAGAGAGAATGGAGATTCCTACCAAGCTGAGAGACGTCCAAAAATTTACTGGATGCTTGGCCTCCCTCAACCGCTTCATTAGCCGGCTCGGAGAGAAGGCTCTCCCCCTCTACCGACTCATGAAGAAGTCCACTCACTTCGAGTGGAATGACCAAGCAGATCAAGCTTTCCACGAGTTAAAGAAGATGCTGTCAACACCGCCTGTCTTGGCAGCACCGACTGAGAAAGAGCCCATGCTCCTTTATATTGCCGCCACTAGCCGGGTGGTCAGCACCGTTATCGTGGTTCAGCGCCCGGAAGAAGGCCGAGCTCAGTTAGTCCAGAGGCCGGTGTATTATCTGAGTGAAGTATTGTCCACCTCGAAGCAGAACTACCCACACTATCAGAAGATGTGCTATGGCATGTACTTTGCTGCCAAGAAGCTCAAGCCCTACTTTCAATAGCACCCCATCACGGTCGTATGTACTGCCCCGCTGGCCGAGATCATAGGCAGCCGGCATGCATCCGGTCGGGTGGCAAAATGGGCCATTGCGGGCTCCTTACACGATCTTCTACCAACCCCGCACCGCCATTAAGTCCCAGGCATTGGCCGACTTCCTCGTCGACTGGGCCGAGACCCAGTACCTGCCGCCTGCGCCCGACTCCACTCATTGGCGGATGCACTTCGATGGATCCAAGATGCGCACCGGCTTGGGAGCTGGCATCGTCCTCACCTCTCCCAAAGGCGAGAAGCTCGGATACACATTGCAAATTCATTTTGCCGCCTCCAGCAATGTGGCCGAGTACGAGGCGCTCATGCACTGGCTCTGGCTAGCCAAAGAACTCGGCATCCGCCGGATCCTGTGTTATGGTGACTCAGACTTGGTAGTCTAGCAATCATCTGGCAACTGGGACGCCAAGGACGCAAACATGGCAAGCTACCGCTTCCTCGTTCAGCAACTCAGCGAATATTTTGAAGGGTGCAAGTTCCTCCACGTGCCACGGGCTGACAACGAGCAAGCAGATGCCCTAGCATGAATAGGCTCCACCCGGCAAGCTATACCAACCGGCGTCTCTCTCCAACGCCTCCTTAAGCTGTCTGTCAAGCCGGCTCTAGAGTCCGATTCCATCTTCATGCCGCCAGACCCCAACGCAGTCGGAGCCGGCTCGGGGACTTCGACAGGCGGCTCAGGGACTGTTGTAGTTGTACCCGCCCGGACTTGTAACCCGCCCGAACCACTCGCAGCTGCCCGGGATCTGACGACACGAAAGCGGTGGCCGACTCCAACTCTTCACCACCCAGCCCACCTGCCCTGGTCGCAGTAGCCGTTTTGACAACAGAAGAAGTCACAGCTCCATCATGGGCCCAGCCCATCCTCAACTTCCTGGTTAACAGAGAGCTGCCAACTGATGAGATCTCGGCAAGACAAGTCCAAAGCCGAACCGGAGCATACACGATAATGAACCGAGAGCTTGTTAGGCGCAGTGTCACTAGAGTCTTCTAGCGCTGCGTCGAGCCAGAGAAGGGCATAGCAATCCTCAAGGACATACACCAAGGTGAATGCGGCCACCACGCAGCCTCAAGATCACTCGTCGCCAAGGCTTTCCACCATGGATTCTTCTGGCCGACTGCCTTGGATGACGCCAAGGAATTAGTCAAACACTGCAAAGGGTGCCAAGTCTTCAGCTCCAAGCAACACCTGCCGGCTTCTGCACTCAAGACCTGTTGGGGAACGTAGTAATTTCAAAAAAATTCCTACGCACACGCAAGATCATGGTGATGATATAGCAACGAGAAGGGAGAGTGTTCATCCACGTACCCTCGTAGACCGTAAGCGGAAGAGTTAGCACAACGCAGTTGATGTAGTCGTACGTCTTCACGATCCGACCAATCCAAGCACCGAACGTACGGAGCCTCTGAGTTCAGCACACGTTCAGCTCGATGACGATCTCCGGCCTCCGTTCCAGCCGAGCTCCGGAGATGAGTTCCGTCCGCACGACGGCGTGGTGACGATGATGATGTTGTAACACCCCGGATGTATCTTTCCATATTTGTAACTCCAACTCTTGCCATTTTCGGATATGTGCTATGATAAACCCTCCGTGGTTGGGTTTTGTTTTCGTTTTGCATTTTGTCCATGTCATGCATCTCATATCATGCCATCATGTGCATCTCATTTGCATACGTGTTCGTCTCATGCATCCGAGCATATTCCCGTTGTCTGCTTTTGCAATCCGCACTCCTATGTTCCCGGCGGCCCCTCTTGTTCTTTTTCCGTGTGCGGGTGTTGAACATTCTCGAATGGACCGAGCCTTGCCAAGTGGCCCTGGTATAGCACCGTAGACCACTGTCAAGTTTCGGGTCATTTGGAGTTCGTTTGGTACTCCAATGGTTAACGCGCTCTCGCAAAGGCCTCTTTAAGTTGCAGCCCAACAACCCTCCAAAACAGCCCAATAACCCATCTAACTCCCTTCCATGCCCTCGGTCGTTCGATCACGATCGTGGGCGTAAAACTACACCCCATTTGGACTCTCCTAGCTCCTCTATGCCTATTTAAAGACCCTCCCCAATTCACGGGCAAACCCTAAAATTGCCTCTCGCGCCACGGACACGTCCGGATGGAGCGGACGCGTCCGCCGCGCCGCGCTTAATCGGGGCTGCCGTGGGCCGACCTCGCCGCCCGTCGCCTGCCGACCAGCGGGCCCGCTGAGGTCCGTCGCCCGACCCTCGCGGCCCATGAGCGCCACCGTCCGCCCTTCCCTCGGCCGACCTCGCCGCCCGCCGGCGCTTCGCCTCCGGCCGCCTCCGCCAAGGCCGCGCCGCAGCCGCGCCGCCGCCGCCCCGGCCGCCGCCGCCGCCAGCCACGCCATCGCCGGCCCGCCGACAGGCAGCCCCGCTGCCAACTCCTCCCTCCGCCCGACCCGGCTCCGGCGAACCTAGATCGGCGCGCCCGATCCAGATCCAGACGGTTGACCCCTTTCCCTCGTTTTTTTTCACTAAGTCCTAAATCTGTCATAATTTTCGTGCATTTTCATAGCATCACATCTCCGCAACCGTGGCTCCGTTTTGGGCGTATAATATGTCAAATTATTCGTCTCGAAGAGTACATCATTTCATTCCATTGCATCATTTGCATTTGAGCTCATTTCGATGCCCGAAATTCTGTTGGAAGATGGCTTCAGATCGTTAGTTTCAGAATCTTATCAGTTCGAGCTCTTTTGTCATTTTTGCCATGAATTATGTGTGCACCCTATGAACTTGAGTCCTATATGTGAGTTGAACATTGCCATGCCATCTTTCCAGAGGTGTTTGCCATGTATTTTTGTGAGTTATGTGTTGACTAGAACAAGCATGCAAAGTAGGGATGATGATGTTGCTGATTTCAGGAACTTAGTGATTTCACCAAGTCATGTCCTGCTGTTAATTTTATGCCATATGTTCATGTTGTTACAGAGAGATCTATGCCCTTTTTGAGCATGATCATTAACGGTGTTTTGGACATATGGATGTGCTCTATCCATCCATGCCTTTGTTGGAATTTATGGAGTAGCCTAGCATGTCATTTTCGTGCTCTACTTTTGCTTGAAAATGTTTCCTGGCAGACTGTTCGTATGAGATTCAATTTTCACGAGGTCGTTGTAGTTGATCCGTGTATGCTATGATGTTGTTCTTGCCATGTATAGCTCGTATGCCATGTCTTCTTGATGGGTGTATGCTTAGTTTATCATGAGATGCTCTGTAGTGAGTGCATCGAGCTCACGAAGATGCCATGTTGAATCTGTTTTTGCCATGTCCTGATATTTCACCAAGTCTGAAATCTGTAATAAAACTTGCAATGTTTACATGGGTGCCATCATTTCTTAGAGTCCTTTTTGGCTTATGGTCAGTAAGGGACTATTGAAATAGGCTTTGAGTAGAATCATGTCATGCCTTGCTTTGCTATTATAAGTTCCTGTAGCATGTTGTTTGCTTGCTCTAAACATGCCTTCCTGCTGTTAATTCCTGGCATGTTAGTATTTTCACTAAGTCTGTGAACCTGATATTTTGAGCACTTTCACCATGCTTGTTTGAACATGTTATGATGTGATTTAGCCGTAGCTCAGTGTTCCTCTTTTGTTAAGCATCTCCTGTAGTTCGCTGCCATATGCTTTGTTTTTATGTTGGGGTGCTGTAGTATAGTTTCTTGTTGCTTGCTAAGTAGCATCGGGCTGTTAAACGCAGATTTGCGTCATTCTTGTTTTGCTTGTCATTTGCAAACCGTGCATCCGATTCCGGTGATCTTTATATCGATTTCAACCGAAATCATCTCATCTTTCCAGCGGCATACTTGGTTTGACAAGTTGATGCCCGATTCATCATTTTCCTTCCGGAGCACACATATGCATTGCATATCATATCTCGCATCGCATGTCATGTTTTGCATCATATTGCTTGTGCATTGTTCCTTGTTTGATTGTGGTTCCGTTGCTTGTGTTCTTGCTTTGGGTAGAGCCGGGAGACGAGTACGTGAACGAGGAGCCTGTTGAGAACGCCTACGAAGATCAAGCCTTCGACAACTCTGAGAACCTTACAGGCAAGATGACCATACCTTCGAAATCACTTCTATCTTTGCTTGCTAGATGCTCGCTCTTTTGCTATGCCTATGCTGCGATACCTACCACTTGCTATATCATGCCACCCATATTGCCATGTCAACCTCTAACCATCCATGTCCTAGCAAACCGTTGTTTGGCTATGTTACCGCTTTGCTCAGCCCCTCTTATAGCGTTGCTAGTTGCAGGTGAAGATGAAGTTTGTTCCTTGTTGGAACACGGATATTTTGGGATATCACAATATCTATTGTTTTAATTAATGCATCTATATACTTGGTAAAGGGTGGAAGGCTCGGCCTTATTCCCGGTGATTTGTTCCACTCTTGCCACCCTAGTTTCCGTCATACCGGTGTTATGTTCCTTGATTTTGCATTCCTTACGCGGTCGGGTGATTTATGGGACCCCCTTGATAGTTCGCTTTGAATAAAACTCCTCCAGCAAGGCCCAACCTTGGTTTTACCATTTGCCACCTATACCCCTTTTTCCCTTGGGTTTTCGCGAGCCCGAGGGTCATCTTTATTTTAGCCCCCCCGGGCCAGTGCTCCTTCGAGTGTTGGTCCGAACTGAGTAGACTGCGGGGCCCCCTTGGGGAAACTCGAGGTCTGGTTTTACTCGTAGGATGTCTCATCCGGTGTGCCTTGAGAACGAGATATGTGCAGCTCCTATCGGGATTTGTCGGCAAAGCGGGAGGTCTTGCTGGTTTAGTTTTACCATTGTCGAAATGTCTTGATGTACCGGGATACCGAGTCGATCGGAGTGTCTTGGGTGAAGGTTTATTCTTCGTTGATCGCGAGAGCTTGTTATGGGCTGTTGGGACACCCCGCAGGTATTATCTTTCAAAGCCGTGCCTGCATGTTATGAGGCAGATGGGAATTTGTTAATGTCGGTTGTAGAAAACCGAAGTTGACCTTAATTAAAATACATCAACCGTGTATGTAACCATGATGGTCTCTTCTCGGAGTCCGGAAGTGAACACGGTGTTGGAGTTATGTTTGACGAGGTTGCTAGGATCACCTCTTGATCACTACTAGTTTCACGACCGTGCTTTGCTTCTCTTCTCGCTCTCTTTTGCGATTGTAGCCACCATATATGCTAGTCGCTTGTCGCAGCCCTCCTTTTACACCAGCCTTCCCTTGCTTAAATAGTCTTGATCTCATGGTGTGAGATTGTTGAGTCCCCGTGGCTCACAGATTCTACCAAAACAGATGCAGTACGGTGATGCCAAATACAGATGGCATGAACCGAGCTGAAGTGGGAATATGATGAGGCACTTGGTCGTTACTATGTTTCATTTCAGACGATTAGTAGTGGAGCCCAGTTAGGCGATCGGGATCTGTGTTGCATGTGGGGTATTCTTCTTTTATTTTGGTTCCGTAGTCGGACCTTGAGTGTAATCTGTATGATGGATGTTTAATTATGCATTGTGTGAAGTGGCGACTGTAAGCCAACTATGTATCTTTTCCCTTATGTATTACATGGATTGTGCAAAGATTACCTCACTTGCGACATTGCTTCCTATGCGGTTATGCCTCTAAGTCGTGCTTCGACACGTGGGAGTTATAGCCGCATCGAGGGCGTTACAAGTTGGTAATCAGAGCCATCCCCGACCTTAGGAGCCCCCACTGCTTGATCGTTTTTAGTGGCCGAGTTGTGTCTAGAAAAATGTTTTGAGTCATTTAGGATTATATATATCGGAGAGTTAGGAATTCTTTTTACTCCCCAGTCCCTTCGACCTTCTGGTGAGGTATCCTGACGTAGAGTTTTGACTCTTCTCTTCTCAAATTTCACTAAAAAAAATTTTAGGATAACGCGGGTATCTTAGAATCGTTCCGATGGTTTTATGATGACAACATTGTCTTGGTTGCCTCCTGACATTTAGGGGTTGTGGCAGTGTCCCGGGGAGTTGAGCTCCGAGGTGTTGTCGCCATAATTTTATCGTTGCGATTCTGGAATACACGAGTTTAGTACGCCGACATCGAAAATCTCTTTTATGTCAGTTGGTGAGATAACCCCGCTAACCCAAAGATCTTGTGGTGAGTACGGAGTATTGCCATGACTCGTATAACGGATGCTTTTCAAGGTTGAGGTACACGATTTCGAAGGTTTCTTGGTTATGTGTTGAAGGATGGATACAAATGGATGTAGGGATTGTTAGCTTGGGTGAGATATATATTGCTCCCCTGTATCCCCAACACCTGATTGCATAACCGGAAAGTTTCGGGAGTTTATAGGTGGGATTCAAGTAGCTCTAGCATTTTCTTCCGCAGATATTTGGTTTGTGATTGGGTAATCCTTACCACATATTTGTTCCATTCATACCTTGTTTTTATTTTTATTCATCAATATCTCTTATCAAGTGGCTTCTCTCCTTAATGGACGTGATGTTTACTTTGGAATTCATTCGTTCATCCCTGTTCAATGTTTATTGTGAAGACTATATGTTGCAATTTCTATCCGCTGATTCAACTTGTCTATCTGCTCTATCAAGATGCTAACGGATGTCACCCTCTTCAGATGGCTCCGCCACGCCGAATCCGAACGCAGTGATGGGAGTCAGCGAACCCTCCACCTCCACCTCCGCCTCCGGAGGCATGGCAAACTTTGATGGCAACCACTAACGCCAACGCCTTCTTGTTGATCCAGGTGATGCAAGAGCGTAACCAAGGCCAAGGCAACCAAGGGAATCAAGGTCAAGGGCAGTTCTATCATCAGCCACAATTTCCTACACTCAACCAGTTCCTTGCAAACCAGCCAAAGTCTTTCACCATCTTGTCGAGGCCACGACGCCGACGATTGGCTCGTGGATATCAACAAGCATTTTGAATGCAGCAATGTCGGACACGAGGACTACGTCAAGTTCGCGTCTTTTCAGCTCAAGGATCGAGCGGCTGATTGGTTCCAAGAATACAAGGATTCTAGAGGTGGTCGAGTGATTACTTGGACTGATTTGCCGGGACTTTAAAGCTCACCACATTCCTACCAAAGTGTTGTTGAGAGCAAGCGTGAGGAGTTCCGCAATCTCAAGCAAGGAAACATGTCGATGTATGAATACAACATACTGATTTGAAACTTGCTCGATTTGCTAAACAAGACGTTCTTGATGAGAAAAGTATGATCTATCGATTCAGAGGTGGCCTTAGAGAGGATCTGCAGTTATCTCTTGTTCTTTTGAGCCTACTCGGTTTGATCAATTCTATAATATGGCACTCAAGCTAGAAGGTGCTCAGCTCAAGTGTGAGGCTTCAAAGAAGAGAAACAGGATGCGATTCAGTCTTCTTCTTCCTCTCAAGTGGCAGCAAAGCAGCAAAAGTTCTACCTTCCTCCTCCTCCGTTCCGTCGGCCTTATCGCCAGAAGAACTCGGTGGTCGTGGATCTTCCCACCCACCCAACCCAAGCTACTGAACAAGTCTCAGCCTCAAGCTCCAAGGTCAAATGCTCCTTATCACCGTCCGCCTCAGAGGTGACTGCAACAAGTGCCAGCAGAAGGTCACTATGCTAACAAATGCCATAACCAAAGGCGCCTTCCTCCTCCTCCCCTATGAGGTCTTCAAGCAATGCGGTGGTCAAGCATAATCCCAAGTATGCAATGGTGAATATGATGAATGCAGCTCAAGCAGAGGATTCTTGAGATGTGATCATGGGTAATCTTCCGATTAATGATATTCTGCAAAAGTCTTATTTGATACTTTGGTGCATCGCATTCTTTCATGTCATATCCTTTTGCATGAAGCACAGTTTTGACACAGAGGTTTTGTCCAAAGTTATGCAAGTTGTTTCTCCGGAAAACTTATGACTTCTAGTTTGGTTGCTCCGATGTTTCCATCAAGTTGGGCGACTATAGATTTCTGCTAAACCAATTGTTCTTGGTGACTCGATATTGATCTAATTCTTGGGATGGATCGCTTTCTCAAAGACAAAGCTCAACTTGATTGTGCTGCCAGCAAATTCAATTGACACACCCTTCCGAGGATGTTATCATCTATGCGCTTCGTGATGAAACCATTGGTTGTTTTCTCTCAATGAGAAGGGAGAGTTGGATGCTATCTCTCAAATTCAAATCGTTTGTGAGTACCAAGATGTCTTTCCGTAAGAGCTTCCGGTATGCCTCCTCATCGGCGGTCGAATTAGTTATCGATCTTGAGCCCGCATCGAACCCGCTTGCAAGCGCCCTTACAAGCTTGGACCCAAGGAGCTGAAAGAATTGAAGAAGCAGCTCGATGAACAAGAGCGTCTGGTTTGATCGGACCGAGTTCATCTCCATGGGGATGTGGAGTTCTTTTGTCCGAAGAAGGATGGCACGGACCGACTTTGTGTCGATTACCGTCCATTGAATAAGAAGACAATCAAGAACAAGTATCCACTTCCCAACATCAATGAGCTATTCGAGCAACTCAAAGGTGCTAAAGTATTCTCCAAGCTTGACCTCCGTATGGGTTATCATCAGATTAGCATTCATGAACAAGATATTCCCAAGACAAAGATTCGAACAAGCTATGGTTCTTATGAATATCTTGTCATGTCTTTCGGCCTTGTCAATGCTCCTCCAACTTTCTCTCGCATGATGAACTTTATCTTCAACCCCTACACAAATGATTTTGTCTTGGTGTATCTCGATGATATTTTGGTCTTCTCCAAGAACAAGCAGGATCATGCCAAACATTTGCGATTGGTGCTCGACAAGCTCAGAGAGCATCAATTCTATCTGAAGTTTTCCAAATGTGAGTTACGGCTTGATGAAGTTCTTTATCTTGGTCATATCATCTCAGCCAAGGGCATCGCTGTTAATCCCGAGAAGGTGTCTTGATTCTGAATTGGGAACCTCCTCGAATGTCAAGCAGCTCCATGATTTTCTCGGTCTTGCAAGCTATTGTCGAAGATTCGTTGAGAACTTCTCCAAGATTGCAAAGCCTCTTTCCAACCTCCTCCAAAAGCATGTCAAGTATGTCCGACGCTTTGAGTGTGATGTCGCTTTCAATACCCTCAAAGAGAAGCTAGTTACAGCTCCTGTCTTGACTCCTCCTGATGAATCCAAGCCATTCGAAGTTTTCTGTGATGCTTCCTTGCAAGGTCTCGGTGCTGTGTTAATGCAAGAGAAGAAAGTAGTGGCCTATACCTCTCATCAGTTGAAGCCCAACGAAAAGAACTACCCCACTCACGATCTCGAGTTGGCGGCAGTTGTCCATGCATTGATAACATGGAGACATCTCTTGTTGGGAAGGAAAGTGGACATTTTCACCGATCACAAGAGTCTCAAGTACATCTTCACTCAACCAAACCTCAACCTCAGGCAAACTCGATGGGTCGAAATGATTCAAGAGTACAATCCAAGTATTGAATATACTCTGGCAAGGCGAATGTGATTGCAGATGCTCGGCGTAAAGGCTTATTGCAACGACTTAATTCTCAAGCCCTTCCAACCGGATCTTTGTGAAGCTTTCCGCAAGCTGAATCTTCAAGTTGTTCCTCAAGGCTTTCTTGCCAACCTCATAGTCTCTCCTACTTTGGAAGATCAAATTCGTGAGGCACAACTCCTGGATGCCATGGTGAAGAAAGTGAAACGTGGTATTGACAAGGGCATTTCAAATACAAGTGCTATCGCTTGGATGACAAAGACACTCTTTTCTTCGAGGATCGTATTGTGGTTCCTAAAGGCGATCTGAGAAAAGTCATCATGAATGAGGCACACAATTCCCTCCTATCCATTCATCCGGAAGTGCGAAGATGTACCATGACCTCAAGCGATCGTATTGGTGGACTCGAATGAAGCGAGAAATTGCTCAATTCGTGAATGAATGTGATGTCTGCAGAAGGGTGAAAGCAGAACACCAAAGACCAGCTGGTCTCCTCCAACCTCTTGCTATTCCAGAATGGAAGTTTGATCATATCGAGATGGACTTCGTGACTGGTTTTCCTAAGTCCAAGCGTGGAAATGATGCTATCTTCGTTGTCATTGACAAGCTTACTAAAGTGGCTCATTTTCTTCCTGTCAAAGAATCTATCACAGCAGCTCAACTGGCAGAGCTATACACCTCTAGAATTGTCTCCTTGCACGGTATTCCGCAATTGATCTCTTCAGACCGTGGAAGCATCTTCACTTCTAAGTTCTGGGACTCCTTTCAGAAGGCCATGGGCACCAACATTCGTTTCAAAGACAGCTTTTCATCCTCAAACTAGTGGCCAAGTCGAGCGAGTCAATCAAATCCTTGAAGATATGCTCGGGGCTTGTGTCATTTCTTTTGGCATGAAGTGGGAAGAGTGTCTTCCATATGCCGAAGTTCTCCTACAACAACAGCTTCCAAGCAAGTTCGGCAAGGCCCCATTCGAAATTCTCTATGGCGAAAGTGCCGTACTCCTCTCAATTGGTCCGAGACAGGTGAACGCCAACTTCTTGGCAACGACTTGATCACGAAGTCAAGAAATGTGCAAAGTCATTCGTGAGAATCTTAAAGCCGCATAATCGCGCGGAAGGGCTATTATGATGACAAGCATCGTGATGTGGCTTTTGAAATCGGAGACCATGTCTACCTCCGCGTCTCTCAATGAAAGGTACTCGCCGCCGGTATCAAAGGGAAGCTTGCCCCTAGATACGTGGGTCCTTTCAAGATCATTGGTAAAAGAGGCGATCTCGCCTATCAACTTGAGCTTCCATCCAACTTTGCAAAGCGCACGATGTGTTTCACGTGTCACAGCTCCGCAAGTGCTTCAAGATTCTGAGCGCACTATCAACTTTGAAGAAATTGACCTCCAAGAAGATCTTTCTTATCATGAGCACCCCGTTGCTATTCTTGAAGAAACCGAGCGCAAGACTCGCAACAAGTCAATCAAATTCCTGAAAGTAAAGTGGTCACACCATTCCGATCGAGAAGCCACCTGGGAGCGCGAGGATCACCTCCGTTCCGAATATCCGGAGTTCTTTCAGTCCTAGATCTCGGGACGAGATCCTCTTGTAGTGGTGGAGTGTTGTAACACCCCGGATGTATCTTTCCATATTTGTAACTCCAACTCTTGCCATTTTCGGATATGTGCTATGATAAACCCTCCATGGTTGGGTTTTGTTTTCGTTTTGCATTTTGTCCATGTCATGCATCTCATATCATGCCATCATGTGCATCTCATTTGCATACGTGTTAAATCTCATGCATCCGAGCATATTCCCGTTGTCCGTTTTGCAATCCGCACTCCTATGTTCCCGGCGTCCCCTCTTGTTCTTTTTCCGTGTGCGGGTGTTGAACATTCTGAATGGACCGAGCCTTGCCAAGTGGCCTGGTATAGCACCGTAGACCACTGTCAAGTTTCGGGTCATTTGGAGTTCGTTTGGTACTCCAACGGTTAACGCGCTCTCGCAAAGGCCTCTTTTAAGTTGCAGCCCAACAACCCTCCAAAACAGCCCAATAACCCATCTAACTCCCTTCCATGCCCTCGGTCGTTCGATCACGATCGTGGGCGAAAACTACACCCCATTTGGACTCTCCTAGCTCCTCTATGCCTATTTAAAGACCCTCCTCAATTCACGGGCAAACCCTAAAATTGCTTCTTCGCGCCACGGACACGTCCGGACGGAGCGGACGCGTCGCCCGCCCGCCATGCTTAATCGGGGGGCTGCCATGTGGGCCGACCTCGCCGCCCGTCGCCGCTGACCATTGGGGCCCGCTGAGGCCTGTCGCCGCCCTCTGCTCATGAAGCGCCGCCGTCCGCCCGCGCCTGGCGCCGACCTCGCCGCCGCCGCCGCCGCTCGCCTCGGCCCTTCAAGCGCACACGGCGCCGCACTGCTGCCACCGCCGCCGCACCGCCGCCCCGCTTCCACCTCCGGCCGCATTGCCGCCGCCACGCCATACGCCGCCCGCCCGACGGCAGGCAGCCCCGCCCGGCCAACTCCTCCCTCCGGCCCGACCCGGCTCCGGCGAACCTCGATCGGCGCGCCCAATCCAGATCCAGACGGTTGACCCCTTTCCCTCGTTTTTTTTCACTGTCCTAAATCTGTCATAATTTTCGTGCATTTTCATAGCATCACATCTCCGCAACCGTGGCTCCGTTTTGGGCGTATAATATGTCAAATTGTTCGCCTCGAAGAGTACATCATTTCATTCCATTGCGTCATTTGCATTTGAGCTCATTTCGATGCCCGAAATGCTGTTGGAAGATGGCTTCAGATCGTTAGTTTCAGAATCTTATCAGTTCGAGCTCTTTGTCATTTTTGCCATGAATTATGTGTGCACCCTATGAACTTGAGTCCTATATGTGAGTTGAACATTGCCATGCCATCTTTCCAGAGGTGTTTGCCATGTATTTTTGTGAGTTATGTGTTGACTAGAACAAGCATGCAAAGTAGGGATGATGATGTTGCTGATTTCAGGAACTTAGTGATTTCACCAAGTCATGTCCTGCTGTTAATTTTATGCCATATGTTCATGTTGTTACAGAGAGATCTATGCCCTTTTTGAGCATGATCAGTAAGGGTGTTTTGGACATATGGATGTGCTCTATCGATCCATGCCTTTGTTGGAATTTATGGAGTAGTCTAGCATGTCATTTTCGTGCTCTACTTTTGCTTTGAAATGTTTCCTGGCAGACTGTTCGTATGAGATTCAATTTTCACGAGGTCGTTGTAGTTGATCCGTGTATGCTATGATGTTGTTCTTGCCATGTATAGCTCGTATGCCATGTCTTCTTGATGGGTGTATGCTTAGTTTATCATGAGATGCTCTGTAGTGGGTGCATCGAGCTCACGAAGATGCCATGTTGAATCTGTTTTTGCCATGTCCTGATATTTCACTAAGTCTGAAATCTGTAATAAAACTTGCAATGTTTACATGGGTGCCATCATTTCTTAGAGTCCTTTTTGGCTTATGGTCAGTAAGGGACTATTGAAATAGGCTTTGAGTAGAATCATGTCATGCCTTGCTTTGCTATTATAAGTTCCTGTAGCATGTTGTTTGCTTGCTCTAAACATGCCTTCCTGATGTTAATTCCTGGCATGTTAGTATTTTCACTAAGTCTGTGAACCTGATATTTTGAGCACTTTCACCATGCTTGTTTGAACATGTTATGATGTTATTTAGCTGTAGCTCAGTGTTCCTCTTTTGTTAAGCATCTCCTGTAGTTCGCTGCCATATGCTTTGTTTTTATGTTGGGGTGCCGTAGCATAGTTTCTTGTTGCTTGCTAAGTAGCATCGGGCTGTTAAATGCAGATTTGCGTCATTCTTGTTTTGCTTGTCATTTGCAAACCGTGCATCCGATTCCGGTGATCTTTATATCGATTTCAACCGAAATCATCTCATCTTTCCAGCGGCATACTTGGTTTGACAAGTTGATGCCCGGTTCATCATTTTCCTTCTGGAGCACACATATGCATTGCATATCATATCTCGCATCGCATGTCATGTTTTGCATCATATTGCTTGTGCATTGTTCCTTGTTTGATTGTAGTTCCGTTGCTTGTGTTCTTGCTTTGGGTAGAGCCGGGAGACGAGTACGTGAACGAGGAGCCTGTTGAGAACGCCTACGAAGATCAAGCCTTCGACAACTCTGAGAACCTTACAGGCAAGATGACCATACCTTCGAAATCACTTCTATCTTTGCTTGCTAGATGCTCGCTCTTTTGCTATGCCTATGATGCGATACCTACCACTTGCTATATCATGCCACCCATATTGCCATGTCAACCTCTAACCATCCATGTCCTAGCAAACCGTTGTTTGGCTATGTTACCGCTCTGCTCAGCCCCTCTTATAGCGTTGCTAGTTGCAGGTGAAGATGAAGTTTGTTCCTTGTTGGAACACGGATATTTTGGGATATCACAATATCTATTGTTTTAATTAATGCATCTATATACTTGGTAAAGGGTGGAAGGCTCGGCCTTATGCCCGTGATTTGTTCCACTCTTGCCACCCTAGTTTCCGTCATACCGTGTTATGTTCCTTGATTTTGCGTTCCTTACGCGGTCGGGTGATTTATGGGACCCCTTGACAGTTCGCTTTGAATAAAACTCCTCCAGAAGGCCCAACCTTGGTTTTACCATTTGCCACCTATACCCCTTTTCCTTGGGTTTTCGCGAGCCCGAGGGTCATCTTTATTTTAGCCCCGGCCGGTGCTCCTTCGAGTGTTGGTCCGAACCGAGTAGATCATGGGGCCCCTTGGGGAAACTCGAGGTCTGGTTTTACTCGAGGATGTCTCATCCGGTGTGCCCCGAGAACGAGATATGTGCAGCTCCTATCGGGATTTGTCGGCACAATGGGAGGTCTTGCTGGTTTAGTTTTACCATTGTCGAAATGTCTTGATGTACCGGATACCGAGTCGATCGGAGTGTCTTGGGTGAAGGTTTATTCTTCGCTGATCGCGAGAGCTTGTTATGGGCTGTTGGGACACCCTGCAGGTATTATCTTTCAAAGCCGTGCCGCGGTTATGAGGCAGATGGGAATTTGTTAATGTCGGTTGTAGAAAACCGAAGTTGACCTTAATTAAAATACATCAACCGTGTATGTAACCGTGATGGTCTCTTCTCGGCGGAGTCCGGGAAGTGAACACGGTGTTGGAGTTATGTTTGACGCAGGTTGCTAGGATCACCTCTTGATCACTACTAGTTTCGCGACCGTGCTTTGCTTCTCTTCTCGCTCTCTTTTGCGATTGTAGCCACCATATATGCTAGTCGCTTGCTGCAGCCCCTCCTTTTACACCAGCCTTCCCTTGCTTAAATAGTCTTGATCTCTGGTGTGAGATTGCTGAGTCCCTGTGGCTCACAGATTCTACCAAAACAGATGCAGGTACCGGTGATGCCAGCGCAGATGGCGCAACTGAGCTGAAGTGGGAATATGATGAGGCACTTGGTCGTTACTATGTTTCATTTCCAGACGATTAGTAGTGGGAGCCCAGTTGGGGCGATCGGGGATCTGTGTTGCATGTGGGGTATTCTTCTTTTATTTTGGTTCCGTAGTCGGACCTTGAGTGTAATCTGTATGATGGATGTTTAATTATGCATTGTGTGAAGTGGCGACTGTAAGCCAACTACGTATCTTTTCCCTTATGTATTACATGGATTGTGCGAAGATTACCTCACTTGCGACATTGCTTCCTATGCGGTTATGCCTCTAAGTCGTGCTTCGACACGTGGGAGTTATAGCCGCATCGAGGGCGTTACAGATGTTCTACCGACGCAGGGCTTCGCCTAAGCTCCGTGACAATATGACCGAGGTGGAATATGGTGGAAGGGGGCACCGCACACGGCTAAGGAACGATCCGTAGATCAACTTGTGTGTCTATGGGGTGCCCCCTACCCCGTAGATATAAAGGAGTGGAGGAGGGAGGGCGGCCCTCTACTATGGCGCGCCCTAGGGGAGTCCTACTCCCACCGAGTAGGATTCCCCCTTTCCTAGTCCAACTAGGAGTCCTTCCATGTATTAGGAGTAGGAGACAAGGAAGGGAAGAGAGAAGGAAGGAAGGAGGGGTGCGGTTCTCCCTAGTCCAATTCGGACTAGGCCATGGGGCGCGCCTGCCCTAGGCAGCCCTATCTTTCAGCAGGCCCAATAAGGCCCAATACTTCTCCCGGCGAATTCCCGTAACTCTCCCAGACTCGAAAAATACCGAATCACTCGGAACCTTTCCGAACTCCGAATATAGTCGTCCAATATATCGATCTTTACGCCTCGACCATTTCGAGACTCCTCGTCATGTCCCCGATCTCATCCGGGACTCGAACTCCTTCGGTACATCAAAACTCATAAACTCATAATATAAGCATCATCGAAACCTTAAGAGTGCGGACCCTACGGGTTCGAGAACTATGTAGACATGACCTAGAACTATTCTCGGTCAATAACCAATAGCGGGACCTGGATGCCCATATTGGCTCCTACATATTCTACGAAGATCTTTATCGGTCAAACCGCATAACAACATACGTTGTTCCCTTTGTCATCGGTATGTTACTTATCCGAGATTCGATCGTCGGTATCCAATACCTAGTTCAATCTCGTTACCGGCAAGTCTCTTTACTCGTTCCGTAATACATCATCTCGCAACGAACTCATTAGTTGCAATGCTTGCAAGGCTTAAGTGATGTGCATTACCGAGAGGGCCCAGAGATACCTCTCCGACATTCGGAGTGACAAATCCTAATCTCAAAATACGCCAACCCAACAAGTACCTTTGGAGACACCTGTAGAGCACCTTTATAATCACCCAGTTACGTTGTGACGTTTGGTAGCACACAAAGTGTTCCTCCGGTAAACGGGAGTTGCATAATCTCATAGTCATAGGAACATGTATAAGTCATGAAGGAAGCAATAGCAACATACTAAATGATCGGGTGCTAAGCTAACGGAATGGGTCATGTCAATTAGATCATTCAACTAATGATGTGATCCCGTTAATCAAATAACAAAACTTTGTCCATGGTTAGGAAACATAACCATCTTTGATTAACAAGCTAGTCAAGTAGAGGCATACTAGTGACACTCTGTTTGTCTATATATTCACACATGTATTATGTTTCCGGTTAATACAATTCTAGCATGAATAATAAACATTTATCATGATATAAGGAAATAAATAATAACTTTATTATTGCCTCTAGGGCATATTTCCTTCAGTCTCCCACTTGCACTAGAGTCAATAATCTAGATCACATCACCATGTGATTCACATCGATAGTTCACATCATTATGTGATTAACACCCATAGTTCACATCGCCATGTGACCAACATCCAAAGGGTTTACTAGATTCAGTAATCTAGTTCACATCGCTATGTGATTAACACCCAAAGAGTACTTAGGTGTGATCATGTTTTGCTTGTGAGAGAATCTTAGTCAACGGGTCTTTCACATTCAGATCCATTATGTATTTTGCAATTTTTATGTCTACAATGCTCGCACGGAGCTACTCTAGCTAATTGCTCCCACTTTCAATATGTATCTAGATCAAGACTTAGAGTCATCCGGATCGGTGTCAAAACTTCCATCGACGTAACCCTTTACGATTTAACCTTTTGTCACTTCCATAATCGAGAAACATATCCTTATTCCATTAAGGATAATTTTGACCGCTGTCGATGATCTACTCCTAGATCACTATTGTACTCCTTCCAAACTCGGTGCAGGGTATACAATAGATCTGGTACACAGCATGGCATACTTTATAGAACCTATGGCCAAGGCATAGGGAATGACTTTCATTCTCTTTCTATCTTCCGCCGTGGTCGGGTTTTGAGTCTTACTCAATTTCACACCTTGTAACACAGCAAGAACTCTTTCTTTGACTGCTCCATTTTGAACTACTTCAAAATCTTGTCAAGGTATGTACTCATTGAAAAAACTTATCAAGCGTCTTGATATATCTCTATAGATCTTGATGCTCAATATGTAAGCAGCTTCACCGAGGTCTTTCTTTGAAAAACTCCTTTCAAACACTCCTTTATGCTTTGCAGAATAATTCAACATTATTTCCGATCTTCAATATGTCATTCACATATACTTATCAGAAATGCTGTAGTGCTCCCACTCACTTTATTGTAAATACAGGCTTCACCGCAAGTCTGTAAAAAACTATATGCTTTGATCAACTTATCAAAGCGTATATTCCAACTCCGAGATGCTTGCACCAGTCCATAGATGGATTGCTGGAGCTTGCACATTTTGTTAACACCTTTAGGATCGACAAAACCTTCTAGTTGCATCATATACAACTCTTCTTTAATAAATCCATTAAGGAATGCAGCTTTGTTTATCCATTTGCCAGATTTCATAAAATGCGGCAATTGCTAACATGATTCGGACAGACTTAAGCATAGATACGAGTGAGAAACTCTCATCATAGTCAACACCTTGAACTTGTCGAAAACCTTTTGCGACAATTCCAGCTTTGTAGATAGTAACACTACTATCAACGTCCGTCTTCCTCTTGAAGATCCATTTATACAATATGGCTTTCCGATCATCGGGCAACTCCACCAAAGTCCACACTTTGTTCTCATACATGGATCCCATCTCAGATTTCATGGCCTTAAGCCATTTTGTGGAATCTGGGCTCATCATCGCTTCCTCATAGTTCGTAGGCTCATCATGGTCTAGTAACATGACTTCCAGAACAGGATTACCGTACCACTCTGGTGCGGATCTCACTCTGGTTTACCTACGAGATTCGGTAGTAACTTGATCTGAAGTTACATGATCATCATCATTAGCTTCCTCACTAATTGGTGTAGTAGTCACAGGAACAGATTTCTGTGATGAACTACTTTCCAATAAGGGAGAAGGTACAATTACCTCATTAAGTTCTACTTTCCTCCCATTCACTTCTTTCGAGAGAAACTCCTTCTTTAGAAAGGATCCATTTATTAGCAACGAATGTTTTGCCTTCGGATCTGTGATAGAAGGTGTACCCAACAATTTGCTTTGGGTATTCTATGAAGACGCACTTCTCCGATTTGGGTTTGAGCTTATCAGGATGAAACTTTTTCACATAAGCATCGCAGCCCCAAACTTTAAGAAACGACAACTTGGGTTTCTTGCTAAACCATAGTTCATATGTTGTCGTCTCAACGGATTTAGATGGTGCCCTTTTAATGTGAATGCAGTTGTCTCTAATGCATAACCCCAAAACAATATTGGTAAATCAGTAAGAGACATCATAGATCGCACCATATCCAATAAAGTCTTGATTCTGACGTTCGGACACACCATAACATTGTGGTGTTCGGTGGCGTGAGCTGTGAAACTATTCCACATTGTTTTAATTGAAGACCAAACTCAGAACTCAAATATTCCTCTCGCGATCAGATCGTAGAAACTTTATTTTCTTGTTACGATGATTTTTCCACTTCACTCTAAAATTCTTTGAACCTTTCAACTATTTAGGACTTATGTTTCATCAAGTAGATATACCCATATCTGCTCAAATCATCTTGTGAAGGTCAGAAAATAACGATACTTGCCACGAGCCTTCATACTCCTTGGTCTGCATACATCAGTATGTATTATTTCCAATAAGTCGGTAGCTCGTTCCATTGTTCCGAAGAACGGAGTTTTAGTCATCTTGCCCAAAAGGCACGGTTCGCAAGCATCAAATGATTCATAACCAAGTGATTCCGAAAATCCATCAGCATGGAGTTTCTTCATGCGCTTTACACCAATATGACCTAAACGGCAGTGCCACAAATAAGTTGCACTATCATTATTAACTTTGCATCTTTCGGTTTCAATATAATGAATATGTGTATCACTACGATCGAGATCCAATGAACCATTTTCATTGGGTGTGTAACCATATAAGGTTTTATTCATGTAAACAGAACAACAGTTTATTCTCTTACTTAAATGAATAACTGTATTGCAATAAACATGATCAAATCATATTCATGCTCAACATAAACGCCAAATAGCATTTATTTAGGTTTAACACTAATCCCGAAAGTATAGGAGTGTGCGATGATGATCATATCAATCTTGAAACTACTTTCAACACACATCGTCACTTCACCCTTAACTAGTTTCGCTTATTCGCAACTCCCGCTTTGAGTTACTACTCTTAGCAACCGAACCAGTACCAAATACCGAGGGTTGCTATAAACACTAGTAAAGTACACATCAATAACATGTATATCAAATATACCTTTGTTCACTTTGCCATCCTTCTTATCCGCCAAATACTTGGGGTAGTTCTTCTTTCAAAGGACCAGTCCTTTGCGGTAGAAGCACTTAGTCTCGTGCTTAGGTCCGGACTTGGGCTTCTTTACTTGAGCAACAACTTGCTTGCCGTTCTTCTTGAAGTTCCCTTCTATCCCTTTGCCCTTTTCTTGAAACTAGTGGTCTTGTTAACCATCAACACTTGATGTTCTTTCTTGATTTCTACCTTCATCGATTTCATCATCGTGAAAAACTCGGGAATCATTTTCATCATCCCTTGCATACTATAGTTCATCATGAAGTTCTACTAACTTGGTGATGGTGACTAGAGAATTCTGTCAATCACTATCTTATCGGAAGATTAACTCCCACTTGATTCAAGCGATTGTAGTACCTGCACAATCTGAGCACATGCTCACTAGTTGAGCGATTCTCCTCCATCTTTTAGCTATAGAACTTGTTGGAGACTTCATATCTCTCAACTCGGTATTTGCTTGAAATATTAACTTCAATTCTGGAACATCTCATATGGTCCATGATGTTCAAAACATCTTTGAAGTCCCGATTCTAAGCCATAAAGCATGGTGCACAAAACTATCAAGTAGTCATCATATTGAGCTAGCCAAACGCTCATAACGCCTCAGATCCGCTCTGCAATAGGTCTGTCACCTAGCGGTGCATTAAGGACATAATTCTTTCGTGCAGCAATGAGGATAAACCTCGGATCGCGGATCCAATCCGCATCATTGCTACTAACATTTTTCAAGACAATTTTCTAGGAACATATCAAAATAAACATATGAAAGCAACAACGCAAGGTATTGATCTTACAACATAATTTGCAAAATACTACGGGACTAAGTTCATGATAAATTTAAGTTCAATTAATCACATTACTTAAGAACTCCCACTTAGACAGACACATCTCTAGTCATCTAAGTGATCACGTGATCCAAATCAACTAAACCATAACCGATCATCACGTGAGATGGAGTAGTTTTCAATGGTGAACATCACTATGTTGATCATATCTACTATATGATTCACGCCGACCTTTTGGTCTCCGTGTTCGAGGCCATATCTGCATATGCTAGGCTCGTCAAGTTTAACTGAGTATTCGCGTGTGCAAAACTGGCTTGCACCCGTTGTAGATGGACGAGAGCTTATCACACCCGATCATCACGTGGTGTCCGGGCACGATTTAACTTTGGCAACGGTGCATACTCGTGGAGAACACTTCTTGATAATTTTAGTGAGAGATCATCTTAAAATGCTACCGCAATCAAAGCAAGATAAGATGCATAAAGGATAAACATCACATGCAATCAATATAAGTGATATGATATGGCCATCATCATCTTGTGCTTGTGATCTCCATCTCAAGCACCATCATGATCACCATCGCCACCGGCGCGACACCTTGATCTCCATCATAGCATCGTTGTCGTACGCCATCTATTGCTTCTACGACTATCGCTACCGCTTAGTGATAAAGTAAAGCAATTATGTATGCTTGCATTTCATACAATAAAGCGACAACCATATGGCTCCTGCCAGTTGCCGATAACTTCGGTTACAAAACATGATCATCTCATACAATAAAATATGGCATCATGTCTTGGCCATATCACATCACAACATGCCCTGCAAAAACAAGTTAGACGTCCTCTACTTTGTTGTTGCAAGTTTTACGTGGCTGCTACGGGCTTAAGCAAGAACCAATCTCACCTACGCATCAAAACCACAACGATAGTTTGTCAAGTTGATGCTGTTTTAACCTTCGCAAGGACCGGGCGTAGCCACACTCGGTTCAACTAAAGTTGGAGAAACTGACACCCGCTAGTTAATTGTGTGCAAAGCACGGCGGTAAAACCAGTCTCGCGTAAGCGTACGCGTAATGTCAGTCCGGGCCGCTTCATCCAACAATACCGCCGAACCAAAGTATGACATGCTGGTAAGCAGTATGACTTATAACACCCACAACTCACTTGTGTTCTACTCGTGCATATAACATCAAACCATAAAACCTAGGCTCTGATGCCACTGTTGGGGAACGTAGTAATTTCAAAAAAATTCCTACGCACACGCAAGATCATGGTGATGATATAGCAACGAGAAGGGAGAGTGTTCGTCCACGTACCCTCATAGACCGTAAGCGGAAGTGTTAGCACAACGCGGTTGATGTAGTCGTACGTCTTCACGATCCGACCGATCCAAGCACCGAACGTACGGAGCCTCCGAGTTCAGCACACGTTCAGCTCGATGACGACCTCCGGCCTCCGATCCAGCCGAGCTCCGAGATGAGTTCCACAAGACGACGGCGTGGTGACGATGATGATGTTCTATCGACGCAGGGCTTCGCCTAAGCTCCATGACGATATGACCGAGGTGGAATATGGTGGAAGGGGCACCGACACGGCTAAGGAACGATCCGTAGATCAACTTGTGTGTCTATGGGGTGCCCCTACCCCCGTATATAAAGGAGGTGGAGGAGGGAGGGCGGCCCTCTACTATGGCGCGCCCTAGGGGAGTCCTACTCCCACCGGAGTAGGATTCCCCTTCCTAGTCCAACTAGGAGTCCTTCCATGTATTAGGAGTAGGAGACAAGGAAGGGGAAGAGAGAAGGAAGGAAGGAGGGGTGCGGCCTCCCTAGTCCAATTCGGACTAGGCCATGGGGGCGCGCGCCTGCCCTAGGCAGCCCTCTCTCTTTCCTTGAGGCCCAATAAGGCCCAATACTTCTCCCGGCGAATTCCGTAACTCTCCCAGACTCAAAAATACCGAATCACTCGGAACCTTTCCGAACTCCGAATATAGTCGTCCAATATATCGATCTTTACGTCTCGACCATTTCGAGACTCCTCGTCATGTCCCCGATCTCATCCGGGACTCCGAACTCCTTCGGTACATCAAAGCTCATAAACTCATAATATAACTGTCATCGAAACCTTAAGCGTGCGGACCCTACGGGTTCGAGAACTATGTAGACATGACCTAGAACTATTCTCGGTCAATAACCAATAGCGGGACCTGGATGCCCATATTGGCTCCTACATATTGTATGAAGATCTTTATCGGTCAAACCGCATAACAACATATGTTGTTCCCTTTGTCATCGGTATGTTACTTACCCGAGATTCGATCGTCGGTATCCAATACCTAGTTCAATCTCGTTACCGGCAAGTCTCTTTACTCGTTCCGTAATACATCATCTCACAACGAACTCATTAGTTGCAATGCTTGCAAGGCTTAAGTGATGTGCATTACCGAGAGGGCCCAGAGATACCTCTCCGACATTCGGAGTGACAAATCCTAATCTCAAATACGCCAACCCAACAAGTACCTTTGGAGACACCTGAGAGCACCTTTATAATCACCCGATTACGTTGTGACGTTTGGTAGCACACAAAGTGTTCCTCCGGTAAACGGGAGTTGCATAATCTCATAGTCATAGGAACATGTATAAGTCATGAAGGAAGCAATAGCAACATACTAAACGATCGGGTGCTAAGCTAACGGAATGGGTCATGTCAATCAGATCATTCAACTAATGATGTGATCCCGTTAATCAAATAACAACTCTTTGTCCATGGTTAGGAAACATAACCATCTTTGATTAACAAGCTAGTCAAGTAGAGGCATACTAGTGACACTCTATTTGTCTATATATTCACACATGTATTATGTTTCCGGTTAATACAATTCTAGCATGAATAATAAACATTTATCATGATATAAGGAAATAAATAATAACTTTATTATTGCCTCTAGGGCATATTTCCTTCAAGACCATCCCCCTCACTTGGCTCTTTGCCATTTGGGGATTGGACATGGTGGGCCCATTCAAGACGGCGCGCGGCGGCATGACGCATCTGCTTGTCGCCGTGGACAAATTTACCAAGTGGATTGAAGCAAAGCCGATCAAGAAGCTGAATGGGCCGACTACCATGACATTCATTGCAGATATCACAACCCGGTACGGCGTACCGCATAGCATCATCACCGACAACGGCACGAATTTCGCCAAGGGAGCACTGGCACATTTCTGCGCGACACAGGGCATCCGACTGGACTTAGCGTCCGTTCGCAGTCAAACAGCCAAGTCGAGCGAGCAAACGGCCTCATCCTCTCCAGCATCAAGCCTTGACTGGTCGTGCCACTGGAGCGTTCGGCCGGCTGTTGGCTCGACGAGCTGTCGGCCGTCCTCTGGAGCTTGCGCACTACTCCAAACAAGTCAACAGGCTTCACTCCTTTCTTCCTTGTATATGGTGCCGAGTCTGTCATCCCGACTGACATTGAGTTCGACTCACCTCGGGTCACCATGTACACGGAGGCGGAGGCGAAGGAAGCGCGAGAAGACGGCGTCGATCTGCTGGAAGAGGGCCGGCTGTTAGCCCTCAGCCGGTCCTCCATCTACCAGCATGGTCTACGCCGTTACCACAGCCGGAAGGTCAAGCCGAGATCCTTCCAAGAGGGCGACCTTGTGCTCCAGCTGATCCAGCGAATAGCCGGCCAGCACAAGCTCTCGGCCCCTTGTGAAGGCCCATTCGTCATCAGCCGAGCTCTAGGCAACGACTCCTACTACTTGATCGACGCACAAAAGCCGAAGGCACGCAAGAGGGATGACTCCGGCAAGGAGTCGGAACGACCATGGAATGCCAATCTCCTCCGAAGATTTTACAGTTAAAATGCAGTATGTACCACACTACCTTTTGTAGTAAGTATGAGACAACGGGCTGCCTGAGGAGTACTCGGGGACTACCCTCTTTTATCTATGAATGATGAGTATCATACCCATGTTTATGTCATCACATTCATTATCTCGTCCGGCACCGGGTTCGATCAGTCGGCCCGGGGACTTGCCGCCTTGGGTTATATTTAAGTTCTACCTGCAGTCAGACAAGTAGTGTGCCGGCACCCAAGCCCTCTCTTGTTGAAAGTCGTAGCTCAAAGAAACGACTGTCCGACTAACAAGAGTCAAAGGTAGGAAAGGATGCCCACATGAAAAACGGCTAAGGACTAAACGAACATATATAACTCAAGCCGCTTCCCCCCCGCCAACCGGCTGTCAGAGCAGCCGACTAGTCGGCTTCCTTTCTTACTTTGCTACAATCTAAGAAAGCTCGAGTACTTGCCCTCCCAGACGGCCAGGTCCTTACCCGGCCACAGAGCAGCTGTCCGACTGGGAAGGCGGCGACCAAGGGAGGGCGGCAAAGGAAAGCAGCCAAAGATGAAAAGCAATTAGGAATGGAAGCAAGCACACACATAATTATATTTACACAAAAGGCCTTTGAAAGACCAGCATTCAACAAAGTTTGAATACACCCCTAGTGGGTGGAACTGCGCAAAATTAACGAAAATTGTTCAAGAAGTAACGGGCAGGAAAGCTAGGACGACAAGTCAAGCCAGGGGAGCAACAGGCGTATCGGGCAGGCTGGTGGAGACGGTAGTGTCGGCTGGAGGAGTGGCCAGCTGGCGAGTCTCGGCTTGGTCGCCGCCTGCTGCAAGCGGAGTGCTCGCACGTGCCTCGTTGCTAGAGGCATGGTCAGGCTGAGGCTGGCCGGTCGCCCCACCGTCTGGCACGGCTTCTTCACCACCATCCTCCTCCTCCTTTTCGCCCTCGTCGCTGGAGTCGATCTCCTCCGCCGAGTCCTCTCCTTCTGCCGGGTTCAGCCCGAACCACTCCTCCGGCTGAGCAACGCCGTCTTCGTTCACCTCAGGAGCAAAGGCGCTAGTGTCGGTGAAGTCGGCGATCGCCGAGGCGCGCTAGATGATAGCCGGCTGCACCGCCTCCAGCTCCTCGTTAGCCTCCTGCCGCCAGGTGCGCGGCTGGTCCAAGCTCAGCCCAGGATACCATGCCCAGATGAACTCCAGCGCCCGCCGACCCCGCACCGAGCTGCAGAAGCCTTCCAGGCCTCGAAGCGGCTGACTGCTACCTCTAGCCAGTCGACAGTCCGACTAGGGGTGCGGGGAATCACCTCGCCGGGCCAGAGGGCGATTAGCACTTGCGCTCCGGCATGCTGAAGATGGCGGAGCATGCGGTAGGCCGGCTGGAGCCGGGCTTGAATCGCCAGAAGCTGCTCTTCAAGCGTCCGATTGGCACCCGATGCGATCTCGGCTCCGGCTTGACATCGGGCCTTGCGGTGAGCTTCGATGGCCTGGTTGGTGGCAACGGAGTAGCCGGGGAAGTATTCTGCACAAAGAAAAAAGAAATAAAACAGGTCAGAAAACGGATTAGATGACGGGGGCGAGCAAAGGGACGAGGAGGAAGGCGGCCTACCATCGATCAAATCCTCAACCCGCCAGAACCCTCGCCCGGCTCGCCTCGCCCGGCCTTCGCCGCCTCTGTCTCGTACTCGGCTTTGAGGGCGGCCTCGCTATCCTACGCCGTCTTCAAGGCCCCCTTGTGGCTTTCCTCCTGGTCGGCCAACTTCTTGGCCAGGCGATCACGCTCCTGGGCCAAGGCGCTGCACTCGGTCTCCTTGGCGCGAAGGGCGGTCTGGGCTATGCCGAGCTGCTCCCTCAAGTCGGCATTGGCCCCTGCAGACATAAAGAAGAAGAAAATGAGGAAGAAGTCGTCAGGAAAGATCCGACCCGACTGCTCAGTAGTCGGCCCGAATCTCTGGGACTACACCCAGTGGGTGCGCTGATGCGCCCCCACATGAGATAAAAAATGAAACACTTACTCCGGCTCTCCGTCAGATCGGCAGCCTTCTGGCCCATCTCCCGAGCCTGGGAGTTGAAGGTACCAGCATGGAGGTTGTGACAATCCTGTGAATAGGACAAAGGTGCAAACAAGAACAATTCAATAAATCAAAGTATGCTGAGAAGTTCCAAGCCGCCTACTCAGCAGCCGGCTCGGAACTCGGGGACTACACCCAGTGGGTGCACTGACGCGCCCCCACGGAAGAAATCAAGAGCAAGAAGACTCACCCGAATGACCGATCGTGTTGCGAGGAACTCTTGGGTGTACTGCTTCAGCGCGGATGGGATCAAGCCGGGTCAGACGTCTCCGCCGCCACATTCAAGACCGCCTGCCCCACCGCCCGCGCCCACCCGTGAGCCGACGTGGCCGCCTCTGTGTCATGGGACCACGAGCTGGAGCCCGCGGCCCTCTGCGGCTCTGGCTCGGAGGTCGCGTTCCCCGCGCGCCGACGAGTCGGCGAGAGGACTACGAGGTCCGCCCCACGACCGGTCGGCTGTACAGGCGGCGCTTCCAGCTGGCCGCCTTGGCCTGTCCCGGCCAACAGCGGCGGCACCACTTCGCCCTCCGGGACGACTATGTTGCCCCCCTCCCTCTCCATCGCCAGCTGGTCGTGGCTGGCTTCCTCTGGTGGGGCACCGGGATATCGGGGGCCACGGTGCGGAGGGGGATGATGAGTTGCGGAGGCTGGTTACGCAGGGCCTCCGCTGCCCTCTCTGCGGCCGCGGCCTCCGCCTAGGCCCTGGCCGCCGCGTCGGCCTGCGTCTCTGCCGACTCCGCCGTCGTCTCCTGGGCCGCCCTTGCGGCGGCCGCCCTCTACTCCTCCGCCTCCCGCTCCTCCCGCGCGTTCCGCTCCGTCGCTGCCTAGAGCTCTGCACAGGGGTCCACGTGGCGGGAGCTTGAAGATCCCCCGCCCCTCCGACTATGGAGGCGGCTGAACTCCGCTCGAGAGTGAGCGGGGCCCTGTTCAGTAAATTAAGAAAGGCTCAGAAGGATGTCGGCTGAAGGGAAGAAAGAAGAAAGACATGTGAGAGTTAATACTTATGCCAAAACCGCTTGTGACTGCTTCACCGCCTTGCGGAAGCGGGCTACCTTCGCGGCCGCCTCGTCCTGCTTGGTCGACACTGCGGTACCCTTGGCCTTCTTCGGCCGGCTGCCGAAGAGAGACGGTGCCGCCCGGCGTTTCCGTATGCCGCCTCGGGCAGCCGGCCCGGCGGATGATCCCGCGCCTTGATGGTCGGACGCTAGCTGGCGGCGCGGAATCGGCTCGGCCTTGTCATCGTCCGGCCAGTCCTCGAAGGTGGCGGAGAGCCCAGAGCCGCCTCGTCCAAGGCGGCCGCCCCCAAGTCGGGATCGTCAAAGTCATCTGCCGCACGGTCGAGAGCGAACTCGCGTTCCACCCCCGCGGTCCCGACCGGCTGATGAAGGAGGGGATTCTGGTTAAAAGAAAAAAAAAGAAAAAAAAGCCGACTGGTCGGAAACCGGCCAGAGAAAACTCGGCAACAAGAAAAGAAAGAAAGAAAGAAGGTTTACCATGGGTGGTGGATCGGCGCGAGAATAAGGCGCCTTGCCATACTGCCAGTCCTCGGTGAGCTTGCAGTTGGCGATGTAGTTCACCATGTAAGATACCTCGTCGTGAGGCATCTCCCTGGTGCTTAGCCGGTGTCGGTGTCAAAACCGGCGGATCTCGGGTAGGGGGTCCCGAACTGTGCGTCTAGGCAAATGGTAACAGGAGACAAGGGACACGATGTTTTTACCCAGGTTCGGGCCCTCTCGATGGAGGTAAAACCCTACTCCTGCTTGATTGATATTGATGATATGGGTAATACAAGAGTGGATCTACCACGAGATCAAGGAGGCTAAACCCTAGAAGCTAGCCTATGGTATGATTGTTGTAATGGTTGTGTGTCCACGGACTAAAACCCTCCGGTTTATATACGCACCGGAGAGGGCTAGGGTTACAGTAGTCGGTTACAATGGTAGGAGATCTAGATATCCAGACGCCAAGCTTGCCTTCCACGCCAAGGAAAGTCCCATCCGGACACGGACGAAGTCTTCAATCTTGTATCTTCATAGTCTTGGAGTCCGCCGATGATGATAGTCCGCTATCCGGACACCCCTAGTCCAGACTCCTCAAGAGCTCCTGAACCAGGCTTCAATGACGATGAGTCCGGGCAAGATATTGTTCGGCATTGCAAGGCGGGTTCCTCCTCCGAATAATTCATAGAAGATTGTGAACACCAGATAGTGTTCGCTCGCAAAATAAATTCCACATTCCACCGTAGAGAGAATAATATGTACACAAGTTCAATCACGACGTATTTTGTGGCGTGACGTCATACCACCACCAAGCCTTTACTTGAATCGTTTTTTATTATACCACCTCAGCGCGTTTAACGAAGCGGTTTCCTTGGCACGTCTTGTAGAAGCAGAGATCGTGTTCCCCTTATTCCGGGATTCCCATCAATACGGACATGGGTAACCCAACCGCGCCATTGATGGTGGCGCTTGGGAGATAAGCAAGTTTTACCAGGCCGGTGGGGATGCATAGTCTTCGTCCGCCCATATATAAGGGATAAGGATCCACCTTTTTACCACGCCTTCTTCCTCCTTTGCTTAACCATCTCCACAAGACTCGAGCTCCAGCGCCCTGTTCGCACATCTCGCCTCAACCTTCTCCAGCCATGTCGGGGAGCGGAGGCAGTGGATGGCCTCCTCCGTTACGGAGGGGCACATCGAAAACTGTGCGGCGCCGGATACCTGTCCAATGACATCACAAGACCGGCTGCCCGACAAGGCAGCTCATCCCCACCCCCAGGCCCCATGAGAGGGTCGATTCTTCCCCACTTCCTCCATGGATGGGCTTCCCACTTCATCCCTTCGTCCAGGGGCTCATGTACTACTATGGCTCGACTTCCACGATCTGGCGCCAAATTTCATCCTCAACATCTCGGCGTTTATCGTGGTGTGCGAGGCCTTCCTCTGCATCCAGCCCCACTTCGCTTGTGGCTAAAAACCTTCAACGCTGTCAAGGTAGTGAAGGGCGTCCAAGCGGAGTGCGGAGGCGCCATGGTGGGCAAAATGCCCAACATCCTCTGGCTCGAGGGTGCCTTTGTGGAAACCATCAAAGGGTGGCAGTCGGGGTGGTTCTATATCACCGAGCCGTGCGACCCTAAATAGGTTGCGGCCCCCGAGTTCAGATCTGGTACCCCCATGCAGCTCACCTCCTGGAAAGAGAAGGGCTTGCTATGGGGCGGTTCAGAGGAGCTGACCGGACTCCAGTCCTATCTCCAGACCCTGGTGAACAAGAAGCTCAAGCTTGTCAATGTGATCCAGGTCATGCTCGTCCGCCGGATTCTCCCCTGCCAACAGCGGGCCTTCAATTTGTGGGAGTTCGATCCGGCATAGCACCGGACCCTGAGCGGGCTCTTCGACACGACGTATGAAGCTGCCTAGAGGGTGCTTTTCAAGGGCGGAGAAGCCCCCGCGTCCGCGACTGAAGATCGCGGATTCAGCACCAAGCGCCCGGCCGGCGAGGTAAGCTTTGTTATCCTTTACGGGACATTTATTTCTTTCATAGTTTGACTCTATTGAGGGATCTGAAATTCCCAATGCCTTTTAATAGATCTGGTAGAGGACGTCCCGACAGTTAACTGTCCGGCTCCCTCCCCAAGACCCAGCTAAATGGGGGCTGCTAGTCCGGCACTTTATGTGGTGCCGAGAAGAAGGCTAAGAAGAAGGCCACGGGAACCGAAGGAGTTCCCGGCGCCAGTGGTATCGACTCATCGTCCGATGGCTCGAGGCGAGACTCCTCCCCAAAGAAGAGGAGGAGAAGAGGACTCTCCCTGGGAGGGGGAGAGAGGAAGAGGAAGGCTTCCCCAATGTGGGAGGCCAAGGGTCCAAGAGGGAAGGACCCTTCCTCCGGACAGCTCCGCCAACGCCAACTTTGGCGATGAAGGGTGGCCTCAAGGGCCAAGCCTCCGCAAGATCGTAAGTATCCAGATTCCTGAATGATTTATAATTTCTCTTTTGTGCCACATAGTGTCCTTCTAATGCCGCACACACCACCGTAGTCCAGCCGAGGATGATATTCCCGCTTCATCAAGCGGGTCCTTGGCTCCGCCGGATGTAGATTCCATTCCAACCGCCTCTACCCTCGTGATGCCGAGGACGCCGAGGTGGGATCCTGTGAGGGACCCGCCAGAGGGGAGGCCCGGAGGTGCCACAGGCAACCTCCGGACTTCGTGCCGGACTCGCGCCGAACCCGCAGTGGTTCCGAGTCCGGCAGCGCCCCTTCGTAAGAAGGGCAAGACCGTGACACCGCAGCCTCCGCCCAACCGGAGGCGCGGACAACTTGTTGGAGGCGCCAACGGCGCTTCCATCGAGGAAGAACACCGCACTATCATGAGTGCGGTGATTCAAGGTTCAGCTCGCCAAGAGCGGGCTGACCGAAGCCTGCAGTGGCCTTCTAACAGGCTTTGAGGTAAGAAGTTTTAAAATATGTAATGTAAATACCGCATAGACAGTAGCCCCTTATGCTCGGTTCGGTGTTCGGAAAGAAAAACCGGACTGAGGATCTAAAAAAGATATACGCGGGAGTTCTAAAAATTATGTCAATATGGGTTTGCAGGCTGCGCTGCTGACCTCTGCCGCACTAACTGCGGAGGTCCGTGCTTTGAAGCAGAACCTCGAGCGGTCCGAGAACGAGCTCGGCCTTGCCAAGAAGCAGCTCGAGGACAAAGAAGGTGAGTAACACCGTATTAAATTTGTACCTTATAGAAAAGGATTTTGGTTGCAATAGAAATGACCAGGATAACGTGGGCACTGCAGGGGCCACGAACGAGGTGGCGACCCTGAAGGAGGCCGTGTCCACGGCCGAACGTAATGCGGCCGCGGAACGAGCGGAGCGAGAGAAGCAGGTGGCTCGGGCGGCGGAGGTGCGGCAAGAGCTCCAGGCTCTCATGGAAAAGCATGAGAGTTTGGAGCGCGACTCGAAGACTCGAGAGTCCGAGCTTGCCTCGGCTCTTGAGAGTGCCAAAGCCGCTAAGGCCGAGGCCCATAAGGCCCTCCAGGAGATTGAGGCGGTGAAGAAAATAGCGGCGGGTAAGGCATTTTTCATGCAAAGCAAGCATGTGAATGTGAATTACCTATTACTTACCCGAATTCGGAGCTCTCCAGGAGCGATTGCAGATCTGCGTCGCAGCGGTCCGATCGTCGCCAGATTCTACGGGCCAGTAGGGAGCTCAACGGAGAAGGTCTTCGGTCTCAAGATCTTTGAGGCCGGACATCCGGTGCCCTTAGCGACCAGCTTAAACAGCTGGTCGAGCTCCACAAGGTAGCCGAGAGGCCATGAAGGGCCTCATAGTCCATTTGTGGCTCAAGAGGCCATGCCTGGAGCTACTTGACCTCGTCGGCGGCGGCTGGTGGATGCGTGCCCTTGGGTGGAAGTCATCAAGCGCTTCGACTGCATTGAAGGTGCCTGTCGGGCCCTTGCCCGCGCAAAGGTGCACTGGGGCAGGCTGGATGCTGAGAGGCTTCTGACGGACGCACCGCCGGTGGGCAAGGAGTATCGTACGCCCGAAATGTACTATAAAAGTATCCTGAAGGGTGCCCGCAAGATTGCGGATGAGTGCCCCAAAGATGTAATATTTGAGTAGACTCGCAATGTGTTATCCTGCTGAAAACTTTGTTCATGTGCGCTAAGCAACGCTTATTAATTTAAAATATTACCTTCTGTGCGGCTGTTTATCAAATCTGAGAGATGGCAAGTCATCGGCTTCAGCCCCCATGCCACGAGTGCTAGGGTGTTTGGGATAAACTTGAGCGCTCTTGTTCCCATGGGTCCATCTAGGGAGGCGCTCAACACAACGAACAAGGCAACCGGACTTATAATGCTTGAACACTCTCACTTAGCCATAGAATTCTATAATTTTAAATTTCGGCGAAGCCCCTAGTGTTCGGAAGATCGAATTCGGGCGCTATCACGCTGGGCGGACACACGGTTCCTCGCTCTAAGCGGCATAAGTCTTTAGGGACTCGAAAAGACCTCTCGAACAGCGACCAGCTCTCGCCTTATCATGACGGTCAGTTTTAGCTTTCTCCACCGAGGTGCTCGCCCAGCTCAACCGGGGCGCAATCGCAGTGGTTCTCCCAGTGCTACCTTAGCCGATAGAACGGAACGTAAGGTACCAAAACATGGGAGCCGGGCAAACCCAACTATTCACCCAAGACATGATTCGGAGCCGATTCATATAATGCTATAAGTTCGGGGTGCCGCACTTGTGAAAGTGTTCGGACTTATCACTCCATAATGCGGGGAACATAAGCCCCCGGTGTATTCGGCCGTACCAAAGTGTACAGATGCAAGATGTCATAAATGAACATATAATAAAAAAAGGAATGCAATTATAAGCAAAAAGTGATGTATTGTTTATTCGAGGAATTCTGCTATGAGTGCAGAACGATACAAATAGTGTGGTAAGCAAGGGTTTGGACTATTAGACATGTCCCCCTCCAGGGGTAGGCTGCGGAATGGTGTATTAAACAGATTTAATGCTCATAATGGAGACCACCTGAGTGTTTGTCGTAGCCATTGTCCCTACCTGGCTGTTGCATCGTGAGTTCGGCAGATCTACTGCCGGACAGGGCCTCTTGTAAACGGAGTCCTGTGGAAAAAAGAAAAAAAAGAAAGTGACACACGTGGGAGCCCCTAGTGTGGTTGAGCCGCACTCTGGGCCTATCGTGGTCATGCCCCTCCCCCTATGCCCATGGTATCTTCAGAGCGTAATGATGTACGCGAAGAGCTCGTCTTGCAATCATGCAAGGGCTGGGGTTAGGGCGCATTACTCTGGCGTGCTCGGAACGTGCCATGTGGTCTTGATGTATGTTACTCCGGGCGCATTTAGTCATGTTCGGTCGTTTAATGGCCGGACTCGAGAATTGCCTTAAGAGGCTGCTCTGTACTTCTGCCACGAGAGCCGCTGTGTGTTCCTCCGTTCGGAGGGAGCGTTCAGTGTTTCCGTTGACCGTGATGACTCCACGAGGGCCTGGCATCTTGAGCTTGAGGTATGCATAATGCGGCACCGCGTTGAACTTTGCAAACGCGGTTCATCCGAAAGCAGAGCGTGATAGCCATCGCGAACGGGACTATGTCGAAGATTAACTCCTCGCTTGAAATTATCACGGGATCCGAAGACCACTTCGGTGTGGTGAGCTGTACAATTGGCCTCGACACGGTATGGCGCCTTTGAAGGTCGTCTTTGTAGGTTTAATCCTTGAGGGTCTATGCCCATCTTGCGCACTATATCCTCGATAAAGCGAGTTCAGTCGCTGCCGCCGTCCATCAGGACTCTAGTGAGGTGAAATCCATCGACGATTGGGTCTAAAACCAATGCGGCGAATTCGTCATGGCGGATCCTGGTGGGGTGGTCCCTTCGATCAAAAGTGATCGGGCAGGAGGACCATGGGTTGAACTTCGGGCGATCGCTCCATCGCATATCGTCCCTAAGTGCACGCTTCCGCCTCTTGGTATGTGGGTTGCGTATATCATGTTTATCGTCCGCACTTGTGGGGGAAACCCTACATCCTCTCATCGTTTCGCGGCGGGTCTCCTCCTCGTCATCGCTATGTAGCCCCTTGTCATTGTTTTCGGCAATTAACTTGCCTGCCTGCTTGAATACCCAACAATCCATGTTGGTGTGGTTAGCTGGCTTTTCGGGGGTGCCATGTATCTGGCAAGAGCGGTCGAGTATTCGGTCCAAATTGGACGAACCCGGAGTAGTTCTTTTGAATGGCTTTTTCCGCTGACCGGGTTTAGAGCCTCTGAATCCGGCATTGACTGTCGTATCCTCAGTGTTATCGCCGTTAACGCGGCGTTTGTTTTTGTTGCGACGCGACCTACCATTGCGGTCCTTGTTGTCCGGACTGCCAAAATTTTTGCTGAGGTTGTTACTGCGAGCTAGCCAGCTGTCCTCTCCCGCACAGAAGCGGGTCATGAGTGATGTGAGGGCTGCCATGGATTTTGGCTTTTCCTGTCCTAGGTGCCGGGCCAGCCACTCGTCGCGGATATTATGTTTGAAGGCTGCGAGGGCCTCTGCATCTGGACAATCGACGATTTGATTTTTCTTTGTGAGGAACCGTGTCCAGAATTGTCTGGCCGATTCGTCTGGCTGCTAAATTATGTGGCTTAGGTCATCGGCGTCTGTTGGTCGCACATATGTGCCCTGGAAGTTGTCAAGGAATGCGGCTTCCAGGCCCTCCCAACACCCAATTGATTCTGCTAGCAAGCTGTTAAGCCAATGCCGAGCTGGCCCCTTAAGCTTGAGTGGGAGATACTTGATGGCGTGGAGATCGTCACCGCGGGCCATATGGATATGAAGGAGATAATCTTCGATCCAAACCGCGAGGTCTGTTGTGCCATCGTAGGATTCAATGTTCACGGGTTTAAACCCTTTAGGGATTTGATGATCCATTACTTCGTCTGTGAAGCATAATGGGTGTGCGGCGCTCTATATTGAGCAATATCACAACGTAGCTCAAGAGAGCTTTATCCGCTGTGTTCGGCCCGCCGAGTTCTTTGTATCCGGCGTGTGATGAGTAGTCGCCGTGGGTCGGGGCGCCCACGTGATCCGTAGATAGATCTGGATTGTCTTGCCTTGTCCTCCAATATATCCCATAAGTCCGGCGCATTCCCCGTGGCTTCACGCTTTTCGGCGGTGCCGGGTACGGTTCGCGCGGAGGGCCTAGATGCTCTCTGCCGCGCCACGAGGTGGTCGGTCCGCCAGACAGCGCTGGTGATGAAGGTTTGTATGCTTCCTCCTCTAGTCGGGGAGCAACTTGCGTTTTAGGTAGCTTTTGGAGGCGTTCGAGTTCATACTCTTGCCGCGAGGACCTCGGTCCATCTGTCGGCCCGCAGGTCTTGATCAGCTCGAAGTTTTTGCCGCTTTAGGCTGTTCTCGTGGCCATTAGCTCGCGTTAAAACGCTCTTCGAGTCGCCCATACCGCCGATGTCTTGAGTCGTAGTCTAGCATGTCGGTTAGATCGCCGACAGTGGCTACAAAGTGGGTGGTGGGTGGGCTTTGAATTTCTTCGCCGTCCGCATCCCAACCATCCTCGACCGCAGACGCTGTGGTTCTCCGATAACGAGATACTTTAGCGAAGTTCACGATATCGCCAAAGGGCGAGTCTTTGAAAGATGTCCGCAGCGGTGAACTCCATGATCGGGCCAATCGGATTCGGTTGGCAGGGGCGCAGGAGGTTGAGTCCGCAAGGAGTCGGCACCTCGAGTCACGAGCTTTGCAAAGGACAAGGTCGGTATTCGCCCATCGCCAGTAGCAGATTGCAGCTCCCGAGGCGGTGTCCAGCCACCGGTCCTCGATCTGCGTGGTCGGCTCCGAACTATGGGTCAGAGCGGATTCGTGTGCGGCCTCCAAGGTACTGTCCAGCGGCAGAGCTAGATCATGCCCATCGTGACAATGCGGCATGCTCGGCTGTGGCTCGAATCCATCAAAGATCAAGTCTCCGCGGATGTCAGCCGTGAAGTTTAGGCTTCCAAATCTGACCTGATGGCTAGGGGCGTAGCTTTCGATCTGCTCCAGATGGCCAAGTCAATTGGCCCACAATGCAAAGCCGCCGAACACGAAGATCTGTCCGGGGAGAAAATTCTCACCCTGGACTGCGTTGTTGTTTGAAGAAGCCATCAAGCCTATTGGTGGCAACGCGCAGGAACTCTCAATGAAAGCACCAATGTCGGTGTCAAAACCGCGGATCTCGGGTAGGGGGTCCCAACTGTGCGTCTAGGCGGATGGTAACAGGAGACAAGGGACACGATGTTTTTACCTGTGTTGGGCCCTCTCGATGGAGGTAAAACCCTACTCCTGCTTGATTGATATTGATGATATGGGTAATACAAGAGTGGATCTACCACGAGATCAAGGAGGCTAAACCCTAGAAGCTAGCCTATGGTATGATTGTTGTAATGGTTGTGTGTCCTACGGACTAAAAACCTCCGGTTTATATAGGCACCGGAGAGGGCTAGGGTTAGACAGAGTCGGTTACAATGGTAGGAGATCTACATATCCGTATCGCCAAGCTTGCCTTCCATGCCAAGGAATGTCCCATCCGGACACGGGACGAAGTCTTCAATCTTGTATCTTCATAGTCTTGGAGTCCGGCCGATGATGATAGTCCGCTATCCGGACACCCCTAGTCCAGACTCCTCAAGAGCCCCGAACCAGGCTTCAATGACGACGAGTCCAGCGCATACATAGTCTTCGGCGTTGCAAGGCGGGTTCCCCTCCAAATTCCATGTGCTTGCCGAATAGTGTCCGGCTCCCTTACAAATGTTGCGCTCCTTGGCTTCCGCGCCCAATAATGGCCCTCTTCCACGTGTCACACGAATGCGGAAAGCCAGGGTATCTTTTATGCTTTACCCCCTAGCTGCGCAAATAATCTGCCTATAAGAGAGATAAGAATCCAGATCCAAATCACACCATCCTCCTTCTGCGAGTACTCATCGGAGCGCTTCCGACCTTAAAACCCATTCCATCATGGACCGTCGATGCAGCTCCTCCTCTCGCGCTACCAGCCCTCCACCGGGAGATTGGAGGAGATGTTCAGTTCCGCACAACGAGCTGGTCAAGCTTCAAGCGGAGGGATATCTTCCTCCGACCTTTATGGTCCCGGTTCGAGCCGGGCAGGCCACCTACAAAGGTGGGAAGCAAGCGGAGGCCACCCCTAGCCCCTTTAAAGGAGAGCGGGTGTGTTTCGTCCCCTATCTAATAAGGGGGCTTGGATTTCCTGTACATCCGTTCCTCCGCGGGCTTCTGGAGTTCTATGGACTCAGCTCCATCACCTCATGCCGCCTCTATTCGCACATACATTGGGTTTCGTAGCTCTTTGCGAGCTATTCCTGGGCATCGAGCCCCATTTTGCACTATGGAAGAGGCTATTCTGCCTCGTACCCCGTTCTCACGAGGGGTCAATATATCAAGTGGGCGGTGCCGAAATATGGCGCATCGCCGAGACCGGATATCCATCCGGAACCCCAAAGAAGGCGTCCGATGAGTGGCCTTCGGAATGGTTCTATGTAGAAGACGCCCACTGCGGACCAGTTCGGATCGGCCTCCAGAGTTCATGAGGGCTCCTCAAGAAACGCCTAAGTTGGCGCCCATGAGCCCTCAAGCGGAGGAAGACAAGGCGTCCATTATTTGATGGGCCGGATAAGGTTGCTGGCCCATTCCGGATTAACCATGATTGGAGTCATGGCCACGTGCATAATGCGGGGGGTGCAGCCGCTGCAATACAGGGGCCACCCCATGTGGGATTTCAGCGGGGAAAATGATGCCACCCGTCATGGCCGCAAAGGGCCGGAGTCGGCCGAAGATCTGGTGAAGATTCTGTCCGGCCTATACAAGGGGGAGAAGGAGGACTTCCTCCAGACGAGCCCATTGAATGGGTTCTCCATGAATAACCCTCGGCGCTGGGTAAGCGGACATTTTATTTATCCGACCCATGCCTTCAAAGTTTAAGTACCTTACTTTGCGATTTCGACGCAGGAGCTGCGTCGGGATGTGGAGGGCATACATAGTCCGGCTCCACAACCCGAGGATCCAGGAAGATCCCTTGATCCAGCCTCCGAAGAGGATCCGGACATAAAGGTGGAGCTAATCGACGGGGTGTTCCACCAACTCAGCATGGACAATGCTCTAGTCGCCATTACGGCTGACTACACCGGCTTGTTACCGTCTTCCCAGGTACTTATGACCGAAGTCCTGACACCATTATTTCATCCTTGCGCATACCTGACCACTGTATACAGCGGTGTCTTGCAGGAGGTGCCTTCGAGGCGGGAAGCCGAACACGCGGCAGCTGACCAACAAGGGTCAGTCCGACCCAAGCAAGCGGAAGAGGGTGCGGTCTTGAATCAAACGTCACCGCAACGGTATAGCTCACGACCGTTATTTAGGAAAAGATTCCTAAGGGGTGTATTAATGCTCATGACTTTTTCAGGAGAAAGAGCGCTCGCCGGACTGTGCCCGGCGAGGTTGCCACCCAAGCCTCCGCCAGCCAGGCTCCACCACCTGGTCCGGAGGGGGAGGCGAGCGCAAGGCGCGAGCCAGATACATCTCCAACGGAGGATGCCGACAAGCTGTCCGCCACCAGGTCTGAGGTGGATAGCGCCATGAACCATAGGCGCCGCCGGACAGTTTTTCGTGATGCGTGTCTCTCCCCTGAGGCGTTGAATGCCTTTAATGCAGGAGACGCGCACCTCCGTGCTGCTCAAGATGGTTTGACCAGAGCCACGGAGCAGTATGTCAAAGACATAGGGGTAAGGGATTATAATAGCGGTATATGCCAGTAGCCCCCGAGACTTAAAGTAGTTAAAATAACTGATTTAAGGATCTTTGAATTTGCAGGATCTTACAGAGAAGAATACCCGATTGTCCCGGGAGCTACAAGAGTGCAAGGCCCAACTTGAGGCCGCACTTGCTGCCGCAGGAGGAGACACAGAGACCCCTCCTGGTAACACATTATTTTGAAAAGATAAGCGGTGTGCGGCGTGCGTGTAAGTCTGACAATGATATTGCAGATGGTGCCGGACTGGATCCGGACAAGCAACACCTACTGCGCCAGCTGAAGGCCGGCGAGAGGGTGCTTATGAAGGTGCAGCAGGAGAGGAACAAACTCCAGGATGCGCACACCCAGCTTGGGGAAGAGCTGAAAGGTGTTCGGGCCGAGCTATCTGGCTCCGTGAAGGAGAATCAGCGGCTTCGTCGCGGCATCTATGGTAAGTGCTTGAGCGAATTCTTTTGAAAAGAAGAGTTCAGCGAGGAAGCCTATTGAGAAATTTATGCAGAGGTGCGCTCACAGTGTCGCCTCGCGGAGAAATGCCGGTTCGACGGGTGATCAACTTCGACTGGTGCAAGCTGCTCCGAGCGTGTTCGGCGGCGATGAGTGGCGTCGCCCAGGCCCTATGGCCATCCGTCTCCCTACCCGAGGGCCTTGGAGAGCTTGCGGAGAAGCTTCAGGGAGCGCGGCAGCGCTTCTGTTTATGGAAGATATATGCCTGCCGTCAAGGTGCCAGGGAGGCCTGGGCCATGGTGAAGACGCAGTACAAGAAGGCGGATCCAAACCACATGGCCGAGGTCGGACTTGTGGGGCCTGATGGGAAGGAGATCCCTGTGAGCTTAGTGTACGGTCAAGTAGAGTTGGCCGCTAAGTATTCCCAACGGGACTGTAAATTAGATAGCTTTGTTAGGCGGGATTGAGGAGGAGTAGTCGATCAATTTGTGATGTATTTAAAATGACATGTAAAATGCCTTCTAGTCGGATTGTAGATCGTTTGTCTTTGCCGACCTTTTCGCTTCGACCTCGGGACCCTAGAGTCCGGAGTGTGTTTGAATACCTTCTCAGTTATGACAAAACCGGGGCATGCATGGAGACCAGGCGTAGGGGTCATTAGTGCTTTATCAGACAAGTGCCCAACTAGTTATGTTATATTACATGGTTAGTACGAAACATCTTCCAGGGAGAATAGTTCCGTTAAGGGTTCCTTTCCCTAGGAGGCATGCCCTAAAGTGCATGTCCGGACTGTGAAAAAAGCAGGAAAACATCTGGGGCAGATAGATAAATGTTTAAAAAATCGTCTTTCAAGTCACCGACCGAATATTCTCTTAAGAACGCTAGCTTTCGGCTTCACCCAGTCTGAGGTACACATCCGGTGACCGGCAAGAATAATCGCAGAGGTGCTCCTTTACCTCCTAGCCGAACAATCGGGAGCGAGGGGTAAGCACAGAGCGAGCAACCCAGCTTGGCCAAAACTTAAGTCATATCGATGCATATAATGGTGAATAAAAGGTACATGTGGAAGTTTGACACATGTGCTGGGCATGAAGCCCTTATAAGTAAGCTTCTGTTAGAGAAGCCCCCAGGTATAATGAGTGCGGGTAGCACATCAGGTGTGTGTGAACAATGCGCAAATAGGCCCTCAAGGGCTTTTATGAAAAAGGTAGGAGAAGGGAGAGAAACAAAAGACAGCTCAATTGTGAAAATGTGGAGGAAGGAGACGAACTCTTAGTCCGGCGCTAGGTGTAGAATCTTCGGAGGTAGGCTGCGTTCCATGGGTTCGGCTCGAGTCGGTTATCCGATGCGTTCCGCAGACGGTATGCTCCGCCGGTCAGGACTTGGTCGATGATGAAGGGACCTTCCCATTTGGGCTTGAGTTTGTCCTTTTTCTTGTCCGGCAGGCGTAGAACTAGTTCGCCAACATTGTAAGTTTTAGCCCGTATTTCTCTGCTTTGATATCTTCGAGCCTGCTGCTGATTGAATGCGGAACGGGCCTTTGCCACGTCGCGTTCCTCCTCCAATGCGTCCAAGCTGTCCTGCCGATCCAGCTCGGCTTCCCTTTCTTCGTACATGCGCACTCGAGGTGAGTCGTGAATTATGTCGCATGGGCAAAACTGCCTCTGTGCCGTATACCATAAAGAATGGTGTGAATCCGGTAGTACGGTTTGGCGTGGTCCGCAGCCCCCAGAGTACGGAGTCGAGCTCCTCTACCCAGTGTGTATTGGATTCGGTAAGGGACCGCACTAGCCTGGGTTTGATGCCGCTCATTATTAGACCATTTGCTCGTTCCACTTGACCGTTGGTTTGAGGGTGGTAAACTGAAGCGTAGTCGAGCTTAATGCCCATATTTTTGCACCAGAGTTTGACCTCATCGGCCGTGAAGTTCGTGGTCGTTATCGGTAATGATCTTTGTGGGGGCCAGTAACGTGTACTACCCGGATATGAAGTCTATCACTGGTCGGACTCTGCCGTTTTAAGCGGCTTAGCCTCTATCCACTTGGTGAATTTATCCACCATGACCGGTGGTATTTTTGCTTGTGGGTTCCCCCTTTGAGGGTCCAACCATGTCAAGCCCCTGGACATGACGGCGGGTAATGGGTATGGTTTTGAGGGCGGTGGGTGGCATATGGCTCTGATTAGCAAAGAGCTGGCAACCAACGCATGTTTGGACTAAGTCCTGAGCATCTGCCCGGGCCGTCGGCCAATAAAATCCTGTACAAAATGCCTTGCCTACAAGGGCCCGGGCTGCGGCGTGGTGTCCGCCTAGTCCGGCATGAATTTCAGCCAGAAGGTTTCGCCCTTCCTCTTCAGAGATACACCTTTGAAGGACTCCGGTTGTGCTTTTCTTATAAAGTTCTCCCTCGTGGACCTTGTAGGCTTTAGATCGCCGAACTATGCAGCGGGCCTCATTTTGGTCTTCGGTAAGTTCCTGCCTAATTAAGTAGGCTAGGAATGGCTCTGTCCATGGGGCGATTACTGCCATTATATCGTGGGTTGAAGGTGTTATTTCATCGGCTGAGCCGCCGATTATGTCAGATTGTTCTGTGTTGGGTGGTGCGGCTGCTTCCGGGTTGTTATTTCCGGACTCCTCTTCCCATTGTACGGATAGCTTAAAGAGTCGTTCCAGGAAGATGTTTGGAGGGACAGCGTCGCGTTTCGCGCCGATGCGTGCTAATACGTCGGCTGCTTGGTTATTATCCCGGGCTACGTGGTGGAATTCAAGTCCTTCGAACCGAGCTGACATTTTTAGGACAACGTTACGATAGGCTGCCATTTTCGGATCCTTGGCATCAAAGTCTCCATTTACTTGGGATATTGCAAGGTTTGAATCCCTACGCACCTCTAGGCAAATCAGATGAGGGCGGCCTTGGAGCGGAGCACCGGCGCCCACGGCGATGTAATCGGATCGGGCCGGTCGAGCCCTCCGACCGATCAACACCGGCCGGCAACGGCGCCCGCCCCAGCCGACGTCAGCGACCTGGCCCGATAGGACCACGAAGGCTGCCTCCCAGCCGGCGGGCCGGCTATGTAAGCTGGCAGGTTGACGTAGTCGCCCTGCGGGGCGACGTTCTTCACATAAAAGTAGGATTTCTGCCAAAGCTTCACCGATTGGATCAACGCGATGACCGGAAACGGATTGTCGGCCGTGGTTCGCCGCCGCCACATGGAGCCGGCACGCCCGCGGTGATGGTGCCGAGCTTGGACTGGAAGAACTCCCCCCACAGCTCGAGGGTGGGGAGGATGCCGAGGAAGCCTTCGCACAGGGTGACGAAGGCCGACAGCAGCACCACCGTGTTTGGAGTGAGGTGGTGCGGCTGGAGATGGTAGAACTCGAGAAATGAGTGGAAGAAGCCGCTCACGGGAAGGCCGACGCCGCACAGGCAGTGCGAGTGGAAGATTACCCACTTGCCCTCCTCCGGTGCCGGAGAAATCTCCCCCTCCGGCGCGAGCCGGACCTGCACGTAGTCCTTGCCGGCAGCTGCCACGTCTTGCGGAGGAAATCAATGTGGTCCTCGTGAACGTTGGAGCCGTCCCAGTTGCTCGATGTTGGAGCCATGAGGACGGGAAGGCGACTGGGAATGCACGGCAGCGGAGAACGCCCGGGTCAGCGGCGGCAAGGCTGCGATGCACCAAGAAGAATGCCCGAGCGGTGCCGCGGCGAAGAACTGCTGCTACGGCGACAAAGAGGAAGAAGAAGGAGAGAGAGGCGGGGCGCGAGCGAGCGTGCGTGCGTCTGCCGCTCTCCCCCCTCCCCCTACTTATAGCCTCGCGCGGTGAAGCCGAGGAGGCGAGGCATGGGGGACGTGGGATTAACTGCGCCCACTCCCCCACGTCCCGTGATTACTGCGCCTTAACGGCGTGCGGAAACCGCCGCTGGAAGGCGAGCAACCAGTTTGGGCCACAGAGGATCCGCGCCTGGGCCGAGGCATGGTAGTGGCGGGCCCTGGTCTGCAGCGGCGTCCCGTCACACGCGATAATGACAGCCCTTCCAACCTGGGGTGCCACGTGGCGGCAGCAAAGGGCGGCGGTCGCCCGCAGCCTAGATAGCGCGCCAACTGGTTCTCGCCTTCGGATTTCGAAGAAGACTTTGCCGAGAAGGCAAGCATAAAGTGAGGTCGGCTCCTAGTTGCCGGCTCTTCAGGGTAGGAAGCTGATTGAGCTTCTAGTTCCCTTCGTAGCCACGAAGCACAACCAGCTTCGGGGACTACTGTCGGAGTAAATGACCACGGGTAGCCTAGCCGGCTCACCCTGGCTCTTCAATAAATAAATGGGCCGATCAAGCCTTCAAGCACCCAAGACACGGGGCCGCCTTCCCCCCGCCGGATACCCCATCAGCCGACTACCGGAAGGTGGCTCGGCCCGAGAATCCTCATAAAGAAAGCCATAGGAGGGCCGACTCCAAGAAAGCCGGCCACGGCAAGACCGACTCTGAGAACGTCGGCCACGGCACGACCGACTCCAAGAAGTCGGCCACGTCATGACCGAATCTAGGAAGCCGGCCCCCAGCAGGCGGCCCAGACTGAGCCCTCAAAGTTTGCACCAACGTAATGACGACAGGCCAGGGCCTGGCAACAGTGAAACATGCCGCCCCCAAATCTCGGAACGTGCATGGCTACAGTATGCCGTACGGGACAGCCATGACCCATCCGGCGTGGCACTGTTGCCATGCTGCCCATGACATCACCCACGGCGGGCTGTCAGTATGATCCGTAGGCGGCGGGCCCCTTCGGTCAGAGAGACACCCGAAGGCGGCCACGCGTCCCCTAGTCAGCCAGGGATGAAGCCGGCTCTCCCCAGCCGGCTCACTCCCTCCCTCAAAGAATGAGCCCCATTAAGGAGACAAGACGAGGTAAGGCTACAGTGAGCGCCCGCAAGGCGGCGGTACTGTAGCCACGCTTACATGGACAAAGCCCTCATCATCAAGGGTGAACCAACAGTAACCAGCCCCCGACAAGACCCCCAAGCGGTGGGGCCTACCTGTCTACTAATAGGCCGGCAGCTGGCAGGACCCACCAGTCGGCGGGCCCAATGGGCGAAGAAGCCGGCCAGGCGTGATCGACAGCAGTGGGCCCGAGCCTCACGGATTACCATTGCACCCCTGGGGGGTAGGCCTATATAAACCCCCCAGGGCACCCATGCAAAGGGTTGGACTTTGATAGTTTTAGACACAACTTTGAGAGGAGAAGAGAGCTAGCCTTGTTCCTTCTTCCTCCTCTCGCCAAACAGCTCAAGGAGCCTCTTGTAGCTACTTGTTGATCTAGTGATCATGCGGAGACCCCGCAGAGCAGGACTAGGGGTGTTATCTCCTCGGAGAGCCCCGAACCTGGGTAAGATTCGCCGGCGTGCATGTCTTTGCCTTATCCCGTTTCCAGGCACCGGCGATGTCTTATTGGCTCCCACAATGATAAGCCATCCGTTGGCATATGTCGCACCTACCACCCGACAACAACAACACACACACTCCCCCGAGCACACAATTCATCCCCATCCAAGGTTATACAACGACCACTCTCGCTTGTGCTTCTTTGCACCACCAACATGCACAACACCTCAATCTTCAAAGAGGGCATCAAGCAGATCAAAGACGGCAACCACACCGCGCTAGAGAATGCGGGGTCATTTGGAAGCAGGGTGATGTGACAACGGCTGACTGACGCCTCCCCCCACCCTCTCTCTCTATTGCACAAAATTACCAATCCCTCTCTTCCCCGCTCAAAATTGTCAATCCCTCAACCCATGAGATCCTTCCCCTCTCGTTCATGTTTTTCCAGCTCTCTCATCAAACATGTTGTCTCTTCTCCTTCCACGTATACAGAATCACGTATATTACATGTCTCCATCTTTCTCACAGACCTAACTTCTTTCTCTCTCTTTCTCTTTCTCTCTCTCTCTCTCTCTGTGTGTGTGTGTCTCGTTAGGTTTTTCTCCTACTCTCTCATCCACATACATACAATCTTTCCCGCCCTATCTGCTCCATCTTCAAAAGCTCTCTCTGCATGTTTCATTCACACAATGGGATATGTCAAAATGTTGCTTCTATAATGGCTGATGTAGAGTTTTGGTTGTTTTTGTTGCATCCTACAAAGACTATGAAATGCATTTAGATTCTCATTTGACTGGGATTATGTGAGTTTGAGCATGTTGTGAAGTACTATAGACCTTGTATACATCTTGGGATTCGACAATGATTGTAACTATTGAATTGTATAGACCATTACATTCGAAGTCAATAGCCTAATATATTTATTTCACAATTTCAACAAATGATTAGTTCACTACAAACTAAGAAAACAAATGTGTATTCCCTCCGTTTTTATTTAAGTCCGCGTATTACCATTGGTCAAAATCAAGTTTTGTAAACTCTCAGAAAGCTTATAACAAAAAATATTAACATATACAATAAAAAAAATACCATTAGATTCATTATTGAATGTACTTCCACATCATACATATTTGTTATGGTAAATGTTTATACTTTTATATAAACTTGGTCAAACTTTAGGAAGTTTGACTTCGGTCAAACCTAATATGCAGAGTTGACTACTACTAGCTAGTTGCTTAGCCGAATCACTCAACACACCACACGGGGAGTCCAGTGTCACAAAATTTTGAGGTCGGCAGGAAAATCTCCCGCGACCCTGATTCGAGCTGTGGGAAGTTACCATCATAGCCTTCGGAACAGGCCTACGGACGACGCTTGGTAGGGGGTTATTTTCGTAACTTCAGGTTCACCCTACCCAGCCAGCCCCACCCCGGCACCCAGAGTAGTACACCTGAATACTCCCCATTTTCTATCCCCACCGCAAAATAGACTTCTCCACGGCACCGCAGCCTTCGTGCTCCTCCCCTTGACATTGGCGCACTCGTCCACCGCAGCGCACCTGCCTCATCGACGACCTCATACGCCACATTGGAGTCGGTCCACCGTCGTCATCGTAGACGGAGCCTCTTCCCCGGCATCGTCTTCCACGGTCTCGGATCTGCTTCCTGGAAGCCGATGCCAAGCGCAGAAGTACCACCGTCGTGGACAATGAACTAACTCCCGTTGCCGACCATGACTCACAGAGGCCGCCGCGACCATCGTTCTCCTCCTCGATCGGTAATGTGTGTATTGAATCGCTTAGCAGTACATGTGCAGTTCCAATTTTGTTCATATCTACCTTTCAATTTTCCTGGGTGCTATTGTTCCCGTAAAAGTAATTGGTTATAGCCTCCATTGTCCAACAAAATATCAGCTTGTAATTGTGCATCGCTCCTGTATCGCGTTGTGCTTGGGTAGGTTTTTCATCTGCAACCAGCAGTGTGGCAAATGATGGAAAGGTTTTTAGAACTAGCAAGATGCCCATGTGTTGCACGCATCAAGATGCATTTGTATGAGTAGTTTATCTTGTGGGAGAAAAGGATGAACGAGGGAAGGCCTTATTTTCAAATCTGGAGAGGGGTATGGGTATCTTTTTGCAAAATTCCCATTTGTTTCCTTCCTATCTGTCAGATATAAATCGGATGGCCTATATTGCAAGAAAAAAAGTATAAAGAAAAAAAAGTAGACAGTAAAGGAAGTAGAGATAAATATTAAATATTAAATATTAAATAAATATAACCGTAGAGAAGAGAGTAGAGATAGAAGAGACTTCGGGAAAGGATCACGCGCGCGCGGGAAAAAGCGGGCGTGTGTGCGCTAGTTTTGGCGCGCGGCGTCCGGCGCGCTTTATAAAATCCAATGCCCTCCCACCGCTCTGTGCCTTGCCACCGCTCTATGCCTCGCCACCTCTCTCTCCCCACTCTTTTTCGCCTCGCCGCCACCGCGCCACCATGCCGCCGCGTCACCGGGAAACTTGGGGATATCGCGGCATCCGCGCGCGCCCCTCCGTCGGCTTCTCCGCCAAGATCCGGTTCCGCGGGATGCGCCTCGGCCTCGGCAATTTCAACACCCCCACCGAGGCCGCCCGTGCATACAACACGGCGGCGTGGCACCTCCGGTGGCCTTATAGAACATTGAACTTCCCCAACGTGCCGATGCGGGAGCGGGCGCGGGAGCTCGCGCCTCTGCCGCGGCTTAGCACCGACGAGGATTGTCGCGACAACCGGAGGTGGGATCACCGTCTCGGCATCACCGAGATGGACAAGGAAGCCATTGCGCTGTGGCGCCAACACTTCCCGCAGGACATCATCAACGAGCACGAGTTCTACGCACAAAGGGGGGCGGAGAGGGATAAGAGGAGGGCGGAGCGAGCCACCTATCGCGAGGACAAGTGTAGGCGAAAAGCGGACTCTCAATTCAACATGAGGCTAGGAGCAGCGTCGCCCTGGGAATCCGACGATGATCGGTATCTTCACGCCTATAGTCAGACGTCGGAGGATGACATCACCGAGGAGGAGTCGAACGACGACGAGTAGTTGAATTATCTTTTTTTTATCTATCTATGCTGAGAACTATCCTCTACTCTCTAGTATCTACTTCTCGATCTCAGCACTGTAAACGCTTTTTTAAAGCGTCGCGCATTGCGATTCTGTTGGAGAAGCTCTAACACGGCAGACGAGTGCTTTAATGTTGCCCACAAGATGCGCGAGTATTACTACTCTCTCTCTCTCTCTCAGTTTACAGGGCGTGCGTGTACCTCTAGGTCGTCAAATTGACTAACCTAATACAAGTCATATATTACAAAAAATATACCAATATAAACTTCAGATGTTCTATTTTCAAAAGGTATAATTTTTGTTTTATATAGTTTATATTAGGGTGATAAAATTGTCAACCTTGGTATACGCGTAGGACTTGTAAACTGAGACGAAGGGAGTAGTAGTATTTTTCTTGCCATGTTGAGATTTTAAAACCACGAGTGTGAACATGCAGAGGAGCAATGAAGACCAAACATGGGATATTCAGGACATCTTCAAGGAGCGTGGCAAGTTAGAGAGGAGCTGCACTGAACCTGTAAAACGAGCTTTGGTAAGTAACACCCTTTCAATTACTTTCGTTTAGCCTCATGTTCTTCGATGTGTATATGTTGTAGTTTCTATTTCTCTTAAGCGTGGTGTTCTTTGATGTGTAATAAGAAAAGTCTTAATCGTCCTAATGCTTTCGTTTTTAACTTGATGTAGGAAGTGGGTGTTCTCACCTTGTAGTCTGTTTTTATATTTCTTTTCCTTTTGAATTCACTTCTCCGAGTTCTGTTTATCTGGTTTCTCTGAGTATTGATCTAAAAAAGAAGTAACTTCATGTTAGGATGCAGTTCCTGCAAGGAGGGAAGTATGGTCAACCTCGAGATCATGTTTTCAAAATGAGGCTGGATTACACACAAGGTGCGAGTTCCCTAATGATGCTGGATTAGGCACAAGGTACAAATTCCCAGATGATGCTGGATTACACACAAGCCAGGTGGAGTCATCGGCTGTTCGTGTCCTCGTGGCATTAGTAAAGGCTGAAAGAAAGCGTGCAGCAGCCCTTGAGAATGTAGCTGAGTTCCTGAAGAAGCGAAAAGAGCAATCAGATGCTCTCTTCACCCAAGCCAAAGAAGAGATGGAAGAAGCCAGAAATAAGCTAGCAGAGGCAGAGCGGGCTAGGCGTCTCCTGCTATCTAAAACTGTTGTCAATACAAATTTCCTTCATAATAGCTAGGTTCAAATGTTTATCCAGTCAGCATGCCCGTTGTTGCATCTACTGATGTGGCACAAAATGTTTTTTTTTCGGGTCATGTAATAACAGCAATTACTTTCCAAACAATAACAGACGAAGCATTGGACATGGTATAGTTCACATGCAAGCCCGACATTCCAAGTTCAACTTCCACATCAAACTCATGTTCATAGATATCTGCACATTCATACATAATGTCCACAACCATGATTCACTTCAAAGCCAAAAAATGTGAGGAGAGTTATAAATAAAGAAAAACCTCCACTAGTTCCTGCTACCAGTGCGAGCACAACAAGTCAAGACCATGCGTAAATTAATTATATTTTAGTCATTTTTGTGTTCTAAAATGCCCGCGGCTCATGGAAGGGCGTGTTGCTTGCAGACGCGCATAAATTCAATGAAGGCAAAGGGCAGTCTTAAGCTGGTTGCACGCGGCGAGGCGTGCTTTCACTGGAACTGCAGCCGAGTGCAGCCCTCTTGGCGTAGCGCACGGTTCAATGCCTGCGCTATGAGAGGTCGCCGTGTCGAGAAATCACTCCCTCCAGTCCTTTTTGTTTGGGTATAACAAAATCTCGTTTTCCATTCACATTTTACAAGTAAAATTCATGGACAAACTTTGACCCAAAGTACAATGGGGACTAGTAAACCAGAATGGAGGTAGTAGTTTTTTTAATCAAAGAAGGGTTTCCCCTTCCGATTACTGAAAACCAGCATCTAAATCTAAACCATAGTATTTGCCCTAGAACTACCAGGTTCAACATCTCATAACATAAACCCATACAACCATACGCCAAGGAGGTACGTAGTACTATGAATTCCATTTTCGCTCCATACCAATCGTTCTAAAAACTACTCCCTCCGTCCCAAAATAAGTGTCTCAACTTTGTACTAGCTCTAGTACAAATTTTTACTAAGCTCAAGACACTTATTTTGGGACGGAGGGAGTACTTACTAATTATAATGTGCCATTGAAAATCGGAACTCTTAAGCCCGCTAAAAACGGTATTTTAAACGTGGCTACTCGATCTATGGCAACTGGCGAGCCACCGCGCTCCAAGTCGTTCACATGTGGTCCCGACCATCAACTCCTACAAAGGTGCTCCACCACGTGCAGTACCTTGAATGCAGCAATCGTGCACCTAGGGTTTTAGGGTTTATTTGTTAACGTCGCCTTTACATAACACTCATGTGTGCGAGACAGCGAGAGGCCGACTGCGTGCATGGGCCTCTTCTCTTCGTATATGTACTCCATCGTTTGTCTGGTGTCCAAAAAATTATAATAACTACTAGCAATGTGCCAATGCGTTGCCACACAATCAAAGTAGATGAATACATATTCACCGATTTGATAGAAAAAAAGGCTAGTTTTGAAATACGTATATCACTAAAAATATGTTATGTTTCACTCAAAATATATTCCTTTGGCAGTTTTGATGAGATAAGGGAGGCATGTTGTTGGTTTCAAGATTCGAGAAGTGGTATATGTCTAATTTCTACTCTTACTAGCAAGATGCCCGTGCGTTGCATGGAACATCAAGATCTTGTGGGAGAAAAGGATGAAGGAGGGAAGGCCTTATCTGCAAATGTGGTGAAGAGTGTGGGTAAATTGCCATATTTTCCTTCCTATCCGTCAGATATAAATCGGACGACCTACATTGCAGGATGGCAGTCCCACCATCATCACCAACTCTATTTTTTATCCCTACTCTTATAAAAAGCATTGTCGGTGATGATCGTGTGCCTGCCATCCTGCAATATAGGCCGTTCGATCTATATCTGACGGATAGGAAGGAAACTATGGCAATTTTGCAAAAAGATACCCACACCCCTCTCCACATTTGCAAATAAGGTCTTCCCTCGTTCATCCTTTTCCCCCACAAGATAAACTACTCATACAAATGCATCTTGATGTTCCGTGCAACGCATGGGCATCTTGCTAGTTGTTGCAAAAAGCCCATGTGTGTGTGAGAGAGAGGGAGAGTGGAGAAGGACAGAGTGCATGTGTGACAAAGACACAAGTAGTGTGTGTGCGATAGGTATCAGCTTAAAATGAGGCGATAGTGTGTGTGTGCACGATCGAGAGGGCGTGTCTCAAGAAGGGAAGAAAAAGCTACATAGATACAAGGAGCGGGAGAGAGACATGTATGTGATGGTGGAAGCATGAGTGTGCGGGTGTATAAACCGATCTAGAGGCTAGCTAGTCGATAAATGTTTGTGAGAGAAATACGAGTCGGGGTGCGAAAGCGAGAGTTTTGTGTGTGAGAGAGAGAGAAGGTAGTCGGGAAGGGGAGTGGAAGCAGGAGTTGTGTGTGTGCATGCGTGAGAGAGAGAGAGAGAGGAGACGGTAGTCGGGGTTGTACGATCGGTGTGCATGCAGGATGGAGATTTAAAAGGAGACCGCAACAAATGTTGTGTCTATAGGAGAGAGAGAGAGAGAGAGTAATTTTAGTGGTATGAGTCATACGTAGAGACATATAGGGTGTGTGAGAGAATCCCATAGAGAGAAAGACAAAGTGAAAGACAGTGGAGACTGTGTGTGTGCGGTGAAAAAGAAAGCTTAGGTACCGAGTGATACAGGAGAGAACAGTGAGAGCGTGAGAGATAATGAAAACCGTGTAATGTATAATGATAGGAGAGTGTGACACTTCTCAAGGGAGACGTCGAGAGACCATGTTTGCGAGGATAGGAGAAACATGAAGTGAGTGTGCGGGTGAGCTGGAGAAAAGAGAGTGATGGCTACCTGAAGGTGTTGGGGAACGTAGTAATTTCAAAAATTTCCTACGCACACGCAAGATCATGGTGATGCATAGCAACGAGGGGAGAGTGTTGTCTCGCACCCTCGTAGACCCAAGCGAAGCGATCTGGCGTAGAGGAAGTAGTCGTACGTTCTCCTCGCGATCCGACCGATCCCGGCGCCGTTACTCCGGCGCCCCCGAGTTCTTGACACACGTACAGCTCGATGACGTCCCTTGTACTCCGATCCAGCCGAGTGTCGAGGGAGAGTTTCGTCAGCACGACGGCGTGGTGACGATCTTGATGTTTCACCGGCGCAGGGCTTCGCCTAAGCTTCGCGACGGTATGACCGAGGTGGAATATGGTGGAGGGGGGCACCGCACACGGCTAAGGAACGATCCGTAGATCAATACTTGTGTCTTCTAGGGTGCCCCCCTGCCCCCGTATATAAAGGAGGGAGGGGGGAGGCCGGCCGGCCTAGAGGAGGCGGCGGGAGGAGTCCTACTCCCACCGGGAGTAGGACTCCCCCCTTCCTAGTTGGAATAGGATTGGGGGAGGGGAGAGAGGAAGAGGCGCCCCCCTCCTTGTCCTATTCGGACTGGGGGGGGAGAGGGCGCGCGGCCACCCCCTGGCCGGCCCCTCCTCTTCTCCCTCGAGGCCCACCTAGGCCCATTTACCCCCCGGGGGGTTCCGGTAACCTCCCGGTACTCCGGTAAATTCCTGTTTTTGCCCGGAACCATTCCGAACTCCAAACATAGGCTTCCAATATATCAATCTTTATGTCTCGACCATTCCGAGACTCCTCGTCATGTCCGTGATCACATCCGGGACTCCGAACTTCTTCGGTACATCAAAATACATAAACTCATAATAACTGTCATCGAAACCTTAAGCGTGCGGACCCTACGGTTCGAGAATAATGTAGACATGACCTAGAACTATTCTCGGTCAATAACCAATAGCGGGACCTGGATGCCCATATTGGTTCCTACATATTCTCTGAAGATCTTTGTCGGTCAGACCGCATAACAACATCGTTGTTCCTTTGTCATCGGTATGTTACTTGCCGAGATTCGATCGTCGGTATCCAATACCTAGTTCAATCTCGTTCTTGGCAAGTCTCTTTACTCGTTCCGTAATACATCATCTCACAACTAACTCATTAGTTGTAGTGCTTGCAAGGCTTGATGATGTGCATTACCGAGAGGGGCAGAGATACCTCTCCGACAATCGGAGTGACAAAACCTAATCTCAAATCGCCAACCCAACATCGCCTTTGGAGACACTGTAGTACTCCTTTATAATCACCCGATTCACGTTGTGACGTTTGGTAGCACCAAAGTGTTCCTCCGTAAACGGAGTTGCATAATCTCATAGTTACAGGAACATGTATATGTCATGGATAAAAGCGGTAGCAACATACTAAGCGATCGTGTGCTAAGCTAATGGAATGGGTCATGTCAATCAGATCATTCTACTAATGATGTGACCTTGTTAATCAAATAACAACTCTTTGTTCATGGTAGGAAACATAACCATCTTTGATTAACAAGCTAGTCTAGTAGAGGCATACTAGTGACATCTTGTTTGTCTATGCATTCACACATGTATCATGTTTCCGGTTAATACAATTCTAGCATGAATGATAAACATTTATCATGATATGAGGAAATATATAATAACTTTATTATTGCCTCTAGGGCATATTTCCTTGATCTCCCACTTGCACTAGAGTCAATAATCTAGATCACATCACCATGTGATTAACATCGATAGTTCACATCATCATGTGATTAACACCCATAGTTCACATCGCCATGTGACCAACACCCAAAGGGTTTACTAGATTCATAATCTAGTTCACATCGCTATGTGATTAACACCCAAAGAGTACTAAGGTGTGATCATGTTTTGCTTGTGAGAGAGTCTTAGTCAGCGGGTCTTTCACATTCAGATCCGTTATGTATTTTGCAATTTTCTATGTCTACAATGCTCTTGCACGGCTACTCTAGCTAATTGCTCCCACTTTCAATATGTATCTAGATCGAGACTTAGAGTCATCGGATCGGTGTCAAAACTTGCATCGGCGTAACCCTTTATGACCGAACCTTTTGTCACTTCCATAATCGAGAAACATATCCTTATTCCACTAAGGATAATTTTGACCGCTGTCCGATGATCTACTCCTAGATCACTATTGTACTCCTTGCAAACTCGGTGCAGGGTATACAATAGATCTGGTACATAGCATGGCATACTTTATAGAAACTATGGCCAAGGCATAGTGAATGACTTTCATTCTCTTTCTATCTTCTGCTGTGGTGGGTTTTGAGTCTTACTCAATTTCACACCTTGTAACACGGCAAGAACTCTTTCTTTGATTTGTTTCATTTTGAACTACTTCAAAATCTTGTCAAGGTATGTATTCATTGAAAAAACTTATCAAGCATCTTGATCTATCTCTATAGATCTTGATGCTCAATATATAAGCAGCTTCACCGAGGTCTTTCTTTGAAAAACTCCTTTCAAACACTCCTTTATGCTTTGCGAATAATTCTACATTATTTCCGATCTACAATATGTCATTCACATATACTTATCGAAATCTTTGTAGTGCTCCCACTCACTTTCTAGTAAATACAGGCTTCACCGCAAGTCAGTATAAAACTATATGCTTTGATCAACTCATCAAAGCGTATATTCCAACTCGAGATGCTTGCACCAGTCCATAGATGGATCATTTGGAGCTTGCACACTTTGTTAGCTCCTTTGGATCGATAAAACCTTACGGTTGCATCATATACAACTCTTCCTCCTAAAACCCATTCAGGAATGCAGTTTTACATCCATTTGCCAAATTTCATAAATTGTGGCAATTGCTAACATGATTCGGACAGACTTAAGCATCACTACAGTTGAGAAAATCTCATTGTAGTCAACACCTTGAACTTGTCAAAAACCTTTTTGCGACAAGTCGAGCTTTGTAGATAGTAACACTACTATCAGCGTCCGTCTTCCTCTTGAAGATCCATTTATTTTCTATGGCTTGCCTATCATCGGGCAACGACACCAAAGTCCACACTTTGTTCTCATACATGGATCTCATCTCAGATTTCATGGCCTCAAGCCATTTCGCGGAATCTGGGCTCATCATCGCTTCCTCATAGTTCGTAGGTTCATCATGGTCTAGTTACATGACTTCAAGAACAGGATTACCGTACCACTCTGGTGCGGATCTTACTCTGGTTGATCTACGAGGTTCTGTAGTAACTTGATCTGAAGTTTCATGATCAACATCATCAACTTCCTCACTACTTGGTGTAGATGTCTCGAAACCGTTTCTGTGATGAACTACTTTCAAGTAAGGGAGAAGGTACATTACCTCATCAAGTTCTACTTTCCTCCCACTCACTTCTTTTGAGAGAAACTCCTTCTCTAGAAAGGATCCATTTTCAAACAACGAAAATCTTGCTTTAGGATCTGTGATAGAAGGTGTACCCAACAGTTTCCTTTGGGTATTCTATGAAGACGCACTTCTCGATTTGGGTTTGAGCTTATCAGGATGAAACTTTTCACATAAGCATCGCAGCCCCAAACATTAAGAAACGACAACTTTGGTTTCTTGCTAAACCACAGTTCATATAGTGTCGTCTCAGCGGTTTAGATGGTGCCCTATTTAGCGTGAATGCAGCTGTCTCTAATGCATGATCCCAAAAGCGATATTGGTAAATCGGTAAGAAACATCATAGATTGTACTATATCCAATAAAGTACGGTTATGACGTTCGGACACACCATTATGATGTGGTGTTCGGTGGCATGAATTTGTGAAACTATTCCACATTGTTTTAATTGAAGACCAAACTCGTAACTCAAATATTTGTCTCCATGATCGGATCGTAGAAATCTTATTTTCTTGTCACGATGATTTTCCACTTCACTCTGAAATTCTTTGAACCTTTCAACTATTTCAGACTTATGTTTCATCAAGTAGATATACCCATATCTGCTCAAATCATCTGTGAAGGTCGAAAATAACGATACCCACATGAGCCTTAACACTCATTGGATCGCATACATCGGTATGTATTATTTCCAATAAGTCGGTTGCTCGCTCCATTGTTCGGAGAAGCGGAGTCTTAGTCATCTTGCCCATGAGGCATGGTTCTTAAGCATCAAGTGATTCATAATCAAGTGATTCCAAAATCCCATCAAGATGGAGTTTCTTCATCGCTTTACACCAATATGACCTAAACGGCGAGTGCCACAAATAAGTTGCACTATCATTATTAACTTTGCATCTTTTGGTTTCAATATTATGAATATGTGTATCACTACGATCGAGATCCAATGAACCATTTTCATTGGGCGTGTAACCATATAAGGTTTTATTCATGTAAGCAGAACAACAGTTTATTCTCTTACTTAAATGAATAACCGTTTTGCAATAAACACGATCAAATCATATTCATGCTCAACGCAAACACCAAGTAACATTTATTTAGGTTCAACACTAATCCCGAAAGTATAGGGAGTGTGCGATGATGATCATATCAATCTTGAAACTATTTTCAACACACATCATCACTTCACCCTTAACTAGTTTCATTTTTATACGCAACTCTCGTTTGAGTTACTACTCTTAGCAACTGAACCAGTACCAAATACCGAGGGGTTGCTATAAACACTAGTAAAGCACATATAAAACACCTGTATATCAAATATACCCTTTTTCACTTTGCCATCCTTCTTATCCACCAAATATTTAGGGCAGTTCCGCTTCGGTGACCATTTCCTTTGCGGTGTAAGCACTCGGTTTGTGCTTTGGTTCAGCTTTGAGCTTCTTCGTGGGAGTGACAACTTGCTTGTCAATCTACTTGAAGTTCCCTTTCTTTCCTTTGCCCTTTTCTTGAAACTAGTGATCTTGTCAACCATCAACACTTGATGCTCTTTCTTGATTTCTACCTTCGTCGATTTCAACATCACGAAGAGCTCGGAATCATTTTCGTCATCCCTTGCATACTATAGTTCATCACGAAGTTCTACTAACTTGGTGATGGTGACTAGAGAATTCTGTCAATCACTATCTTATCCGGAAGATTAACTCCCACTTGATTCAAGTGATTGAAGTACCTGACAATCGAGCACATGCTCACTAGTTGAGCGATTCTCCTCCATCTTTTAGCTATAGAACTTGTTGGAGACTTCATATCTCTCAACTCGGTATTTGCTTGAAATATTAACTTCAATTCTGGAACATCTCATATGGTCCATGATGTTCAAAACATCTTTGAAGTCCCGATTCTAAGCCATAAAGCATGGTGCACAAAACTATCAAGTAGTCATCATATTGAGCTAGCCAAGCGTTCATAACGTGCGCATCTGCTCCTGCAATAGGTCTGTCACCTAGCGGTGCATTAAGGACATAATTCTTACGTGCAGCAATGAGGATAAACCTCGGATCACGGATCAAATCCGCATCATTGCTACTAACATTTTTCAACACAATTTTCTCTAGGAACATATCAAAATAAACATATGAAAGCAACAACGCAAGCTATTGATCTTACAACATAATTTGCAAAATACTACGGGACTAAGTTCATGATAAATTTAAGTTCAATTAATCATATTACTTAAGAACTCCCACTTAGATAGACATCTCTCTAGTCATCTAAGTGATCACGTGACCCAAATCAACTAAACCATAACCGATCATCACGTGAGATGGAGTAGTTTTCAATGGTGAACATCTTATGTTGATCATATCTACTATATGATTCACGCTCGACCTTTCGGTCTCCGTGTTCCGAGGCCATATCTCGCATATGCTAGGCTCGTCAAGTATAACCCGAGTATTCTGCGTGTGCAAAACTGGCTTGCACCGTTGTAGATGGACGAGAGCTTATCACACCCGATCATCACGTGGTGTGCAGGCACGACGAACTTTGGCAGCGGTGCATACTCGGGAGAACACTTCTTGATAATTTAGTGAGAGATCATCTTATAATGCTACCGTCAATCAAAGCAAGATAAGATGCATAAAAGATAAACATCACATGCAAATCAATATAAGTGATATGATATGGTCATCATCATCTTGTGCTTCGTGATCTCCATCTCTGCAGCACCACCATGATCACCATCGTCACCGGCGCGATACCTTGATCTCCATCGTAGCATCGTTGTCGTCTCGCCAATCTTATGCTTCTACGACCTCGCTACCGCTTAGTGATAAAGTAAAGCATTACAGGGCGATTGCATTGCATACAATAAAGCGACAACCATATGGCTCCAGCCGATTGCCGATAACCGGTTACAAAACATGATCATCTCATACAATAAAATATAGCATCACGTCTTGACCATATCACATCACAACATGCCCTGCAAAAACAAGTTAGGCGTCCTCTACTTTGTTGTTGCAAATTTTACGTGGCTGCTACGGGCTTAAGCAAGAACCAGTCTCACCTACGCATCAAAACCACAGCGATACTTCGTCAAATAGACTCCGTTTTAACCTTCTCAAGGACGGGCGTAGCCACACTCAGTTCAACTAAAGTGAGAGAGCAGACACCCACGGTCACCTTTAAGCAGCGAGTGCTCGCGGCGGTGAAACCAGTCTCGCGTAAGCGTCACGCGTAATGTCGGTCTGGGCGCTTCATCTCACAATACCGCTGAACCAAAGTATGACATGTTGGTAGGTAGTATGACTTGTATCGCCCACAACTCACTTGTGTTCTACTCGTGCAAAACATCAAACCATAAAAACCTAGGCTCTGATACCACTGTTCGCGACGGTATGACCGAGGTGGAATATGGTGGAGGGGGGCACCGCACACGGCTAAGGAACGATCTGTAGATCAATACTTGTGTCTTCTAGGGTGCCCCCCTGCCCCCGTATATAAAGGAGGGAGGGGGAGGCCGGCCGGCCTAGAGGAGGCGCGCCGGGAGGAGTCCTACTCCCACCGGGAGTAGGACTCCCCCCCTTTCCTAGTTGGAATAGGATTGGGGGGAGGGGGAAGAGGAAAGGGGGCGCCGCCCCCCTCCTTGTCCTATTCGGACTGGGGGGGAGAGGGCGCGCGGCCACCCCCTGGCCGGCCCCTCCTCTTCTCCCTCGAGGCCCACCTAGGCCCATTTACCCCCCGGGGGGTTCCGGTAACCTCCCGGTACTCCGGTAAATTCCTGTTTTTGCCCGGAACCATTCCGAACTCCAAACATAGGCTTCCAATATATCAATCTTTATGTCTCGACCATTCCGAGACTCCTCGTCATGTCCGTGATCACATCCGGGACTCGAACTTCTTGGTACATCAAAATACATAAACTCATAATAAGCATCATCGAAACCTTAGCGTGCGGACCCTACGGTTCGAGAATAATGTAGACATGACCTAGAACTATTCTCGGTCAATAACCAATAGCGGGACCTGGATGCCCATATTGGTTCCTACATATTCTCGAAGATCTTTGTCGGTCAGACCGCATAACAACATCGTTGTTCCTTTGTCATCGGTATGTTACTTGCGAGATTCGATCGTCGGTATCAATACCTAGTTCAATCTCGTTCTTGGCAAGTCTCTTTACTCGTTCCGTAATACATCATCTCACAACTAACTCATTAGTTGTAGTGCTTGCAAGGCTTGATGATGTGCATTACCGAGAGGGCCCAGAGATACCTCTCCAGGCAATCGGAGTGACAAAACCTAATCTCAAATACGCCAACCCAACATACGCCTTTGGAGACACTGTAGTACTCCTTTATAATCACCCGATTCGTTGTGACGTTTGGTAGCACCAAAGTGTTCCTCCGTAAGCGGAGTTGCATAATCTCATAGTTACAGGAACATGTATATGTCATGGATAAAAGCAGTAGCAACATACTAAACGATCGTGTGCTAAGCTAATGGAATGGGTCATGTCAATCAGATCATTCTACTAATGATGTGACCTTGTTAATCAAATAACAACTCTTTGTTCATGGTCAGGAAACATAACCATCTTTGATTAACAAGCTAGTCTAGTAGAGGCATACTAGTGACATCTTGTTTGTCTATGCATTCACACATGTATCATGTTTCCGGTTAATACAATTCTAGCATGAATGATAAACATTTATCATGATATGAGGAAATATATAATAACTTTATTATTGCCTCTAGGGCATATTTCCTTCAGAAGGAGCATGCATGCGAGAGAGATGGGCGTGAAAGGAGTGAACAAAAAAGGGATTCAAATATTTGAATTCGAGATGATGATACATGTAATCCATACTCGAACCAAAATTGATCTATCAAACATGCATACTCATATGAATTCACGCACATCTATGTTATTTAATATGTAGATATTACTGATCCATACATTTTAGTAGAACATAATATGGTTAATTTTTTTCGAATTCAACCTTAAGATTTCAAGATCGTTGTATTTGTAAATCATATTATACATATAAAGGAGCAGAATTCTTTGTTGTGCTTTTGAAAGTATATGTAAAAAAATGATGTATATAGAATGTAATTCCAATTGAAAATGGATCCCGCCTGAAAAAAATAGTAGAATACAAACGGGATTCGAATTGAGTTGGCACGGTAAATTTGCACTATGCAAAATTTGAACGAAACGGGGAAAGTCGCAGTAACCGCCCGAAACCAAAATCTGCAAGATGGAAATCACTACTATCTATCCCTGCCGCGCAAAGCCTATCTGCTGGATTTCTATAGGTTTCGATAGGGTTAGGTTTGTAATTTCACCCAAACGTGACGTAACCACCTCTCACCCGGATTCATACACGGTGGGCGCCAAAACATAGTGTGCCCTCGGCCGAAATCGACTCCCTCCCCGATTCATATTCATACATAGTGGGCGCCAAAAACAAACTCTCGTCGGCAATTATTCGGTGTATGCGAGATTACCGTCCTATCCCCAACCGACTAATGTTGTTGTGATGTAGTAGAAATTTGAAACGGGGGCTAAGTTTGTAAGTTTCCTCACATTTGAGACAAGCGCACCCTGAATACATGGTTCCCCCCTTCCTCTCTACCTCCCTTTTCCCCATTCGTACTCCGTGGGCGCCAAAACACCCTCTCCACCCCACCCTCCTTCGTCCACCGCCGTCCGCCACCCCATCCACCGCCGTCCTCCTCCACCATGCCGGAGCTGATACCCTGATGCCGCCGTCCATTACAAGAGACCGACCTCTCTCATCCACGCCTTCGGACCGGGATCCTTGCATCCCGTCCTCTCGCTTCATCCCCGCCGTCGTCCACCTTGCCGGCGCCGCTCCTACAACCGTATCGTCCACCGCGCCCCGCCGCCACCGTCTACCCTCCTAGATCTGCTTCCACGCCGCTGACAGCCATCGCTACCGCAGCACCGTCAAATTCTCGCGAGACAAGACACACGCCGCACTGGAGGCGGTACTCTTTTGTATCTACTCAACTTATTTATCGCATCAAGAAAATAGATCGCCACTGCTTTACTCTGATTTCTTGTCTTGGTTGTGAAGTTGCCTTTGTCCGGTTTGCACCTTCAGATCCGCCATGGCACGCTCAACACTATACTCCCAATGCTTATGGCTTTCCCCTTTTATATTCCACACTAGTTAAATCACAGTAGACTAGATTTCAAAATTGGTTCATCGATTTTTAGAGCTCATGGAGTTCGCGGTGCGATCAAGGGCTCGGGTGGTTGTGGGGCCTCGCCGAACAAAGAAAACTCGACGCGAGTGGGGGGGGGGTGGCGGAGGAACACAGGCGGTGGGGGCGGTGGTCGGCCAAGGCCCCGTGACGGTGTTCTATGGGAAGAACCAGAGACGAGGAAGAAGAAGGGTTAGGAGGCGAGGATCTTCATCCAACCGCTTTGAAATGGTCGAGACAGCTGGGATTTGCATTCTTAATGCGCTCTGGTTCATCATGTGTGGGCATCTTGCAACCAACATTTTATTATCCAAAATCTACTTGCTCTTCTTTACCATGTTCCTCTTCCGTTCTTCTTTAATATGTACTCTCTCCGTTCCTAAATACAAGTCTTTGTATAGACTCCACCATGGACTACATATGGAGCAAAATGAATGAATCTACACTCTAAAATGTATCTGGATACATCTGTATGTGATCCATAGTGGAAATCTCTACCAAGACTTATATGTTGGAACGGAGGAGTATGCTAGTAGTACTGATATGTTCCTTGTAATCAAGATGAGCAGGACATTTGCGATGTAGAGGTCTATACGGTCGGTTGTGATGGACACTTTGAGCCTCTTTGATTCGTAGGATCTTGTAAACATAGTAATAGGATTTGTAGTGGCCTGCCCACTTGAATCCTATAAGAATAGCAAGGAAATGCGCGAAGCTATGTCGCCTTTGAGAGTTATCTTGATATTAACGATCCGCACCTTCACTTGAAGAGAGCTGGTATCCGAAGCCTTTCTAGCCATACCGGCAATACTAGCACATATATTCCAGCAAGTTCCACTTTGCTGATTTTACTCTAATGCTTAAGGTTTTCCCGTTATATCTACACTATGATCTGTGTAGCTGCTTTGTGTCGCACTAGCAGCAGTCCACTCTTGAAGCTAACACTACAATGACTTACAAAATTGGCACCAAGGCATTGAGTGCCATTCTGGATGCAATGAAACTCATACGCTCCCCACCTGTTGACTCTTGTTCGAATATGATCCTAATGACTATTCTAACCTCGAGGAGTCAAAGCGGATGGCCTGTCTGTTCACCCATCAAGGTGCCTATTCTAATTTGGCAATGTTTTATTGATTGCGGGTATCTTGCATATGTTGTCTTGCATTTCTTCTACTTTGTTGACTTTGCCATGTGCTTAGTTTACTCATCATATATGTCGAGATGCCATGCCCATCCATTATCAATACATATTCCATCTGTCATCATACCATGTTTTTCCACTCAAATGTTGTTCGTGTGCATCAGACATCAAAAAGGAAGAGGGTGATTGCCGAACCTGAAGGATCACCAGCAAAGTCCTTAAAAACACGGTGGTGCCGGAGAAATCAGACAACACCCCACTTATATTGGCTGTACAACCAGTGACACAAAACGTAGGACCAACTCCAGCAGACTATACCCATACTTCATTGGCCACACCACTAGCCCCACCACACAGGACCTGCACTCCAGCAAAAGGTATACCGTTTTGATTTGCCATAGCACTAGCTGTACCTTAGAAAAATCCCACTCCAGCAAAAAGTACAGCAAGTCCACCGGCCGAAGACCTATCCCAACTGCAGAGACGGCCAATTCCTGTAGATTGGAACCCCATTCCATTTATTCCCAATTTAAAAGACAATGCTTTCAATGTTGTTAGGGACTACGTGCATATATTCCCATCATGGGAAGATTATTGTGAAGACAAACACCATTTTCACATCTTCCTGTCCAACTTACATGTAAGTGCTATTATTCATGGTTATTATTTTCCTGTTTTCTGCTGATTGAACACATCAATGATTTACATTACATTGTTGTAACTAGGCGAGGGTCAATCTGGATAGTCATGACGAGCAAAGCTTGTTTGTGCTTTTCAAGGAAGCATTGCAGCGATGATCGGTGTTACCCGAGGAAATCACACTTTGGTGGCAAATCTATAAGCGAATTTCGGTGAAGTCTCTGTGCTAAATTTAGAAGACATTGAATGGAAAAACCTTGTTATGCATTGGTCTCGTTCGGGATGAGGTCCGTCTATGAAATCACATGACAATTTGAACTTCTACTTTTCGCATGTGCCTTACGGATCTTGTTTGCGGAAATCTGCTCGAAGAAGAATTCGGTTTGAAAAGAACGAGGATATCGCAAATATGCTACCCGCTGCTTTGCTCTTGTTAGTACTGTTGTCTGTATCACCTGTACTTGCATACATACTTGGTTCATTATGTGACAGCAGTATGCATGATAGCTTGCTTATCAATTGTTCGCTCAAATTATCGATCTGTATGAATGGTTACATTAGTGTAGAATATATCCAATGCCAATGTTTTTTAGCTCGCATTGTTCTTGTAAGTACATGTTGTCCTTTATCAGTGTACTTATAATGACAGGTAGTTGTTCATATACCATCACTCTGCAGCTTATTTTCCTTTGCCTCCATTTTCTACACATCAGATCTATATTTACTCTTACCATAAGGTTGGTACTGAAGAAGTTTAGCTGTGCATTGCTCTTGGCTGTACCTTTTGCTCAGTCGTCAAGACTTACATTTATAGCTACTTGGTTATGTAGCATCACTCTTCATCTTATCTTAAATATTCTCCATTTTTTAGTATATTATCACATCTATATTTACTCTAAACAAAATGTAGAATAAAGGCAATGCTTATGAAGAAGATTCTGTGGTAAACTTCTTGAATTGCCCCCCATCAAGCATGGACAAGGCCTTTATAGAGCTGTCTTCACCAATAATGTAAGTTTGTCCATCTCAAGCCTTCAAACTTTGTTGTATATATTTGGTTAGGCATGACTGCAACAACTGTTTATTTTTGGTGTTTGCATCAAATTGCATGTTTAAAGTTTATTATGTAGTTCATAAACAAAAGTTTGTCCTTTATCAATTTAAGTTTTCAGTTGTACAACCAAATTCCTTATTCATACCATGTAAATTAAACTATACAGAGCCAGTGATCTTCTTTTGCATTGCATGTATGCTTCTATTCTTCATCCGTAATCCAGTGGTGTGGTGAACCTACCCACTACAGCACAATGTCATATTCTGCAATGTCTTAACTATGAACAATGTCATATCATTCTACTACCCCCTCCGTCCGAAAATACTTGTCATTGAAATGGATGTATCTAGATGTATTTTAGTTCTAGACACATCCATTTTGATGACAAGTAATCGAACGGAGGAGTATTATTTAAACCGTCTCTTTATTTGCCAATATGAAATGGGATAAATTGAAGACACTAACCATTGATATTTATGAGTTCTTGATCGTAATCCAATTGGTGTCGTGAAGCTGCCAACTCCTTCACAATGTCATTTCCTGCCATGTCTTGACCTGAACAATACCATATTGTGTTAATGCAATTTTAAACTATGTCACTTTATTCGTCACTAAGAAATGTGATGAATTGTCAGCACTGATACTTTTATGTGCAAAACCTGTCATCTGCCTTCTTGTTTATCTTTCAGAGTGAGGAAGATTTAAGTGTTGAACAAGCGCAGTCGCATCATCTTGCTCAGCTCCTTGCGCTACAGCTCCCCAGTAGGGCTAACCTTTCTTGAACTCTATTGAAGTGTTGTCGGTTTTGTATATTATTTTGTCGGCATGTTTATTTGCACTGGTGGCGATCTTTGATGCCCAGTGTATGTAATTTGCTGTCTGCTTGTGCTTTATTATCATAGTGGCGAACTTTGATGCCTAGTGAAATCTAATATGCTGTAATTTCTTTATTGTATAGCCTAGGTTTTTTCTTATTCACGATGTTGCAGTTATTTTACTGTATATTTATCCTGTCTTCACAGTAAACCGGCCAAACCGTAAAATTACGGTACATAATCGGGCCGTCATGCAATCACGATGTAGGTTGGGCGTGAAACGTGCCGAAAACTAACGGGCCGGCAGCAGCCCGAAATGAACCCCGGCCCATGATTGTGCGAATCAAATCACGGGCTTTTAACAGGCCAAAATTGTCTCGGTCCTTGTTTGGCCCAATCAGATATCGGCTGCGAGTAGGCCGGATGCAAACCGGGCCGTAGTTAGGCCCAACTATATGATGGGCATTTAACAGGCCAAAATTAATATAGGGTCAAAATGTTAAACGGGCCCTTAAGAGGCCAAAACTAATATCAGGCTGAATTACTAAGTGGGCCTTTAGCAAGTGGGCCCAAAAGCATAGTGTCCAGTTGACGGGCCAAATCTGATATGGGCCATAATTGAGCCCATAGCCTCTTAAAGGGTCAGACTGACCGGGCCGTAATTTGGCCCGAACATGGTAGGCTTTAACGGGCGGATCTCATATGGGCCACTATTAGGTCTTAACGTGGCGAGCCATTAATGGACCGGATCAAATATGGGCCGGCATTCGGCCCAAAACATGGTAGCCAGTTAATGGGCCGGCCTACTAGGGTCCTCAAATTCTTGTGGGCCTACAGCTGGGCCGGCCCATTAATGTCGGAGAAATCTCGTGGGCCTTTAGTCGGTCCAGCCCATTATGATCCGCAAGAATCTTGTGGGCCTTTACCTGGGCCGGCCCATTATGGCACACAAAAATCTTGTGGGCCTTTACCTAGGCCGACCCATTATGGCCCGCAAAATCTTGTGGGCCGTTAGCTGGGCCAGCCCATTATGGTCCGCAAAATCTCGTGGGCCTTTAGCTGGGCCGGCCCATTATGGTCTGCAAAATCTTGTGGGCCTTTAGTTGGGCCGGCCCATTTAAACTTGATGGGCCGGTCCACGTGTCAACATATCATAGGCGCGTCTCGCCCATTGGATGAGTGACACTGTGCGGTAGCGGACGACACGTGTCTCCTCCGACCAATGATGATTTTACACGTGGAAAATCCCCATTGGTCGGGCGTTAACGGGTTATCGGATCCAAAACCCGACCCGATAGCTTAACGGCGTTCGTTATGGTGGATGCCACATGTCGGTCACCCTTGACGAAAGCACTTCTGTGACGCGCGATTTATCATCATGGAAGTGGACACTTCCGTGATGATAATTTTGGTAATGTCAAGGAACACTTCTACGACAGCACGGGTATGACTATCTTGATTCTGTCATAAATTTGTCATGGATGTACATGCATGACAAAAAACGCGACCTAATGTGACAAACACGTATCATCACGGAAGTGTATTTTTTTGTAGTGTTTCTTATGAGTAGGTAAATATTTAGCAGAGAAGTAGTAAATCATATCCTGGGGACTACGCACACAACCAGGATCAAGAGAATTAAACCAAGTTTTAGCATCACCCTTTAATGAGAACGGAAATATCTTAAGGATATATTAGTAGCAAGATTTCTCATCATTAGTGAACAGGGTGGCTATATCATTCAATTTAGTAAGATGTGCCACAACAGTTTCAGATTCATAGCCATAAAAAGGATCAGATTCAACCAAAGTAATTATCTCAGGATCGACAGAGAAATCATAGTCCTTATCAGTAACAAAGATAGGTGAAGTAGCAAAAGCAGGGTCATATTTCATTCCAGCATTCAGAGATTTCTATTTCAGTTTAGCTAATAACTTCTTAAGATCAGATCTATCATTGCAAGCAAGAAAATCTCTAGCAGTTTCTTCATCCATAACATAACCCTCAGGGAGAACAGGCAATTCATATTTAGGGGGAGAACCTTCATCATCACTATCTTCAATAGTATCAGTTTCAAGAATTTCATTCTCTCTAGCCCTAGCAAGTTGTTCATCAAGATATTCACCTAATGGCATAATAGTATCAAGCACAGAAATAGTTTCATCATAAGTACCATGCATAGTAGAAGTGGCATCATCAATAACATGCGACATATCATAATTAATAGCAGAAGTAGGTTTAGGTGTCGCAAGCTTACTCATAACAGAAGGAGAATCAAGTGCAGAGCTAGATGTCAGTTCCTTACCTCCCCTCGTAGTTGAGGGATAAATCTTAGTTCTTTTGTCTTTCAAGTTCCTCATAGTGATCAGCAGATATAAATCCCAAGTGACTCAAAGAATAGAGCTTCGTTCCCTGGCAACAGCGCCAAGAAATAGTCTTGCTGACCCACAAGTATAGGGGATCGCAACAGTTTTCGAGGGTAGAGTATTCAACCCAAATTTATTGATTCGACACAAGGGGAACCAAAGAATGTTCTCAAGTATTAGCAGTTGAGTTGTCAATTTAACCACACCTAGATTACTTAGTATCTGCAGCAAAGTATTTAGTAGCAAAGTAGTATGGAAGTAACGTGATAATGAGAGCAAAAGTGTGAGAGCAGTTTTGTAGTAATTGTAACAGTAGCAAAGGTAAAATAACTAAGCAAAGAGCAATATGTGAAAAGCTCGTAGGCATTGGATCAGTGATGGATAATTAAGTCGGATGCGATTCCTCATGTAATAGTTATAACATAGGGTGACATAGAACTAGCTCCAATTCATCAATGTAATGTAGGCATGTATTCCGAATATAGTCATACGTGCTTATGGAAAAGAACTTGCATGACATCTTTTGTCCTACCCTCCCGTGGCAGCGGGGTCCTAATGGAAACTAAGGAATATTAAGGCCTCCTTTTAATAGAGTACCAGACAAAAGCATTAACACTTAATGAATACATGAACTCCTCAAACTACGGTCATCACCAAGAAGTATCCCGATTATTGTCACTTTGGGGTTGTCGGATCATAACACATAATAGGTGACTATAGACTTGCAAGATAGGATCAAGAACTCACATAATTCATGAAAACATAATAGGTTCAGATCTGAAATCATGGCACTCGGGCCCTAGTGACAAGCATTAAGCATAGCAAAGTCATAGCAACATCAATCTCAGAACATAGTGGATACTAGGGATCAAACCCTAACAAACTAACTTGATTACATGGTAAATCTCATCCAACCCATCACCGTCCAGCAAGCCTACGATGGAATTACTCAACCACGGTGGTTAGCATCATGAAATTGGTGATGGAGGATGGTTGATGATGATGACGGCGACGAATCCCCCTCTCCGGAGCCCCGAACATACTCCAGATCAGCCCTCCCGTGAGAGTTTAGGGCTTGGCAGCGGCTCCATATCGTAAAACGCGATGAATCTTTCTCTCTGATTTTTTTCTCTGCGAACATGAATATATGGAGTTGGAGTTGAGGTAGGTGGAGGTCCATGGGGCCCACAAGGCAGGGGGCGCACCCTAGGGGGGTGCACCCACCCTCGTGGACAGGGTGTGGGGCTCCTGGTGCTGATTCTTTCGCCAGTATTTTTTATTAATTCCAAAAAGTTGCTCCGTGGTTTTTAGGTCATTCCGAGAACTTTTATTTCTGCACAAAAATAACACCATGGCAGTTCTGCTGAAAACAGTGTTAGTCCGGGTTAGTTCCATTCAAATCATGCAAGTTAGAGTCCAAAACAAGGGCAAAAGTGTTTGGAAAAGTAGATACGACGGAGACTTATCTGTTGGGGATCGTTGCAGAAATTAAAAAAATTCTACGCATCACCAAGATCAATATATGGAGAGACTAGCAACGAGAGAGAGGGGAGTGCATCTTCATACCCTTGAAGATCGCGAAACGGAAGCATTGCTAGAACGCGGATGAAGGAGTCGTACTCGTAGCGATTCAGATCGCAGTGGATTCCGATCTAAGCATCGAACAACGGCACCTCCGCGTTCAACACACGTGCAGCCTGGTGATGTCTCCCACGCCTTGATCCAGCAACGAGGAGGGAGAGGTTGAGGAAGACAACTCCAGCAGCAGCACGATGGCGTGGTGGTGGTGGAGCAGCAGTTCTCCGGTAGGGCTTCGCCAAGCTCAAACGGAGGAGGATAGGTGTTGGAGAGGTGAAGGGGGAAGGGGGCGGCCCCTCTAGATGAGATCTAGAGGGGGCGGCCATCAAGGGAGGGCTTGCCCCCAAGCCAAGGGCGCGCCTTTGGGGTTCTCCCCAACCCTAGGCGCATGGGCCCTAGGGGGGATGGCGCCCAGCCCGCTTGGGGCTGGTTCCCTTCCACATACATCCCATAAGGGCCCTCCGGGGCAGGTGGACCCTCCCGGTGGACCCCCGGAACCCCTTCGGTGGTCCCGGTACAATACCGGTAAACCCCCGAATACTTCCGGTGACCGTATGATGACTTCCCATATATAAATCTTCACCTCCGGACTATTTCGGAATTCCTCGTGACGTCCGGGATCTCATCCAGGACTTCGAACAACATTCAGTAACCACGTAAAAACCTTCCCTATAACCCTAGCATCATCAAACCTTAAGTGTGTAGACCCTACGGGTTCGGAAATCATGCAGACATGACCGAGACAGCTCTTCAGCCAATAACCAACAGCGGGATCTGGATACCCATGTTGGATCCCACATGTTCCATGATGATCTCATCGGATGAACCACGATGTCGAGGATTCAAGCAATCCCATATACAAATCCCTTTGTCAAACGGTACGTTACTTGCCCGAGACTCAATCGTCGGTATCCCAATACCTCGTTCAATCTCGTTACCGGCAAGTCACTTTACTCATTCCGTAATGCATGATCACGTGACCAACTACTTAGTCACATTGAGCTCATTATGATGATGCATTGCCAAGTGGGCCCAGAGATGCCTCTCCGTCATACGGAGTGACAAATCCCAGTCTCGATTCATGCCAACCCAATAGACACTTTCGAAGATACCTGTAGTGCACATTTATAGCCACCCAGTTACATTGTGACGTTTGGTACACCCAAAGCATTCCTACGGTATCCGGGAGTTGCACAATCTCATGGTCTAAGGAAATGATACTTGACACAAGAAAAGCTTTAGCAAACGAACTACACGATATTGTGTTATGCTTAGGATTGGGTCTTGTCCATCACATCATTCTCCTAATGATGTGATCCCGTTATCAATGACACCCAATGTCCATAGTCAGGAAACCATGACCATCTATTGATCAACGAGCTAGTCAACTAGAGGCTCACTAGGGAAATGTTGTGGTCTATGTATTCACACATGTATTACAGTTTCTGGTCAATACAATTATAGCATGAACAATAGACAATTATCATGAACAAGGAAATATAATAATAACCATTTTATTATTGCCTCTAGGGCATATTTCCAAAAGTATCAATGATGTGATCCCAGTTATTGAATGACAACATATGTCTATGGTCAGGAAACATAACCATCTTTGATTAACGAGCTAGTCAAGTAGAGGCATACTAGGGACACTTTGTTTTGTCTATGTACTCACACATGTACTAAGTTTCCGGTTAATACAATTCTAGCATGAATAATAAAAATGTATCATATAATAACTTTATTATTGCCTCTAGGGCATATTTCCTTCACCTGCAGGCTATACAATGCATCAAAACTACTTTGGGCCATATAAATTTGACATGCAAGCTCAAGAACAAGGTCACCATAGCAGCAAAAAATTGCAATAAATAAAGCACTAGAACAAAAACTAATTGGACCATTGGAGGAGTCGCATACTGAAGAACAATCCCCCAAAGCAGTTTTGTGAATGGAGCTTTGAGCAAGGAGATCAAAAATGGAAGCAAAGTGAGTGATTTTTTCTGGAGGAAGACGAAGTGAATGGGTGCTGGAATAAGTGGAGGGGGCCACGTGGGGCCCACAAGGACAGGGGCGCCCTCTACCCTTGTGGCCCACTGGTGAGGCCCCTTGGTGTGTTCTGAGTGCTAGAAATTCTCAAATATTCTATAAAAAATCATACTAAATTTTCAGGGCATTTGGAGAACTTTTATTTTTGACACATTTTTTATTGCATGGATAATTCAGAAAATATACAGAAAAATACTATTTAGCTTTATTTAATCTAAATAACATAAAGTAAAAGATGGGTAAAAGGGGTTGTGCTTTCTAAATTCATCCATCTCATGCTCATCAAAAGGAATCCAATAACAAGGCTGATCAAGTCTTATTAACAAACTTCTTCCGAATGTCATGAAACCGGAGAACTTTTGAATAACACTAGGTTACCTCACGGGGATGTGCATTTCCCCAGCAATAAGAATATCATATTTCTTTTCAACAGTAGGAAGAGGGAATTCAAAACCTCCAATAGTAATAGTTGAAATTTTTCCAATAGAATTGATACTATGAACTTGAGGTTGTTTCTTCGAAAAGTGTACCGTATGCTCATTACCATTAACATGAAAAAGTGACATTGCCTTTGTTGCAATCAATAACAGAGCCTACAGTATTCAAAAAGGGTCTACCAAGGATGATCGACATACTGTCGTCCTCGGGTATATCAAGAATAACAAAGTCTGTTAAGATAGTAACATTTGCAACCACAACAGGCACATCCTCACAAATATTGATGGGTATAGTAGTTGATTTATCAGACATTTGCAAAGAGATTTTAGTAGGTGTCAATTTATTCAATTCGAGTCTACGATACAAAGAGAAAGGCATAACACTAACACCGGCTCCAAGATCACTTAAAGCAGTTTTAACATAGTTTCTTTTAATGGAGCATGGTATAGTTGGTACTCCTGGATCTCCAAGTTTCTTTGGTATTCCACCCTTAAAAGTATAATTAGCAAGCATGGTGGAAATTTCAGCTTCCGGTATCTTTCTTTTATTTGTAAAAATATCTTTCATATACTTAGCATAAGGAGGCATTTTAAGCATATCAGTCAAACGCATACACAAAAAGACAGGTCTAATCATTTCAGCAAAGCGCTCAAAATCCTCATCATCCTTTTTTCTTGGATGGCTTAGGAGGAAAGGGAATGGGTTTGTGAACCCATGGTTCTCTTTCTTTACCATGTTTCCTAGCAATAAAGTCTCTCTTATCATAACATTGATTCTTCGAGTGTGGGTTATCAAGATCAACAACAGGTTCAATCTCTAAATCATTATCGTTACTAGGTTGAGCATCAACATGAACATCATTATTAACATTATCACTAGGTTCATGTTCATCACCAGATTGTGTCTCAGCATCATAAATAGAAATATCATTGGGATTCTTAGGTGTGTCTATAGCAAGTTCACTAGCATGCAAAGTCCTATCAGTTTTCTTCTTCTTTTTATTAGAAGGACTAAGTGCATCAGTATGGATTCTTTGAGAATCCTGCTCAACTCTCTTAGGATGGCCCTCAGGATACAAAGGTTCCTGGGTCATTTTACCACCTCTAGTCATAACCCTAACAGCATTATCATTATTCTTACTATTTTCAACTCATTAGGCAAATCATCTTGTGCCTTAAGTACTTGTTCTACTTGAGTTGTAACCCTGGAAGCATGTTTACTAATAAGCTTAAGATCATTAACAATTCTACTCATATAATCACCCAAGTGGTCAAGCATGTAAGCATTACGTCTCAATTGTCTACTAACATAAGCATTGAAGTTTTCTTGTTTAACAATAAAATTATCAAACTCATCCAAGCATTAACTAGCAGACTTATTATGAGGGATATCACCTTCATCAAATCTACGAAGAGAGTTTACCTCTAATACCTATGTTGGGTTATCAAGACCATGTATTTCTTCAATAGGCGGTAGATTCTTAACATCTTCAGCTTTAATACCTTTTTCTTTCATAGATTTCTTTGCCTCTTGCATATCTTCAGGACTGAGAAATAGAATACCCCTTTTCTTCGGAGTTGGCTTAAGAGTTGGTTCAGGAAGTGTCCAATCATTATCATTACTCAACATATTATTCAATAGTAATTCTACTTGCTCAACAGTTCTTTCCCTGAAAATACAACCAGCACAACTATCCAGGTGGTCTCTTGAGGCATCGGTTAGTCCATTATAAAAGATATCAAGTATTACATTTTTCTTGAGAGGATGATCAGGCAAAGCATTAAGTAACTGGAGAAGCCTCCCCCAAGCTTGTGGGAGACTCTCTTCTTCAATTTGCACAAAGTTAAATATTTCCTTTAAAGCAGCTTGTTTCTTATGAGCAGGGAAATATTTTTAAAAGAAGTAGTAAATCATATCCTGGGGACTACGCACACAACCAGGAGCAAGAGAATTAAACCATAACTTAGCATCACCCTTTAATGAGAAAGGAAACAACTTAAGAATATAGTAATAGCGAATTTTTTCCTCATGAGCAAATAGGGTGGCTATATCATTCAATTTAGTAAGATGTGCCACAACAGTTTCAGATTCATAACCATAGAAAGGATCAGATTCAATCAAAGTAATTAACTCAGGTTCGATAGAGAATTCATAATCCTTATTAGTAACAAAGATAGGTGAATTAGCAAAATTGGGATCATATTTCATTCTAGCATTCAAGGATTTTTCTTTCAGCTTAGCTAACGATGTCTACTACATAACCTTCTTCTTGTAGACGTTGTTGGCCTCCAAGTGCAGAGGTTTGTAGGACAGTAGCAAATTTCCCTCAAGTGGATGACCTAAGGTTTATCAATCCGTGGGAGGCGTAGGATGAAGATGGTCTCTTTTAAACAACCCTGCAACCAAATAACAAAGAGTCTCTTGTGTCCCCAACACACCCAATACAATAGTAAATTGTGTAGGTGCACTAGTTCGGCGAAAAGATGGTGATACAAGTGTGTAAGGGCATCCTTGTCCCTTAGTAGTTTTGGTGATTGATGACAATGCTTTTGCGGACTAATCGTATGTACTGAGCTTTTTAGATATATCATGACTAAACACAAGACGATTTGTTGCCCCTCGAAGATTATTGAAGACGGCGTTTCTCTACGGTTCTTTTTGATGGAGTTGAGTTGTAGGAAAGCTGTACTATTAAGAGGGGTCCGCTTTGGAAAGGTTTGGGTGGAATCTCATGTACACGTCCCTTTTGCACCACCTTTCCTTTAACTCTTTGGAGTTCTCCTCCGTCTCACCTTGTCTCTGCGAAATGAAGGACTCCGAGTTGCTCTTCTCAGGCTGGCGGTAGTATTGCTCCTCCGAGCGGTACTACCGTAGGAACCAGCGGTAGTACCGGGCTCTCGCACGGTAGTACGGCGGGCTTCCACGGTAGTACCGCTCCTCCTAAGCAGTAGTACCGTGAAGTCTGGCCTGGCACCGCTGCTCAAGCGGTAGTAGGGGCGGATGTAATTTTTTACATCCGCGCCCTACGCGGTACTACCATGCTGCGGCATGGTAGTACCGTGTCGCCTGGCCAAGTGCAGCAGCAGGAGCGGAGGTAGGGGCGGATGTAATTTTTTACATCCGACCCTTCACGGTAGTACCGCACCCCTGGTCGCGGTAGTACCGTGTCGGATTTTTGCACCGATAAAATCTCAGCAGAGGTAGACACAGATGTAAGTTTTTACATCTGTGCCTACCGTGCCTGGATTGTGGCTGCCCTGCGGTAGTACCGCACAAGGTCGTGGTAGTACCGCGCCTGCAGTTCTACCGCACCCTGTTTGTGCTCATCTGTTTAGGTCCAGGCTCTGCCGCGCCCACGGTAGTACTGCGGTACCCCGCGGTAGTACTGCATGAGTCCCGTCTTGTAGTACCGCCTCTGTGGTCTTTGTAGTACTGCTGGTCATGGGCTGAGTGGTGGGTAACGGTTGGATTTGTTCCCCCACTATATAAGGGGGTCTTCTTCTCCAAGAAGACTCACCTCTTCCATCCCTAAGTTCCATTCTTGCTCCAAGATCCATTTTCACCCGATCTCTCTCCCTAGCCAATCAAACTTGTTGATTTGCTCGGGATTGGGTGAGAATGCCCCGATCTACACTTCCACCAAGAGAAATTTGATTCCCCCCACTAATCCCTAGCGGATCTTGTTACTCTTGGGTGTTTGAGCACCCTAGACGGTTGAGGTCACCTCGGAGCCATAGTACATTGTGGTGAAGCTTCGTGGTGTCGTTGGGAGCCTCCAATTAAGTTGTGGAGATTGCCCCAACCTTGTTTGTAAAGGTTCGGTCGCCGCCTTCAAGGGCACCAATAGTGGAATCACGACATCTCGCATTATGTGAGGGCGTGAGGAGAATACGGTGGCCCTAGTGGCTTCTTGGGGAGCATTGTGCCTCCACACCGCTCTAACGGAGACGTACTTCCCCTCAAAAGGAAGGAACTTTGGTAACACATCCTCGTCTCCACCGGCTCCACTCTTGGTTATCTCGTGCCTTTACTATTGCTAGCTTACTTGTGTTATATCCCTTGCTTGCTTGTGTGCTTGTTGTTGTTGCATCATATAGGTTGTTCACCTAGTTGCATATCTAGACAACCTACTTTGATGCAAAGTTGAATTTGGTAAAGAAAAGCTAAAAATTGTTAGTTGCCTATTCACCCCACCCCCTCTAGTCAACTATATTGATCCTTTCAATTGGTATCAGAGCCTCGTCTCTTTATTAAGGACTTTGCCGTCCGAAGAGTATGGTTGACATCGTAGACGGTGGGGAGGAGGAGCACTCCGGTGTGAATCTAATCTCGTCTATGGGTGATGGGGAAACCACGGTGTCCGTGAGGAATTCAATGTGGCCTTGGACGCATTGAAAACATCAATGACAACCACGGTTGAAAGCATGTTTAATAAATTCTTAGAAGGACTTAAACTACCTACCTCGCCATTGAAAGTGGGTGATCCCACCAACAAGGTTACGGATGCTAACTCCGACAAGGGGGAAGCTAATAGTGAGAAGGGTCCTTCTACTAGTGGTAGAAATGGCACCAGCATCTTTGCCCATGTGGAACCTCCAACTTATGGAGGACCGATTCCCTCTACTCATTTAAATCATGCCGGTCCTCCTCCTAAGATTGTGAAAAATGAGGATTCTGATTCTTGGGTGTATCGCTTCAAGCGTCATTTAAATCATTTGAATACTAACCTTTGGAGAATCATTGAAGAAGGTTTCTATCCGCATGACCGAGGCAACTTCACCCCTAGAGAAGCAGTGGATAATCAATTCAATGAGAATGCTCTCTTCATCATCCAAGATGCTATCCTCCCCAAAGATCTCCCTCATCTTCGACCCCATGCCATTGCCAAAGACACATGGCAATGCGTTGTGTCTCTCTATCGGGGAAGTGCAAGCATTCAACGCTCCAACTATGAAGTGGTGCAAGATGAAGCCAATGAGTTTGCAATGAAAGAAGATGAAGAACCTCGTGAGCTCTTTCGAAGAGTGACCAAACTCGCGGTCTCACTCCGAGATCATGGGAGCAAGGACATGGATGAAATTGGATCAAGCGCAAGTTCCTCAATGCCATGATGCCCTACAACAAGGCCATGTCCTCCATCATTCGTTAAAGACCGGACTTCCACTCCATGACCTCAAGTGAAGTGTTGGATGAGTTCATTGCAATGAGCATCTTGGACAAGACCGCCGACAACGCGGTGCTTCACTCTCAAAGGGCAAAGAAGCCCAACCTTGCCTTGAAGGCCAAGGTTACTGTGGAAGAAGAAGAAGAAGAGGAGGATGAGGAGAGCAACCCCGAAGATACGAAATATGATTATCATGAGCACATGGCTCTTGCCTCAAGACAATTTTGGGGCAAGAAGAACTCAAGGCCAAACTTCAACAAGACCAATTCAAGTGGCTTCAAGGGCAAGCAACGAGTAAGAGCATGTTACAACTGTGGCAATGTGAGCCATTTCATTGCGGATTGTCCTTACGAGAAGCGGGAAGACAATGGTGGCAAGCTTATCTGAAAAGACAAAGCCAAGTCCTTCCCCAACAAGAACAACTTCACCAAAAATACTCCTTCTGAGGGTTGGTGGTTCAAGAAGAATACCGTGAGGATGACGATGATGATGAAGATAGTGAAGCGGTGGCCATGGCATCCATTGCCATTGCCACAACTCCCCGGATGTCTCTCTTTGATTCACCCAACGAGAACATCACCGCTAAGTGCCTCATGGCCAAAGCCTCTAACAAGGTAACCCCCAACATCAAAACCACCATCATTACTAATCCCTCTTTGGAGGGTTGCATTCATGAACATGAGGGGTCTAATGAGGATGTGAATGAATTTGAGTCATTTATGAGTAAGCTCAAGGGCAAATCCAAGAAGCACTTTGTTGCTCTCCTGGAACAACTTGGTGAAGCCAATGACATGATCGAGGCTCACGAAGAAACCATCTCTAAGATGGAAGGTCATAGTCGTGACTATGCCGATGAGATAGCGGATCTCTATAATGCTCTTGAGGAAGAGCGTGGGCATCGTTTGACTCTTGAGGAGTCACACAACGATGACCATGCTAAGTTAAAGAAAGATCTTGATCATGCTCTTGTTGTGTCTCGTGTGCTAACTTCCGAGAAGGCTAAACTTGGGATTGATCATGCTAGACTCAAGGAGGAGTTTGATGTACTTGACAAGGCCCACAAGGTCTTGAAGGGTGCTCATGCTAACCTCAAGGAGTCTCATGCTCAACTCCAAGTTAAGCTAACCAAGGAAAAGGCCACCTTTCCTCATATGGTATTAATTGATAATGCATATGCCCCTAACCCGTGTTGTGAGCATATGCATCTTGTGGAGGAGAATGCCAAGTTGAAGGATCAACTTGAGAAAGGCCTCGTGACATGCATTCAAGGTGAGAAGAACCTCAACAACCTTTTGAGCAATCAAAAGGAAGTTGTTGCCAAGGAAGGAATAGAAGAACGACAAGACCAAACGACCTCCTCCTCTCAAGAAAACCTTTGTGAAAGAGGGAGAGGGTGCTCCTAAGGAGAATAAGAACAATGTGAAGGGTGTTGATGTCAAAAAGGGCAAAATCACCTCCTCCCCCAACAAAGCCGGCGACTTTAACCCTTCATATGTGTTGTGTCGTGCTAGTGTGGGCATGTTTATGCTAAATTTGTTGGTTCTCCTTATGAGTACATTGAATGGTCTATTTGGGTTCCTAAGACCCTTGTTACTAACATCAAAGGACCCATTACTAAATGGGTACCAAAAATCAAGCATTGATCTCTTGTAGGTGTTTGCTTCCGGTGGGGGATCATGGTTGCTCGATAGTGGAGCAACAAATCATATGACCGGGAGCAAGGACTTGGTGGTGGACATGCACAAGATTCCTTCTATGCCCACCAATGTCGAGTGGGGTGATGCCTCGTCTTCTAAGGTATTGGATCTTCGCAAGGTTGTCATTTCTCATGATCTAACGATCGAGAAAGTCATGCTTGTTGAGTCCCTTGCATTCAATCTTCTTTCCGTTCGTCAACTTGCACTCATGGGCTTTGCCACTTTCTTTGATATTGGTACCGTGGCCCTCTTGTGGAGCAAGACTCTTAAAGTAGCCTTTGTTGGGCACGTCGAGAACGGTCTTTATGTGATAAACTTTTCGGAGCAACCCACTAAGACCGCGACATGCCTAATGGCTAAAGTTGATGTGGGATGGCTTTAGCATTGCCACTTAGCCCACGTCAATATGAGATCTTTGCAAAGTCTTCTCAAGGGGGACCATGTTTGTGGACTAAAATATGTTAGTTTTGCCAAAGATCATGCTTGCAGTGCTTGTATTGAAGGAAAGCTTCATGAGAAGGCTCACCCTCCCACGACCATCATCTACTCGAAGAGACCCTTGGAGCTCCTTCACATGGATCTTTTTGGGCCTCCATCCTTTTATAGTCTTGGAGGTAGAAAGTATTGCTTGGTGATTGTGGATGATTATTCAAGATACACTTGGGTATACTTCTTCAAGAGGAAGAGTGAGACTCTACAAACCATCATTGACTTTGCAAATGAAGCTCAACGTCAACATGATGCAAAGATCTTGACAATAAGGAGTGACAATGGCACCGAGTTCAAGAACTACACCTTGGATGAGTTTCTTAGTGATGAGGGGATCAAGCATCAATATGCTGCACCATATACCCCTCAACAAAATGGTGTCGCGGAGAGGAAGAACCGGACATTGATGGATGCGGCAAGGACCATGATGGCGGAGTTCAAGTCTCCATACAACTTCTGGGCTGAAGCCATCAACACAGCATGTCATGCATCCAATCGGCTCTATCTCCGCAGAGGCTTGAACAAGACTCCTTATGAAATACTCACCAGTAACAAGCCCAATCCCAAGTACTTCCGGGTGTTCGGGTGTAAGTGTTTCATTCTCAAGAAAGGTGTTCATTTGTCTAAATTTGAGGCTAGAGCTTATGAGGGCATATTTGTTGGTTATGCTACAAACTCTCATGCTTACCGTGTCCTCAACAAGTCCACCGGACTCATTGAGGAGACATGTAACGTGGAGTTTGACGAAAATAACGGCTCCCAAGTGGAGCAAAGTGGTACTTGTGATGTAGGTGATGAAATTCCTCCCCAAGCCTTAAGAAGAATGGGTATTGGTCATATTCTACCCATTGAGGAACCCCTTGTGGCCGAAGGAGAAGGACAATGCTCCACTCAAGTGGAGCCATCACCTCCCCAAGACCCACACGCTTCCGAAGAACAAAGTGAAGGCCCTCAACCTCATGAACAAGACCAAGGGCAAGATCAACCTCAAGATGGTGGTGAACCACCAAATGATGCCCAAGGTCAAGTTCTCCCCCTCGAGCAAGTTCAAGATCAAGAACAAGCTCAAGACGACGCTCAAGATAATCAAGTTAACCCTCCTCCTTCCACATCCGAGGAGGAATTAGAGCATCATGTTGTGAAGATTGCTTCCAAGCTCACCACCAAAGGTCATCTCATGGAGAATGTGGTTGGAAGCCTAAGAAATGGGGTAAGCACTCGTAGAAAATTAGCAAACTATTGTGAACATCACGCATTTGTCTCTTGTGTTGAACCCGAAAAGGTCTATGAGGCGCTCGAAGATCCGGATTGGCTCAATGCCATGCATGAAGAACTCAACAACTTCGAGTACAACAAGGTGTGGAGATTGGTGCCAAGGCCGTCGGGGAACCACAACGTCATTGGAACCAAGTGGATATTCAAGAACAAGCAAGATGCTCGTGGGAACATCATTCGCAATAAGGCAAGATTGGTAGCACAAGGCTACTCCCAAGTCGAGGGTATCGACTACGGTGAAACCTTTGCTCCCGTTGCTCACCTTGAATCCATTCGTTTGTTGATTGCTTATGCTTCCCATCACAACTTTAAGTTACAACAAATGGATGTGAAAAGTGCTTTTCTTAATGGTCCTATTAATGAGTTGGTTTATGTCAAGCAACCCCCCGGGTTCGAGGATCCCTACTTCCCGGATCATGTGTATCAACTCGATAAGGCACTCTATGGCCTTAAACAAGCCCCACGTGCATGGTATAACCACCTTAGCGAGTTGTTACAAGATCGTGGATTTGAGGTTGGGCAAATCGATCCCACTCTTTTTACTAAGAAGGTCAAAGGGGAGTTGTTTGTATGCCAACTATATGTTGATGATATTATCTTTAGTTCCCCTAACAAAGCTTTCAATGAGGAATTTGCCGCTCTCATGACCTCTAAGTTCAAGATGTCTTCGATGGGAGAGTTGAAGTTCTTCCTTGGTTTTGATATCAAACAAAGAAGAGAAGGTACCTTCATCAACCAAGCCAAATACACTCAAGACATGCTAAAAAGATTCAAGCTAAGTGATGTCAAGCCGGCTTATACTCCAATGCCTCCCAAGTGCCAACTTGACATTGATCCCAATGGTAAAGCGGTGGATCAAAAGGTATATCGCTCCATGATTGGCTCCTTGCTTTACCTTTGTGCATATAGACCGGATATCATGTTGAGTGTGGGAATATGTGCACAGTTTCAAGCCGCACCGAAGGAAAGCCACTATGTGGCGGTCAAGCAAATCTTTCGATATTTGGCTCATACCCCAAACTTTGGCTTATGGTACCCAAGAGGAGCAAACTTCAAGCTTGAAGGATATACGGATTCCGACATGGAGACAAAGTGGATAGGAAGTCCACACGGAGGGTGCCAATTTCTTGGTTGCTCTTTGGTGAGTTGGTCTTCGAAGAAGCAAAGTTGTGTGTCTCTCTCGTCCACCGAAGCGGAATATGTGGCAGCCGGTAGTTTTTGTGCACAACTCTTATGGATGTGGCAAACTTTAAAGGAGTACGGTGTCATTTGTGACAAAGTGCCTCTTTGGTGTGATAATGAAAGTGCCATCAAGATTTCTCTCAACCCGGTGCAACATTTCAAGATGAAGCATATTGAGATTCGGTATCACTTCATCCGGGATCACATTAGGCAAGGGGAGATTGAACTCAAGTATGTCAACACTCATGATAACCTTGCAGATATTTTCACGAAGCCCTTGAATGAAGCAAGATTTTGCGAGTTAAGGCATGAGCTAAATATCATTGATTCGAGCAATGTGACTTGAACCCTTGCACCTCCCACCACACTCAACTTGTTTTCTAGTTTAGGTGTAGGCATGGACATAGGGGGAGTGTTGTTCTCTCAATGAACTCTTCCTCCCCCCCATTATGCATAAATTGATCAACTCTTTCACATTAGCCATTTTTTATGGTAGTTGTGCTTCAAAGACGAGTTTTGGTCATGGACCCAAGGATAATTCTTCGCGGTGCCATACCAATTGACTCAAACATAGGTGGCTCTGGCCACCGCCCTCCCTTTGGAGAAGGTGTGTCTCGTAGTTAGTCTTCGTTGTCGTGTGGCTTCCTATTCTCCTTGCCGTGTTTGGGTTGTCGTTTGTGTTCGCTTCTTAGTTGGTCGGTGATCTTCCGGAGGTTGTTTTGCTTTTTCTTCCTTTCTCTCGTGTGTTATTGCACTCTCTTGGTTTACGGTCCTACCATGATGAACCACGGTACTACCACAGGAGTTGGTGGCTCTACGTTTAGTGCGTGGCCCTCCAGGTGCACGGTACTACCGCTACCTCCGCGGCAGTAACTTTTTACTGCCGCTGAAAGAGCGGTACTACCTCCCATAGTGCGGTACTTCCGCCCGGGCGGTACTACCGTGATGACCCGCGGTACTCCGCGCCCACGCGAGCGAGTGGGGGTTAAGAGCGGGACAGGGGGAGTTCTAACTCCCCCATACCCATTCATCTCTATTCCCCATCCCATCTCTCTCTCTCTCTCTCCTGCCCAAGAACGGCGCCGGAGGCCTTCGCCGGATCTCCGTCTCCGGCCGCTCTCCTCGGATTCTGACCGATGGGACCGTTCCCCACCTCGCCCTCTTGCCATGGACCAAGGTTTTTACCCAAGTTCCTCTCCCTTTTGTCCTTCGTTGTGCTTTTAGGTTTTGGGGAGATGCATGTGGTGTTCTTGAGATTTTTGGCTAAATCTTTGCAAGTGGGATTCGTAGGAGAGTGGTAGTGTAGTTTGCATGCTCTTTGGATAGTCAAAATAGTTCCGGTTGATCAACGGTAGTACCAAAGTTGTCGTGCGAAGGTTCTAGCTCCAGATCCGCGACCTCTGTCGCGGTCTTTGATCCATGTGGTACTACCGCTCCTCCTGGAGCGGTACTACCGCAGCCTCACCTAGTTCTGACGCCTTGCGGTACTTCCGCACCTTGGTGCGGTACTACCGCGTGGCGTCCGGAAGTAAAAATTTACTTCCGCCCCAAGCGCGGTACTACCGTGCCACCCTGGCACGGTACTAGTGCGGTTGGAGCGGATGTAATTTTTTACATCTGTAACCCTGCCCGGTACTACCGTAGATTCATCCTGAGCCCTTTTGTGTTGTCTAGATCTCATGCTTTGTGTTTCTTTCTGTTTGGTTTTTGATCCGTCTTGTTCTCGTGCGTGTTTTTGTGTCTGTGTGTCTAGGTGGTGGCTCCGGTTCCTTTGCTTGTCGCTCGAATCCCAGCCGTGACACAGGGTCAAAGGGTCTGCGCAATCAAGATGAAGCTCCTGAGGACTCCAATGCCCCCAACGCAGGACCAAGACCTCCGCCAACAAGCTGAAGGAGCCCATCATGGGCATGGATGACATGCCCCAGGCCGAGTTTGTCATTCGAAGCTCAATCCCTATGTCAATCCCTGGGCTAACTTGCGAGGCAATGATCTCTTCTGGACCAAGCAGCAGAATCTGATCTATCTGGATGTGATCAAGGCCAAGCAGAACCTCTACGTGGAAGTTCACTACATTGACATGCATCATATGAGGCAAGACAAGCACCGTGGGTACTTTGGAGAGGCCTTGGATCTAGTGGAGCAGTTCGGCATTGAGCACATGCTCACCTTCCACAAGGATTTTGATCTGGAGATCATCGCACAGTTCTTTGCTTCAGTCTACTTCGGCATCGATGATGCAAGGACCATGACTTGGATGACTAATGGTCGCCGGATGTCTGCCACTTGGAAGGAGTTCATGGAGTTGCTTAACGTTCCAGATGAAGGGATCGACACGCCAGTTGGAGTTCGCCCTCATGCCAACTCTGAGTCTGCCAACACGAACAAGCTCATGCCAGTAGGAGGGCTGTGGATGAGGAGGAGATTGAGGAGGAAGAAACTGCTGCGGACTGTTCTGCTTTCACTACTCCCTCTGCTGAGCCCTCTTGGGCGAAGAAGCTAAAGATCAAGATGAAGAGGCTTTTCTGCATGCAGGTCCAGAGTCAGTACAAGGCTCATGTTTCTCAAAAGGAGGGTCGTCGTCGCGACAACAGGATTTTGAGGGCATGCAGCGAGGACGTGCCCAGTGGCTCTGAGAGGCACATCACCCCCGAGGCTGCCTAGATGGCCAAGCAGGGCTACAAGTGGACCGATTCTGAGGAGGAGTACGTTCCTGCTGTGGAGTCTGACGACGAGGAGTCGTTTTCCGCCTGAGCTACCACCTTTGTTGTAGGTGCCCTCTCTGCCTTTTTGGTGTCTCGATGCCAAAGGGGGAGAGAGTGTAGGATTTGCGTGTGTGTGTCGTGTGTGCTTCGCCGTTTGCTTTGCCTTCCGGATGCGCAACTCAAAACGGAAGCAGGAAGCGTGTTGTCAAAAATGTCGGGTGGAGTGAAATCCAACAAAAAAATTAGTAACTAAAAGAATAAAAAAAGGTTGTTGAACTTGTTTGCTTTGGTTTGGTTGTGCTCATGAGACTAAGTTTATCATATGGTGTAAGACATATGCACTCTATCATACCTCATTACCTTATTGAGCTTATGCTATATTGTGCTATTCATGTTATGCTCATAATTACTATCTCGTTTAGTGTTAGCTTTATCTTTGCAAGATATGCTTTGTCTCTAAAATATAGGGGGAGTGGTGATCCTAGTATTCGTGCCGTGTTGTCCAAAGCACCTTACTCTCTAGCACAAATCTAGGGGGAACTCGTCTATATTCTAGAGATGTGGGGTTTGCTTGTGATATATTCTTTCCCTTTGTGCAAATCCCGTATTGTCATCAATCCACCAAAAAGGGGGAGATTGTAAGGGCATCCTTGTCCCTTAGTAGTTTTGGTGATTGATGACAATGCTTTTGCGGACTAATCGTGTGTACTGAGCTTTTCAGATATATCATGACTAAACACAAGACGATTTGTTGCCCTCGAAGATTATTGAAGACGGCGTTTCTCCTACGGTTCTTTTCGGTGGAGTTGAGTCGTAGGAAAGCCGTACTATTAAGAGGGGGTCCGCTTTGGAAAGGTTTGGGTGGAATCTCACGTACACGTCCCTTTTGCACCACCTTTCCTTTGGCTCTTTGGAGTTCTCCTCCGTCGCACCTTGTCTCTGCGAAATGAAGGACTCCGAGTTGCTCTTCTCAGGCTGGCAGTAGTACTGCTCCTCTGAGCGGTACTACCACAGGAACCAGCGGTAGTACCGGGCTCCGGCACAGTAGTACCATGGGCTTCCACGGTAGTACCGCTCCTCCTAAGCGGTAGTACTGTGAAGTCTGGCCTAGCGCCGCTGCTCAAGCGGTAGTAGGGGCGGATGTGATTTTTTACATCCACGCCCTACGCGGTAGGACCGTGCTGCGGCACGGTAGTACCGTGTCGCCTAGCCAAGTGCAGCAGCAGGAGCGGAGGTAGGGGCGGATGTAATTTTTTACATCCGCACCCTTCACGGTAGTACCGCACCCCTGGCCGCGGTAGTACCGTGTCGGATTTTCGCACCGATAAAATCTCAGTGGAGGTAGACACGGATGTAATTTTTTACATCTGTGCCTACCGTGCCTGGACTGTGGCTGCCCTGCGGTAGTACTGCACAGGGTCGCGGTAGTACCGTGCCTGCGGTTCTACCGCACCATGTCTGTGCTCATCTGTTCAGGTCCAGGCTCTGCCGCGCCCACGGTAGTACCACGGTCCCCCGCGGTAGTACTGCAGGCCCGTGCGGTAGTACCGCTCCTGTGGTGCGGTAGTACCGCGGGTCGCGGGCTGAGTGGTGGGTAACGGTTGGATTTGTTCCCCCACTATATAAGGGGGTCTTCTTCTCCAAGAAGACTCACCTCTTCCATCCCTAAGCTCCATTGTTGCTCCAAGCTCCATTTTCGCCCGATCTCTCTCCCTAGCCAATCAAACTTGTTGATTTGCTCGGGCTTGGTTGAGAAGGCCCCGATCTACACTTCCACCAAGAGAAATTTGATTCTCCCCACTAATACCTAGTGGATCTTGTTACTCTTGGGTGTTTGAGCAACCTAGACGGTTGAGGTCACCTCGGAGCCATAGTCCATTGTGGTGAAGCTTCGTGGTGTCGTTGGGAGCCTCCAATTAAGTTGTGGAGATTGCCCCAACCTTGTTTGTAAAGGTTTGGTCGCCGCCTTCAAGGGCACCAATAGTGGAATCCCGACATTTCGCATTGTGTGAGGGCGTGAGGAGAATACGGTGGCCCTAGTGGCTTCTTGGGGAGCATTGTGCCTCCACACCGCTCTAACGGAGACGTACTTCCCCTCAAAAGGAAGGAACTTCGGTAACACATCCTCGTCTCCACCGGCTCCACTCTTGGTTATCTCGCGTCTTTACTTTTGCTAGCTTACTTGTGTTATATCCCTTGCTTGCTTGTGTGCTTGTTGTTGTTGCATCATATAGGTTGTTCACCTAGTTGCATATCTAGACAACCTACTTTGATGCAAAGTTGAATTTGGTAAAGAAAAGCTAAAAATTGTTAGTTGCCTATTCACCCGCCCCCTCTAGTCAACTATATCGATCCTTTCAAAGTGTGATATGCATGGTAGATATAGGTTTTTGTAATCTAAAATTATAAAAGCAGCAAGGTAACTAATGATAAAAGTGAGCGTAGACGGTATTGCAATGCGTTGAAACAAGGCCTAGGGTTCATACTTTCACTAGTGCAAGTTCTCTCAACAATAATAACATAATAGGATCAGATAACTATCCCTCAACATGCAACAAAGAGTCACTCCAAAGTCACTAATAGCGGAGAACAAACAAAGAGATTATTGTAGGGTACGCAACCACCTCAAAGTTATCCTTTCTGACCGATCTATTCAAGAGTTCGTAGTAAAATAACACGAAGCTGTTCTTTCTGTTCGATCTATCATAGAGTTCGTACTAGAATAACACCTTAAGACACAAATCAACCAAAACCCTAATGCCACCTAGACACTCCAATGTCACCTCAAGTATCCATGAGTATGATTATACGATATGCATCACACAATCTCACATTCATCTATCAACCAACACAAAGTACTTCAAAGAGTGCCCCAAATTTTCTACCGGAGAGTCGAGACGAAAACGTGTGCCAACCCCCATGCATAAGTTCATTGAACCCGCAAGTTGATCACCAAAACATACATCAAGTAGATCATGTGAATATCCCATTGTCACCACAGATAAGCACGGCAAGACATACATCAAGTGTTCTCAAATCCTTAAAGACTCAATCCGACAAGACAACTTCAAGGGGAAAACTCAATTCATCACAAGAGAGTAGAGGGGGAGAAACATCATAAGATCCAACTATAATAGCAAAGCTCGCGATACATCAAGATCGTATCACCTCAAGAACACGAGAGAGAGAGAGAGAGAGAGATCAAACACATACCTATCTTGGTACATACCCTCAGCCCGAGGGTGAACTACTCCTCCTCGTCATGGAGAGCGCCGAGATGATGAAGATGGTCACGGTGATGGATTCCTCCCAGTAGGTGCCGAACGGCTCCCGAGAGGTTTTTGGTGGCTACAAAGGCTTGCGGCAGTGGAACTCCCGATCTATTGTGTTCCTTGATGTTTTTATGGTATATGGACATATATAGGCAAAAGAAGTCGCTTAGGGGAGCCACGAGGGGCCCACGAGGGTGGGGGCATGCCCAGGGGGGTAGGGCGCGCCTCCCTGCCTCGTGGCCACCTCAAAGCTTCCCTGACGTCTACTCCAAGTCTCCTAGATTGCTTCCGTTCCAAAAATAACTCTCGCGAAGGTTTCATTCCGTTTGGACTCCGTTTGATATTCCTTTTCTTCGAAACACTGAAATAGGCAAGAAAACAACAATTTGGGTTGGGCCTCCGGTTAATAGGTTAGTCCCAAAAATAATATAGAAGTGTATAATAAAGCCCATAAACATCCAAAACAGATAATATAATAGCATGAATACTTCATAAATTATAGATACGTTGGAGACATATCAGCATCCCCAAGCTTAATTCCTGCTCGTCCTCGAGTAGGTAAATGATAAAAGAAATAATTTATGAAGTGTGAATGCTAGCAGGTGCACAAGTTTGATCAATGCTAATTTCAATCACCTGTTCTAGCATCATTATATGTCATAACAGTAGCTCATCTCATAAAACTTCTCATGATCAAGTAACAAGCTATTCAAATGTTAAAGCATAGACCATAGTCTTTCTTGAAAACAAGCAAACTATGTTCTCAGTCATCAAACAATTGCAATTCATCTTATTTTCAGGAAGGATCTATGTAAGAGCTTTGATTTAGCAAATCCCACATACTCAACTATCATATAGTCTTCCATGGTTGCTACCACTCAAAGCATATTTTTAGAACAAATAGCATCGATCGAACACAGAGAAAGATAGGGGCTTAATGTTTCGCCTCCCAACTTACTTATCATATAGATAATTGTCAACAATAATAATTCATGATCAAATATATTTGAATGGCCATATATGCTTAGATCTTTCCCCATCACACGATGCTTGCCAACTAAAGAGTAGGTTGGAATGAGAAGGAATACTACTGACTCTTGCATAAAGTAAAAGATAGGCCCTTCGCAGAGGGAAGCAGGGATTTGCAGAGGTGCCAGAGCTCGAAACTTTTAAACAGAGATGAAAATAATTTTGAGAGGTATGCTTTCATTGTCAACATAACAACCAAGGGTTCCCAGTTTCTTCCATACTGGATACATTATAGGCAGTTCCCAAACAGAATGGTAAAGTTTTTACTCCTCCTCCACCAACAATCATCAATCCATGGCTTACCCGAAACAACGGGTGCCTCCAACTAACAACAATCCTGGGGGAGTTTTGTTTGCAATTATTTTGATTTGATTTTGATCTTTTGATCATGGGACTGGGCGTTCCAGTTACCAGCCATTTTTCTCGTGAACGATGAGTGGAGTCTACTCATCGTGAGAATAACCCACCTAGCATGGAAGATACTGACAGCCCCTGGTCGCTACATGAGCGATTCGGGCATACAAAATAGATTATTATTTGAAGGTTTAGAGTTTGGCACATGCAAATTTACTTGGAACGGCAGGTAAATACCGCATATAGGTAGGTATGGTGGACACTCATGGAAGAAACTTGGTTCAAGGAATTTGGATGCACAAGCAGTATTCCTACTTAGTACAGATATTTTGGCTAGCAAAGGATTCGAAATAGCAAGCACCACATGTTGGAGGATCTATAACAATATAACTTCTATACAAATATACCCAAGCATAACTCATTATGTTGTCTTCCTTGTCCAATTTCAACTAATTTGCTCAGGTTTGGAAATAATTAATGGGGCTAACAATCATGGAAGATGTCTAAGATAGTATATTTATATGTGAAATATCTCTTCCTTCAATATTCTTTCATGAATTGTTCAAGTGACCAATACAATGCTTGCTAACCTTCAATAAATTTACCACCTCTACTTCTTATATGTGAAGTCAAACCATTTACTCATAGGATAAGCATATGAAACATATATAATTTCAGATTTATGAAATTCAAATCATTCAACCATTTACTCATAGGATATAAGTGAAGCACACGAGTAAATGACAAACTACTCCAAAATGATATAAGTGAAGATCAATGAGTAGTTAAATAATTATGTAGCTATGTGAAGACTCTCTCTCATTTAAGAATTTCAGAACTTGGTATTTTATTCAAACAGCAAGCAAAACACAATAAAATGACATGACGCTCCAAGCAAAACACATATCATGTGGTGAATAAAAATATAGCTCCAAGTAAAGTTACCGATGGACGAAGACGAAACAGGGGATGCCATCCGGGGCATCCCCAAGCTTAGGCTCTTGGTTGTCCTTGAATATTACCTTGGGGTGCCTTGGGCATCCCCAAGCTTAGGATCTTGCCACTCCTTATTCCATAGTCCATCGAATCTTTACCCAAAACTTAAAACTTCACAACACAAAACTCAACAGAAAACTCGTAAGCTCCGTTAGTATAAGAAAATAAAACCACCACTTAGGTACTGTTGGGTACTCATTCTAAATTCATATTGGTGTAATATCTACTGTATTCCAACTTCTATATGGTTCATACCCTCCGATACTACTCATAGATTGATCAAAATAAGCAAACAACACATAGAAAACAGAATCTGTCAAAAACAGAACAGTCTGTAGTAATCTTATCAACCGTATACTTATGGAACTCCAAAAATCCTACCAAATTAGGAAGTCCTAAGAAATTTGTGTACCAATCTATAGAAAAAATAATCAGATCATAATCATGTTTCTGTGAATTAAAAAAACTAATTTACTGGGTGCAAAAGTTTCTGATTCTCAGCAGGATCAACACAACTATCACCGTAAGCTATCCAAAAGGTCTTACTTGGCACTTTATTGAAACAAAATCTATAAAACATGATTATTACAGTAGCATAATCATGTGAACACACAAAAACAGTAAGGGTAAATATTGGGTTGTCTCCCAACAAGCGCTTTTCTTTAATGCCTTTTAGCTAGGCATGATGATGACAATGATGCTCACATAAAAGATAAGAATTAAAACATAACGGGAGCATAGTGAAGCATATGACTAGCACATTTAAGTCTAACCCACTTCCTATGCATAGGGATTTTGTGAGCAAACAACTTATGGGAACAATAATCAACTAGCATAGGAAAGTAACACCAGCATAGCTTCAAGATTTTAAGCACATAGAGAGGAAACTTGATATTATTGCAATTCCTACAAGCATATGTTCCTCCCTCATAATAATTTTCAGTAGCATCATGAATGAATTCAACAATATAACCAGCACCTAAAGCATTATTTTCATGATCTACAAGCATAGAAAATTTACTACTCTCCACATAAGCAAAATTCTTCTCATTCGGGATAGTGGGAGTATCATAAGAGACTCGAATACTATAAATTGTTTCCACATTAAAAGAGTAATGTTCAGAAAAAGGGTAATCATAATCATGACAAGTTTTATAAATATAATCATCACTACTTTTTATAGCATAAGTTTCATCACAATAATCATCATAAGTAGCAACTTTGTTCTCATCATAATCGATTGAAACCTCTTCCAAGATAGTGGAATCATCACTAAATAAAGTCACGACCTCTCCAAATCCACTTTCATATTCATCACAATAAGATTCAACATCCTCCAAAATAGTGGGATCATTACTTCCTAAAGTTGACACTCTTCCAAACCCACTTTCATCAATATAATCATCATAACAAATTTGCATATCAAAACTTGGGAGGCTAAAAATATCATCTTCATTAAACATAGCATCCCCAAGCTTGGGACAAACATTAATTCTAGCAAATATATTCTCAAATATGTCATTCTCATCAAACATAGCATCCCCAAGCTTGGGCCTTTTCATATCATAAGCATAATCACTCTCATCATTAATAGTATGTATAGCACTAATAGTATAGCAATTATCATCATCACAATGAGTAGTAGGAGCAACATCATTTGGGAGGGATACCTTTCTACCTTTGCTTCTCCATCTTTTCTTTTTCTTCTTCACATCATGTGTGGGTTTAACCCTCTTCTTTGAGCTCCTTATTAATGAGATTGGTTCAATAGAAAGCTCCTCCTCGTTACCTGATTCATCATAAGAAATAATAGTAGGATATTGGGAAGTTTCTTCCCATTCATTAGTATTCTCTTCATCTTCTATTTGCTTTCTTTTCTTTATGTAATTGGCAATATAAGGATTTTCAATGCAATTCAACGCACAATACATATAAATTTCCTCTAGATCAATATCAAGAAATTTCCCAAGGTTAAATTCTGGAATATGCTTAGTTAAATGTTTCATTTCTTTATAACCCAAAAGCAAACTAAGTTCATTATGATGCGCAAGGGAAATCAAGTCATCACAATTTTTGGACACGACTCGATCATGAAACAATTTGCATTGGAGATGTAAATGACCACGTTCATTGCAAAGTTCACAAGTACAGCAAAGAAATTTTAAATTTCAGCACTCACATCTAGCCTTTCTTGAAATCATTTAGTTTCTAAATACTTATGCCTCTTGCAAAATCTATCTTCCCTATTCGGTGTGTACTTGCAAACTCTATGCACTCCACAAAAATTGACATGCTTATAAGAGACATTTTCATCATGATTAGTGCAATCACCGTTAGTACCATGGATATTCAAAGAGTTCATACTAACAACATTGCAATCATGCTCCTCATTCAAAGATTCAGTACCAAAAATTTTATAGACTTCTTCTTCTAGCACTTGAGCACAATTTTCCTTTCCATCATTTTCACGAAAGATATTAAAAAGATGAAGCGTATGAGGCAAACTCAATTCCATTTTTTGTAGTTTTCTTTTATAGACTAAACTAGTGACAAAACAAGAAACTAAAAGATTCGATTGCAAGATCTAAAGATATACCTTCAAGCACTCACCTCCCCGACAATGGCGACAGAAAAGAGCTTGATGTCTACCACACAACCTTCTTCTTGTAGACGTTGTTGGGCCTCCAAGTGCAGAGGTTTGTAGGACAGTAGCAAATTTCCGTCAAGTGGATGACCTAAGGTTTATCAATCCGTGGGAGGCATAGGATGAAGATGGTCTCTCTCAAACAACCCTGCAACCAAATAACAAAGAGTCTCTTGTGTCCCCAACACACCCAATACAATGGTAAATTGTATAGGTGCACTAGTTCGACAAAGAGATGGTGATACAAGTGTAATATGGATGGTAGATATAGGTTTTTGTAATCTGAAATTATAAAAACAGCAAGGTAACTAATGATAACAGTGAGCGTAAACGGTATTGCAATGCGTTGAAACAAGGCCTAGGGTTCATACTTTCACTAGTGCAAGTTCTCTCAACAATAATAACATAATTGGATCATATAACTATCCCTCAATATGCAACAAAGAGTCACTCCAAAGTCACTAATAGCGGAGAACAAACAAAGAGATTATTGTAGGGTACGCAACCACCTCAAAGTTATCCTTTCTGATCGATCTATTCAAGAGTCCGTAGTAAAATAACACGAAGCTATTCTTTCCATTCGATCTATCATAGAGTTCGTACTAGAATGACACCTTAAGACACAAATCAACCAAAACCCTAATGTCACCTAGATACTCCAATGTCACCTCAAGTATCCGTGGGTATGATTATACGATATGCATCACACAATCTCAGATTCATCTATTCAACCAACACAAAGTACTTCAAAGAGTGCCCCAAAGTTTCTACCGGAGAGTCAAGACGAAAACGTGTGCCAACCCCTATGCATAAGTTCATTGAACCCGCAAGTTGATCACCAAAACATACATCAAGTACATCACGTGAATATCCCATTGTCACCATAGATAAGCACGGCAAGACATACATCAAGTGTTCTCAAATCCTTAAAGACTCAATCCGACAAGACAACTTCAAGGGGAAAACTCAATTCATCACAAGAGAGTAGAGGGGGAGAAACATCATAAGATCCAACTATAATAGCAAAGCTCACGATACATCAAGATCGTATCACCTCAAGAACACGAGAGAGAGAGAGAGAGAGAGAGAGAGAGAGAGATCAAACACATAGCTACTGGTACACACCCTCAGCCCCGAGGGTGAACTACTCGCTCCTCGTCATGGAGAGCGCCGGGATGATGAAGATGGCCACCGGTGATGGATTCTCCCTCCGGTAGGGTGCCGGAACGGGCTCCCGAGAGGTTTTGGGTGGCTACAGAGGTTTGCGGCAGCGGAACTTCCGATCTACTGTGTTCCTCGATGTTTTTAGGGTATATGGACATATATAGGCGAAAGAAGTTGGTCAGGGGAGCCACGGGGGGCCCATGAGGGTGGGGGCGCCCAGGGGGTAGGGCGCGCCTCCCTGCCTCGTGGCCACCTCGAAGCTTCCCTGGCGTCTACTCCAAGTCTCCTGGATTGCTTCCATTCCAAAAATAACTCTCTCGAAGGTTTCATTCCGTTTGGACTCCATTTGATATTCATTTTCTTCGAAACACTGAAATAGGCAAGAAAACAACAATTTGGGCTGGGCCTCCGGTTAATAGGTTAGTCCCAAAAATAATATAAAAGTGTATAATAAAGCCCATAAACATCCAAAACAGATAATATAATAGCATGAATACTTCATAAATTATAGATACGTTGGAGACGTATCAGCTAACAGTTTCTTAAGATCTTCTCTATAATTACAAGCAAAGAAGTAGTCTCTAGCAGTTTCTTCATCCATAACATAACCCTCAGGTACAACAGACAATTCATATCCAGGGGGAGAATCATAATCTTCAGTTTCAATAATATCATCAGTTTTAGTAATTTCATTTTCTCTAACCCTAGCAAGTTGTTCATCAAGAAATTCACCTAGTGGCACAATATTATCAAGCAGAGAAGTAGTTTCATCATAAGCATCATGCATAGCAGAAGTGGCATCGTCAATGACATGCGACATATCAGAATCAACAGTAGGTGTAGGCGTCGCAAGTTTACTCAAAACAGAATGAGAATCAAGTGCAGAGCTAGATGGCAGTTGCTTACCTCCCCTCGTAGTTGAGGGAAAAAATCTTGGTTATTTGATCTTTCAAATTCCTCATAGTGATCAACATATATAAATCCCAAGTGACTCAGAAAATAGAGATATGCTCCCCGGCAACGGCGCCAGAAAAAGGTCTTGATAACCCACAAGTATAGGGGATCGCAACATGATACGTCTCCAACGTATCTATAATTTTTGATTGTTCCATGCTATTATATTACCCCTTTTGAATGTTTATGAGCTTTATTTTACACATTTACATCATTTTTTGGGACTAACCTACTAACCGGAGGCCCAGCCCATATTGTTGTTTTATTGCCTGTTTCGGTATTTCGAAGAAATGGAATATCAAACGGAGTCCAAATGGAATGAAACCTTCGGCAAATTTATTTTTTGGAAGAATATGATCCGGGAGACTTCGAGTCCACGTCAGAAGATCCTCGGGGAGGCCACGAGATACGAGGGCACGCCCCCTTACAGGGTGGCGTCCCCCTATCTCGTGGGCCCCTCGAGCACCTCCCGACCGACTTCTTTCGCCTATATATCCCTACGTACCCTAAAACCATCAGAAATCAAGATAGATCGGGAGTGCCGCCGCAAGCCTCTCAGAGCCACCAAAACCTCTCGGGAGCCTGCTCCGGCACCTGCCGGAGGGGGAATCCATCACCGGTGGCCATCTTCATCATCCCGGCGCTCTCCATGACGAGGAGGGAGTAGTTCACCCTCGAGGTTGAGGGTATGTACCAGTAGCAATGTGTTTGATCTCTCTCTCGTGTTCTCTCTCGAGTTCCCTATATGGCACGATCTTGATGTATCCCGAGCTTTGCTATTGTAGTTGGATCTTATGATGTTTCTCCCCCTCTACTCTCTTGTGATGAATTGAGTTTCCCCTTTGAACTTATCTTATAGGATTGAGTCTTTTATGAGAACACTTGATGTATGTCTTGCCGTGTTTATCTGTGGTGACAATGGGATATCATGTGCTACTTGATGTATGTTTTGGTGACCAACTTGCGGGTTCCGCCCATGAACCTATGCATAGGGGTTGGCACACGTTTTCTTGACTCTCCGGTAGAAACTTTGGGGCACTCTTTGAAGTACTTTTATGTTGGTTGGATGAATCTGAGATTGTGTGATGCATATCGTATAATCATGCTCACGGATACTTGAGGTGACAATGGAGTATCTAGGTGACATTAGGGTTTTGGTTGATTTGTTTCTTAAGGTGTTATTCTAGTACGAACTCTTGAATAGATTGATCCGAAAGAATAACTTGGAGGTGGTTTCGTACCCTACCATAATCTCTACGTTTGTTCTCCGCTATTAGTGGCTTTGGAGTGACTCTTTGTTGCATGTTGAGGGATTGTTATATGATCTATCTATGTTATTATTGTTGAGAGAACTTGCACTAGTGAAAGTATGAACCCTAGGCCTTGTTTCCTATCATTGCAATACCGTTTACGCTCACTTTTATCATTAGTTACCTTGCTGTTTTTATATTTTCAGATTACAAAAACATATACCTACTATCTATTTTGTACTTGTATCACCATCTCTTCGCCGAACTAGTGCACCTATACAATTTACCATTGTATTGGGTGTGTTGGGGACACAAGAGACTCTTTGTTATTTGGTTGCAGGGTTTTTTGAGAGAGACCATCTTCATCCTACGCCTCCCACGGATTGATAAACCTTAGGTCATCCACTTGAGGGAAATTTGTCCTACAAACCTGTGCACTTGCAGGCCCAACAACGTCTACAATAAGAAGGTTGTGTAGTAGACATCAAGCTCTTTTCTGGCTCCGTTGCCGGGGAGGTTAGCGCTTGAAGGTATATCTTTAGATCTTGCAATCGAGTCTTTTAGTTTCTTGTTTGTCACTAGTTTAGTTTATAAAAGAAAAACTACAAAAGAATGGAATTGAGTTTGTCTCATGTGCTTCATCTTTTTAATATCTTTCGTGAGAATGATGGAAAGGAAAAGTGTGCTCAAGTGCTAGAAAAAGAAGTCTATAATATGTTTGATACTAAATCTTTGTATGATGAGCATGATTGCAATGTTGTTAGTATGAATTCCTTGAATATCCATAATGCTAATGATATGCAAAGCCACAAGCTTGGGGAAGCTATGTTTGATGAATATGATATGTTTAGTCCCCTAAGTTTTGATGTGCAAATTTATTATGATGATAGCATGCCTCCTATTTATGATGATTATATTGATGAAAGTGAGTTTGGAAGAGTGTCAACTTTAGGAAGTAGTGATCCCATTATTTTGGAGGATGTTGAATCTTATTGTGACGAATATGAAAGTGGATTTGCAAGAGTGTCAACTTTATTTAGTGATGATACCACTATTTTGGAAGAGGTTCCAATTGATTATGAGAACAAAGTTGCTATCTATGATGATTATTGTGATGACTTTTATGCTATTAGGAATAATTATAACCATGAAACTTGTCATCATGATTTTAGTTTTCAATTGGATTATGCCTCACATGATAATTATTTTGTTGAGTTTGCTCCCACTACTATTGATGAGAAGAATTTTACTTATGTGGAGAGTAGTAAATTTTCTATGCTTGTAGATCATGAAAAGAATGCTTTAGGTGCTGGTTATATTGTTGAATTCATTCATGATGCTACTGAAAATTGTTATGAGGGAGGAATATATGCTTGTAGGAATTGCAATAATGTCAAGTTTCCTCCCTATGTGTTGAAATTTTTGAAGTTATGCTTGTTTTACCGTCCTATGCTAGTTGATTATTGTTCCCATAAGTTTTCTGCTCACAAAATCCCTATGCATAGGAAGTGGGTTAGACTTAAATGTGCTAGTCATATGCTTCATGATCCTCCCGTTATGTTTCAATTCTTATCTTTTATGTGAGCATCATTGTCATCATCATGCCTAGCTAGAAAGGCATTAAAGAAAAGCTCTTGTTGGGAGACAACCCAATATTTATCCTTACTGTTTTTGTGTGTCCACATGATTATGCTACTGTATTAATCATGTTTTATAGCTTTTGTTTCAATAAAGTGTCAAGTAAGACCTTTAGGATAGCTTACGGTGATAGTTGTGTTGATCCTGCTAAAAATCAGAAACTTTTGCACCCAGTAATTTAGTTTTTTTAATTCACAGAAACGTGCTTATGATGTGATTCATTTTGATACGGATTGGTACACGAATTGCTTAGGACTTCCTAATTTGGTAGGATTTTTGGAGTTCCAGAAGTATACGTTTGATACAAATTACTACAAATTGTTCTGTTTTTGATAGATTCTGTTTTCTATGTGTTGTTTGCTTATTTTGATGAATCTATGAGTAGTATCGGAGGGTATGAACCATAGATAAGTTAGAATACAGTAGAAATTACACCAATATGAATTTAGAATGAGTTCATTACAGTACCTAAGTGGTGGTTTTATTTTCTTATACTAACGGAGCTTACGAGTTTTCTGTTGAGTTTTGTGTTGTGGAGTTTTCAAGTTTTGGGTAAGGATTCAATGGACTATGGAATAAGGAGTGGCAAGAGCCTAAGCTTGGGGATGCCCAAGGCACCCCAAGGTAATATTCAAGGACAACCAAGAGCCTAAGCTTGGGGATGCCCCGGAAGGCATCCCCTCTTTCGTCTTCGTTCATCGGTAACTTTACTTGGAGCTATATTTTTATTCACCACATGATATGTGTTTTGCTTGGAGCGTAATTTTCTCTTGTTAGTATTTGCTTGCTGTTATTTAGATTAATGTTTTGCATCTTTAGTTTTAATAAAGAAGTCAAGGATAGCCTTTGCCATGCTTATTTTGCTAATATACTTGTTGCTGTTTGAAAACAGAAAGTTTACCGCTGTTGAAAAAATTTCCTAGAAAAGTCAGAGAATGGTATAATGTTGAAACATTTTGCATATTGAGCTCTGATAAATTTATTACAGTGGGAATTTTAGTTCATAATTTTTGGAGTTAGGGAAGTATTGATACTCTTGCATTCTTTACAGACTGTACTGTTTTGACAGATTGTTGTTATGTTGCATTGTTTGCATATGTTTGCTTGTTTAATGATTCTATTTGAGGATAGGAGTATTAAATATGCAGAGGCATTTAGTATGCAATGTTGAATCATAATTTTAGTGATTTGTTACAGTAGAAGATGATAAGGTTTTGCATTGGTTTATACTAACATATCTCACGAGTTCTTGTTGAGTTTGTTGTGAATGAAGCTTTTGATAAAAAGAGAAACCATGATATGAGAGGAATTAAGGAGACACAAAAGTTCAAGCTTGGGGATGCCCAAGGCACCCCAAGATAATATTCCAAGAAGTCTCAAGCATCTAAGCTTGGGGATGCCCCGGTAGGCATCCCACCTTTCTTCTTCAACAACTATCGGTTAGTATCGGTTGAGCCTAAGTTTTTGCTTCTTCACATGAGTTGTGCTATCCTTGCAATGTCATTTTATTTTGCTTTGCTTGCTGTTTGAATACAATACCAATATCTGAAATTCCTTAATGTTAGAGAGTCTTCACATAGTTGCACAATTATTCGACTACTCATTGATCTTCACTTATATCTTTCGGAGTAGTTTGTCGTTTGCTCTAGTGCATCACTCATATCTTTTAGAGCACGGCGGTGGTTATATTTTGTAGAAATTGCTAGTCTCTCATGCTTCACTTATATTATTTTGAGAGTCTTTTAGAACAGCATGGTATTTGCTATGATCTTAAAAGTTGGTCCTAGAATGATGAGCATCCAAGTTGGGTATAATAAAAACTATCATAGAAAGTGAATTGGATGCTATGATCAACTTGATGCTTGATAATTGTTTTGAGATATGGAGGTAGTGATATTAAAGTCATGCTAGTTGGGTGATTATGAATTTAAAGAATGCTTGTGTTGAAGTTTGTGATTCCCGTAACATGCGCGTATGGTGAACCGCTTTGTGATGAAGTTGGAGCACAATTTTATTTATTGATTGTCTTCCTTATGAGTGGCGGTCGAGGACGAGCGATGGTCTTTTCCTACCAATCTACCCCCCCTAGGAGCATGCGCGTAGTGCTTTGGTTTTTGATGACTTCTAAATTTTTGCAACAAGTATATGAGTTCTTTTGATTAATGTTGAGTCCATGGATTATACGCACTCCTTAACCCTTCCACCATTGCTAGCCTCTCTTGTACCGTGCAACTTTCGCCGGTACCATATACCCACCATTTACCTTCCTCAAAACAGCCACCATACTTACCTATTATGGCATTTCCATAGCCATTTCGAGAAATATTGCCATGCAACTTTCCGTCGTTCCGTTCATTTGTCATATTGCTCTTTGCATGATCATGTAGTTGACATTGTATTTGTGGCAAGGCCACCTTCATAATTTTCATACATGTTGCTCTTGATTCATTGCATATCCCGGTACACCGCCGAAGGCATTCATATAGAGTCATATCTTGTTCTAGCTTTGAGTTGTAACTCCATAAAAGTGTGATGATCTTCATTATTAGAGCATTGTCCTAGTGAGGAAAGGATGATGAAGACTATGAATCCCCCACAAGTCGGGATGAGACTTCGGACTTTACAAAAAAAAAGAAGGCCAAAGAAAAAAAAGAAAAAAAGAGGAAAAGAAAAATAAAATGAGAGAAAAAGAGAGAAGGGACAATGCTACTATCTCTTTTTCCACACTTGTGCTTCAAAATAGCACCATGATCTTCATGATAGAGAGTCTCATATGTTGTCACTTTCATATACTAGTGGGAATTTTTCATTATAGTACTTGGCTTGTATATTCGTACGATGGGCTTCCTCAAATGCCCTAGGTCTTGGTGAGCAAGCAAGTTGGATGCACCCCACTTAGTTTCTTTTATTGAGCTTTAATATATTTATAGCTCTAGTGCATCCGTTGCATGGCAATCCCTACTCACTCACATTGATATCTATTAATGGGCATCTCCATAGCCCGTTGATACGCCTAGTTGATGTGAGACTATCTTCTCCTCTTTTGTCTTCTCCACAACCACCATTCTATTCCACATATAGTGCTATGTCCATGGCTCACGCTCATGTATTGCGTGAAAGTTGAAAAAGTTTGAGATTATTAAAGTATGAAACAATTGCTTGGCTTGTCATCGGGGTTGTGCATGATTAAATACTTTGTGTGATGAAGATAGAGCAACAGCCAGACTATATGATTTTGTATGGATAACTTTCTTTAGCCGTGTTATTTTGAGAGGACATGATTACTTTGATTAGTATGCTTGAAGTATTACTATTTCTTATGTCAATATGAACTTTTATTTTGTATCATTTGGATGTGAACATTCATGCCACAATAAAGAAAATTACATTATGAATTATGCTAGGTAGCATTCCAAAAATTCTATTTTTATCATTTACCTACTCGAGGACGAGCAGGAATTAAGCCTGGGGATGCTTGATACATCTCCAACGTGTCTATAATTTTTGATTGTTCCATGCTATTATATTACCCCCTTTGAATGTTTATGGGCTTTATTTTACACATTTACATCATTTTTTGGGACTAACCTACTAATCGGAGGCCCAGCCCATATTGTTGTTTTATTGCCTGTCTTAGTATTTCGAAGAAAAGGAATATCAAACGGAGTCCAAATGGAATGAAACATTCGGCAAAGTTATTTTTTGGAAGAATATGACCCGGGAGACTTGGAGTCCATGTCAGAAGATCCTCGAGGAGGCCACGAGATAGGAGGGCGCGCCCCCCTTATAGGGTGGCGTCCCCCTGTCTCGTTGCCCCTCGAGCACCTCCCGACCGACTTCTTGAAGGAAATATGCCCTAGAGGCAATAATAAAGTTATTATTTATTTCCTTATTTCATGATAAATGTCTATTATTCATGCTAGAATTGTATTAACCGGAAACATAATACATGTGTGAATATATAGACAAACAAAGTGTCACTAGTATGCCTCTACTTGACTAGCTTGTTAATCAAAGATGGTTATGTTTCCTAACCATGAACAAGGAGTTGTTATTTGATTAACAAGGTCACATCATTAGTTAAATGATCGATTGACATGACCCATTCCATTAGCTTAGCACCCGATCGCTTAGTATGTTGCTATTGCTTTTATCCATGACTTATACATGTTCCTATAACTATGAGATTATGCAACTCCGCTTGCGGAGGAACACTTTGGGTACTACCAAACGTCACAACGAATCGGGTGATTATAAAGGAGTACTACAGGTGTCTCCAAAGGCGGATGTTGGGTTGGCGATTTCGAGATTAGGTTTTGTCACTCCGATTGTCGGAGAGGTATCTCGGGCCCTCTCGGTAATGCACATCATCTGAAGCCTTGCAAGCACTACAACTAATGAGTTAGTTGTGAGATGATGTATTACTTGAACGAGTAAAGAGACTTGCCGTAACGAGATTGAACTAGGTATTGGATACCGACGATCGAATCTCGGGCAAGTAACATACCGTGACAAAGGAACAACGTATGTTGTTATGCGGTCGACCGATAAAGATCTTCAGTAGAATATGCAGGAGCCAATATGGGCATCCAGGTCCCGCTGTTGGTTATTGACCGAGAATAGTTCTAGGTCATGTCTACATTGTTCTCGAACCGTAGGGTCCGCACGCTTAAGGTTTCGATGACAGTTATTATGAGTTTATGTATTTTGATGTACCAAAGAAGTTCGGAGTCCCGGATGTGATCACGGACATGACGAGGAGTCTCGAAATGGTCGAGACATAAAGATTGATATATTGGAAGCCTATGTTTGGAGTTCGGAATGGTTCCGGGTGAAAACAGGAATTTACCGGAGTACCGGGAGGTTACCGGAACCCACCGGGGGGTAAATGGGCCTCGGTGGGCCTCGAGGGAGAAGAGGAGGGGCCGGCCAGGGGTGGCCGCGCGCCCTCTCCCCCCCAGTCCGAATAGGACAAGGAGGCGGCGCCCCTTTCCTCTTCCCTCCCCCAAACCTAATCCAACTAGGAAGGGGAGTCCTACTCGGTGGGAGTAGGACTCCTCCCAGCGCCTCCTCTAGGCCGGCCGGCCTCCCCCCTCCCTCCTTTATATACGGGGGCAGGGGGGCACCCTAGGACACACAAGTTTGATCTACGGATCGTTCCTTAGCCGTGTGCGGTGCCCCCTCCACCATATTCCACCTCGGTCATACCGTCGCATGAAGCTTAGGCGAAGCCTGCGCCGGTGAAACATCAAGATCGTCACCACGCCGTCATCTCGTGGAACTCTCCTCGACACTTGGCTGGATCGAGTACGAGGGACGCCATCGAGCTGTACGTGTGTCAAGAACTCGGGGCGTCGGAGTAACGGCGCCGGATCGGTCGGATCGCGAGGAGAACGACGACTACTTCCTCTACGTTGTGATCGCTTCGCCGGGTCTACGAGGGTGCGAGACAACACTCTCCCTCTCGTTGCTATGCATCACCATGATCTTGCGTGTGCGAGGAAAATTTTTGAAATTACTACGTTCCCCAACGGTGGTATCGAGCCAGGTTTTTATGGTTTGATGTTTTGCACGAGTAGAACACAAGTGAGTTGTGGGCGATACAAGTCATACTACCTACCAAAGATGTCATACTTTGGTTCAGCGGTATTGTGAGATGAAGCGCCCGGACCGACATTACGCCAGACGCTTACGCGAGACTGGTTTCACCGCCACGAGCACTCATTGCTTAAAGGTGGTGGCGGGTGTCTGTCTCTCTCACTTTAGTTGAACCGAAAGTGTGGCTACGCCGGTCCTTGAGAAGTTTAAAACGGAGTCTATTTGACGAAGTATCGTTGTGGTTTTGATGCGAGGTGAGACTGGTTCTTGCTTAAGCCCGTAGCAGCCACGTAAAATTTGCAACAACAAAGTAGAGGACGTCTAACTTGTTTTTGCAGGCATGTTGTGATGTGATATGGTCAAGACGTGATGCTATATTTTATTGTATGAGATGATCATGTTTTGTAACCGGTTATCGGCAATGGCTGGAGCCATATGGTTGTCGCTTATTGTATGCAATGCAATCGCCTCGTAATGCTTTACTTTATCACTAAGCGGTAGCGATAGTCGAGAAGCATAAGTTTGGCGAGACGACAACGATGCTACGATGGAGATCAAGGTGTCGCGCCGGTGACAATGGTGATCATGGTGGTTTGCGGAGATGAAGATCACGAAGCACAAGATGATGATGACCATATCATATCACTTATATTGATTTGCATGTGATGTTTATCCTTTTATGCATCTTATCTTGCTTTGATTGACGGTAGCATTATAAGATGATCTCTCACTAAATTATCAAGAAGTGTTCTCCCGAGTATGCACCGCTGCCAAAGTTCGTCGTGCCCGGACACCACGTGATGATCGGGTGTGATAAGCTCTCACGTCCATCTACAACGGTGCAAGCCAGTTTTGCACACGCAGAATACTCGGGTTATACTTGACGAGCCTAGCATATGCAGATATGGCCTCGGAACACGGAGACCGAAAGGTCGAGCGTGAATCATATAGTAGATATGATCAACATAAGATGTTCACCATTGAAAACTACTCCATTTCACGTGATGATCGGTTATGGTTTAGTTGATTTGGATCATGTGATCACTTAAGATGACTAGATGGATGTCTGTCTAAGTGGGAGTTCTTAAGTAATATGATTAATTGAACTTAAATTTATCATGAACTTAGTCCTGGTAGTATTTTGCAAATTATGTTGTAAGATCAATAGCTTGCGTTGTTGCTTTCATATGTTTGTTTTTGATTTGTTCCTAGAGAAAATTGTGTTGAAAAATGTTAGTAGCAATGATGCGGATTCGATCCGTGATCTGAGGTTTATCCTCATTGCTGCACAGAAGAATTATGTCCTTAATGCACCGCTAGGTGACAGACCTATTGCAGGAGCAGATGCAGACGTTATGAACGATTGGCTAGCTCAGTATGATGACTACTTGATAGTTTTGTGCACCATGCTTTATGGCTTAGAATCGGGACTTCAAAGATGTTTTGAACATCATGGACCATATGAGATGTTCCAGAAGTTGAAGTTAATATTTCAAGCAAATACCCGAGTTGAGAGATATGAAGTCCTCAACAAGTTCTATAAGCTAAAAGATGGAGGAGAATCGCTCAACTAGTGAGCATGTGCTCAGATTGTGCAGGTACTTCAATTGCTTGAATCAAGTGGGAGTTAATCTTCCGAGATAAGATAGTGATTGATGAATTCTCTAGTCACCATCACCAAGTTAGTAGAACTTCGTGATGAACTATAGTATGCAAGGGATGATGAAAATGATTCCCGAGTTTTCATGATGATGAAATCGATGAAGGTAGAAATCAAGAAAGAACATCAAGTGTTGATGGTTAACAAGGCCACTAGTTTCAAGAAAAGGGCAAAGGGATAGAAGGGAACTTCAAGAAGAACAGCAAGCAAGTTGCTGCTCAAGTAAAGAATCCCAAGTCGGACCTAAGCACGAGACTAAGTGCTTCTACCGCAAAGGGACTGTTATCGAAGCAGAACTACCCCAAGTATTTGGCGGATAAGAAGGATGGCAAAGTAAACAAAGGTATATTTGATATACATGTTATTAATGTGTACTTTACTAGTGTTTAACAGCAACCCCTCGGTATTTGGTACTGGTTTGGTTACTAAGAGTAGTAACTCGAAACGGGAGTTGCAGAATAAACAGAAACTAGTTAAGGGTGAAGTGACGATGTGTGTTGAAAGTAGTTTCAAGATTGATATGATCATCATCGCACACTCCCTATACTTTCGGGATTAGTGTTGAACCTAAATAAATGTTATTTGGAGTTTTCGTTGAGCATGAATATGATTTGATCATGTTTATTGCAATACGGTTATTCATTTAAGTAAGAGAATAAACTGTTGTTCTGTTTACATGAATAAAACCTTATATGGTTACACACCCAATGAAAATGGTTCATTGGATCTCGATAGTAGTGATACACATATTCATAATGTTGAAACCAAAAGATGCAAAGTTAATAATGATAGTGCAACTTATTTGTGGCACTGCCATTTAGGTCATATCGGTGTAAAGCGCATGAAGAAACTCCATACTGATGGACTTTTGGAGTCACTTGATTATGAATCACTTGGCACTTGCGAACCGTGCCTCATGGGCAAGATGACTAGAACCCCGTTCTCGGTACTATGGAGAGAGCAACAGATTTGTTGGAAATCATACATAGATGTATGTGGTCCGATGAATGTTGAGGCTCGTGGCGGATATCGTTATTTTCTCACCTTCACAGATGACTTAAGCGGATATGGGTATATCTACTTAATGAAACATAAGTCAAACATTTGAAAAGTTCAAAGAATTTCAGAGTGAAGTTGAAAATCATCGTAACAAGAAAATTAAGTTCTGCGATCGATCGAGGAGGTGAATATTTGAGTTACGAGTTTGGTCTACATTTGAAACAATGCGGAATAGTTTCGCAACTCACGCCACCGGAACACCCAGCGTAATGGTGTGTCCGAACGTCGTAATCGTACTTTACTAGATATGGTACGATCTATGATGTCTCTTACTGATTTACCGCTATCGTTTTGGGGTTATGCTCTAGAGACGGCCGCATTCACACTGAATAGAACACCGTCGAAATCCGTTGAGACGACACCTTATGAACTGTGGTTTAGCAAGAAACCAAAGTTGTCGTTTCTTAAAGTTTGGGGATGCAATGCTTATGTGAAAAAGCTTCAACCTGATAAGCTCGAACCCAAATCGGAGAAATGTGTCTTCATAGGATACCCAAAGGAGACAGTTGGGTATACCTTCTATCACAGATCCGAAGGCAAGACATTTGTTGCTAAGAATGGATCCTTTCTAGAGAAGGAGTTTCTCCCGAAAGAAGTGAGTGGGAGGAAAGTAGAACTTGATGAGGTAATTGTACCTTCTCCCTTACTTGAAAGTAGTTTGTCGCAGAAACCTGTTTCTGAGACACCTACACCAAGTAGTGAGGAAGTTGATGATATTGATCATGAAACTTCAGATCAAGTTGCTACAGAACCTCGTAGATCAACCAGAGTAAGATCCGCACTGAGTGGTACGGTAATCCTGTTCGAAATCATGCTACTAGATCATGATGAACCTACGAACCATGAAGAAGCGATGGTGAGCCCAGATTCCGCAAAATGGCTTGAGGCCATGAAATCTGAGATGGGATCCATGTATGAAAACAAAGTATGGACTTTGGTTGACTTGCCCGAGGGTAAGCAATAGAAAACAAGTGGATCTTCAAGAAGAAGACTGACGCTGACGGTAATGTTACTGTCTACAAAGCTCGACTTGTCACAAAGGGTTTTCGACAAGTTCAAGGGAATGACTACGATGAGACCTTCTCACCCGTAGCGATGCTTAAGTCTGTCCGAATCATGTTAGCGATTGCCGCATTTTATGATTATGAAATTTGGCAAATGGATGTAAAGACGCATTCTGAATGGGTTTCGGAAGAAGAGTTGTATATGATGCAACCAGAAGGTTTTATCGATCCAAAGGGAGCTAACAAAGTGTGCAAGCTCCAATGATCCATTTATGGACTGGTGCAAGCATCTCGGAGTTGGAATAAATGCTTTGATAGTGTGATCAAAGCATTTGGGTTTATACAGACTTGCAGTGAAGCCTGTATTTACAAGAAAGTGAGTGGGAGCACTACTGACATTTCGATAAGTATATGTGAATGACATATTGTCGATCGGAAATAATGTAGAATTATTACGCAAAGCATAAAGGAGTGTTTAAAGGAGTTTTTCAAAGAAAGACCTCGGTGAAGCTACTTACATATTGAGCATCAAGATCTATAGAGATAGATCAAGACGCTTGATAAGTTTTTTCAATGAGTACATACCTTGACAAGATTTTGAAGTAGTTCAAAATGGAGCAGTCAAAGAAAGAGTTCTTGCTGTGTTACAAGGTGTGAAATTGAGTAAGACTCAAAACCCGACCACGGCAGAAGATAGAAAGAGAATGAAAGTCATTCCCTATGCCTTGGCCATAGGTTCTATAAGGTATGCCATGTCTGTGTACCAGATCTATTGTATACCCCTGACCGAGTTTGGCAAGGAGTACAATAGTGATCTAGGAGTAGATCACTGGACAGCGGTCAAAATTATCCTTAGTGGAATAAGGATATGTTTCTCGATTATGGAAGTGACAAAAGGTTCGTCGTAAAGGGTTACGTCGATGCAAGTTTTGACACTGATCTGGATGACTCTAAGTCTCGATCTAGATACATATTGAAAGTGGGAGCAATTAGCTAGAGTAGCTTTGTGCAGAGCATTGCTGACATAGAAAAATTGCAAAATACATAACGGATCTGAATGTGAAAGACCCATTGACTAAGACTCTCTCACAAGCAAAACATGATCACACCTTAGTACTCTTTGGGTGTTAATCACATAAGCGATGTGAACTAGATTATTGACTCTAGTAAACCCTTTGGGTGTTGGTCACATGACGATGTGAACTATGGGTGTTAATCATATCTGAGATATGATTATTGGTGTTCAATCACATGGCGATGTGAACTAGATTATTGACTCTAGTGCAAGTGGGAGACTGAAGGAAATATGCCCTAGAGGCAATAATAAAGTTATTATTTATTTCCTTATTTCATGATAAATGTCTATTATTCATGCTAGAATTGTATTAACAGGAAACATAATACATGTGTGAATATATAGACAAACAAAGTGTCACTAGTATGCCTCTACTTGACTAGCTTGTTAATCAAAGATGGTTATGTTTCCTAACCATGAACAAGGAGTTGTTATTTGATTAACAAGGTCACATCATTAGTTAAATGATCGATTGACATGACCCATTCCATTAGCTTAGCACCCGATCGTTTAGTATGTTGCTATTGCTTTTATCCATGACTTATACATGTTCCTATAACTATGAGATTATGCAACTCCGTTTGCGGAGGAACACTTTGGTACTACCAAACGTCACAACGAATCGGGTGATTATAAAGGAGTACTACAGGTGTCTCCAAAGGCGGATGTTGGGTTGGCGTATTCGAGATTAGGTTTTGTCACTCGATTGTCGGAGAGGTATCTGGGCCCTCTCGGTAATGCACATCATGAAGCCTTGCAAGCACTACAACTAATGAGTTAGTTGTGAGATGATGTATTACGGAACGAGTAAAGAGACTTGCGTAACGAGATTGAACTAGGTATTGGATACCGACGATCGAATGTCGGGCAAGTAACATACCGATGACAAAGGGAACAACGTATGTTGTTATGCGGATCGACCGATAAAGATCTTCGTAGAATATGTAGGAGCCAATATGGGCATCAGGTCCCGCTATTGGTTATTGACCGAGAATAGTTCTAGGTCATGTCTACATTGTTCTCGAACCGTAGGGTCCGCACGCTTAAGGTTTCGATGACAGTTATTATGAGTTTATGTATTTTGATGTACCAAAGAAGTTTGGAGTCCCGGATGTGATCACGGACATGACGAGGAGTCTCGAAATGGTCGAGACATAAAGATTGATATATTGGAAGCCTATGTTTGGAGTTCGGAATGGTTCCGGGTGAAAACAGGAATTTACCGGAGTACCGGAGGTTACTGGAACCCACCGGGGTAAATGGGCCTCGGTGGGCCTCGAGGGAGAAGAGGAGGGCCGGCCGGGTGGTGGCGCGCCTCTCCCCCAGTCCGAATAGGACAAGGAGGCGGCGCCCCTTTCCTCTTCCCTCCCCCAAACCTAATCCAACTAGAAGGGGAGTCCTACTCGGTGGGAGTAGGACTCCTCCTGCCGCCTCCTCTAGGGCGGCGGCCTCCCCCTCCCTCCTTTATATACGAGGCAGGGGGCACCCTAGGACACACAAGTTTGATCTACGGATCGTTCCTTAGCCGTGTGCGGTGCCTCCTCCACCATATTCCACCTCGGTCATACCGTCATGAAGCTTAAGCGAAGCCTGCGCGGTGAAACATCAAGATCGTCACCACGCCGTGTCTTGTGGAACTCTCCTCGACACTCGGCTGGATCGAGTACGAGGGACGCCATCGAGCTGTCGTGTGTCAAGAACTCGGGGCGTCGGAGTAACGGCGCCGGATCGGTTGGATCGCGAGGAGAACGCGACGACTACTTCCTCTACGTTGTGATCGCTTCGCCGGGTCTACGAGGGTGCGTAGACAACACTCTCCCCTCTCGTTGCTATGCATCACCATGATCTTGCGTGTGCGTAGGAAATTTTTTGAAATTACTACGTTCCCCAACACTTCTTTCGCCTATATATCCCTACGTACCCTAAAACCATCAGAAATCAAGATAGATCGGGAGTTCCGCTGCCGCAAGCCTCTGTAGCCACCAAAAACCTCTCGGGAGCCCGTTCCGCACCTATGAGGAGGAATCCATCACCGTGGCCATCTTCATCATCCGGCGCTCTCCATGACGAGGAGGGAGTAGTTCACCCTCAAGGCTGAGGGTATGTACCAGTAGCTATGTGTTTGATCTCTCTCTCTCTCTCTCTCTCTCTCTCATGTTCTCTCTCGAGTTCCCTCTATGGCACGATCTTGATGTATCCCGAGCTTTGCTATTGTAGTTGGATCTTATGATGTTTCTCCCCCTCTACTCTCTTGTGATGAATTGAGTTTCCCCTTTGAACTTATCTTATCGGATTGAGTCTTTTATGAGAGCACTTGATGTATGTCTTGCCGTGTTTATCTATGGTGACAATGGGATATCATGTGCTACTTGACGTATGTTTTGGTGACCAACTTGCGGGTTCCGCCCATGAACCTATGCATAGGGTGAAGGAAATATGCCCTAGAGGCAATAATAAAGTTATTATTTATTTCCTTATTTCATGATAAATGTTTATTATTCATGCTAGAATTGTATTAACCGGAAACATAATACATGTGTGAATACATAGACAAACAAAGTGTCACTAGTATGCCTCTACTTGACTAGCTTGTGAATCAAAGATGGTTAAGTTTCCTAGCCATAGACATGAGTTGTCATTTGATTAACGGGATCACATCATTAGGAGAATGATGTGATTGACTTGACCCATTCTGTTAGCTTAGCACTTGATCGTTTAGTATGTTGCTATTGCTTTCTTCATGACTTATACATGTTCCTACAACTATGAGATTATGCAACTCCCGTTTACCCGAGGAACACTTTGTGTGCTACCAAACGTCACAACATAACAGGGTGATTATAAAGGAGCTCTACAGGTGTCTCCGAAGGTACATGTTGAGTTGGCGTATTTCGAGATTAGGATTTGTCACTCCGATTGTCGGAGAGGTATCTCTGGGCCCTCTCGGTAATGCACATCACTATAGGCCTTGCAAGCAATGTAGCTAATGAGTTAGTTACGGAATGATGCATTGCGTAACGAGTAAAGAGACTTGCGGGTAACGAGATTGAACTAGGCATTGGATACCGACGATCGAATCTCGGGCAAGTAACATACTGATGACAAAGGGAACAACATATGTTGTTATGCGGTTTGACCGATAAAGATCTTCGTAGAATATGTAGGAGCCAATATGAGCATCCAGGTTCCGCTATTGGTTATCGACCGAGAATAGTTCTAGGTCATGTCTACATAGTTCTCGAACCCGTAGGGTCCGCACGCTTAACGTTACGATGACAGTTTTATTATGAGTTTATAAGTTTTGATGTACCGAAGCTTGTTCGGAGTCCCGGATGTGATCACGGACATGACGAGGAGTCTCGAAATGGTCGAGACATAAAGATTGATATACGGAAGCCTATATTTGGATATCGGAATGGTTCCGGGTGAAATTGGGATTTTACCGGAGCACCGGGGGGTTACCGGAACCCTCCCGGGGGTTATTGGGCCTTCATGGGCCCTAAGAGAGAAGAGGAGAAGAGGCAAGAGGTGGGCTGCGCCCCCTCCCCTCCCTAGTCCGAATAGGACAAGGAGAGGGGGCGGCGCCCCCCCTTCCTTCCCCTATTCCTGCTTCTTCCCCCTTCTCCTTCTCCAACTAGGAAAGAAGGGAGTCCTACTCCCGGTGGGAGTAGGACTCCCCATTGGCGCGCCCTCCTTGGCCGGCCGCCCCCTCCCCCTTGGCTCCTTTATATACAGGGGCATGGGGCACCTCTAGACACACAAGTTAATCTTTGTGATCGTTCCTGAAAGCACATTTGCTCCCTGGGTGGTTTTGGTAATTAATGACAACATACTTTGTGGTTGGACTAATACTTTTATCAAGTATGTTTCAGGAAGGTCAATCACATTGGCATGGCAAAAGGACTGAAGAGGTGGACCCCTCAAAATGCTAAGGCAAGCATTGGCAAAAGCTCAAGACTCCATTTTTGGTTTAGTGATCCAAGATCACATTGAGTCCATAGGAAAGCCAATACTATTAAAAGGGGATGAGGTTATGTTGATGATCTGGTTGCTCAAAGTGCTTAGTGATACATCTCCTAAACTATCAGCAACTCTCACCGCAATATACACTCATAAGTAATCTCGGTCCCACCGATTTTTCAAACCACCACACCGAGATGAACCACCTCACCACAAAGCCAAACCCTAGAAATTTCGGATTTTCCGATTTCGAACTCGGTCTCACCGAATCTTGAGTTGCCAAGCTTCAGAACCTTCGTCATCAAATCGGTGTCACCGAGATGATGAAGTCGGTCCCACCGAGATTGGCAAGCTCTTGTCTTTGGACGAATCGGACTAACCGAGATTGTATTTTCGGTCCCATCGAAAATCCCAACGCTCACATGATTTGAACTTTCGGTCCGACCGAGTTGTCAACTTCGGTCCCACCGAGATTGGTCAAATGTGTGTAACAGTTGGATTTTGTGTGGAGGCTATAAATACCCTCCACCCCTCTTCACTCGTGGAGAGAGCCATCGAAAGAACTACCACTCCTACCTTACATTTCGAGAAGAAAACTACCTACCCTTGTGTTGAGATCAAGTTGCTCCACTCCCACCATATGAAGCTTGATCTCTAGCCTTCCCAAGTTGCTTTCCACTCAATCCTTTCTTCCACCACAGCCAAATCGGTGAGGAGAGTTGAGTGTTGGGGAGATTATCATTTGAAGCACAAGAGCAAGGAGTTCATCATCATCAACACCATCTATTACCTTTTGGAGGTGGTGCCTCCTAGATTGGTTAGGTGTCGCTTGGGAGCCTCCACGAGATGTGGAGTTGAACCAAGAAGTTTGTAAGGGCAAGGAGATCGCCTACTTCGTGAAGATCTACCCCGAGTAAGGCTAGCCCTCCGTGGGCGACGCCATGATGGCATAGACAAGGTTGCTTCTTCGTGGACCCTTCGTGGGTGGAGCCTCCGTGGACTCTCGCAGCGTTACCCTCCGTGGGTTGAAGTCTCCATCAACGTGGAATGACGATAGCACCACCTATCGGAACCACGAGAAAAATCTCCGTGTCTCCAAATTGCGTTTGATCTTCTCCATTTCTCTTTACTACTTGTGCAATTTACTTTCCGCTGCCCATACTCTAGAATTGCATGTGTAGTATGCTACTTGACTTGTGTGTGATGCAAAATCTGCCAAAAACTTGTCTTTGTCAAAAGGCATAATTTTTATCTTGTCGAGTAGTCTAATCACCCCCCCTCTAGACACTCTCACCTTCTTCGATCCTATAGTTCCTTAGCCGTGTGCGGTGCCCCCCTCCACCATATTCCACCTCGGTCATATCGTTGCGGTGCTTAGGCGAAGCCCTACGTCGGTAGAACATCATCATCGTCACCACGCCGTCGTGCTGACGGAACTCATACCCGAAACCCTGCTGGATCGGAGACCGGGGATCGTCATCGAGCTGAACGTGTGCTGAACTGGGAGGTGCCGTACGTTTGGTGCTTGGATTGGTCGGATCGTGAAAGACGTACGACTACATCAACCGCGTTGTCATAACGCTTTCGCTTATGGTTTACGAGGGTACATGGACAACACTCTCCCATCTCGTTGCTATGCATCACCATGATCTTGCGTGTGCGTTGGAAATTTTTTGAAATTACTACGTTCCCCAACAGTGGCATCCCAGCCTGGTTTTATGCATTGATGTTATATGCACGAGTAGAACACAAGTGAGTTGTGGTCGATACAAGTCATACTGCTTACCAGCATGTCATACTTTGGTTCAGCGGTATTGTTGGATGAAGCGGCCCAGACTGACATTACGCGTACGCTTACGCGAGACTGGTTTTACCGCCGTGCTTTGCACACAGGTGACTAGCGGGTGTCTGTTTCTCCAACTTTAGTTGAACCGAGTGTGCCTACGCCCAGTCCTTGCAAAGGTTAAAACAACACCAACTTGACAAACTATCATTGTGGTTTTGATGCGTAGGTAAGAACGGTTCTTGCTAAGCCCGTAGCAGCCACGTAAATTTTGCAACAACAAAGTAGAGGACGTCTAACTTGTTTTTGCAGGGCATGTTGTGATGTGATATGGTCAAGACGTGATGCTATATTTTATTGTATGAGATGATCATGTTTTGTAACCAAAGTTATCGGCAACTGGCAGGAGCCATATGGTTGTCGCTTTATTGTATGAAATGCAAACGCCCTGTAATTGCTTTACTTTATCACTAAGCGGTAGCGATAGTTATAGAAGCAATAGATGGCGTAACGACAACGATGCTACGATGGAGATCAAGGTGTCGCGCCGGTGACGATGGTGATCACGACGGTGCTTCGGAGATGGAGATCACAAGCACAAGATGATGATGGCCATATCATATCACTTATATTGATTGCATGTGATGTTTATCCTTTATGCATCTTATCTTGCTTTGGTTGATGGTAGCATTTTAAGATGATCTCTCACTAAAAATTATCAAGAAGTGTTCTCCCTGAGTATGCACCGTTGCGAAAGTTCTTCGTGCTGAGACACCACATGATGATCGGGTGTGATAGGCTCTACGTTCAAATACAACGGGTGCAAAACAGTTGCACACGCGAATACTCGAGTTAAACTTGACGAGCCTAGCATATAACAGATATGGCCTCGGAACACGGAGACCGAAAGGTCGAACGTGAATCATATAGTAGATATGATCAACATAGTGATGTTCACCATTGAAACTACTCCATCTCACGTGATGATCGGACATGGTTTAGTTGATTTGGATCAGGTGATCACTTAGATGACTAGAGAGATGTCTGTCTAAGTGGGAGTTCTTAAGTAATATGCTTAATTCAACTTAAATTTATCATGAACTTAGTCCTGGTAGTATTTTGCAAATTATGTTGTCGCTTGCGTTGTTGCTTTCATATGTTTATTTTGATATGTTCCTAGAGAAAATTGTGTTGAAAGATGTTAGTAGCAATGATGCAGATTGGATCCGTGATCTGAGGTTTATCCTCATTGCTGGACAGAAGAATTATGTCCTTGATGCACCGCTAGGTGACAGACCTATTGCAGGAGCATATGCAGACGTTATGAACATTTGGCTAGCTCAATATGATGACTACTTGATAGTTAAGTGCACCATGCTTAACGGCTTAGAATCGGGACTTCAAAGACGTTTTGAATGTCATGGACCATATGAGATGTTCTAGGAGTTGAAGTTAATATTTCAAGCAAATACCCGAGTTGAGAGATATGAAGTCTCCAACAAGTTCTATGGCTAAAATATGGAGGAGAATCGCTCAACTAGTGAGCATGTGCTCGATTGTGCGGGTACTACAATCGCTTGAATCAAGTGGGAGTTAATCTTCCGGATAAGATAGTGATTGTGAGTTCTCTAGTCACCATCACCAAGTTAGTAGAACTTTGTGATGAACTATAGTATGCAAGGGATGACGAAAACGATTCCCGAGCTCTTCATGATGTTGAAATCGACGAAGGTAGAAATCAAGAAAGAGCATCAAGTGTTGATGGTTGACAAGATCACTAGTTTCAAGAAAAGGGCAAAGGGAAAGAAAGGGGAACTTCAAGTAGAATGACAAGTAAGTTGTCACTCCCACGAAGAAGCCCAAAGCTTAACCAAAGCCTGAAACTGAGTGCTTACACTACAAAGGAAATGGTCACTGGAAACGGAAATACCCTGAATATTTGGTGAATAAGAAGGATGGCAAACTGAACAAGGGTATATTTGATATACAGGTTATTGATGTGTACCTTACTAGTGTTTATAGTAACCCCTGAGTATTTGATACTTGTTTGGTTGCTAAGATTAGTAACTCGAAACAGGAGTTGCAGAATTAACAGAAACTGGTTGAGGGTGAAGTGACGACGTGTGTTGGAAGTAGTTCCAAGATTGATATGATCATCATCGCACACTCCCTATACTTTCGGGATTAGTGTTGAACCTAAATAAATGTTATTTGGCGTTTGCGTTGAGCATGAATATGATTTGATCATGTTTATTGCAATACGATTGTTCATTTAAAATCAGAGAATAATTGTTGTTCTGTTTAAATGAATAAAACCTTTGATGGTCATACACCCAATGAAAATAGTTTATTGGATCTCGATTGTAGTGATACACATATTCATAATATTGATGCCAAAAGATGCAAAGTTGATAATGATAGTGCAACTTATTTGTGGCACTGCTGTTTGGGTCATATCGGTGTAAAGCGCATGAAGAAACTCCATAAAAATGGATTTTTGGAATCTCTTGGTTATGAATCATTTGATGCTTGCGAACCGTGCTTTTTGGGCAAGATGACTAAAACTCCGTTCTCCGGAACAATGGAACGAGCTAGTGACTTATTGGAAATAATACATACCGATGTATGCGGTCCAATGAGTGTTGATGCTCGTGGCGGGTATCATTATTTTCTGACCTTCACAAAGATGAATTGAGCAGATATGAGTATATCTACTTAATGAAGCACAAGTCTGAAACATTTGAAAAGTTCAAAGAATTTCAGAGTGAAGTGGAGAATCATCGTAACAAGAAAATAAAGTTTCTGCAATTTGATCGCGGAGACAAATATTTGAGTTACGAGTTTGGTCTTCAATTAAAACAATGTGGAATAGTTTCACAAACTCATGCCACCTAGAACACCACAGCTTAATGGTGTGTCCGAACGTCATAACAATACTTTATTGGATATAGTGCAATCTATGATGTCTCTTACCTATTTACCACTATCGTTTTGGGGTTATGCATTAGAGACAGCTGCATTCACTTTAAATAGGGCACCATCTAAATCCGTTGAGACGACACCGTATGAATTATGGTTTAGCAGTAAACCTAAGCTGTCATTTCTTAAAGTTTGGAGTTGCGATGCTTATGTGAAAAAGGTTTCAACCTGATAAGCTCGAACCCAAATCGGAGAAGTGCATCTTCATAGAATACCCAAAGGAAACTGTTGGGTACACCTTCTATCACAGATCCGAAGGCAAATCATTCGTTGCTATGAATGGATCCTTTCTAGAGAAGGAGTTTCTCTCGAAATAAGTGAGTGGGAGGAAAGTAGAGCTTGATAAGGTAATTTGTACCTTCTCCCGAATTGGAAAGTAGTTCATCACAGAAATCAGTTCCAGTGATTCCTACACCAATTAGTAAGGAAGCTAATGATGATGATCATGAAACTTCAGATCAAGTTACTACAAAACCTCGTAGGTCTTCCAAAGTACAATCCGCACTGAGTGGTACGGTAATCCTGTTCGGAAGTCATGTTACTAGACCATGATGAACCTACGAACTATGAGGAAGCGATGATGAGCCCAGATTCTGTGAAATGGCTTGAGGCCACGAAATCTGAGATGGGATCCATGTATGAGAACAAAGTGTGGACTTTGGTGGAGTTGCCCGATGATCGGCAAGCCATATTGTATAAATGGATCTTCAAGAGGAAGACAGATGCTGATAGTAGTGTTACTATCTACAAAGCTCGACTTGTCGCAAAAAGGTTTTCGACAAGTTCAAGGTGTTGACTACAATGAGATTTTCTCAACTGTAGCGATGCTTAAGTCTGTCCGAATCATGTTAGCAATTGCCACATTTTATATGGCAAATGGATGTCAAAACTGCATTCCTTAATGGTTTTCTTAAAGAAGAGTTGTATATGATGCAACCAGAAGGTTTTGTCAATCCTAAAGGTGCTAACAAAATGTGCAAGCTCCAGCGATCCATTTATGGACTGGTGCAAGCATCTCGGAGTTGGAATAAACGCTTTGATAGTGTGATCAAAGCATATGGTTTTATATGCACTTTTGGAGAAGCCTGTATTTACAAGAAAGTGAGTGGGAGCTCAGAGCATTTCGATATTATATGTAGATGACATATTATTAATTGGAAATGATATAGAATTTCTGGATAGCATAAAGGGATACTTGAATAAAAGTTTTTCTATGAAAGACCTCGGTGAAGCTGCTTACATATCGAGCATCAAGATCTATTGAGATATATCAAGACGCTTGATAAGTTTTTCAATAAGTACATACCTTGTCAAGATTTTGAAATAGTTCAAAATGGAACAGTCAAAGAAAGAGTTCTTGCCTGTATTGCAAAGGTGTGAATTTGAGTAAGACTCAAATCCCGACCACGGCAGAAAATAGAAAAGAGAATGAAAGTCATTCCCTATGCCTCAGTCATAGGTTCTATAAAGTATCTTATGCTATGTACCAGACCTATTGTATACCTTGTTCTTAATTTGGCAAGGGAGTACAATAGTGATCTAGGAGTAGATCACTGGACATTGGTCAAGAATATCCTTAGTGAGGACTAAGGAAATATTTCTCGATTATGGAGGTGATAAAAGAGCCCGTCGTAAAGAGTTACATCGGTGCAAGCTTTCACACCAATCCAGATGACTCTAAGTCTCAATCTGGATACATTTTGAAAGTGGGAGCAATTAGCTAGAGTAGCTCCATGTAGAGCATTGTAGACATAGAATATTTGCAAAATACATGCGGCTCTGAATGTGACGACCCGTTGACTAAGCTTCTCTCACGAGCAAAACATGATCACACCTTACTACTCTTTGGGTGTTAATCACATAGCGATGTGAACTAGATTATTGACTCTAGTAAACCCTTTGGGTGTAGGTCACATGACGATGTGAACTATGGGTGTTAATCATATATAGATATGAATATTGGTGTTAAATCACATGGCGATGTGAACTAGATTATTGACTCTAGTGCAAGTGGGAGACTGAAGGAAATATGCCCTAGAGGCAATAATAAAGTTATTATTTATTTCCTTATTTCATGATAAATGTTTATTATTCATGCTAGAATTGTATTAACCGGAAACATAATACATGTGTGAATACATAGACAAACATAGTGCCACTAGTATGCCTCTACTTGACTAGCTCATGAATCAAAGATGGTTAAGTTTCCTAGCCATAGACATGAGTTGTCATTTGATTAACGGGATCACATCATTAGGAGAATGATGTGATTGACTTGACCCATTCCGTTAGCTTAGCACTTGATCATTTAGTATGTTGCTATTGCTTTCTTCATGACTTATACGTGTTCCTACAACTATGAGATTATGCAACTCCCGTTTACCGGAGGAACACTTTGTGTGCTACCAAACGTCACAACGTAACTGGGTGATTATAAAGGAGCTCTACAGGTGTCTCCGAAGGTACATGTTGAGTTGGTGTATTTCGAGATTAGGATTTGTCACTCCGATTGTCGGAGAGGTATCTCTGGGCCCTCTCGGTAATGCACATCACTATAAGCCTTGCAAGCAATGTAGCTAATGAGTTAGTTACGGAATGATGCATTGCGTAACGAGTAAAGAGACTTGCCGGTAACGAGATTGAACTAGGTATTGGATACCGACGATCGAATCTCGGGCAAGTAACATACCGATGACAAAGGGAACAACGTATGTTGTTATGCGGTTTGACCGATAAAGATCTTCGTAGAATATGTAGGAGACAATATGAGCATCCAGGTTCCACTATTGGTCATTGACCGAGAATAGTTCTAGGTCATGTCTACATAGTTCTCGAACCCGTAGGGTCCGCACGCTTAATGTTATGATGACAGTTTTATTATGAGTTTATAAGTTTTGATGTACCGAAGGTTGTTCGGAGTCCCGGATGTGATCACGAACATGACGAGGAGTCTCGAAATGGTCGAGACATAAAGATTGATATATTGGAAGCCTATATTTGGATATCGGAATGGTTCCAGGTGAAATCTGGATTTTACCGGAGCACCGGGGGGTTACCGGAACCCTCCCGGGGGTTATTGGGCCTTCATGGGCCCTAAAGGAGAAGAGGAGAAGAGGCAAGAGGTGGGCTGCGCCCCCTCCCCTCCCTAGTCCGAATAGGACAAGGAGAGGGGGTGGCGCCCCCCTTCCTTCCCCTCTTCCTGCTCCTTCCCCCTTCTCCTTCTCCAACTAGGAAAGAAGGGAGTCCTACTCCCGGTGGGAGTAGGACTCCCCCTTGGCGCGCCCTCCTTGGCTGGCCGCCCCCTCCCCCTTGGCTCCTTTATATACGGGGGCAGGGGGCACCTCTAGACACACAAGTTGATCTTCGTGATCGTTCCTTAGCCGTGTGCGGTGCCCCCCTCCACCATATTCCACCTCGGTCATATCGTTGCGGTGCTTAGGCGAAGCCTTGCGTTGGTAGAACATCATCATCGTCACCATGCCGTCGGTTGTGGAACTCATCCCCAAACCCCTTTGGATCGAGTCCGGGATCGCCATCGAGTGAACGTGCCGAATCGGGAGGTGCCGTACGTTTGGTGCTTGGATTGGTCGGATCGTGAAAGACGTACGACTACATCAACCGCGTTGTCATAACGCTTCCGCTTACGGTCTACGAGGATACGTGGACAACACTCTCCCATCTCGTTGCTATGCATCACCATGATCTTGCGTGTGCGTAGGAATTTTTTTGAAATTACTATGTTCCCCAACATAGGGGTTGGCACACGTTTTCTTGACTCTCCGGTAGAAACTTTGGGGCACTCTTTGAAGTACTTTTATGTTAGTTGGATGAATCTGAGATTGTGTGATGCATATCGTATAATCATGCCCACAGATACTTGAGGTGACAATGGAGTATCTAGGTGACATTAGGGTTTTGGTCGATTTGTGTCTTAAGGTGTTATTCTAGTACGAACTCTTGAATAGATTGATCCGAAAGAATAACTTTGAGGTGGTTTCGTACCCTACCATAATCTCTACGTTTGTTCTCCGCTATTAGTGGCTTTGGAGCGACTCTTTATTACATGTTGAGGGATTGTTATATGATCTATCTATGTTATTATTATTGAGAGAACTTGCACTAGTGAAAGTATGAACCCTAGGCCTTGTTTCCTATCATTGCAATACCGTTTACGCTCACTTTTATCATTAGTTACCTTGCTGTTTTTATATTTTCAGATTACAAAAACCTATATCTACTATCTATTTTGCACTTGTATCACCATCTCTTCGTCGAACTAGTGCACCTATACAATTTACCATTGTATTGGGTGTGTTGGGGACACAAGAGACTCTTTGTTATTTGGTTGCAGGGTTGTTTGAGAGAGACCATCTTCATCCTACGCCTCCCACGGATTGATAAACCTTAGGTCATCCACTTGAGGGAAATTTGCTATTGTCCTACAAACATGTGCACTTGCAGGCCCAACAACGTCTACAAGAAGAAGGTTGTGTAGTAGACATCACAACAGTATTCGAGGGTAGAGTATTCAACCCAAATTTATTGATTCGACACAAGGGGAGCCAACGAATATTCTCAAGTATTAACAGCTGAGTTGTCAATTCAACCACACCTGAAAGACTTAATATCTGCAGCAAAATATTTAGTAGCAAAGTAGTATGGAAGTAACGGTAACACTGGCAAAAGTGACAGTAGCAGTTTTGTAGCAATCGTAACAGTAGCAACAGAAAAGTATGGAGCAAAGATCAATATGAAACGAGCTCGTAGGCAATGGATCAATGATGGATAATTATGTCGGATGGCATTCATCGTGCAATAGCTATAACATAGGGTGACACAGAACTAGCTCCAGTTCATCAATATAATGTAGGCATGTATTCTGAATATAGTCATACGTGCTTATGGAAAAGAACTTGCATGCCATCTTTTGTCCTACCCTCCCGTGGCAGCGGGGTCCTATTGTAAACTAATGGATATTAAGGCCTCCTTTTAATAGAGTATCGGACCAAAGCTTTAGCACTTAGTGAATACATGAACTCCTCAAACTACGGTCATCACCGGGAAGTGTCTCGACTATTGTCACTCCGGGGTTGCCGGATCATAACACGTAGTGGGTAACTATAACTTGCAAGATAGGATCAAGAACACAAATATATTCATGAAAATATAATAGGTTCAGATCTAAAATCGTGGCACTCGGGCCCTAGTGACAAGCATTAAGCATAGCAAAGTCATAGCAACATCAATCTTAGAACATAGTGGATACTATGGATCAAACCCTAACAAAACTAACTCGATTACATGGTAAATCTCATCCAACCCATCACCGTCCAGCAAGCCTACGATGGAATTACTCACTCACGGCGATGAGCATCATGAAATTAGTGATGAAGGATGGTTGATGATGATGATGGCGATGATTTCCCCTCTTCGGAGCCCCAAACGAACTCCAGATCTGCCCTCCTGAGGAAGAACAGGGCTTGGCGGCGGCTCCGTATCATAAGACATGATGAATCCTTCTGTCTGATTTTTTTCTCCCCGAACGTGAATATATAGAGTTGGAGTTGAGGTCGGTGGAGGTCCAGGGGGCCCACAAGGACGGAGGGTGCGCCCCCACCCTCGTGGCCAGGGTGTGGGCCCCCTTCATTTGAATCTTTCACCAATATTTATTATTAATTCCAAAAATCATCTCCGTGAAGTTTCAGGTCATCCCGAGAACTTTTATTTCTGCATAAAAATAACACCATGGCAATTCTGCTGAAAACAGCGTCAGTCCGGGTTAGTTCCATTCAAACATGCAAGTTAGAGTCCAAAACAAGGGCAAAAGAGTTTGGAAAAGTAGATACGATGGAGACGTATCAATGATATATCTGTAGTGTAGCTAATCGGTCGTGGTCTACGGAGGGTGATTCCTCCTTCACCACTCCCGATAATGACTCTATCGTGCAACACCTCGAGTGTAAATCCTTCAAAAGTGATTCCTCCAAGTTCACCTTGATGTTTACATCGAGTAGGAATCCATCATGGGTGATTCCTCTGATTTCCCCTTGATGTTATGGACACAAGGTTACTTTGACTTTTCCTCAGAACCGTATTGAATTCGGATCGGCCTCGAGGGGTACCCACGAGAGTTACTACAGTCGGGTTGACCGTGAGGGTACCCGCGAGATAGTTACCCGGAACGGCCGGGTGACGGGACCACTAATCATGGATCATTGATCGTCTCCGCGCGCTCCCAAGACACTAACGGGTTTGGATATGTGATCCGAGTAGGCCTCTGGCCTTTTCCGCACTGACCACCACGCGGGAATATGTATGGGCACTCGGCCTTGTAAGATTCTTCCGAAAGTTCTCAAACATCAGCAGTTTAGCGGCACGCATCCGGGTGGTCCGTGTAAGCTCCTGCTTTCTATAAAGAGGTAGCCAGGATTGATCTCAGTCGTCCTCGCAACATGCAGGATTGCAAAGGACGATTGGCCCATGACCCCTCCGCATTTAGGATGTAGACCGGCGTGCTGGCCTCTTTGTTGAGCCTAGGTAGGACTATAGTGTGTCGACCAGCCGAGGCCGGGCATGACCTAGGAAAGTGTGTTCGACCGGAGTTAATTGAGTGTGTTGGGTAAGTTTGTGCACCCCAATAGGGAAGTATATCTATTCGAATAGTCGTGTCCACGGTAACGGACGCTCAGAGTTGTATCCTGGTCTATACAACTAGAATTGGATACTAGAGACATAAAATGGATATGATGGCTCCGGGATCATTTTCTCACAGGGAGTCGAGGAAGGATCTCTGGGCGTTACTACAATATACTTACTACTTTAAATATGATAATATGCACTTTTCTAATGTTGCAAGATGCTTCAAGATGCTAGTCTTCGATAGGCTAGGCCTTTCCTTCTATTTCGGCATTCTGCGGTATAGTTCAAAAATATAGCCCCATTCCTTTTATGCCGATGCATACTTAGTATAGATTTGATGTAAGTCTTGCGATACTTTGGATGAGTACCCACGGTTGCTTTGCTACCTCTTTTCCCTTCTACCCGATTGCTGCAATCAGATGTGAATTTCAGGAGCCAGCTGACCTCGTCGACGACTACTACTACCCCGACAGAGCCTACTACTACGTGGAGGCCGCCGACGACTAGGAGCAGTTAGGAGACTCCCAGGCAGGAGGCATGTGCATTTGCGTGTATGATTAAGTCAGAGCGTCACACCTGTGTTGCCAATAGAAAATAGGTAAGGGAAAATAGGATCCCCTTGTCGAAGTCCTCTGCTTGGTCTGAACTCTTCAACATTCTTACCACTGAAAAGAAGTGAATATGTAATAGAGCTAACCATTTTCATAATAATTTCCACCCACTTATGAGAAGATCTTAACTTCATCATGATATCTCTCAAGCAATCCCACTCAACCCTGTCATGTCACGGGCCTTCATCATGCTGATCTTGAGTGCACAGTGGTGATGCTTAACTGACTTACTGCGCTTCATGAAGTGAAAACATTCATAAACAATAATAATATTATTAAACACGCACACACGCGCACGCAGAAACATAGAAAAAAATACACAAACACACAGGGGATACCCCAACACATATAAAATAAGCGAACTGAGTTATGCTCAAATGGTTAGGTTTTTTGTGGTGGAACCATCTAGTAGGGTTCAAGTTCTAGACTTAATATTTGTGATCACATTTTTCTAGATTTTTTTCAGGCCACGATGTGCGTTAAGTGGGAGAGACGTTCCATCAACTTGAAATACGTTTGTGGATACTTCGTTAATCTAAAATGATGTGTTGGCTTAGCATATTGGAGGTGCTCATAAAGGTAAGATGTGCGTGCGTTCGTCGGGGTGACTTTACGTGCGTATGCAAAAAGAACACATATAAAATAAAAATAAAACTATGCCGACACATAAGTAAAAAAAGAATAAAAAAAGAAAAGGAAAAAATGAAGAAAAAAACCCTAAATAAGTGAAAAAGAAAACACGCGACTTAAAATTAGAAACCCCACCCCCTCCTTCCTCCTTAGCCAGCGCGGTGGCTATGGCCTCCATGACTACCCCTCGGCTCCCCTTCCTCCCGGCCCGGACATGCTCTGCCGCCGCCGCCTTCTCTTCGTTGTCCTCCTCCCCGCTACAATGCTGCCCTGTTAAACGCACGAGCGTCACTAACGCCAACTCAGCCCCCCTCCTTTCTACCTCGCGGCCAGGGGCGCCCGCGGCGGACGGCGTAGGGCCCGCCGACCTCAACCGCCTCCGGGCCTCTGCTATGCCTGTCGCGGACAGCCCTCTACCAGCCTACTGCAATCCACATGAGTTACCTCGTAAGTCGACCGGCGACGCTTTTTCCGATCTATTCTCTAGTCGTTCTTTTCTGGTCTAATAACTGTATATATAATAAACTAACCAATCAGTTGGTGCTTTCTTCATGGCGTGCGTGGTATTGTACCGGGTATTAGGGCCTCTCACTAGTGCGGCTCTAATGGAGTCGAGCGGGGAGGGGCTCAAGGTTGCCTACCAGGTGCTCGACGAAACGCGTGTGTTGTTTCAGTTCATTGTGTAGCAATGTCCTTGCTTGTGTATGTGTTCTTTTCGTTATAAATCTGAAGGGAGTTTTGGTTTGGTGACTATTCAGGGCTTCCCAGGAGCGTACAGCGAGTCCGCGGCAAAGAAGGCCTATCCGCATTGCCAGACGGTGCCATGCGAGCACTTCGATACTGCATTTCAGGTATCGCTGGGTATGCTCCGTGTTTATTTGATGCAGTATGCCAGTATTGCACAAAGAAATACTCCGTCTGGAAATACTTGTCTTCAAAATGAATAAAAGGGGATGTATCTAGATGTATTTTAGTTCTAGATACATCTATTTTTGTCCATTTTGATGACAAGTATTTTGGGACGGAGGGAGTACTAGTTTGCCGAAAGAACCTATCACTGGCACATATCATCTGTCCATAATCGTTCTTTTTTTCCGAGACAACAATGCTCATGAGAGCCTCTGTTGAGGCAAATTTATGCTTATAAGTTTGAAGTATCTAATTTAAATGATTTAAAAAATATTGGCAGTCGAAGTTTCGTAAGTTGACTGTACATATTATGCTCAGAATGACATCTCTTAGGGAACTGGAGAGATTATTGTATTAGCAAGATCATCTAAACCGGCCTTTTCATAGTAGATCAAGCATTTCCATATATATATATCTCTTCCATGGCATATTGTAATATGTAGACCATGGTCTTTGTGGCACAAGCAAATGAATGTGTTGCAGTTTTAATGTCTTCTGGTCCTTTATCAGGCTGTTGAAAACTGTACAGTTGATAGGGCAGTACTGCCACTTGAGAATACTCTGGGCGGCAGCATACATCGGAACTATGACCTCCTACTTCGTCATGAGCTACACATAGTTGGAGATGTTCGCCTTGCAGTTCGGCATTGCTTGTTAGCCAATCGTGGAGTGAAGATTGGGAACCTAAGAAGTGTCATGAGCCATCCCCAGGTAAACATCTTGGATAGTGTGGCCTTATTATTTTAACTTGTTTGTGTAAGAACCTTACGAACACATTATTTTATATTCTCAGGCTCTTGCGCAATGTGAGCATACACTGACAGAGTTAGGAATTGAACAGAGACAAGCTGTTGATGACACTGCTGGTGCAGCAAAGGTAGAATGATGCTTTCTTCTACCTGGAATTTAGCTTATATATATACTCCCTCCGTGTTTATTTACTCTGCATATTAGAGTCGACTGAAGTCAAACTTAGTAAAGTTTGACCAAGTATATAGAAAACAATATAGACATTTATCATAACAAATCTATATTCTGTGAAAGTACATTCTATAATAAATCTAATAGTGTTGATCTGTTATTGTATAGGTTAATATTTTTGTTTAGAAGCTTTGTCAAAGTTTACAAAGCTTGACTTTGACCAAAGCTAATACGCGGACTAAATAAAACGGAGGGAGTATATCTATATGTATAGGGTCGCGCTATTCGTCACCAGGGTGAAGAATTCTTATTCTTCACCCCAGTCCATCTCCCACGTACACAGCTTCAATATGTAAGAAAACAAAAGCACCTGAGGTAAGATTACAGCCATCTCCCACGTACATGCCTTCAAAACGTAAGAAAACAAAGGCACTTGTGGTAAGATTACAGCCTGAAGTAGGAAACTGTCTCCGTTCTACAAAACAAAAGGGACAGACGTAATATTACCTTTGCATGCTAATAAGTTACATCAGGCATTTGAGAAATCCGTACGGCACAACAAAGTAATAAAACTATAAAAAACAAAATGATGTTGCTGTATTTTTAGGATGAGTAGGAGGCGTGCCTGACTTTTTTTTTGTAGGATATGACTGTGTTCCTATAAATTGTTCTACAGTGTTGTTCTTGTTTGCATTTTTTCTCCAATGTTTTGCACGACAGTTGTCAAATGGATCTGGCAAGGTACTATATCATCTTGTTGACTTAAACCAGAAACACAAAAGGATTGCTGAGCGTTGTTAACTTTACTTTGAGATGTGCAGATCAAACGAAAATTTTCTTACAGTACGAAATAACCTTGAAAATGCCATATCCAGAATCCTAGAACTGCATTCCAAAAGTTTGATTTGTCTCAGGTATTTCCACTGTAATCAGCTTGAAACATTTTTTCTGTAATACAGGCACAAGTCCGTAAAAAAAATTGGAGGTGAAAGCTTTGCTTTGCCTCAATCTAAACCATACCATAAGAGGTACCTCTGCCTACCACATTATATTTCTTCTTGGGAGGTACATCAGCACTACAGTGATGATAACAATCCAAAAGCCCATAAACAATGCTCAGCGCTGATTGAGATGACAACATTAATATCTGAAGAACCAAACATAAAAGGGACAGATGTATCATCACAAACACAGTAAAATCACGAGCCCATGGAATGGATGGTAGCCCGATGGCCCTAAAATAATGCTATGTAACAAATGGAAGAATGATCAACATGGCCCTAGGAATAACAAAGCCGTCTAATAAATAGATTCAGTGTACAAGACTAACTAATGGTTCTGGGAAATGTCTCACGTAATTAAAACTATCCCTATGATCCGAGTATACAAAAAAATCATTTGGAGATAATTGAATGCCATTTGGTGACCAGCAGCAGGAAAATTTCCGAAAGCACTATTTCAAAACAGATCTACTACACTGATTATATCAGGTGCAGTAGACTGGCATGCCCAACTGCACTGCCCTCACACATATTTGAACTTGGTCTTCAAGCAACTTCACTTGAGGGTGCCCAAAGATTTCCATCAATTTCATATGTTCAACAATCTCTCAAGTAACTGAACAATTATTATACATGGCCTGGAAGCAACATATAGTATCCTAAGAATAGTACTGAAGCCTTTAGCTTCACCTCTCCTCTCAACAATCCTAAATTTTGCTACTAATTATTGGTAAAAAGGTCTACATTTTGAATCAAACAATACCTGTACCCACCATACACTAAAATACAAAGACGTGTTCCAGAAAACTCATTCCTCTCTACCCTCGTACAGTTGTCGTCATCCACTTGAATAGACCTGAAAAAACAGAATATTTTTAATTTTGAGGAGCATACCAACAAACAGGTAGAGACCACCGACAAACAAGAACACATCACACTTGAAGATAGATTGAGGCTTTACTATCTTAAACTGGAAAAAACACAAGGGAAGTTTGGATGTACCAGATTTATGAGAATGACATGAACACACTAGCTACAGGTATGAATCGAAAGTAAATAGAGAAACAAGACAGAGAGGCCGAGTTCTGTAACTACAATTTCAATGCAGCCTAAATCATGTCTTGTGCCAAACTGTGCGAGATACAAAAAGAGATAAAGATTACAAGTTGTCCACGCACCATCTCATGAATATGAATTACGTAGCATCAAAACTTAAATACCTTTAAAAGCAGGCTAGCACATGATGTGAACATGCTGAGGGAGTACCTAACACTAATTCATGGAAATAGTAAATTGGAGCACAACCAGGATGACAACAGAAAGTCTTGCTACAGCAGAAAAATTGATCGACTAAAATAAATTCACGTCTCTATTCTAGTGTACAGTAAATACAGGGTAGAAGATATTAACCATATTTGAATGGATGGCTCTGCAAGATAGGAAAATAGGTCAAATGTGAACAAAATCAAAGTCTTACAATATATAGGAATTTCAAACAAAAATAATGGTGTTGATCTTCTTTACGTATCCATGGCTACGGAAAAAAAATTGATGGAGCATAGCTAGAATCGCATTTACTCATCAAAAATAGCACATTCCCATCTGGTGTATGCTAAAAAAAACAAGCAATAACCTGAAGGAAAAATCACATTTCCCTGATTACTCTTGCATTGAGAGCAGGTTATACCAAACTATTAGTGAAGATTGACAGGCTGGATGAGGATCAGTGTCCACCTCTTGGCAATAGAATTTTTGCAGCTTCCGTGAATATTGACAGGCTAGGAGATGGTCAGTGTCCGCCAACATAAGGTGTCCAACCAACCACATATAAAAATCTAGCAGTTCAGAGTTAGCCCACATTCGCCAGCCGATGTAAGAAATTTGAGAGTCGAGTTACCAGATGTGGGGCCAACATAAAATAGGAGCATGTACAAATAATACATTTTCAAACTTGCATCCAATATAGATTGCATTGCTTCTTTACATCGACATAAAATAGGAGCACTCAGCTATATTGTTCTGTTCATTTCACCATGTATCAACAGATCAATACTAGAAATAAATAGGTGCTTAGCCATCCAGCGTTGGCCTAAGCTCAATGTGATAATATGAGAACCAAACCTGAGAAAGTTTAGTGTACTGCAGGTGTATGCAGTGCTTTCAAAGAGGTGACAAAGAGCAACAAATGTACCATGAACTGGAAAAAGAAAAGCTGATCCTGCATCTTGCATTTTTCGCTAGTTGACACCATGTCTCACTATTATTCAGGTCTACGCCTACAATGTCTCACTATTGTTCAGTTCTACGCCTAGAGAAATTCAGAAGCCTTCCACATATAGACAACCACAGGTCAAAGTGAAAATCCGTACTTTTACCAGGACGATTCAAGTTTAAGAAAAGACACATTTGTGTTCTTTAGTAAGATTAGCTAATCGATAGGTTTAAATCTCGATTTGTTCAGAATATGATTGCCCCATATGGCAGTGGCTCAACTAACTCAAAAACTAACTAAACATTATACTCCCTATCAACAAGCCGGTGACATTGTGCATTAAGATTACAGTTACTTGGGCATGAATGATTTGTGCTTCTTTTTGGGGCATGGTTTTTCGCTGCGAGGCTTGTTTTTTCACATTTTCTTGTACTTTACCTTTCTGAGTTCTTTATGTGCCTTCTGCAACAGAGCATATTTACAATGATGGGATGACCATTGTCATACAGTAGCAGCATCCCAACTCCATTCTAAGTAAATGACTGAACATGGTATTTCTCAATACTATTTTGACAGTCTAGTTCATTCAAAACGGTGGAGCTCCAATGAAGAAAAATAGGGACAGTTTATCTATAACAGAGTAGAAACAGGGCCATCGTCTTTGGCTGGACCTAAGAAGATAATGTACTGGTGTTCCTTCTCCGCAGCTTTCTTCTCCTCCTACACCATGACATCCACCTCCTGCTTGAATTGATCCCACCTCCGAGCGCCAGTCTCCACCATCAACCTACATCAGTACATCACCTCTTCATTATGCAAGATCCTCTCTTCTATTTCTTTTCCTTTCTTTCTCTTCTTCTGCCTCGCTCCAAAAAACCAAGAACCCTAACCCTAGAAATTAAGAAATTTGTGGAGGAGAAGGAAGAGGAGGGAGATCTTATCGGCGAGAAGAAAGCCGACGAGGGAGAGCGACGCCGGAGAAGGCCATTGTCGCCGCCCAGCTCGCGTCGGATCGTTGCACTGCCTATGTCGCCTCGGTTCACTACCGCATCAGAGGCGCAAAGTGGAGTACTTCACGCGCGAGAGATGGGAGTAGGCCTCGCCTCCGGTTGGTCCCTCCGGTGCCGCCGCTGTCGTCGCCTCCGCCGTTGCCAGAGAGGAGAGGGTCGGGAGAGAGGAACACCTGCCCGAGCCCGTGAAAACCGCTCGCACCTGATTGGAAAAGGTTCATGTACGGGGTGAGTGGGCTAGCTCCTAGTGACCAGCCAAAGCCCAACCGTTTCCATCGACATAATTTTACGGTGGGCAAACATAATTTTACATCGCTTGTTAAGCCGCACCATCTCTCGGTCGATGGATTCGGGTGAGGAATTACTTATTCCTCACACAGAGTTATTAATAGACTTTCTATATATATATGTATATGCTGTTGAATCATGTCGATTTTTTAATTGATGAATTTCAAGTGACTAATCAAGTGAAATCATTGTCATTAACCATAACGCTATATGCTTGTTTCATAGTTAGTTACAGAACAAATGCTTCAAGATACTGGTGCTGTTGCCAGTTCATTAGCTGCAGAACTTTATGGACTGGATATTCTTGCTGAAAATATTCAGGTATTGTGGTTTCATGCTAAATCAGGACACTGTAGTCTGTTCTTTATCCTCAACATTAGTCCTTCACATCCCGTAGGACGAAAAGGAGAATGTCACCCGTTTTATGATGCTTGCTCGGGAACCTATTGTACCTCAGGTTGATAAACCATTCAAGGTACAGATTGCAGTGGGAACTCACTTTCATGTTCCTTTATAGTCGTCCTTCCCAATGGGAAAAACAAAGCTGGTTGATTTGTTGCATGATCCATTTTGTTTCCAGACCAGCATTGTGTTTTCACTTGAAGATTGGAAACCTGCGCAGCTCCTCAAGGCCCTTGCAGTTTTTGCACTGAGGGACATCAACCTCACCAAGGTGTATTGAACAACCTTGCTTTGTTTTATAACTTGCACGTGTGCTTTGTAAAATTCTCAACATTGTGTTTTGATGTGAAGATAGAAAGCCGCCCACACAAGAAAAGGCCTTTTCGTGTAGCTGATGATACTTTCTCCACACCCGTCAAGTCAGATAACAATCCTATGACCGTCACATTTATTCAGTTTTGTTTCGTTAAGTCTTAACCAAATATGAAAACCACTAGTTCTAACCCGTTGATCCTTGGCTGAATAGGTACTTCAACTACCTCTTTTATGTCGACCTTGAGGCATCAATGGCTGATCCAAAAACTCTGAAAGCTCTTGGAAATTTGGAGGTCATCTTTCTTAGTTGTTTTATCTGGCATCATGCGAACAGTGACTCATTTTACTTTATTTGCAGGAGTTTGCACCCTTTGTAAGAGTCCTAGGGAGCTATCCTACAGACATGAGTGAAGTTTGAATAACAAGTGTGAGTGGAGTTTGAATAACAAGTGCTTGCTGCTAATAACATCCTAGTGAGTAATCCAGAACTATTTTGTTCCAATTATGGAGAGTCAGAAAGATGCAGCTCTCAGACCCTATTTCCTATTTGGATTGGGATTTAAGCGGTCTTACTCATAAACTGTACTTGGGCATTTAACAGCAGAATAGCAGATGTACTCAGGTTGGGTAGAATATAGAACTGGAACTCTAAACTATGCATTGTGGGGGTCAACATATATGGTGATTTTGTGGGTGCCTGGGGGGGGGGGGGGTACTGTCCGAAACTTCTTCAAAATTCCCCGATAAGCCCTTCTAGAATGGCCCCCGCAAGAAAAAACCCTTCTATAATGGGGTGGTTGCCTTGATGGATGACAAATTGGCATGTTAGCAAAGTTCCAAAAAAATAATGGTAAAATTGCAATGTCGATAAAGTTACTGTACTTTTTAGTAACAACCTTGCTAGATGATCTTCCGAGTTTTTGGGTTCATAGTTCCCACTAGGAGTGACAGATCAGGGCAATATCATCGTGTGGAGGCATTGTTGTGTGCCGGGCAGTAACTCAGGATGACTGCCCATTGTGAGAGTAACTTCAGCAGTAACGTAAGGATTTAATGATTAGTTCCCAAGCCTGTTTTTTGACAGCATTGGCCCATTAAAAACCCCTTCCGCCTCCCGCGCGTGCTCTCCCCCGGCGCCAGCTGCCCGCATTCATGCCGCTGTAGAGCGCGTCGCTCAACATTGAAGACCGCTCAGGGCGGACGCTACCTCTCAGTCTCCGCCGTTGAAGTGGCACATCAATCGAGGGTGTTGCTCTCCGTTCGTCTACTGCCATTAAGCAAACTCGCCGGCCAAGAAGCCCACTTCGTCACCGCACATTGACGCACTTGGACGTCTGGCCTCACCGGAATCTACTATATAAAGGCGGCCACACTCGCCTAACTCACCACAACACCAGCCCCTCCACATCCTCCTCCCTTGCACTGCATGCGCCATGACCGCCAGCGGTAAAGCACTGTGGGATAGTCTGTCGCCGAAGATGAAGCACGTAGTGGTCGCCCTTGCCGTCGCCTGGCATAGCCACCGTGCTAGGCGGACCGAGGCCGGCTTGCCAGCTAGCTCGCTCGAGGTCTCCGACGACGAGGACAACAACATGATGGAGACGGGCTTCGACGACTCTGCCCTGACTCTCGCGCCTCCTATGCAGATCGACTTCACCATGGAGCAGACGCAAGCACGGTTCAACGCCGCCATGGTGGAGGTGTAGCCTGCGCGGGGGTCTTGTCGGCGTTCCAGCAGGCGCGGGAGGAACCGCGGTACAACATGTTCCTCCTGGAGCAGCACCGACTAGCGGAGGGCCAGATCTACAGCGAGCTTGTGAGCGAGGAGGCCGTGGCGGCCATGGTGGCGGCAAAACCAAATTTCGTCGCGGATCAACGTCCCATCTACGATGTCCGTGTTCAAGCCGCCGCTTGCCAGGAAGCGGCAGCCGCGGAGGCGCAGCTGCAGGCGATCATGGAGGAGAACATAGCCAGCTGCGCCTAGCGCCGGTGACAAACCACCAGCCGACTTGGTGTGATGATGACAGCCAAGGCGCCACCATTTCCCTCGTGGACCTCACATCTACCGGCGACAGACAAGGCGCGGACTCCTCCGAGGATTTGTAGGCCACGGGAGGCGGTGGGGCATGGTCTTTCATGTGGGCCAGTCCGTCTCCCATGTTCTACTCTTCCTCGCTGGAGACCGCACCTTCACTTCATAGGTCTTATCATCGGTGCTCATGGAGACGGCGAAAAAAGGACGACACGGGCTTGGACGCTTGGCGACGCTACCGTAGGATAGGTTTAGGGGTGGGTCTTTTTTTAAAAATGTTCGAAATGTAGTTAAATCCGTCGTGTTTGTATGAAATCCGTCATGTTTGTACGAAATCCAGTCGTGTTTGCATGAATTCCATCCGGTTTGTTAAAAAATAATTTGAAATGTATGCAGCTAGCGTTGAATGTCGGTCTCTCGCATCCGTGGACGGGTGCGGAAGGTTTTTTGCACGTTGCTGTTGGAGATGCACTTACTCGCACTATGAGTAATATCACACATATCAAGGTAAGATGTATCTACAAGCTAATAAATAAAATGTTACTATATGACACCACACATATATTAAGTTAGACCTATTGAGCAGAAGGAATCGTGATGAGGGAGACTTTGGGATCGGCAAAAACTTGGACAACGGCTCGGTTCCACAGACTGATACACATGGCGAAATTTGGGATCGCGTGAATCATTAGCGTACGATTTCTGCAATGGCTTTTCGTGGCACCGGGTCACACATATCGTACAGTTCAAGTATTTTCGCACCTCGCTCTGTTGCTTTTGTTGTGAAGAGGGAGTAATCAGCAAAGCGACGAGGCAATGAATCGATTCCTCACCATATAATAAGATAAAGATGCAACAAGATTTGAATCGATTCCATCCCCCGAAACCGGGCGCAATTGGAATATGCCTCCCGCTCGTTTAGACCGCGCCTTTTCCTCCCGTTGAAGCGAGTCAATCGTACGTACGTATCCTGCTGCGGTCCATCGTGCCAACTTTACGATGTGTCACTGTCACCACGCGTCGTTGTTACTTACCAGTGTGATCAAGCCTTAACTAGCGTGGTTCGGCGCAGGAACCATCTCGCTGACTTCCTCCAAATGGCGCGTGGAAAACCAACTCGTGTGCGCCCAGCTAGCACGGCCACCTCGCCGCCGGTTCGTGTAGGAGTTCCGTTCATACTTGAGTACCGCTACTTGGACCGTGACCGTGAGCGACTGGGTCCAGGAATTAGGCAGGCAATCACTCCGCTGCTGCCGCTGAAGACGTCGACGGCGATCGTTTCCATGAACCGTCGCACCGCGCGTGCAGTCGGCAGTAGCCACTTCTCTAGTCTAGGTCACGAAAGTTTTATTACTAATAAAATAAATAATTGTTGCTAATGGAGCCGGGCTGGGTTGTAGAGCCGGCGTTCATGCGCTGCCGCCAAATTTAAGGTCGTCGTTGCCAGCTGCGGATTCGTTTCCTGCCGAACCTCTCGCCGAACACGCTTTGCAAATCTTGTGTTTGTACCGGATGGGCTGTGTCGCTATGGCTTAGAGTACGACCAATGTTGTTGGAGTTGTTGCTAAAGCTCTGTAATTAGGATGTTGCAAGGTAGAGTTAGTGGTTTACTCTCTCGATCCATATCATCACGGGCTCAGTTCTCTAAAGCCGGGTAAACGCTTTCTTTCTCACCGAGAGCTGATTATTAGGATGGCCATAGTGGTATCATGCACTTAGGACTCGTGAACATGCTTATATGGCAGGCAATTAAAAAAAGAAGAAGATTATAGTAGCATAGGTAGATACTGTATCATAATTAATGTTATACTAGCATTATATGTCATGAATGGCAATAAATGAAACAACATATGATATATTAATCTATGATACTATGCACTATGGATGTAGTATCATACACTCCTCACTATGACCAGCCTTCAACATTTGTGCGGTGCATTTTTCCAAGGCAACTTTACATGAGAAATTAGCATGAACAAACCAACCTAGGAAGACAACTAGGCAGACTCTTGGACTTCTATCTCTATATTGAAAAGAAAACTAATCTCTACTACTTAAAAAACAAGTGGCGTTCTTTTTTCTGTCAAGCATAACTCTTCGTCAACCGGTTTCCCTCATACGACCATGTCCCTTTATCAATTTTTTCCATCCAGCCGTTTTTTTCCACCACGCCATATTTGACCGCACCTTCACTTATGATAATCAATCATCTTAATTTACTTATCTTCTGAATCATTTTTACCATAATTTACTTCCGAAACTTCTCATCAAATTATAAGATAAATTAGTTACATATTTTGGTAAGCATTTATTTACAAAATCGCATTTAGTTACAGAATATTTGTAGCGCGTAGCAATGCACGTGCATTGTTCTAGTTCGCTAAAAAGTTACTTATATTTCTTGTACTAAGGTCTGTGAAGAACTTGCTTTATATGTTTTTCTCCTCTCTCCTCCACGTCATGGATTTGTCCTTTGTGATGAACACCTAAAAGAACAAATTAGGTGACAAGCACATTGTGTCGTTGCTATTACAAAGTACAAACACTATAACATCATAAAGATTTGACAAAAACATCATGAATAACAGGACACTACTAGAACAAGATTTATCAGTTTAGAGAAAAATATGGAAAATAAACCAAGTAAAACGAACAAATGTCACAATTATTACGTAAAGTAATGTTTTTTTAAGTTATGATAAGTATGGACCACAAAACTCATGATTTTATCACTTCACCAAATTTCACACGTGCACATTCCTATTCGTATTCTACATCTATGTTTTTTAGTCACATTTTTTTAGAAAAAATCTTAGAGAAACACTCTTTGCTAAGTGTTATATGTCATCACCATATGGTCCGATGCTATTTTTTGGTAGTGCAACCCGTATCACAGACATTTGGTCATCCCGCACACATGTACACAATTTTTTTTGCATTGGTGGTGATATGTCATCGCACTTCATTACATCATCTCCTACCTCTGTATGGGTTTGCGAATGGCATTTTTCAAACCCGTATGTAACCACAATTATGATTCCTTACGATTTGTATTCCAATATATTTTGTCGCGATCACAACTCATTTACATCTCATCGATCCATTATCAGCTATTTTCGCATAATGTAAATGTCATTTGTTGTACTTTTTAGCTCAGAAGAACTTAAAGAAAATTCTTTTAACATGTATCGTGAATTGAGGGAAGAGTTGAATGTGGTATTTAAAATTACATGATACAATACTAAATTACGATCCTTTTCTTTCTAAATTACATGATACTAAATTACATGTTGCAACACATATCGGTATGGTTTGTAAATGACACGTTTCCAACCCCGCAGGTTGCAACAATTATGGCCCCTTATGCTTTATGTTCCAATCTATTTTGTCACGGAGAGTTGACGTGCCTTAAACTCAACTCGGCTACGGATCACAACTCATTTACATCTCATTGATCCAACATCAGCAATTTTGGGCATAGCGTCAATGCCATTTGTTTGCAACTGCGTGTTCCCGAACCCGCAAATTGCGACAATGGTGACCCCTTATGCCTTATCTTTCAATCTATTTTGTTGCGGGAGGTGACGTGCCTCAAACTCAACTCGGTGATGGATCACAGCTCATTTATGTCTCATCAACCCAATGTCAGTAATTTTGGGCATTGCGGCAATGTCATTTGTTGCGGTTAGTAGCTAAAAAGTATGTGCAGATATTTTTTATCAGACTTGCCATGTATCGGAAAATTAAGAAATGATTAAACATGAATTGGTATTTTAAATGACCTTAATAGCACTCTAATTCTATGGCAAGTTATGATGACATGAAATTAGTATCATTCTATACTGCAACATATCAGCAATATGCCTAATTAACATTGCACAAGACTACACGAATAAATATGAATATTATGAGTAGTAATTATAAATACTACTAAACGAAACGAATTAAGATCGGGAAAGGAGAAAACCAGTCGCCCGCCCCCGTCCGTTCTCGCTGCATCCACCGACAGAGAGAGCCGTCTCCTCCCAATTCCCATAAACACAAGCTCACACGCCTCCGCTCCGAGCCCAAACCCACCACCAATTCAACCGCGACCCAACCCACCCCGTCATTCTCACCACCGGCGCCTCCCCCCTCCTCAGATCCGCGCGCGCCCGCGCGCGACCAGCCGCGATGACGGCCAAGGGCGGCGCGTCGCCGGCGCCGGGCGGCGCGGGAGCTGCGGCCAACGGGCGCTTCTTCACGGTCGGGCTCGTCACCGCCTGGTACTCCTCCAACATCGGCGTGCTCCTGCTCAACAAGTACCTCCTCAGCAACTATGGCTTCAAGTACCCCATCTTCCTCACCATGTGCCACATGTCCGCCTGCGCGCTCTTCTCCTACGCCGCCATCGCCTGGCTCCGGATCGTGCCCATGCAGCTCGTGCGCTCGCGCGTCCAGCTCGCCAAGATCTCCGCCCTCAGCCTCGTCTTCTGCGGCTCCGTCGTCTCCGGCAACGTCTCGCTCCGCTACCTGCCCGTCTCCTTCAACCAGGCCGTCGGTGCCACCACCCCTTTCTTCACCGCCGTATTCGCCTACATCATGACCGTCAAGCGGGAGTCGTGGATCACGTACCTCACTCTCGTCCCCGTCGTCACCGGCGTCGTCATCGCCAGCGGCGTAAGTTATTACCTGCTCCCTCTCCGCCGCTCGTTTTCGGTAGATCTGTTGGTGTCGGGGTTGGATCTGAGGGGAATTCGGGTTTCGCTAGCTCGGGATTCCGGAGCAGCGAGACTGAGATCTAGCTGATGGGGAGAGGAGGATCTGTCACAATAGTGTCTAATTACTTGGACTTAAATGGTAGGTGACTCCCTCAAGTTGATTGAGCGTGCTGTCTGATACGTCCACAACTTTCTCAACTAGGGAGAACTTTAGGGATGATGAGTTTGGGCTGGGCAATAGTTATGCCTCATGTCCAGGCATCCTATAATCTTTTAAAAGCCATTTAGTTGTCTGGAGAGAAATCCGGCTGACTGATTGTGTGCATGATCATATGTCATTGGGGGGGATTGGTTTGGGTCCCTGAGGAAATATAATTGTTCTGCCATAAAACTCCACAGGGAAATTTTTTGTTTCCAAATTGACCTTTACAGGAAAAACCCATATTTATTTGTATCTCAACTTCATGGGTTTGTAAGTATGTATATTATAAGATTGGAGATGGAAAAATGAAATTACTTGTCGATGCTGATGATATATAGCTTGAATACTCTTGACAAGGAAGATTTTATATTTGTCCATTAGTCCTTATGATGTTAGTTGTGGCATTATTAAGTTGAGCCCCTTGCGATGGGTATGCTGCCTTATGTAGCTGTCGTAATTCCCAGTGTAACATACTAGGTCAGCAAATTGTGGGATGATGGTAGCAGCACTACATTTAGTAGATTATGGCTTGCATGTATCTTCTGTAGTTAGCAAACTGTTTCTATTCTAGTCTATGAGAGAGCTGGATTTGCATGTTTTTCATTAACTAACTATTAAGGCGCAAACCAAATTTACAGGGCGAGCCTAGCTTTCATCTGTTTGGATTCATCATGTGCATTGGAGCCACTGCCGCAAGGGCGTTGAAGACCGTGTTGCAAGGAATTCTTCTGTCGTCTGAGGGGTAATCAGTTTATCTCATTTGTATAGATGACACATTATAAGTGGATGCTCTATACTATTCATGAGCAAAATATATAGACAACAAATAGGAAGCTTCTAGGATTTGTCTTTTTTGGTATATACTGGGTGTTGTGTGTATACTTCTAGGCTTTGTGTATTTAGTTATATTTTGACTCTTCCTTCTAAAAAAAGCTATATCATGACTCTTGACTATTCTGCCGTCTTGCAGGGAGAAGCTTAATTCTATGAACCTGCTCTTGTACATGGCTCCGATTGCTGTCATTCTCTTGCTTCCTGCTACCCTCTTTATGGAGGATAATGTTGTTGGCGTTACAATAGAACTGGCCAAAAAGGATTTCACCATTGTTTGGTTGCTGTTGTTCAACTCTTGCTTGTCATATTTTGTCAATTTGACCAATTTCTTGGTGACCAAACATACTAGCGCATTGACTCTACAAGTACGTCATCCTTTCTCACTGTTAATTAAATTCATTCCGTGCATAAGTTACTGGAGCATAGCTTAGCAGGTTGCGCAAGAACTTGTTTTACATGTGGCCTTTCATGCTAAAATCTCTTCCATTAACCTGCCACCTTGTAGATTTGAATTTAAAATGTAGTAAAACGATCTGGAATTATTATTCGTGATCCTTTATATAATTCATATCCGCAGCAGAGTATGGCTTTTAATTAATGTAATGTACCTTTTGAGGCAACACTGATAATAGGGTCAAAATATTTGTTCTAAATATGGTATGGATGCAGATGGCTACTTATTTTTCAGCTGTGTCAACCCCAGTCAGTTGCTGAGCTTGCAAATATGCTAACTGCCACTATATCGTTTTACTAGAAATGTTTATCACAATTCATTTTTTGTTTTTATAATTCGTGTGGGGCACACAGCTTCAGGTTTTGTTGAACCATTTTGTTATGTGAGCTTGTTTCACTGTTAAGTGGAGTATACACGATTGTTTTTAAATGGTAATAACGATACAGTATGAATCCGCTGTGTTAATAGTATTGGCATGTGTCCCAAGTAAGCCCATAACTAAATGTAGCTTGCACACGTGATACACCTGAAGCATTTTACGGATCTGTCTTCAAACTATGGGTGTTTTGGATGAGGGCTACTGACCCAAATACCAAAACTCTAGAAATATCCCTGGTACAAAATGTTTTGGAATTTACATTACCATTCTGGTGAACTGCTATTATTGTAGCTGTGGAATTCATATTGGCTCTTTGATCATTAAAATGTTTAGTAAATATACGTATTTGTCTGCATCTGTTGAGTGAATATCTCAAAACTGTTCTATTTTGACCATAATGCATAGCACTTGGTGAACTATGTGTTGTGTTTTTGCTCACAAGGTTGTCTTAGTTCGTTCAACCAGTAGATAAGTCCTTGGTTTCCAACAAATGGGTGGGTTGGCGATTTAATATATTCATGTTTCTTTCCAGGTCCTTGGAAATGCAAAAGGTGCTGTCGCAGTTGTCGTCTCAATTCTGATATTCAAGAATCCTGTGTCTGTAACCGGAATGCTTGGTTACACCCTCACAGTTATAGGCGTCATTCTTTACAGTGAATCCAAAAAGCGGAGCAAACCCTAAGTTCCCCAGAAAACCGTACATATGGCCGTCCTTTCTCAGTCCGGTCGGTGCCCAGAGCTAATATATGACAGGGAACTACATCCGGGGCGATTGCAACAGATTCTGTGCTGTATGTAGCCGGATGACAAGGACAGAGAAGTCCAATAATACCTGTAGTTTTCCCTTGGATCGCAGAGGCACTTTGTTTTGCTAATGGAAATGATCAATAGAATACAATTTTTTGTGTTTAGAGAATTGTGAGCTGTGGCTCACACTGCCAGCATTGGTTGATACGCTTAGTTTTCGGAAATTGTTTTCCGTTATTCATCAGTTATTGTAAGTTCATGACTCCAGTTCTCTTCTTTTGAAGATTGCATGTACCAAACTTTGCCGAAGAACCTCCTAATATATTATGACACTGAATTTGTTGACACTGTTCTTTTTCAAATTAGTCACAGTTAACTGTTGATGATTGTTTTGTTCTATTATAGAGTATTTTTCTCTGAGGGAGCTCATCTCAGGCTGCAAGTGGACGCGGGCTGTCCGTGGTGCCCACATAAAAGCCCACAAAAATCGTGTTCGTGGAAACCCGCGGGATCATGTTAAACTTATGTGGATTATGTGGGCTATCCCACCAAACCCACATCCAACCCGCATATCGTCCTCTGCTTTGAAAAATCTGCTCGCATGGCATACGCACGCCGTCTCGCGATGCATCGACTGTGGGTATTAGGCTGAAGCGACCAGCAGCAGGAGCACGGCAGCTAGTTTGTCATCGTTGCGTCTGAATCTACCGCTGCTTCTGCACCCACCTCCCTGTGCTCGCTACTCGTCATCATCAATTCATCATCTTCTCCTGCGCGTTGGCCTCCGCCGCTGAAAGAGAGCTTCGCCGGCGCCTTCCTTGGATCTCTACCTGCTGCGTTGACTGGGGAGGCAAACCCGTCCAATCGTGTCCATGAACGTCTGCTGCAGTTGTCAATTGTCAATGCATATGGGAGGCCAGCCCGTGTCGTGCAGTAGTGCTGCTCTCATCGGCGCTGTTCAGGGGTACACCATCGACATATGGAGGCGACACTACAGCGGCTCCTCACCGGCGTACCGGCGTTCGTTGGTTCCGCGGTCGTCGCTGCCGACGTGCAGGACGCGGTGCCGGCAGTGCTTCCATGCTGGCAGTGCACATGTACACCGAGGGATGAACATGCAGCCAGAGGTCCCGTCGTGTCGCAAACTCAGTTTTGTTTTTTAGAAGTGTCGTAGACTCAGTTTACGTCCAACCTAATTTATGTGGACAAGTGGCAACCACGAGCAAAAACATAGGGTATGTGGAGAGCCCGCATAAGCCCACTTAATTAAGCGGGATGATGCGGCATGATGTGGGCGTCCCGCGGACCGTCCCACTTACAGTCTGAAGCTCATCAAATGATTTTAGGCGCAAATGGCGCCGGCTAATTTAATGTTTTGTAAGGGCAAATCCTTAAGCCTGATGCTGTGTTGCCTGGTGAACTATGTGCCGTCTCTCGGATGTGGCCATTTGAGGAAAGACTTTTATTCTGGTGAATTATGTCATATGTTTGAACTTTGCCATGTATATGACTCAGGTATTCATCTCTTGATTTGTCTGTAGACAAATTCAAGCTAAAACTTTCTCCGCAACACACTTTCATGGAGGGTTGTGCGAGAATATCGCAGTGCATGACAAATTGCACAACTGCAGGGAAGCAGAGCTCCGGCCGATATCAAGTTTTTTCTCTTACACATTGCGTGCCTAAATACAGTTGACTAGCCAATTCCGAAATGGAATAGCATGTTCATGCATGTTGAAAATATGCCAAATTCCCCCCAACTATGCGGCTAGATACACTAATATATGCTCAAGTAATCTCATTTGACAATAGTAGAGTTGAGCCGATTGAACGCTGTTACACACACGACACAGCCTGAACTATTTTTGAAGCGATGCAGCACATCAAGCCGTTCATGTGTTGAGCAAAAGTGGATAGCACCATTGAAATCTCCATCGTGTGGAGTTCAGCCAGCAACTGTGGTTCCCATATTTTTTCTTTTTTGAAACTGGGCAAAAGATTTGCCATTTTCATTGATTAAGAAGAAGGGTTAGAGGTTTTTGGCAAATAGCCAAATTACAACTCATTGCTCTGGCGGCACTGCATTATTTAAATACTTTGCCCCTGCAAGACACCATAGCTTAGATATATCTTTGATTCTAGCAACAAAAAACCCTACCGGCACCGTGGTGTTACGGCACACGCGTGCATTTCTTCCGCTCCAAATTTTCCACGAGATAAATCGTGAGAGCCGGTTTCGGAGCCGATTTCTTTGTGGTAGAAGTCTGGTATCCTGCGTTTCTTTTTACGCGTGAGAGCCGGTAATGACGCTCACTTTAACATGGTCTTGCATTACCGACAATCTGTGATTGTATTTTTGATCATCAGCAGGTTTTTTTCCCTCTCAGAGGATCTCAAAGTTCTGTTTTCGAAGTGGAGACACAATGTGAACATCATATAGGCAGTTTAACAGTGTGATACTAAGTTCACCAACTCGGCGAGCCCAGACACACACCATTGCGAGCTCAAGAGAATGACCGAAGCTTACGACGATTTTATTCAGGTTCACTGCCCCTTGCAGCGATGGGACTACAGACAACTTGGTAAAAGGGTTTACCACTGAAAATACGTTGGTAAACGAGAGAGAGAGAGAGACACAGAATGAATCTTTGTTACAGACTTTGCTGGGCCGTGCGCCCACCCCATGGGCGCACGGAGTTAGGGCATCTCCAACAGTTGTAAGATAGGTGTTGGTAAATTTGCCACCTAGGACATAGTGATGATGTGGTATGTATTAAATGTGGAGAGAGAGCAAAGTTGTATGTAGATTAACCAACAACCTTTGCACAAGCTCCAAGGTGAAATAGAGAGCAACTACATTTATTGTCCCACCATCTATTGGATAGCTTACATACAACCCATTGGAGTAGTTGTATGATAGATTGTTGGTTGATGACATGGACATTTTACCAACAAGACTAACATACAACCTGTTGGAGATGCCCTTAGAGGGAATTGAACGAATTGAACGTGGACGAGCGCTTCTTCTTCTTCTTCTTGTGCAGCAGCAGCTTGTTATAATCAGACAGACAGATCTCGGGCGAGCACCTTTGGCTGGCCTCCTTTTAACTCCTCGCACCGTCACCGTGGCTTCAGCTGCACCCAGCCACCTGCTCCACTGCGCACACGTACGTACAGTGCAAAAAAGATCAGATCTCGCCAGCTTTCGCGGCAAATATTAAGATCGCGCCCATACAATTACAAAGCTGTGTCGCACGTTGCTGGTTGCTAGCTGGGACGTGATGTTTCTGCAGTACTGCTACTGGTGTTCGTTCCTTTCACTCTTCCTAAATTAATCCTACTACAGTAATATTTGTCTTTCTAGACATTCAAATGGACTATAACATACGGATGTATATAGATATATTTTAAAATGTAGATTCACTCATTTTATTTCGTATGTAGTCATTTGTTGAAATCTCTAGAAAGACAAATATTTAGGAACGGAGGGAGTAGTAGTAATCTAGCTTTGAGATGACCAAGTTGGTTACCTTTGGGAGGCACCATGACTGTGGGCTTTGAGATGATGGCGGGCACGGTGGGCACGGCGGCGGAGACCGGCGGGAAGAAGTGCGCGGCCGGGACGCCCAGCCCCTGCGAGCCGTGGTAGTGGTAGTGGTAGTAGGGGTACACGGGCATCATGCCGTTGGGCGCGAGCATGCCTCCATGCGCCGCCGCCGCCGCCGGGTACGAGAAGTGCCCCTGCGGCTGCATGTAGGACCCGCCCGCGCCAGGCGCCGCTGCCGCCGCCGCTTGGCCCAGCTTCTGCTGTCACGTCACGGAAGCAGCAAAGTGACACTCGTTAATTCTCGATCTACCATGAGTGACACTGCAGCAGCATAAGGTAGTAGTAACGTTTATTCTGGTAGGTAACTTACCGCGTTGTAGCTCAGGTCGGTGACGTAGTTTGGGGAGTAGCTGAATGAATGAACACACAAAGCAGACAAATTAGTGGTCAGTTTAATAGTAATTTTTTTGAGATGCGGTCAGTTTAATATTGATGCTGTAAAAATAGGACAAGGAAAGGCAGATCGGGTAATTGATTTTCTTTTCTTTTCGTTGTATGTAATCTTTTTCCCCCTGCTGCCGTGCAGGCCGGCACGTGGGCACGTGAGGGCACGACGAGGCAGCTGGCCGAGGGGCGCGGTCCGGTCCAGGTCCAGCCTGTGCCCGTGCCTCCCTTGTCGCGTCGCGTGCTGCGAGCCACTGCCGCGCATGTGCCCACGCCACCAGGTCCCCGCGCCCCCCTGACGGCCGGGGACCACGTCGCCTCGCCGGCCGCCTGCATGCGAGCGCGACACGCGCCGGTCACGCTCAGCCGCCGCCGCCGGACACGAATCCTCGTACTACTACGTAACAGAGAACTCTCGCGAGGCGCCGGCAGTCGAAAAGCATTGCCGTCGCGAGGAGGAAGAAGAATACACGTGATGCAGGAGGTGCGGCTAGGGTGCGACGTGCGTACGTACCCGTAGTTGGCGGCGGCGGGGTAGAACGGGAGGACGCCGTGGTACTGCTGGTGAGCGCCGTGGCCGTAGTGCGCGGCCTGCGGCGGCGGCGGCGGCGTCGTGGAAGGGTGGTAGTACCACGGCACCGGCGACACGCCCCTGGACCCCACCGCGATGGCTGCTAGTTGATTATTTCCAGAGCCATGTGATCGCCCGTCAGTACGCACGTTGGCGGCAGTAACAACTGGCTTAGCGCGCGTGGATTTGGATTTGCGAGCGTACCTGGCGCGGGCTGGCGGTGAGGGGACGGGAGCGCGGGCATGTGATGCGGCGCCGGGGTGGTCGGCGGCGAGGGGCGGAGGAGGTGCGGCGGCTGGGGCCGCGGCTTGGCGCCGAGGGAGGCGAGGTTGCAGTTGGCGCGGCGGCCGTTGATGACCGGGGTGCCGTCCTCGCACGCCTTCTTGGCCGCGTCCGCCTCCTTGAACGTCACCTGTTATGTTACGTGCAAAACGCGTCAGAAGCTAGCCATGCACGACGACAATGGAAGGAAATGGAGGGAAGCAGAGGGGACTGACGAAGCCGTAGCCCTTGGAGCGGCCGGTGAGCTTGTCGGAGATGATGACGGCCTCGAGGATGTCGCCGAAGCGCTCGAAGTGCTCGCGGAGGGTGTCCTTGTGCGTCTCCCACGCCAGCCCGCCCACGAACACCTTGGTCAGCGTGGTGTCCCCGAACGCCGCCGCCGGCTGCGCCTGTGGCTGCCCCAGCATCGTCATGGCCACCCAACTAATTAGCCTACGTGCCGACCTCGACGACGCGACGAGAGCAGGGCGCGCGGACGGAGCTGGATGGCGATGCACGACGGGGTGGCGACTGGTGAGGAGGCTACCCGGGCGGGGGTTTTATATAGACGGGAGTTTATAATTCCGAGGGTGGAGGGGGGTGGGTGGATAACGGAAACAGGAGCGCTACTACTACTCGTCTGTCGGACTGGTCCAGTGCTCCTCTAGCCTGGCGCCTCTGCCCTCGGCCTCTGCGCTGCGCCATGGAGAGAGAGAGAGAGAGATGCTACTCACGTCACCTCTTCTGCCGGTGTCCTGTCCGGTGTAACGAACAAAAATGGCCTGGCTGGCCGTGTAGATCCGGTGTTTTTATTGAGGGCGATGAAGGTTGTAGACACTGACAGGTAAGGGCCGATGGGACGCAGGATATTTTCCATTTTGCGTGGGAATGAACCGGCCCATTGTTACTAATTAAAAATGGAAAAGAACTGATCTAGGTGAAAATTGCCCGGTCTCATTTTTGGTATTCTCTGAGGATTCATTGACAGCAGGTCCGTACTGTATGTACACCAGCTCGCAGTAGTAAAACGGATGGACGCCCGGGCCGGCCAGACTGGGAGGAGAAGGTGGAGACAGCTGGCTCCGCAGTTTGCCTTTTCCACACAACGTGCTCGCGCCTTTTCTTGGCCAACTAGCTAGCTATCTCGCTCGCTCTACATGGAACGATACTCTTGCACTGTCCTGCTGTAATCTTGTGCCGAGAGGAGATTAATTAACATTCAGGCTCAGTAGCATTTTAACCGGTGGTTCCCAAAGGTGGCTTTCCAGGGTAACTTTCTTCGTATTTGACTAGTACTATACTTGAACAAAGCGCCAGGGATCGAATACAGTTTCATGCAAGTATACAATTCAGCAAAAAGCGATGCACATACACCTGAAAGACATTCTGTACCACGTGATTCAACATGTTAGTGCGTATATTAGCTGACACGAAACTATGAGACTATCGTCGTACACCAGGCGTATGTATATACCGGACAAAGTAGCAGTACTGGACAGTGAGTTTGCTGGTTGTATCACCACCTTTTGATTTATTTAATCCATGAGCATGTATCGAACATATAAACGAAACATTTACGTGGACAGTAAGTACGGCTAGCATATGAACAGTTAAATAGGGGATGAACAAATCATAACCTTCGCTAGTTTAGGCTAGGATAAAACCGCGGCAGTTGCGGCTTCCTCCGCAGCCTTCTTAGCAGCGGTGGCGTCATCCGTGGGGTCGGTCGAGGACGAAGACGAAGAGGGCAAACCTGCCAAGACGCTTGTCGGTGTCAAAACCGGCGGATCTCGGGTAGGGGGTCCCAATCTGTGCGTCAAGGCTGATGGTAACAGGAAGCAAGGGACACAGATGTTTACCCAGGTCCGGGCCCTCTTGATGGAGGTAAAACCCTACTTCCTGCTTGATTAATATTGAAGATATGGATAGTACAAGAGTAGATCTACCACGAGATCGTAGAGGCTAAACCCTAGAAGCTAGCCTATGATGGTATGATTGTACTTGTGATCGGCCTTCTAAGGACCAACCTCTCCGGTTTATATAGACAGGAGAGGGCTAGGTATACATGGAGTCGGTTACAAGGAAGGAAACACAATATTCGGATCGCCAAGCTTGTCTTCGACGCAAAGGAGAGTCCCATCCGGACACGGGTCAAGTCTTGAGTCTTGTATCTTCACGCTCAATAGTCCGGACGTTGTACAAATCCACCGTCCGGATACCCCTAATCCAGACTCCTCAAGAGTCTCGAACCAGCTTCAATGACGATGAGTCCGACGCTAAAGATTGTCTTCGCATTGCAAAGCGGGTTCCTTCTCCGAATACTCCGAAGTAATTATTGAACACTTGAATCGTGTCCGGATCCACAAAATGATTTTTACACACCGCTGTAGAGAGAATGATATTTCGCAAACGCAATCTGCTGACAACTTTTTCTGATGACGTGACATATTATTACGGTCGGATCATTATTTGAACCGTTTTCCCACAACCAGCTACAGCACATATTGCGAGGCGGTTTCTTTGATACGTCTTGTCAAAGCAGAGATCGTGTCCCCTTATCATGAGATTCTCATCAATACGGGTATGGGTAATCCCACCACGCCATCAATCGTGGCGCTTGGGAAGCAAGCGATTCCCAAGAGGCAAGTGGGGAGGCGCACCGCTTTCGGCGCCTCTATAAAGGGATAAGATTTCCCCATTTTCGCCCACGCCTTCTTCCTCCTTTGCCCACTCTTGCCCCCTCGAGCTCCAGCGCCCAAGCCCAAGTCTTCTCACGACAACTAAACATGTCCGGAGCAGAGGCAAGTAGGTGGCTTCCACCGTCAAGGAGAAGCACATCGCAAATCTTCTGGCGGCGGACACTTGCAGCGGACATAGCGCTACGGCCATCGGACGCCGGGCAGGTCATTCCGACCCCAGGACCCCACGAGAGGGTCGTATTCGTCACCCACGTCATCCGTGGATTGGGATTTCCACTCCATCCCTTCGTCCGCGGGCTCATGTTCTACTACGGGCTAGATTTCCATGATCTAGCCCCGAACTTCGTCCTCAACATCTCGGCGTTCATCGTCGTATGCGAGGCCTTCCTCCGCATCCGGCCTCATTTCGACCTATGGCTGCAAACCTTCTACGTCAAGCCGAAGATTGTAAGCGGCCAGCAAGCGGAGTGCGGAGGGGCCATGGTGGGCAAAATGCCTAACGTCACCTGGCTGGACGGTTCCTTCGCGGAGATCGTAAAAGGATGGCAATCGGGGTGGTTCTACGTCACCGAGCCGCGTGGTGCCAACTGGGCAGCGACCCCCGAGTTCCGATCCGGAGCCCCCATGCGGCTCACCTCCTGGGAAAAGAAGGGCCTGTCCTGGGGCGATTCTACGGAGCTGACCGGACTCCAGACATGCATCAAAAGCATGAAGGACAAGAACATCAAGCTTGTCAATGTGATCCAGGTCATGCTGATCCTGCCCTTCCAAAGGCGGACATTCAATCTGTGGGAGTTCATCCCGGCCGAACACCAGACGCTCCGGAAGCTCTACGACATGACGCACAAAGGCGCATGGAAGGTGCTGTTCAAGGCCTCTGAAGTACCTCCCCCCACATCCGACGACCGCGGGCTTCACGCCGCGCGGGCTCCTAGTTAGGTGAGTTCTCAGACTAGCACCGGACCCGGTTCTTCCCAATATATTCGTGGGAGAGCCTTAAGTAGTTATGCATGTTTGCTTCAGGATTATGTGGAGACAACGGAGCAGGTTTACTGTCCAGCTCTGCTGCCAGAAGGCCCTGCTGATGCTCTCCTGACGGAGATGCTGGTCCTGGCACCGTACAAGGTGCCGGAGAAGAAGGCCGAAAAGAAGGCCCCGGGGACCCGAAAGGGTCTCCGGCGTAAGGTAATGCCAGAAGCCTCGTCCGAAGAGGAGGAGGAAGAAGAAGACGCGCCATCCGGAAAGGATGAGGGGCCCGGGGAGGCGGACCAGGGGGCCGGAAAAGGCCCTCGACGCAAGGCCATCATACCCCTGTCGTCTGATGACGACGCGACAGATTCCTCCCGCGGAGGCGGGGGGAATCAAGAAGAAATTCTACCTTCCCACACTGGGGGGGAGAAGAAGAGAAAAGCCGCCTCGGAGGGGGAGGCTGGGGCGTCCAAGAAGGGGAAGGTGTCCCTTCCAGACTACTCCGCCACGACCGCTCATAGCAAGGAGGGGTGGCTGCCCAGGGGGAAACCCCCAGTGCGATCCTAAGTGTCCGCATTCCACCATAACTTCACTCTATAGCTTTTGTTTAACGCCGAACATATGTGCAGTCCGGCCAGGGCTCACCCCAAGGTATCTTCCTCCGGGTCCCTGAGCAATCCGGAGATTAATTCGCTCCCGACAGCCACTACTCCTCAGCCCGCGGATGACACAGAGGTGTTGTCCCGAAGGCTCCCAGAGCGGGGGAGGTGACTCTGGAGACGCCCCGAGGTGGGGTCCCAGATGTCGGACACACGGGGTTCAAGATCCCCGTGGATCGTGTCGATGAGAGCCACAGTAGGCCAGACTCTCATCCGTACACTGTCCCGGAACCTTCAATGGTTCCGAACTCAGGCGGACAACCCCTCGTTAGGGAGGGCGAGCCGTCTGCATTGAGGACTTTCGGCGCACCCGAGGCGCCGGATTGTCTGCTGGGAGCGCTTCGCGGCGCTTCCATGGATGAAGAGCACCATACTCTTATGAGTTCGGTAATTCGGAAGGTTTCGTCCGCCAAGAGCGGACTAACCGAAGCTTGCACCAGCCTCCTAACGGGCTTTGAGGTAAGTAATAAAAGTCTGAGAAATTACCACCCGATAGGTAGTAGGCCCTGATACTATGTGTGGTGTTCGGAAAGAAAAACTAAATGGAGGGTCAATAATAATCCGCAGGAGTCTAACAATTAATATTCGTGTGCATAAGCAGGTCAGGCTGCTTGCTGTCCGCCGCCTGCATCGCCGAGGTTGCCGAATCAAGCGGGACTCAAGCAAAGGGAGAGCTCAGCCTCACGAAGAGGCAGCTCGAGGAGAATAAAGGTAAGCGATTCCCCGCTCGCATGTATTTAAAGATAGGCAAAATTGGCTAGTCTAACGCCAAAGCGTCGTGACTGTGTAACAGGGGCCACCGCCGAAGCGGCGTCCCTGAAGAAAGTGCTGTCCGAGGCCAAAGAAAAAGCGGCCTTGGAATGCAAGGAGCGCGAAAAGCAAGGTGCTAGAGTGGGCGAGGTACAGCAAGAGCTCCGGGACCTCGGCAAGAAGTGCGAGTCCGTGGAGCATGATCTGAAGATGAAAGAGGCCGAGCTTGCGAAGGCCCTTGTGAATTTGAAAGACGCCAAGGCCGAAGCCGAGAAAGCACAACAGGAGATCCAGGAGGCCAAAAAGATAGCAGCGGGTAAGAAGTTCTTTATGCAAAGCAAACATGTAGAGGAGGCGTTTCTTTTACTTACTCTAATTCGGAGCTCTCCAGGGGCATTCGCAGATCGCCACGCAGCAGATCGACGCAGCGGAGTTCTCTGTGCCTGGGAGGGAGCTCAACGGAGAAGCTGTTCTGGTCCCAGTATGCCGGGGCCGAACATCCGATGCCTTTGAGGACCAACTGGAGCAGTTGGTCGAACTCCACAGGGCGGCGGAACTGGCTACGAAAGGTTTCATAGTCCGGATGTGGCCTGGTGAGCTCCTGCCCACTAGCTACTTTGGCCTGATCAAGCGGATGGTGGATGCTTGTCCGCGTCTTGAAGTGATCAAGCGATCCGTTTGCATTGAGGGTGCCCGTCGGGCCTTTGCCCGCGTCAAGGTGCATTGGGGCAAGCTGGATGCGGAGAAGCTGGTCAAGGACGGGCCACCGGAGGGCAAGGCGCATCGCCATCCCGAGATGTACTATGATGGCGTTATGAAGGGCGCTCGTCTCGTGGCCGATGATTGTACCAAGGACGCCATTTTTGAATGAATTCACTTCTGTCATGTTTGTAATTTAAGGACGAAGTTACTTGCGCTATGTAGCGCTTTTGTTATTTAAAATATTACCTTTTGTGCGGCTGTTTATAAGATTCTGAACGTAGGCCAGTCGTCGGCTTCCGCCCCCACGTAACTAGTACTGGGGTGTTCGTGGAAAACCCAGACACTCTTTATCCAAATATTTGGTCCATTAAGGAGGTGTCCGCCGCAGCGAACAAGGCAATCAGACTATGCGGCTTTATAACTTTCACTTAGCCATAGAAGTCTACAATTTTAAATTTCGGCGAAGCCCCTAGAATTCGGAAGGCCGAACTGGGGCGCTATACACGCCTAGATCGGACGAAGCCAATTTATCGCCTAAAGCGGAAAATCTTTAAGGATTTTAGGACCTCTTGAACAGCGACCAGCTCTCGCCACATCATGCCGGTCAGTTTTCGGCTTTCTCTACTGAGGTGCTCATCCGAAAAAACTGGGACACAATCGCAGTAGTTCTCCCTGCGCTGCCTTAGCCGATATAACGGAACGTAAGGCACCAAAACAAGGGAGCCGGGCTATCCCAACTGTAGACCCAAGACATGATTCAAGTCGATGCATATAGTGCTATAAGTTCGGTGCCGCGACCGTTGAAAGTGTTCGGACTTTACTTGCCATATTACGGGGCGCCATGAGAAGCCCCTGGCAAACTGACCGTACCAAGGTGTACGGATGCAATATCAAATGAACATTTATAAGAGAAAAAAAATGCTCAAATAAGAATATTAAGCTGACGCTATATATGATCTCCCATTGACGAATAATACGTTTAAGCGTATGTTTACAATGGATGCATTGTGCGGAGATAAATAGGACTATTTGACATGTCCTATCCAGGGGCAGGCTGTGTACAGATAGATAAAGCAGGTATAATGATCGTAAATAGATTCCACCGGTATTTCTTACGGCACAACGCCTCTGTTGCCTCTTTGGATGTCTCTCCCATGTAAGTCCGCAATTCGTGTTGGGGAACGAGTAATTTCAAAAATTTCCTACGCACACGCAAGATCATGGTGATGCATAGCAACGAGAGGGGAGAGTGTTGTCTACGCACTCGAGACCCGGCGAAGCGATCACAACGTAGAGGAAGTAGTCGACGTTCTCCTCGCGATCCGACCGATCCCGGCGCCGCATTCGACGCCCAGTTCTTGACACACGACAGCTCGATGACGCCCTCAGACTCGATCCAGCCGAGTGTCGAGGGAGAGTTCCACAAGACGACGGCGCAGGACGATCTTGATGTTTCATCGCGCAGGCTTCGCTTAAGCTTCATGACGGTATGACCGAGGTGGAATATGGTGGAGGGGGCACCGCACACGGCTAAGGAACGATCCGTAGATCAAACTTGTGTGTCATGGGGTGCCCCCTGCCCCGTGATATAAAGGAGGGAGGGGGAGGCCGGCCGCCTAGAGGAGGGCTGCTGGAGGAGTCCTACTCCCACGGGAGTAGGACTCCCCTTCCTAGTTGGAATAGGATTGGGGGAGGGGAAGAGGAAAGGGGCGCCGCCTCCTTGTCCTATTCGGACTGGGGGAGAGGCGCGCGCCACCCCGGCCGGCCCTCCTCTTCTCCCTCGAGGCCCACCGAGGCCCATTTACCCCGGGGTTCCGTAACCTCCCAGACTCCAGAATTCTGTTTTCACCGGAACCATTCAACTCCAAACATAGGCTTCCAATATATCAATCTTTATGTCTCGACCATTCCGAGACTCCTCGTCATGTCCGTGATCACATCCGGACCAACTTCTTCGGTACATCAAAACTCATAAACTCATAATAACCGCCATCGAAACCTTAAGCGTGCGGACCCTACGGTTCGAGAACAATGTAGACATGACCTAGAACTATTCTCGGTCAATAACCAACAGCGGACCTGGATGCCCATATTGGCTCCTACATATTCTACGAAGATCTTTGTCGGTCAGACCGCATAACAACATACGTTGTTCCTTTGTCATCGGTATGTTACTTGCCGAGATTCGATCGTCGGTATCCAATACCTAGTTCAATCTCGTTACGGCAAGTCTCTTTACTCGTCCGTAATACATCATCTCACAACTAACTCATTAGTTGTAGTGCTTGCAAGGCTTCAATGATGTGCATTACCGAGAGGGCCCAGAGATACCTCTCCGACAATCGGAGTGACAAAACCTAATCTCAAATACGCCAACCCAACATCGCCTTTGGAGACACTGTAGTACTCCTTTATAATCACCCGATTACGTTGTGACGCTTGGTAGCACCCAAAGTGTTCCTCCGTAAACGGAGTTGCATAATCTCATAGTTACAGGAACATGTATAAGTTATGGATGAAAGCAGAGCAACATACTAAACGATCGTGTGCTAAGCTAATGGAATGGGTCATGTCAATCGATCATTCTACTAATGATGTGACCTTGTTAATCAAATAACAACTCTTTGTTCATGGTCGAAACATAACCATCTTTGATTAACAAGCTAGTCTAGTAGAGGCATACTAGTGACATCTTGTTTGTCTATGCATTCACACATGTATCATGTTTCCGGTTAATACAATTCTAGCATGAATGATAAACTTTTATCATGAATTAAGGAAATAAATAATAACTTTATTATTGCCTCTAGGGCATATTTCCTTCAGTCTCCCACTTGCACTAGAGTCAATAATCTAGATCACATAGTAATGATTCTAACACCCATGGAGTCTTGGTGCTGATCATGTTTTGCTCGTGGAAGAGGCTTAGTCAACGGGTCTGCAACATTCAGATCCGTATGTATCTTGCAAATCTCTATGTCTCCCACCGACTAAGTCCCGGATGGAATTGAAGCGCCTCTTGATGTGCTTGGTCCTCTTGTGAAATCTGGATTCCTTCGCTAAGGCAATTGCTCCAAGATTGTCACGTAAGATTTTCATTGACCCGATGCACTAGGTATGACACCTAGATCGGATATGAACTCCTTCATCCGCACTCCTTCATTAGCTGCTTCCGAAGCTGCTATGTATTCCGCTTCACATGTAGATCCCGCTATGACGCTTTGTTTAGAATCGCACTAACCGACAGCTCCTCCGCTTAGTGTAAATACGTATCCGTCTGCGATTTAGAATCGCCCGATCGTTGTCAAAGCTTGCGCCAACGTAACTGCCATTCACGATGAGCTCTTTGTCACCTCCATATACGAGAAACATATCCTTAGTCCTTTTCGTATTTCAGATGTTCTTGACCGCTGTCCGATGATCCACTCGATTACTTTGGTACCTCCCGCTAGGCTTATAGCAAGGCACACATCAGTCCGGTACACAAGATTGCATACATGATAGAGCCTATGGTCAAGCATAGGAACATCTTTCATTTCTCTCTATCTTCGCAGTGGTCGGGCATTGAGTCTTACTCAACTTCACACCTTGTAAACAGTGCAAGAACCCTTTCTTTGCTTGATCCATTTTGAACTTCTTCAAAATTTTGTCAAGGTATGTGCTTTGTGAAAGTCCAATTAAGCGCCTTGATCTATCTCTATAGATCTTAATGCCCAATATGTAAGCAGCTTCACCGAGGTCTTTCATTGAAAAACTCTTATTCAAGTATCCCTTTATGCTATCCGAAATTCTATATCATTTTCGATCAGCAATATGTCATCTACATATAATATCGTAAATGCTACTGAGCTCCCACTCACTTTCTTGTAAATACAAAGCTTCTCCAAAAGTCCAGACAAACCCAAATGCTTTGATCACACTATCAAAGCGCTTATTCCAACTCCGAGATGCTTGCACCAGTCCATAAATGGATCATTGGAGCTTGCACACTTTGTTAGCTCCTTTGGATCGATAAAACCTTCTCGTTGCATCATATACAACTCTTCTTCCGTAAATCCATTCAGAATGCGTCTTTACATCCATTTGCCAAATTTCATAATCATAAAATGCGCAATTGCTAACATGATTCGGACGGACTTAAGCATCGCCACGGGTGAGAAGGTCTCATCGTAGTCAATCCCTTGAACTTGTCGAAACCCTTTGCGACAAGTCGAGCTTTGTAGACGAGAATATTACCGCCGTCGGTCTTCTTCTTGAAGATCCACTTGTTTTCTATTGCTTGCCTACCCTCGGGCAAGTCAACCAAAGTCCATACTTTGTTTTCATACATGGATCCCATCTCGATTTCATGGCCTCAAGCCATTTTGCGGAATCTGGGCTCACCATCGCTTCTTCATAGTTCGAGGTTCATCATGATCTAGTAGCATGATTTCCGTAACAGGATTACCGCACCACTCGTGCGGATCTTACTCTGGTTGATCTACGAGGTTCTCAGAGTAACTTGATCTCAAGTTTCATGATCAACATCATCAACTTCCTCACTACTTGGTGTAGATGTCTCAGAAACCGGTTTCTGTGACGGACTACTTTCAAGTAAGGGAGAAGGTACAATTACCTCATCAAGTTCTACTTTCCTCCCACTCACTTCTTTCGAAAGAAACTCCTTCTCTAGAAAGGATCCATTCTTAGCAACGAATGTCTTGCCTTCGGATCTGTGATAGAAGGTGTACCCAACTGTTTCCTTTGGGTATCCTATGAAGACACATTTCTCCGATTTGGGTTCGAGCTTATCAGTTGAAGTTTTTCACATAAGCATCGATCCCCAAACTTTAAGAAACGACAACTTTGGTTTCTTGCTAAACCATAGTTCATAAGGTGTCGCCTCAACGGATTTTGACGGTGTTCTATTCAGGTGAATGCGGCCGCCTCTAGAGCATAACCCCAAAACGATAGCGGTAAATCTGAAGAGACATCATAGATCGCACCATATCTAGTAAAGTACGACATTGACGCTCGGACACACCATTTCATTTGTGGTGTTCGGGTGGCGTGAGTTGCGAAACTATTCGCATTGTTTCAAATGTAAACCAAACTCGTAACTCAAATATTCACCTCCACGATCGATCGTAGAAATTTAATTTTCTTGTTACGATGATTTTCAACTTCACTCAAATTCTTTGAACTTTTCAAATGTTTCAGACTTATGTTTCATTAAGTAGATATACCCATATCCGCTTAAGTCATCTGTGAAGGTGAGAAAATAACGATATCCGCCACGAGCCTCAACATTCATCGGACCACATACATCTCAGATGTATGATTTCCAACAAATCTGTTGCTCTCTCCATAGTACCGAGAACGGGTTCTAGTCATCTTGCCCATGAGGCACGGTTCATAAGTGCCAAGTGATTCATAATCAAGTGACTCCAAAAGTCCATCAAGATGGAGTTTCTTCATGCGCTTTACACCGATATGACCTAAACGGCAAGTGCCACAAATAAGTTGCACTTTCATTATCAACTCTGCATCTTTTGGTTTCAACATTATGAATATGTGTATCACTACTATCGAGATTCATCAAAATAGACCACTCCTCAAGGGTGCATGACCATAAAAGATATTACTCATATAAATAGAACAACCATTATTCTCTCGATTTAAATGAATAACCGTCTCGCATCAAACAAGATCCAGATATAATGTTCATGCTCAACGCAGCACCAAATAACAATTATTTAGGTCTAAAACTAATCCGAAGGTAGATGTAGAGGTAGCGTGCCGACCGCGATCACATCGACTTTGGAACCATTTCCCACGCAAGATCGTCACCTCGTCCTTTGCCGAGTTAAGCAATCCGTAGTCCCCTGCTTCGAGTTGCAAATATTAGCAATGTAACCAAGATCAAATACCCAGTGCTCTGCGAGCTCTAGTAAGGTACACATCAATAACATGTATATCACATATACCTTTGTTCACCTTGCCATCCTTCTTATCCGCCAAATACTTGGGGCAGTTCCGCTTCCAAAGGACTACCGCTTGCAAGAAAAGCACTCAGATTCAGGTTTAGGGCCGACTTGGGTTTCTTCTCCGAGCAGCAACTTGCTTGCTGTTCTTCTTGAAGTTCCTTCTTCTTCCCTTTGCCTTTCTTCTTGAAACTAGTGGTCTTGTTGACCATCAACACTTGATGCTCCTTCTGATTTCTACCTCCGCAGCCTTTAGCATTGCGAAGAGCTCTGTATAGTCTTTACTAACCCTTGCATATTATAGTTCATCACGAAGCCTTTGTAGCTTGGTGGCGTGATTGAGAATTTCATCAATGACACAATCATCCGGAAGATTAACTTCCAATTGCGTCAAGTGATTGTAGTACCCGGACATTACGAGTATGTGTTCACTAATGTAACTATTCTCCTCCATCTTGCAGCTATAGAACTTATTGGAGACTTCATATCTCTCAATCCGGGCATTCTGTTGGAATATCAACTTCAACTCTGGAACATCTCATATGCTCCATGACGCTCAAAACGTCGTTGAAGTCCCGGTTCTAAGCCGTAAAGCATGGCACAATCGAACTATAGAGTAGTCATCGACTTTGCTCGCCAGACGCTCACAACATCGGTGTTGCTCCAAAGAAGAGTCTGCACCTAGCGGTGCATCCAGACGTAACTCTTACAGGCAGCAATGAGGATAATCCTCGTGTTACGGACCCGATCCGTAATTGCTACCATCATCTTTCAACTTTGCTTTCTCAAGGAACGCATTAAAATTCAACGGAACAACAAAGACGAGCCATCTATCTACAATCAAACATAAACAAGCAAGATACTATCAGTACTAAGTTCATGATAAATTTAAGTTCAATTAATCATATTACTTAAGAACTCCCACTTAGAAAAACATCCTCTAGTCATCTAAGTGATCACGTGATCCAAATCAACTAAACCATAACCGATCATCACGTGAAATGGAGTAGCTTTCAATGGTGAACATCTTATGTTGATCATATCTACTATATGATTCACGCCGACCTTTCGGTCTCCGTGTTCCGAGGCCATATCTCGCATATGCTAGGCTCGTCAAGTATAACCCGAGTATTCTCGTGTGCAAAACTGGCTTGCACCGTTGTAGATGGACGAGAGCTTATCACACCCGATCATCACGTGGTGTCCGGGCACGACGAACTTTGGCAACGGTGCATACCGGGAGAACACTTCTTGATAATTTAGTGAGAGATCATCTTATAGTGCTACCGCCAATCAAAGCAAGATAAGATGCATAAAAGGATAAACATCACATGCAAATCAATATAAGTGATATGATATGGTCATCATCATCTTGTGCTTCACGATCTCCATCTTGCGGCACCACCATGATCACCATCGCCACCGGCGCGACACCTTGATCTCCATCGTAGCATCGTTGTCGCCTCGCCAAATTTATGCTTCTACGACTATCGCTACCGCTTAGTGATAAAGTAAAGCATTACTGAAGCGATTGCATTGCATACAATAAAGCGACAACCATATGGCTCCAGCCGATTGCCGATAACCGGTTACAAAACATGATCATCTCATACAATAAAATATAGCATCACGTCTTGACCATATCACATCACAACATGCCCTGCAAAAACAAGTTAGACGTCCTCTACTTTGTTGTTGCAAATTTTACGTGGCTGCTACGGGCTTAAGCAAGAACCAGTCTCACCCACGCATCAAAACCACAACGATACTTCGTCAAATAGACTCCTTTTAACCTTCTCAAGGACCGGGCGTAGCCACACTCAGTTCAACTAAAGTGAGAGAGACAGACACCCACCACCACCTTTAAGCAACGAGTGCTCGCAGCGGTGAAACCAGTCTCGCGAAGCGCACGCGTAATGTCGGTCAGGCCGCTTCATCTCACAATACCGCTGAACCAAAGTATGACATCTTTGGTAGGTAGTATGACTTGTATCGCCCACAACTCACTTGTGTTCTACTCGTGCAAAACATCAAACCATAAAACCTAGGCTCGATACCTTTGTTGGGGAACGTAGTAATTTCAAAAATTTCCTACGCACACGCAAGATCATGGTGATGCATAGCAACGAGAGGGAGAGTGTTGTCGTACGCACTCGAGACCCAAAGCGAAGCGATCACAACGTAGAGGAAGTAGTCAGACGTTCTCCTCGCGATCCGACCGATCCCGCGCGTTACTCGACGCCCGAGTTCTTGACACACGACAGCTCGATGACGCCCCTCGTACTCGATCCAGCCGAGTGTCGAGGGAGAGTTCGTCAAGAGACGGCGTGGCAGGACGATCTTGATGTTTCACCGGCGCAGGCTTCGCTAAGCTTCGCGACGGTATGACCGAGGTGGAATATGGTGGAGGGGCACCGACACGGCTAAGGAACGATCCGTAGATCAAACTTGTGTGTCATGGGGTGCCCCCTGCCCCGTGATATAAAGGAGGGAGGGGAGGCCGGCCGGCCTAGAGGAGGGCGGGAGGAGTCCTACTCCCACCGGAGTAGGACTCCCCCTTCCTAGTTGGAATAGGATTGGGGAGGGGGAAGAGGAAAGGCGCGCCGCCTCCTTGTCCTATTCGGACTGGGGGAGAGGGCTGCCACCACCCCGGCCGGCCCTCCTCTTCTCCCTCGAGGCCCACCGAGGCCCATTTACCCCGGGGTTCCAGTAACCTCCGGTACTCCAGTAAATTCTGTTTTCACCGGAACCATTCGAACTCCAAACATAGGCTTCCAATATATCAATCTTTATGTCTCGACCATTCCGAGACTCCTCGTCATGTCCGTGATCACATCCGGACTCGAACTTCTTCGGTACATCAAAACTCATAAACTCATAATAACTGTCATCGAAACCTTAAGCGTGCGGACCCTACGGTTCGAGAACAATGTAGACATGACCTAGAACTATTCTCGGTCAATAACCAACAGCGGGACCTGGATGCCCATATTGGCTCCTACATATTCTACGAAGATCTTTGTCGGTCAGACCGCATAACAACATACGTTGTTCCCTTTGTCATCGGTATGTTACTTGCCCGAGATTCGATCGTCGGTATCCAATACCTAGTTCAATCTCGTTACCGGCAAGTCTCTTTACTCGTTCCGTAATACATCATCTCACAACTAACTCATTAGTTGTAGTGCTTGCAAGGCTTCAGTGATGTGCATTACCGAGAGGGCCAGAGATACCTCTCCGACAATCGGAGTGACAAAACCTAATCTCAAATACGCCAACCCAACATCGCCTTTGGAGACACTGTAGTACTCCTTTATAATCACCCGATTCGTTGTGACGTTTGGTAGCACCAAAGTGTTCCTCCGTAAACGGAGTTGCATAATCTCATAGTTACAGGAACATGTATAAGTTATGGATGAAAGCAGTAGCAACATACTAAACGATCGTGTGCTAAGCTAATGGAATGGGTCATGTCAATCAGATCATTCTACTAATGATGTGACCTTGTTAATCAAATAACAACTCTTTGTTCATGGTCAGGAAACATAACCATCTTTGATTAACAAGCTAGTCTAGTAGAGGCATACTAGTGACATCTTGTTTGTCTATGCATTCACACATGTATCATGTTTCCGGTTAATACAATTCTAGCATGAATGATAAACTTTTATCATGAATTAAGGAAATAAATAATAACTTTATTATTGCCTCTAGGGCATATTTCCTTCATTCGGCTCTTCTGAGGATGTTGCACTAAAGCGATGTCTTGAAAGGTAAGATGGAAAGATTATGAAGGTATTTGGTGGTTACCCGCACTATTGACTGAGTCGTTGATGCGCCTCCACCCATGCCCATGGTATCTTGAGTGTGTAATTGTGTATGCGTGGCACGAATGCTGCTTTGATGGGGCTTGAGCGGAGGCCGGACTGCTAATCACGCTCTTGGCATTCCTGATGATCCCGTTGCAGGGTGCTCCGGACTCGCTTGACGGTGCTTTAGGTTGTCGTTGCCGGATTGGAGGTTTGCCGGAGGAGGCCGCATTGTACTTCCGCTGCAAGGGCTGCAGTATGGTCTTCTGTACGGAGAGAGCGGTCCATGTTTCCGTTTACTGTTATGACCCCACGCGGACCTGGCATCTTGAGCTTGAGGTATGCATAATGTGGTACCGCATTGAATCTAGCGAATGCGGTTTGTCCGAGCAGTGCGTAACCACTATGGAAAGGGACGATATCAAACATTAATTCTTCACTTCGGAAGTTGTCCGGGGACCCGAAGACCACTTCCAATGTTATAGAGCCCGTACAGCGGGCCTCTACTCTAGGAATGACGCCTTTAAAGGTGGTTTTGGTTGGCTTGATCCTTGAAGGATCAATGCCCGTTTTGTGCACTATGTCCTGATAAAGCAGGTTTAGGCTACTGCCGCCGTCCATAAGGACTCGTGTGAGGTGGAATCCATCAATGATCGGGTCCAAGACCAATGCGGCTGAGCCGCCGTGACGGATGGTAGTAGGATGATCCCTACGATCAAAGGTGATCGGACAAGCTGACCATGGGTTCAATTTGGGGGCGACTGGCTCCATCGCATAGACGTCCCGTAGTGATCGCTTCCGTTCCCGCTTGGGGATATGAGTGGCGTAGATCATATTGACCGTTTTCACCTGGGGGGGGGGGGGAATTTTTTTTTGACCCCCTGTGTTCGGACGCCGGGGTTCTTCGTCATCGTCGCTGTGCAGCCCCTTGTCCTTGTTTTCGGCGTTTATTTTGCCGGCCTATTTGAACACCCAACAGTCTCTATTGGTGTGGTTGGCTGGCTTGTCTGGGGTGCCATGAATTTGGCACGAGCGCTCGAGTATGCAGTCCAGACTGGACGGTCCCTGATTATTTCTTTTGAACGCCTTTTTCCACTGACCGAACTTAGATCCGCTGAATCTGGCGTTGACTGCTGTGTCTTCAGTGCTGCCACCGTTGTTCCGTCTCTTATGTCTGTTGCGCCGTGGCTTGCCGTTAGTATTCCGGCCGTCCGAAGTGCCGGAATGTGGCGTGGTGCCGCTGCGTGCCAACCAGCTGTCCTCACCCACGCAAAAGCGGGTCATTAGCGTTGTGAGAGCTGCCATGGACTTGGATTTTTCCTGGCCGAGGTGTTGAGCAAGCCACTCGTCATGGATATTATGCTTAAAAGCCGTGAGGGCTTCGGTGTCCGGACAGTCGACTATTTGGTTCTTTTTAGTTAGGAACCGAGTCCAGAATTTCCTGGCTGACTCTCCAGGCTGTTGAGTAATGTGCCTCTGGTCATCAGCATCCGGTGGTCGCACATATGTGCCCTGGAAGTTGTCGAGGAATGTGTCTTCCAGGTTTTCTCAACTGCCAATGGAATTTGCCGGCAGGCTGTTTAACCAGTGCCGGGCTGGTCCTTTGAGTTTAAGGGGAAGATATTTGATGGCATGTAGATCATCTCCGCGGGCCATGTGAATGTGGAGAAGGAAATCTTCAATCCATACTGCGGGGTCTGTTGTGCCATCGTACGATTCGATGTTTACGGGTTTGAACCCTTCTGGGAATTCACGATCCATCACTTCGTCAGTGAAGCAGAGGGGGTGTGCGGCACCTCTGTGCCGGGCTATGTGGCTACGCAGCTTGAATTGGTCTGGGTTGCTGTGTTCGGCCCGGCCGGACTTGTTTATGATGTATCCGGCGCGACGATCATTGTCGCGCACTGGGGCGCGCCCCCGCAATCCATAGATCGATCTTGGCCGTCCTGCTTTTTTTTTCCAGAATATCTTGCAGGTCTTGCCTGCTGCCCTGGGCCGTAGTGTATCGGTGTGGGGGTGCGGGCTGGTATTCGGGCTGATATCCCGTTTTATCCCGGCCACGGGGTAGCCGGTCAGCCGTTTGGCGTTCGAGTCCATATTCCTCTGCTGCCAGGACTTCGGTCCATCTATCTGTGAGCAGGTCTTGATTAGCTTGGAGTTGCTGCCGCTTCTTCTTCAGGCTCCTTGCAGTGGCTATAAGCCTACGCTTGAAGCGCTCCTGCTCCACGGGGTCCTCAGGCACGCCGAATTCGTCATCGCCGAGGCTAATTTCATCTTCGGAGGGGGGCATGTAGTTGTCCTCCTCCGAGTATCCGTCCGTCGCCTGTTCTTCTGGGCTGACCTGCTCATCTTTCTGTTTGGCCTGCTCGAAGGCGGGCTGGTCAGGGTCATATTCTTCTTCGGCGCCATCCGGATTACTTTCGTCTCCGGGGCCGGTATTGCTGTGGCGGGGCTTGGAGCGGCGCCGCCGACGCCCATGCTTTGCTTTTCTTCCCGAGGGGTTATCCTCCGGTTCCTCGGCTTCATTAGTTTCCTTCGGAGTGTCCACCATATATATATATCGTATAAAGAGGTGTCCGTCCACCGCCCTGTGAGCGGTGGCTCCTGTAATTCTCCTGCATCGTCGTCCATACCGTCGATGTCTTCGGAGTCGAAGTCAAGCACGTCGGTTAAATCATCGATCGTGGCAATGAAGTGGGTGGTGGGTGGGCAGCGAATTCCTTTGTCGCTTGCCTACCACTCGAGCTGGACATAGTTCAGCCGGGAGCCTCCTGACAGAGAGAGAGACTTTAATGAGTTCAGCATATCGCCCAAGCGCGAGTGTTGAAAGATGTCCGCAGCGGTGAACTCCATTACGGGAGCCCAACCAGGCTCGGCGAGCTCGGGAATGCGCGGACTGGATCCTACAACCGGATATGAATCCGGGGGTCCGGAGTCACGGGCTTCCTCAGGAGCGAGGCCTGTGTTCGGCTCCACCGTCGATGAAGGTACGGCCTGCGGGGCGGGGTCCATCCCTCCGTCCCTAGGCAACGTAGCCTGCTCCGAATTTGAGTCCGGGGCTACTGCAGGGGTGATATTCCGAGCGTTGTCCGACAGCAGGTCCAGGCCGTGCTCGTCGTGACTGTCCGGTGCTCCTGGCGCGGACCCGAACCCGTCGGAGATCAAGTCTCCGCGGATATCCGCCGTGTAGTTCAGGTTTCTAAACCTGATTTGATGGCCAGGGGCGTAGCTGTCGATCTGCTCCAGATGGCCTAGTGAATTGGCCCGCATCGCGAAGCCGCCAAACACGAAAATCTGTCCGGGAAGGAAAGTCTCACCCTGGACCGTGTCGCTGACACTGATTGAAGGAGCCATCGAGCCTTGCGGTGACGTCACAGAGGAACTCTCAATGAAAGCACCAATGTCGGTGTCAAAACCTGCAGATCTCGGGTAGGGGGTCCTGATCTGTGCGTCAAGGCTGATGGTAACAGGAAGCAAGGGACACAAATGTTTACCCAGGTTCGGGCCCTCTCGATGAAGGTAAAACCCTACTTCCTGCTTGATCAATATTGAAGATATGGGTAGTACAAGAGTAGATCGACCACGATATCGTAGAGGCTAAACCCTAGAAGCTAGCCTATGATGGTAAGATTGTAACTGTGATCGACCTTCTAAGGACCAACCTCTCCGGTTTATATAGACACCGGAGAGGGCTAGTGTTTACATGGAGTTGGTTACAAGGAAGGAAACACAATATCCGGATCGCCAAGCTTGTCTTCCACGCAAAGGAGAGTCCCATCCGGACACGGGCCGAAGTCTTGAGTCTTGTATCTTCACGCTTCAATAATCTGGACGTTGTACACAGTCCGGCTGTCCGGATACCCCCTAATCCAGGACTCCCTCAACGCTCCCCCAAAACCTTATCGCCATTTTCCCAGTGTAGGATCGCAATCAGCGGGGTTCCGGAGGCCTTCTCTGGCCGTGTACGCGGTCGACTTGATTGATCACTGGAAGTAACAACAGTGACTAGAGCAGTGGAGTGACGGCTAGGGTTGTGTGAAAGGAGGAACTAAATGTATCACCTAGGGTTGCCAAAAACTCCAATATATAGTCCGGCGGATTGGGAGTTGTACACATGGTCCAACGTCTCAGACAGTGGCACATCCATTAACGACTCGTAATTAATCTCAAATTGATTAATTATTCCTGACTGACAAAATAAAGCGCAAGTATGACATAGATTTGAGCTCAACTCGACTCGTTCTTGAAACACGACGTGTGCGTGGGCGAGGCAAGGCATGACGAACAGCGGAGGAGGAGCGTGCATGTGCCACTCCCCTTCTCAAGCTCCAATAACATATGAAGAGAATCTGTTATAAACAGGTCTCAACTCTCCTCCACTAGCAGTATGGTACTAAACTTCCTACCATGTCATGACATCCCACATGGGCCTTAGGGAGGAATTATGGTTTATGTATGACCCAAGGCTCATCTATAATTCAACAATCCCCCACCATATCTCGAAGACATTATATTATCCTATGTTCCAAAATGCTGTTTTGATATACCAGTACTTTTTAGTGGTGACCGGTTAAGGTTTAACATCCACCTAAAGCATAGGTTTGTACTTCTTCACAATTGAACAATGCACTATGCCTTAAATTATCAGTTTGGCATTTAAAAGTTGCACCAATTGTCTTACCGGTACTAGGCTGCCGAAGGCTAACCCCGCGGGTGGAGTATATTATTCACACTCCTGACCTATTTATCAGCTTCCTATAGATTACCCTATCAAATAGACTGTGACCAACAGTCGGGCTCATATAGGTGTGTTCTTCCAAAGATTGCTCTATAGGATGGCCTCTTGCTTCTACAAGCCTTAGACCACATTACTCTAATAAAGGATGTCGGAGTAGTTGTCTCATGGGGCTCGTCAAAGGAGAAGAGGGCCTTCGACCATCCATTTCATGGTAGCTTGCCGCGAGGGCCCCTCGGGGGCTCTTTGTGTCGTCCGATCTATCCAGCTGATACGCACCTGGGTGCTCTGGTTGGGCGGTCCCTGACAGGAGGACCATGGGGCTCGTGCTGAGCCAAAGTCATGGGGCGGCGTCGGGAGCACCCGTGATGGCACTACGCGCGCCAACACGCTCGCGTTAGGCTAGCCGGACCCCACCTCTTGGTGGCCTTTGGCCCCGAGCGGGTTAGACCGGTCGTGCTAGTTGGCAAATCGCGCGCCCGTGATGCCCGTGTTGTGTGTTGCCTCACCTGCAATGGCCGAGCCGAACCTGCCTGTCGACGGCCTTTGGCCTCGCACGTGACGATTGAGCCGGACCGGTCTGTCGGCTGCCTTTGGCCCCTGGCTGGTTGGTCTGGCCATGCCAACCAAGCCCGTGCTTGCGCTTGGATGGTGCGTGTCATATGCTCCAAGAGAGATGTAGGATCGAAAGTATGTCTAGAGGGGGGAGGGGGGTTGATTAGACTACTTGACCAAATAAAAACTTGTCATTTTCCCTATTTTAGTTGTGTGCAAGTTTTATCACTTCTACCAATTCAAGTAACACCCTACACATGCGAAGTCTAAGAGTTGTGCAGCAGAAAGTAAAGACTTCGCATATGAACGTAAGGGAGGGATCGGAGAAATCAAACGCAATGAAGACACGGTGATTTTTGGCATGGTTCTAATAGGTGGTGCTATGGTAAATCCACGTTCATGGAGACTTCAACCCACTGAGGGGAATAGCTACGCGAATCCACAGAGGGCTCCACCCACGAAGGGTACATGAACAAGCAACCTTGTCTATTCCACCATGGCTTACGTCCACAAAGGACTAGCCTCACCCGGAGTAGATCTGCACGAAGTAGGTGATCTCCTTGCCCTTACAAACTCCTTGGTTCAACTCCACATGATCTTGGAGGATCCCAAGTGACAGCTAACCGATCTAGGAGACACCACTCTCTAGAAGGTAATAAATATTATTGTCTATGATGAAATCCTTACTCTTGTGCTTCAAAAGATAGCCCCCTCAACACTCAATCACTCTCTCACAAATTTTTCTTGCGTAGGAGAAGGATTGGAGTGTGATACGTCTCCAACGTATCTATAATTTATGAAGTATTCATGCCATGTTTACAACAATTTTATATGGTTTTGGTATGATTTGAATGGAACTAACCCAAACTGATGTTGTTTTCAGCAGAACTATTGTGGTCTTATTTTTTGTGCAGAAATAAAAGTTCTCGGAATGGGATGAAAATTTATGGTGATTTTTTGTGGACCGAAAGAGACCCCTGAAGCTTCGTGGGAGGACCAGAAGCCTCACGAGGAAGCAGCAAGCTCACATGACGCGCCCTCCCCCTGGGGGAGGGCCTACCAAGATTGTCGCTCCCTTGTGGGCCCCCTTGATGTGAGACTGACGCCAAAAATTCCTATAAATACCAAAAACCCCAGAAAGAAACCTTGAAATTCCGCTCCGCCGCTGCAAGCCTGTGTACTAAAGCGATCTCATATGGAGGCCTTCTCTGGCACCTGCCGGAGGGGGAAATCATCACCGAAGGCCATCTTCATCATCTCGCCGGCCACCATGACGAGGAGGGAGTAGTTCACCCTCGGGGCTGAGGGTATGTACAAGTAGATATGTGTTTGATCTCTCTCTCTCTCATGTTCTTGATTTGGTATGTTCCTGATGTACCGTGAGCTTTTTTAATATAGTTGGATCTTGTTTCTCCCTCTTTATCTTATAGTGATGAATTGAGTTTTACCTTTGAGGTTTCACTATTATCGAATTGAATACTTTTATTGATTTGACATCACTTGATGTATGTCTTGCATATGAATACCGGTGGTGACAATGGGGTATTATATTGATTCACTTGATGTATGTTTTGGCACTCAACTCACGGATTCCCAGGTGACATTGGGGTAATCTATGCATAGGGGTTGATGCACGTTTTCATCCTACTTTCTCCGGTAGAAATCTTGGGACACTATTTGAAGGTATTTCTGTTTGATTGAATATTATGAATCTGAAGTAGTTTGATGCATATTGAATAATCAACTAACAGATACTTGTGGTGACATTGGAGTATCTAGGTGACATTGGACTTGGTTGATGTGTATCATATGGTGTTATTTTAGTACAAACTCTAGGGTTGCTTGTGACACTTATATGAATAGCTCAATAGCTAGATCGGTAATGATAATTTTGAGGTGGTTTTGTACTCTACAAACAATTTCATCTTACGTTCTTGATACGTCTCCAACGTATCTATAATTTTTGATTATTCCATGCTATTATATTATCTGTTTTGGATGTTTTATATGCATTAATATGCTATTTTAGATTACTTTTGGGACTAACCTATTAACCTAGAGCCCAGTGCCAGTTTCTGTTTTCCCCCTTGTTTTTGACTTTTACAGAAAAGGAATATCAAACGGAGTCCAAACATAATAAAACTTTACGGTGATTTTTCTTGGACCAGAAGAAACCCAGGAGACTTGGAGAGGAGGCCAGAAGACCTACCAGGCGACCACAAGCCCTAGGGGCGCGCCCCAGGGGGGGCTGGCTTGTGGGCCCCTCGTAGACCCTCGAGCCCTAATTCTTGCTCCATAAATACCCAAATATGCCCCCTATACCATGGGACACACCAAAAATACTTTTCCGCCACCGCAAGCTTCTGTTCCCATGAGATCCCATCTTGGGGCCTTTTCCAGCACTCCGCCGAAGGGGGTTTCAATCATGGAGGGCCTCTACATCAACCTTGCTGCCCTTCCGATGATGCGTGAATAGTTTACCATGGACCTAAGAGTTCATAGCTAGTAGCTAGATGGCTTCTTCTTTCTCTTTCATCTTCAATACAATGTTCTCCTCGATGTTCTTGGAGATCTATTTGATGTAATCTTCTTTTGCGATGCGTTTGTTGAGATCCGATGAATTGTGGATTTATGATCAGATTATTTATGAATATTATTTGAGTCTTGTCTGGACTCTTTTATGCATGATTGAGATAGCTTAGTAATTCTCTTCAATCTATCGATTTGGTTTGGCCAACTAGATTGGTTTTTATTGCAATGGGAGAAGTGCTTTGTGATGGGTTCAATCTTGCGGTGTCCTCTCCTAGTGATAGAAGGGGCAGCTAGGTACGTATTGTATTGTTGCCATTAAGGATAAAAAGATGGGGTTTGTATCATATTGCTTGAGTTTATCCCTCTACATCATGTCATCTTGCTTAAGGCGTTACTCCATTCTTATGAACTTAATACTCTATATGTAGGTAGGATTCGGTCGATGTGTGGAGTAATAGTAGTAGATGCAAAATTGTTTCGGTCTACTTGTCACGGACGTGATGCCTATATTCATGATCATTGCCTTAGATATTGTCATAACTTTGCGCTTTTCTATCAATTGCTCAACAGTAATTTGTTTACCCACCGTATGCTTTCTTCAAGAGAGAAGCCACTAGAGAAACCTATGGCCCCGGGTCTATTTTCCACCATATTATTTTCAGATCTATAAAACTAAAAATCCAAAAATACCTTGCTGCAATTTATTTATATTTACTTTATTTTGTTATTTACTTATATTTTATATCTATCTCTATTAGATTTCACTCTTGCAAGTGACCATGAAGGGATTGCCAACCCCTTTTTCGCGTTGTGTGCAAGTGTTTGTTAGTTTGTGCACGTGCATATATTGGGGACTTGCTTGTGCCTCCTACTAGATTGATACCTTGGTTCTTAACTTAGGGAAATACTTGTCTCTACTTTGCTGCATCACCCTTTCCTCTTCAAGGGAAAAATCTACGCAAGCTCAAGAAGTAGCAGTTCTCCACTAGATAAGAACTTTGAAGTGACTCTTTGTCGCATGTTGAGGGATTGTTATATGATTCAATTACGTTAGCACTATTGAGAGATTGCACTAGTGAAAGTATGGACCCTAGGCCTTGTTTCTAAGCATTGCAATACCGTTTGTGCTCCATTTTATCACTTGCTACCTTGCTGTTTTTATATTTTCATATTACAAAAACCTATATCTATTATCCATACTACACTTGTATGGCCATCTCTTTGCCGAACTAGTGCACCTATACAATTTTCCATTGTATTGGGTGTGTTGGGGACACAAGAGATTTCTTGTATTTGATTGAAGGGTTGTTTGAGAGAGACCATCTTCATCCTACGCCTCCCACAGATTGATAAACCTTAGGTCATCCACTTGAGGGAAAATTCCTATTGTCCTACAAAACTCTGCGCTTGGAGGTCCAACACAAGTCTACAAGAATAGGTTGCGTAGTAGACATCAGAGTGGAAATCAACTTGGGGAGGATAGAAATCAAGGTTCAAATGGTTGGATTGTAATGCCTTGATCTCAACACATGAGTAGGTGGTTCTCTCTCAGAAAATGAATGGTGAAGTGTAATTTCATTCCGATGGCTCTCTTAGAGAGTAAGTAGGGGTGGAGGGGTATATATAGCCTTCACCAAAGATCAAACTGTTACAACCTTTTGGCACATCTCAGTGAGGCTAAACTATGTAAAGATTCGAACATTAGGAATCTCAGTGAGACCGAATGGATCCACTCGGGCAGACCGATTCGCGATGACCTAAGCAAGACCTCATTTCGGTAGTTCCGATCAAACCAACTCGGTAATTCTAAAAGTGAATCGAAGGGTTACAGAAACTTGGTCACTGCACTTTGGTGGGACCGAATGTCATCTTGGTTCTACCAAGTTTCTAGGGTTTGGTTGTGATGCTGTCTAGGTTCAAATCGGTGGGTTCGGGTGTAGATGTATTGGTGGGACCGAGTTTGATATTTACGGTTTGGACAGATTGGAATGTGGGAAAGTGGCTGAGGGTTTTGGAGCAATATCTTCAAGCACTTTCAGCAACTAAGTCATGATCAAAACCTCATCACCTTTTAATAGTATTAGTTTTCCTATGGACTCAATGTGATATTGGATCACTTAACCAGAAATGAAGAATCTTGGAGCTTTTGCCAATATGTTTCATTACATTTTGAGGGGTCCATGATGTCTACTATGCAACCTTCTTCTTGTAGACGTTGTTGGGCCTCCAAGTGCAGAGGTTTGTAGGACAGTAGCAAATTTCCCTCAAGTGGATGACCTAAGGTTTATCAATCCGTAGGAGGCGTAGAATGAAGATGGTCTCTCTCAAACAACCCTGCAACCAAATAACAAAGAGTCTCTTGTGTCCCCAACACACCCAATACAATGGTAAATTGTATAGGTGCACTGGTTCGGCGAAGAGATGGTGATACAAGTGCAATATGGATGGTAGATATGAGTATTTGTAATCTGAAAATATAAAAACAGCAAGGTAACAAGTGGTAAAAGTGAGCGTAAACGGTATTCAATGCTAGAAAACAAGGCCTAGGGTTCATACTTTCACTAGTGCAAGTTCTGTCAACAATAATAACATAATTGGACCATATAACAATCCCTCAACATGCAACAAAGAGTCACTCCAAAGTCACTAATAGCGGAGAACAAACGAAGAGATTATTGTAGGGTACGAAACCACCTCAAAGTTATCCTTTCTGATCAATCTATTCAAGAGTCCGTAGTAAAATAACATAAAGCTATTCTTCCCGTTCGATCTATCATAGAGTTCGTACTAGAATAACACCTTAAGACACAAATCAACCAAAACCCTAATGTCACCTAGATACTCCAATGTCACCTCAAGTATCCGTGGGTATGATTATACGATATGCATCACACAATCTCAGATTCATCTATTCAACCAACACAAAGAACTTCAAAGAGTGCCCCAAAGTTTCTACCAAAGAGTCAAGACGAAAACGTGTGCCAACCCCTATGCATAAGTTCACAAGGTCACTGAACCAGCAAGTTAATCACCAAAATGTACATCAAGTAGATCACGTGAATATCCCATTGTCACCACAGATAAGCACATGCAAGACATACATCAAGTGTTCTCAAATCCTTAAAGACTCAATCCGATAAGATAACTTCAAAGGGAAAACTCTATCCATTACAAGAGAGTAGAGGGGGAGAAACATCATAAGATCCAACTATAATAGCAAAGCTCGCGATACATCAAGATCGTGCCAAATCAAGAACACGAGAGAGAGATATCAAACACATAGCTACTGGTACATACCCTTAGCCCCGAGGGTGAACTACTCCCTCCTTGTCACGGAGAGCGTCGGGATGATGAAGATGGCCACTAGTGATGGATTCCCCCTCCGGCAGGTTGCCGAAACGGGCTCCCGAGAGGGTTTTGGTGGCTACATAGGCTTGCGGCGGCGGAACTCCCGATCTATTGTCCTCCTGGATGTTTTCAGGGTGTGTGGATATATATATAGGCAAAGGAAGTCGGCCAGGGGAGCCACGAGGGGCCCACGAGGGTGGGGGGCACGCCCACCCCCTGGGGCGCGCCTCCCTGCCTCGTGGCTTCCTCGTTTGCTGCTTGACATCCACTCCAAGTCTCCTGGATTGCGTTTGTTCCAAAAATAACTCTCCCGAAGGTTTCATTCCGTTCGGACTCTATTTGATATTCCTTTTCTGCGAAACACAGAAATAGGCAAAAAAAACACCAATTTGGGCTGGGCCTCCGATTAATAGGTTAGTCCCAAAAATAATATAAAAGTGTATAATAAAGCCCATTAAACTCCAAAACAGATAATATAATAGTATGGAACAATCAAAACTTATAGATACGTTGGAGACGTATCAAGCATCCCTGAGCTTAATTTCTGCTCGTCCTCGAGTAGGTAAATGATAAAAACGGAATTTTTGATGTGGAATGCTACCTAGCATATTTCTCAATGTAATTTTCTTTATTGTGGCATGAATGTTCAGATCCAAATGATTCAAGATAAAAGTTCATATTGACATAAAAATAGTAATACTTCAAGCATACTAACAAAGTAATCATGTCTTAACAAAATAACATAGCCAAAGAAAGCTTATCCCTACAAAATCATATAGTTAGGGCATGCTTCATTACATAAAATACTCCCATCATGCACAACCCCGGTTTCAGCCAAGCAATTGGTTCGTACTTTTTAACGCGCTTCAGCCTTTTCAACTCTCACGCAATACATGAGCGTAAGCCATGGATATAGCACTATGGGTGGAATAGAGTATGATGGTGGAGGTTGTGTGGAGAAGACAAAAAAAGGAGAAAGTCTCACATTGACGAGGCTAATCAACGGGCTATGGAGATGCCCATCAATTGATGTCAATGCGAGGAGTAGGGATTGCCATGCAACGGATGCACTAGAGCTATAAATGTATGAAAGCTCAACAAAAGAAACTAAGTGGGTGTGCATCCAACTTGCTTGCTCACGAAGACCTAGGGCATTTTGAGGAAGCCCATCATTGGAATATACAAGCCAAGTTCTATAATGAAAAATTCCCACTAGTATATGAAAGTGACAACATAGGAGACTCTCTATCATGAAGATCATGGTGCTATTTTGAAGCACAAGTGTGAAAAAAGGATAATAACATTGTCCCTTCTCTCTTTTTCTCTCATTTTTTTCTCTTTTTTTATTTTGGTGGGCTTCTTTGGCCTCTTTTTTTATTGGGCTTCTTTGGCCTCTTTTATTTTTCATAAAGTCCGGAATCTCATCTCGACTTGTGGGAGAATCGTAGTCTCCATCATCCTTTCCTCACTTGGGACAATGCTCTAATAATGAAGATCATCACACTTTTATTTATTTACAACTCAAGAATTACAACTCAATACTTAGAACACCATATGACTATATGTGAATGCCTCTGGCGGTGTACCGGGATATGCAATGAATCAAGAGCGACATGTATGAAAGAATTATAAAGGTGGCTTTGCCACAAATACGATGCCAACTACATGATCATGCAAAAGCAATATGACAATGATGGAGCGTGTCATAATAAACGGAACAGTGGAAAGTTGCATGGCAATATATCTTGGAATGGCTATAGAAATGCCATAATAGGTAGGTATGGTGGCTATTTTGAGGAAGATATAAGGAGGTTTATGTGTGATAGAGCGTATTTTATCATGGGGTTTGGATGTACCAGCGAAGTTTGCACCAACTCTCAAGGTGAGAAAGGGCAATGCACGGTACCGTAGAGGCTAGCAAGTTGTGGAAGGGTAAGAGTGCGTATAATCCATGGACTCACATTAGTCATAAAGAACTCATATACTTATTGCAAAAGTTTATTAGCCCTCGAAGCAAAGTACTACTATGCATGCTCCTAGGGGAAGGGTTGGTAGGAGTGAACCATCGCGCGATCCCGACCTCCACTCATAAGGAAGGCAATCAAAGAACACCCCATGCTTCAAATTTGTCACACAATGTTCACCATACGTGCATGCTATGGGACTTGCCAACTTTAACACAAGTATTTCTCAATTCCATAATTACCCAACTAGCATGACTCTAACATTACCACCTCTATATCTCAAAACAATTATCAAGTATCAAACTTCTCATAGTATTCAATGCACTTTATATGAAAGTTTTTATTATACCCAACTTAGATGCCCATCATATTAGGACAAATTTTATAACCAAGGCAAATTACCATGCTGTTCTAAAAGACTCTCAAAATAATATAAGTGAAGCATGAGAGATCAATAATATCTACAAAATAAAACCACCATCGTGCTCTAAAAAGGTATAAGTGAAGCACTAGAGCAAAAGACAAACTACTCCAAAAGATATAAGTGAAGATCAATGAGTAGTCAAATAATTGTGCAACTATGTGAAGACTCTCTAACATTTAAGAATTTAAGATCTTGGTATTTTATTCAAACAGCAAGAAAAACAACATAAAATAAAATGGCGCTGCAAGCAAAACACATATCATATGGTGAATAAAAATATAGCTCCAAGTAAAGTTACCGATGAACGAAGACGAAAGAGGGGATGCCTTCCGGGGCATCCCCAAGCTTAGGCTCTTGGTTGTCCTTGAATATTACCTTGGAGTGCATTGGGCATCCCCAAGCTTTGGCTCTTGCCACTCCTTATTCCATAGTCCATTGAATCTTTACCCAAAACTTGAAAACTTCACAACACAAAACTCAACAGAAAACTCGTAAGCTCCGTTAGTATAAGAAAATAAATCACCACTTAGGTACTGTTCTGAACTCATTATAAATTCATATTGGTGTAATATATACTGTATTCCAACTTCTCTATGGTTCATACCCTCCGATACTACTTATAGATTCATCAAAATAAGCAAACAACACATAGAAAACAGAATTTGTCAAAAACAGAACAGTCTGTAGTAATCTGTATCATTCGAATACTTCTGTAACTCCAAAAATTCTGAAATAAACTGGTGGACCTGAGGAATTTGTATATTAATCATACGCAAAAATAATCAACCTGAAATCACTCTCCAGTAAAAAATGGCAGCTAATCTCGTGAGCGTGAAAGTTTCTGTTTTTTACAGCAAGATCGCATAGACTTCACTCAAGTCTTCCCAAATGTCCTACTTGGCACAAACACTAATTGAAATATAAAATCACATCTAAACAGAGGCTATATTAATTGTTTATTACTAAACAGGAGCAAAAATCAAAGAACAAAAATAAAACTGGGTTGCCTCGCAACAAGCGCTGAAGTTTAACTCCCTAGCTAGGCATGATGATTTCAAATGATGCTCACATAAAAGATAAGAATTGAAACATAGCGGGAGCATCATGAAGAATATAACTAGCACATTTAAGTCTAACCCACTTCCTATTCATAGGGATTTTGTGAGCAAACAACTTATGGGAACAATAATCAACTAGCATAGGAAGGCAAAACAAGCATAACTTTAAGATTTTAAGCACATAGAGAGGAAACTTGATATTATTGCAATTACTACAAGCATGTGTTCCTCGCTCATAATAATTTTTAGTAGAATCATTAATGAATTCAACAATATAACCATCACATAAATCATTCTTTTCATGATCTACAAGCATAGAATTTTTATTACTCCCCACATAAGCAAAATTCTTCTCATTCGGAATAGTGGGAGTATCATAAGAGACTCGAATACTATAAATTGTTTCCATATTAAAAGAGTAATGTTCAGAAAAAGGGTCATCATAATCATGACAAGTTTTATGAATATAATCATCACTACTTTTTGTAGCATAAGTTTCATCACAATAATCATCATAAGTAGCAACTTTGTTCTCATCATAATCAATTGAAACCTCTTCCAAAAATAGTGGATTCATTACTAAATAGAGTCATGACCTCTCCAAATCCACTTTCATCAATATAACCATCATAAATAGGAGGCATGCTATCATTATAATAAATTTGCTCATCGAAACTTGGGAGTCTAAAAATATCATCTTCATTGAATGTAGCATCCCCAAGCTTGGGACAAACATTAATTGCAGTAAATATATTCTCAAACATTTCATTCTCATCAAACATAGCATCCCAAGCTTGGGCCTTTTCATATCATAAGCATAATCACTCTCATCATTAATAGTATGGATAGCACCATTAGTATAGCAATTATCATCATCACAGTGAGTAATAGGAGCAACATCATTTGAGAGGGATACCTTTCTACCTTTGCTTCTCCGTATTTCCTTTTTCTTCTTCACATCATGTGTTTAACCCTCTTTTTTGAGTTCCTTATTAATGAGATTGGTTTAATAGAAAGCTCCTCCTCGTTACCTGATTCATCATAAGAAATAATAGGAGGATATTGGGAAGTCTCTTCCCTTTCATTAGTATTCTCTTCATCTTCTATTTGTTTTCTTTTCTTGATGTAATTGGCAATATAAGGATTTTCAATGCAATTGACCGCACAATACATAAAAATTTCTTCTAGATCAAAATCAAGAACTTTATCAAGGACAAATTCTGGCATATCCATAGTTATACGTCTCATTTCTTCATAACCCAAAAGAAAACTAAGTTCATTATGATGTGCAAGGGAAATCAAGTCATCACAATTTTTGGACATGATACGATCATGAAACAATTTGCATTGGGGATTTAAATGATCACGTTCATTGCAAAGTTCACAAGGATGGCAAAGAAATTTTAAATTTTCAGCACAAGCATCTAGCCTTTCTTGCAACCATTTAGTTTCTAAATACTTATGCCTCTTGCAAAAACTATCTTCCCTATTTGATGTGTACTTGCAAACTCTATGCACTCCACAAAAAGTTGACATGCTTATAAGAGACATTTTCATCATGACTAGTGCAATCATCATTAGTACTATGGATATTCAAAGAGTTCATACTAACAACATTGCAATCATGCTCATCATTCAAAGATTTAGTGCCAAACATTTTATAGACTTCTTCTTCTAGCACTTGAGCACAATTTTCCTTTCCATCATTCTCACGAAAGATATTAAAAAGATGAAGCATATGAGGAAAACTCAATCCCATTTTTTGTGTAGTTTTATTTTATAAACTAAACTAGTGATAAAACAAGAAACTAAAAGATTCGATTGCAAGATCTAAAGATATACCTTCAAACACTCACCTCCCCGGCAACGGCGCCAGAAAATAGCTTGATGTCTACTACGCAACCTTCTTCTTGTAGACGTTGTTGGGACCCCAAGTGCAGAGGTTTGTAGGACAGTAGCAAATGTTCCTCAAGTGGATGACCCAAGGTTTATCAATCCGTGGGAGGCATAGGATGAAGATGGTCTCTCTCAAACAACCCTGGAACCAAATAACAAAGAGTCTTGTGTCCCCAACACACCCAATACAATGGTAAATTGTATAGGTGCACTAGTTCAGCGAAGAGATGGTGATACAAGTGCAATATGGATGGTAGATATGAGTATTTGTAATCTGAAAATATAAAAACAGAAAGGTAACAAGTGGTAAAAGTGAGCGTAAACGGTATTGCAATGCTAGGAAATAAGGCCTAGGGTTCATACTTTCGCCAGTGCAAGTTCTCTCAACAATAATAACATAATTGGACCATATAACAATCCCACAACATGCAACAAAGAGTCACTCCAAAGTAACTAATAGCAGAGAATAAACGAAGAGATTATTGTAGGGTACGAAACCACCTTAAAGTTATCCTTTCTGATCGATCTATTCAAGAGTCCGTAGTAAAATAACACGAAGCTATTCTTTCCGTTCGATCTATCATAGAGTTCGTACTGGAATAACACCTTAAGACACAAATCAACCAAAACCCTAATGTCACCTAGATACTCCAATGTCACCTCAAGTATCCGTGGGTATGATTATATGATATGCATCACACAATCTCAGATTCATCTATTCAACCAACACAAAGAACTTCAAAGAGTGCCCCAAAATTTCTACTGAAGAGTCAAGACGAAAACGTGTGCCAACCCCTATGCATAAGTTCACAAGGTCACTGAACCCGCAAGTTGATCACCAAAACGTACATCAAGTAGATCATGTGAATATCCCATTGTCACCACAGATAAGCACATGCAGGACATACATCAAGTGTTCTCAAATCCTTAAAGACTCAATCCGATAAGATAACTTCAATGGGAAAAATCAATCCATTACAAGAGAGTAGAGGGGGAGAAACACCATAAGATCCAACTATAATAGCAAAGCTCGCGATACATCAAGATCATGCCAAATCTAGAACACGAGAGAGAGAGAGATAGAGAGAGAGAGAGAGAGAGAGAGATCATACACATAGCTACTGGTACATACCCTCAGCCCCGAGGGTGAACTACTCCCTCCTCGTCATGGAGAGAGCCGGGATGATGAAGATGGCCACCGATGATGGATTCCCCCTCCGACAGGGTGCCGGAACGGGCTCCCGAGAGTTTTTTAATGGCTACAGAGGCTTGCGGCGGCGGAACTCCCAATCTATTGTCCTCCTGATAGGCAAAAAATAGCAATTTGGGCTGGGCCTCCGGTTAATAGGTTAGTCCCAAAAATAATATAAATATGAATAATAAATCCCATTAAACATCCAAAAGAGATAAATAATAGTATGGAACAATCAAAAATTATAGATACGTTGGAGACGTATCAGTCCACATGCACATGGCCTTGCCATGCCAACACCAAACTTTGTTGAAATCTCTCTTTGAGTAGGCATTAGTTCAATGACATATATGTTTTTATTAATTACCAAAAACCACCCGGGGATTAGTTGCAATTTCAATCACCCTTTTTTGGTAATTGATGAAAACATATAGATCAAAATTTCAACAATGGATATAATCAATGAATAACTTCATCGCTTTTAGAAGGATGTGATAAGCAAGAGCTCCCCCTAAATCTGTGCATTATTTAGAAATTGTGTTTGAATGCAAATGCATAATTGATTAGGATCATGGGTAACTCTTCCATGTCACATACATCTTGGTGGAGTACACAAAATCATATGAATGAGGTACAAGAAAAAAAAACTCATCACCAAGCATACAAGTGAATGATCATAACGAGAATCATCTAGATAGATCGATAATCAAGCATAGCATTAAAGTATGGCATGATAAAGCACATAAGCATCATGTCTCATACAAGCGTCAACCAAAAGTATCACAAAGTTGCACGAAGAAGCAAAAACAAAACGAGCAAAAACAAGACGCTCTCTCTCGAAGCCCTATGATCTATACTATTTCCCCCCCTTCGGTCATCCGGACTATTCTTCCTTGTTCTGGTGGCTGCTTTGGGTAAGCTTGGAGAACTCCTCTCTCCGTCATGATAGCTCTCTTTTGCACTTGTGCCTGCATCTAGATCAATACTGAGCTCTCTGGAATTGTTTTAACTGTCTCTGACCTCAGACATGCTGACACCGACCCTTATGAAAATGTAAATATAAATAATATAATATAAGTGCCTCTGGGCATATTTCCAACACCGTCTATATAAGGGGATGCCAGGGAACCTTCAGATCATCTAATATTAGCAACTCTCGGTAGAAACCTCACACCATTGTAACCCCTCGCATGAGGTATCCCTCCCCCATGAATAAGCAAAACAAGTAGGATGTAGGGGATTACTCTCCAGAGGCCCAAACCTGGGTAAAACCCTTGTGTGATCTTCGATCTAAGACTTCCAACTATACATGGAGCCCTACCGAGGGATCTGGCGGTGTTTTGTATCGTTAGTACTTTTAGTAACCCTTAATCTCTAATTTCATTTCATCGTTCCAGGAGATTACAAGACCCTCGCTCCTACCTGAGCTACTAACAGCGAAAGATTTATTATAACCAAAAGATAGAGATAAAACTTCGGCACATGCCCTATCCAACTGAGTTTCAACTAAGCATAACACGAGGCAAACTTGTCCGTGAGCTCGCGAGCTTCTCGAACTTTCTGGGGTTGCCCAACCCACGACAGTACCAGTTTATAATACTCATTGATCCAGCGACGCTCCTCGTGGGAGCCCGCTAAAGGTTCAGAAATCTCCATGTTATATTTCTCGCTTTGATCAATGCCCTTATTTTTTTTGTTTCTTTTCCTTCGCAAAACTTAAACCGAAGGAAAAGGGGGAACACGCTCCGGGCGCTTCGCATACTGGACCATAGCAAGCTGGTCCTCCAAGTTCCTGGCAGTACTTGGACTACTTGTTGTAGTTGCTACCATAGCCGTCAAAGGCAGAGCTTCCTGAGAAGCTCGTTTGTTTGCACCCCTATGTTCTGACTCGCCCTCTACTAAAGCTCCGATGGTCTTCTTCAGATCAGACGGGTCCACCGAAACCAAATCGCCTGTCTCAGAGCCCTCATCGTGCTGAACGGCCGGGCTTACGACTCCGACGTGGTTCACCCCATCGGCAGTTTGTCCTATGTCCCTTGCAACTGCATCATGATTTGCTGGAAATGCATTGTGCCTCCAGCTAATGTTCTGATCGTAGCCCTGGATAGTAGGGCCTTCTCCCCTACTGCAACCTGGTCTATTGAGAGGGTCAGCATGATCTCACATATTCCTTCCACAACCATTGGTATTGGCATGGCTGCATCATATTGAGATTCACCATGTGACACACCCAGGCCACCACGATTTCTACCACCTCCTCTTCCACCATTGACCAGCATGAAATCATCTCAGTCAAGTTTGGACTCGTCATGCTCGCCCAATCCACACTCATGATGCTAGTGCCCAAGTAGTCCACATTGACCACAAAAGTGGGAAGTTTTTCATATTGCACTTGGCACTAGCCCCTTTTTTCTTCCTTAGTGAAAGCACAAGTGCTCCCTTGGTGATTTTGGTAATAATAACAACATACCTTTTGTTGGACTAATAGTTTTATCTAGTATATTTAAGATAAGTTCAACAGTTGAATGGCAAAGACAAGAGGTGGTGGAACCCCTTCAAAATGCTAAGGACAAGGATTGGAAAAAAGCTCAAGACTCTTCATTTTTGTTTAAGTGATCCAAGATCACATTGAGTCCATAGGAAAGCCAATACTATTAAAAGGGGATGAGGTGTTGCTAAATGAACCCGCAACCACTTTATCCATCCAAATATGTCCAAACCCTACATTCCAACTCGACCCCACCGATATTTCCTATCCGAAGCCATCGAGTTCATCTAGACTTAGCCACTGCCCAATCCTAACAATTTGGATCGATCGATATGGATCTCGGTCTTGCCGAGATGGCCTTGCCAGCTCTCTATTGCTTATTGCAATTGTGGTCCCACCAAGAATTGCAATCGGTCCCACTGGGATGGCTTGACTAACTCTCTGTTGTCTTATTGCTTCACTTCTGTCCCACCGACATGATGCAATTGATGCCACCGAGACAAGGTTTGCTCTAAGCCCTTGCACATCGGTCCCTCCGAGTTGTTCCCATCGGTCTCACCGAGATTCCTAACGTTCATATTTTTACACAGATCGGTGCCATCGAGTTTTCTGATTGGTGCCACCGAGATGGGTCAAAAGTGTGTAATGGTTGGATTTTGTGTGGAGGCTATATATACCCCTCCACCCTTCTTCCTCGTCGAGGAGAGCCATCAGAATGTGCCTACACTTTCACCATTCATTTTCTGAGAGAGAACCACCTACTCATGTGTTGAGATCAAGAGATTCCAATCCTACCATTTGAACCTTGATTTCTAGCCTTCCCCAAGTTGCTTTCCACTAAAATCCTTCTTCCACCATAACCAAATCTGCGTGAGAGAGTTGAGTGTTGGGGAGACTATCATTTAAAGCACAAGAGCAAGGAGTTAATTGATACGTCCATTTTGCATCATGCTTTTATATCGATATTTATTGCAATATGGGCTGTTACTACACATTATGTCACCATACTTATGCCTTTTCTCTCTTATTATACAAGGTTTACATGAAGAGGGAGAATGTCGGCAGTTGGATTCTGGGCTGGAAAAGGAAATATTAGAGACCTATTCTGCACAACTCCAAAAGACCTGAAACTCCACGAAAGTCAGGTTTGGAATATATTAAAAATATTGGGCGAAGAAAGCACCAGAGGAGGGCCACCCACTGTCCACGAGGGTGGGGGCGCGCCCTACCCCCCTGGGCGCGTCCCCTGCCTCGTGGGCCACCTAGAAGCCCCCCGATGCCCATCTTCTGGTATAAGGTGTCTTTTGCCCTGGAAAAAATCATAAGGAAGCTTTCGGGACGAAGCGCCACCGTCTCGAGGCGGAACCTTGGCGGAACCAATCTAGAGCTCCGGCGGAGCTGTTCTGCGAGGGAAACATCCCTCTTGGGGGGGGGGGTCGTCACCATCGTCATCACCATCGACCCTATCATCGGGAGGGGGTCAATCTCCATCAACATCTTCACCAGCACCATCTCCTCTCAAACCCTAGTTCATCTCTTGTATTCCATCTTTGTCTCAAAACCTCAGATTGGTACCTGTGGGTTCCTAGTAGTGTTGATTACTCCTTGTAGTTGATGCTAGTTGGTTTATTTGGTGGAAGATCATATGTTCAGATCCTTTATGCATATCAATACCCCTTTGATTATAAACATGAATATGATTTGTGAGTAGTTACGTTTGTTCCTGAGGACATGAGAGAAGTCTTGTTATAAGTAGTCATGTGAATTTGGTATTCGTTTGATATTTCGATGAGATGTATGTTGTCTTTCCTCTAGTGGTGTTATGTGAACATCGACTACATGACACTTCACCATTGTTTGGGCCGAGAGGAAGGCATTGGGAAGTAATAAGTAGATGATGGGTTGCTAGAGTGACAGAAGCTTAAACCAAAGTTTATGCGTTGCTTCGTAAGGGGATGATTTGGATCCATATATTTCATGCTATGGTTAGGTTTACCTTAATTCTTCTTTCGTAGTTGCGGATGCTTGCGAGAGGGGTTAATCATAAGTGGGATGCTTGTCCAAGGAATGGCAGTACCCAAGCACTGGTCCACCCACATATCAAATTATCAAAGTACCGAACGCGAATCATATGAGCATGATTAAAACTAGCTTGACGATAATTCCCATGTGTCCTCGGGAGCGCTTTCCATTATATAAGAGTTTGTCCAGGCTTGTCCTTTGCTACAAAAAGGATTGGGCCACCTTGCCGCACCTTGTTTGCTTTTGTTACTTGTTACTCGTTACGGATGACCTTATCATAAAACTATCTGTTACCGATTATTTCAGTGCTTGCAGAGAATACCTTACTGAAAACCGCTTGTCATTTCCTTCTACTCCTTGTTGAGTTCGACACTCTTACTTATTGTAACATCCCAAATTTTCAATTTGGAATGTTATACATAGGTCATCATATGCATATCATATTTTCATTGCTTTTTTGTTTAATCCTAGAAATCCTTAGCAACTCAAGGACCTACGGAGAGAGTTGGGGATTTCATTTATTTTCATATTTGAATCTTCTCAAATTTGAAAAGAGGATCATTTTGGTTTTATTATTTTTCTCCCCGAATATTTCCACTATTAAAATAAAAGAGAGGGGATAAAATGACTTCTCCAAAATAAAAGAAATATTGGAGTAAAAATGTTAAAATCAAATAAATATTTTAATTGGATTTTTATTGCTATTTTATTTGAATTAGAAAATATGTTTTTTTTTTCAGAATTGCATTCAAGTCCAAATAAATGTTCACTTTGTCCGAAATATTATTAGAGGACCGTGAAAATTTATTTCGGGATTTTAGGACTTTGTTTAGTATTTCTTTTTAATTATTTACTCCGTCCGTTTTTTTAAAGTACGAACTGACTCTGGGCCGTACCCGAGGTGGACTCCTCCCGGCCGGCCCTTTAAAGGGCGAGGCTCGACCGCCGCCAGCCCAAGCCCGCCCCGCCAAACCCTAGCCGCCGCCACCTCGCGCGCCTTGCGCCGCCGCCACACGACGCCGCCCGCCGCCGCCCAAGACCGCGTCGCCGCTTGCCGATGGCGTCGCCACATGCATGCTTGCCACGCCGCGCCTGCCCGGAGCCCATTGAGTTAGCCGCCGCCGCCGTCGGTTTTTTGCTAGGTTTAGGTAAAACCGTTCGTTTTTTAAAAAACCCTAGATCGGCTAGATCGTTTTTTTTTCGGTTTAGACCTAATTTGCGGACGTTCGTTCGTTACCTCGTTTTAACGAACGAATCCGTTCGTTTGTTTCTGTTAGCGGACGTTCGTCTGATAGATTTTTCTTTTTCTATTTTCTTTTTGCCAGGGACCTATCCGCGGTTATTTTTATCGCAGATTAACCCATGATCTTCAAACCCTCGCAACTTTTTAACCGTTAGTCGGAATCCAGTGAAACCAATGCCCAAATCTTCGTATCGAGCCCCTATTTTCGATTAATCAACTTGAACAAGGTTTTGATGAATTAAAATTTGGTTTCTAGCAGATTTGATTTCGAACTTCTTTTGATCGTAGTTTGAGTTTCGTACCTCCGATTCGATTGATTCTTTTTGCAAATGGAAGCTCTCCAGTTGAACTTTCAGATTGGATCTTCTTATTTGAGTTTTGCCCATGCATATATGCTTGAGGAATTATGTATGCTATTATTTGTTTGCGATAGAATTCCCGGAGTGCGAAGCGTGCTACTATGAGTCTCTAGGGTTTGCAGATCGTCAGCAAGGCAAGTAACACTTTGATCATATCTTTTATTACCTAGTTTTTATGCATTAGTTACAATCCTCAAGCATTGCATGATTAGGATTTGATTAAACATGTTGGTTTGGGAAGTAGATGATGAGGTAGAACCTATTGCCCTTTTATTATCAAACCCTTGGGAGTTACTTCTACGTTATGATCAGATTTCTATGCTATGCTCGTAGACGTGGATTGGTTGAGTGTATACATGACAAATGTGAGAGTTGTTAATTAATGGCTAACGTATGGTGGCTACTTAAATACACATCTAGGTGGATTGGTTGTGGACACCTGGAGAATCTAGTGTTGTCGTGGGATATCCCGGAGTACCCGTGTGATCATCCTACGGTTCGCCACCCAGGCTCAAAGGGATCATAAGATTATTCATGCTAGAAACTTCCGTGTGCAGCCACAAGCTATTATGGGCTCTAGCATAGTTGAGTAGGTTGCATGACCTCTTTCAGTGGTGGGCTAGAAGATGTAGGGGAAAGTAGGTGTAACTGTCCATCCAGAGTAAAGAGTTAATGTTTCTGAAAGACTGTGTCTCGGTCATCCGTTTCTCAAACACCATGTAGTGTGAGAAATCCAACGGAGGAGATCGAGTCTTGTGGGGAAAAGTACGCAACCTCTGCAGAGTGTACAAACTAATCATGGTTAGCTATGTCCCCGGTTATGGACATCTTGAGTATCTGCTTCTTGGATTATCATGTTGATCTCATTACTCTAAATTAATTTGTTGGGTAATTGATACTGTTTAATTGGGATTGAGTTGGAGGAACCTTCTCAATGTTTAACAACCACCATGATAGTTAAATAAAATATATTCCTTTGTTGTAGGGAAAATTGGCTTTATGCAAAACATTAACCATGGAGCTTTCCACCAGCCATATATGCATGTAGTGATAGCATTTATTCTGTTCATTGCTCTTTCATGTTACATTGCCAGCATATTCCATGTGTTGACCCGTTTCGGGCTGCAACATATCATGTTGCAGACTTTTCAGACGAAGTGTAAGGTGAGCTAGGTCATTGTCTTTCACTCAGCTATGCCATTGGAGTTGATGGACTCACTTTATCTTTCACACCTTCTGCTGTTATCTTATTTAGATGTCCTTAAGCCATATTATTGTAATAAGTTATCTTTTGAGACATTTGATGTAATAAGTGTGTGATTGAAACTCCGTTATAAATCCTCGAGTACTGTGCATGTCAGCATTACCGATCCAGGGATGACACTGATGCACAGAGACTTGATCGTTTGAGGTCTGGTTGCTAGACTTATCGAAAGGACTACGGTAGATCCCCTATACTTGTGGGTCATCATTAATCATCAACTCACCGACTATTACCTTTTGGAGAGTGGTGTCTCCTAGATTGGTTAGGTGTCGCCTGGGAGCCTTCAACATGATGTGGAGTTGAACCAAGAAGTTTGTAAGGGCAAGGAGATCGCCTACTTTGTGAAGATCTACCCGAGTGGGGCAAGTCCTTCGTGGGATAAAGAAGGTTGCTTCTTCGTGGACGCTTCGTGGGTGGAGCCTGATACATCTCCAACGTATCTATAATTTATGAAGTATTCATGCCATTATATTATCATTGTTGGATTTTTTACAATCATTTTATAACAACTTTATATCATTTTTTGGCACTAACCTATTGACCCAGTTCCTAGTGCGAGTTGCTATTTTTTGCTTGTTTTTTACATCGCAGGAAATCAATATCAAATGGAGTCCAAACACCGGGAAACTTCTTGTGGATTTTTTATGGACCAGAAGTCATCCAGTGGGCCAAGGAAGCACCTGGGGGGGGGGGTGCCTCGACGGGGGGAAGCACCCACCAGGGCGTGCCGGGGGCCAGGCGCGCCCAGGTGGCTTGCGCCCATCTTGGGTGCCCCCTGAACCGCCTCTTCGCCCTATAAATTGTCAAATATTCCAAAACCCTTTGGGGTAGCCCTAGATCAGAAGTTTCGCCGCTGCAAGGCCTCTGTATCCACGAGATCCAATCTAGACCCCATTCCGGCACCCTGCCGGAGGGGGGGATCATCTCCGGTGGCCATCTTCATCACCCCGGCGGCTACCACGATGAGGAGGGAGTAGTCCACCCTCGGGGCCGAGGGTTTGCACCAGTAGCTATGTGTTTAATCTCTCCCTCTCTCTCTCTCTCTCGTGTTCTTGAGATGTCACGATCTTGATGTATTGTGGGCCTCGTTAATATAGTCGGATCATATGGTGTTTTCCCCTCTCTATCTTGTTGTGATGAATTGAGTTTTTCCCTTTGAGATTTCGTTATTATCGGATTGAATACTTTTATGGATTTGAGAACATTTGATATATATCTTGCAATTCAATACTCGTGGTGAAAATGGAGTATCGTATTGATTCACTTGATATATGTTTTGGCACTCAACTCGTAGATTCCCGAGGTGACATTGGGGTAATCTATGCGTAGGGGTTGATGCACGTTCTTGTCTTTGTTTCTCCGGTACAAATCTTGGGGGCACTCTTTGAAGTTCTTTCTGTTGGATTTAAAATTGTAAATCTGAATTTGCTTTGGTGTTATTTTAGTACAAACTCTAATATAGATCGATTAGAAAGAATAGCTTTGTGTTATTTTAGTACGAACTCTTGAATAGATCGAACAGAAAGAATAGCTTTGAGGTGGTTTCATACTCTACAAACAATTTATTCTTATGTTCTTTGCTAGATAGGAACTTTGGAGTGATTCTTCATCGGACATTGAGGGATGGTTATATGATCCAATTATATTAGCACTGTTGAGAGATTGCACTAGCGAAAGTACGGACCCCAGGCCTCATTTTCAAGCATTGCAATACCGTTTTTGTGCCTGTTTACTATTTTCTACCTTGATGTTTTTTATTTATTCAGATTATAAAAATATATTTCTACCATCCACATTACACTTTTGTCACCATCTCTTCGCCGAACTAGTGCACCTATACAATTTGCCATTGTATTGGGTGTGTTGGGGACACAAGAGATTTCTTGTATTTGATTGCAGGGTTGCTTGAGAGAGACTATCTTCATCCTATGCCTCCCACAGATTGATAAACCTTAGGTCATCCACTTGAGGGAAAATTGCTACTGTCCTACAAAACTCTGTGCTTGGAGGCCCAACATGTGTCTACAAGAATAAAGTTGCTTAGTAGATATCAAGCTCTTTCCTCGCGCCGTTCCCGGGGAGGTGAGTGCATGAAGGTATATCTTTAGATCTTGCATTCAAATCTTTTAGTTTCTTGCTTTATCACCAGTTTGGTTTATAAAAAGAAAATAAAAAATGGAATTGAGGTTGCATCATATTGTTCATCTTTATAATATCTTTCGTGAAAATGATGGAAAGGAAAGTTGTGCTCAATTGATAGAAGAAGAATTCAATAGAATGTTTGGTATAAATGATGAGCATGATTGCAATGTTTTTAGTATGAATTCTTTGAATATACATGATGCTAATGATATGCAAAGCCATAAGCTTGGGGATGCTATGTTTGATGAAGATGATATTTTTATTCACCTAAGTTTTGATGTGCAAATTTATTATAATGATTGCATGCCTCCTATTTATGATGATTATAATGATGAAAGTGGACTCAGAGAGGTCATGGCTTTATTTAATGATGAATCCACGATTTTGGATGAGGCTTCAATAGACTATGAGAACAAGGTTCCTATCTTTGATGATTATGGTGATGACATTTATGCTATATTGAATAATGATAACCATGAAACTTGTTATCATGATTTTAATTTTCAATCACATGATAGTTACTTTGTTGAGTTTACTCCCACTATTATGAATGAGAAGAAACTTGCTTATGTGGAGAGTAATAAAATTTCTATGCTTATGCATCATGAAAAGAGTGCTTTATGTGATAGTTATATTGTTCAATTCATTCATGATGCTACTGAAAATTATTATGAGAGAGGAACATATGCATTCACATATTGCAATAATATCAAGTTTCCTCACTATGTGTTGAAAGTTTTAAAGTTGCACTTGTTTTGCCTTCCTATGCTAGTTGATTATTGCTCCCATAAGTTGTTTGTTCACAAAATCCCTATGCATAGGAAGTGGATTAGGCTTAAATGTGCTAGCCATGTGATTCATGATGCTCTTTTTCATGTTTCAATTCTTATCTTTTATGCGAGCATCATTGAAATCATCATGCCTAGCTAAAAGGCATTAAAGAAAAGCGCTTGTTGGGAGACAACCCAACACTTTTATCTACTGTTTTTGTGTGTCCACATGATTATTCTACTGTAGTAATCATGTTTTATTGTTTTTGTTTCAATAAAGTGCCAAGTCAAGCCTTTGGGATCATGTTGGGTGATAGTTGATTTGATCTTGCTGAAAAACAGAAACTTTTGCACTCACGAAAATAACTCTCATTTTTAACAGAAGAGTGATTTTGAGTTGATTCTTTTTGCGGAAGATCAATATACAAATTGACCACGTGGTCATATTTGTTTATAATTGTTGGAGTAGCAGAAGTATGGTTTGAGTACAGATTATTACAGAATGTTCTGTTTTTGATAGATTCTGTTTTCAATGCATAGTTTGCTTGTTTCCTTGTTTCTCTGGCTTATATTGCTCGATATGAATTGTAGAAATGATATGATACAGTAGGCATGTGTGGAAACAATTATGAATCTTGTCTTTGACAGTACCAAAAGTGAAATGGTTTGCTCTTTATCATACTAACCTATCTCACAAGGTTCCGTTAAGTTTTCTGTGATTGAAGTTTTCAAGTTTTGGGTGAAATGTCGATATGTGGAGAATAAGGAGTGACAAGACCCTAAGCTTGGGGATTCCCAAGGCACCCCACAAGGTAATATTCAATTAATATCCAAGCAACTAAGCTTGGGAATGCCCCGGAAGGCATCCCCTCTTTCATCTCCAACATTATCGGTAACCTCAGTTAGAGGTATGTCTTCATTCGTCACATGATATGTGTTTTGCTTGAAGCGTCAATTTATTTTGTTAGGATTTTCTTGATGTTATTTATAATAATGTTTTGCATCTTTTATTTCAATAAAAGTGGCAATGATAGCCTTTGCCATGCTTATTTTGCAAGTATACATGTTGCTGTTTCAAAACAGAAAGTTTATCAATGTTGCAAAAATTCCCTAGAAAAGTCAGTATACGATAAAATGCTGAAACATTTTTAAAATTAAGCTCTGATAAATTTTCTAGAGTGTGGTATTTCTTTCATAATGTTTGGAGTTTAAGAAGTATTGATACTCTTGCATTCTTTACAGACTGTATGGGTTTGGCAGATTGCTGTTATGTTTGCATTGTTTGCATATGTTTGCTTGTTTAATGATTCTATTTGATGATAGGAGTATTGAATATGCAGAGGCATTTAGTATGCAATGTTGAATAATTATTCTAGTGACTTTCTACAGTAGAGAATGATAAGGTTTTTGCATTGGTTTATACTAACTTATCTCACGAGTTCTTGTTGAGTTTTGTGTGGATGAAGCTTTTGAGATTTAGGAAAAACGTGGTATGAGAAGAATTAAGGAGACACAAAATCTCAAGCTTGGGGATGGCCAAGGCACCCTGTCGGTGTCAAAACCGGCGGATCACGGGTAGGGGGTCCCGAACTATGCGTCTAGGCGGATGGTAACAGGAGACAAGGGACACGATGTAATTACCCAAGTTTGGGCCCTCTCGATGGAGGTAAAACCCTACTCCTGCTTGATTGATATTGATGATATGGGTAGTACAAGAGTGGATCTACCACGAGATCAAGGAGGCTAAACCCTAGAAGCTAGCCTATGGTATGATTGTTGTTGTCGTTGTGTCCTACGGACTAAAACCCTTCGGTTTATATAGACACCGGAGAGGGCTAGGGTTACACAGAGTCGGTTACAATGGTAGGAGATCTACATATCCGTATCGCCAAGCTTGCCTTCCACGCCAAGGAAAGTCCCATCCGGACACGGGACGAATTCTTCAATCTTGTATCTTCATAGTCTTGGAGTCTAGCCGATGATGATAGTTCGGCTGTCCGGACACCCCCTAGTCCAGGACTCCCTCAGTAGCCCCTGAACCAGGCTTCAATGACGACGAGTCCGGCGCGCATATTGTCTTTGGCATTGCAAGGCGGGTTCCCCCTCCGAATAATTCACAGAAGATTGTGAACGCCAAGATAGTGTCCGGCTCTATAAAAATAAATTCCACGTACCACCGTAGAGAGAATAATATTTACACAAGTTCAATCTGCTGACCTATTTTGTGGCGTGACGTCACACCACTACCAAGCCTTTACTTGAATCGTTTTTATTATACCACCTCAATGCGTTTAGCGAAGCGGTTTCCTTGGCACGTCTTGTCGAAGCAGAGATCATGTTCCCCTTATTCCGGGATTCCCATCAATACGGACGTGGGTAACCCAACCGCGCCATTGATTGCGACGCTTGGGAGGTAAGCGAGTTTTATCAGGCTAGTAGGGACGCATAGTTTCATCCGCCCATACATAAGGGGATAAGGATCCACCTCCTTTACCTACGCCTTCTTCCTCCTTTGCTTATCCATCTCCGCGCACTCGAGCTCCAGCGCCCAAGTCCGCACATCTCACCTCGACCTTCTCCAGCCATGTCCGGAGCGGGAGGCAAGTGGATGGCCTCCTCCGTTACGGAGGGGCACATAGAGAAACTGCGCGGCGCCGGATATCTATCCAGCGACATCGCGCACTGGCTGCCCGATGAGGGGCAGCTCATCCCCACCCCCAGGCCCCATGAGAGGGTCGTATTCCTTCCCCACTTCCTCTGCGGACTGGGCTTCCCACTTCACCCCTTTGTCCAGGGGCTCATGTACTACTATGGCCTGGATTTCCTCGATCTGGCCCCAAATTTCATCCTCGATATCTCGGCGTTTATCGTCGTGTGCAAGGCCTTCCTCTGCATCCAGCCCCACTTCGGCTTGTGGCTAAAGACCTTCAATGTCAAGCCAAAGGTTGTGAAGGGCAGCCAAGCGGAGTGCGGAGGCGCCATGGTGGGCAAAATGCCCAACGTCACTTGGCTTGAGGGTGCCTTCATGGAATCCATCAAAGGGTGGCAATCGGGGTGGTTCTACATCACCGAGCCGCGTGACCCTAAATGGGCAGCGGCCCCCGAGTTCAGATCTGGCATCCCCATGCAGCTCACCTCCTGGAAAGAGAAGGGCTTGCTTTGGGGTAGTTCGGAGGAGCTGACCGGACTCCAGTCCTGTCTCCAGACCCTGGTGAACAAGAAGCTTAAGCTTGTCAACGTGATCTAGGTCATGCTCGTCCGCCGGATTCTCCCCTGCCAGCAACGGGCCTTCAATTTGTGGGAGTTTGATCCGGCACAGCACCGGACCTTGAGCGGGCTCTTGACCGACGTCTGCTGCTGCCGGAGGGTGCTGTTCAAAGGCGCTGAAGCTCCGCATCCGCAATCAAGATCGCGGATTCAGCACGCTTGGCCTTCGGCGGACGAGGTAAGCTATGTTATCCTTTATGGGACACTCATTTTTTCATAGTTTGACTCTATGTGGGATCTAAACTCCCAATACCTTTAACAGATGGCAGAAGACGTCCGGACAGGTTAACTGTCCGGCTCCCTTTCGAAGACCAGCGGACGCCCGCCCGACAGGGCTGCTGGTCCGGCACTTTACGTAGTGCGGAGAAGAAGGCCAAGAAGAAGGCCACGGAACCCGAAGGAGTTCTCGGCGTCAGTGGTGTCGGACTCATCGTCCGATGACTCGGCGGACTCCTCCCAAGACGAGGAGGAGAAGAAGAGGCCTCTCCTCGGCGGGGGAGAAGAAGATGAAGGCCTCCCCAACGAGGGAGGCCGAAGGGTCGAGAAGGAAGGACCCTTCCTCGGACTGCTCCATAAGCGTTGGCGGCGGCAGCGAGGTAGCCCTCAAGGGCCAAGCCCCTGGCGAGATCGTAAGTATCTGGACTCCTAGATAATTTATAATTTTTCTTTTTGCCACACGGCGTCTTTCTAATGCCGCATACAACCTGTAGTCCGGCCAAGGACGATCTCCCCGCTTCGTCGAGCGGGTCCTTGGGTACGTCGGATATGGATTCTCTTCCGACCGCCTAAACCCCCCGTGACGCTGACGACGCCGAGGTGGGATCCCTGGAAGGGACCAGCCAGGAGGAGGAGGCCCCGGAGGTGCCGCAAGGCAACCTCCCGGACTCTGCACCGGACTCCGCACCGGAACCTGCCGTGGTTCCGGAGTCCGGCGAGCGGCCCCTTCGAAAGAAGGGCAAGACTATGAAACCGGCGGCCTCTGTCCAACCGGAGGCGCCGGATAACTTGCTGGAGGCGCTCAACGACGCTTCCATCAAAGACGAACACCGCACTGTCATGAGTGCGGCGATTTAGTAGGTTCAGCTCGCCAAGAGCGGACTGACCGAAGCCTGCAGCAGCCTTCTAACAGGCTTTGAGGTAAGAATTTTAAGATATGTAATATAATACCGCATAGACAGTAGCCCCTGATGCTCGGTTCGGTGTTCGGAAAGAAAAGTCGAACTGAGGATCTAAAAAGATGTACGCAGGAGTTCTAAAAAATATGTCAATATGGGATTGCAAGCTACGCTGCTGTCCTCTGCCGCACTGACTGCAGAGGTCAATGCTTTGAAGCAAAGCCTCGAGCGGTCCGAGAGCGAGCTCGGCCGTGCCAAGAAGCAGCTCGAGGACAAGGAAGGTGAGTAACACCGTATTAAATTTGTACCTTACATAAAAAGATTTGGTTGCAAGAGAAATAACAAGGATAACGTGGGTACTCCAGGGGCCACGAACGAGGTGGCGACCCTGAAGGAGGCGGTGTCCGCGGCCGGATGCAATGCGGCCGCGGAGCGAGCCGAGCGAGAGAAGCAGGAGGCGCGGGTGGCGGAGGTGCAGCAAGAGCTCCAGGCTCTCATGGAAAAACATGAGAGTTTGGAGCGCGACTCAAAGACTCGAGAGTCCGAGCTTGCATCGGCTCTTGAGAGTGCCAAAGCCGCTAAGGCGAAGCCCACAAGGCCCTCCAGAAATCGAGGCGTTGAAGAAGATAGCGGCGGTAAGGCATTTTTCATGCAAAGCAAGCATGTGAATGTGAATTACCTATTACTTACCCAATCGGAGCTCTCCGGGAGCGTTCGCAGATCTGCCCTACAGCGTGTCCGATGCTGCCGCTTTCTACCAGGCCGAGGAGGGGAGCTCGACGGAGAAGGTCTTCTGGTCTCAATATGCTGAGGTCGGACATCCGGTGCCCCTTAGTGACCAGCTGAAGCAGCTGGTCGAGCTCCACAAGGTGGCCGAACAGGCCATGAAGGGCCTCATACTTCGGCCTGGTGCGGCGGCTGGCGGACGCGTGTCCTTGGGTTGAAGTCGTCAAGCACTCCGCCTGCATTGAAGGTGCCCGTCGGGCCCTTGCCCGTGCAAAGGTGCACTGGGGCAGGATGGACGCTGAGAAGCTTGTGACGGACGCGCCACCGACGGGCAAGGAGTATCGCGCCCGAAATGTATTATAAGAGTGTCGAAGGGTGCCCGCATGATTGCGGGTGAGTGCTCAAAGATGTAATATTTGAGTAGACTAGCATTTTGTTATCCGGTCGCTGAAAACTTTGTTCATATCGCTAAGCAACGCTTGTTCATTTAAAATATTACCTTCGTGCGGCCGTTTATCAAATCGAGAGATGGCAAGTCGTCGGCTTCAGCCCCCATGCCACAAGTTTGGGGTGTTCGGGATAAACTTGAGCGCTTTTGTTCCCATTTTGGGTCCATCTAGGAGGCGTTCAACACAACGAACGAGGCAACCGGACTTATAATGCTTGAACACTCTCACTTAGCCATAGAATTCTATAATTTTAAATTTCGTGAAGCCCCTAGTGTTCGGAAGACCGAGTTGAGGCGCTATCACGCTGGGCGGACAAAGCCGGTTCCTCGCTCTAAGCGGCATAAGTCTTTAGGGACTCGAAAAACCTCTCGAACAGCGACCAGCTCTCGCCTTATCATGACGGTCAGTTTTAGCTTTCTCCGAGGCGCTCGCCCAGCTCAACCGGGTGCAATCGCGGTGGTTCTCCCAGTGCTACCTTAGCCGATACAATGAGCGTAAGGTACCAAAACATGGGAGCACGAAAACCCAACTATTGACCCAAGACATGATTCGAGCCGATGCATATAATGCTATAAGTTCGGGTGCCGCACTTGTGAAAGTCTTGGACTTATTACACCATAATGTGGGGAACTTAAGCCCCTGGTGTATTTAGCCGTACCAGAGTGTATGGATGCAACATGTCATAAATGATCATATGTATAAGAAAGAAATGCAATTATAAGCAAAAGCGATGCATTGTTTATTCGAAATACTGCCATGAATGCGAGCGATACAAATAGTGCGATGGCGGGGATGTGACTATTAAAAATGTCCCCCTCCAGGGGTAGGCTGCGGAATGGTGTATAAAACAGATTTAATGCTCGTAATGGAGACCACCTGAGTGTTCATCGTAGCCTTTCTCCTTCCCTGCCTGTTGCATCGTGAGTTTGGCAGGTCTGCTGCCGGACAGGGCCTCTAGCGAATGGAGTCCTGTGGATAAGAAAAAAAAGAAAAAAGATGACACACTTGGGAGCCCCTGGAGTGGTTGAGCCATACTCTGGGCCTGTTGTGGTCGTGCCCCTCTGAAAGGATCGATATGGTTGACTAGAGGGGGGTGAATACGCAACTAACAATTTTTAAGCTTTTCTTTACCAAATTAAACTTTGCAACAAAATAGGTTGTCTAGATGTGCAACTAGGTGAGCAACCTATATGATGCAATATCAACTAGCACGCAAGCAAGCAAGAGATATAACAACAAGTAAGCTTGCGAAAGTAAAGGCACGAAATAACCAAGAGTGGAGCCGGTGGAGACGAGGATGTGTTACCGGAGTTCCTTCCTTTTAAGGGGAAGTATGTCTTCGTTAGAGCGGTGTGGAGGCACAATGCTCCCCAAGAAGCCACTAGGGCCACCGTATTCTCCTCACGCCCTCACACGATGCGAGATGCCGTGATTCCACTATTGGTGCCCTTGAAGGCGCGATCAACCTTTACAAGCAAGGTTGGGGCAATCTCCACAACGATCGGAGGCTCCCAACAACAACAACACCACGAAGCTTCACCACAATGGAGTATGGCTTCGAGGTGACCTCAACCGTCTAGGGTGCTCAACACCCAAGAGTAACAAGATCCGCAAGGGATAAGTGGGGGGAATCAAATATCCTGTGGTGGAAGTGTAGATCGGGCCCTTGTCACCCAATCCCGAGCAAATCAACAAGTTTGATTGGCTAGGGAGAGAGATCGGGCGAAAAAGGAGCTTGGAGCAACAATGGAGCTTAGAGGTGGAAGAGGTGGTCAACTAGAGGTAGAAGACACCCCTTATATAGTCGAGGAAAAAAATCCAACCGTTATCCACATGTTCAGCCCGCGACGCACGGTACTACCGCACCAAGGAAGCGGTACTACCGCGCGGCTGCGCGGTACTACCGTGGGAGACCATGGTACTACCGCGGCAGCAACACAGGCCGGAACTAGCCTGACTAAGGGGCAGTACTACCGCTGGCGTGGTACTACCGCTCCACCTTGCGGTACTACCGCAAGGCAGGAGAGTCACGGCTTGGGAAGGGCGCGGATGAAATAAATTACATCCGTGCCTACTTCCGCTGAAACTGGGGTGGTGCAAAAACCCGGCGCGGTACTACCGTGGTAGGCGCGGATGTAAAAAATTACATCCGCGCCTACTACCGTGACACTGCGGTACTAGGTCGAAGGACCACGGTACTACGACTCCAAGGGAGCGGTACTACCGTGAGCCACCGCGGTACTACCGCTCGGGCCGAGCGGTACTACCGTGGTGGGCGCGGATGTAAAAAGTTACATCCGCCCCTACTACCGCACCGGAGTGGCACAAGGCCTGGATGCCGCGGTACTACCGCTCTGGAGGGGCGGTACTACCGTGACACCCAGCGGTACTACCGCTTGTGCCTGCGGTACTACCGCAAGTACAGCAGTAGTCGCCAAGTTTTCGCACAACCAAGATAACGAAGGGCAGCTCCAAAGTGCATGGAAAGGAGGGACAAGTGTACGTGTTGATTCCACCCAAACCTTTCCGACGCGGACCCCCTCTTAATAGTACGGCTCTCCTACGACTCAACTCCACCAAAGAGAAACGTAGAACAACGCCGGCTTCAACAGTCTCCGAGGGGCACCGAATCGTCTTGTGCCTAATGATGAAGTATCTGAGGGACTCAAGGCACACAATTAGTCCGCAAAGGCATTGTCATCAATCACCAAACCACTTAGGGATAAATATGCCCTTACAATCTCCCCCTTTTTGGTGGATTGATGACAACACGGGATTTGCACATAGATAAGATAATTTAGAGCAGGGGCAAACCCCACCTCTCTAAAATATAGACGAGCTCCCCCTAGATGTGTGCACTTTAGATGAATGCTTTGGACTGCATGGCACACAAACTAGGATCAACACTCCCCCTATATTTTAGAGACCAAGACATGATAATAAGCATAGCATAGCATGAAGGTAGCACAATATAACACAAGCTTGCTAGGATAGATAGAGTGCATATGTCTTACACCATACGAAGTAAGATAACCAAGGTTCAAACGAGAAAATCAGCAAAGAGTTCAACTGAGAAAGCAGCAAACACACGACACACATGACTCGCAAACTCACAAACTCGCAAACTCGCAAATCCCTACACTCTCTCCCCCTTTGGCATCGAGACGCCAAAAAGGCAGAGAGGGCACCTACACACACAAGAGGTGGCTCAAGCAGAGAAGTCGTCCCAAGCCTCTTTGTCAGACGCCTCTGCAGCTGGAATGGACTCCTCGACATCCTCCTCAGAATCAGTCCACCTGTATCCTTGCTTCTCCATCTACTCGGTCTCAGGAGTGATATGCTCCTCAGACCCGCCAGACACTTCCTCGCCATCGAGCTGCAAGACCTTGTTGTGCCGGCGACGACTCTTCTTGGACTCCACGTGAGCCCTGTACTGCCCCTTGGCTTGCATGCATAAAAGAGACTTCGTCTTATCCTTCAACTTCTTGGCCCATGATGGCCTAGAGACACTCTGAGAGGGCCTAGCAGTCCGACCCTCATCAACATCCTCGGCGCCAGCAACATCCTCATCAACAGCAGCCCTAGCAGTAGACGCCTCAGCACGAGTAGCGGTGTTGGCCCAGTTGGATTTGATCCGCAGACAAATGGGCTCATGGCGAATCCAGTCTGGAGCCAGGAACTCCTCCTCAGGGTACATCTTCTCCCAAGTCTTCGAAATCAGCAGAAACAGGTAGGGTCAATAAATAGGCACCTTGCGGTTGAACATAGCAAACCGAAGCTCACACCACATGATGTGAGAGACGTCAAGTGGCTGAGTCTGAGATGAGCGAGCCTCCTGACAGATGAGCATTATATCCACCATATAGGCATGAACCTTGTCTTTGTCACCAATGCGAGGAAACAGGGAGTTGTAGAAGATGCGGTATATGATATCCAGAAAGGGGTTGAGTACCAAAGTTGTCTTGTCATTGGCGAGCGTCAGCTCAACCATGAACGGGGTGAGCTTGTCCTTGTTGGCAGAATCAGCATTGGCATGGGGACGAACACCGACTGGAGTGTTAAGTCCTTCATCAGGAACCTGAAGCAAATCCATGAACTCCTTCCAGGTAGCAGACAGTTGACGGCCATTGGTCATCCAGGTCATCCTTCTTTCTTCATTGGAGTGAAAGTACACAGAGGCAAAGAACTGACATATCATCTCAGGGTCATAGTCCAGGTGGAAAGTGATCACATGCTCAATGCCAAACTGCTCCACCAAGTCCAGAGCCTCCTCAAAGTAGTCACGAAACTTGTCCTTCCTCATGTGGTGCATATCAATCCACTTCACCTCCACATAGGTATTCTGCTTGTTCTTGATGACATCCAAATAGATTTGGGTTTGGGTCTTGTTCCAGAATAGCTCACAGCCTCTGAAAGTGGAGCGCGGGTGCACATAGGGGTGAAGGTGCCTGAGACGGACACACTCAGTAGGGGCAATCTCATCCATACCCCTGGTGGGCTCCTTGTGCTTGCTAGCTGTGGTCTTGACATTGCGCTTGGACGCAGATGATCCCTCTGGAACTTCTCCTGGGTTGCGCAGACGCTTGGAGCCAGTGTCACGAATGGGATTGGACCGGTGAGAGCCACCACCTGAGAGACACACACAAAGCACCAAAACAAAAGGCGAAGAGGATCAATGCAAAGGCCATAAAACAACACATGAAACCCATAGAAGGTATACGAGACAGTTGGCATGCGATAGATGTGAGCCACGGTAGAACTGCCACTGTTTGCGGTACTAAAAGATTAGTACTGCTCCAGACGCGGTAGTACCGTGCGAGGTCACGGTAGTACCGTGGCTGGAGCGGTAGTAGACCCTTAGTACCAAGACAGTATGCTGTAGTACCGCTCCCGAGGGCGGTAGTACCGTCGGCGGTAATACCGCGCCCTACAGGGCGGTAGTACCGCGTCGCGTCAGATCTAACTTGTGATTTGAATCTGAAAAGAACCGCGAAACAATGGCGGTGCTACGGTGATTAGATCTAGCGCAAGGCAACAATACCAGTATAAATCCTATTCAATACCACACTCCTTCATCCTACTCTTGCAGAGATTTAGTCTAGGAATCTCAAGAACATACAAGTTTCCCCCAAAACCTAAAAACACCAAACACAATCAAAAAGGGGAGGGAGTTGGGGAAAAACCTTGATCCATAGCAAGAGCACGTGGTGGGGAAAGATCCCACCGGTCGGAATCACGGGAGGGTGGCCGGTGGAGGAGATCCGAGGACGAACGCCGGCTCCGTTCTTGAGCACGGGAGAGGCAGAGACGACGTGGAGAGAGAGGACACGAATGGGTATGGGGAGTTAGAACTCCCCCTGCCCGTCCTTATCCCCACGCGCTCGAACCGGCGCGGTAGTACCGTGCGTCATTGCGGTAGTACCGCTCGGGCGGAAGTATGCACGCGGCGGTAGATAATACCGCTCAACCAGCGGCGATAAAAATTACTGCAGCTGGGACGATAATACCGTGCTCCCACACACAGTAGTACCGTGGCAGGCATGATAATACGTCAGAGCCGCCACGGTAGTACCGTGAGCTCAAGACACCGCAGGTTACAAAAGAGAGAAAAAAATGCCTTTTGCACGGGAACTAAACACACACAAGCAACCACAAGAAGAACAGCAAGAAACCACCAAGTGACAAATCCTCTCGAGGAGAGAGGGCGGTGGCCGAAGCCACCTATGTTTGAGTTGAATGGTATGGCACCGCGAAGAATTATCCTTGGGACCATGACCAAAACTCGTCTTTGAAACACAAGTACCATAAAAATGGCTAATGTGAAAGAGGTGATCTATTTATGCATAATGGGGGGAGGGAGAGTTCATTGAGAGAACAACACTCCCCCTATGTCCATGCCTACACCTAGACGAGACAACAAGTTGAGTGTGGTGGGGGGTGCACGGTTTCAAGTCACATTGCTCAAATCAATGATATTTAGCTCATGCCTTAACTCGCGAAATCTTGCTTCATCCAAGGGCTTCGTGAAAATATCTGCAAGGTTATCATGAGTGTTGACATACTTGAGCTCGATCTCCCCTCACCTAATGTGATCCCGGATGAAGTGATACCGAATCTCAATGTGCTTCGTCTTGAAGTGTTGCACCGGGTTGAGAGAAATCTTGATGGCACTTTCATTATCACACCAAAGAGGCACTTTGTCACAAATGACACCGTACTCCTTTAAAGTTTGCCTCATCCATAGGAGTTGAGCACAACAACTACCGGCCGCCACATACTCCGCTTCGGTGGACGAGAGAGACACACAACTTTGCTTCTTGGAAGACCAACTTACCAAAGAGCAACCAAGAAATTGGCACCCTCCGGAAGTGGACTTCCTATCCACTTTGTCTCCCGCCCAATCGGAATCCGTGAAACCTTCAAGCTTGAAGTTTGCTCCTCTTGGGTACCATAAGCCAAAGTTTGGGGTATGAGCCAAATATCGAAGATTAAACGGCCGCCACAAAGTGACTTTCCTTTGGTGCGGCTTGAAAACGTGCACACATCCCCACACTCAACATGATATCCGGTCTAGATGCACAAAGGTAAAGCAAGGAGCCAATCATGGGCGATATACCTTTTGATCCACCGCTTTACCATTGGGATCGATGTCAAGTTGGCACTTGGTAGGCATTGGTGTAGTAGCCGGCTTGACATCACTTAGCTTGAATCTTTTAAGCATGTCTTGAGTGTATTTGGCTTGGTTGATGAAGGTTCCTTCTCTTCTTTGTTTGATGTCGAAACCAAGAAAGAACTTCAACTCTCCCATCGAAGACATCTTAAACTTGGAGGTCATGAGGGCGGCAAATTCTTCATTGAAAGCTTTGTTAGGAGAACCAAAGATAATATCATCAACATATAGTTGGCATACAAACAACTCCCCGTTAACCTTCTTAGTAAAAAGAGTGGGGTCGATTAGCCCCACCTCAAATCCACGATCTTGTAACAACTCGGTAAGGTGGTCATACCACGCACGTGGGGCTTGTTTAAGGCCATAGAGTGCCTTATCGAGTTGATACACATGATCCGGAAAGTAGGGATCCTCGAACCCGGGGGGTTGCTTGACATAGACCAACTCATTTATAGGACCATTAAGAAAAGCACTTTTCACATCCATTTGTTGCAACTTAAAGTTGTGATGGGAAGCATAATCAATCAACAAACGAATGGATTCAAGACGAGCAACGGAGCAAAGGTTTCACCATAGTCGATACCCTCGACTTGGGAGTAGCCTTGTGCTACCAATCCTGCCTTGTTGCGAATGATGTTCCCATGAGCATCTTGCTTGTTCTTGAAGATCCACTTGGTTCCAATGACGTTGTGGTTCCCAGATGGTCTTGGCACCAATCTCCACACCTTGTTGTACTCGAAGTTGTTGAGTTCTTCATGCATGGCATTGAGCCAATCCGAGTCTTCGAGCGCCTCATAGACCTTTTGGGGTTCAACAAAAGAGACAAACGCGTGATGTTCACAATAGTTTGCCAATTGTCTCGAGTGCTTACCCCTTTCTTAGGCTTCCAACCACATTTTCCATGAGATGGCCTTGGGTGGTGAGCTTGGAAGCAATCTTCGCGGCACGACGCTCTAATTCCTCCTCGGCTGTGGAAGGAGGAGGGTTGACTTGATCATCTTGAGCGCCGCCTTGATCTTGTTCTTGATCTTGAGGTTGCTCTTGATCTTGAACTTGCTCGAGGGGGAGAACTTGACCTTGGGCATCATCTAGAGATTCATCACCGTCTTGAGGTTGATCTTGCCCTTGGTCTTGTTCACGAGGTTGAGGGCCTTCACTTTGTTCTTCGGAAGCGTGTGGGTCTTGATGAGGTGATGGCTCTACTTGAGTAGAGCATTGTCCTTCTCCTTCGGCCACAAGGGGTTCCTCAATGGGTAGGATTTGACCAATACCCATTCTTCTTATGGCTTGGGGAGGAATTTCATCACCTACATCACAAGTACCACTTTGCTCCACTTGGGAGCCGTTATTTTCGTCAAACTCCCGTTACACGTCTCCTCAATGATTCCGTGGACTTGTTGAGAACACGGTAAGCATGAGAGTTTGTAGCATAACCAACAAATATGCCCTCATGAGCTCTAGCCTCAAATTTAGACAAGCGAACACCTTTCTTGAGAATGAAACACTTACAACCGAACACGGAAGTACTTGAGGTTGGGCTTGTTGCGGTGAGAATCTCATAAGGAGTCTTGTTCAAGCCTTTGCGAAGATAGAGCCGATTGGATGCATGACATGCGGTGTTGATGGCTTCGGCCCAAAAGTTGTACGGAGACTTGAATTCCGCCATCATGGTCTTTGCCGCATCCATCAACGTCCGGTTCTTCCTCTCCGCAACACCATTTTGTTGAGGGGTGTAAGGTGCCGCATATTGATGCTTGATTCCTCATCACTAAGAAACTCATCCAAGGTGTAGTTCTTGAACTCGGTGCCGTTGTCGCTTCTTATTGTCAAGATCTTTGCATCATGTTGACGTTGAGCTTCATTTGCAAAGTTGATGACAGTTTGTTGGGTCTCACTCTTCCTCTTGAAGAAGTATACCCAAGTGTATCTTGAATAATCATCCACAATCACCAAGCAATACTTTCTTCCTCCAAGACTATCAAAAGATGGAGGCCCGAAGAGGTCCATGTGAAGGAGCTCCAAGGGTATCTTCGAGTAGATGATGGTTGAAGGAGGGTGAGCCTTTTCATGAAGCTTTCCTTCAATACAAGCACTGCAAGCACGATCTTTGGCAAAACTAACATTTGTTAGTCCACGAACATGGCCCCCCTTGAGAAGACTTTGCAAAGATCCCATATTGATGTGGGCTAAACGGCGATGCCAAAGCCATCCCACGTCAACTTTAGCCATTAGGCATGTCGCGGTCTTAGTGGGTCGCTCCGAAAAGTTAACCACATAGAGACTGTTCTCGACATGCCCAACAAAGGCTACTTTAAGAGTCTTGCTCCACAAGAGGGCCACGGTATCAACATCAAAGAATGTAGCAAAGCCCATGAGTGCAAGTTGACGAACGGAAAGTAAATTGAATGCAAGGGACTCAACAAGCATGACTTTCTCGATCGTTAGATCATGAGAAATGACAACCTTGCCGAGGCCCAATACCTTAGAATGTGATGCATCACCCCACTCGACATTGGTGGGCATAGATGGAATCTCTTGCCCGTCCACCACCAAGTCCTTGCTCCCGATCATATGATTTGTTGCTCCACTATCAAACAACCATGATCCCCCACCGGAAGCAAACACCTACACGAGATCAATGCTTGGTTTTAGGTACCCATTTAGTAATGGGTCCTTTGATGTTAGTAACAAGGGTCTTGGGAACCCAAATAGACCATTCAATGTACTCATAAGAAGAACCAACAAATTTAGCATAAACATGTCCATCACTAGCACGGCACAACACATATGACGGGTTAAAGTTGCCGGCTTTGTTTGAGGAAATGCTTTCGCCCTTTTGGACATCAACTCCCTTCACTTTCTCCTTCTTCTTCTTAGGACCACCCTCTCCCTCTTTCACAAACGTTTGTTTGAGAGGGGGAGGACGTTTGGTCTTGTTGTTGTTCTTCTTCTTGCTCTTGGACTTGGGTGCAAACCCAATTCCTTCTTTGGCCACAAGTTCCTTTTGATTGCTCAAAAGGTCGTTGAGGTTCTTCTCACCTTGAATGCAAGTCACAAGGCCTTTCTAAGTTGGTCCTTCAACTTGGCATTCTCCTCCATAAGATGCACATGCTCACAACAAGGGTTAGTAGCACATGCATTATCAATTAATACCATATGAGGAAAGGTGGCCTTTTCCTTGATTAGCTTAACTTGGAGTTGAGCATGAGACTCTTTGAGGCTAGCATGAGTACCCTTCAAGACCTTGTGGGCCTTGTCAAGTATCTCAAACTCCTCTTTGAGTCTAGCATGATCAACCCCAAGTTTAGCCTTCTCGGAGGTTAGCACACGAGACATGACAAGAGCATAATCAAGATCTTTCTTTAACTTAGCATGGTCATCATTGTGTGACTCCTCAAGAGTCAAACGATGCTGCACGCTCTTCCTCAAGAGCATTAGAGATCCGATATCTCATCGGCATAGTCACGACTATGACCTTCCATCTTGGAGATGGTTTCTTCGTGAGCCTCGATCATGTCATTGGCCTCACCAAGTTGTTCCAAGAGAGCAACAAAGTGCTTCTTGGACTTTCCCTTGAGCTTACTCATAAAAGACTCAAATTCACTCACTTCCTCATTAGACTCAACATGTCCATCAACGCAATCCTCCAAGGAGGGATTAGTAATGATGGTGGTTGTGATGTTGGGGGTTACCTTGTTTGAAGCTTTTGCCATGAGGCATCTAGCGGTGATGTTTTCGTTGGGTGACTCGAAGAGACACCGGGGAGTAGCAATGGCAATGGGCGCCATGGCGTTGCTTCTTCATTTTCATCATCATCGTCATCCTCTTGGTATTCTTCTTGAACCACCAACCCACGAGTGGGAGTCTTCTTGGCGAAGTTGTTCTTGTTGGGGAAGGACTTGGCTTTGTCTTTCCGAATGAACTTGCCACCATTGTCTTTCCGCTTCTCGTAAGGACAATCCGCAACGAAATGGCTCACATTGCCACAGTTGAAGCAAGTTCTAACTCGTTGCTTGCCCTTGACGCCACTTGAGTTGTTCTTGTTGAAGTTGGGTCTTGAGCTCTGCCTGCTGCAAAATTGTCTTGAAGCAAGGGACATGTGCTCATGGTAGTCAAACTTGGTGTCTTCGGGGTTGCTTTCCTCATCTTCCACTTCTTCCTCTTCTTCCATAATAACCTTGGCCTTCAAAGCAAGGTTAGGCTTGTTTGCTCTTTGAGAACGGAGCACCGCATTGTCGGCGGTTGTAACGCCCCGAGACCGACGCTCCAGAAGACTTCCAGCTATTCCGAGATTCGTCGTGTGATTTGTTTTGTTCGTTGCATTCATCCTTGCATCATGTTGCATTTCATCATGCTCATCATGTGCATTGTGTGTTTCATGCATGATCACCCCTTGCATCACCCTCCTCCTTCTCTTGCTTCTATTTGGCAAGTACCATTTTCCTCCTCCTTTAATGTTCATCTCTCCTCACAATTCAAGCATCATGCCACTCACCTCCTTGCCAAGTTTCACCTATTTTGGAGCTGGTTTGGTTGGGATAAAAAATGCTTCAAGTTGGAACCTAATTCAAACTTGGAATATTTTTTGGCCTTTAAAATTTCCCAAATCAGTTTTATTGAATACTACACAAATTCAGTACCTTGAGAATTTTGTCACATCTCTCTAAATCCTCCCAAATTCCCCTCTGGTTTTCCTTTTGTTTTCTGTCCGAAGAAAAACGAAAAAGGAAAAAAAAGGAAGCAGAGCAGCCCAGCAGCAGAAGCACCCACCAGGGCATCGGCCAACCAGGCGTGCCTCCGCTCCCAAGGCCCATCTGCGCCTTAGCCCAGTCGGCCTCTTGGGCCTGTCTAACCAGGCCCAGCTACCCCCCTCCTAAACCCTAGCCCGATCGAACCCTTTCTCTCGATCCATTCCTCCCTCCCGTGCGCCGCCAGAACCGATTCCCCCCCTCGCTCAACGCATCACTCCTCCAGCGCCGCTACCCGTTCCCGATCTCCACTCGCTCGACCCCCTCTCCATCGTCCTGTTCGCCTCCGCCGCACGCCAACAACCTCTCCGCCGCGCCCCTTCCCCTCGTTGACCTCCTGGAGGCCAACTCCGGCGCCTCTGCCTCTAGTAGCGCCGCCCCTCTGTCATCTGCTTCCGGCGTCTCTCACCGCCTCCTGCCGTGCCCGAGCCGTCCCCACCCCGTTGCCGGCCTGCTACCTCTCCTCCTCGCCTTGAAGCCTCACGCCCAGTCCCGTCCATCCCGACCCTGCCTCCATCTCGAGTGCCCTGGGTCACGGCCTCGCTCCTCCTCGACGACATCCTCGCTGCCAAGCTCCTTCGTCCTCCGTCCCCTGTGACCTCGCGTCGATCCGCTGCCCCAAGCGTCCGTGCCCTCGAGCACCCAGCGAGTCGGGAGCAACCCCATCGCCCGGCGCCTGTTCTCCCTTCTTTGGTGCCTTGTTGCGCCACCTTGGCCATGGTATGCCGCTGCCCGTTTTGACGTTGCCAAGACCCTGGGACAAGGAACACCAAGACTGCCTCCATGGATTATTCAAGTACCACGACGACCGACGCTTAGTACCACTACCGTTCCTCAAGACCGCCAAGTTCAACTACGGACACGCGTGGATTTCACCAAGTACCCCGACGTCGCGTGTACCACTACCGTCGACCTGAACATCTACGAAAACGTGTACCACTACCGCCGCCGCCGTGTACCACTACTTCAACTACCGTCGACCCTCGAAGACCCTGTGGACCCCGAACATCCACGGGACATGAACGACTACTTCCACGACGTCCGAGAACAACTACTTCCACTACCGCCGCCGTGAGAACGACTACTTCCACGACGTCCCGTGAACGCCTACTTCCTCTACACCGCTCCGAACGCGTTCGCCCGAAATGCTCGCTTCAAAGGTATAACGAGATGACGACCGCCCGTGAACGAATGCATGTGGTATGAGATGCTCATGTTCGAACCGTGTCCGAATTGTCCTTGCGTTCCTCCTCGTTTGCCATGTCGTTGACCCGTGGGAACCCGGTAGTCGGGAGCACCCCACCATCTTTTGCATGTTCCGCACATCCGCACACTTGCTCTTTTGCACGGTATCTCAATGAGTTATCGGATCATCGGAATGTTGCCGTGGCACCATTTTTGTTATCGTTGCCATGGCACCATTTTCGTTATCGTTGCCGTGGCACCATTTTCGTTATCGTTGCCATGGCACCCTTTTTGTTCCGCCATGGCGACAAATGCTTCATAACATGCTCATGTCAACATTTTCATAAAATTGCATAAAACTTGCATATGTCATCCGCATCATGATAATAACAATTAAAATGCTTAAACTTGTGTTTGCATTAAATTGCTAAATAACTTATGGGGATTTTCCGGAATGGTTATTTGTGTTTCCGGCCTCATTTAAACTTGCCTAACTAGTTAGTTTGCTCATGCTTCACCTCATGCCATGCTTAACAACATTTAATATTGTTGGTTAGCCTTAACGAGAGAGAACTAAATAATTGATGTGGTGTTCCGTCAATATGCAACTCGTTGCATATTGAGCTCCACTTAATTTGTAGTATTGTTCGTTGCAAATTGCCATGCCATGCCTCATTAAACCGGACATGCATCATACTTGTTTGTGCATCATGCCATGTTTATGTGATGGTTGTTTACTATGTTGTTTGTTTGTTTCCGGGGTGCTTCTCTCGTTAGCTTCGGTTTCGTTCCGGAGTGTGAGGATTCGTTCGACTACGTCCTTTTGTCTTCTTCATGGACTCGTTCTTCTTCCTTGCGGGATTTCAGGCAAGATGATCATACCCTCGAAATCACTACTATCTTTGCTATGCTAGTTTGCTCGCTCTTTTGCTATGCCAATGCTACGATGCCTACCATTTGCTTGTCAGCCTCCCAAATTGCCATGAACCCCTAACCTTTGACACCTTTCCTATGCAAACCGTTGTTTGGCTATGTTACCGCTTTGCTCAGCCCCTCTTATAGCGTTGCTAGTTGCAGGTGAAGATTGAAGTCTTTTCCTTGTTGGAACATGAAGATGTTGTTCCTGGTTGGAACATGTTTACTTGTTGGGATATCACAATATATCTTATTTAATTAATGCATCTATATACTTGGTAAAGGGTGGAAGGCTCGGCCTTATGCCTGGTGTTTTGTTCCACTCTTGCCGCCCTAGTTTCCGTCATATCGGTGTTATGTTCCCGGATTTTGCGTTCCTTACGGTTGGGCTATAATGGGAACCCCTTGACATTCGCCTTAAGTAAAGCTCCTCCGGCAATGCCCAACATTGGTTTTACCATTTGCACTAACAACCTACCACCTTCCCTTGGGTTCTGCAGACTCAAGGGTCATCTTTATTCTAACCCCGGGCGGTGCTCCTCGAGTGTTGGTCGAACTGAGCTGCCTGCGAGGTCACCTCGGGAAACTTGAGGGTTGGTTTTACTCGTAGCTAGTCTCATCGAGTGTGCCACGAGAAAGAGATATGTGCAGCTCCTATCGGGATTTGTCGGCACATTCGGGCGGTGTTGCTGGTTTAGTTTTACCTGTCGAAATGTCTTGTTGTACGGGATACCGAGTCTGATCGGAGTGTCTCGGGTGGAGGTCTATTCCTCCGTTGACCGTGAGAGCTTGTCATGGGCTAAGTTGGGACACCCCTGCAGGGTTATAAACTTTCGAGAGCCGTGCCCGCGGTTATGTGGCAGATGGGAATTTGTTAACGTCCGGTTGTAGAAAACCCGAAGTTGACCTTAATTAAAATACATCAACCGTGTGTGTAACCGTGATGGTCTCTTTCCGTGAGTCCGGAAGTGAACACTGATGTTGGAGTTATGCTGGCGTAGGTTGCTATAGGATCACTTCTTGATCATACTTTATCGACCGTGCTTTGCCTTCTCTTCTCGCTCTCATTTGCGTATGTTAGCCACCATATATGCTAGTCGCTTGCTGCAGCTCCACCTCATTACTCCATCCTTCCTATAAGCTTAAATAGTCTTGATCTCGCGGGTGCGAGATTGCTGAGTCCCCGTGGCTCACAGATACTTCAAAACCAGTTTGCGGTGCCTATGTTACCGGCGGTGGCGCAACCAAGCTCAAGGAGGAGCTCGATGAAGATCTTGCCCCTTTGTGTTGTTTCGTTCTAGTTGATCAGTAGTGGAGCCCAGTTGGGGTCGATCGGGGACCTTTGTCGCATTTGGGGTTCTTCTTTTATTTTGGTTCCGTAGTCGGACCTTGATTGTATCTGGATGATGTAATGCTTTATTCATGTAATTGTGTGAAGTGGCGATTGTAAGCCAACTATGTATCTCTTTCCCTTATGTATTACATGGGTTGTGTGAAGATTACCTCACTTGCGACATTGCTTTCAATGCGGTTATGCCTCTAAGTCGTGCCCGACACGTGGGAGATATAGCCGCATCGAGGCGCTACAAGTTGGTAATCGAGCCTTCCCGACCTTAGGAGCCCCACCGCTTGATCGTTTTTAGCGGCGAGTTGTGTCTAGAAAAATGTTTTGAGTCATTTAGGATTATATATATCGGAGAGTTAGGAATTCTTTTTACTCGTCAGACCCTTCGTCGCTCTGGTAAGGTCTCCTGACGTAGAAGTTTTGACTTTCCTCTCCTCAAATTTCACTAATTTTTTTTAGGATCACGCGGGTATCTTAGAATCGTTCCGATGGTTTTATGATGACAACATTGTCTTGGTTGCCTCCGTCGGCGAGGTTTTTTTTTTGGAGGTGTCCGGGAGTTGAGCTCCGAGGTGTTGTCGTCATAAATTTATCGTTGCAGTTCTGGAATACCGAGTTTAATACGCCGACATCGAAAATCTCTTTTATGCAGTTGTTGGTGAGATAACCCCGCTAACCCGATCTTGAGGTGAGTACGGAGTATTGCCATGACTTCGTATAACGGATGCTTTTGAAGGTTGAGGTACACGATTTCGAAGGTTTCTTGGTTATGTGTTGACGGATGGATCTGCTTGGATGTAGGTATTGTTAGTTTGGGTGAGATATATTGCTTCCCTCTATCCCCAACACAGATTGCATAACCGAAAGTTTGGAAGTTTATAGGTGGGAATTCAAGTAGCTCCTAGAATATCTTTTCGACAGATGCAGGATATGGGATTGGGTAAATCTCTATCATATGTATTTGTTCCGGCTTATTCTGCAAGCCAGTCCTTTGTTTTTGTTTTGAGTTGTGGTATTCGAGTTGCTTCAATGTCAAGTGTTGATTCCATACCTTTCCGAAATGGTGTTCTCATACTCCGATGCGAATACCAATCCTTCTCGATAATCGAGATTGTCATGTCAATCCTTTTCAACCGGCGTGCTTCTTTTCAAGTGGATCCGATCACTTCAACATCAGCAAGACCAATTATCATTTCTTCTCAACGGTGTTTGTTTCATCCGTCTCCAAGTTGCCTTTGTTTTTTCCCGCCCACCCACCATTTTTTCTTCAAGGACTCAGATTTCTTTACCAAGTATCCTTTTATTTTTGCGAAGTCTCTTCATTCTTTTCAATCAATGTTCTTATCCGGTGATTTCCCATGAAGATGCTCAACAGTTTCAAGTTCATCATCCTTCATTGTTGTTTCTTCTCCGGTGGATCCTATTCAAGCTTTCGATATTCATCATATCCCTTTCCTTGTTTCAAATGCTTTTTAATACCGGTGCACCTCTTAATGTTTCACTTCTCGTTATTCATTTGTTCTGGAGTGCTCAAGATATCTCGAAGATTCGTGTTTCCACTCTACATTCATTCAAGCTCTTTCGAGATTGGTATCTCATTCAAGTCATTTAATTCAACCGGTGCAACATCTCGTTTAAATCTTTTCAACGGTGTTCTTTTGAGTGAGCCCTAACCCACAAGTCTTTTTCCAGGATCTTACCTGACTCTTCTAATTCTTTTCGGAGTTATTCTCAAATTCATTGCAAAGTTTGACGTAAGAATGAGTTATCATCAGTCAAATGTCTTCCTCCAAGATCTTTCAAATTCTTTTCATAGTTGGCTCAACCTCTTCGCTTTTGATTCTTCCGGTGTGCCTCAATAATTCTGGGTGGTGTTTCTCGTTGTCATTCTCATCATTTGAAGACCGAAGAAGAGTTTCTCTTTAATCTTGCTCTATTCTCTTCAAGATTCATGGTGCTAGCTTGTTGCCATCCTCTCATAATTGTTTTCAATTGTGAGAATCTTTTTCACCCATCAGGAGATATTCAAGAGTCTTCACAGTTTGTCATCCGGAGTCCATCAATTCAGGTTTATTCATTCTCAGCTGTCAGTTATCATTCTCCTATCTTGCCGGTGCATCAGTCGAATATCCTCTAATCAGTTCATGATCTCTTCGTTCTCATGTATCTAAATACCCTCAAGTATCTTCATTCATTTTGCAATTCTTCCCGGTGAATTGTGCCTTTGCTACGTTCATTTTCAATTCTTACGGTGGTTCACTTCCTTCATTATCATATCGATTCATTTGTTGTTCCAATCCTACCGGTGGTTCGTTGAAGACCGTCTCAAGTTTTGATATATCTCTTTTAATACTTTCTACGAGAATAAGTAGTATGCCAAATCCGTTGCTTGTCATCAATTTATATTGGTGAAGGATACACATAACATAATTCTTATTCTTGTTTCATCCAAGTGATTAATCCTTTCCTTCAGAGTTTGTTCAGGAGGTATAAATTCTTGCCTTCTTGTTGTAAATCTTTCTTCCGGAGTTCTAAGCTTTCCGCTTTATCTCGTTGTGAAGCTCTATCTAAATCATTGCAAGGCTTCACCTTGTGTTTTCAACTTCTCTTTCTTTCTATCACCCTTTTGTTTACCGGAGTTCTTCATGGAGGCTCTACAAGGTGCTTCGTCAAGGATTCTTTTCATTCTTCAATTGTTCATCAAGATTTCTCTCGAAGTTAAGATCCGTCAAGCCATACTCAAAAAATTAAACATGGTGTTCAACACATGTCTTGTTTTGAGGAGTTCAAGCATTCTTCATCTTGCATTCCAAAGTGCAATTCATTCTACCTTATCTTCTGAGGTGGTGTTAGGTCATTCTTGATAATTTCCCTTCGCGTTTCATGATTCACAAGTTTTCAAGAGTGACATATTTAAATCCATCATTTTCTCTTTGTTCAAGAGATCTTTTCATCCGTCAATCTCTTCATTGGAGTTATCTTGGTATAGATTTCACCTAAAGCCTTCCCTAAGGAATGTTGCTATTTTGGTGCTTATTAATGACCCAAGTTATCTTCTATCCTCTTGGTGAAAGAAGTTTTTCATCTCTTTGGTGCTCTCAATCAAAGCAATTGTTTCCGTTAGTGGCCGTTTGTCACCTCATAATTTTGAGATGTTTCCATAAGCCCACTACAAGCTCATTCTTTTCGTTTCGTTGTTGGTTTTCCAACAACTCCGTTCAATCCTTCTTTTTAAGGAGGCTCTTCCAAATTCAATTGTGGTAGAAGTTGTCATTTTCTTCTCCGTCCCTTTATCCCAATGGTCTAACTTCTATTCTTTCGTTACGGAGGCATTGTGATGTTATGCTCTTCACACATCACCTCGTTTGGTGAGGATCGTCTTCTTTTCTTGCTTATCCAGTTAACCGGAGTGTTGTGTCATCTCTTCAAGTTCTTTTAATTTTTATCAAGTTTTCCTTCTTTCAGTCGGAGTGCTGCCCAAATTATATCAATCTTATTCCTTCTCTATCTAGTTTTAACCGGAGTGGTTTCAATATCTATCTTATCTCTAAACCTCTTGGTTCACATCATGTTCCTTCTTCCTCTTTTCTAACGGGGTGTTTTCAAATTCGTACATCTCCGTTGTATTCTTTCTTTCAATTTGTTCAAATTTTCAAGGTCCGTGGTTTCACCCGTTTGTCAAAAGAAGCAACTGAGTTTTACCTTTCTTTTTCTCTTCCGTTTTCCCTCCGGTGCCATTCTAGATCTCGGGACGAGATCCTCTTGTAGTGGTGGAGTGTTGTAACGCCCCGAGACCGACGCTCCAGAAGACTTCCAGCTATTCCGAGATTCGTCGTGTGATTTGTTTTGTTCGTTGCATTCATCCTTGCATCATGTTGCATTTCATCATGCTCATCATGTGCATTGTGTGTTTCATGCATGATCACCCTTGCATCACCCTCCCTCCTTCTCTTGCTTCTATTTGGCAAGTACCATTTTTCACTCCTCCTTTAATGTTCATCTCTCCCTCACAATTCAAGCATCATGCCACTCACCTCCCTGCCAAGTTTCACCTATTTTGGAGCTGGTTTGGTTGGGATAAAAAATGCTTCAAGTTGGAACCTAATTCAAACTTGGAATATTTTTTGGCCTTTAAAATTTCCCAAATCAGTTTTATTGAATACTACACAAATTCAGTACCTTGAGAATTTTGTCACATCTCTCTAAATCCTCCCAAATTCCCCTCTGGTTTTCCTTTTGTTTTCTGTCCGAAGAAAAACGAAAAAGGAAAAAAATTTGGTTACCTTCAAGAATTAATTATGTTCAAAAAATGCCCTTGTTTTTTTTAAAATTTGGATTTTTAAATGGGCCTCATTTAAAGGCCAATTTTGTGTATGTTTTTTTTTTATATTTGTTTGTTTGTTTCCCGGGGCCTTTATTGGTTTGGGATTAATTGCACCCGCCCTTTTGCTTCTTATGGTGTTTTTTCCTTAAATTTAAAACATCCCTAAACACTACTATTTTGCTATGCAGTTTGTGTTTTTTTATGTGGGGTTTTTTTTCCTTTCCCTTGCGCCCCCTTAATTCCTAACCCCTTTTCTTTTTGCCCCCTTTTTTTTTTTTCCCTTTTTTTGGTTTTTTTTTTTTGGGAATTTTTCTTTTTTTAAAATGCATTAAACTTTAAATGGAACTCCCTTACCGGGTTTTTTTTCCCCGGCCCTTTCCTTTACGGTGTTAGTTCATTTTAGCTCTTAACTTTTTTTGGGAACCCTTGGTTTTAATAAACTTAAAAATGCCCAAATTGGTTTTAATTTGAAAAACCCTCCCCTTCCCTTGGGTTTTGGGTCACTTTATTCTAACCCCGGTAAAGTTTGATTTGGTCCAATGAATAGGGCCCTGGGAAATTAGGTTGGTTTTCTCAGAGCCACCGGTTCCCCGGAAAAATACCCCCTTGGGTTTTGGGCAACGGGGGTTTCTTTTATTTTACCCCCAAAGTCTTGTTGTCCATACCCATCGGGCGGGGGTTTTCCTCCGCTGCCGGGAGTTGCGGGGTTGGGCACCCCGGGTTTAAACCGGGCCGTGTCGGGTTATTCGGGGAAATTTGTTAACCCGGTTTAGAAAACCCGGGTTGCCTTTAAATTTTCCGGGGAACCGTGAGGCTTTTCCAGGGTGGGGAACCGGGTTATTACTTGAGAGGTTGCATGGTATTTTGATTAATTTTACGTTTTGCCCCCCTCATTTTATTTACCACCTTTGTACGTTCTCCCCACCCTTTACCCTTTTATAAGCTTAAAAGTTTGCTTGGAATTTGATCCCCTTCACCGTGTTTCCCCTTTTGCCTATTTAGAAAGGGGCCCAAAATAAGGAGGAGCTCATAAATCTTCCCTTTTGGTTGTTTGTCTAGTTGCAAGATGGAGCCCGTGGGGTCACGGGCCTTTTCCTTTGGGGTTCTTTTTTATTTTGGTTTGCGGACCTTAGAGGGTGATGAAGATTTTTCTGTTTGTTGGTCATTGTCCAAATGACCTTTTTATGAACTGGGGTGGTTCCTCCTTTTTTTTTAATGGACCTTAATGTCTAAGGGAGATTACCGATGGGGAAGTTGGTAACACCTTGACCTTCCCCAGTTTATGTTTTGGGATTTTCTGAAAAATGTTTTGGTATTTAGGTTTTTCGGAAGTTGGAATTCTTTCCCCCTTTTGTTGAGGTTCCCACAAGGCCCCCTTCTTTACAAATTTTTTTAGGAAGGGTTTTAAATTTTGGGTTTTATATACAAATTGTTTTTTCCTCCCCGGGGTTTTTTTTGAGGTTCCGGGAGTTGACCCCCCAAAATAAATTTTTTTTTTTTAGAGCACAAAATTTTTTATCGGGTGAAAATTTTAAAAACTAAAAGTGGGTGGGGAAGTATTGCCATGACCGATAACGGATGCTTTTCAAGGTTGAGGTACACGATTCAAGGTTTTTGGTTATGTGTGACGGATGGATGTTGGATTGGGTTGTTAGTTTGGGTGAGATATATTGCTTCCCGATCCCCAAACCCTTGCATAACCGAAAGTTTCGAAGTTTATAGGTGGGAATTCAAGTAGCTCCTAGAATATCTTTTTTGGGGATACGGATTGGGTAAATCTCATCATATGTATTTGTTCCTTTTCTCAAGCCACCTTTGTTTTTGTTTTGAGTTGTGGTATTCGAAGTTTTCAATGTCAAGTGTTGATTCCATACCTTTCCAAAGGTGTTCTCATCCGATGCGAATACCAATCCTTCTCGATAATCGAGATTGTCATGTCAATCCTTTTCAACCGCGTGTTTTTTTCAAGTGGATCCGATCACTTCAACATCAGCAAGACCAATTATCATTTCTTCTCAATGGTGTTTGTTTCATCCGCTCCAAGTTGCCTTTTGTTTTTTCCCCGCCCACCCACCATTTTTTCTTCAAGGACTCAGATTTCTTTACCAAGTATCCTTTTATTTTTGTGAAGTCTCTTCATTCTTTTCAATCAATGTTCTTATCCGGTGATTTCCCATGAAGATGCTCAACAGTTTCAAGTTCATCATCCTTCATTGTTGTTTCTTCTCCGTGGATCCTATTCAAGCTTTCGATATTCATCATATCCCTTTCCTTGTTTCAAATGCTTTTTAATACCGGTGCACCTCTTAATCTTTCACTTCTCATTATTCATTTGTTCCGAGTGCTCAAGATATCTCAAGATTCGTGTTTCCACTCTACATTCATTCAAGCTCTTCGAGATTGGTATCTCATTCAAGTCATTTAATTCAACCGGTGCAACATCTCGTTTAAATCTTTTCAACGGTGTTCTTTTGAGTGAGCCCTAACCCACAGGTCTTTTTCCAGGATCTTACCTGACTCTTCTAATTCTTTTCGGAGTTATTCTCAAATTCATTGCAAAGTTTGACGTAAGAATGAGTTATCATCAGCCAAATGTCTTCCTCCAAGATCTTTCAAATTCTTTTCATAGTTGGCTCAACCTCTTCGCTTTTGATTCTTCCGGTGTGCCTCAATAATTCTGGGTGGTGTTTCTCGTTGTCATTCTCATCATTTGAAGACCGAAGAAGAGTTTCTCTTTAATCTTGCTCTATTCTCTTCAAGATTCATGGTGCTAGCTTGTTGCCATCCTCTCATAATTGTTTTCGACAGAGAATCTTTTTCACCCATCAGAGATATTCAAGAGTCTTCACAGCTTGTCATCCGAGTCCATCAATTCAGGTTTATTCATTCTCACTGTCAGCTTATCATTCTCCTATCTTGCCGTGCATCACTCGAATATCCTCTAATCAGTTCATGATCTCTTCGCTCTCATGTATCTAAATACCCTCAAGTATCTTCATTCATTTTGCAATTCTTCCCGTGAATTGTGCCTTTGCTACGCTCATTTTCAATTCTTACGGTGGTTCACTTCCTTCATTATCATATCGATTCATTTGTTGTTCCAATCCTACCAGGGTTCGTTGAAGACCGTCTCAAGTTTTGATATATCTCTTTAATACTTTCTACGAGAATAAGTAGTATGCCAAACCGCTGTTTGTCATCAATTTATATTGGTGAAGGATACGATAACATAATTCTTATTCTTGTTTCATCCAAGTGATTAATCCTTTCCTTCGAGTTTGTTCAGAGGTATAAATTCTTGCCTTCTTGTTGTAAATCTTTCTTCCGAGTTCTAAGCTTTCCGCTTTATCTCGTGGAAGCTCTATCTAAATCATTGCAAGGCTTCACCTTGTGTTTTCAACTTCTCTTTCTTTCTATCACCCTTTTGTTTACCGGAGTTCTTCATGGAGGCTCTATATGGTGCTTCGTCAAGGATTCTTTTCATTCTTCAATTGTTCATCAAGATTTCTCTCGAAGTTAAGATCCATCAAGCCATACTCAAAAAATTAAACATGGTGTTCAACACATGTCTTGTTTTGAGGAGTTCAAGCATTCTTCATCTTGCATTCCAAAGTGCAATTCTTTCTACCTTATCTTCTGAGGTGGTGTTAGGTCATTCTTGATAATTTCCCTTCGCGTTTCATGATTCACAAGTTTTCAAGAGTGACATATTTAAATCCATCATTTTCTCTTTGTTCAAGAGATCTTTTCATCCGTCAATCTCTTCATTGGAGTTATCTTGGTATAGATTTCACCTAAAGCCTTCCCTAAGGAATGTTGCTATTTTGGTGCTTATTAGTGACCCAAGTTATCTTCTATCCTCTTGGTGAAAGAAGTTTTTCATCTCTTTGGTGCTCTCAATCAAAGCAATTGTTTCCGTTAGTGGCCGTTTGTCACCTCATAATTTTGAGATGTTTCCATAAGCCCACTACAAGCTCATTCTTTTCGCTTCGTTGTTGGTTTTCCAACAACTCCGCTCAATCCTTCTTTTAAGGAGGCTCTTCCAAATTCAATTGTGGTAGAAGTTGTCATTTTCTTCTCCGTCCCTTTATCCCAATGGTCTAACTTCTATTCTTTCCACGGAGGCATTGTGATGTTATGCTCTTCACACATCACCTCGCTTTGGTGAGGATCGCTTCTTTTCTTGCTTATCCAGCTTAACTGAGTGTTGTGTCATCTCTTCAAGTTCTTTTCATTTTTATCAAGTTTTCCTTCTTTCAGTCGGAGTGCTGCCCAAATTATATCAATCTTATTCCTTCTCTATCTAGTTTTAACCGGAGTGGTTTCAATATCTATCTTATCTCTAAACCTCTTGTTCACATCATGTTCCTTCTTCCTCTTTTCTAACGGGTGTTTTCAAATTCGACATCTCCGTTGTATTCTTTCTTTCAATTTGTTCAAATTTTCAAGGTCCGTGGTTTCACCCGCTTGTCAAAAGAAGCAACTGAGTTTTACCTTTCTTTTCTCTTCCGCTTTCTCCGGGCCATTCTAGATCTCGACGAGATCCTCTTGTAGTGGTGGAGTGTTGTAACGCCCCGAGACCGACGCTCCAGAAGACTTCCAGCTATTCCGAGATTCGTCGTGATTTGTTTTGTTCGTTGCATTCATCCTTGCATCATGTTGCATTTCATCATGCTCATCATGTGCATTGTGTGTTTCATGCATGATCACCCCTTGCATCACCCCTCCCCTCCTTCTCTTGCTTCTATTTGGCAAGTACCATTTTTCACTCCTCCTTTAATGTTCATCTCTCCCTCACAATTCAAGCATCATGCCACACACCTCCCTGCCAAGTTTCACCTATTTTGGAGCTGGTTTGGTTGGGATAAAAAAATGCTTCAAGTTAACCTAATTCAAACTTGGAATATTTTTTTTGGCCTTTAAAATTTCCCAAATCAGTTTTATTGAATACTACGCAAATTCAAGACCTTGAGAATTTTGTCACATCTCTAAATCCTCCCAATTCCTCCTGGTTTTCCTTGTTTTCTCGTCCAAGAAAACGAAAAAGGAAAAAAGGAAGCAGAGCAGCCCAGCAGCAAGCACCCACCGTGGCATCGGCCAACCAGGCTTCCTCCGTCCCAAGGCCCATCTCGGCCTTTAGCCCAGCCTGGCCTCTTGGGCCTTGTCTAACCAGGCCCAGCCTACCCTCCTAAACCCTAGCCCGATCGAACCTTTCTCGATCCTTCTCCCTCCCGCCTGCTAACTGATTCCCTCGCTGACGATTCTCCTCCAGCACACCTGCTCCCGATCTCCACTCGCCGACCCTCTCCATCGTCTCTTCGCTCCGCAGATGCCAACAACCTCTCCCATTCTTCCCTCATGACCTCCCGAGGCTAACTCCGGCCGCTCGAGTAGCGCCCCATCCGCTCTCCTGCCTCTCACCGCCTCCGCTGCCCGAGCTGCCCCTACCTCCTGCCGCCTGCACCTCTCCTCCGCTTTGAACTCTCCGCCTCCGTCCCGCCATCCCGACTCGCTTCCATCTCGAGCGCTGGTCACGGCTCGTCCTTCCTCGACGACATCCTCGCTGCCAAGCTCCTTATCCTCCGTCTCCCGCGACTCCGATCCGGCACCCGAAGGTCGGTCTCAAGCACCCATAGTCGGAGCAATCCCCATCGCCTTACCCGTTCTCTTCTTCCGTGTTTGTCGCGCCACCTTGGCATGGTATGTCCGCCTGCTGACGCTGCAAGACCCGACAAGGAACGCCAAGACTCGCCTCCGGATTATTCAAGTACCACGACGACCGACGCTAGTACCACTACCGCCTCAAGACCGCAAGTTCAACTACAACACCCGTGATTTCACCAGTACCGACGTCGCGGTACCACTATCTCGACCAACATCTACTAAAACGCGTACCACTACCGCCACGCGGTACCACTACTTCAACCACTCCGACCGAAGATCCTGTGGACCTAACATCCACGGACATGAACGACTACTTCCACGACGTCCGGAACAACCACTTTCCACCCCGCCGGAGAACGACTCACTTCCACGACGCCGTGAACGCCACTTCTCTACACCGCCCGAACGCCTCCGCCCAAATGCTCGCTTCAAAGGTATAACGAGATGACGACCGCCGCTGAACGAATGCATGTGGTATGAGATGCCATGTTCAACCGTCCGAATTGTCTTGCGCTCTCCTCGCTTTGCCATGTCGTGACCCGTGGAACCCGTAGTCGGGAGCACCCCACCATCTTTTGCATGTTCCGCACATCCGCACACTTGCTCTTTTGCACCGGTATCTCAATGAGTTATCGGATCATCGGAATGTTGCCTGGCACCATTTTTGTTATCGCTGCCATGGCACCATTTTCGCTATCGCTGCCGTGGCACCATTTCCGTATCGCTACATGGCACCTTTTGTTCCGCCATGGCGATAAAATGCTTCATAACATGCTCATGTCAACATTTTCATAAAATTGCATAAAACTTGCATATGTCATCCGCATCATGATAATAACAATTAAAATGCTTAAACTTGTGTTTGCATTAAATTGCTAAATAACTTATGGGGATTTTCCGGAATGGTTGTTTGTGTTTCCGGTCTCATTTAAACTTGCCTAACTAGTTAGTTTGCTCATGCTTCACCTCATGCCATGCTTAACAACATTTAATATTGTTGGTTAGCCTTAACGAGAGAGAACTAAATAATTGATGTGGAGTTCATCAATATGCAACTCGTGCATATTGAGCTCCACTTAATTTGTAGTATTGTTCGTTGTAAATTGCCATGCCATGCCTCATTAAACCGGACATGCATCATACTTGTTTGTGCATCATGCCATGTTTATGTGATGGTTGTTTACTATGTTGTTTGTTTGTTTCCGGTGCTTCTCTCGTTAGCTTCGGTTTCTCCGAGTGTGAGGATTCGCTCACGCCCTTTGTCTTCTTCATGGACTCGTTTCTTCCTTTGGATTTCGTGCAAGATGATCATACCCGAAATCACTACTATCTTTGCTATGCTAGTTTGCTCGCTTTTGCTATGCCAATGCTACGATGCCTACCATTTGCTTGTCACCTCCCAAATTGCCATGAACCCTAACCTTGACACCTTTCCTATGCAAACCGTTGTTTGGCTATGTACCGCTTGTCACCTTCTTATAGCCTAGTTGCATGAAGATTGAAGTCTGTTCCTTGTTGAACATGAAGATGTTGTTCGGTTGGAACATGTTTACTTGTTGGGATATCACAATATATCTTATTTAATTAATGCATCTATATACTTGGTAAAGGATGGAAGGCTCGCCTTATGCCCGTGTTTTGTTCCACTCTTGCCCTCTAGTTTGCCCTATATCGGTGTTATGTTCCGATTTTATGCTCTTACACTTGGCTATATGGGACCCCTTGAGACTCGCTTTAAGTAAAGCTCCTCCAAAGAATGCCCAACATTGGTTTTACCATTTGCACTAACAACCTACCACCTTCCCTTGGGTTCTGCAGACTCAAGGGTCATCTTTATTCTAACCCCCGCATGTCCTCGAGTGTTGGTCCGAATCGACTGCATGGCCACCTCGGGAAACTTGAGGGTTGGTTTTACTCGAGCTAGTCTCATCCGAGTGTGCCCCGAGAAAGAGATATGTGCAGCTCCTATCGGGATTTGTCGCACATTCGGCGGTTGTTGGGTTTAGTTTTACCTCGTCGAAATGTCTTGTTGTACCGGATACCGAGTCCGATCGAGTGTTCTGTGGAGGTCTATTCTCCGCTGACCGTGAGAGCTTGTCATGGGTTGTTGGGACACCCCCAGGGTTATAAACTTCGAGAGCCGTGCTGCGTTATGTGGCGATGGGAATTTGTTAACGCCCGTTGTAGAAAACCCGAAGTTCAATTTAATTAAAATACATCAACTTTGTAACCGTGATGGTCTCTTTCCGCTGAGTCCGGAAGTGAACACGGTGTTGGAGTTATGCTTGACGAGGTTGCTATAGGATCACTTCTTGATCATACTTTATCGACGTGCTTTGCCTTTCTCTTCTCGCTCATTTGCGATGTTAGCCACCATATATGCTAGTCGCTTGCGCAGCTCCACCTCATTACTCCATCCTTCCTATAAGCTTAATAGTCTTGATCTCAGTGCGTAGATTGTGAGTCCCTCGTGGCTCACCGTGATACTTCCAAAACCAGTTTGGTGCCTATGTTATCTGAAAGGTGATTCAATAGCTCAAGGAGGAGCTCGATGAAGATCTTGCCCTTTGTGTTGTTTTGCTCTAGTTGATCAAGAGTGGAGCCCAGTTGTCGATCGGGACCTTTGTCGATTTGGGGTTCTTCTTTATTTTGGTTCCATAGTCGGACCTTGATTGTATCTGGATGATGTAATGCTTTATTCATGTAATTGTGTGAAGTGGATTGTAAGCCAACTATGTATCTCTTTCCTTATGTATTACATGGGTTGTGTGAAGATTACCTCACTTGACATTGCTTTCAATGCGTTATGCTCTAAGTCGTGCTTTGACACGTGGGAGATATAGCCGATCGAGGCTGCTAAGTTGGTAATCGAGCCTTCCTCGACCTTAGGAGCCCCACCGCTGATCGCTTTTAGCGTGCCGAGTTGTGTCTAGAAAATGTTTTGAGTCATTTAGGATTATATATATCGAGAGTTAGGAATTCTTTTTACTCCGTAATTCTTCGCCGGTTGAGGTCTCCCGACGAGAAGTTTTGACTTTCCTCTCCTCAAATTTCACTAAATTTTTTTTAGGATCACGCTGGTATCTTAGAATCGTCGATGGTTTTATGATGACAACATTGTCTTGGTTGCTCCCGCCCCAATGGGTTTTTTTTATCGGAGGTGTCCCGGAGTTGAGCGAGGTGTTGTTGCCATAAATTTATCGTGCAGTCTCGAATACCGAGTTTAGTCGACGACATCGAAAATCTCTTTTATGCATTGTTGGTGAGATAACCCCGCTAACCCAAGATCGAGGTGAGTACGGAGTATTGCCATGACTCGTATAACGGATGCTTTTCAAGGTTGAGGTACACGATTTCCGAGGTTTTTGTTATGTGTGACGGATGGATACAGCTTGATGTAGGTATTGTTAGTTTGGGTGAGATATATTGCTTCCCCGTATCCCCAACACCAGATTGCATAACCGTAAAGTTTCAAGTTTATAGGTGGGAATTCAAGTAGCTCCTAGAATATCTTTTCGATGATGCGTGATATGGGATTGGGTAAATCTCTATCATATGTATTTGTTCCGCTTATTCTGCAGTTTCCTTTGTTTTTGTTTTGAGTTGTGGTATTCGAGTTGCTTCAATGTCAAGTGTTGATTCCATACCTATCCAAATGGTGTTCTCATACTCCAATGCAATACCAATCCTTCTCGATAATCAAGATTGTCATGTCAATCCTTTTCAACCGCGTCTTTTTTTCAAGTGGATCCGATCACTTCAACATCAAGCAAGACCAATTATCATTTCTTCTCAACGGTGTTTGTTTCATCCTCAAGTTGCCTTTGTTTTTCCCCCCACCCACCGCTTTTTTCTTCAAGGACTCAGATTTCTTTACCAAGTATCCTTTTTATTTTTGTGAAGTCTTTCATTCTTTTCAATCAATGTTCTTATCCGGTGATTTCCCATGAAGATGCTCAACAGTTCAAGTTCATCATCCTTCATTGTTGTTTCTTCTCCGTGGATCCTATTCAAGCTTTCGATATTCATCATATCCCTTTCCTTGTTTCAAATGCTTTTTAATACGGTGCACCTCTTAATCTTTCACTCGTTATTCATTTGTTCGAGTGCTCAAGATATCTCAAGATTCGTGTTTCCACTCTACATTCATTCAAGCTCTTCGAGATTGGTATCTCATTCAAGTCATTTAATTCAACCGTGCAACATCTCATTTAAATCTTTTCAACGGTGTTCTTTTGAGTGAGCCCTAACCCATGTCTTTTTCCGTGATCTTACCCGACTCTTCTAATTATTTTCGAGTTATTCTCAAATTCATTGCAAAGTTTGACGAAGAATGAGTTATCATCACCAAATGTCTTCTCCAAGATCTTTCAAATTCTTTTCATAGTTGGCTCAACCTCTTCGCTTTTGATTCTTCCTGTGCCTCAATAATTCGGGTGGTGTTCTTCGTTGTCATTCTCATCATTTGAAGACCAAGAAGAGTTTCTTTAATCTTGCTCTATTCTCTTCAAGATTCATGGTGCTAGCTTGTTGCCATCCTCTCATAATTGTTTTCATTGTGAGAATCTTTTTCACCCATCAGATATTCAAGAGTCTTCACAGCTTTGTCATCCTGAGTCCATCAATTCAGGTTTATTCATTCTCCTATCGCATTATCATTCTCCTATCTTGCCGTGCATCACGAATATCCTCTAATCAGTTCATGATCTCTTCGCTCATGTATCTAAATACCCTCAAGTATCTTCATTCATTTTGCAATTCTTCCCGTGAATTGTGCCTTGCTACGCTCATTTTCAATTTTACGGTGTTTCACTTCCTTCATTATCATATCAATTCATTTGTTGTTCCAATCCTACCGTGGTTCGTGAAGACCGCCTCAAGTTTTGATATATCTCTTTAATCCTTTCTACGAGAATAAGTAGTATGCAATCGTGCTTGTCATCAATTTATATTGTGAAGGATACGATAACAAATTCTTATTCTTGTTTCATCCTTTCTTCATGAGTTGAGGTAGATTCTTTTCATTTAATTTTTCCAGCTTTCTCGGGTAAGTCCATCACATTAAAAATTAAACTGGTTTCAACCTTCTTTTTTGGGGTTAAGATTCTTCATTTGCTTCCAAAGTGCAATTTTTTCCTTTCTTCCATGGTTTAGGTTTCGTAATTTCCTCAAGCCATATTCAAAAAATTAATTTTAAACCACATTTTTTTTAAGAGTTTTCACCCAATTCTTCATTGGATTATTTGGATTTTCACCTAAACCTTCCCTAAGGAATTTGTATTTTGGTGCTTATTATCCCAAGTTTTTCATTCTTTTAAAAATTTTTCTTTTTGGGCTTCAATCGCAATTTTTCTTTTGGGTATCTTTTTAGATTTTCCAAGCCCCCAAGTTTTCTTTTTTCTTTTGGTTTTCCAAAACTTAATCCTTTTTTAAGGAGGTTTTCCAAATTCTTGTTAAAGGCATTTTTTCCCTTCCCTTTTCCCAACTCTAATTTATTTTCCTATTTAGGCTTTTTTGTTATGTTTTTCCACACCGCTTTAATTTCTTTTTTGTTTCCAAAAATGTTGTGTATCTTTCAATTTTTCTTTTTTCAAGTTTTCCTTCTTTCACCGGATGTGAAATTATTCTTTACCTTTCACTGTTTTAAGGATGGTTTCTTCTTCTTATCCTTAAACCTTTTTCACTCAGTTCCTTTTTTTTTTCAAGGGTTTTTCAAATTGCTCCCTTTATTCTTTCTTTTTTTTCAAATTTTAACCGGGGGTTTCACCCCTTTCAAAAAACCTATTTTACCTTTCTTTTTTCTTCTTTTCCCCCTTTTTAAAACCCCGGCCTTTTTATGGTATTTTAACCGGACCGGCCCCAAGAAGCACCGAGTTCCTTTTTTTTTTTCCGGCTTCTCCGACATTTGATTTCACAGTCTCTGTGTTTGGGTGTTTAGCTGAACCCTTCAACCCTCCCTTTCCTTTGCTTTATTTGGGTCCTTTTCCCTTTCCCCTTTATGTTCATTCTCCTCACAATTGTCATGCCACCACCCCTGCCAATTTCCCTTTTTCTGGTTTTTGGGAAAAATCCAATTAACCTTTCCTTAATTTTTTTCCTTTAAAATTTCCCAAATCATTTTATTAATTAAATTCAAATTTTGAGTTTTGTAATTTAAATCCTCCCAAACCCCCTTTTTTTTGTTTTTTAAAAAACAAAAGGAAAAAAAAGCAACAGCCCCAAGAAACCCACCAAACCCCTTTTTTCCCCTTTGGCCCATCCGAAAAGGGGGGCAAAGCCCAGCTACCCCCAAACCCTGCCCGCAACCCTTTCTCCCTCCCCCCTGCGCGCCAGCCTTCCCCTGCCACCACCCCCCCTACCCCTTTCCACCCCTCCGACTTCCTCCCCCGCCTCCAACGCCAAAACCCCCCCCATTATCCCGACAACCCCCCCCGGGCCCCCCCCCCCTCCCCCCGCCCTGGGCCCCCCTCCCCTCCGCCTCTCCTCTCCGGTTTCCTCCCGTCCCGCCCCCCACCCCCCATTCGACGCCTGGTCACCCCCCTCGACGCTCCCCCTAAGCTCCTTCCCCGCCCTCCCCGCCCCGCCCGGGTCGGCCCCGGCCCCCAGCCGGGCAACCCCATCCCCCGGCCCCCTTTCCCTTCTTCGGGGTTTTGCGCCACTTGGCTGGATGTCACCCTTTTGCGTGAAGACCCCCGGGACAAGGAACGAAATCGCCCCGGGATTTTCTCCCGGGAAATACTTATACCACACGTCAAGCCCGTTCAACTACAAACCCCGTTTTCCAACCCCGACGTCCGGGACCACTACCCGCCCAAATTTAAAACGTACCCTACCCCCGGTACCCATTAACTACCCCCCTCCCGGACCCCACCAGGACTAACATCTTCCCGTCCGGAACAATTTCCCCCGCCGGAAAACAAACTTCAACGCCCCTGCCCATTTTCTAAGCCCAACCCTTCCCAAAATGCTCGTTCGGTATAACAATAACCCAACTGTGTGGATAATGCTATTTAAGGGTTTCCAATTGTTTTGGTTTCCCCGTCCATTCCTCCAACCCGTAGTGGGAGCCCCCACCATTTTGCATGTTCCCACATAATTGTTTTTGCACCGGACTAATATTATGGATCTCAATTCCCGGCCCAATTTTTGTTTCCTATGGAATTTTCGTTTTGGCCGGGCACCTTTTTACGCTGCATCACCCTTTTTTTCCGCCATGGGAAAAGTTTAACATGTTGTTTTTCTTTGCTCTTGTAGCTCCGGTCTGATTAAAATTTGCTTAAACTTGTTTTCATTAAATTGTTCTTATGGGGATTTTCCGAAGGTTGTTTTTTCGGTCATTTAAACTTGCCTAACTAGTTGTTTGCTCATGCTTCACCTCACCATGCTTCAACTTTAAATTGGGTTTTACCTTAACCGGAAACTTTTATAAACCTTTTGCCTTTTAATTTGAGCTCCCTTAATTTGGTAGTTCGTGAAATTGATGCCTGCCCATTAAAGCTGACATACTTGTTTGGATATCCATTTTATTATTTTTTATATTTTTTGTTTTTGGGGTGTTAGCTTGGGTTTTTTCCCCTGGGTTCTGCCCGCCTTTTGTTTTTCGGATTTTTTCCCGGTTTTGGGCAAATGAAACCCCGAAATCCTATACTTTCATGCATTTTCCTTTTGCATCCAACTACACCTCCTTTGTTTCCCCCAAAGCCATAACCCTAACCGCCCTTTCCTTCCCGGTTTGGCATTTACCCGCCACCCTCCTTTTTGGGTGTTTTGGGATTGTCTTCCGTTGCTGAAGAGTTGTTTCGTTAACATTTTACTTTTGGGTTTTTTTATTTTTAACTCAATCTTGGTAAAGGATGGAAGGTCGTTTCCCTGGGTTTTTTCCCTCGCCCTTAGTTTGCCAATGGTGTTTGCCCCCTTTTTCTTTCGGGGTTTGGGCCCCTTATGCTTTAAGTAAAGCCCTAGAACCCAAATTTTTTAATTTACTAACAACCTAACCCCTTCCCGGGTTCCGAGAAAGGGTTTTTATTCTAACCCCCGGGTTTTCATTTTGAATCACCCACCACCTGCTTGGGGTTTTTTCTCGGCTATTATGGTTGCCCAAAAGAGTTTTGCAGCTCCACATTTTCCACTTCCTGTTTTTAGTTTTTACCTTAAATGCGTTTCCGGTACCGGTCTACAGTTTTCCGTGGGGCTATTTCCGGCCGTGAGACGTCAGGGTTGTTGGGACCCCCGGGTTTAAAATTTCAGGTGGCCCGTTTGGGGATGGGAATTTGTTCGGTTTTGCCCTTTATTTTTTAAAATAATCAACCGGGTTAACCGGATGGTCTTTTCCGGGATGGGAAGTGCATGTTGGATTTGGATTCTTAGGATACTTTTGAATACTTTATGACCCTTGCCTTTCCCGCCTTTCTTTAGTTGTTGCCACCAATATGCAGGCTTGTGATCCACCCTTCCCACCTTCCAAAGCTTAATGTTTACTCGGTGGTTTATTGGTCAAGAATTAAAACCAGTTTGGGTTCCTTTTAGGGACCCCGCTCAAGGAGGGCCGATGAAGTTTGCCCTTTTTTTTCTCATTACAAAAATTTTTAGGATCGGGACCTTTTTTTGGGGGTTTTTTATTTTGGCCAATGGCCTTGTTGTTCCGTAAAGTTTTTATGAATTGTTGGAAGTATTGTAAGCCAAATTTATCTTCCCTTTGAAGGTTGTTGGAAGAATCCTTTACAGCTTTTGGTTACCCTCAAGTCGGTTTGAACGGGGAGTATCCGATCGAGGGCTTTAAAGTTGGTAACGAGTTGTTGGCCCCGTGATCTATTGTTAGTTTGGGTGAGATATATTGCTTCCCCTGTATCCCCAACACCAGATTGCATAACCAGAAAGTTTCGGAAGTTTATAGGTGGGAATTCAAGTAGCTCCTAGAATATCTTTTCGACAGATGCAGGATATGGGATTGGGTAAATCTCTATCATATGTATTTGTTCCGGCTTATTCTGCAAGCCAGTCCTTTGTTTTTGTTTTGAGTTGTGGTATTCGAGTTGCTTCAATGTCAAGTGTTGATTCCATACCTATCCGAAATGGTGTTCTCATACTCCAATGCGAATACCAATCCTTCTCGATAATCAAGATTGTCATGTCAATCCTTTTCAACCGGCGTGCTTCTTTTCAAGTGGATCCGATCACTTCAACATCAGCAAGACCAATTATCATTTCTTCTCAACGGTGTTTGTTTCATACGTCTCCAAGTTGCCTTTGTTTTTTCCCGCCCACCCACCGTTTTTTCTTCAAGGACTCAGATTTCTTTACCAAGTATCCTTTTATTTTTGTGAAGTCTCTTCATTCTTTTCAATCAATGTTCTTATCCGGTGATTTCCCATGAAGATGCTCAACAGTTTCAAGTTCATCATCCTTCATTGTTGTTTCTTCTCCGGTGGATCCTATTCAAGCTTTCGATATTCATCATATCCCTTTCCTTGTTTCAAATGCTTTTTAATACCGGTGCACCTCTTAATCTTTCACTTCTCGTTATTCATTTGTTCTGGAGTGCTCAAGATATCTCGAAGATTCGTGTTTCCACTCTACATTCATTCAAGCTCTTTCGAGATTGGTATCTCATTCAAGTCATTTAATTCAACCGGTGCAACATCTCATTTAAATCTTTTCAACGGTGTTCTTTTGAGTGAGCCCTAACCCACAGGTCTTTTTCCAGGATCTTACCTGACTCTTCTAATTATTTTCGGAGTTATTCTCAAATTCATTGCAAAGTTTGACGTAAGAATGAGTTATCATCACCAAATGTCTTCCTCCAAGATCTTTCAAATTCTTTTCATAGTTGGCTCAACCTCTTCGCTTTTGATTCTTCGGTGTGCCTCAATAATTCTGGGTGGTGTTTCGTTGTCATTCTCATCATTTGAAGACCGAAGAAGAGTTTCTCTTTAATCTTGCTCTATTCTCTTCAAGATTCATGGTGCTAGCTTGTTGCCATCCTCTCATAATTGTTTTCGATTGTGAGAATCTTTTTCACCCATCAGGAGATATTCAAGAGTCTTCACAGTTTGTCATCCGGAGTCCATCAATTCAGGTTTATTCATTCTCAGCTATCAGTTATCATTCTCCTATCTTGCCGGTGCATCAGTCGAATATCCTCTAATCAGTTCATGATCTCTTCGTTCTCATGTATCTAAATACCCTCAAGTATCTTCATTCATTTTGCAATTCTTCCCGGTGAATTGTGCCTTTGCTACGTTCATTTTCAATTCTTACGGTGTTTCACTTCCTTCATTATCATATCAATTCATTTGTTGTTCCAATCCTACCGGTGGTTCGTTGAAGACCGTCTCAAGTTTTGATATATCTCTTTTAATCCTTTCTACGAGAATAAGTAGTATGCCAAATCCGTTGCTTGTCATCAATTTATATTGATGAAGGATACGCATAACATAATTCTTATTCTTGTTTCATCCTTCTTGGATGATGAAGAGAGCACTCTCATTGAATTGATTGTCCACGTCTTCTCGAGGGGTGAAGTTTCTTGGGTCATGAGGATAAAAACCTTCTTCAATGATTCTCCAAAGGTTAGTGTTCACATGTTTCAAATGACGCTTAAAGCGATAGACCCAATTATCAAAATCTTCATGTTTCTCATATTTAGGAGGTGGACCGGCATGATTCAAATGAGTGGAGGGGATTGGCCCTCCATAAACCGGGGGTTCCACATGGGCAAAGATGCCGGTGCCATTTCTACCACTAGTAGAATGACTCTTTTCATTGTTAGCTTCCTCCTTGTCGGAGAAAGCATCCGTAACCTTTTTAGTAGGATCACCCAATTTCATAGGTGCGGTAGATAGTTTAAGTCCCTCTAGAAAATCATTAAACATGCTTTTAACCTCGGCCGTCATGGAGATTTTCAATGTGTCTAGAGCTACATTGAATTCCTCACGAGAGACCGAGGTTCCCCCTTTGGCCGAAGACGAGACGGGATTCACACCGGAGTGTTCCTCCACACCATCGTTGGTGTCAACCATACTCTTCGGACGGCAAAGTCTTTAATAAAGAGACGAGGCTCTAATACCAATTGAAAGGATCGATATGGTTGACTAGAGGGGGGGTGAATAGGCAACTAACAATTTTTAAGCTTTTCTTTACCGAATTAAACTTTGCAACAAAATAGGTTGTCTAGATGTGCAACTAGGTGAGCAACCTATATGATGCAATATCAACTAGCACGCAAGCAAGCAAGAGATATAACAACAAGTAAGCTTGCGAAAGTAAAGGCACGAAATAACCAAGAGTGGAGCCGGTGGAGACGAGGATGTGTTACCGGAGTTCCTTCCTTTTAAGGGGAAGTACGTCTCCGTTAGAGCGGTGTGGAGGCACAATGCTCCCCAAGAAGCCACTAGGGCCACCGTATTCTCCTCACGCCCTCACACGATGCGAGATGCCGTGATTCCACTATTGGTGCCCTTGAAGGCGGCGGCCGAACCTTTACAAGCAAGGTTGGGGCAATCTCCACAACGATCGGAGGCTCCCAACAACAACACCACCACGAAGCTTCACCACAATGGAGTATGGCTTCGAGGTGACCTCAACCGTCTAGGGTGCTCAACACCCAAGAAGTAACAAGATCCGCAAGGGATAAGTGGGGGGAATCAAAATCCTGTGGTGGAAGTGTAGATCGGGCCGTTGTCACCCAATCCCGAGCAAATCAACAAGTTTGATTGGCTAGGGAGAGAGATCGGGCGAAAATGGAGCTTGGAGCAACAATGGAGCTTAGAGGTGGAAGAGGTGGTCAACTAGAGGTAGAAGACACCCCTTATATAGTCGAGGAAAAAATCCAACCGTTATCCACATGTTCAGCCCGCGATGCATGGTACTACCGCACCAAGGAAGCGGTACTACCGTGGCTGCGCGGTACTACCGTGGGCGACCACGGTACTACCGCAGCAACAACACAGGCCGGAACTAGCCTGACTAAGGGGCAGTACTACCGCTGGCGCGTTACTACCGCTCCACCTTGCGGTACTACTGCAAGGCAGGAGAGTCACGGCCTGGGAAGGGCGCAGATGAAATAAATTACATCCGTGCCTACTTCCGCTGAAACTGGGGTGGTGCAAAAACCCGGCGCGCTACTATCGCTCACTAGGTGCGGTACTACCGTGGTAGGCGCGGATGTAAAAAATTACATCTGCGCCTACTATCGTGACACCGCGGTACTAGGTCGAAGGACCACGGTACTACGACTCCAAGGGAGCAGTACTACCGTGAGCCACCGCGGTACTACCGCTCGGGCCGAGCGGTACTACCGTGGTGGGCGCGGATGTAAAAAATTACATCCGCCCCTACTACCGCACCAGAGCGGCACAAGGCCTGGATGCCGCGGTACTACCACTCTGGAGGGGCGGTACTACCGTGACACCGAGCGGTACTACCGCTTGTGCCTGCGGTACTACCGCAAGTACAGCAGTAGTCGCCAAGTTTTCGCACAACCAAGATAACGAAGGGCAGCTCCAAAGTGCATGGAAAGGAGGGACAAGTGCACGTGTTGATTCCACCCAAACCTTTCCGACGCGGACCCCCTCTTAATAGTACGGCTCTCCTACGACTCAACTCCACCAAAGAGAAACGTAGAACAACGCCGGCTTCAACAGTCTCCGAGGGGCACCGAATCGTCTTGTGCCTAATGATGAAGTATCTGAGGGACTCAAGGCACACGATTAGTCCGCAAAGGCATTGTCATCAATCACCAAAACACTTAGGGATAAATATGCCCTTACACCCTCCCCCTATGTCCATGGTATCTCCGGAGCGTAGTGAGCGCGAAGGACCAGTCTTGCAATTTTGCAAGGGCTGGGGTTGGGGCCGTATTGCTACGCGTGATCGGAACGTGCCGGGTGGTCTTGTTGTAGGTTACTCCGGGCGCGTTTAGCTGTGTCCGGTCGCTTAACGGCTGGACTCGAGAATTGCCTTAAGAGGCTGCTCTGTACTTCTGCCGTGAGAGCCGCTGTGTGTTCCTCCGCTCGAGGAGCGTTGATGTCTCCATTGACCGTGATGACCCTCGAGGGCCTGGCATCTTGAGCTTGAGATATGCGAAAGCGGCACGCGCTGAACTTTAAATGCGGTCCGTCCGAAAGCGAGCATGATAGCCGCTGCGGAACGGAACTATGTCAAGATAAACTCCTCGCCCGGAAGTTATCCGGGATCCAAGACCACTTCAAGTGTGACCGAGCCTGCATAATTGGCCTCTACACCTGGTATGACGCCTTTGAAGGTCGTCTTTGTGGGTTTAATCCTTGAGGGTCTATGCCCATCATGTGCATCAGATCCCGATAAAGCAGGTTCAGTTGCCGCCGTCCATGAGGACTCTGGTGAGGTGAAATCCATCGACGATTGGGTCTAAAACCAATGCGGCGAATCCGCCGTGGCGGATACTGGTGGGGTGGTCCCTTCGATCAAAAGTGATCGGGCAGGAGGACCATGGGTTGAACTTCGGGGCGACTGGCTCCATCGCATATACGTCCCTGAGTGCACGCTTCTGCTCCCTCTTGGGTATGTGGGTTGCGTAAATCATGTTTACCGTCCGCACTTGTGGGGGGAAACCCTTCTGTCCCCTATTGTTCGGCGGCCAGGTCTCTTCCTCGTCATCGCTATGCAGCCCCTTGTCATTGTTTTCGCAATTAACTTGCTGCTCGCTTGAATACCCAACAATCCTGTTGGTGTGATTAGCTGGTTTTTCGAGGGTGCCATGTATCTGGCAAGAGCGGTCGAGTATTCGGTCTAAATTGGACGGACCCGGAGTAGTTCTTTTGAATGGCTTTTTCCGCTGACCGGGTTTAGAGCCTCTGAATCCGGCGCCGACCGCCGTATCCTCGGTGTTATCGCCGTTAACGGCGTTTGTTTTGTTATGCACGACCTGCCATTGCGGTCCTTGGTGTCCGGACTGCCAGAATTTTTGCTGAGGTTGTTACTGCGGGCTAGCCAGCTATCCTCTCCCGTGCAGAAGCGGGTCATAAGTGATGTGAGGGCTGCCATGGATTTCGGCTTTTCCTGTCCTAGGTGCCGGGCAAGCCACTCGTCGCGGATGTTATGTTTGAAGGCTGCAAGGGCCTCTGCATCCGGACAGTCGATGATTTGATTTTTCTTTGTTAAGAACCGTGTCCAGAACTGTCTGGCCGATTCGTCTGGCTGATGAATTATGTGGCTTAGGTCATCGGCGTCTGGTGGTCGCACATATGTGCCCTGGAAGTTGTCAAGGAATGCGGCTTCCAGGTCTTCCCAACATCCAATTGATTCTGCTGGCAAGCTGTTAAGTCAATGCCGAGCTGGTCCTTTAAGCTTGAGTGGGAGATATTTGATGGCGTGAAGATCGTCACCGCGGGCCATGTGGATATGAAGGTGATAGTCTTCGATCCAAACCGTGGGGTCTGCTGTGCCATCGTAGGATTCAATGTTCACGGGTTTAAACCCTTCGGGGATTTGATGATCCATTACTTCATCTGTGAAGCATAGTGGGTGTGCGGCGCCTCTATATTGGGCTATATCACGACGTAGCTCCAGCGAACTTTGTCTGCTGTGTTCGGCCCGACCGGAGTTGCTGTATCCGGCGCGACGGTCGTCGTCGCACATCGTGGGGCGCCCACGCGATCCGTAGATCGATCTTGATTTTCTTGCCTTATCCTCCAATATGTCTCGCAGGTCTGGCGCATTCCCCCGTGGCTTCGTACTTTTTGAGCGGTGCCGGGGTACGGTTCTGGTGGAGGGCCTAGGGGCCTCTCTGTCGCGGCCACGAGGTGGTCGATCAGCCGTATTGTGCGCTGGTGATGCAGGTTTATATGCCTCCTCCTCTAATCGGGGGAGCAACTTGCGTTTGGGGTAGCTTTTGGAGGGGCGTTCGATTTCATACTCTTCGGCCGCAAGGACTTCAGTCCATCTGTCGGCTAGCAGGTCTTGATCAGCTCTAAGCTGTTGCTGCTTTTTCTTTAGGCTGTTCGCCCTGGCCATTAGCCTGCGTTTGAAACGCTCTTGTTCAACGGGATCCTCGGGCACGACGAATTCGTCGTCGTTCAGGCTTGCCTCGTCTTCGGAGGGAGGCTGTAATTATCATCCTCTACCTCTTAAATCGCCGCTCTCTCATGAGGGTTGGCTTCTCCGTCCTCCCTGTGCTGAATCTTCTTTGGAGGGGTTGTCTTCGCACTCTACGGGGTGTTATTATCTCCGGTGCGGAATCTCCATTCTTGTTGTGGCGGGATTTAGAGCGGCGCCGCTGACGCTGGCACTTGGGCTGTTTCTTGGAGGAGTCTTCCTCCGCTGCTTCCTCGCCATTCCCATCCTTTGGGATGTCCACCATATATATGTCGTATGACGAGGTGGTCTTCCAGTGTCCCGTAGGCGCTGGTTCTTGGTCGTCTCCGGCATCGTCGTCCATACCGTCGATGTCTTCGGAGTCGTAGTCTAGCATGTCGGTTAGATCGTCGACAGTGGCTACAAAGTGGGTGGTGGGTGGGCTTTGAATTTCTCCGTCGTCCGCATCCCAACCATCCTGACCGCATTTCGTCCAGGGTTCTCCTGATAGTGAGAGATACTTTAGCGAATTCAGGATGTCGCCAAAAGGTGAGTGTTGAAAGATGTCCGCGGTGGTGAACTCCATGATCGGTGCCCAATCGGATTCGATTGAGAGGCGCGGAGGTTCGAGTCCGCGAGGAGTCCGGCACCTCGAGTCACGAAGGCCACAAGGGACAAGGTCAGTATTCGGCTCCATCGCCATAGGGGTAGCAGCCCCCAAGGCGGTGTCTAGCCACCCGTCCTCGATCTGGGCAGCCCGCTCCGAATTGAGGATCGGAGCGGACTCGTGTGCGGCCTCCAGGGCACTGTTCGGCAGCAGAGCTAAATCATGCCCATCGTGACAGTGCGGCACGCTCGGCTGTGGCTCAAATCCGTCGAAGATCAAGTCTCCGCGGATGTTAGCCGTGAAGTTCAGGCTTCCAAATCTGACCCGATGGCCAGGGGCGTAGCTTTCAATCTGCTCCAGATGGCTGCTTAATTGGCCCGCATGCAAAGCCACCGAATCTGAAGATCTGTCCGGGAGAAAAGTCTCACCGACCGCATCGTTGTTGATGATCGAAGGAGCCATCAAGCCTATCGGTGGCGCTACGAGGAACTCTCAATGAAAGCACCAATGTCGGTGTCAAAACCGGCGGATCTCGGTAGGGGTCCCGAGCTGTGCGTCTAGGCCGATGGTAACAGGAGACAAGGGACACGATGTTTTACCTGTGTTCGGGCCCTCTCGATGGAGGTAAAACCCTACTCCTGCTTGATTGATATTGATGATATGGGTAGTACAAGAGTGGATCTACCACGAGATCAAGGAGGCTAAACCCTAGAAGCTAGCCTATGGTATGATTGTTGTTGTCGTTGTGTCCTACGGACTAAAACCCTCCGGTTTATATAGACACCGGAGAGGGCTAGGGTTACACAGAGTCGGTTACAATGGTAGGATATCTACATATCCGTATCGCCAAGCTTGCCTTCCACGCCAAGGAAAGTCCCATCCGGACACGGGACGAAGTCTTCAATCTTGTATCTTCATAGTCTTGGAGTCCGGCCGATGATGATAGTTCGGCTGTCCGGACACCCCCTAGTCCAGGACTCCCTCACACCCCATGATAATATTTCTAGAAGTCTCAAGCATCTAAGCTTGGGGATGCCCCGATAGGCATCCCGCCTTTCCTCTTCAATAATTATCGGTTAGTATCGGTTGAGCCTAAGTTTTCGCTTCTTCACATGAGTTTTGCTATTCTTAGAATGTCATTTTATTTTCATTTGCTTAATATTTTAATAAAATACTTAGACCTAAAACTTTTTAAATGAAATAGAGTCCTCAAATAGTTGCCAGGGAGGCTAGGTGAGGAGCATTGACATCCCGTCAACGAAGCTCTTTTCTATGGAATTGCTCTAGTGCTTCACTTATATCCTATGAGTGAATTGTTGAATGAATTGAATATCATGAAGTTGAAATTATAAAATCATATCATGCCTAGTGGTAGCTTCATATTGGGTTTAGAAAGTGAAATCTTTTGAGGCTTTACAATCACAATATTGGTCATACAAGCAATTCACGAATGATTAGTAGAAGGAAGAGAACTTTCACATGCAAATACACTAACTTGGAAATCTTTGGACAAGGAAGACAACGTAATGATTTATGTTTGTTCATATTCACATAGAATTTATATTGTCATAGATCCTTCAACATGAGGTGCTTGGCCCTATCTTTGCTAGCTAAAAATTCCGCACCAAGTAGATATACTACTTGTGCATCCAAAAACCCTTAAACCCAAATCTTGTTTTGAGAGTCCACCATACCTACCTATGGATTGAGCAAGATCCTTCAAGTAAGTTTTCATCGGTGCAATAAGGCAATAAAAATTGCTTCTAAAAGTGTTAGATCATTTAGTGTAAGAGAAAATTGAGCGTTGTACGAACTTGTGATGGCAAAGAATAAAAGTGACAGACTGCATAATAAAAGACTGCTATCATAAGGGTCAATATAACGTGACGTTATTTTGCACTAAGGGGTTGAGCATAGAAACAAATAAGCGCATGGCAACCTCTGCTTCCCTCTGCAAAGGGCCTATCTTTTACTTTTCAGTTTTTAGTTTTATGCAAAGAGTCAAAGTTTTTCTCTCTATTCCTTTTTATTTTTCTCGTTTCGCAAGCATCATGTGGCGAGGAAAGATCTAGGCACATATATCCTGTTGAATATCGGTAGCATGAGTTATTATTGTTGACATCACCCAAAGGTGAATACGTTGGGAGGCGAAATTACAAGCCCCTATCTTTCTATGTCTCCGGTTGAAACGTTTTGCTCATGTGTATGCGGTGAGTATTAGTAATCATAGAAGATGATATGATGGTTGAGTATGCAGAGCTCTTACTTAAACTCTGTTGAATAAGTTGAATTGCAATTGCTTGGTGACTAAGAACATAGGTTGTTGAGTTTCAGGAGAATTCATCTTTTGAATCGTAACATGTGAATTGGTTGCTACTATAACATGAGAAGTTTTATAAGAAAGAATTGTTGTTATGATGCTAGGAGAAGTGATTCAAATTATCATTGATCAAACTTATGCACTTTGCTAGCATTCACACTTCATAAATTATTTCTTTTATCATTTACCTCCTCGAGGATGAGTAGGAATTAAGCATGGAGATGCTGATACGTCTCCAACGTATCTATAATTTATGAAGTATTCATGCCATTATATTATCATTCTTGGATGTTTTACAATCATTTTATAGCAACTTTATATCATTTTTTGGGACTAACCTATTGACCCGATTACAGTGCGATTCTTGTTTTTTGCTTGTTTTTTACATCACAGGAAATCAATATCAAACGGAGTCCAAACACCGTGAAACTTCTTGTGGATTTTTTATGGACGAGAAGACATCTAGTGGGCCAAGGAAGCACTTGAGGGGGGCAGCACCCACCAGGGCGCGCCTGGGCCCAGGCGCGCCCAGGTGGGTTGTGCCCACCTTGGGTGCCCCCTGAACCGCCCTTCACCCTATAAATTCTCAAATATTCTAAAACCCTTCGGGGTAGCCCTAGATCAGAAGTTTCGCCACCGCAAGACCTCTATATCCACGAGATCCAATCTAGACCCCGTTTCGGCACCCCATCGAAGGGGGGATCATCTCTGGTGGCCATCTTCATCATCCTGGCGGCCACCATGATGAGGAGGGATTAGTCCACCCTTGGGGCTGAGGATTTGTACCAGTAGCTATGTGTTTAATCTCTCTCTCTCTCTCTCTCTCTCTCTCGTGTTCTTGAGATGTCACGACCTTGATGTATCGCGGGCTTTGTTAATATAGTCGGATCATATGGTGTTTTCCCCTCTCTATCTTGTTGTGATGAATTGAGTCTTTCCCTTTGAGATTTCGTTGTTATCAGATTGAATACTTTTATGGATTCGAGAACACTTGATATATATCTTGCAATTGAATACTCGTGGTGACAATGGGGTATCGTATTGATTCACTTGATATATGTTTTGGCACTCAACTCGCGGATTCCCGAGGTGACATTGGGGTAATCTATGCGTAGGGGTTGATGCACGTTCTTGCCTTTGTTTCTCCGGTAGAAATCTTAGGGCACTCTTTGAAGTTCTTTGTGTTGGATTGAATATTATAAATCCGAATTTGCTTTGGTGTTATTTTAGTATGAACTCTGGGATAGATCGAACAGAAAGAATAGCTTTGTGTTATTTTAGTACCAACTCTTGAATAGATGAACGGAAAGAATAGCTTTGAGGTGGTTTCATACCCTACAAACAATTTATTCTGATGTTATTCGCTAGATAGGAACTTTGTAGTGATTCTTCATCGCACTTTGAGGGATGGTTATATGCTCCAATTATATTAGCACTGTTGAGAGATTGCACTAGCGAAAGTACATACCCTAGGCCTCATTTTGAAGCATTGCAATACCGTTTTTGTGCCAGTTTACTATTTGCTACCTTGCTGTTTTTATTTATTCGTATTATAAAAATATATTTCTACCATCCATATTACACTTTTATCACCATCTCTTCACTGAACTAGTGCACCTATACAATTTTCCATTGTATTGGGTGTGTTGGGGACACAAGAGATTTCTTGTATTTGATTGCAGGGTTGCTTGAGGGAGACTATCTTCATCCTACGCCTCCCACGGATTGATAAACCTTAGGTCATCCACTTGAGGGAAAATTGCTATTGTCCTACAAAACTCTCTGCTTGGAGGCCCAACACGTGTCTACAAGAAAAAAAAATTATAGTAGACATTAGAGCCCTCTGTCGACTCGAGTAGTCGTTACCCTTCATGGATTGAAGTCTCCATCAACGTGGATGTACGATAACACCACCTATCGGAACCACGCCAAAAATTCTCTGTGTCTCCTTTGCATTTGCACACACCAATGCCATCCCTTTACATTCTTGCATTTTCATGCTTTACTCTTTCTTCTGCTCATACTCTTGCTATGCTTGTGTGAAATGTATTGTGTGCCCTTTAGCATGTGCTAAACTCAACCTTAACTTGACGAAACTAAAAAATGCTGCTTTTACTTGGTAAGGGTCTAATCGCCCCCACTAGACCCCTCTTCTTGATCCTTTCAATTGGTATCAGAGCATTGGTCTCCAGTGCTTTGGTTTAATCACCATTGGAGGAAGATGGATGAGTCTACATTCGGGGGTATTAGACATAGAGTGTCTATTCTTGATTGGTGGGGAGTTTTATGGTTCTTGGAAAAATGAGATGCTTGAGATTTTCAATGAATATAATTTGAGCAAGTATATTCTTAGCCCTTATGCGCCTCCCATTGATCCTTTGCATCCTACCCTCGATGAGTATCTTGACATGGTTTGCAATCTTAGGGCTATCAAACTTATCATTAGAGGATTATCTAGAAACTTGCTTGTTTGCTTACAAAACTTTGAATGCGCTTACACTATATGGAATTATCTTGAGGAACACTAATACGTCCATTTTGGATCATGTTTTCCTACTATTATTTATGTTGTTTTATTGTATAATAATACTTTTTGGAGTAATTCTAATGCCTTTTCTCTCATAATATGCAAGGTATATACAAAGGGGGAGAATTCTGACGGTGGGTGTTGCCCTCCTTAGCCCACCTCCAATGTCCATCTTCTGGTATATAAGTCATTTTGAACTAAAATAATTAAGGGGAGGACTTTCGTGACAAAGCGCCGCCGTCTCGAGGCGGAACTTGGGTAGGAGCACTTTTGTCCTCCGGCTGTAGGACCTTGAAGTATGTCTAGAGGGGGTGATTAGACTACTTGACCAATTAAAAACTTAACCTTTTCCCAATTTTAGAGTTTGGCTGATTTTAGCTATCTTTGGACAAGTCAAGCAATCATCACACAATTCAAGCAAGCATGCAAAGAGTATATGACCAGCGGAAATTAAAGCATGCAACTTGCAAGAATGTAAAGGGAAGGGTTTGGAGGATTCAAACACAATTGGAGACACAGATGTTTTTGGCGTGGTTCTGGTAGGTGGTGCTATTGTACATCCACGTTGATGGAGACTTCAACCCACGAAGGGTAACGGTTGCGCGACTCCATGGAGGGCTCCACCCACGAAGGGTCCACGAAGAAGCAACCTTGTCTATCCCACCATGGCCGTCACCCACGAAGGACTTGCCTCACTAGCGGTAGATCTTCACGAAGTAGGCGATCTCCTTGCCCTTACAAACTCCTTGGTTCAACTCCACAATATTGTCGGACGCTCCAAGTGACACCTAGCCAATCTAGGAGACACCACTCTCCAAGAAGTAACAAATGGTGCGTTGATGATGAACTCCTTGCTCTTGTGCTTCAAATGATAGTCTCCCCAACACTCAACTCTCTCTCATAGGATTTGGATCTGGTGGAAAGAAGATTTGAGTGGAAAGCAACTTGGGGAAGGCTAGAGATCAAGATTCATATGGTAGGAATGGAATATCTTAGCCTCAACACATGAGTAGGTAGTTCTCTCTCAGAAATGGTAAGTTGGAAGTGTAGGTTTGTTCTGATGGCTCTCTCCCCGAATGAAGAGGAGGTGGAGGGGTATATATAGCCTCCACACAAAATATAACCATTACACACAATTTACCAAACTCGGTGGGACCGAATCAACGAACTCGGTCGGACCGATTTAGTAAACCTAGTGACCGTTAGGATTTTCGGTGGGACCGACATGCAACTCGGTAGGACCGATATGGTTAGGGTTAGGGCATAACGTAATCTCGGTGAGACCGATTACACAAAGTTGGTGAGACCGAATTTGGTAATTAGCTAACCAGAGAGTTGGTCAGGTAAACTCGGTGGGACCGACTCGCTCATTTCGGTGAGACCGAAATGTTACGAAGGGAATCAGAGAGATTACAATCCCATCTCGGTGAGACCGAGATCCCTATCGATAAGACCGATTTGCCTAGGGTTTGTGGCAGTGGCTATGACATTTGAACTCGGTGGCGCCGGATAGAAAGAATCGGTATGGCCGAGTTTGACTTTGGGTTTAGGTCATATGTGGATGTGAGAAAGTAGTTGAGGGTTTTTGGAACATATCACTAAGCACTTGAAGCAAGAGGCTCATTAAGCAACACCTCATCCCTCCTTGATAGTATTGGCTTTTCCTATAGACTCAATGTGATCTTGGATCACTAAAATGTAAAATGAAGAGTCTTGAGCTTTTGAGCTTGAGCCAATCCTTTGTCCTTGATATTTTGAGGGATCCACTTTCATCATCCATGCCATACCATTCATTGAGCTTTCCTGAAATAATAGTCTTGGAATAGCATTAGCTCAATGAGCTATATGTTGTTATGAATTACCAAAACCACCTAGGGATAGTTGCACTTTCAATCTCCCCCTTTTTTGTAATTGATGACAACATATAGATCAAAGCTTCGACAAATGATAATAAGATTGAAAAACATCGTCGCTTTGAGAAGTATGTGATAAGCAAAAGCTCCCCCTAAATTTGTGCATAGTTTAAGATTTGCTTTTGACTGCACACACATCTTGGTGGAGCGCTCAAAATAATAAAGATTGAATACATGCACTCATCACCAAGCAAAGTGGATGATCATATAAGGATAGGTAAGATAATATCATCTAACAAGCATAAGTGTAGCTTATGATCAAACACATGATCATCAATGTCTCACAGATAATAGCATAGTATCTCAAACAATCAAAAGCAAACAAAGTTTAACCACCAAAGCAAGAGAGAACAAAAAGGCAACACTCTCTCTCTCGAAGCCTATGATCTATACATTTTTCTCCCCCTTTGGCAACAAGTTACCAAAAAGTTCATAGAAAATGCATAGTGCTAGATCGACTCTCAGGCTTGATCTTCAGGTGGTGGTGTAGAGATGGCTCCTTGGACGAAGGCTTCAGTTGAAGTGGATGGAGCTGGAGGAGTTGGTGTTGGAGCTGTTTACGCTGGAGCTGTAGGAGCTGTAGCTAGTGCAGATGATGTGGCTCTGGTGTCTGTCACAGGCACTGCAGCTGATCTCTGAGCTCTAGGCACTATGGCAAATGCATCAGTTGTTGTCTTGCCCTTCCTCTCCTGCATGTCATCTTGGAGCTGCTCCACAACTAACTGAATCTCAGTTACTTTGACATCTAGATCATAGAATTTTTGTTCCATGATTCTTTCCAGGCTCTCCTGGTTTTGAGTTAGGGTGGCCAACCCCTTCTCAATCCTCAGTGTTGATGCTATCAAGTAACCAAGCTGCTTCTGCTTGTTCTTCAAAAAGTACTCAGATGCCTCCTCTTGAGTTGGCATCTTGGTAGCCTTCTCTTTCTTTGCTTTCTCCTTCTTCTCTTGAGCTTTCACTGATGATGGTTCATTCTCATTCATCACAACTTGATTGTCCTCAAATTCTGGATAAATAGCAAAATGTTCCTTGTCCAGCAAGTATGTGCCTATGCCCATCTTTGAGTTAATCAACTCCTGAATCTGTGGGGCATACCCACAACTTCTCTTCTGGTCTGCTGCTGTCCTCTTAATGGTCTCAACAATGAGGCTCATGACCTTCTGTTTTTGTGGCACATCAAATAAGTGTAGCAAGTTGATAGCATGCCCTCTAATCATGTTGTGGTCACCTGACTTGGGCAATAGAGTGTGCCTTAGGATCCAGTTGATCGTTGGCAGCCCTGACAGAAGAAAATGAGCTGACCCACACTTATGTGTCTCAACTGCAGCATATGGGATTTCCTTGTACATATGAGCCATGGTATTGTGATCCATCTTCTTCTTGGCATAGACATCCAAGTCATCTTCACTCTCCTTTGGGGCATTGATCAGATTTGCCCATTCCTCAATTGTTGACTGGTACCTTGTACCTTCAGACATCCAAACTATCCTGCCATCTGGATAGAAGTGTGCTGTGGAGTAGATTGCATAATGAGCTCATCATTCCACTTTGTGAGCTTCTGCCCAACAAAGTCTGCAACTCCACAAGCAATGAAACTGTCTTGCACTCCAGGATAGTGTTCTTCATTTTCCTTCATGTAGGTCTAGTCGACCCACCTCATATCACACACTATAGGTTTCTTGTCCAACAACACTGTCTCATAGAAATCCTGCTGTTCCTTAGTGTGGAACCTGTAATCAACACCAGTCCTTCTCTTGATAGCATATGGATCTGACAGTCTCCATAGTCTGAGTCCTGCATCCTTTCTTAACTTCATGTTCTCAGCCACAGGATGAGCATCATTGTGGTCTGGAATCTTGGGCTTTAGCTTCCTTAGGACTTGTCCTTCATCATCTTCCTCATCAGCAACTTCTGGCACTGGGGCCTTGTTCTTCTCAGCAGCTGGAATACTCCTGGTATTCCTCTTTGGTGCAATCTTGGGCTTGGGGGCAGCTTTGGGTGCTTCCTTGGGCTTTGATGATGCAACCCCTGACTTTATAGCATCACCCATCAGCTTTTGTGTCTTGGGTGCTGGTGCAGCAACCTCTTCTTCCTCTTCTTTAGAGTCTCTCCTCATAGAGGGGTTGCCAAGAACCTTGGTAGTAGTGGTTCTGGCTCTCTTCTTCTTCTTATCTTGATCAGCAGCTTCATCTTCTGACTCAATGGTAAACTTCATAGTTTCTCCAGTGGGAACCTTCTTGGGTTTGGAAGTTGTAACTCTTCTTGCAGGTGCTTCTTTGGGATCAGTCTTTTCAGGTACTTGAGTTGATCCTCTGACCTTTAGCATAGGTGTCCTCTTGGCAGGGACCTTCGTATTGAGTCTAGGCTTTGTGTTCTTTGCTGAGACATACTCCTGTTTGAGCACTACCTTCTTGGAAGTAGCCTCATCTTCTTCTACCATATAATTCTCATCCTCAAATTCTGAGGTTCTCTTATTCCTTGTCCTAGTGGCAGCATTAGGCAAATTGCTTGGGGTGCTCCTGCTGCCATCATCTGAAGTGCTAGAGGGACTAGTGCCCTCACTCATGTGACTGTGCTCTTCTGACTTGTTCTGACTATCACTTTGGCCTGACATGCTGCAAAACACCAACTGCTGACCCTATGAATAGTTATAGATGAGATAGAATGGATGAGCATCACAAATGCAGAGATTTTTGCAAAAGAATGATTCAAAAACTTGGTTTTAGTTTTCCACAGAAAGCATTTCGGATCAACCGATTTTCAAACTCGGTGATACCGAAGCAGTTTTGGAACCTAAACTGGTGAACTCGGTTGGACCGAGTCACAGTTCAGTGGCACCGAGACTGCTAGGGTTTCACAAAGTTTTAAAATCGGTCACACCGATTAGCAATTCTCGGTCAGACCGAGAGTTAATAGTGCAATGGCATTAGCCAAATCGGTGGGACCGAGTTTTTCAACCCGGTGGGTCCGAGATGGTTTCGGCGGAAACCTAACCCTAAATTTTCAAATTGCATCTATTCTAAGGATTGTATTGACTGGATAGGAGTGTCTCAATCGTGGCAAGAATCATAATGAACACAATGTGCTAGGAATCGGACGGGGATAGCACTGTGATCGAGTCCATACCCTAGCTTGGTGATGAACTCCCTACGGCGGCAATGGCGGGGTGAATTCCATTGACGGCGGCGGAGACCAGCGACAAGAGGCGGCTGGCGACGAGGAGACGATCCGGAGACCTAGTAGGCAGAGCGAGCTATGCGCAGTGGAAGAGGTTTGGAGAAAATTTCCAAATTTTTGCCCGTGAGTATATATAGCCCGACACTGTCGGTGTGACCGAGTGGAACGACTCGGTGGCACCGAGATGCATAACTGTATACAGTTACAGCAGCTCGGTGTGACCGAAAAGTTCAAATCGGTTGCACTGAGATTGAAAACCTAGATCGACTTAGTGATCTCGGTAGGACTGAAATGGAGGAATCGGTCAGACCGAGAATCACAAAGAAGTTTTGGAAGTTTATGTCTATGACGAATCGGGGACTCTAAGTGCTCCTCACACAGAGTGGTTCGAATCTGACTTGATCAAATCTGGTGATGTAGCATGAATAGAGTTTGAGATGAGAAAAGCATAGATAGCTAGAGAAGGTTCTTAGGCATTCTTGTCCATCCACTTGGCCAAAGAAAAAGAACCCAAACAATCAAAGCAACAAGTGGATATCCTTGAATGAGTAAAATATGCAACCAACATGCTCACACAATAAAATGGCAAATGAAATATGTGGCAAAGCATGCACAACAAATTCTAGCATCTATCGAACAATTGGCGATGACTAGGTCATCTATATATGAGTATATTGACTTAGGAGTCAAATGAGAACATTTGATCATAGGTCATACTCATCGTTTAAGCTCAAGTGGGGTTACCACTTTTACATAATGCATTGATGTGTTCACACCATTAGAGTTGCTTTGACTCAATTCTTAGAGTTGAGCTCCCCCTAGATGTGATATCCCCCCTTAGAGGGATGAACTAACCTTGGGTTTTGTCGATGATGACTTCATGTAGGTGTTGAAGATGTGGATGCTCAATGTTGATGTAGATCATTTGGAGAAATCCTTTGTAGTGAGTTGCACTTTCAATACCTACATGGGTTAGTCCCACAAGGAACAAACAAGAATATCCGTAGACATAGAGTGATGCACACACAAGATGATGTCCATGAAATCATTAGGTTACCTTGTCCCTTGCCTTACCAACAAGAGGGTTTGTGACTCTTTGAACTAGTGCAAGATGTGGAAGTTGATTGCACTTGTCCTTGCCATAATGATATGAGTGAAGAATGTTAGTGGAGTCACCCTCAAGAACTCTCTAGTTCTTCTCCTTCGGGATCCACATCATCTTGATGGGAATCCTTGGAGTTGTAGTTGTACTTGATGAAGTAGAACTTGACGTAGTCTTGGGAACCCACTTGACTGAGGCCTTAGGTGCTTCTTCAAATGCATCAATCTCCTCTTGAAGCATGTCCTTGCCTTTGTTCTTGTGGTCTTGTGGTGGAAGATCATCGTGTGCTTGTGTTCCCTTGAAGGAAGTAGGATCATACTTCTCTTGTTGAGGAACAACTTCGTCTTGGGGTATTGATCTTCTTCCCGCTCAACTCCATTGGCATTGTACTTTTGTTCAAAACCAACACCTTGATTCTTCCGGTGCCTTCCTTGCTTGCATACAATTTCCTCAAATTGCTTACTCCCGACAAGGCTCTTGTATACACCTTTCTCTATAATTCCCTTCAATAAGCTATTTTCTTGCTCAAGTGTAACTTGGCTAAGAGAATCATTAGTGGAATCAATAGAACTACTAGAAGCAACAATATTGGATTTAGCATTATTATTGTTACTACTAGAGGAAGGATCTTTCTTGTACTTGTTACTTGACTTGACTTGAGGCATGTAAGTAGATAAGAGTAAACTCTTGGCAATGTAAGAAGAACTTTTCTTACGGAGATCATCATTGATTGCCTTTAAGAACTCATGCTCTTGCTCAAGATTGAGCTTTTCAAAGCGTAACTTCTCATGGGCCCTTAAAAGTTCTCGATGATCTTCGAAGATAGTTTCATGAGATAACTTAAGAGTGTTTAGTTCTTTAGTTAGAAGCTCAATCTTCTCCTTATCATTGTCATTCGTTTTAGCATGATTAATTGACGTTTCATCATAGTGTTCATCACTAGAGTTGTCAACAAGTAAATCATCATCACCTAGTATGTGTTACCTTAGGACCTTTGTCCATGAAGCATCTTCCAATTCCTTCATTTGGTGAATCAAATATCTCGTAGGAGTTGGTTGACACAAGTGCTAGCCCGGCAACACCTTCATCTTGAGTATATTCGGAGTCGGAGTGATAGCTTCTCTCGGAGTGATTGTCGGAGTCGGAGCCGGATACCCATTCACCAACATGAGCTTGATGTCTTTGTTTTGTGTAGCTCCTTGATGACTTGTCCTTCCTTTCCGAATCCTTGCTTCTCCGTGAGGGTCTTCGTTCATAACGATCATCTCTACTCCTTCTCTCTCTTGGTGGTGATTCTTCTCTTTTGCTTCTTCTTTTTGGAGAATCTTCTCTTCTTTTGTAGGGTGCCATACACTCATTGGAATAGTGTCCGGGTCTCCCACAATTGTAGCAATTGTACTGTCGACTAGAAGATCTTTTGTCATTGTAGGACCTTGACTTAGAGCTTCTTTCTTTGCTTCTACTCTTGTAGAATTTGTTGAAGTTCTTCACCATTAAGCTCAATTCTTCATTGAAGGTTTGTTTCTCACTTGATGATGTGGGGGCTTCACATGAGGCTTTGTAAGCACCACTTGACTTGTTGTGAAGTTCCTCCTTGTCCTTGAGTGACATCTCATGAGCAACAATTCTTCCAATGACTTTCGTTGTCTTGAGATCTTTGTAATTTGGCATCATTTGGATCAATGTGCACACGGTATCATACTTTCCATCCAATGCTCTTAGGATCTTCTTGATGATGAATCTGTCGGTCATCTCTTCACTCCCTAAGCCGGCAATCTCATTTGTGATAAGAGCAAGCCTAGAGTACATTTCAGCGACACCTTCACCATCCTTAATTTTGAACTTATCAAGCTGACTTTGGAGCACATCCAACTTGAATCCCTTGACGGAGTCGGTACCTTCATGCATATCAATCAAAGTATCCCAAATTTCCTTTGCATTCTCAAGACGGCTGATTTTGTTGAATTCTTTGGGGCACAAGCCATTGAAGAGGATATCACAAGCTTGAGCGTTGTATTGCAGCATCTTCAATTCTTCTGCGCTAGCTTCATGGTTCGGCTCTCTCCCATCAAAGAATTCACCTTGCAAGCCGATACACACAATAACCCAAACGGCGGGGTTATGTTCGAGAATATGCATTTTCATCTTATGCTTCCAACTAGCAAAATTAGTACCATCAAAGTAAGGACCTCTACGGTGATAATTTCCCTCGCTAGACGCCATACTCTCCTTGGTTGTGAAACCAAGGCTATGACCACCAAAAGCTATGGAAATCAAAGCAAATGGAGACCAAAGCTCTGATACCACTTGTAGGACCTTGAAGTATGTCTAGAGGGGGGGTGATTAGACTACTTGACAAATTAAAAACTTAACCTTTTCCCAATTTTAGAGTTTGGCAGATTTTAGCTATCTTTGGACAAGTCAAGCAATCATCACACAATTCAAGTAAGCATGCAAAGAGTATATGAGCAGCGGAAATTAAAGCATGCAACTAGCAAGAATGTAAAGGGAAGGGTTTGGAGGATTCAAACACAATTGGAGACACGGATGTTTTTGGCGTGGTTCCGATAGGTGCTGCTATCGTACATCCACGTTAATGGAGACTTCAACCCACCAAGGGTAACAGTTGCACGAGTCCACGGAGGGCTCCACCCACGAAGGGTCCACGAAGAAGCAACCTTGTCTATCCCACCATGGCCGTCGCCCACGAAGGACTTGCCTCACTAGCGATAGATCTTCACGAAGTAGGCGATCTCCTTGCCCTTACAAACTCCTTGGTTCAACTCCACAATTTTTTCGGAGGCTCCCAAGTGACACCTAGGCAATATAGGAGACACCACTCTCCAAGAAGTAACAAATGGTGCGTTGATGATGAACTCCTTGCTCTTGTGCTTCAAATGATAGTCTCCCCAACACTCAACTCTCTCTCATAGGATTTGGATCTGGTGGAAAGAAGATTTGAGTGGAAAGCAACTTGGGGAAGGCTAGAGATCAAGATTCATAAGGTAGGAATGGAATATCTTGGCCTCAACACATGAGTAGGTAGTTCTCTCTCAGAAATGGTAAGTTGGAAGTGTAGGTTTGTTCTGATGGCTCTGTCCGCGAATGAAGAGGAGGTGGAGGGGTATATATAGCCTCGACACAAAATCTAACCATTACACACAATTTACCAAACTCGGAGGGACCGAATCAACAAACTCGGTTGGACTAATTTAGTAAACCTAGTGACAGTTAGGATTTTCGGTGGGACCGACATGCAACACGGTAGGACCGATATGGTTAGGGTTAGGGCATAACGTAATCTCGGTGAGACCCATTACACAAACTCGGTGAGACCGAATTTGGTAATTAGCTAACCAGAGAGTTGGTCAGGTAAACTCGGTGGGACCGATTCGCTCATTTCGGTGAGACTAAAATGTTACGAAAGGGAAACAGGGAGTTTACATTGCAATCTCGGTGGGACCGATCGCTCACTTTGGTTAGACCGAAACATTGCGAAGGGAAACAGAGAGATTACAATCCCATCTCGGTGAGACCGAGATCCCTATCGGTAAGACCGATTTGCCTAGGGTTTTTGGCAGTGGCTATGACATTTGAACTCGGGGGCGCCGGATAAAAAGAATCCGTATGGCCGAGTTTGACTTTGGGTTTAGGTCATATGTGGATGTGAGAAAGTAGTTGTGGGTTTTTGGAGCATATCACTAAGCACTTGAAGCAAGAGGCTCATTAAGCAGCACCTCATCCCTCCTTGATAGTATTGGCCTTTCCTATAGACTCAATGTGATCTTGGATCACTAAAATGTAAAATGAAGAGTCTTGAACTTTTGAGCTTGAGCCAATCCTTTGTCCTTGATATTTTGAGGGATCCACTTTCATCATCCATGCCGTGCCATTCATTGAGCTTTCCTGAAATAATAGTCTTGGAATAGCATTAGCTCAATGAGCTATATGTTGTTATGAATTACCAAAACCACCTAGGGATAGTTGCACTTTCACCGGCGGAGCGATTCCGCCGGGGGAACTTCCCTCCCAGAGGTGGAAATCATCGTCATCATCATCACCAACAACTCTCCCATCTTGGGGAGGGCTATCTTCATCAACATCTTCAAAAGCACCAACTCCTCTCAAATCCTAGTTCATCTCTTGTGTTCAATCTTTGTATCGGAACTATAGATTGGTGCTTGTGGGTGACTAGTAGTGTTGATTACATCTCGTAGTTGATTACTATATGGTTTATTTGGTGGAAGATTATATGTCCAGATCCATTATGCTATTTAACACCCCTATGATCTTGAGCATGATTAGCATTTGTGAGTAGTTACTTTTGTTCTTGAGGTCACGGGAGAAATCATGTTGCAAGTAATCATGTGAAATTGATATGTGTTTGATATTTTGATGGTATGTATGTTGTGATTCCCTTAGTGGTGTCATGTGAACATCGACTACATGACACTTCACCATATTTGGGCCTATTGTGGAGTAGTTATTATATGATGGTTGCGAGAGTGACATAAGCTTAAACCCCAGTTTAGGTGCTATTCCGTAAGGGACCGATTGGATCCAAAAGTTTAATGCTATGGTTAGAATTTATTCTTAATACTTTTCTCGTAGTTGCGGATGCTTGCGAGAGGGTTAATCATGAATAGGAGGTTTGTTCAAGTAAGAACAACACCTAAGCACCGGTCCACCCACATATCAAATTATCAAAGTAGCGAACACAAATTAAGCCAACATGATGAAAGTGACTAGATGAAATTCCCGTGTACCCTCAAGAATGCTTTGCTTATCATAAGAGACCGTTTTGGCTTGTCCTTTGCCTCAAAAGGATTGCGCTACCTTGCTGCGCTTTTGTTACTACTATCATTACTTGCTTGTTACAAATTATCTTGCTGTCAAACTGCTCCGCTGCTTACAATTTTAGCACTTGCAGACATTACCTTGCTGAAAACCACTTGTCATTTCCTTCTGCTCCTCGTTGGGTTCGACACTCTTACTTATCGAAAAGGCTACAATTGACCCCATATGCTTATGGGTCATCAAGGCTATTTTCTGGCACCATTGCCGGGGAGTGAAGCACTCTTGGTAAGTGGAAATTGGTAAGGAAACATTATTACTATGTGCTGAAATTTATTGTCACTTGCTACTATGGAAAACAATCTTTTGAGGGGTTTGTTTGGGGTATCTTCACCTCGATCGGAACCACAATTAGTTGCCCCTCAACCTACTACACCTACTGAAAATATTGAATATGAAATTCCTTCGGGTATGGTAGAACAACTGCTAGCTAATCCTGATATGCACTTGATATAGGTGGATGAAATTTGTGGATTGTTTAAGCTTGCAGGTTTACCCAGAGATGAAGCTAAGATGAATGTTTCCCCTTTATCTTTCAAGGTAAAAGCATTGAGATGGTATAGGCTATGCGATGATATGTGATCTTGGAACTTGAATCGGTTGAAATTGGAATTTCATCAAAAAATTTATCCTATGCATCTAGTTCATCGTGATCGGAATTATATATATAATTTTTGGCCTCGTGAAGGAGAAAGTATCGCCCTAGCTTGGGGGAGGCTTAAGTCAATGTTATATTCACTCCCCAATCATGAGCTCTCAAGAGAAATTATTATTCATAATTTTTATGCTCGGCTTTCTCGTAATGATCAATCCATGCTCGATACTTCTTGTACTGGTTCTTTTATGAAGAAGACTATTGGATTCCGGCGGGATCTTTTAGAAAGAAATTAACACAACTTTGAAGATTGGGAACTCGTTGAAGGTAAAGAGTTAGGTATTGAACCTAAGTTTGATTGTGTTAAATCTTTTATGAATACCGATGCTTTTCAAAAGTTTAGCACTAAATATGGACTAGACTCTAAGATAGTAGCTTCCTTTTGTGAATCTTTTGCTACTCATGTAAATCTCCCTAAGGAGAAGTGGTTTAAATATCACCCACCTATCAAAGAAGAAATGAAAGAACCGGTAAAAGCTAAAGAAGAAACTATCATTTACAATGTTGATCCAATTGTTCCCACTGCTTATATTGAAAAACCACCTTTCCCTGTTAGGATGAAGGAACATGCCAACGCTTCAGCTGTGTTTAACAAAAGTTATGTTGGAACACCCAAACCAGCTGAACAAATCAGAGTTGAACCTAGTGTTGCTATGATTAAAGATCTCTTGGTCAATAATATTGATGGGCATGTTATTTACTTCTGTGATGAAGCTTCTAGAATTGCACAACCCGATAAAAAGGATAAACATAGACCAGTTGTTGGCATGTCTATTGTCTCAGTTAAGATAGGATATCACTGTTATCATGGGTTACGTGACCTAGGTGCTAGTGTGACTGCTATTCCTTTTTCCTTATGTGAAGAAATTAAAAATGAAATACCACCTGCTGAAGTAGAAGACATATATGTTACTGTTAAACTTGCCAATAGAGATACTATATCACAAATTGGGATTCTTAGAGATGTTGAAGTCTTGTGTGGGAAAATAAAATACCCTACTGATTTTCTTGTTCTTGGCAACCCATTATCTTTGCTAGACCTTTCTTGAACACCGTCAATGCCAGAATAGACTGTAAGAAACAAACTGTCGGTATTAGCTTTGGTGATGAATCTATGAATTTAATTTTTCCAAGTTTAGTAGATGATATGTCCATTTTGCATCATGTTTTCCTACTGTTATTTATGTTGTTTTATTGTATAATAATGCCTTTTGGGTAATTGTAATGCCTTTTCTCTCATAATATGCAAGGTATGCACAAAGGGGGAGAATTCTGGCAGCTGGAAATCTGGACCTAAAAAGGCTACGTCAAGCTACCTATTCTGCACAACTCCAAATGAGTTGAAACTTCCCGAGGATTTTTTATGGAATATTTACGAATTATTGGAGCAAATAAGTGCCAGAGGGGGGCCACCAGGTGGGCACAACCCACCTGAGCGTGCCAGGGGGCCCAGGCGCGCCCTAGTGGGTGCTGTCCTCCTTGGCCTACCTACGGTGCCCATCTTCTGGTATATAAGTCGTTTTGACCTAAAATAATTAAGGGGAGGAATTTCGGGACGAAGCGCCGCCGTCTCGAGGCGGAACTTGGGCAGGAGCACTTTTTCCCTATGGCGGAGCGATTCTGCCGGGGGAACTTCCCTCCCGGAGGGGGGAAATCATCGTCATCATCATCACCAACAACTCTCCTATATTGGGGAGGGCTATCTTCATCAACATCTTCAACAACACGAACTCCTCTCAAACCCTAGTTCATCTCTTGTGTTCAATATTTGTACCGGAACTATAGATTGGTACTTCTGGGTGACTAGTAGTGTTGATTACATCTTGTATTTGATTACTATATGGTTTATTTGGTGGAAGATTATATGTTCCGATCCATTATGCTATTTAATACCCCACTGATCTTGAGCATGATTATCATTTGTGAGTAGTTACTATTCTTCTTGAGGTCACGGGAGAAATCATGTTGCAAGTAATCATGTGAACTTGATATGCGTTTGATATTTTGATGATATGTATGTTGTGATTCCCTTAGTGGTGTCGTGTGAACGTCGACTACATGACACTTCACCATATTTGGGCCTAAGGGAATGCATTGTGGAGTATTTATTATATGATGGGTTGCGAGAGTGACAGAAGCTTAAACCCCAGTTTTGGCACTATTTCGTAAGGGACCGATTGGATCCAAAAGTTTAATGCTATGGTTAGAATTTATTCTTAATACTTTTCTCGTAGTTGCAGATGCTTGCAGGAGGGTTAATCATAAGTAGGAGGTTTGTTCAAGTAAGAACAACACCTAAGCACGGGTCCACCCACATATCAAATTGTCAAAGTAGCGAACACAAATTAAGCCAACATGATGAAAGTGACTAGATGAAATTACCATGTACCCTCAAGAACACTTTGCTTATTATAAGAGACCATTTTGGCCTATCCTTTGCTCCAAAAGGATTGGGCTACCTTGCTGCACTTTTGTTACTACTATCGTGACTTGCTCGTTACAAATTATCTTGCTATCAAACTACTCCGCTACTTACAATTTTAGCACTTGCAGACATTACCTTGCTGAAAACCACTTGTCATATCCTTCTGCTCCTCGTTGGGTTCGACACTCTTATTGAAAAGGCTACAATTGACCCCTTATACTTGTGGGTCATCAGTAGACAACCTCATAACAAAGATTTTACTAGTATGGATGAAATTATTGGTCTTGCTTCTATTGTTGTACCTCCTACTGATCCTTTGGAACAATATTTGCTAGACCATGAAAATGATTTGCATATGCGTGAAAGAAATGAAATAGATAGAATCTTTTTCAAACAACAATCTCTGCTTAAACACAATTTGTCTATTGAAACTCTAGGAGGTCCTCCACCTAAAGGAGATCATGTGTTTGAATTAAAACAATTGCCAGACACTTTGAAATATGCTTATCTTGATGAGAAAAAGATATATTCTGTTATTATTAGGGCTGACCTTTCAGAACATGAAGAAAGATTATTGAAAGTTCTAAGGAAGCACCGAGCTGCTATTGGTTATACTCTTGATGATCTTGAGGGCATCAGTCCCACTCTGTGTCAGCACAAAATTAATATGGAACCTGATGCTAAACCTGTTGTTGATCACCAATGTCGGTTAAATCCGAAGATGAAAGAAGTGGTAAGAACGGAAATACTGAAACTTCTGGAAGCAGGTATAATCTATCCTATAGCTAATAGTAGATGGGTAAGTCATGTTCATTGTGTCCCTAAGAAGGGAGGTACTATTGTTGTTCCTAATGATAAGAATAAGCTCATTCCACAAAGAATTGTCACATGCTATAGGATGGTAATTGATTATAGAAAATTAAACAAAGCAACTAGAAAAGATCATTACCCTCTGCCTTTTATTGATGAAATGTTAGAAAGATTATCTAAGCACACACATTTTTGCTTCCTTGATGGATATTCTGGTTTTTCACAAACATCTGTTTCACAACATGATAAAGAAAAGACCACTTTTACTTGTCCTTTTGGCACTTATGCGTATAGACGCATGCCTTTTGGATTATGTAATGCACCTGCTACCTTTCAAAGATGTATTACTGCTATATTCTCTGTATTTTGTGGAAACATTGTTGAGGTTTTCATGGATGAGTTTTCTATTTATGGGAAGTCTTTTGATGATTGTTTAAGCAATCTTGATCGAATTATGCAAAGATGTGAACAAACAAATCTTGTCTTGAATTGAGAGAAGTGCCACTTTATGGTTAACGAAGGTATTGTCTTGGGCCATAAAATTTCTGAAAGAGGCATTGAGGTGGACAAAGCCAAGGTTGATGCAATTGAGAAAATGCCATGTCCTAAAGATATCAAAGGTATTCATAGTTTCCTTGGTCATGCTGGTTTCTATAGGAGGTTTATCAAAGACTTTTCTAAAATTTCTAAGCCACTTACTAATCTTTTGCAAAAGGATATTCCTTTTGTATTTGATGATGATTGTTTGGAAGCCTTTGAAACACTAAAGAAAAGCCTTAATTACTGCACCTGTTGTTCAACCACCTGATTGGAACTTGCCTTTTGAGATTATGTGTGATGCTAGTGATTATGTTGTTGGTGTTGTTCTAGGACAAAGAGTTGATAAGAAATTGAATGTTATCCATTATGCTAGTAAAACTCTAGACAGTGCTCAACGAAATTATGCTACAACTAAAAAAGAATTCTTAGCAGTGGTGTTTGCTTGTGATAAATTCAGATCTTACATTGTTGATTCTAAAGTAATTATTCACACTGATCATGCTGCTATAAAATATCTTATGGAAAAGAAAGATGCTAAACCTAGACTCATTAGGTGGGTTCTTCTGCTACAAGAATTTGGTTTGCATATCACTGATAGGAAAGGATCAGAGAACCCCGTAGCTGATAACTTTTCTAGACTTGAAAATATTCTTGATGACCCACAACCTATTAATGATAGCTTTCCTGATGAACAATTAGCTGCAATAAATGTTTCTAATAGTACACCTTGGTATGCTGACTATGCCAATCATATTGTTGCTAAATACATACCACCTAGCTTCACATACCAACAAAAGAAAAAAAATTCTTCTATGATTTAAGACATTACTTTTGGGATGATCCACATCTTTATAAAGGAGTAGATGGTATTATTAGACGTTGTGTACATGAGCATGAACAGGAACAAATCCTATGGACATTGTCACTCTGAAGCTTATGGAGGACATCACGCGGGAGATAGAACCGCTCATAAGGTAATGCAATCTAGTGTTTATTGGCCTACTCTCTTCAAGGATTCTCGTAAGTTTGTCTCATCTTGTGATGAATGTCAAAGAATAGGTAATATCGCTAAGCGTCTGTCACATCCCTAGCTTCTGGTAATGCTCTAGGCTAGCTTCATGTGTGCATCATATTTAAACTTTGCTTAATTTGAAATGGGGATTGACCAAACCCTAGCATCAGAAAGAATTCAACTAGGTTCAACTAAAATAATTTCAGTGAATCCAAATGGCTTTAAAAAATGTTCATCATTTCTGGAAAATGCTAGAAGCAATAGCCAGGGGTGTTGCACATTTTTCCATGACATATTTGGTCACTGAATTAAATCATATGTACTTTGCATTTGGGCATTTAAATGCTAGTAAATATTTTAAATGCTCAAATAATTCTGGAAATAAGTGTGGGCTGTTGGCATTAATCTAAACAGAGCCCATGATTATTTTCAGGATTTTTGAAGGTGTCTAACTATTTTTAATAATGCCACAAAGATTACAGAAAAATAGAAAACAGTAATTAAAATATAAAACAGAGAAGAGAAGAAACTTACCTGGCCTCACCCACCTGGCCCACCTGGCGGCCCAAGTGGCCGGCCCAGCCCACTGGCCGCCCCCCCTGTCGCCTTCCTCCTCGCGCCCGATGGCGCGCGCGGCGCGACGACGCGCTTGCGCACGCCTGCCACCTCTGCTTGCCGCCGCTGGCTTCTTCGGGAGACGACACGCGGCTTCCCCGACCCCCCTCTCACTTCTCCCTCGCTCTCTGGACTTCCTCCCCCTCGCTCCTCTGCTTTTCCCCCCTTGGCCGAGCATGCCCGTCGCCGCCGCTCGCTGATGCCACGGCCACCGGCCCTCCCTCGCCCATCCAACGTGCTCGAGAGCTCCGCCACGCCGTCCTCGTCCTCTCCGCAGAGCCACGCGTCGTCGGACGCCTCCGAACGCCGCCACGACCTCGTCTTCAACCTCCCGACGGCGAGATCGACTTCGCCGCCCCGCCAACTCCAACCCTTCCCGAGCTCGCTGACGCCTCCGCCGGATCCTCTGTGAGCACCGCCGTCATTTTCCCTCTTCGTTTAAATCGTTCAATGCTGTAGCTAAGTCAGCCACCGAGGCCGAGACCTCACCGCCGCCGGCGATGTCGCCGCCGTCACTGCAGCCACTGACGCTCGAAATCGAGCACGGCACCGTGCTCCTAGCATCTTCAGGAGCTCGGTGAGCCCATTAGCCAGCCTTCCCGTCCTCTGTGGCCTCGCCCCGCTCGAACCCGTAGCTCCGGCCGCCGCACTTGCCATCGCCGCCGTCACTGTAGTGCACCACAGCTGCCGCCGCTGGCCGCAATGGATGCGCGCGAGCCTGGGCGTCTCGTAGAGCCCCTCCGCCTCTCTTTTGGTCGCCGGAGGGCGAAACCCGGGCCCTCCGCCGTGCTCGCTGTCGCCGGCGTCGAGCCGCCGGCGTATTAGGCTCGGTTGACCAGGGGTTTGACCTCCTCTGGGTCGATGACATGTGGGCCCGGCTGCTGACAGTATTTAGTTTAGGATAAAATCTAGTGCTAATTCCCTGGTTAACTAAGTGAGACACTGACATGCGGGCCCAGGCTCTAATCAAACTTAGGTTAGTTAACTGTGTCACTGACGTGTGGTCCCCACACGTCAGGTTTGACCTGGACCGACCCAGTTGACCTGATGACGTCACCCCGACGTCATGCTGACGCAATAAGCTATTTTCAGGATTTAAAATAATTCAGGAAATTCCAGAAAATGTTTAAAACTTGTAAAATTCATATAAATTCAACCGTAACTCCAAATGAAATAAATTATATATGAAAAATGATCAGAAAAATCCAATCTATCCATCTGTACCATTTTCATGCATGTTTAAACAAGTTAAGCTTGCTGTTTAGTGCAAAACATGATAAGGCACTATTTAAGATCACAAAATGAGTTTGGGGTTGAACCTTTAGTTCAAAATGACTCAAACCCATCTGGTTGTAGTTGCATTAGGCCAACACACTCATATTGCCATGTCATGAGCATGCATCATATTGTTGCATTGCATTGATTGTGTTCCTTCTCTGTTGCCGGTGTTTGTCCCTCTCAAGTGACGACGCGTCGAAGCGGCGTGATCGATGACACTGATGAAGAGCTATATTATCTTCGAAAGTGCCAGGCAAGCAAAACCCCCTTGTTCATTCCGATACAATCCTACTCTCTCGCTCCTGCTCTCTTTTACTGCATTAGGACAACAACGTTTCAACTGTTACATGCTGCGGTAGTTGAACCCCTTTATCCTCTGCATGACCTGTCATTCCACAGTAAATAGATGAAACCCACTAGCATGAGTAGGAGTTGCTTGAGCCCTGATGTGCCTACTCATTCATGCTTGTTGTCATGCCTGCTATTGCTTAGAGTTGTGTCAGGTCTGATTCATCGGGAATGAATCGGAGGTGTGAGAACATGTCTTACTGTTGAGAGCTAAAAGTGTGAACACGATTTGGTAAAGGTAGCGGTGAGAGGCCATGTAGGAGTACATGGTGGGTTGTCTCATTGCAGCCGTCCTCAGGAACTGAGTTCTGTGTTTGTGATCCATGAACAGTTACTACCACACATTGGGCTCCGGGCACTCCAAGCCCTCTCGGCTTCTTAATCACCCTTGTTCTCTGTCCAGGAGTTGCAACTAGTTTCTGGTGTTTGTAGGTAGTGTTAGTAGTCTACCAAGTGGCACCCGGTACAAGTGGGCTTGGGACAGACTAGGCACCTGATGTACGGTGTACCAAGTGGCACCGGATGGTGGGCTTGGGAACCTGCTCACATCGTTTGGGGCCGTGGCGACACCCGGCGGATCTCCTTGCGGATGGAACCCGAATAGGCGATAAACCGGACGAGAGACTTGAGTGTTTAAGTAGGCGTGGCCGACTCCCTCGCTGGCTTCCGCTTGAAGGTTGCCGCGGTACATGGCGTGTCTGAGGCGATAAGTGGCGAGCGTGTGTGAAGAAGTACACCCTGCGGGGTTATCATTATCTATTGAATAGCCGGATTCTCGGATATGGAAGCGTGGACCCTTATACAGTTCATAGACAAGTGAAAGTGGATACTCTAAAATCGCAAGATAGCGTGAGTGCTATGGATGGCGTTCTCGTAGGAAGGCGGGGGCGGATCCATAGTGGTGTATTGATATGGTGATTATGTGGACTCGTGTGCGCCACCTCAAAAGAGTTACTTGCAAATCGTAGTTTAGGATAGCCACCGAGTCAAAGCTGGCTTCTGCGGTTAAACTCCACCATCCCTTTATTGATAATGATGCATATGTAGTTAGTTACGATGTAAGTCTTCTGGGTACATTTGTACTCACGTTTGCCTATTTTATGTTTTTGCGAGAGACTTGGTCTCGCTAGTAGTTCCACGTGGACTTGACGTTTAGCTTGTTACCTCAGCTACGATCTTGTGCCCTCGGCAGATCGGTAGATAGTCGGGCTTCTCGGCCTTTTTCATTTATAGTTATGCGTACTCGGACATGTTAGCTTCGCTTGTGTTTGATTTGTATGCTCTGAATGTTGGGTCATGAGACCCTGTTTGTAATATCTCGCTCCTCGAGTCTAATGAATAAATACTTGAGTCGTAGAGTCATGTTGTGATGCCATGTTGTATTTGCACATATCGGGCATATTGTGTGTATGTTATTGAAATGCTTGGTATGTGTGGGATCGACTATCTAGTTGTTTATCTTTAGTAGCCTCTCTTACGGAAATGTCTCCTAGTGTTTCCACCGAGCCATGGTAGCTTCTTTGCTCTCGAACACTTAGGCTGGCCGGCATGTGTCCTTCTTCGTTCTGTATGTCGTCCCTTCGGGAAATGTCACGCGTTGAGTACCGGAGTCCTGCTAGCCCAGTGCTACAGCCGGAACTTACTCGTGATGACCGACACGTTCGATCTTTGGGTCATGGATGCTGTCCTCGTAAGTCTGTGCCACTTTGGGTTTACGACTAGCCATGTCAGCCGGGCTCCTTATCATATGGATGCTAGCGACACTATCATATCGTGTGCCAAAAGGCATAAACGGTCCCGGGCAAAGGTAAGGCGACACCGTGGGAATACCGTGCGTGAGGCCGCAAAGTGATATGAGGTGTTACATGCTAGATCGATGTGGCATTGAGTCGGGTCTGACAGCTTTGGTATCGAGCTTGTTGCTCAGGATTACCAAGCCAAATTGGTGAAGTTGAGTCTAGAAATGCTTTAGTTATATGTAAGGGAATTGATTGTGGGTTGGAGCGTAAGGCTCTTTTTATTCCTTATACCTCATGGCCTTACGATGCGAGTCAACCTCTTCTCTTCTACGGGGATTAAGAACTAGGCCTTCTCATCTATTAGGATGACGTGTTACTAAACCATAGACTTATAGAATTGTTAGTTTCAAATCTTAGCTCAGTTTTACTACTTCCGTATGTTTATAACTGTTGATCTCGAAACCTTGATATTGTGCTTCTGAGTGGCTATGCCACCATTTTTGTAGGATGTCTAAACTCTTTTGAGCATTTACAGCCGTTATCTTTATTCGAGTCATCGTGTTTCTAAACAATCGATGCATTTGCAAATCCTCTTCCTCTGTGTTCAATGTCCTTTGTGCCAGATTAACCACACTAATCGGTGCGTTGAGGTAATTTATTGCCTTGACATATATGTTGGAATTATTATTATGACCCTAGGTGTTTTAGGAGTCACCTAGTAATCTAGCCATGTTTTGTGTTCCCGGTGTGATGATTACGCCACCAATCTCGAAAGCATCCCGAGATGCCACTTAGTAGTAGGTATTCTACTCCTTGGGTTTGAACCGAGATTCACTCCACCTACTCCATGTTGGTAGTATTTGCTAGTTCCTTTAGGATATTAGTAACCTTTGCATTAGTCCTCGATGTTCGTGGTATTTGCTTCTTCCAATACCATGAAGCGCTTATGGCGAAGTTCCTCGCTGAACCGAAAGATCACATTAAGAGTGCTCTTGGTGAGTTCTTCTCTCTATATTGTGAGTCTGCCAGCTCTACTTTTCTGCATGGGTTATCCGGAAGAAATATGTTGAACTTGTTCGACATACTAACCTATGCATCCACAACTCAGAAAGATATATGTTCCTTTGAGTTGTCCCTCTGTAGTTGTATTCCGACCCTCGTCTATCAATTGATAGTCAAGAGTATGCGTGCATTCGTTCATCGATGCCTATTACTCTTGTGGTCCGTCAAGCCATTCTATTCCGGAATGACTTGGAGAAACAAACTCCGGTACCTCGTCCATTTCTAGGATTGGGTCAAAGCAGTTGTATTCCGCAGATCAAAATGCCAATCCAGCCTTTGTTCTGTTCTACCTTGAAGTGTTACCCTCTTTATGTCAGGACTGTCATGAGAATTGCACCACCTCTTATGAATTCTTGACGCAGTGATACTTCTCGCCATCATTTTCATTTCTCGGTTCCGCGTTGTTGTAACCGGAATACCGACAATTGGAATGTGATGTGTGAAATCAATACTCCTAGCAACCTCGTTGCTTGGTAGTTAAATGGACAATATTTTTATTCTTAGTGTGTTGGTTATTGAATCATCACCCTAAGGATGATCGTGCTACCTAGTCCTTATTTCCGGTGCACTTTTCGGTCGGTGAGTTAGGATTCTATTAATCCCTCGCTCTTGTGGTCATATCGTTTTGCCCTGAAAAGCAAGATTATTCTCGAGCTTAGTGACATATCGGTGGTTCGTGATTCTCCGATTGTCTTCTGAGGTATCACCGAGGATGTCACCTGACCGCTATGTTGAGCTCGTGATCAAGTTGGTTTCCTGTAACCCACCCTTTCTCCAAGAATCCATGTTGGATACCCCTGAGCTAGTTGGTTAAGCTAAACAACAACTTGGAGAGTTGGAAGATAAAAGCTTGTCTGACTTAGTTCGTGTTAAGGGATATCTTGTGTGTGTTGAAGAAAGATGATATCTTCACCAATTGATCCTCGAGGCCGGTTGTTGGAGCTATTGTCTTGCCAAAACTTTGATTTGAGTGTGGGCTATTCTCAAATCAAATCAGAATAACGATGTTAAGTAATGTTGTCTCACTCGTGGATTTTCCTCGAGCATACACCATTACATCTTTTGGGTCTGACCAATGCTATCACTTGTTCTCATAATTATGGAATTCAACCTTCATGGAAAACCAGGATGAATTGTTGCTGAGCCCATCGACAACATCCTTATCTTCTCCATAATCTTGATGAACATTAAGCTAATATTGGAAACTTTTGAAAACATTTGTTCATGCTAGCTCATGAAGCATATGTTCGGTTGTAAGAAGTGACTTCCTCTAGTTCATGTACATTTGATGCAAGTTGCCGCCGTGAATTCGAGAAAGTCAATGTTGCTTCCTTTGGAATCTTCCCAAATCAGTCATGCATACGTACAAAGTATTCTATGGTTTGGTAGATTAATTACCTCCACTCCATATGGTTCCTAGCACACCAAGCCACTGATTGATTTGTTCAAGGAAAAGAAGTCCAGCGCGCGTAAAGACTTCGAAATCCCTGATGATGGTTCCCCACCTGAACTCGGTAGCATTTTATTATAAGACTACTATGTGGCCATGCTTGTCTGGGACAGCATGTTCACATGTATGTAGCAGAACCAGCTCATGTTTTGGAGCTTGCTATCGTAGTTCCTTTCCCGAGAATCTCGCAACTCCATCTCGTCGATTTGTGTTGCAAACTTTAATTCTTCTTTCTAGACTTAACGAGTCTGAAATAACCTGACACCAACCGGATCTGAATCTCAGGCAGATATGGTGGTTGGAATTATTCTAAGATCTATGATGTAGGTCCCGACAAGGTTGATGTTGGCCGACACACCTAGCCGAAGATCTATTATTGTAGCATCTTAACTGAGCAAGTTGACCATCCTCTCCATAAGGATGTCGTGCGACTTATTTTAGAAGTTGTTCCTTATGGATTCTTTGTTATCCCGAAGTCAGACCTTTACTTGATGTTCCAGATACCGATTGGTATTGGGTTAAACTGGTACATCAAGGAGAACCTTAGAAGCGGAGTGCTAAATGTCTCTCGGTCGATCGTCCAGATTTTGTTTCCTTGGCGTCGTCAAGGTAAAATCTGAGAAAGTGATGTCTTCCTTTGCATCTGCATTGTCCATCGCTGCTCATCATGGTAGTATGTTGTGTGGTCAGCACCCTTGACACGGATGTTGGTAAAACCTTGATGAATATGGAAATGCTCAAGTTCTTGAGAGCACGCACAAGCGCTAGGTGTTATCATCGGCACTAACTGGGATTGCTCTCAGTTTCCTCGGTTATGCTATAACTTATCAAACAGTGGATTCACTTCCTACTGTTGAGCCTCTCCCTAGTTACTAGAGTCTTCCCTTGTGTTGTTTTCAACAAGGTAATCCACATCATCCATCCTAGTCCGAGTATGCCATTCTTTCGTACTCCGCCAAATGATCGTTGTGATTTGCCTTAAGCTGGTATAAAGAGTTTCAATGATCCTTGAATCAAATGTAATTCTTTTTGCCACTTAAGGGGATATTTCTACGAGTCACCCTCCCTAGGGTGCATCGTTATGGTATCATGGCAACTCAACTCCTCGCTACATTGACAACCGTTCACCACCTTTTAAAGCATGGAATTATTGTCTACCTAGTGAACCCTCATCATTTGTTTCACTCCATCCCTCTAGATGTGTGTTTCATGTCTCAGTTCAAGAGATGTTTCAATGTCTTATCCCATGAATTGATCCCGAGTTGTTCGGTCTTCGAGAAGATCGATCCTTTTCGAGTCGTTCCTTTCCTCTCGTTGTCATGTTAATTGGAGTTCTCAGAGCAAGACTTTGAGACAATAATAGTGATCGATTCAACGTTCTTCGACGTGCCACCTGGATCGTGAAGATTATGTTAGTTTGCGATACCCCTTCATCTTACCTTACGCTTGAATCTCGGGACGAGATTCTTGTTTAATAGGGTGAGCTGTCACATCCTAGCTTCCGGTAATGCTCTAGGCTAGCTTCATGTGTGCATCATATTTAAACTTTGCTTAATTTGAAATGGGATTGACCAAACCCTAGCATCGAAAGAATTCAACTAGGTTCAACTAAAATAATTTGAGTGAATCCAAATGGCTTTAAAAATGTTCATCATTTCGGAAAATGCTAGAAGCAATAGCCGTGGGTGTTGCACATTTTCCATGACATATTTGGTCCTTGAATTAAATCATATGTACTTTGCATTTGGGCATTTAAATGCTAGTAAATATTTTAAATGCTCAAATAATTCTGGAAATAAGTGTGGGCTGTTGGCATTAATCTAAACAGAGCCCATGATTATTTTCAGGATTTTTGAAGGTGTCTAACTATTTTTAATAATGCCACAAAGATTACAGAAAAATAGAAAACAGTAATTAAAATATAAAACAGAGAAGAGAAGAAACTTACCTGGCCTCACCCACTGCCCACTGGCGGCCCAAGTGGCGGCCCAGCCCATGGCCGCCCCTGCCGCCTTCCTCCTCGCGCCCGATGGCGCAGTAGCGTGGCGACGCCTTGGCGGCGACGCCACCACCTCGCTTGCCGCCGCTGGCTTCTTCGGGAGACGACACGCGGCTTCCCCGACCCCCCTCTCACTTCTCCCTCGCTCTCTGGACTTCCTCCCCCTCGCTCCTCTGCTTTTCCCCCCTTGGCCGAGCATGCCCGTCGCCGCCGCTCGCTGATGCCACGGCCACCGGCCCTCCCTCGCCCATCCAACGTGCTCGAGAGCTCCGCCACGCCGTCCTCGTCCTCTCCGCAGAGCCACGCGTCGTCGGACGCCTCCGAACGCCGCCACGACCTCGTCTTCAACCTCCCGACGGCGAGATCGACTTCGCCGCCCCGCCAACTCCAACCCTTCCCGAGCTCGCTGACGCCTCCGCCGGATCCTCTGTGAGCACCGCCGTCATTTTCCCCTCTTCGTTTCGTCGTTCGTGCGCTGTAGCTAAGTCAGCCACCGAGGCCGAGACCTCACCGCCGCCGGCGATGTCGCCGCCGTCACTGCAGCCACTGACGCTCGAAATCGAGCACGGCACCGTGCTCCTAGCATCTTCAGGAGCTCGGTGAGCCCATTAGCCAACCTTCCGTCCTCGTGGCCTCGCCCTTTCGAACCCGTAGCTCGGCCGCCGCGACGCCATCGCCGCCGTCATCTTGTAGTGCACCACAGCTGCCGCCGCTGGCGCAATGGATCTTGTGCGAGCACAGGCGTCTCGTAGAGCCCCTCGCCTCTCTTTTGGTCGCATGGGGAGGGCGAAACCCTCGCCGTGCTCATTGTCGCCCGGCGTCGAGCCGCCGGCGTATTAGGCTCGGTTGACCAGGGGTTTGACCTCCTCTGGGTCGATGACATGTGGGCCCGGCTGCTGACAGTATTTAGTTTAGGATAAAATCTAGTGCTAATTCCCTGGTTAACTAAGTGAGACACTGACATGCGGGCCCAGGCTCTAATCAAACTTAGGTTAGTTAACTGTGTCACTGACGTGTGGTCCCCACACGTCGGGTTTGACTGGACCGACCAGTTGACCTGATGACGTCACCCGACGTCATCTTGTATAATAAGCTATTTTCAGGATTTAAAATAATTCAGGAAATTCCAGAAAATGTTTAAAACTTGTAAAATTCATATAAATTCAACCGTAACTCCAAATGAAATAAATTATATATGAAAAATGATCAGAAAAATCCAATCTATCCATCTGTACCATTTTCATGCATGTTTAAACAAGTTAAGCTTGCTGTTTAGTGCAAAACATGATAAGGCACTATTTAAGATCACAAAATGAGTTTGGGGTTGAACCTTTAGTTCAAAATGACTCAAACCCATCTGGTTGTAGTTGCATTAGGCCAACACACTCATATTGCCATGTCATGAGCATGCATCATATTGTTGCATTGCATTGATTGTGTTCCTTCTCTGTTGCCGGTGTTTGTCCCTCTCGATGAGCGACGTCAAGCGGCGTGATCGATGACAGCGATGAAGAGCTATATTATCTTGAAAGTGCGGGCAAGCAAAACCCCTTGTTCATTCCGATACAATCCTACTCTCTCGCTCCTGCTCTCTTTTCTTGCATTAGGACAACAACGTTTCAATTGTTACATGCTGCGGTAGTTGAACCCTTTACCTCTGCATGACTGTCATTCCACAGTAAATAGATGAAACCCACTAGCATGAGTAGGAGTTGCTTGAGCCCTGATGTGCCTACTCATTCATGCTTGTTGTCATGCCTGCTATTGCTTAGAGTTGTGTCAGGTCTGATTCATCGGGAATGAATCGGAGGTGTGAGAACATGTCTTACTGTTGAGAGCTAAAAGTGTGAACACGATTTGGTAAAGGTAGCGGTGAGAGGCCATGTAGGAGTACATGGTGGGTTGTCTCATTGCAGCCGTCCTCGAGAACTGAGTTACGTGTTTGTGATCCATGAGCAGTTACTACCACACATTGGGCTCGGGCACTCCAAGCCCTCTCGGCTTCTTAATCACCCTTGTTCTCTGTCCGGGAGTTGCAACTAGTTTCGGTGTTTGTAGGTAGTGTTAGTAGTCTACCAAGTGGCACCGGTACAAGTGGGCTTGGGACAGACTAAGGCTGATGTACGGTGTACCAAGTGGCACCGGATGGTGGGCTTGGGAACCTGCTCACATCGTTTGGGGCCGTGGCGACACCCGGCCGGATCTCCTTGCGGATGGAACCGAATAGGCGATAAACACGGACGAGAGACTTGAGTGTTTAAGTAGGCGTGGCGACTCCTCGCTGGCTTCCGCTTGAAGGTTGCGCGGTACATGGCGTGTCTGAGGCGATAAGTGGCGAGAGCGTGTGTGAAGAAGTACACCTGCGGGGTTATCATTATCTATTGAATAGCGGATTCCTCGGATATGGAAGCGTGGACCCTTATGCAGTTCATAGACAAGTGAAAGTGGATACTCTAAAATACGCAAGATAGCGTGAGTGCTATGGATGGCGTTCTCGTGGGAAGGCGGGGCGGATCCATAGTGGTGTATTGATATGGTGATTATGTGGACTCGTGTGCCACCTCAAAAGAGTTACTTGCGATCGTAGTTTAGGATAGCCACCGAGTCAAAGCTGGCTTTCTGCAGTTAAACTCCACCATCCCTTTATTGATAATGATGCATATGTAGTTAGTTACGATGTAAGTCTTCTTTGGGTACATTTGTACTCACGTTTGCCTATTTTATGTTTTTGCAGAGAGACTTGGTCTCGCTAGTAGTTCCACGTGGACTTGACGTTTAGCTTGTTACCTCAGCTACGATCTTGTGCCCTCGGCGGAGATCTGGTAGATAGTCGGGCTTCTCGGCCTTTTTCATTTATAGTTATGCGTACTCGGACATGTTAGCTTCGCTTGTGTTTGATTTGTATGCTCTGAATGTTGGGTCATGAGACCCCTGTTTGTAATATCTCGCTCCTCGGAGTCTAATGAATAAATACTTGAGTCGTAGAGTCATGTTGTGATGCCATGTTGTATTTGCACATATCGGGCATATTGTGTGTATGTTATTGAAATGCTTGGTATGTGTGGGATCTGACTATCTAGTTGTTTATCTTTAGTAGCCTCTCTTACCGGGAAATGTCTCCTAGTGTTTCCACCGAGCCATGGTAGCTTGCTACTGCTCTGGAACACTTAGGCTGGCCGGCATGTGTCCTTCTTCTTCGTTCTGTATACGTCCTTCGGGAAATGTCACGCGTTGAGTACCGGAGTCCTGCTAGCCAGTGCTACAGCCGGAACTTACTCGTGATGACCGACACGTTCGATCTTTGGGTCATGGATGCTGTCCTCGTAAGTCTGTGCCACTTTGGGTTTACGACTAGCCATGTCAGCCGGGCTCCTTATCATATGGATGCTAGCGACACTATCATATCGTGTGCCAAAAGGCTAAACGGTCCCGGGCAAAGGTAAGGCGACACCCGTGGGAATACCGTGCGTGAGGCCGCAAAGTGATATGAGGTGTTACATGCTAGATCGATGTGGCATTGAGTCGGGGTCCTGACAGCGTCAAGAAATGCCTATGAATTATTCACTTGCTATTGAGCCATTTGATGTTTGGGGATTTGATTTAATGGGACCTTTTCCTTCTTCTAATGGGTATACACATATTTCGGTTGTTGTTGATTATGTTACTAAGTGGGTAGAAGCTATTCCAACCAGTAGTCTGATCACAACACCTCTATTAAAATGCTTAAGGAAGTTATTTTCCCAAGGTTTGGAGTCCCTAGATATTTAATGACTGATTGTGGTTCACACTTTATTTATGGTGCTTTTCGTAAAATGCTTGCTAAGTATGATGTTAACCATAGAATTGCATCACCTTATCATCCTCAGTCTAGTGGTCAAGTTGAACTTAGCAATAGAGAAATAAAACTAATCTTACAAAAGACTATCAATAGGTCCCGGAAGAATTGGTCTAAGAAATTAGATGATGCACTTTGGGCTTATAGAACAACTTATAAAACTCCTATGGCCGGGTATGTCTCCATATAAAATGGTTTATGGAAAAGCTTGTCATCTGCCTCTTGAGTTAGAACACAAAGCATATTGGGCAAGCAATAAACTCAATTACGATTTCAAACTTGCTGGTGAAAAGAGGCTATTTGATATTAGCTCATTAGATGAATGGAGAACCCAGACTTATGAAAATGCAAGGTTATTCAAAGAAAAAGTTAAAAGATGGCATGACAAAAGAATCCAAAAGCGCGAGTTCAAAGTTGGGGAATATGCTCTTTTGTACAACTCTCGTTTCAGATTCTTTGCAGGAAAACTCCTATCCAAATGGGAAGGACCCTATGTCATCGAGGAGGTCTATCGATCCGGAGCTATCAAAATAAATAATGCTGAAGGTAATAACCCGAAGGTTGTCAATGGGCAACGAATAAAACACTATATCTCAGGTACGCCCATTAATGTTAAAAGCATTATTATCCAAACTTTGACTCCGGAAGAACACATAAAGGATACCTTCCAGAACACTCCAAAATCATGAAAAAAGGGAGGTACGTGATACGGTAAGTAAACAGACTCCGAAAAATCACAAAAATATTTTTTGTCAGTTTTGGAATATTTAAAAAATTAGGAAAATAAGAAATTTCCAGGAAAGTGACCCTGGTGGGCACGATACGCCAGGGCGCGCTTGGCATGCCAGGCGCGCTCCGGTGGTTTGTGCCCACCTCAGGTACTTTCCAGACTCCGTTTTTCTTTAGTTCTGCTTGTTCCCCAAGATAAAAGATCTTTATATACCCCCCGTACTTCTTGACCTCCGTATTGCTGAGAAATCTCATGTTTTCTTTTCTCTCTGTTTTCCTATCAGATCTGAATTTATGTTGTCCCAAGATTTGGAGGATGAGAGCTACGTTGCAGATTATATCGCAAACTCCAAGGTCTATGGGGATGTGGAGCAATATGGCTGGACTTCGGAGGTAGAAGAAGACTATGATCCTGAGGGGAAGGAGGAGACGAGCTCGGAGGAGGATGAAGTTCAGTTGCCCCAACCTAGGGACATGCACGTTGAATTTAGGAAGTCAAGTCTCCCTAACAAAGTAAAGAAGCCTAAGATCCAGTTTATCCCCTTTCGCCTTTTACAGGAAAACAAGCAAGATTTATGCAAAAAGGTGTTGGAGCTTGAGTGGGAGATCCGTGAACTCAAAGATGAGAATTTGTCCTCAAGCGTAAGCTAAGGAAGGAAGACAAACTTTTTACTTCATCACGACCACCTCCGTCTTCACCACCAAAAGAAAATTCAGTATCGGGTATGGGCACTCCCCTTGGCTTTTGCCAAGCTTGGGGGAGGTGCCCCGGTATCGTATCATCTCCACTATCTTTTTCCTTTACTTTTCTTAGTTCGATCCATGGTTATCTTTTGCTTTAGATGAATAAAAGTTTAGTTCGATCATTTCTTTTAGAGAGTTTGCTTAGTGATCAATCCTTGTAATCGTGTGCGAGATATATAATAAAGTTTACTTTGACTTTTGCTTTCTTTACTTTCTTGTTTCAATACAAAGAAAGGAAATAAATGAAAAAGATTATATGCTAATCTTATGGTAAGTGATGACATTACACAAGGAAAAGTATAAGTAGAAAATCTTATTGTAGATTGACAACATTAGTCAATGATGCAACTCATGAAAGAATTAATAAGGGAAGAGAAGATTCACATGCAAATACACTATCCTGGAAATCTTTTTTGATTGTGAGCACCCATCAAAATATTATATGCCAAAATTGTTGATGTTGGACAAGGAAGACAACATAATGATTTATGTTTGTTCATATTCACATAAAAGTTATATTGTCATAGATCCTTCAACATGTGGTGCTTGCCCCCATCTTTGCTAGCCAAAAACTCCACACTAAGTAGAGATACTACTTGTGCATCCAAAACCCTTAAACCCAAATCTTGTTTGAGAGTCCGCCATACCTACCTATGGATTGAGTAAGATCCTTCAAGTAAGTTGTCATCGGTGCAAAAAGGGCAATAAAAGTTGATTCTAAAAGTGTAAGATCATTTAGTGTAAGGGAAAATTGAGCGTTGTACGAACTTGTGACGCTGAAGAATAAAAGCGACAGACTGCATAATAAAGGTTGCCATCACAAGGGGCAATACAATGTGACGTTCTCTTGCACAAAGGGGTTGAGCATACAAACAAAAAGCGCATGGCAACCTCTGCTTCCCTCTGTGAAGGGCCTGTCTTTTACTTTCATGTATTTACTTTCATGCAAGAGTCAAAGTTCTTCTCTCTATTCCTTTTTATTTTCTCCTTTGGCAAGAATCATGTGCCGAGGAAAGATCTAGGCACATATATCCAGTTGAATATGGGTAGCATGAGTTATTACTGTTGACATCACCCTTGAGCTGAACGCGTTGGGAGGTGGAACCATAGGCCCCTATCTTTCTGTCTGTCCGGTTGAAACGTTTTGCTCATGTGTACGCTGTGAGTGTTAGCAATTATAAAAGACTAAATGATGGTTGAGTATGTGGACTTGCCTAAAGGATCCGATACGTGACCCTTCCTGAAAAGATGATGAATTATAGTTGGAAAGTTGAGTGAGAACATAGTTTGTTGGTTTCCAATAGAGTTTATGCTTTATACTTTGATGTTGTGATGAATTGTCACTTGTTCATGAGAAGTCTATGATAAAAGTTTTATGTTAAAGTTTGCTCTTGTTATAATAAGTTACACGATGCTGCTATGTCCGTATTTTTGTTTTTATCGACACCTCTCTCTCTCTCTAAGCATGTGGACATGTTTTTCGATTTCGGTTTTCGCTTAAGGACAAGTGAGGTCTAAGCTTGGGGGAGTTGATACGTCCATTTTGCATCATGTTTTCCTATTGTTATTTATGTTATTTTATTGTATAATAATGCGTTTTGGAGTAATTCTAATGCCTTTTCTCTCATAATATGCAAGGTATACACAAAGGGGGAGAATTCTGGCAGCTGGAAATCTGGACCTGAAAAAGCTAGGTCAAGCTACCTATTCTGCACAACTCCAAATGAGCTAAAACTTCACGAGGATTTTTTATGGAATAAATAAGAATTTTTGGAGTCAATAAGTACCAGAGGGGGCCCACCAGGTGGGCACAACCCACCTCGGCGCGCCAGGGAGCCCAGGCGCGCCCTGGTGGGTTGTGCTCACCCAGGCCCACCTCCGGTGCCCTCTTCTGGTACATAAGTCATTTTGACCTAGAAAAAATGAGGAGAGGACTTTCGGGATGAAGCGCCACCCTCTCGAGGCGAAACTTGGGCAGGAGCACTTTGCCCTCGGTAGAGCGATTCCGTCGGGGAAACTTCCCTCGCGGAGGGAGAAATCATTGTCATCCTTATTACGAACAACTCTCACATCTTGGGGAGGGCTATATACATCAACATCTTCAACATCATCAACTCCTCTCAAACCCTAGTTCATCTCTTGTGTTCAATCTTTGTACCGGAACTATAGATTGGTGCTTGTGGGTGACTAGTAGTGTTGATTACAGCTTGTAGTTGATTACTATATGGTTTATTTGGTGGAAGATTATATGTTCAGATACATTATGATATTTAATACCCCTCTGATCTTGAGCATGATTATCATTTGAGTAGTTGCTTTTTTTCTTGAGGTCACGGGAGAAATCATGTTCCAAGTAATCATGCGAACTTGATATGTGTTTGATATTTTGATGATATGTATGTTGTGATTGCCTTAGTGGTGTCATGTGAACGTCGACTACATGACACTTCACCATATTTGGGCCTAAGGTAATGCATTGTGGAGTAGTTATTAGATGATGGGTTGCGAGAGTGACAGAAGCTTAAACCCCAGTTTATGCGCTATTCCGTAAGACACCGATTGGACCCAAAAGTTTAATGCTATGGTTAGAATTTATTCTTAATAATTTTCTTGTAGTTGCGGATGCTTGCGAGAGGGTTAATCATAAGTAGGGGGTTTGTTCAAGTAAGAATATCACCTAAGCATCGGTCCACCCACATATCAAATTATCAAAGTCGCGAACACGAATTAAGCCAACATGATGAAAGTGACTAGATGAAATTCGCGTGTACCCTCAAGAACGCTTTGCTTATCATAAGAGACCGTTTTGGCCTGTCCTTTGACTCAAAAGGATTGGGCAAGCTTGCTGCACTTTTGTTACTACTATCATTACTTGCTCGTCACAAATTATCTTGCTATCAAACTACTCTGCTACTTACAATTTTAGCCCTTGCAGACATTACCTTGCTGAAAACCACTTGTCATTTTCTTCGCTCCTCGTTGGGTTCGACACTCTTACTTATTGAAAAGGCTACAATTGACCCCATATACTTGTGGGTCATCAAACACTTTCCAAATTATTCCTTCAAAAATTTGAATGAAAGGGTCATCAAACACTTTCCAAATTATTCCTTCAAAAATCTGAATGAAATTCTTCAAAAGTCCATTGCTTTCGTAAGATGAAGCCTAGTGATCCCAAGTTTGATGAATGTCTATTTGAGCTCCATGCGTGCCAAGGGTGATGTTGGAACCATTAGTAGCATCATCACAGAAACCATTAGAATTCACAAACTTGCACATTGTCATGGTCATAAATCTAATGAATCACTTGACCTAGGTGATGATCATATACATGATGAAGATGGTGATGTTGAGCATGGGTATTATGATGAGGACGAAGAATCTGACATCGAATGTGAGAAGACTATGAGGAATCTTAGTCTTATGGCTAATCTTCGTGACTTCATAGCCGGAGGAAAAGAATGGATTCTTTATAGTGGATGTACTGATCACATGACCAGAGATAAAGACATGTTCCGTGAGCTTGCTAAAAATGAAGGTCCATGAAAGTATGTAACTTTTGGAGACAACTCCAAGGGTAAGGTACTTGGCCTTGGTAAGTTAGCCATATGTAATGATAGCTCTATTCAAAATGTTATGCTTGTTGAATCTCTTGGTTACAATCTTCTTATCCTATCTAGACTAGCTGACTGTGGTTTCAATGTTCTATTTACTGAAGTATATTGCCAAGTGTTTCGTCGAGATAATCATAATATGGTCTTTACCGGCATTCATAGAGATGATCTATACATTGTTGATTTCACTGGGAGAGCCCACCTCGTACTTGTTTAATTGCTAAATCTTATAAAGGTTGGTTATGGTATAGAAGGTTAGGACATGTTGGCATGCGAAATCTTGATAAGCTTATTAAAGGTTATTCATAGATCATTCATATGCATCCATGATTTATGTATTTAGTTGCATTTGTTTTAGTTGCATTTTGATCCAAGAGACCTTAAGCAACTCAAGGCCCAATTTGAGAGAGTTGGAGGTTTCACAAAAAAAATCATTTTTGATTTATCAAAATTTGGTAAATTGGATCAATTTGTTTTTCAAAATTATTTTCCAATTATATTAAAATAAAGAGAGAAGATAAAAGTACTTCTTCAAATTCAGCAAAGAAATATTGGAAATTGAATTTTGAATTTTTGGAGATTTTATATTCGAATTTATTTGCTAGTTTATTTATTTATTTGCGGAGTAATTAGTACTGTAATGTTTGTTTTTAGTTTAGGCATTTAGGCGCAGAAAAATGTTCACTAGGTCACTAATAAGGCCATATTAAAACGTGAATTTTTCTGGTATTTTTAGGATTTTATTTATTTTAGTTTTGCGTATTTTTGTCTTCCTGAATTTTTTTTTAAAAAAAATTCCCGCCGGCCTAGCGCCTGCGAGGCCAAGGCCCAGCCTAGCTCGCCCGCCCGACTGAGTCCCTCCTGGAGTCCGTCCGGAGCACGCCTCGCCGCCACCGCCGCGGAGTCCGGGTCAGACTCCACCACCCCGCCGCCTTTGCCCCCTCCCCAAGCCGCCCAACACCCCCGGCTCCTTAAATAGCGGTCATCCCGGCCCCCTCCTCACATTGAGCCGCCGCCGGTGCCGCACATTGCCACCGCCGCCGCCGCCGCTGCCGTACCTCAGCGCCGTTGGCCGCCGCCGCTGCCAGCCGATGCCGCCTCCCCACCCGCAGCCGTCGCTGCCACCGCGGTTTTCTCCGTCACCGTCGACCACCGCTGCTGGTAGCCCCCCGATCCGATCTCGATCGTCGGATTAAAATCCGACAGATTAGATCTTCTTTTCTGTTTTTTCCGAACGTTCTATTTAGCGAGTGTTCGCTAGCGAATGGTTTTGTTCTGTTAGGTTCTGTAGCAAATGTTTGTTCGATAGATTTTTATTTTTATTTTAGTTTTCTGCCAGGGACCTATTCATAGTTTTAAAATTACAGATTAGTCCCTACGTTTCAAACTAGCACAACTTTTTGCTCGTTTGTCCAAATCCAATGAAACCAACGCCAAAATCTTCAGAGTAATCTCATCTATGCATTAAACCAACTTGAACATATTTTTGAAAAGTTAAAATTTGAGTTTAGTTCAGATTTGAATTTGATCTTCTTTTATTCGTATCTTGAGTTTCGTAGCTCTGTTTTAGTTGATTCTTTTTGCAAATCGTAGCTAATCACATGTACCTTCTGTTAAGATCTAATCCACATAATTGTAATACTGTTAAAATTTGTTTTCTATTTATATTAGTTATTTGCTTGTTTTTAAGTTTTCTGGATCTTTTCTTTGATTTCTCTTTGAATCGTTTGCTTGAGTGCTTATGTATGCTATTGTTTGTTTACGATAGATTTTCCGGAGTGCGAAGCTTGTTACTATGAATCTCTGGATTTTCCGATCGTCAGCAAGGCAAGTTATACTTTGATCATACTTTTCAATACCCAGTTTTTTATGTATTAGTTTTGCCCCTCGAAGATTTGCATGAGTAGGTCTGGGAACATGTGGTTTGGTTGTAGTTCATGAGGTAGGAACCTATTACCTTTGATCACCCCGGGAATATACATTATGCTCTTATATGCTTAGCCATGCTCATAGACGGGGATTGGTTTGTGAGATTCATGCAAGTTGTGAGATATAATAATTTTGGACAACCTTAAGGTGGCAACTTTAGTACACATCTGGGTGGATTGTTTGTCGCACCTGGAGGCCGGAGAAACCAGTGCTTGCCCATGGGAATCCCGGAGTACCCGTGTGATTACCCTTGGTCTGCCACGCAGGCTCAAAGGGATCATATGATATTTCATGCCTAGAAACTTCCACGTGTAGCCACAAGCCATTATGGGCTCTGGCATAGTTAAGTAAGTTGTGTGACCTCTTTCAGTGATGGACTAGCATATGTAGGGGAAAGTAGGTGTGCCGGTCTACCCAGAGTAAAGAGTTAATGCTTCAGAAAGACTATGTCTTGATCTTTCGATCATGGATGTGGTCGAGTCTTGTGGGGAAAAGTACGCAACCTCTGCAGAGTGTACAAACTAATCATGGTTAGCCGTGTCCCCGGTTATGGACAAATTTGAGTATCTGGAAGTGAATATTTTGTTGATCTCATCACTATTTAATTAATGTATTGGGTTTATTAATTATACCTGGATAATTTTGGGATTGATTTGGAGGAACCTTTTCAGTAATGGCATAAACTTGGTAGTAAATAAAATTTATTCCTATGTTGTAGGGAAAAATTAGCTTTATGCAAAAATTATACTTAGAGCCTCCACCAGCCAAATATGCATGTAGATATAGTTTCTTTCATTGCTATACAATGTGACTCTGCCAGCATATTCCATGTGCTGACCTACATGGCTGCAACGTCTCATGTTGTAGAGTTTTCCAACAAAGAATAAGGTGCGCTAGGTCGTTGTCATGCACTCAGTTATGCCGTGGAGTTTATGGACTCATTTATCTTCGAAGGTTCCACAGTTACTTTAATTAGATGGCCTTCAACCAGATTATTTTTGTAATAAATACTCTTTATGAGGACCTCGATGTCATAAGTGTGTGATTGAACTGTGTTATAATTCCTCGAGTACTGTGTGTGTTAGCATACCGATCCAGGGATGACACTTAAGCACAGAGACTTCGATCCATTTGGCTCGGGTCGCTACAATATCCTTGGTGTTAAAGATGTTATATTTGACAAGGATATACTTTGTAGTGCTTGCCAAGCAGGAACAACTTGTAGGAACTCATCACATGAAGAACATCATGACCACGAGAAGACCACTCGAGTTACTTCACATGGATCTCTTCGGTTCCAATGCTTATAAGAGCCTTGGTGGTAACTCATTCGGTTTGGTCATTGTTGATGTTTTTTCGAGATTTACGTGGGTTTCTTTCTTGATGACAAATCATAGGTCCAAAAGATCTTCAAGAACTTTGCTAAGAAGGCCAAAAATCAATTTGAAGTGAAGATCAAGAAGGTTAGAAGTGATAATGGAATGGAGTTCTAGAATGCTAATGTGGATACCTTTCTTGACGAAGAAGGGATTTCACATGAGTTCTTGGCTACGTAGACACCTCAAAAAATGGAGTTGTTGAGAGGAAGAACCTGACTCTTATTGAGATGGCGAGAACGATGCTTGATGAATACAAGACGCCGAGACACCTTTGGGCGGAAGCGATTGAGACAACATGTCATGCTACAAATCGACTATATCTTCACAAGCTTCTTGGTAAAACTACATACGAGCTACTCATCAGTAACAAACCCCAAGTTGGATACTTTTGAGTATTTGGCTCAAAGTGTTACATTCTTGATAAACACCATCATTCAAAATTTGCTCCTAAATCTCATGAAGGTTTTCCATTCGGTTACGACTCAATCTCTCACACTTACCGGGTCTACAACAAATTCAACCGAAAGGTTAAAGAGACGATAGATGTGAAGTTTGATGAATCTAGTGACTCACAAGTAGAGCAACTACCTATTGATGTCGGAGACAAAGATCCTTTGAAAGCTATTCAAGATTTGACTATTGGCAAAATTCGCCCAACGGAGGTGAAGGAGAGCACTTTGTCCATTCAAGTGGAAGCCTCTACTTCACATCAAGGTGAACCACACATTGACATAGAGGCATCCACAAGTGGAACACATCAAGACAAAGGAAATGAGGAAGTACAACAAGATGAACCACCTCGACCACCTTCTCCACCTCCACGAGCGAATGATAACACCACTTCTACTTCTTGAGCTTGCGTTGGTTTTTCCCTTGAAGAGGAAAGGGTGATGCAACAAACTAGAGATAAGTATTTCCCTCACTTAAGAACCACGATATCAATCTAGTAGGAGGAACACACAAATCTCCAATGATAGCACCTACACAAACAAATAGATACTTGCACCCAACACGATAAAGGGGTTGTCAATCCCTTCACGGTTACTTGCAAGGATGAGATCTGATAGAGATAGGTATAAAAGAAAAATAAAAGTGCAAAATGAAGTAAAGGTAAATAAATTGCAGGAAGGTATTTTTGGGTTTTTTGTTTTATAGATCAGAAAATATTAGGATAAAAATAGACCCGGGGGCCATAGTTTTCACTAGAGGCTTCTCTCTTGAAAGAACACATACGGTGAGTAACAAATTACTGTTGAGAAATTGATAGAAAAGCGCAAAGTTATGAAGATATCTAAGGCAACCATTATGAATATAGGCATCACGTCCGTGACAAGTAGATCGACTCCTGCCTGCATCTACTACTATTACTCCACACATCGACCGCTATCCAGCATGCATCTAGTGTATTAAGTTAACAATAACGGAGTAAAGACTTAAGCAACATGACATTATGTTGAGGGATGGATCCAATAAATATGAAATAATGGCAACAATACAAATATGTGCCTCGCTACCCCTTCTATCACCGGGTGAGGACACCGCAAGATTGAACCCAAAACAAAGCACCTGTCTCATTGCAAGAAAAATCAATCTAGTTGGCCAAACCAAGTCAATAGATCGGAGAGAAATACAAAGCTATCTTAATCATGCATGGAAGATTTCAGAGAAGAATCAAATAATATTCATAGATGATCTGATCATAAATCCACAATTCATTGGATCTCAACAAACGCATCGCTAAACAAGATTACATCGAATAGATCTCTAAGAACATCGAGGAGAACATTGTATTGAAGATCAAAGAGAGAGAAGAAGACATCTAGCTACTAGCTATGGACCCGTAGGTCTATGGTAAACTACTCACACATCAACGGAAGGGCAGCAAAGTTGATGTAGAGGCCCTCCATGATCGAATCCCCCTCCGACAGAGTACCGGAAAAGGCCCCAAGATGGGATCTTACGAGGACCGAAACTTGCGGCGGCAAAAAAGTATTTTTGGTGTGCCCTCTGGTGTACATTGAATATTTGGGTATTTATGGAGCTGAGATTAGGGTTGCAGGAGCCACAAGGGGCCCACAAGCCTGGGGGTGCCCCCCTAGGGCACACTTCTCAAGCTTGTCATGGCCTCGTGGATCTTCTGGCCTCCTTGCGAAGCTTCCTAGGTGTCTTGTGGTCCAAGAAAAATTGTCAAAAAGTTTCCTTCCGTTTGGACTCCGTTTGATATTGATTTTCTATAGAAGACAAAAACATGGAAAAACAACAACTGGCACTGGACACTAGGTTAATAGGTTAGTCCCCAAAAATTTATATAAAATAGCATAATAATGCATATAAAACATCCAAGATGGATAATATAATAGCATGGAACAATAAAAAATATATATACTTTGGAGACGTATCAAGCATCCCCAAGCTTAATTCCTCGAGTAGGTAAATGATAAAAACAGAATTTTGGATGTGGAATTCTACCTAACATGTTTATCATGTAATCTTTCTTTATGTGGTATGAATATTAAGATCCATAAGATTCAAAACAAAAGTTTAATATTGACATAAAAACAATAATACTTCAATCATACTAACAAAGCAATCATGTCTTCTCAAAATATTATGGCTAAAGAAAGTTATCTCTACAAAATCATATAATCTTGTCATGCTCTATCTTCATAACACAAAGTATTTATCATGCGCAACCCCGATGACAAGCCAAGCAATTGGTTCATACTTTTAATGTTCTTAAGCTTTTTCAACTCTCACACAATACATGAGTGTGAGCCATGGATATAGCATTGTAGGTGGAATAGAATATGATGGTGGAGGTTGTGTGGAGAAGACAACAAGGGGAAAGTCTCACATTGACGAGGCTAATCAATAGGCTATGGAGATGCCCATCATTTGATGTCAACACAAGGAGTAGGGATTGCCATGCAACGGATGCACTAGAGCTATAAGTGTATGAAAGCTCAAAAAGTAAACTAAGTGGGTGTGCATCCAACTCGCTTGCTCACAAAGACCTAGGGCAAATTGAGGAAGCCCATCATTGGAATATACAAGCCAATTTCTATAATGAAAAATTCCCACTAGTGATATATGAAAGTGACAAAATAGGAGACTCTCTATCATGAAGAAATGTGATGCTACTTTGAAGCACAATTTTGGAAAAAGGATAGTAACATTGTCCCTTATATCTTTTTCTCTCATTTTTTCTATTTTTGTTTTGTTTTTGGCTCTTTGGCCTCTCTTTTTTGGGCTCTTTGGCCTCTTTTTTTATTCAAGTCTGGAGCCTCATACCGATTTGTGGGGGAATCGTAGTCTCCATCATCCTTTCCTCACATGGGACAATGTTCTAATAATGATGATCATCACACTTTCATTTAATTACAAATTAAGAATTACAACTCGATACTAGAACAAAAATGGGATAATTAATTTGGTGCCCTCAGTTGTGTCCCATTCGACAGGTTTACCCCTAGTTTCCGAAAATACTTGTTCCTGCCCAAACCACTTTGCTCCTCTTATGCTTTTCCCCTTTGACTGTTTGACCACCACTTTGAAAACTTCATAAAAAATTCATACTAACTCAGAAAAATTCAAATAAGATATCAAAATGTTCAGAAAAACATCACCTATATGTGCATGTCATTTGCATTAATGAAAAAAGTGTTGGCCAGTCCCCATCTTAGTTTTAGCTCATATGACCTTAGCATGAATAGTAAAATCTAAAAAAAATTCTAAGAATTCTGAAAAAATTCGGTCGCAAACTTTGACCAATGTTTCCAGTGCTTGCCAAGTTTCATAACGGAATTACATTGGTGGAAGTCGTGGGTAAAAAAATGAAATTTTGGGGCATTGATTTTTGTTTTTTTGCCACGACTTCCACGAATGTCATTTCCTTATGAAACTTGGCAAGCACTCAAAGAATTGGTCAAAGTTTTCCACCAATTGTTTTCAGAATTTTTAGATTTTTTTAGATTTTACTATTCATGCTAAGGTCATATGAGCTAGATCTAAGATGGGGACTGGCCAACACTTTTTTCATGAATGCAAGTGACATGCACATATAGGTGATGCTTTTCTGAACATTTTGATATCTTATTTGAATTTTCTGAGTTAGTATGAATGTTTTATGAAGTTTTCAAAGTGACGGTCAAACAGTCAAAGGGCAAAAGCATGAGAGGAGCAAAGTGGTTTGGGCAGGTGTCGGTGTCAAAACCGGCGGATCTCGGGTAGGGGGTCCCGAACTGTGCGTCTAGGCGGATGGTAACAGGAGACGAGGGACACAATGTTTTTACCCAGGTTCAGGCCCTCTCGATGGAGGTAATACCCTAACTCCTGCTTGATTAATATTGATGATATGGGTAGTACAAGAGTAGATCTACCACGAGATCAATGAGGCTAAACCCTAGAAGCTAGCCTATGGTATGATTGTTGAGATGTAATATTGTGTCCTCACGGACTAAAGCCCTCCGGTTTATATAGACACCGGAGAGGCTAGGGTTACATGAGTCGGTTACAATGGTAGGAGATCTACATATCCGTATTGCCAAGCTTGCCTTCCACGCCGAGTAAAGTACCTTCGGGACACGAGCCGGAGTCTTCAATCTTCTATCTTCGTAGTCTGGGAGTCCGGCGGATATCGATAGTCCGGCTATCCGGACACCCCCTAGTCCAGGACTCCCTCAGTAGCCCCCGAACCAGGCTTCATGACGATAAGTCCAGCGTGCTTGTAGTCTTCAGCGTTGCAAGGCGGGTTCTCCCTTTGAATTCCATGTTCCTGCTGGATAGTGCCCGGCTTTACCTCGAATACTGTGCTCCTTGGCTTCTACGCCAAATTATGGCCCTCTTCCACGCGTCGCACGAATGCGAAAAGCCAGGGAGTCTTTTACACTTCACCCCTGGTTGTGCGGGTCACCAGCCTATTAAAGGGGCAGGGATCCAGATCAAACCGCACCACCCTCCTCCCGCGTATACCCATCGAGCGCCTCGACTCTAAAATCCATTCCACCATGGATCGTCAGCGGCTCTTCCTCACGCGCCCAGCCCATCGCCGGGGATTGGAGGAGGTGCTCTATTTCGCACAACGAGCTAGTAAAGCTCCAAGCAGAGGATGGCTTCCTCCGGCCTTCATGGTTCGGTCCGAGCGGACTGGTTACTTATCGAGGAGGAGCAGGCGGAGGACACCCAAGCCCCAACAGGGGGAGGGTGTGCTTTGTCCCTTATCTAACAAGGGGCTCGGGTTTCCAATACACCGTTCCTCCACGGGCTCCTAAAGTTCTACGGACTTCAGCTCCATCACCTCACGCCCGCTTACATGTTACACATCGCGGGCTACGAGCTCTTTGCGAGCTATTCACGGGCATCGAGCCCCATTTCGCATTGTGGAAGAGGCTATTCGCCTCGTACCCGTTCTCACCAGGGTCCATATATCAAGTGGGCGGCGCCGAAATATGGCGATCGCTGGGACGGATACCTATCCGCACCCCAAGAGGGCGTCCAAGGCGGCCCTCGGGTGGTTTTATATAGTAGGCGCTCGTTGCCCGACCCAGTCCGGATTGGCCTCCGGAGTTTGATCTGCTCCCTTGAAGAAACGCCTCGGTGGCGCCCACGGAGCCCCGTTTGGAGGAAGACAAGAGCGTCCATTACTTGATGGGCGGATAAGATTAATGGCTCATTCCGACTTGACCATGTTTGGAGTCATGGCGGCGTGCATCAGCGGGGTGCAGCCGCTGCAATCTGAGGCCACCCATGTGGGATTTCAGCGGGAAGACGATGCTACCGGCACGGCCAAGAAGGGCGGACTCGACCGAGGATCTGGTGAAGATCCTATCCGGCTGTACAAGGGGAGAAGGAGGACTTCTTCGTCGAACCCGTGAATGGGTTTCTATGGTCAATCGAGAGGATGGGTAGCGAATGCCTCAAAAGGGCCTTTACCCATATTTTCGAAGTTTAAGCTTCTTATATTACGTCTTCGGCGCAGAGCTTACGCCGGACAGTGGAGGACATGGTGAGTCCCGCTCCACAGCCCGAGGACCCGGAAGGATCCCTGGGTCCGGCCTCCGAAGAGGATCCGGACCTTGGGGTGGAGCTAATCGACGGGGTGTATCACCAACTAAGCATTGATGATGCGCTGGTCGCCATTACAGCGGACTACCCCGGGCTGAGTTCGGCATCCCAGGTGACCAAGACCGATGTCCGGACACCATTATTTTATCCTTGCCTATTCTGACCTTCGCGAACGATGGTATTTTGCAGGAAGCGCCATTACGGCAGGAAGCCGAGCCTGCGGCGGCCGACTTACAGAGGTCAGGCCGAACCAGCGGGAGGAAAAGGAGCGCCGTCTTGGCGGAAACGTCGCCGCAGAGGTATAGCTCGCTTTTGACCTTCGAGCAACGCGTTAGAAACTTCTAAGTGCTCATGATCTTCATAGGAGAAAAAGCTCGGCGGACTGCGAAGCACGTGAATTGCCCCCAATCAACTCCCGCCAGCTCAATGCCCGGACCGAGGGGAGGCAAGCGCAAGACGCGAACCGGATCCTACTCCAACGGAGGATACCGACAGATCGTCCGCCACAACGTCGGAGGTGGAGAGCGCTATGAATCATAGACGCCACGGACAGTTCTTCAAGAGGCGTACTTTTCCCCTGAGGCATTGGATGCCTTTAAAGCAGGGGACGCGCATCTCCGGGCTGCCCAAAATGGTTTTACAAGAGCCATGGAGCAGTATGTTAAAGACATACGGGTAAGGGAATTTTAATGGTTGTATACACCAGTAGCCCCCGAGACTTAAATTAGTTATGTTAACTGATTTAAGGATCATGTAAACTTACAGGCTCTTAACGAGAAGAACGCCCAGCTGTCCCGGGAGCTGCAAGATTGCAAGGCCCAACTTGGGGCCGCACTTGCTGCCGCAGGAGGAGACGGAAAGACCCCTCCTGGTAACACATTTGTATAAATGAATATAAGCGTTGTGCGGCGTGCGCACGGGTCTAATAATGACACTGTAGGTGCTGCCGAACAAGATCCGGACAGGCAATCACTACTACGCCAGCTGAAAGCTGGCGAAAATGTGCTAAACAGAGTTCAGCAGGAAAGGAACAAGCTTCAAGATGCCAACGCCAAGCTCGCAGAGGAGCTGAAAGGCGCACAGGCCGAGCTGTCCGGCTCCGTTAAGGAGAATCAACGGCTTCGTTGCAGCATCTATAGTAAGTGCTTGTGCGAACTCTCTTAGGAAGAGGAGGTCGGCAAGGAAGCGATTTGACATAACATGTCTTGTAGGTGTACTGACGGGCCATCCTGCGGAGGAGATGCCCGTATCAATGGGTGATCAACTTCCCGAACTGTTGCGGCTGTGCGAACGAGTTCGGCAGGCAATGAGTGGCGTCGTGCAGGCTTTATGGCCATCCCTTGTCCCACCCGAGGGCCTCGGGGAGCTTGCAGAAAAGCTACAGGGAGTGCGGCAGCGCTTCCATTTGTGGAAGGTTTTGGCCTGCCGTCAAGGTGCCAGGGAGGCTTGGGCCATGGTGAAGACGCGGTACAAGAAGGCGGATCCCAACCATATGGCCGAAGTTGGACCGGTGGGGCCCGACGGGAAGGAGATCCATGTGTGTTTAGTGTACAGCCAGGTAGAACTGGCTGCTAAATTTTCCCAACGGGACTGTAAGCTAGATAGCCTGTTAGACGGGATTGAGGAGGAATATAATCAACACACTTGACAATGTATGTTATCCTTAAAAATGACATGTGAAATGCCTTCTAGCCGGATTGTAGATCGTTTGCCGTTGCCGACCTTTTCGCTTCGACCTCGGGACCCTAGAGTCCGGAGTGTGTCCGAATACCTTAGTGGTTAATAAATAACCGTGGTATGCATGGAGACTAGGCATAGGGGTCATTAGTGCTTTATCAGGCAAGTGCCCAACTAGTTATGTTATATTACATGGTTAGTAAGAAACATCTTCCAGGGAGAATAGTTAGTTAAGGGTTCCTTTCGCCGGGTGGCATGCCCTAAAGTACATGTCCGGACTGCCAATGGAGCGATAAAACATCCGGGGCAGATGGAAAAAATAGGTAAAAGTCATCTTTTAAATCACCGACCGAATATTCCCTTAAGAACGCTAGCTTTCGGCTTCACCCGGTCGAGGTACACATCCGGTGACCGGCAAGAATAATCGCAGAGGTGCTCCTTTACCACCTAGCCGAAAAATCGGGAGCGAGGGGTAAGCACAGAGCCAGCAACCCAGCTTGGCCAAAACTTAAGTCATATCGATGCATATAATGGCGAGTAAAAGGTACATGTGGAAGCATGACACATGTGTTGGGTATAAAACCCGTATAGTTGAGCTTCGTAAAAGAAGCCCCAGAATAACGAAAGGGGTGCACGTCGTATGTATGCAAAAAATGCGAAAATAGGCCCGAAGGATTTGTTAATTTTAAAAAGGATAAAAAGAGATAAAAGACAGCCAAGTATAAAAGATTGGACGGAGGAAGGGACGAACTCTTAGTCGGCGCTAGGCATAGAATCGTCGGAGGGGCTGCGTTCCATGGGTTCGGCTCGAGTCGGTTGTCAAGCGATTTAAGACGCAGACGCCCGCCGGTCGAGAATTGATCAATGATGAAGGGCCTTCCCATCTGGGTTTGAGCTTGTCCTTTTTCTCGTCCGCAGCGAGAACTAGTTCACCAACGTTATAGGTCTTGGCCCGTACTTCTCTGCTTTGATATCTTGAGCTGCTGCTTTGGTAAAATGCGGAGCGAGTTTTCGCGACGCCACGTTCTTCCTTTAATGTGTCCAAGCTGTCCCGCCTATCAAGCTCGGCTTCTCTTTCCTCGTACATGCGCTTTTCGAGGTGAGTCATGAACAATGTCGCAGGCGATCGCCTCTGCGCCGTATACCATAAAAATGGTGTGAATCCGGTAGTACGGTTAGGCGTTGTCCGCAGCCCCAGTCTGAGTCGAGCTCCTCGACCCATTGGGTGTCTGATTTAGTGAGTGACCTCACTAGTCTGGGTTTAACGCCGCTCATTATTAGACTGTTTGCTCTTTCCACTTGACCGTTGGTTTGAGGGTGATAGACTGACGCATAGTCGAGCTTAATGCCCATATTTTTGCACCATGCCTTGACCTCATCGGCTGTGAAGTTCGTGCCATTATCGGTGATGATGCTATGGGGGACTCCATAACGGTGTACCACCTCTGATATAAAGTCTATCACTGGTCCGGACTCTGCCGTTTTGACCGGTTTGGCCTCTATCCATTTGGTGAGTTTATCCACCATGACCAAGCAGTATTTTTTCTTGTGGGTTCCCCCTTTAAGGGCCCCACCATGTCAAGCCCCTGACATGAACGGCCAGGTGATGGGTATGGTTTTGAGGCGGTGGGTGGCATATGGCTCGATTAGCGAAGAGCGGCAACCGACGATCGCTGGACCAAGTCTGTGCATCTGCCCGAGCTGTTGGCCAATAAAATCCGGTCTGGGAACGCTTTTCCTACAGGGCCGGGCTGCTGCATGGTGTGCACCTAGTCCGGCATGGATTTCAGCCGGAGGTTTCGCCCTTCTTCTTCGGAGATACATCTTTGAAGGACTCGGTAGTACTTTTCTTATAAAGTTCTCCTCATGAACCTTGTAGGCCTTCGATCGCGGACTATGCAATGGGCCTCATTTTGGTCATCGGGAGCTCTGCCTAAGTAAGTAGGCCAGAAAGGTTACATCCACGCGGCGATTACTGCCATTATGTCGTGGGCGGATTGTGTTGCGTTGTCTGCTGAATCACCAATTGGTGCGGCTTTCTCCGGTTTGTCGCTACCGGACTCCTCTTCCCACAGTACGGATGGCTTGAAGAGCCTTTCCAGGAAGATATTTGGAGGGACAACATCACGTTTCGCACCGATGCGTGCCAGAATGTCGGCCGCTTGGTTGTTATCTCGGGCTATGTGATGGAATTCAAGTCCTTTAAACCGAGCTGACATTTTCAGGACAGCATTACGATATGCTGCCATTTTCGGATCCTTGGCGTCAAAGTCTCCATTTATTTGGGATATTGCGAGGTTTGAATCCCCGCGCACCTCTAGGCGTTGAATGCCCATGGAGACCGCCATCCGGAGACCATGTAACAAGGCCTCGTATTCGGCTGCATTGTTGGAGTCCGTGTACATTATTTGAAGTACATACTGGACTGTATCCCCGGTGGGGGACGTTAGTACGACGCCAGCCCCCAGTCCGGACAACATTTTGGAGTCGTCGAAGTGCATAGTCCAATTGGAGTATGCGCCGTACTCTTTAGGTAGTTCGCCAAGACATTCAATGACGAAGTCAGCCAAGACTTGCGACTTTATGGCTCGTCGAGGTTTGTAAGTTATGTCGAATGGCAAGAGCTCAATGGCCCATTTTGCAATCCTGCCCGTTGCGTCGCGGTTATTTATAATGTCATCGAGTGGTACTTGAAGCCACCGTTATCGAACACTCTTGAAAGTAGTGCGGAGCTTCCGGACGCCATGAACACCGCATATGCTATCTTTTGATAGTGTGGGTAACGGGATTTGCAGGGGGTTAACACAGTGGGTACGTAATACACTGGTTTTTGAAGAGGGAATTTATGCCCTTCTGTTGCTCGTTCGACAACGAGGACAGCGCTCACAACTTGATGTGTTGCAGCGATGTATAACAACATCGGTTCGCCTTGAGTGGGCGCAGCCAGGACCGGATTTGTTGCCAATATGGCCTTTATTTCTTCGAGTCCGGCAGTAGCGCATCCGTCCACTCGAAGTGTTCGGTGCGCCTTAGGAGGCGATAAAGAGGCAACGCCTTCTCTCCTAAACGGGAGATAAAACGGCTTAAGGCTGCCACGCATCCTGTTAATTTTTGTATTTGCTTGAGGTCCTTTGGGATATCCAAGCGTGTGTGAGCTCGGATCTTGGCCGGATTTGCTTGATTCCTCTACGGATACAATGAAGCCCAGCAGCTTTCCGGTTGGTACGAAAACACATTTCTCGGATTCACTTAATGTCATATGCTCCGAGGTTGTCGAATGTGAGCCTCAAATCGTCTACTAAAGTTTCGACGTGTTTTGTTTTGACGACTACGCCGCTCACGTATGCCTCGATTGTTTTGCCTATCTGGGTAGCGGACATGTTTGAATCATGCGCTGATATGTTGCGCCAGCATTTTGAGTCGAAGGGCATCGTGTTGAAGCGAATGGTCCGTATGGAGTGATGAATGCCGTTGCGGCTTGGTCTGCTTCCGCCATCTTGATTTGATGATAGCCAGAGTATGCATCCAGGAAGCACAACGAATCGTGTCCTGCCGTGGCATCGATAATTTGATCGATGCGAGGGAGGGGGAAAGGATCCTTTGGGCAAGCCTTATTGAGGTCTTTGAAGTTGACGCAGAGGCGTCAGGATTTGTCCTTCTTTGGTACCATCACCAAATTTGCTAACCAGTCCGGATGTTTGATATCTCTGATGAATCCGGCTTCCAATAACTTGGCTAGCTCTTCTCCCATTGCTTGTCTTTTGGGCTCGGAAAATCGTCGAAGAGCCTGTTTGATTGGTTTGAATCCTTTTAGGATGTTTAGGCTGTGTTCTGCCAACCTGCGAGGGATTCCGGGCATGTCCGAAGGGTGCCAGGCGAAGATGTCCCAATTTTCCCGAAGGAATTCGCGCAGTGCGGCGTCGACTTTGGGGTTCAACTGTGCCCCAATGGAGGCCGTCTTTGTTGGGTCCGTTGGGTGGACCTGAAATTTAACTATCTCATCTGCTGGTTTGAAGGAGGTGGACTTGGATCTTTTATCGAGTATCACGTCGTCCCTGTTTACCGTAGAGCGTAGCGCGGTAAGTTCCTCTGCCGCTAAGGCTTCGGATAGTGCCTCGAGGGCTAATGCGGCTGTCTTATTTTCGGCCCAGAGTACTGTGTCCGGATCACTGACGAGAGTGATTATTCCGCTGGGCCCAGGCATTTTCAGCTTCATGTACCCGTAATGAGGTATTGATTGAAAAATTGTGAATGCCTCTCGTCCTAATATGGCGTGATAGCCGCTGCTGAACGGGGCTACCTGGAACGTGACTTCTTCGGATCTGTAATTGTCCGGAGAGCCGAACACCACATGAGTGTGATTTTTCCGGTGCAGCGCGCTTCCCCGCTAGGGATTATTCCTCTGAAGGTTGTGCTGCTTCGCTCAATACGGCTCCAATCGATTTCCATTTTTCGCAGGTTTCCTCATAAATGAGGTTTAGTCGCTGCCGCCGTCCATGAGGACCTTTGTCATCGAAAGCCGTCCACTATGGGACTAAGTACCGGTCGGCCGGGCTCGTAGTTCGAGATGTGGGCTCGTCGCTAGCGCCTGAAGGTGATAGCTGTGTCGCTCCATGGATTTCTGTTGCTACTTGGTAGACTTGGCGAGTTCGCGGATTGTTCGTTTCGCATATTATTTGATGCGAAAGTCTCAAGACTGCTGACACCGTCTGGTATTGTTGGAGTGGTTTCCGGAGCGAAGCTCTTCGCCACTTTTGGCCACCTGCCATAATATCCAACATGCTCGAAGGCTATCGTTGGGACAGTTCCCCAGATTGTGAAGTTTACAGGTCCATTGAGCCATCCCTCGAAGACGGTTCCGTTTCCTTGCTGGGTTTTTGCTTTTTGATTTTTGCATCCGGGGCCTGATTGTGAGGCGCCCTTTACCATGGATTGGGTTTGGGGCGGATTATCCCAAAATTGATTTTCAGTTTTCCGGAAACTTTCCGTCGCACAGTACTTTCGCACTATGGATGCCAGATCGGTAAAACGCGTAATCTTGCGACGATCGATGGCGTTCAAGATTCCCTTGTCCGTGTAGTTATTGCAGAATATTGAGATTGCATTCTCCTCTCGGCAGTCCTTTATCCTGTCCATAACCAGGAGGAATCTGGCCCAGTAATGATGTACTGTTTCTGAGGGCTCTTGCCGGATTAGAGATAGGTCGCATATGTCTGGGCGGGTGGGTGGAATAAAATCCGGATCCCTGCCCATCTTTGGGCTCAATGGCAGAGGGACTTCCGAATTCGGAAGCTCGATTTGCTGGAAACAGCCCAGCGGGTCCGGAGCGACGCATGATTCTAGGTTCAATGCTCGATTGGAGTCCGTCCCTCCGCGGGAATCCGGCGGGGAGGGTTCAGGAATCCGGACGCAGATTGTTTTCAATAATGGCAACGAGTTGCCGAGTTGTTCTTCTACCACTTCGATGTGGTGGGTAACCTGGGGAGAGTTAATCTCTCTCAGATCGGTTTTAAGCCCAATCTGATTGTAGTCTGCATTGCGACTCCTGAGGCGGCGATGCGATCAAAGAGCTCGTTAACGAGGCGAGAGCTCGATTGATCTAACTGCTCGGCAGCTTTAGGGCTGACTCAAGATTGCTTTCGACGACTTGAGAAGTCATTGCGAAGCGGCGGCGGACAAAGCGGTCAAAGGAAGCCGCTAAGCCGGATTGTCCGACCGGCGGCCAGACCCTCCGGTGAGAACACCGTCTTTGAAGGCGGGTAAAGGCATCCGCTCTATCGGCGACGACACGAGGAACTCTCAATGAAAGCACCAATGTCGGTGTCAAACCGGCGGATCTCGGGTAGGGGTCCCGAACTGTGCGTCTAGGCGGATGGTAACAGGAGACGAGGGACACAATGTTTTTACCTGAGTTCGAGCCCTCTCGATGGAGGTAATACCTCACGTCTGCTTGATTAATATTGATGATATGGGTAGTACAAGAGTAGATCTACCACGAGATCAATGAGGCTAAACCCTAGAAGCTAGCCTATGGTATGATTGTTGAGATGTAATGTTGTGTCCTATGGACTAAAGCCCTCTGGTTTATATAGACACCGGAGAGGCTAGGGTTACACAGAGTCGGTTACAATGGTAGGAGATCTACATATCCGTATTGCCAAGCTTGCCTTCCACGCCAAGTAAAGTACCTTCCGGACACGAGCCGGAGTCTTCAATCTTCTATCTTTGTAGTCTGGGAGTCCGGCGGATATCGATAGTCCGGCTATCCGGACACCCCCTAGTCCAGGACTCCCTCAGCAGGAACAAGTGTTTTTGGAAACTAGGGGTAAACCTGCTGAGTGTGACCCAACTAGGGGCATAAAATCAATTATCCCAACAAAAATATGACTCTATATGAATGCCTCCGGTGGTGTACCGGGATGTGAAATGTTCTACCGTGACATGTATAAAAAATATGAACGGTGGCCAAGCCACAAATACTATGCTAACTATATGATCATGCAAAGCAATATGACAATGATGGTGTGTGTCATAATAAATCGAAATGATGGAAGTTGCATGGCAATATATCTCGCAATGGCTATGGAAATGCCATAATAGGTAGGTATGGTGGCTATTTTGAGGAAGATATAAGGTGGTTTATGTGTGAAGGAGCGTATCATATCACAGTATTTGGATGCACCGGCAAAGATTGCACCAACTCTCAAGGTGATAAAGGGCAATGCGCGATACTGAAGAGGCTAGCAATGGTGGAAGGGTGAGAGTGCGTATAATATGTGGACTCAATATTAGTCATAAAGAACTCATACTTATTGCAAAAGTTTATTAGCCCTCGAAGCAAAGTACTACTATGCATGCTCCTAGGGGATATATTGGTAGGAAAAGACCATCGCTCGTCCCCGACCACCACTCATAAGGAAGACAATAAAAGATAAATCATGCTCCAACTTCATCGCATAACGAGGGACCATATGTGCATGCTTCGGGAATCACAAACCTTAACACAAATATTCTTACTAATCCACAATTACTCACTAGCATGACTCTAATATCACCATCTTTATATCTCAAAACAAGTGCAAGGAATCAAACTTCTCATATATTCAAGGGCTTATTCCATCTGTGCCCCCAATTCCTTAGTTGTGCTCAGTTTTCCCCACGCTTCAAACTTTTGCTCACTTTTCCCCATTCCCTTAGCTGAAACTCTCACAAATTTTCATAACAGACGTTTGCCGTCTTGGCCGTTAACTGACTTGTGGGGCCACGTTGGACTCTATTGACTGTGGCCGTGGCTTCGCTGGTTGGGCCGTGTTTGTGTTCATGGGACGGGCCCGTTAGTTTGTTGGTAATAAATTAAAAAGGGAGCCCAATTAAAAAAGCCTGCTATGGATGGATGCAGCCTGCTATGCATGCCTGGCTTTGTCCTCGATGTAGCCTGCTATGCATGCGAACACCGCCACACACGCATCTAGTGACCTAGACCTAATCGCATGCATGCACGCCGACACACACGCATCGATCCCTGCCACACGGTTGCCGGTGGATTCAGTCGCTCCACAGCGTCGTTTCACGCGTCGCAGGCATACGTGCCGGTGGTAGAAGGGGCAGGCTGCACACACGATCGCGTCCATATGTCGAGGCATCGGTTCACGCCGCAGGCTGCACGCATGCTCGGGAATGGGAGGCAGACAGCCGCCAACGCAGAGCACGCAGAAGGGGGAGGCAGGCAGCCACCAACGCAGAGCACGCAAAGCACGCTCGCATCGATTCATGTTCACAAATTGATGATCGCATCGGTTCATGCACGCACTGAGTCACAATCTACGCCGGTTGCGCGTGTACCCACTTTGTCTCCCCGGGCTATTTAAACTGCCCATCATTGCCTCTTCTTCTATAGATCCATCTGCGCCTCCAACTTCTCTTCTTCCCCCAAAAGCCAAAGCCGTTCCACTCAGCGAAGCGAGCAAGATGCAGTACAACGGGCCGACGTTCCAAGCGCCGCCCACCATGCCAGAATGGCGGTACCCCACCAACGTCGTCGTCGAGGAATCCCTCCACGTGTGGGTGTTCTCCCGCTGGAGGGGAAGCACTGAGCTTGCACGGGGGTTCCTCCGTGCGGGCTTCCACCACCTCCCGGCAGGCTCGCAGCCCATGTTCAACCTCGTGGAGCAGCGTCCCAACGCCAATGCTCCAGTGGTAGGGCTCGTCGTCCACTTCACCAACAGGTTCGATGCCTACTACTTGCTCGGCAAGGTGTATTGGTGTGGGTGCGAGTACATCGCATTCACGACCTATAACATCTTCACCGACTTTGAGAGCGTCTTCCCCGCTCGCAACCGCATGCACAACCTCCCGTACTATGTCGGCGACAATGGCCTTGAGGAGGAGGACTACTGAAGCCGGCGGCGAAGAAGACGGTGAAGCCGACGGTTAAGGTGAAGACGACGGTGAAGACATGGCGGTGTTTCCCTAGCTACCCTATCTATCTACTATGTAGTGTGAGTTTGGTGTGTGTGTTGCCCGAGCTAGCTACCCTATGTATGTAAGCATAATTATTAGGGATTATCTATCGGTGTCTATGTAAGAACTTATGTTGCCCTAGCAACCATATCTAAGTTAAGTTATGTGTGTTATATTAATGCTTTGTTATGTTTGTATTTTGTTTGTCCCAAGTTTAGACACGGCTAATTGGCGTGGGAAAAATTAACCAAACAAACTAAAAATGATGTGTTTATAGATGCCTTCTAAAAATAAGAACATATTGTACATTTGTACACGTCTTTGGTTTGAGAGCTCTGTATTTTTTAGGTATTCAAAGAAGGGCTCCCTTCAAAGAATACTTTGGTTTTCAGAAATATTGAAGTATCAAATACTTTGAGATATTTGGCTTTAGTCAAAAGTGTAGTTTTAACTACACTATATTTGAAGTATATAAAAAAGAGGGTTAGACCTCTTTTTCTAATCATGACGTATTGGTTCGCTAGGCATAATAATACTGTGGTTTGCAAATACTTTGATTCTAAAAAATGAAGGGACCCATAAAGGAAAGCCAAAAAAATTCCTCAATGAGATAGAAGAGATTGGGCAATCAAATTAATGAAAAAAGCAATTAGAAACAAAAAAGAACAAAGCAATCCTTCGTAAACAAAAAAAGAAACACCGCTTGTTTCTGGGATTTCTCTTTGGGCCCGCGAACTAGGTTCTTTTTTAGCAGAACTGACGAACTCGAGGAGAAAAGTTTGGCAAGTGCGAGAGAGAAGAGATGAACTTGATGTATATCCCTTGTGCTGCTCAAGTACTACTTACTGTCATCTGACGAGCTAGGGTATGATCCAACACTCGAGGTTATTAGCTAACAAAATAATCCTATCACTGAACTGGTGGTTGTTTTCTGCCGAAACTGAAAGTGTTGAAACTTAACAGTAAACTACATAAATTCAGAGATCGACAGTTGCACTAAACAGAGTTGCATTTGAGATAAAAAGACTTGGATTGCTAAACAGTGGCAACAACAGTAGACAAACATCTCTAATGAGAGATGGCCATCAAGTAAAAAAATCCTAGAGCAAGTATTCCTAAAGCTATCAGATTGGATTGCTTCTTCAACTCAATAAGCTCCTTGAAGTTCTTGTTCATCTTCTTCAATTATGTCTTCAGTTTGACATCTACCACCGTCGGGTATTTCGGACGTGCTGCTGCTTCCGGAGCGGCACTGTCATGGGGCAGATTGGACTCGCAGATTGCATTCCCCCTCGAATCCAGCAAGCCCGACCCTTGAAGCCTCCGGATGTAATCATCCATCCACTCGAAATGGTGGCATTTCTTCATGATCTGAAAACGAAATCATGTAACCTAAATCCAAATCTGACTGATTTTTTGAGAAATTAGAGATAAAGGATGCGAGGAAAACTCAGATCTAACCTGCCCCTCCGGCTTGCTCTCGCATTTGACGAACTCGCGCCCAAAGTTTCCATTCTTCTCCTCCTTCGAAGTCAACCGCTTCAGTGGCGCAATTGTGGGCGATCGAGGCATCGAGTCATCGGCCTTTCGACCATACACCGCCACGTGGAACGGGTCGACGAGGAGGTCGACATATCGCCCGAGAGGAAGAAACAGAGGAATTGCTCGAGAGGAAGAAGAACGAGAAGATGGGGAAAGAAACAGAGGAATTCCTCAATCTGCTCGATGCCTTTGTCTGTGAGATGGAGAAGAGGAGAAGGGGAAGCTATATTGACGATTTGCCACATTGTATTTTGCAGTTTGAATATTTGAACCAACTCTTAACACTGACATGTGGTGGTCATGTGCGAAAAATACAATTTCATATGTAAAGTGGGGCAGATCATAAAAAACCCGAGAAGGACAATGCAGTAGCCAATCAGGATGCATCACGCGGATCACGCATGCCTGCCCCACATCTGACGGGTGCTGTTTGGCGCTTGGTAGGATCCGACGGTGCACGTTCGACGCTAGGGTTTGGAGCATTTCTGTGGGGTTATGAGCGAGTCAACGGGGTTATTAGGGTTTGACCAGATTTCAAATGGCCATAACTAAGTTAGAAAAAATCGCAAAAATATAAAACAAATATAGTTCGTCCGTTTATGAGACCTAGTTACCATAAAAAAATATAAACTCGGTGTAGGGGCGTTTTTTTGAAAAATCATTTTTTGAAGTGATCTGTCGAAATCAAGTTCAAATGTTTTTAAAAATTCAAAAAAAATTCAAAATGTTGTAATTCTTGCGCACATAGCCGTCATATGTGACAAGGTTATGAGAAAAAAATATAAACTTGGTGTAGGTCATTTTCATGAAAAAAGTCTTCACACAAATGAGCTATCACCTATGATTTTCAGAGTTTGTAGAATAGGGAGAGAGGGTTTAGGGTTTGAAAAAAAAATCAAAATAATTAAAAAAATCAGAAAAATCTCCATAGCTTCATTTTGGAGTGAGTAAGAAGGATTTGAACTTACTTTTTCATTTTCATATCTAAAACTTGTTATTTGACGGTTTTGAAATAAAAGCATATTTTTCAAAAAAATGTGGTAATATGAATATTAATAAATAAATAGTGAGACTTCTTTTTTACCCTATATATATGGAACAAGTGTTAATAAAAATATATATGCCTCATTTAGGCAAGGTCAAAAAAAACTTGATTTCAAATAGGGCTGTTTACCCTAGCTTTCGAGCTCGTTTGTAGCACATTTCTCATTCGGACTGTTCACCTACGAATATTGGACTTCAAATGCTCGATCAAATACACTGCATAGAGCAATGAACCTCCAATGTTCAACTTCAACTTTGACTCGAATCCAAATTTTGGCCCAAATTCAAATATTGATTTAAATTCAAATTTTGATGGAAATTTGAATTCTGACTCAAATAAGAAACCAAAGTAGAAGCAACATTATTACAACTGATAAGTTTTCAGAGTAGCTCAAATCTACCAAGTTATAAGATGCCAACATCTTAATACAAATCTACCAAGTTTTAAGCGATCCACTCGCCCTCAAATTGACAACACAAACATTTCCCAACAACTTAATTCAAATTTTCGACTTGCTCCTTGCGTTTGCAGCTGGCTTCACCGTCTTGCTCCTGGTTTCCCTAGTTGAGATGCTCTTTTCTTTCAGACTCTTGTTCCTTTTGATCTTGGGCTTTACTTGGGGTTTTCCTCGTGGAGGTGCTGATGGAGTAGTTGCACTCGCCGAGCACTTGACGACCATTTGACGGTCATCTATGGTTTCAGTAATCTTTAAAGGCACAATTGGAAAAATTACGCCGTCCTCTTCCTCTCTTATAGATTCAAAACCATCAAAGGCCATGGTTTCAAAATCTTCTGCTTCTTCATCTCTTGGCCTTTTCTCCGTAGAGCTGGTAAATAAAATTATAAGCCAAGGCAAAAAAGAGAACAAATGCAAACAAAAGGGTAGCTGCATTCTACAAAGGGTGCAAACACATACCAAGATGCTTCATTTGCTGCTGCATTCTCCACTGCCTCATTTGCTGCTGCATTCTCCATTGCATCTTCAGTCTCCATTGCTGTTGCATTCTCCTCAGCATTGGCTGCTGTCCATCTTTCCTCCTCTCCAAATGATGCATCCACTGCATTGGTACAAAGCCTAGCAATATGCCCCAGAACTCCACATTTTTTGCGAGCACGCTTCTTTGGTAGACGACCCTCCTCACCTGCTCTAATCCTCTGGTTCCTTGATCTTCCTGGTCTAGTAATGACAGGAGCGTGGAGTTTGAACCCTGGATCTACTATGTTCCATTGATCTTTCCCCAATAGTGTAGGCACATTGTCAGCATAAGCAGCCATAAATTTGGCAACAGAGAAATACTCAGAGCAATATTGATCAACTTCACCATCTGCACCCCCGATAACGGTCATCTGATGTAGGGCATGTATGCATGGCTTCCCACGGATGTGCCATTGCCTACAAGTACAATCTCTAGTACTTAGGTTCACAGGATACCTCCATACCCTATTTTTAGGGTCAGTATAGGTAACCTCTCCCTCATATGTACCAGATCGAATACATTTCATCTTCAGTCCTCTTGCCTTCAAGTGCAATGCCTTAATCAGTGATGGGAGCATTTGATGACCAACATATTGTGTTTCTGCAATTCTTTTGCGAAGAGCCATCTTTATCATGATCATTTGCCTCATCTTGTCAAATGCTTGCCACAACAAGAGCCCTTTCACTGACTCGAACTTTGAATTCAAGCATTCTGCAAGGTTACTGGTCACATAATCTACTTTGCAGATTTCGTTGAATTTGCTTCTTGACCACACCTTGCCATGATGTGCATCCATGTACTCCTTCACAAGAGGATTTTGAGCATACAACACTCTCAAATGGTGTTCATGCTTCCTTTTGCTGCATGTGTATGATCTGGCCATAAGTTCTCATCATAAACTTTACCTTTGAACTTCTTTTTGAAATTATGCGCTAGGTGTCGATACATTCCCTCTGCTCCCTCCGTGGAATACAATTTCCATGCACTCTCTAAACCCTTGCAAGCATCTGTGTGTATAGCAAAACACAGGGGTGTGCCTATAATGTTAAGAATCGCTGCAGTAAACCAGACCCAACTTTCCTCGACTCTGCCTCCACCACACCAAATGCAATCGAATAGCCAGTTGTGTCCATCAACTGCAGAAGCTGCTACTAGCTGTCCTCTCCATCTTCCAGTCAAATGTGTAGCATCTACAACCAAATAGGGCCTGCAACCATCTAGAAACCCCTGCCAGCAAGCCTTGAAACAAACAAAAGCCCTTCTGAAGCACTCCTTCTGAAATGACTTCCCTTTTATTTTGAATGGAACTGTATGCTTGTCAATCTCTACAACACTCCCTGGACTTGCCATCTCCACTTCAGCTTTGAAAGTGTAAAGCAGATGAAAACTGTCATTCCATTAACCATTAATTCTGTCAAGAGCCTTTTCCCTAGCATTGAATATCCTAGGGTTCATACTGTCACTAGTGCAAGTTCTATCAACAATGATAACATAATTAGATCATATGGCAATCCCTCAACGTGCGACAAAAGTCACTCCAAAGTTCCTATCGCGGAGAACATAAGATGAAATTGCTTGTAGGGTACGAAACCACCTCAAAGTTATTCTTTCCGATCAATCCATTGGGCTATTCCTATAATTGTCACAAACAACCCTAGAGTTCGTAGTAAAATAACACCATATGATACACATCAACCAACCCTAATGTCACCTAGATACTCCAATGTCACCACAAATATCCATGGGTCAATTATACGATATGCATCAAACAACTTCAGATTCATAATATTCAATCCAACACAAAGAACCTCAAAGAGTGCCCCAAGATTTCTACCAGATAAACAAGGACGAAAACGTGCATCAACCCCTATACAGAGATTACCCCAATGTCACCTCGGGAATCCGCAAGTTGAGTGCCAAAACATACATCAAGTGAATCAATAGAATACCCCATTGTCACCACGGGTATCCGACGCAAGATATACATCAAGTATTCTCAAATCCATGATAGTATACAATCCGATAATAGTGAAACCTCAAAGGTAAAACTCAATTCATCACAAGAAGGTAGAGGGGGAGAAACACCATATGATTCAACTATAGTAACAAAGCTCGCGGTACATCAACATCATGCCAAATGAAGAACACGAGAGAGAGAGAGAGAGAGAGAGAGAGAGATCAAACACATAGCTATTAGTACAAACCCTCAGCCCTGAGGGTGAACTATTCCCTCCTCGTCATGAAGACCACCGGGATGATGAATATGACCACCGATGATGGCATCCCCCTCAATCAGGGTGCCGGAACAAGCTCCCGACTGGTTTTTTGTGGCTACAGAGGCTTGCGGCAGCGGAACTCCCGATCTAGCTTTATTTCTGGGGGTTTCTATATTATAGGAATTTTTGTGTAGAGAACAAGTTAGGGGAGTCCACGAGGAGCCCACAAGACCGGATGGCGCCCCCAGGGGGGTATGGTGCGGCCTCTACCCTTGTGGAGGCCTCGTGTCTCTTCTGGCCCAACTCTTTTGCTTCAGGGGCTTCTTCTGGTCCATAAAAAATCACCGTAAATTTTCAGCTCAACTGGACTCCGTTTGATATTCCTTTTCTGCGAAACTCAAAAACAAGGAAAAAATAGAAACTGGCACTGGGCTCCAGGTTAATAGGTTAGTCCCAAAAATAATATAAAATAGCATATAAATGCATATAAGACATCCAATATGGATAATATAATAGCATGGAACAATAAAAAATTATAGATACGTTGGAGACGTATCAAGCATCACCAAGCTTAATTCCTGCTCGTCCTCGAGTATGTAAATGATAAAAACATAATTTTTGATGTGGAATTCTACCTAACATATTTCTCCATGTAATTTTCTTTATTGTGGCAAGAATATTCAGATCCATAAGATTGAAAAAAAAGTTTAATATTCACATAAAAACAATAATATTTCAAGCATACTAATAAAGCAATCATGTCTTCTGAAAATAACATGGCCAAAGAAAGTTATCCCTACAAAATCATATAGTCTGGCTATGCTCCATCTTCATCACACAAAGTATTCAAATCATGCAAAACCCCGGTTTTAGCCAAGCAATTGTTTCATACTTTAGTATTCTCAAACTTTTTCAACTTTCACACAATACATGAGCGTGTGCCATGGACATATCACTATAGGTGGAATAGAATGGTGGTTGTTGAGAACACAAAAAGAAGGGGATAGTCTCACATCAACTATTTATATCAACGGGCTATGAAGATGCCCATCAATAGATATTGATGTGAGTGAGTAGGGATTGCCATGTAACGGATGCACTGGAGCTATAAATTTTTGAAAGCTCAAAAAGAAAACTAAGTGGGTGTGCATCCAACTTTCTTGCTCATGAAGACCTAGGGCAATTTGAGGAAGCCCGTCAGTTCTATAATGAAAAATTCCCACTAGTATATGAAAGTGACAACATAGGAGACTCTCTATCATGAAGATCATGGTGCTACTTCGAAGCACAAGTGTGGAAAAAAGGATAGTAACATTGCCCCTTGTCTCTATTTCACTATTTTTTTTCTTTGTTGGGCCTTCTCTTTTTTTGGCCTTTTCTCTCTCTCTCTCTCTCTCTCTCTCTCATATATCCTCTCATGGGACAATGCTCTAATAATGAAGATCATCACACTTTTATTTACTTACAACTCAAAAATTATAACTCGATACTAGAACAAAATATGACTCTATATGAATGCCTCCGGTGGTGTACCGGGATGTGCAATGACTCAAGAGTGACATGTATGAAAGAATTATGAACGGTGGCTTTGCTACAAATACTATGTCAACTACATGATCATGCAAAGCAATATGACAGTGATGAAGCGTGTCATAATAAACGGAACGATGGAAAGTTACATAGCAATATATCTCGGAATGGCTATGGAAATGCCATAATAGGTAGGTATGGTGGCTGTTTTAAGGAAGGTATATGGTGGGTGTATGGTACTGGCGAAAGTTGCGCGGTACTAGAGTGGTTAGCAATGGTGGAAGGGTGAGAGTGCGTATAATCCATGGACTCAACATTAGTCATAAAGAACTCACATACTTATTGCAAAAATCTATTAGTCATCGAAACAAAGTACTACGCGCATGCTCCTAGGGGAAGGGTTGGTAGGAGTTAACCATCACGCGATCCCGACCTCCACACAAAGGATGACAATCAACAAATAAATCATGCTCCGACTTCTTTACATAATGGTTCACCATACGTGCATGCTACGGGAATCACAAACTTTAACACAAGTATCTCTCAAATTCACAATTACTCCACGAGCATGACTCTAATATCACCATCTTCATATCTCAAAACAATCATAAAGAATCAAACTTCTCATAGTATTCAATGCACTTTATATGAAAGTTTTTATTATATCCCTCTTGGGTGCCCATCATATTAGGACTAAATTCATAACCCAAGCAAATTACCATGCTGTTCTAAAGACTCTGAAAATAATATAAGTGAAGCATGAGAGTTCATCTATTTCTTCAAAATAAAACCACCGCCGTGCTCTAAAAAGATATAAGTGAAGCACTAGAGCAAATGACAAACTACTCCGAAAGATATAAGTGAAGATCAATGAGTTGTCGAATAATTATGTAACTATGTGAAGACTCTCTAACATTTAATAATTTCAGACCTTGGTATTTTATTCAAACATCAAGCAAAACAAAATTAAACAAAATGACGCTCCAAGAAAACACATATCATGTGGTGAATAAAAATATAGCTCCAAGTAAAGTTACCGATGAACGAAGACGAAAGAGGTGATGCCATCCTGGGCATCCCCAAGCTTAGGATCTTGGTTGTCCTTGAATATTACCTTGGGGTGCTTGGGCATGCCCAAGCTTAGGCTCTTGCCACTCCTTATTCCATAGTCCATTGAATTTTTACCCAAAACTTGAAAACTTCACAACACAAAACTCAACAGAAAAGTTGTAAGCTTCGTTAGTATAAGAAAATAAATCACCACTTTTGATACTGTTGTGAACTCATTCTAAATTCATATTGGTTTAATACCTACTGTATTCCAACTTCTCCATGGTTCATACCCTCCGATACTACTCATAGATTCATCATAATAAGCAAACAACACATAGAAAACAGAATCTGTCAAAAATAGAACAGTCTGTACTAATCTGTAACTCTCGAATACTTCAATAACTCCAATGATTCTGAAATAAATTGGTGGACGTGAGGAATTTGTATATTAATCTTCTGCAAAAAGAATCAACCCAAAAGCACTCTTGGTTGTCCTTGAATATTACCTTGGGGTGCCTTGGGCATCCCCAAGCTTAGGCTCTTGCCGCTTCTCATTCCGTAGTCCATCAAAACTTTACCCAAAACTTGCAAACTTCACAACACAAAACTCAACAGAAAACTCGTAAGCTCCATTAGTATAATAAAGCAAATCACCACTTAGGTACTGTTGTGAAATCATTCTAAATTTATATTGGTGTAATATCTACTGTATTCTAACTTCTCCACGGTTCATACCCTCTGATACTACCCATAGATTCATCACAATAAGTAAACAACACAATGAAAACATAATCTATCAAAAACAGAGCAGTCTGTAGTAATCTGAAAACTTCGTATACTTATGTAACTCCAAAAATTCTGAAAAATTAGGACAACCTGGGCAATTTGTATATCAATCTTGTGTCTAAAATTCAGATCCAAAGCACGTTCCAGTGAATTTTGAAAATGCCTGGACTGGGAGCAAAAGTTTCTGTTTTTGCATAGAATCAAGTCAACTATCATCCACACTATCCCAAAGGCTTTACTTGGTACTTTATTCAAACAAAAGCTATAAAACATGATTACTACAGTAGCATAATCATGTGAAAACACAAAAATAGTAGGGGTAAATGTTTGGTTGTCTCCCAACAAGCGCTTTTCTTTAATGCCTTTCTATCTAGGCATGATGATTTCAATGATGCTCACATAAAAGATAAGAATTGGAACATAATGGGAGCTTCATGAAGCATATGACTAGCACATTTAAGTCTAACCCACTTCCTATGCGTAGGGATTTTGTGAGCAAACAACTTATGGGAACAAGAATCAAGTAGCATAGGAAGGTAAAACAAGCAAAACTTCAAGATTTTCAACACATACAGAGGAAACTTGATATTATTGCAATTTCTACAAGCATATATTCCTCCCTCATAGTAATTTTCAGTAGCATAATGAATGAATTCAACAATATAACTAGCACATAAAGCATTCTTTTCATGATCCACAAGCATAGAAATTTTAGTACTCACCACATAAGCAAAATTCTTCTCATTCATAGTAGTGGGAGCAAACTCAACAAACTATCATGTGAGGCATAATCCAATTGAAAATTAAAATCATGATGACAAGTTTCATGGTTATCATTATTCTTTATAGACTTAACGTAATCACAATAATCATCATAGATAGCAAGTTTATTCTCATAATCAATTGAAACCTCTTCCGACATAGTGGATTCATCACTAAATTAAGTCATGACCTCTCCAAATCCACTTTTATCAATATTGTAATAAGATTCAACACCCTCCAGAATAGTGGGATCATTACCTAGAGTTGACACTCTTCCAAACCCACTTTCATCATCATAAATAGGAGGCATGCTATCATGATAATAATTTTGCTCATCAAAACTTGAGGGACAAAAAATATCATCTTCATCAAACATGGCATCCCCAAGCTTGTGGATTTGCATATCATTAGCATCATGGATATTCAAAGAATTCATACTAACAACATTGCAATCATGCTCATCATTCAAGGATTTAGTGCCAAACATTTTATTGACTTCTTCTAACACTTGAGCACAATTCTCCTTACCATCATTTTCACAAAAGACATTAAAAAGATGAAGCATATGAGGCAACCTTAACTCAATTTTTGTAGTTTTATTTTATAAAATAAACTAGTGATAAAACAAGATACTAAAAGATTCAATTGCAAGATCTAAATATATACCATCAAGCACTCACCTCCCCGGCAACGGTGCTAGAAAAGAGCTTCGTTAACGGGATGTGAGTGCCGCTTACCTAGCCTCCCCGGCAAGGGCGCCAGAAAAGAGCTTGATGTCTACTACACAATCTCCTTCTTGTAGACTCATGTTGGGCCTCCAAGCACAGAGTTTTGTAGGACAGTAGCAAAATTCCTTCAAGTGGATGACCTAAGGTTTATCAATCCGTGGGAGGTGTAGGATGAAGATGGTCTCTCTCAAACAACCCTGCAACCAAATAACAAAGAGTCTCTTGTGTCCCAACACATCCAATACAATGGTAAATTTTATAGGTGAACTAGTTCGGCGAAGAGATGGTGATATACGTGTAATACAGATGGTAGATATAGGTTTTTGAAATCTAAAAATATAAAAAGATCAAGGTAGCAAGTAACAAAAGTGAGCGATAGCGATATTGCAATGCTTGAAAACAAGGCCTAGGGTTCATACTTTCACTAGTGCAAGTTATCTCAACAATGATAAGATAATTAGATCATATGGCAATCCCTCAACGTGCTACAGAAATCACTCAAAAGTTCCTATTGCGGAGAACATAAGACGAAATTGCTTGTAGGGTATGAAACCACCTCAAAGTCATTCTTTCCGATCAATCCAATGGGGTATTCCTATAAGTGTGACAAACAGCCCTAGAGTTCATAGTAAAATAATACCATATGACACACATCAATCAACACTAATGTCACCTAGATACTTCAATGTCACCACAAGTATCCATGGGTCAATTATACAATATGCATCAAACAACTTCAGATTCATAATATTCAATCCAACACAAAGAACCTCAAAGAGTGCCCCAAGATTTCTACTGGATAAACAAGGACGAAAACGTGCATCAACCCCTATACAGAGATTACCCCAATGTCACCTCAGGAATCCGCAAGTTGAGTGCCAAAACATACATCAAGTGAATCAATAGAATACCCCATTGTCACCACGGGTATCCCACGCAAGACATACATCAAGTATTCTCAAATCCATAATAGTATTCAATCCAATAATAGTGAAACATCAAAGGTAAAACTCAATTCATCACAAGAAGGTAGAGGGGGAGAAACACCATATGATTGAACTATAGTAACAAACCTCGCGGTACATCAAGATCGCGCCAAATCAAGAACACGAGAGAGACAGAGAGAGAGAGAGAGAGAGAGAGAGAGAGAGATCAAACACATAGCTACTAATACATACCCTCAGCCCCGAGGGTGAACTACTCCCTCCTCGTCATGAAGACCGCCGGGATGATGAAGATGGCCACCGGTGATGGTTTCCACGTCTGGCAGGGTACCGGAACGGGCTCTCGATTAGTTTTTCGTGGCTACAGAGACTTGCAGCAGCGAAACTCCCGGTCTAGGTTTATTTTTAGGGGTTTCTATATTTATATGTATTTTCGGCATCAAGGGGGTCCACGAGGAGCCCACAAGACCGAAGGGCGCCCCCAGGGGGGTAGGGCATGCCCCCCACCCTTGTGGAGGCGTCGTGGCTCTTCTGGCCCAACTCTTTTGCTTCGGGGGATTCTTCTGGTCCATAAAGAATCACCGTAAACTTTCAGCTCAACTGGACTCCGTTTGATATTCCTTTTCTGCGAAACTCAAAAACAAGGTAAAAACATAAACTGGTACATGGTTCTAGGTTAATAGGTTAGTCCCAAAAATAATTTAAAATAGCATATAAATGCATATAAAACATCCAATATGGATAATATAATAGCATGGAACAATAAAAAATTATAGATACATTGGAGATGTATGAGTACCACCCACGACAGAATCTAAAAGATTCTAGATGCAAAATTCAATTCAGCATAAAATATTTGTATCGTCATCCATAAACTTAAACCATGAGTAGGGCATTTTCTTATCATCAATTTCATCCTCTCCCAAGATTGTGCAACATGTTCATGATCTAGTTGCTTAAAATTCATTATATCGTTCCTAAGGGAGATGATCTTAGCCGGAGGAAAATACTTGGAAATAAAAGCATCCTTACACTTATTCCATGAATCAATACTATTTTTAGGCAACGACGAAAACCAAGTTTGAGCACAATCTCGTAGTGACAACGGACATAGCTTCAATTTAACACTATCATTTTCCACATCTTTTTTCTTTTGCATATCACACAATTCAATGGAAGTATTTGGATGGGATGCAACGTCTTCATTAGGACTACTAGGAAATTGTTCTTTCATAACAAGATTCAACAAAGCAGCATTAATTTCATAAGATTTTGCACTAGTGACGGGAGCAATAGGAGTACTAATAAAATCATTATTATTAGTGTTGGAAAAATCACACAACTTAGTATTTTATTGAGACATCATGACAAAGCAAGCATCTAGCACACAAGCAAGCAAAAGGCAAATGAAAATACGGATGGAAAGAAGGCAAATAAAAAGTTAATTTGTTGTGTTTTCCAAATACGTATTAGAACTGGGGGAGATGAAAATGAGAGGCAAATGGCGAATAATGTAAATGCAAGAGATGAGAGTTTATGATGGGTACTTGGTAGGCTTGATGTAGACCCTCCCCGGAAATGGTGCTAGAAATTCTTCCTGCTAGTTCTTGAGCTTGCGTTGGTTTTTCCCTTGAAGAGGAAAGGGTGATGCAGCAAGGTAGAGATAAGTATTTCCCTCAGTTAAGAACCAAGGTATCAATCTAGTAGGAGGAACACACAAGTCTCCAATGATAGCACCTACACAAACAAACAAATACTTGCACCCAACGCGATAAAGGGGTTGTCAATCCCTTCATGATTAGTTGCAAGGATGAGATCTGATAGAGATATGTATAAAACATAAAAAAAGTGCAAAATAAAGTAAAGGTAAATAAATTGCAGCAAGGTATTTTGGGGTTTTTATTTTTATAGATCTGGAAATAATATGATAAAAATAGACCCAGGGGCCTTAGTTTTCACTAGGGGCTTCTCTCTTGAAAGAATGCATACGATGGGTAAACAAATTACTGTTGAGCAGTTGATAGAAAAACGCAAAGTTATGACGATATCTAAGGCAATGATCACGAATATAAGCATCACGTAAGTAGACCGACTCCTGCCTGCATCTATTACTATTACTCCACATATCGACCGCTATCCAGCATGCATCTAGTTCATTAAGTTAACAAGAACGGATTAACGCCTTAAGCATGATGATATGATCTAGAGGGATTGATCCAATCAATATGAAATAAACCCCATATTTTTATCCTTGGTGGCAACAATACAAATACGTGCCTTTTTACCCTTTCTGTCACTAGGTGAGGACACCATAAGATTGAACCCAAAACAAAGCACCTCTCCCATTGCAAGAAAAATCAATCTAGTTGGTCAAACCAAATCAATAGATCGGAGAGAAATACAAAGCTATCTTAATCATGCGTAAAATATCTCAGAGAAGACTCAAATAATATTCATAGATAATCTGATCATAAATCCACAATTCATTGGATCTCAACATACGAACCGCAAAAGAAGATTACATTGAATAGATCTCCAACAACATCGAGGAGAACATTGTATTGAAGATCAAAGAGAGAGAAGAAGCCATCTAGCTACTTGCTATGGACCTGTAGGTCTGTGGTAAACTACTCACACATCATCGAAAGGGTAGCAATGTTGATGTAGAGGCCCTCCATGATCGAATCCCCCTTTGGTAGAGTACGAGAAAAGGCCCCAAGATGGGATCTCATGAGGACAAAAACTTGCGGCGACGAAAAAGTATTTTTGGTGTGCCCTTTGGCATACGGGGAATATTTGGGTATTTATGGAGCTGAGATTAGGATTGGAGGAGCCATAGGGGGCCCACAAGCCTAGGCGGCGCCCCCTTAGGGTGCGTCTCCCGAGCTTGTCATGGCCTCATGGATCTTCTAGCCTCCTCCCAAAGCTTCTTAGGTGTCTTCTGGTCCAAGAAAAATCGTCAAAAAGTATCATTCCGTTTGGACTCCGTTTGGTATTGATTTTCTGTAAAAGACAAAAACATGGAAAAGAACAACTGGCACTAGGCACTAGGTTAATAGGTTAGTCCCAAAAAATGATATAAAATAGCATAATAATGCATATAAAACATCCAAGATGGATAATATAATAGCTAGGAACAATAAAAATTATAGATATGTTTGAGACGTATCAGCCACCAACAATGAAGAAGAAGAAGATGAGGAGGAGGATGTTAAACCACAACCCAAGTAAAAGCTCTCATGAGTTAGGGCAAGAGTCTCAAATAATCATACCGTTGAACAAATCCTCAACGATACCAACACCAGGAGAATCACTTGCTCTAAAACTCATTTGGCTAAATCTTGTGAACATTACTCATTCATTTCTAGTGTTGAACCTATGAAGGCAGAATAAGCCCTTGAGGGTCTAGATTGGATAAATGCTATGCACAAAGAGCTCTGTAACTTCGAGATGAATCAAGTATGGACATTGGTTGAGAAACCCAAGGATGACCAAAACATCATTGGTACAAAATGGGTGTTCTGGAAGAAGCAAGATGAGGATGGACAACTAGTGCACAACAAGGCCCGTCTCATTGCCCAAGGCTACACTCAAGTCAAAGGTATGGATTATGGTGAGACATATGCCCCCGTTGCAAGACTTGAGTCCATTCACATATTACTTGCTTATGCCAATCACCATGATATCACCTTATGCCAAATGGATATTAAAAGTGCTTTTCTAAATGGTGAAATAGAGGAGGAATTTTATGTTAAGCAACCTCTCGGCTTTGTTAATCCCAAGAAACCCAATCATGTTTACAAACTTCACAAAGCTCTTTATGGTCTTAAACAAGCCCCTAGAGCTTGATATAAATGCTTGACTAAGTTTCTTATTGAAAAAGGCTTTGAAATTGGGAAAATTGATTCTACTCTTTTTACTAAAAGGGTTAACGGTGAACTATTTCTGTCCCAAATCTATGTTGACGATATCATATTTGGTTCTACTAACCCTCATTTTAGTGGAAATTTTGGAAGGTTAATGTCGGAGAAGTTTGAGATGTCTATGATGAGTGAACTTAAATTTTTCCTTGGTTTGCAAATCAAGCAAACTAAGGAAGGTACCTTTGTCTCACAAACAAAGTATACCAAGGATCTTTTCAAGAAGTTCAACATGCAAGAAAGAAAAGGTATGGAAACACCCATGCCTAGTGGACACCTTGATTTGACAAAGGTTGGCAACCCAGTTGACCAAAAGGTTTACTGATCTACGATTGGTTCATTATTGTATCTTTGTGCCTCCCGTCCCGATATTATGTTGAGTGTGTGCATCTGTGCATGATCTCAAGCTGCTCCTAAAGAATGTCATCTTAAGGCCGTGAAAAGGATAGTGAGATATTTGATTCATACACCAAACTTTGGAATTTGTTACCCTAAGGGGTGATCTTTTGATCTTGTTGACTATTCCGAATCAAAATATGTCGGTGACAAGGTTGATAGAAAACTAGTTCGGGTGCATGTCAATTTCTTGGTAGATCCCTTGTCTCTTGGTCCTCGAAGAAACAAAACTCGGTATCATTATCCACTGCCGTAAAGGAATACATGTCGCGGGATCATGTTGTGCTCATTTACTTTGGATGCCCCAAACTCTCGAAGATTATGGGATACACGTGAGACATGTTCCATTGCTTTATGATAATGAGAGTGCTATTCAGATTGCACACAATCCCGTGCAGCATTCTCGAACTAAACATATTGAAGTTCGTCACCATTTCATTTGTGATCATGTTGCTAAAGGAGATATCAATCTTAAGCATGTTCATACCGACAAACAATTGGCAGATATCTTCACTAAACCGCTTGATGAAAGGATATTTTGTCATTTGAGGAGTGAGCTGAACATCATTGATCCCTCAAATTTTGAATAGAGATTATGTTTGGATCTATGCAAGGCATGAGCCTATGTGACTAATCCTTGATATTTCTCTTATGATGATGATCATTTGTCTTGGATATATTTGCACCCTTGTATGTTATATAGCCCTTGTAGATACTTGGATGAGCCTCATTCTATGAGATTGCAAATCACTCATATCTTGAAGAATTTTGACATCACCAAGTATCTATGCCTTGGTTGTTGCAGATCAAGGAACAAATCTACACTCAACATATCCTTTGACAATATCTATATGATTAATTTCACTCTTGTCAATTTGGATACACAAGAGTTATTCCTTGCAAGACTAACCCATGTAGGAAGATGAGCTTCAAATTCATAGGGATCCTCCCAACTCTTGATGAACCACATCAACATTGAGCATCCACCACAAGTTCAACTACATGAGCAAGTTCAGCAACAAACCCAAGGTATGTATTTTCCATCTTAGAGAAGCTTTGCTCCAAGTCATGAGTCAAAGCAACTCAACAAGATGTGAATACATTAAGACACTTAAATGAAAAATGGCAGCCCCATTTTGAGCTTAACGATGAGTATGAACTATGATCAAGTGATCTCACTTGACTCCTAAGTCAATATACTCTAACATAGGTGACTATGTCGCCAACCATCTCTATATGAAGTTCTCCAGTGTTCTTTTTAGTTTGTTGCATTTCTTTTTCATTTCTTCTTGCTATTGTCTTTACCCTTCTTATTTTCTGTGATTATTTCTATCTTTCTAAGTCAAATTCATTACAAACTCTATAAAATTTGTTGAAAATCTTTGTGAAATTTCATTTGCAAGTGAGCTAAGTTGACAAAATCTTTCCTCTACATTGAACTCGGTTCCACCGATCCAAGCCTATTGGCCATACCAAAGCACAAGTTCTACTTGTACACAGTTCATCGGTTCCACTAAAATGGACTAACTCGGTCTCACTGATGTGCTCTGTCTATGACTGCCTCATCTTGGAGTCATCAATCGACATAAATCAGCGCCACTGATTTCACTGCTGAGAATGCTTTTTTTCCATCTTATATTGATTATTCTATTTCAGCTCCACTCAATGATTCTTTCCCTCTACCTGCATCTTAAGTTGTATTCTGCCTCGTTGTGTCTCTCAAGGACCACACTCACTTGACTCATATCCATGAAAACTACCCTTCTTGGAAACTGATGTCAAAGGGGGAGAGAGAGAGCACATCAAAGCTTATCCATACAAAACTCTTCTAAGAGGAGAGAATTTACATATCTTTAAGAGGGGAAAGATATGTATGTCAGTTATTAATTTTCTCTAAGTCTACTTTGTTATAATCTCTTTTTGCTTTGATTGTTTCTCACCCTACCTACTCCCATTATCTAGTACTACATTCAGGGGGAGAGGAAGTCCATGCTTAGGGGAGAACAATTCTTGGAATTTATTGCAAATACTTAATTCTTTGGGGACATGTCTATATTTGTATGGACTACTCACTAAGTGGTACTGACCTATTACATGTCATCCCAGTCTTGGTATTCTTGTGGATCTTTGAAATCTTTTTCTTATCTGAAGTTCTCTTCTATTATTTAACGATGTCTTCTCAAGCTTGCTTCTTCGAGAGTCATTTCAAGGACCACAAGGTAAGTATATGCATATCACTCATGTGCAAGATGATCTCTTGCTTTTGCACATATTGTTTGCAAGAGGGAACCATAAACATGAAGGTACATCTCTCATCACTTTTTTCTCTAATGCATATGGCCAAGATACATGTAACTCATTACTTACTTTGTCATGTTGTGCATTCACATGTATTTCAATTCTATCATTACATGATTGCACACATATAGGGGGAGCTCATGCAAGTTACTTGTTCCCCCAAAGCTTTACTTACTACTCTTCACATCATTCACTTGAAGCTTTGATGTATGTTGTCATCAATTACCAAAAAGGGGGAGATTGAAAGCACAAGTTCTCGCTAATTTTGATAATTAATAACATCATATCTTTTGTTGGACTAACAGTTTTATCTATTACATTTCAGATAAGTTCAACAGTGGCGTGGCAAGGAGAAGAGGATGTAGAACCCCTTAAAAATGCTAAGGACAAGGATTGGCAAAAAGCTCAAGCCTCTTCATTTTTGTTTAAGTGATCCAAGATCACATTGAGTCTATAGGAAAGCCAATACTATTAAAAGGGGATAGGTGTTGCTGAATGATCTTATCGCTCGAGTGCTTAGTGATATTGCTCCAAAACCCTCAACCACTTTCTCCTTCCAAATATGTCCATTCCTGATGACCCACAAGTATATGGGGTCAATTGTAGCCTTTTCGATAAGTAAGAGTGTCGAACCCAACAAGGAGCAGAAGGAAATGACAAGTGGTTTTCAGCAAGGTAATGTCTGCAAGTGCTAAAATTGTAAGTAGCGGAGTAGTTTGATAGCAAGATAATTCGTAACGAGCAAGTAACAAAAGTAGTAACAAAAGTGCAGCGAGGTATCCCAATCCTTTTGAGGCAAAGGACAGGCCAATATGGTTTGCTATGCTAAGCAAAGTGTTCTTGAGGGTACACGGGAACTTTATCTAGTCACTTTCATCAGGTTGGCTTAATTCGTGTTCGGTACTTTGATAATTTGATATGTGGGTGGACTGGTGCTTAGGTGTTGTTCTTACTTGAACAAAGCTCCTACTTATGATTAACCCTCTCGCAAGCATCCGCAACTACGAGAAAATTATTAAGAATAAATTCTAACCATAGCATTGAACTTTTGGATCCAATCGGTCCCTTACAGAATAGCGCATGAACTGGGGTTTAAGCTTATGTCGCTCTTGCAACCCACCATCTAATAACTACTCCACAATGCATTCCCTTAGGCCCAAATATGGTGAAGTGTCATGTAGTCGATGTTCAGATGACACCACTAAGAGAATGGCAACATACATATCATCAAAATATCAAACACATATCAAGTTCACATGATTACTTGCAACACGATTTCTCCCGTGACCTCAAGAACGAAAGTAACTACTCACAAATGATAAACAAGCTCAAGATCAGAGGGGTATTAAATAGCAAAATGGATCTGAACATATAATCTTCCACCAAATAAACCATATAGTAATCAACTACGATATGTAATCAACACTACTAGTCACCCACAAGCACCAATATATAGTTTTGATACAAAGATTGAACACAAGAGATGAACTAGGGTTTGAGAGGAGTTGGTGCTATGAAGATGTTAATGAATATAGCCCTCCCCGAGATGGGAGAGTTGTTGGTGATGATGATGACGATGATTTCCCCCTCCGGGAGGGGAGTTCCCGCGGCGAAATCGCTCCGACGGAGGGCAAAAGTGCTCCTGCCCAAGTTCCGCCTCGAGGCGGCGGCGCTTCGTCCCAAATGTCCTCCCCTGATTTTTTCTAGGTCAACATGACTTATATACCAGAAGATGGGTGATACGTCCATTTTGCATCATGCTTTTATATCAATATTTTTTGCATTATGGGCTGTTACTACACATTATGTCACAATACTTATGCCTTTTCTCTCTTATTTTACAAGTTTCACATGAAGAGGGAGAATGCCGGCAGCTGGAATTTTGGGTTGGAAAAGGCGCAAATATTAGAGACCTATTCTGCACAAATCCAAAAGTCCTGAAACTCCACGCTCATCAGTTTTGGAATATATTAAAAATATTGGGCGTAGAAAGCACCAGAGGGGGGCCACCCACTCTCCATGAGGGTGGAGGGCGCGCCCTACCCCCCGGGTGTGCCCCCTGCCTTGTGGGCCACCTGGAAGCCCCCCAATGCCTATCTTCTGGTATATGGTGTCTTTTTCCCTGGAAAAAATCATAAGGAAGCTTTCGGGACGAAGCGCCGCCGTCTCGAGGCGGAACCTTGGCGGAACCAATCTAGGGCTCCGGCGGAGCTGTTCTGCCGGGGAAACATCCCTCTGGGAGGGGGAAATTGTCACCATTGTCATCACCATCGATCCTCTCATCGAGAGGGGGTCAATCTACATCAACATCTTTACCAGAACCATCTCCTCTCAAACCCTAGTTAATCTCTTGTATCTGATCTTTGTCTCAAAAACCTCAGATTGGTACATGTGGGTTGCTAGTAGTGTTGATTACTCCTTGTAGTTGATGCTAGTTGGTTTATTCGGTGGAAGATCATTTGTTCAGATCCTTTATCCACATTAATACCCCTCTAATTATGAACATGAATATGATTTGTGAGTATTTACGCTCGTTCCTGAGGACATGTGAGAAGTCTTGTTATAAGTAGTCATGTGAATTTGGTATTCATTCGATATTTTGATGAGATGTATGTTGTCTTTCCTCTAGTGGTGCTATGTGAACGTCGACTACATGACACTTCACCATTGTTTGGGCCTAGGGGAAGGCATTGGTAAGTAATAAGTAGATGATGGGTTGCTAGAGTGATAGAAGCTTAAACCCTAGTTTATGCATTGCTTCGTAAGGGGCTGAATTGGATCCATATGATTCATGCTATGGTTAGATTTACCTTAATTATTCTTTCGTAGTTGCGGATGCTTGCAAGATGGGTTTATTATGAGTGGGATGCTTGTCCAAGGAAGGACAGTACCCAAGCACCGGTCCACCCACATATCAAATTATCAAAGTACCGAACGCGAATCATATGAGCATGATGAAAACTAGCTTGACGATAATTCCTATTGTCCTCGGGAGCGCTTTGCTTTATATAAGAGTTTGTTCAGGCTTGTACTTTGGTACAAAAAGGATTGGGCCACCTTTATGCACCTTGTTACTTTTGTTACTTGTTACCCGTTACAAATTACCTTATCACAAAACTATCTGTTACCGATAATTTCAGTGCTTGCAGAGAATACCTTACTGAAAACCGCTTGTCATTTCCATCTGGTCCTCATTGGGTTCGACACTCTTACTTATTGAAAGGACTACGATTGATCCCCTATGCATGTGGGTCATCAAGACTCTTTTCTGGCACCGTTGCCGGGGAGTGAAGCGCCTTTGGTAGGTGGAAATTGGTAAGGAAAAATTTATATAGTGTGCTGAAATTTACTGTCACTTGTTACCATGGAAATTAATCCTTTGAGGGGCTTGTTCGGGGTATCTTCACCCCAACCAATAGAGCAAAGATTTGCTCCTCAACCTACTGAAATTACTTAAAATGTTTACTTTTAAATTCTTTCGGGTATGATAGCAAAACTGCTAGCTAATCCTTTTACAGGGGATGTAAAATTACATCCCGATATGCACCTAATCTATGTGGATGAAGTTTGTGGATTATTTAAGCTTGCAGGTATGCCCGAGGATTTTATCAAGAAGAAGGTCTTCCCTTTATCTTTGAAGGGAAAGACATTGACATGGTTTAGGCTATGCGATGATATTGGATCCTGGAACTACAACCGATTGAAATCGGAATTTAATTAGAAGTTTTATCCTATGCATTTGGTTCATCGTGATTGTAATTATATATATAATTTTTGGCCTCGCGAAGTAAAAAGTATCGCTCAAGCTTGGGGGAGGCTTAAGTCAATGTTATATTCATGCCCCAATCATGAGCTCTCAAGAGAAATTATTATTCAAAAAATTTATGCTCGGCTTCCTCTCAATAATCGCTCGATGCTCGATACTTCTTGAACTCGTTATTTTATGATGAAGACTATTGAATTCAGATGGGATTTATTGGAAAGAATTAAACGTAACTCTGAAGATTGGGAGCTTGATGAAGGTAAGGAGTCAGGTACAACACCTAAGTTCTATTGTGTTAAATCTTTTATGGATACCGATGCTTTTCGTGAATTTAGCACTAAATATGGACCTGACTCTGAGATAGTAGCTTCTTTCTATGAATCATTTGCTACTCATGTTGATCTCCCTAAGGAGAAGTGGTTTAAGTATCATCCTCCCATTGAAGTAAAAGTAGTAGAACCTATTAAAGTTGAAGAAAAGACTATCACTTATAATGTTGATCCTATTGTTCCTACTGCTTATATTGAGAAACCAAACTTTCCCTCTTAGAATAAAGGATCATGCTAAAGCTTCAACTGTGGTTCGTAAGAGTAATGCCAGAACACCTACGCCCCCTGAGAAAATTAAAGTTGAACCTAGTATTGCTATGGTTGAAGATCTCTTGGTCGATAATATTGATGGCATGTTATTTACTTGGGTGATGAAGCTGCTAGGATTGCTAGACCCGATACTAAAAATAAACATAGACCTGTTGTTGGCATGCCTGTTGTTTCTGTTAAAATAGGAGATCATTGTTATCATGGCTTATGTGATATGGGTGCTAGTGCGAGTGCAATACCTCATTCCTTATACAAAGAAATTATGCATGATATTCCACCTGCTGAGATAGAAGATATTAATGTTACAATTAAGCTTGCCAATACAAAATAAAATTGGAGAAAGATGAAATAATTGTTCTTGCTTCACAAATTGGACCTGTTGTTGGCATGCCCATTGTTTCACCAATTGGGATTGTTAGAGACGTTGAAGTCTTGTGTGGGAAGGTTAAATATCCTACTGATTTTCTTGTTCTTGGTTCCCCACAAGATGAATTTTGTCCCATTATATCTGGTAGACCCTTCTTGAATATTGTTAATGCTAAGATAGATTGCGAAAAGGATATTGTTACTATTTGTTTAGGGGACATGTCTCATGATTTTAATTTTGCTAGATTTCATAGACAACCCCATGATAAAGAATTGCCTAGTAAAGATGAAATAATTGGTCTTGCTTCTATTGACGTACCTCCTAATGATCCTTTAGAACAATATTTGCTTGACCATGAAAATGACATGTTTATGAATGAAAGAAGGGAAATAGATGAAGTATTGTTTAAACTGGGACCTATTTTGAAACACAACTTGCATGTTTAAATCGTAGAGGATCTTCCTCCACCCAAGGGTGATCCCATGTTTGAGCTTAAACCATTACCTGACACTCTTAAATATGCTTATCTCGATGAAAAGAAGATATATCCTATTATTATTAGTGCAAACCTTTCAGGGCATGAAGAAGAAAAATTATTGAAAACTCTAAAGAAGCACCGTGCTTCTATTGGATATACTCTTGATGATCTTAAGGGCATTAGTCCCACTCTGTGCCAACACAAAATAAAATTGGAGAAAGACGCTAAACCAGTTGTTGATCACCAACGACGGTTAAATCCTAAGATGAAAGAAGTGGTAAGAAATGAAATACTAAAGCTTCTGGAGGCAGGTATAATTTATCCTGTTGCTGATAGTCAGTGGGTAAGTCCTGTCCATTGTGTCCCTAAGAAGGGAGGTATTACCGTTGTTCCTAATGATAAAGATGAATTGATCCCCAAAGAATTGTTACAGGTTATAGAATAGTAATTGATTTCCACATATTAAATAAAGCTATTAGAAAAGATCATTACCCTCTACCTTTTATTGATCAAATGCTAGAAAGATTATCCAAACATACACACTTTTCTTTCTAGATGGTTATTATAGTTTCTCTCAAATACCTGTGTCAAAAGAGGATCAGGATAAGATCACTTTTACTTGAACTTTTGGTACCTTGTCTTATAGACATATGCCTTTTGGTTTATGTAATGCACCTACTACCTTTCAAAGATGTATGACTGCTATATTCTTTGACTTCTGTGAAAAGATCGTTGAGGTTTTCAAGGATGATTTCTCCGTGTATGGAACTTCTTTTGATGATTGCTTAAGCAACCTTGATCGAGTCTTGCCGATATGTGAAGAAACTAATCTTGTCTTGAATTGGGAGAAATGCCACTTTATGGTTAATGAAGGTATTGTCTTGGGCATAAGATTTCTGAAAGAGGTATTGAAGTTGATAAAGCTAAAGTTGATGCTATTGAAAAGATGATGTGTCCCAAGGACATCAAAGGCATAAGAAGTTTCCTTGGTCATGCCGGTTTTTATAGGAGGTTCATTAAAGACTTCTCAAAAAATCCTAGGCCTCTGACTAATCTCTTACAAAAAGATGTTCCTTTTGTCTTTAATGATGATTGTGTAGAAGCATTTGAAATACTTAAGAAAGCCTTGATTTCTGCACCTATTGTTCAGCCACCTGATTGGAATTTACCCTTTGAAATTATGTGTGATGCTAGTGATTATGCTGTAGGTGCTTTTCTAGGGCAAAGAGTTGATAAGAAATTAAATGTTATCCAATATGCTAGTAAAATCCTTGACAGTGCCTATAGAAATTATACTACTAACGAAAAAGAATTTTTAGCAGTTGTATTTGCTTGTGATAAGTTCAGACCTTATATTGTTGATTCCAAAGTAATTGTTCACACTGATCATGCTGCTATTAAATACCTTATGGAAAAGAAAGACGCTAAACCTAGACTTATTAGATGGGTACTCTTGCTACAAGAATTTGATTTTTGCATATTATTGATAGAAAGGGAGCTGAGAACCCCATTGCAGACAACTTGTCTAGGTTAGAGAATGTTCTTGATGACCCACTACATATTGATGATAGCTTTCATGATGAACAATTGGCTGTCATAAATGATTCTTGTACTGATCCATGGTATGCTGATTATGCTAATTACATTGTTGCTAAATTTATACCATCTAGTTTCACATACCGGCAAAAGAAAAAGTTTTTCTTTGATTTAAGACATTACTTCTGGGATGACCCACACCTTTATAAAGAAGGAGTAGATGGTGTTATTAGACGTTGTGTACCTGAGCATGAACATGAACAAATCCTACACAAGTGTCACTCCGAGGCATATGGAGGACATCACGCGGGAGATAGAACTGCACATAAGGTATTACAATCCGGTTTTTATTGGCTTACTCTCTTCAAAGATGCCTGTAAGTTTGTCTTGTGTTGCGATGAATGTCAAAGAATTGGTAATATTAGTAGACATCAACAAATGCCTATGAACTATTCACTTGTTATCGAACCATTCGATGTTAGGGGCTTTGATTATATGGGACCTTTTCCTTCCTCTATTGGGTATACACATATTTTAGTTGCTGTTGATTACGTTACTCAGTGGGTAGAAGCTATTCCAACTAGTAGTGCTGATCATAACACTTCTATTAAGATGCTTAAAGAAGTTATTTTTTCGAGGTTTGGAGTCCCTAGATACTTAATGACTGATGGTGGTTCACATTTTATTCATGGTGCTTTTCGTGAAATGCTTGCTAAGTATTATGTTAATCATAGAATTGCATCTCCATACCATCCACAGTCTAGTGGTCAAGTAGAATTGAGTAATAGAGAGATTAAATTAATTTTGAAGAAGACTGTCAATAGATCTAAAAAGAATTGGTCCAAGAAACTTGATGATGCATCATGGGCCTATAGAACTGCACACAAAAATCCTATGGGTATGTCTACATATAAAATGGTTTATGGAAAAGCATGTCACTTACCTCTCGAACTAGAACATAAAGCATATTGGGCTATTAAAGAGCTGAATTATGATTTCAAACTTGCCAGTGAGAAGAGGCTATTTGACATTAGCTCACTTGATGAATGGAGAACCCAGGCCTATGAGAATGCCAAACTGTTTAAAGAAAAAGTTAAAAGATGGCATGACAAAGGATACAAAAGCGTGAGTTTAATATAGGTGATTATGTTTTGCTATACAACTCTTGTTTAAGATTTTTTGCAGGAAAACTTCTCTCTAAATGGGAAGGTCCTTACGTTATCGAGGAGGTCTATCGTTCCGGTGCCATAAAAATCAACAACTTCGAAGGCACAAATCCGAATGTGGTGAACGGTCAAAGAATCAAACATTATATCGCAGGTAATCCCATAAATGTTGAAACCAATGTTATTGACACCGTAACCCCTGAGGAGTATATAAAGGACACTTTCCAGAATGTTTCCAGAATGTTTCAGACTCCGTTTTCCTGCATGATACTTCATTTGGTCGGTAAAAATACATTATATAATCTCCCGAAGATTTTGACCACCGTACCATGACGAAATCCTCTGTTTTTGTTTGGAGTTGCTTCTGCAGCAGATCTAGAGCAAGATGTCTTCTCAAGAGTCAGTCGGGGAGAGTCGGGTATCTCACCTGACACCGTGGCCAAGAGCAAATAGCGATGTTGATCAGTTTGGGCCATCAACGGAGGAAGAGATGGAGGCCGACTTAAAAGGGATAGATGTCATGGAGAAGGATCAAGAAGTTACCTCTCGTCTTCAAGCCAGATTTATGATGGAGGAACGCCAGAGCTCAGCAATTCCAAATTCGGTCATCCCTCCCAATGCTTGATTTCTTTTTTATGAAAATATGAAAGAAGCTTTAACCATCGCGGGTAAACTCCATAAGGAAACAATGGATCTTAAGCAGCAAGTCAATAAGCTTGTGGAGGAGAACTGTATCCTAAGGGGTATCATCGCCAAAAATATCACATCACCACCTCCCAAGAAAGAGACATAAACACATGGGTATGGGCACTCCCCTTGGCAACTGCCAAGCTTGGGGGAGGTGCCCCGGTATCGTATCACCATCACACTTCTATCTTTACCGGGTTTTTTTCCAGTTCGATCCTTTTGGTTATATCTTAATCTAGTAGAATAAAGTTTAGTATGATCTAGCTTCGAGTTTTTGTGTTGATCCGTATCTATGTAATTGAGCCCGTGAGCTATATAATAAAGATTAGTTTTGAGTCAAGGGCTTTGCTATCTTGCTATGATCTTAAGGGATAAAAGAAAAAGAAAGAATAACGAAGAAATAAAAAGATCATATTGATCTTATGGAGAGTAATGACTTCACATATAGAGTATAATGAATAAAAGTTGTTGAGAGTTGACAAACATAGTTTTGGTCATCGTTGCAATTAATAGGAAGTAATAAAGAAATAGAGGTTTTCACATATAAATATACTATCTTGGACATCTTTTATGATTGTGAGCACTCATTAAAATATGACATGCTAACAAGTTGATGTTGGACAAGGAAGACAACGTAATTGGTTATGTTTCTTATAGCCAAAATAAAGTATATTGTCATGGATCATCCAACATGTTGATCTTGTCTTTCCCCCTCATGCTAGCCAAACTTTTTGCACCAAGTAGAGATACTACTTGTGCTTCCAAATATCCTTAAACCCAGTTTTGCCATGAGAATCCACCATATCTACCTATGGATTGAGTAAGATACTTCAAGTAAGTTGTCGTTGTTGCAAGCAATAAAAAATGCTCTCTAAATGTGTATGATCGATTAATGTGGAGAAATAAGCTCTATATAAGCTTTTGATATGGAAGAAAGAAAAGCGACGGACTGCATAATAAAGGTCTCTATCACATGTGGCAATATAAAGTGACGTTCTTTTGCATTAAGATTTTGTGCATCCAACCATAAAGTGACGTTCTTCTGCGAAGGGCCTATCTTTTATTTTTGTCTTATACCTTATACAAGAGTCATGGTAATCTTCACCTTTCCCTTTTTTACACTTTATCCTTTGGCAAGCACTATGTGTTGGAAAGATCCTGATATATATATCCAATTGGATGTGGGTTTTCATAAAGCATAATTGTTGACATTACCCTTGAGGTAGAAGGTTGGGAGGCAAAATTATAAGCCCCTATCTTCCTCTGTGTCCGATTAACACTTCATACCCATAAGTACCGCGTGAGTGTTAGCAATTGTGAAAGATTAAATGATAGTTGAGCATGTGGAATGGCTGAAAAGCTCTTATATTGACCCTTTCCGATGTTATGATAAATTTCAATTGCTTCTATGATTGAGATTATAGTTTGCTAGTTTTCAATGAAGCTTCTGATTCATACTTCACATTGTGAATAGATTGTTACTTTAGCATAAGAAATCATATGACAATATATATATGTTGTTGTTCTAAGAATGATCATGATGCCCTCATGTCCATATTTTATTTTATCGACACCTCTATCACTAATGTGGACATATTTTTTGATATCGGCTTCCGCTTGAGGACAAGCGAGGTCTAAGCTTGGGGGAGTTGATACGTCCAATTTGCATCATGCTTTTATATCAATACTTAATGCATGATGGGATGTTACTACACATTATGTCAAAATACTTATGCCTTTTCTATCTTATTTTACAAGGTTTACATGAAGAGGGAGAATGCCGGCAGCTGGAATTCTGGGCTGGAAAAGAGGCAAATATTAGAGACCTATTCTGCACAACTCCAAAAGTCCTGAAACTCCACGAAAGTCAGTTTTGGAATATATTAAAAATATCGGGAGAAGAAAGCACCAGAGGGGGGCCACCCACTATCCACGAGGGTGGAGGGCGCGCCCTACCCCCTGGGCGCGCCCCCTACCTCGTGGGCCACCTGGAAGCCCCCCGATGCCCATCTTCTGGTATATGGTGTCTTTTGTCCTGGAAAAAATCATAAGGAAGCTTTAGGGACGAAGCGCCGCCGTCTCGAGGCGGAACCTTGGCGGAACCAATCTAGGGCTCCGGCGGAGCTGTTCTGCCGGGGAAACATCCCTCCGGGAGGGGGAAATCGTCACCATCATCATCACCATCAATCCTTTCATCGAGAGGGGGTCAATCTCCATCAACATCTTCACCAGAACCATCTCTTCTCAAACCCTAGTTCATCTCTTGTATCTGATCTTTGTCTGAAAACCTCAAATTGGTACCTGTGGGTTGCTAGTAGTGTTGATTACTCCTTGTAGTTGATGCTAGTTGGTTTATTCAACGGAAGATCATATGTTCAGATGCTTTATGCACATTAATACCCCTATGATTATGAACATGAATATGATTTGTGAGTAGTTATGTTCGTTCATGAGGACATGGGAGAAGTCTTGTTATAAGTAGTCATGTGAATTTTGGTATTCGTTCGATATTTTGATGAGATGTATGTTGTCTTTCCTCTAGTGGTGTTATGTGAACGTAGACTGCATGACGCTTCACCATTGTTTGGGCCTAGGGGAAGGCATTGGGAAGTAATAAGTAGATTATGGGTTGCTAGAGTGACAGAAGCTTAAACCCTAGTTTATGCGTTGCTTCGTAAGGGGCTGATTTGGATCCATATGTTTCATGCTATGGTTAGGTTTGCCTTAATTCTTCTTTCGTAGTTGCAGATGCTTGAGACAGGGGTTAATCATTAGTGGGATGCTTGTCCAAGGAAGGGCGGTACCCAAGCACTGGTCCACCCACATATCAAATTATCAAAGTACCGAACGCGAATCATATGAGCATGATGAAAACTAGCTTGACGATGATTCCCATGTGTCCTCAGGAGCGCTTTGCTTTATATAAGAGGTTGTCCAGGCTTGTCCTTTGCTACAAAATGGATTGGGACACCTTGCTGCACCTTGTTACTTTTGTTACTTGTTACCCGTTACGAATTGCCTTATCAGAAAACTATCTGTTACCGACAATTTCAGTGCTTGCAGAGAATACCTTTCTGAAAACCGCTTGTCATTTTCTTCTGCTCCTCGTTGAGTTCGACACTCTTACTTAGCAAAGGACTACGATAGATCCCCTATACTTGAGGGTTATCAAGACTCTTTTCTGGCGCCGTTGCTGGGGAGTGAAGCGCCTTTGGTAGGTGGAAATTAGTAAGGAAAAATTTATATAGTATGCTGAAATTTACTGTCACTTGTTACTATGGAAAATAATTCTTTGAGGGTCTCGTTCGGGGTATATTCACCCCGACCAGTAGAGAAAAGAGTTGCTTCTCAACCTGCTGAACCTACTGAAAATGTTTACTTTGAAATTCCTTTGGGTGTGATAGAGAAACTGCAAGCTAATCCTTTTACAAGAGATGGAACATTACATCCCGATATGCACCTAATCTATGCGGATGAAGTTTGTGGATTATCTAAGCTTGTAGGTGTACTCGAGGATGTTATCAAGAAGAAGGTCTTCCCTTTATCTTTGAAGGGGAAGGCATTGACATGGTTTAGGCTATGTGATGATATTGGATCATGGAACTACAACCGATTGAAATTGGAGTTTCATCAGAAGTTTTATCATATTCATCTGGTTCATCGTGATCGTAATTATATATACATTTTTTGGCCTCGCAAAGGAGAAAGTATCACTCAAGCTTGTTGGAGGCTTAAGTCTATGTTATATGCATGCCCCAATCATGAGCTCTCAAGAGAAATTATTATTCAAAAATTTTATGCTCGGTTTTCTCTCAATAATCGCTCGATGCTCGATGTCCATGTACCAAAATAGGGGCGCTCTTTTGTACCCCTTATTTGTGCATGGGCAGTCAAAGCCACACCCACGACCACACTTGAGCAGGGCAGAGACAGGAAATCAAAGCCACGGGACGGCCGAAGCAGTGCCAAGACAGAGGCGTGAAGAGCAACAAGGCGGAGTGGTTTCCCTCGGCAAGGTCCTTGCCGAGGCAGCCCCCACGGCCCCGGCAAGGCCCTTGCCGGGGTAGCCTACCTGACGTCGGGAGGGCGCGCCGCCCTTGAGCCCTAGTTTCTCCTGCGTTACCAACCACATTGGGACATGGGCTCAGGGGGCGCCTCCATGGTGGCATGTAGATCTTTGTGAAGACAAGGAACGCTTCGAATCAGAAGAGTAAAAGACGATGAACCTTGCCGAGATCCTCGCCGAGGGAACCCACAAGACCCCCGGCAAGACCCTTGCTAGGGACAACCGCAACGTCGCGGCAAGACCCTTGCCGGGGCCCCGGCAAGGTCCTTGCCAAGGGCGTTCGCAAGGCCACAGCCATGCCCGCACCCGCCACACTTCTATCACCGCTCCCGTGCAGCTGCCAGCCCACAAGCTGGGCAGGCACCTGCGTGTCGACACAAGGCTTCCCGGCCAACTCAGCGCGTGCCTACGTGGTGTCATGCAATCTTCGTGAAGGCCATACCATCACGCCACCTCAGCAGCCTACCAGCCTACATGGCGCTGACCGCCTCGCTGGCCTAGACGCGTGTCAGGGCAGGGCGAGGTGGCGATAAAGTGGAGGGGACACGTCAGGGGCGCATTAAATGCACTTTGTCCCGTAATGGCAAGGGATAGGCTTAATCACAGTACCCCAATGCCACCTCCTGTGTGCCACTGTGGCGATCCCCTTGCCTATAAAAGGAGGCCCGAGGCATCCAGGAGAAGGATTCGGACTTTTGGACAAGTTAAGCCCTTTGTAGCTAGTTCAAGAACCTCAAGAACACAAATACACACATCAAAGCAGGACTAGGGTGTTACGCATCTCTGCGGCCCGAACCTGGGTAAACGATCCGCGTGCTCATACTGACTGTTGATCCTGCTCTCCTCACAACCCAGCGCCCCGCAACCGTAGTAGGGATTCTTGTGATCCCATAGGTGTCGTTTCCCACCGACATCTTTGGCGCGCCAGGTAGGGGGCACGCGCAGTAGTGAGCATCTGGTTTAGCAGCCAGTGGCACGGCTCTTCACCGCCATCGCTTTCAAGGAAGAAGGCGAACAAGCGAGCGGTTCCGTCAGCGAATGCGGCAAGTGTTCGCACAACAACAAAGAAAAGCTAAGTCATGCGAAACTTGGATTATTTCTTTCTTACGTAAGGTTGCCCCCCTCGGTGATCTTTCCTTTGTATGAGAAGCCTGCACACAGTGGGGCCCATCCGTTATTGGCAACGCCCTTGGTCTATTTCGAGTCCGCTCAAAAAATCGAGCGGCTGCGTCAAGAACGGCAGGGTGGCCTTCCGTTATTGGAAACGCCCTCGTTCTGTCTCGAGTCCGCTCGACAGTTTGTGCGGCCGCGCTGAAAACGAAAAGGTAGTTTGCACGGCAGCAAGTATACCCCATCGGCCGCTAAAGGATCCGTCCTTCAAAGCGTTGCGGTTTGGGTTCGCGCGCCGGCAGGCCAACTCGATTGGCATAGGGTGGACATGCGAGGAGGGGCTGAACAGGGGAATAACATGCATCAAATTTAAAATACTGCGGAGTTATATTACATCAATTGTTGCTGCGGTCCTAACTAAAGATATGAATTATCTTGGTAGCGAACCCGCAGCGGCAACAATAAATGGGGCGCCTAGACCCGGCGCTGGCCCTCCAACCTCTGGATTCCGCCGACGCGGCTGATGATGAGCTCGATGCGCTCCTTGATCCCCGAGAGGTCTGCATCGCCCGGCAAGCTGTCCAGCGCGGCGTCGAAGTCGAGGTCGGGGTTCCAGTATGCCAGCTTGGTGAGAACCTTGGTCATGGCACCCTGGCAAATTATCCGGGACTCGTTGGCCAAGGAGCTCGCCCAGTTGGAGTCGTGCCGTTCCAGGGCACCAAGGATGCCCTCGAAGAACAAGGTCAGCTTGGCATGGGGGCTCGTGCCCGGCTCCGGGGCATACCTCACCTCCGGCATCTTCATGTCCGCCAGCTGCTTGGTGATCCTGTTGGCGACGTCGGCAAGGCGGTCGGTCCAGATTTTGTCGCCCTTAACAAAGTCTGTGTGGTTGGCGGCGTCGTTCTTTTCGCAGCTACTTCTCCTCCACCAGGCTCTTTGTCAGGGCTCCCTCCCGGGCTGTGGCCTCCATGAGCGTCTTCTCAAGACCCTCCAGCTTCCGCCCCAGGTCATCAACGGAGTCGTTGGCACGGGAGAGCTTCTCGTCCTTGGCCATGTTTTCGTCATGTGCCTCCAACAGAGTGCAGCGGGCCGAATCCCTCTCCTTCACCAGCTGATCGACCCTGGCCTTGAAGCCATCCCGCTCCACCTCCAGCTCCTTCACCTTGTTGCCGTGGGCCAGGGCCTGGGCATCGAGCGCCTCCTTGTGCTGGTGCTCCAGCTCTTGGGTTCGCGCCGCGACAAGCTTTTCGACCTCGTCATCCTTGCCGCGGAGTACGGCAGCAAGCTTCGCCTCGCGGTCGGCAAGGTCCTCCTCCTAGGAGTTCAGCTCGGCCTGGCGCTGGGACCGGACGGCCTCGGCTTTGGAGGACTCCTCCCTCGCCTCCTCCTAGGCCTTCTTGATGTCGGCCTGCTTCAGGACGAGCTCCAGCTCGTGCTGTGCCAGCTGGCCCTGGGCGTCTCTCAGCTCCTCGTGGGCCTGCTGGAACCAGGTCTGTGCCTCGGCGATGCGCTTCTCGACGTCCGCCTCCACCTGGCCTGCCACCGCCTCCCTAGACTTGGCTTTTGTTGGGGAACATAGTAATTTAAAAAAAAAATCCTACGTACACGCAAGATCATGGTGATGGCATAGCAACGAGAGGGGAGAGTGTTGTCCACGTACCCTCGTAGACCGAAAGCGGAAGCGTTATGACAACGCGGTTGATGTAGTCGTACGTCTTCATGATCCGACCGATCCAAGTACCAAACGTATGGCACCTCCGAGTTCAGCACATGTTCAGCTCGATGACGATCCCCGGACTCCAATCCAGCAAAGTGTCGGGGACGAGTTCCGTCAGCACGACGGCGTGGTGACGATGATGATGCTCTACCGGCGCAGGGCTTCGCCTAAACTCCGCGACGATATGACCGAGGTGGAATATGGTGGAGGGGGGCACTGCACACGGCTAAGGAACAATCCGTAGATCAACTTGTGTTTCCTAGGGTGCCCTCTGTCCCCGTATATAAAGGAGAAAGGGGGGGTGCGGCTGCCCAAGGAGGAGGCGCGCCGGAGGAGTCCTACTCCCACCGGGAGTAGGACTTCCCCCTTTCCCTAGTTGGACTAGGACTTGGGGGGAAGGAGGAGAGGGGGGAAAGGAAAGGGGGGCGCCGGCCCCCCTCCTTGTCCTATTCGGACTTGGGGGGAGGGGCGCGCGGCTGCCCCTTGGCCCCTTCTCCTCTTCCTCCACTAGGCCCAATAAGGCCCATTAGGTCAACGGGGGGTTCCGGTAACCTCCTCGGTACTCGATAAAATGCCGATTTTACCCGGAACACTTCCGATGTCCAAACATAGGCTTCAATATATCAATCTTTATGTCTCGACCATTTGAGACTCCTCGTCATGTCGTGATCACTTCGGGACTCGAACAAACTTGGTACATCAAAACTTACAAACTCATAATGAAACTGTCATCGTAACGTTAAGCGTGCGGACCCTACGGGTTCGAGAATTATGTATACATGACCTAGAACTATTCTTGGTCAATAACCAATAGTAGAACCTAGATGCCCATATTGGCTCCTACATATTCTACGAAGTTCTTTATCGGTCAAACCGCATAACAACATACGTTGTTCCCTTTGTCATCAGTATGTTACTTGCCCGAGATTCGATCGTCGGTATCCAATACCTGGTTCAATCTCGTTACCGGCAAGTCTCTTTACTCGTTACGTAATGCATCATTCCATAACTAACTCATTAGCTACATTGCTTGCAAGGCTTACAGTGATGTGCATTACCGAGAGGGCCCAGAGATACCTCTCCGACAATCGGACTGACAAAACCTAATCTTGAAATACGCCAACCCAACATGTACCCTTGGAGACACCTGTAGTACTCCTTTATAATCACCCAGTTATGTTGTGACGTTTTGTAGCACCCAAAGTGTTCCTCCGGTAAACGGGAGTTGCATAATCTTATAGTTACAGGAACATGTATAAGTCATGAAGAAAGCAATAGCAACATACTAAACGATCAAGTGCTAGGCTAACGGAATGGGTCATGTCAATCACATCATTCTCCTAATGATGTGATCCCATTAATCAAATGACAACACATGTCTATGGTTAGGGAACATAACCATCTTTGATCAACGAGCTAGTCAAGTAGAGGCATACTAGTGACTATATGTTTGTCTATGTATTCACACATGTATCATGTTTCCGGTTAATACAATTCTAGCATGAATAATAAACATTTATCATGATATGAGGAAATAAATAATAACTTTATTATTGCCTCTAGGGCATATTTCCTTCAGTCTCCCACTTGCACTAGAGTCAATAATCTAGATTACACAGTAATGATTCTAACACCATGGAGTCTTGGTGCTGACCATGTTTTGCTCGTGAGAGAGGCTTAGTCAACGGGTCTGCAACATTCAGATCCGTATGTATCTTGCAAATCTCTGTATCTCCCACCTGGACTTGGTCCCGGATGGAATTGAAGTGTATCTTGATGTGCTTGGTCCTCTTGTGAAATCTGGATTCCTTTGCCAAGGCAATTGCACCAGTATTGTCACAGAAGATCTTCATTGGTCCCGATGCACTAGGTATGACAGCTAGATCGGAAATGAACTCTTTCATCCAGACTCCTTCATTTGCTACTTCCGAAGCAGCTATGTACTCCGTTTCAAATGTAGATCCCGCCACGATGCTTTGTTTAGAACTGCACCAACTTACAGCTCCACCGTTTAATAAAAACACGTATCCGGTTTGCGATTTAGAATCATGCGGATCAATGTCAAAGCTTGCATCGACGTAACCATTTACGACTAGCTCTTTGTCACCTCCATATACGAGAAACATATCCTTAGTCCTTTTCAGGTATTTCAGGATGTTCTTGACCGCTGTCCAGTGATCCACTCCTGGATTACTTCGGTACATATCTGCCAAGCTTATTGCTAAGCATACGTCAGGTCTGGTACACATCATTGCATACATGATAAAGCCTATGGCTGAAGCATAGGTAATATCTTTCATTTTCTCTCTATCTTCTGCTGTGGTCGGGCATTGAGTCTGACTCAACTTCACACCTTGTAGTATGGGCAAGAACCCTTTCTTTGCCTGATCCATCTTGAACTTTTTCAAAACTTTATCAAGGTATGTGCTTTGTGAAAGTCCTATTAAGCGTCTTGATCTATCTCTATAAATCTTGATGCCCAATATGTAAGCAGCTTCACCGAGGTCTTTCATAGAAAAACTTGTATTCAAGTATCCCTTTATGCTATCCAGAAATTCTATATCATTTCCAATTAATAATATGTCATCTACATATAATATTAGAAATGCTCTGAGCTCCCACTCACTTTCTTGTAAATCTGAGGCTTCTCCAAAAGTCTCATATAAAACCATATGCTTTGATCACACTATCAAAGCGTTTATTCCAACTCGAGATGCTTGCACCAGTCCATAAATGGATCATTGGAGCTTACACACTTTGTTAGCACCTTTTGGATCAACAAAACCTTACGGATGCATCATATACAACTCTTCTTCGAAATCCATTCAAGAATGCAGTTTTGACATCCATTTGCCAAATTTCATAATCATAAAATGCAGCAATTGCTAACATGATTGAGACAGACTTAAGCATCGCACTGGTGAGAAAGTCTCATTGTAGTCAACCCTTGAACTTGTCGAAAACCTTGCGCAACAAGTCGAGCTTCTGAGCGAGTTACATTACCATCAGCGTCGGTCTTCTTCTTAAAGATCCATTTATTCTCAATGGCTTGCCGATCATCGGGCAAGTCAACCAAAGTCCATAGTTTGTTCTCATACATGGATCCCATCTCAGATTTCATTGCCTCTAGCCATTTTGCGGAATCTGGGCTCATCATCGCTTCCTCATAGTTCGTAGATTCATCATGGTCAAGTAACATGACTTCCAGAATAGGATTACCGTACTACTCTGGTGCGGATCTTATTCTGGTAGACCTACGAGGTGTTGGAAATATGCCCTAGAGGCAATAATAAAAGTATTATTATATTTCCTTGTTCATGATAATTGTCTTTTATTCATGCTATAACTGTATTATCCGGAAATCGTAATACACGTGTGAATACATAGACCACAATATGTCCCTAGTGAGCCTCTAGTTGACTAGCTCGTTGTGATCAACAGATAGTCGTGGTTTCCTGGCTATGGACATTGGATGTCGTTGATAACGGGATCACATCATTAGGAGAATGATGTGATGGACAAGACAATCCTAAGCATAGCACAAAGATCGTGTAGTTCATTTGCTAGAGCTTTTCCAATGTCAAGTATCTCTTCCTTAGACCATGAGATCGTGTAACTCCGGATATCGTAGGAGTGCTTTGGGTGTATCAAGCGTCACAACGCAAGCGGGTGACTATAAAGGTGCACTACGGTATCTCCGAAAGTGTCTGCATTGGGTTGACACGGATCGAGATAGGATTTGTCACTCCGTGTAAGCGGAGAGGTATCTCTGGGCCCACTCGGTAGGACATCATCATAATGTGCACAATGTGACCAAGGGGTTGATCACGGGATGATGTGTTACGGAGCGAGTAAAGAGACTTGCGGTAGCGAGATTGAACAAGGTATCGGTATACCGACGATCGAATCTCGGGCAAGTACAATACCGTTAGACAAAGGGAATTGAATACGGATCGTCGAGTCCTTGACATCGTGGTTCATCCGATGAGATCATCGTGGAACATGTAGGAGCCAACATAGGTATCCAGATCCGCTGTTGGTTATTGACCGAGAACGTCTCGGTCATGTCTACATGTCTCCGAACCCGTAGGGTCTACACATAAGGTTCGATGGCGCTAGGGTTACAAAGGAAGTTTGTATGTGGTTACCGAATGTTGTTGAGTCCGGATGAGATCCCGGACGTCACGAGGAGTTCGGAATGGTCCGGAGGTAAAGATTTATATATGGAAGTCCTATTTTGGCCACCGGAAAATGTTCGGATTTTTCGGTATTGTACCGGAAGGTTCTAGAAGGTTCGGAGTGGGGCCCACCTGCATGGGGGACCCACATGAACGTGGGTAGTGGGGAAAGGCCCCACACCCCTGGTCAAGCGACCAAGATCCCCCTTAGAAGGAATAAGATCATATCCGAAGGATAAGATCAAGATCCCTAAAAAGGGGGGATAACAATCGGTGGGGAAGGAAATGATGGGATTTCTTTCCTCCCACCTTGGCCAACGCCCCAATGGACTTGGAGGGCAAGAAACCAGCCCCTCCACCCCTATATAAAGTGGGGAGTCACATGGGAGCTCAACACGAAGTTCTGGCGCAGCCCTCCCCCTCTCCCAAGTACTCCTCCTCTCCTGCGGTGCTTGGCGAAGCCCTGCAGGATTGCCACGCTCCTCCACCACCACCACGCCGTCGTGCTGCTGCTGGACGGAGTCTTCCCCAACCTCTCCCTCTCACCTTGCTGGATCAAGGCATGGGAGGCGTCACCGGCTGTACGTGTGTTGAGCGCGGAGGTGCCGTCCGTTCGGCACTAGGATCTCCGTGATTTGGGTCACGGCAGTCGACTCCTTCAACCCGTTCTCTTGAGCGCTTCCGCTTAGCGATCTACAAGGGTGCGTAGATGCACTCTCCTTCCCTCGTTGCTGGTCTCTCCATAGATAGATCTTGGTGACACGTGGGAAAATTTTGAATTTCTGCCTCGTTCCCCAAGCGATGGTATCGAGCTAGGTCTATTGCGTAGATTCTTTGCACGAGTAGAACACAAAGTAGTTGTGGGCGTTGATTTTGTTCAATATGCTTACCGTTACTAGTCCAATCTTGTTTCGACGGTATTGTGGGATGAAGCGGCCGGACCGACCTTACGTACTCTTCGTGAGGCAGGTTCCACCGATTGACATGCACCGTGCATAAGGTGGCTAGCGGGTGCCGATCTCTCCCACTTTAGTCGGAACGGATTCGATGAAAAGGGTCCTTATGAAGGGTAAATAGCAATTGGCATATCACGTTTTGTTTTTGAGGTAAGAAAGCGTTCTTGCTAGAAACCCATAGCAGCCACGTAAAACATGCAACAACAATTAGAGGACGTCTAACTTGTTTTTGTAGGGTATGCTATGTGATGTGATATGGCCAAGAAGAATGTGATGAATGATATAAGATGTATGAGATTGATCGTGTTCTTGTAATAGGAATCACGACTTGCATGTCGATGAGTATGACAACCGGCAGGAGCCATAGGAGTTGTCTTAATTTATTGTATGACCTGCGTGTCATTGAACAACGCCATGTAATTACTTTACTTTATTGCTAACCGGTAGCCATAGTAGTAGAAGTAATAGTTGGCGAGACAACTTCATGAAGACACGATGATGGAGATCATGATGATGGAGATCATGGTGTCATGCGGTGACGATGATGATCATGGAGCCCCAAGATGGAGATCAAAGGAGCAAAATGATATTGGCCATATCATGTCACTATTTGATTGCATGTGATGTTTATCATGTTTATGCATCTTGTTTACTTAGGACGACGGTAGTAAATAAGATGATCCCTTACAAAATTTCAAGAAGTGTTCTCCCCTGACTGTGCACCGTTGCTACAGTTCGTCGCTTCTAAGCACCACGTAATGATCGGGTGTGATGGATTCTTACGTTCACATACAACGGGTGTAAGACAGTTTTACACAACGAAAACACTTAGGGTTAACTTGCGAGCCTAGCATGTACAGACATGGCCTCGGAACACGGAGACCGAAAGGTCGAGCATGAGTCGTATAGTAGATCGATCAACATGAAGATGTTCACCGATGATGACTAGTCCGTCTCACGTGATGATCGGACACGGCCTAGTTGACTTGGATCATGTAATCACTTAGATGACGGAGGGATGTCTATCTGAGTGGGAGTTCATAAGATGAACTTAATTATCCTGAACATAGTCAAAAGATCTTTGCAAATTATGTCGAAGCTCGCGCTTTAGTTCCTTTGTTTAGATATGTTCCTAGAAAATATAGTTGAAAGTTGTGATGGCGATTATGCGGACGAGAGAAAGCTCATGTCCTTAATGCACGCTCGGTGTGCTGAACCCCAAGCGTCGTTTGTGGATGTTGCGAACATCGGACATACGCGTTTTGATAACTACGTGATAGTTCGGATAAGCGGTTTAGAATTAAGGCACCAAAGATGTTTTTCAAGCGTCGCGGAACATATGAGATGTTTGAGGGCTGAAATTGAGATTGCAGGCTCGTGCTCACGTCAAGAGGAATGAGACCTCCGGCGATCTTCTTAGCCTACAAACTAAGGGAGAAAAGCTCAATCGTTGAGCTTGTGCTCGATTGTCGAGTGCAACAATCACTTGAATCGAGTGGGAGTCGATCTTCCGGATGAGATAGTGATGTTTCTCCAAAGTCATTGCCACCAAGCTGCTAGAGCTTCGTGATGAACTATAACATATCAGGGATAGATATGATGATCCTTGAGGTATTCACGATGTTTGACACGCGAAAGTAGAAATCAAGAAGAAGCATCAATTGTTGATGGTTGGTGAAACCACTAGTTTCAAGATGGGCAAGGGCAAGAAGGGATACTTCATGAAACGACAAATCATTTGCCGCTCAAAGTGAAGAAACCCAAGGTTGAACCCAAACCGAGACTAAGTGCTTACGTGATAAGGGAATAGTCACTAGAGCGGAATTACCCTAGATACTTGGTAGATGAGAAGGTGGCAAGGTCGATAGAAGTATATTGGATATACATTATGTTAATGTGTACTTTACTAGTACTCCTAGTAGCACCAGGGTATTAGATACGGTTCGGTTGCTAAGTGCTAGTAACTCGAAATAAAAGCTACGGAATAAGCGGAGACTAGCTAAAGGTGAGCTGATGATATGTGTTGGAAGTGTTTCCAAGGTTGATGTGATCAAGCATCGCACGCTCCCTCTACCATCGAGATTTTGTGTTTGCGTTGAGCATAGACATGATTGGATTATGTCTATCGCAATATGGTTATTCATTTAAGGAGAATAATGGTTACTCTATTTATTTGAATAACACCTTTAATGGTCTTGCACCTAAAGGAATGGTTTATTGAATCTCGATCGTAGTGATACACATTTTCATGCCAAAAGATATAAGATAGTAATGATAGTACCACTCACTTGTGGCACTGCCATGTAAGTCATATTGGTATAAAACGCATGAAGAAGCTCCATGTTGATGGATCTTTGGACTCACTCGTTTTGAAAAGTTTGAGACATCGAACCATGTCTATTGGTGTATATGCATGAAGAAACTCCATGCGGATGGATCGTTTGGACTCACTTGATTTTGAATCACTTGAGATATGCAAATCATACCACGATGATAGTGAAAAGCCTCGGTTTTGATAAGATGGAACAAGATAGCAACTTGTAGGAAGTAACACGTTTTGATGTGTGCATTCAATGAGTCTTTGAGGCATCTGATGAATATCGTTATGTTCTTACTTCACGAGATGATTCGAGTAAATGTTGAGTATATTTACTTGATGAAACACAAGTCTGAATTATTGAATGGTTCAAGTAATTTCATAGTGAAGTTGAAGATCATCGTGACAAGAGGATGAAATGTCTATGATATGATCATAGAGATGAGTATCTGAGTTCTGAGCTTTGGCATAATTAAGACATTGTGAAAATTGTTTCACAATTAATACCGCCTGGAACACCATTGTTTGATGGTGTGTTCGAACATCATAGTTGCACCCTATTGGATATGGTGCGTGCCATGATGTCTCTTATCGAATTACCAACTATCGTTTATGGGTTAGGCATTAGAAACAACCACATTCATTTTAAATAGGACACCACGTAATTCCGTTGAGATGACACCGTATGAACTATGGTTTAGAGAAACCTAAGCTGTCATTTCTTAAAGGTTTGGGGTTGCGACGCTTGTATGGAAAAGTTTCAGGTTGATAAGCTCGAACCCAAAGCGGATAAAATGCATCTTCATAGGACACCCAAAATAGTTGGGTATACCTCCAAATTCAGATCCGAAAGCAATAGGGATCGTTTCTTGAATCGGGTCCTTTCTTGAGGAAAAGTTTGTCTCGAAAAGTTGAGTGGGAGGATGGTGGAGACTTGATGAGGTTATTGAACCATCACTTCAACTAGTGTGTAGCAGGGCACAGGAAGTTGTTCCTGTGGCACCTACAGAAATTGTAGTAGAAGCTTATGATAGTGATCATGAAACTTCGGATCAAGTCACTGCCGTACCTCGTAGGGTGACAAGGATGCGTACTACTTTAGAGTGGTACAGTAATCCTGTCTTGAAGGTCATGTTGCTAGACAACAATGAACCTACGAGCTATGGAGAAGCGATGGTGGGCCCAAATTCTGACAAATGGTTAGAAGCCATGAAATCCGAGATAGGATCCATGTATCAGAACAAAGCGTGGACTTTGGTGGACTTGCCCGATGATCGGAAAGCCATTGAGATAAATGGATTTTTAAGAAGAAGACGGACGTGGACGGTAATGTCACCGTCTATGAAGCTCGACTTGTGTCAAAGAGTTTTTCGCAAGTTCAAGGAGTTGACTACGATGAGATTTTCTCATCCGTAGCGATGCTTAAGTCCGTCGGAATCATGTTAGCATTGGCTGCATTTATGAAATCTGGCAGATGGATGTCAAAACGAGTTTCCTTACCAGTCTTCGTAAGGAAAGGTTGTATGTGATACAATCAAAAAGGTTTTGTCAATCCTAAGGATGCTAAAAGGTATGCTAGCTCCAGCGATCCTTCTAAGGACTGGAGTAAGCATCTCGGAGTTGGAATATGTACTTTGATAAGATGATCAAAGATTTTGGGTTTATACAAATTTATGAGAAACTTGTATTTCCAATGAAGTGAGTGGGAGCACTATAGAATTTCTGATGAGTATATGTTATTGACATATTGTTGATCGAAATGATGTAGAATTCTGGAAAGCATATAGGGTTATTTGAAAAGTGTTTTTCAATGGAAAACCTGGATTAAGCTACTTGAACATTGAGGATCAAGATCTATAATGATAGATCAAAAACGCTTAATGGTACTTTCAAAATGAGCACATATCTTGACATGATCTTGAAGGTGTTCAAGATGGATCAGTCAAAGAAGGAGTTCTTGCCTGAGTTGTAAGGTATGAAGTTAAGACTTAAAGCTCGACCACGGCAGAAAAGAGAGAAAGGACGAATGTTGTCACCTATGCTTGGACGTAGGCTCTACATATGCTATGCTGTGTACCGCACCGGAAGTGTGCCTTGCCATGAGTCAGTCAAGGGGTACAAGAATGATCCAGGAATGGATCATTGGACATCGGTCAAAATTGTCCTTGGAGTAAATAAGGACATGTTTCTCGATTATGGAGGTGATAAAGAGTTCGGCGTAAAGGGTTACGTTGATGCAAGCTTTAACACCTATCCGAATGACTCTGAGTAGCAAACCGGATACGTATAGTGGAGCAACCATTTGGAATAGCTCCAAGTGGAGCGTGAAAGCAGCATTTACAATATGACCTAGAAATTTGCAAAGCACACACGGACCTGAAAGGTTCAGACCCGTTGACTAAAACCTCTCTCACAAGCAAAACTTGATCAAACCCCAGAACCCATTTGATGATGTTGGTCACATGGCGATGTGACCTGTCAATGTTAATCACATGGCGATGTGAACTAGATTATTGACTCTAGTGCAAGTGGGAGGCTATTGGAAATATGCCCTAGAGGCAATAATAAAAGTATTATTATATTTCCTTGTTCATGATAATTGTCTTTTATTCATGCTATAACTGTATTATCCGGAAATCGTAATACACGTGTGAATACATAGACCACAATATGTCCCTAGTGAGCCTCTAGTTGACTAGCTCGTTGTGATCAGCAGATAGTCATGGTTTCTAGCTATGGACATTGGATGTCGTTGATAACGGGATCACATCATTAGGAGAATGATGTGATGGACAAGACAATCCTAAGCATAGCACAAAGATCGTGTAGTTCATTTGCTAGAGCTTTTCCAATGTCAAGTATCTCTTCCTTAGACCATGAGATCGTGTAACTCCGGATATCGTAGGAGTGCTTTGGGTGTATCAAAGCGTCACAGCGTGGCGGGTGACTATAAAGGTGCACTACGGTATCTCCGAAAGTGTCATTGGGTTGACACGGATCGAGGCTGGGATTTGTCACTCCGTGTAAGCGGAGAGGTATCTCTGGGCCCACTCGGTAGGACATCATCATAATGTGCACAATGTGACCAAGGGGTTGATCACGGGATGATGTGTTACGGAGCGAGTAAAGAGACTTGCCGTAGCGAGATTGAACAAGGTATCGGTATACCGACGATCGAATCTCGGGCAAGTACAATACCGTTAGACAAAGGGAATTGAATACGGGATCGTGAGTCCTTGACATCGTGGTTCATCCGATGAGATCATCGTGGAACATGTGGGAGCCAACATGGGTATCCAGATCCCGCTGTTGGTTATTGATGGGAGAACGTCTCGGTCATGTCTACATGTCTCCGAACCCGTAGGGTCTACACATAAGGTTCGATGGCGCTAGGGTTACAAAGGAAGTTTGTATGTGGTTACCGAATGTTGTTGAGTCCGGATGAGATCCGGACGTCACGAGGAGTTCGGAATGGTCCGGAGGTAAAGATTTATATATGGGAAGTCCTATTTTGCCACCGGAAAATGTTGGGATTTTTCGGTATTGTACGGGAAGGTTCTAGAAGGTTCGGAGTGGGGCCCACCTGCATGGGGGACCCACATGAACGTGGGTAGTGGGGAAAGGCCCCACACCCCTGGTCAAAACACACCAAGATCCCCCTTAGAAGGAATAAGATCATATCCGAAGGGATAAGATCAAGATCCAAAAAGGGGGATAACAATCGGTGGGGAAGGAAATGATGGGATTTCTTTCCTCCCACCTTGGCCAACGCCCCAATGGACTTGGAGGGCAAGAAACCAGCGCCTCCACCCCTATATAAAGTGGGGAGGCGCATGGGAGCTCAACACGAGTTCAGGCGCAGCCTCCCCTCTCCCAAGTACTCCTCCTCTCCTGCGGTGCTTGGCGAAGCCCTGCAGGATTGCCACGCTCCTCCACCACCACCACGCCGTCGTGCTGCTGCTGGACGGAGTCTTACCCAACCTCTCCCTCTCACCTTGCTGGATCAAGGCATGGGAGACGTCACCGGGCTGTACGTGTGTTGAACGCGGAGGTGCCGTCCATTCGGCACTAGGATCTCCGGTGATTTGGATCACGGCAATCGGCTCCTTCAACCCGTTCTCTTGAGCGCTTCCGCTTAGCGATCTACAAGGGTATGTAGATGCACTCTCCTTCCCTCGTTGCTGGTCTCTCCATAGATAGATCTTGGTGACACGAGGAAAATTTTGAATTTACGCTCGTTCCCCAACACGAGGTTTGAGAGAAACTTGATCGAAGTTTCATGATCAATATCATTAGCTTCCTCACTAATTGGTGTAGTTGTCACGGGGAACCGGTTCTTGTGATGAACTACTTTCAATAAGGGAGCAGGTCTGATTACTTCATCAAGTTCTACTTTCCTCCCACTCACTTTCTTCGAGAGAAACTCCTTCTCTAGAAAGGATCCGAATTAGCAACGAAAATCTTGCCCTCGGATCTGTGATAGAAGGTGTACCCAACAGTTTCTTTTGGGTATCCTATGAAGACACATTTCTTCGATTTGGGTTCGAGCTTATCTGGTTGAAGTTTCTTCACATAAGCATCGCAGCCCCAAACTTTAAGAAACGACAACTTTGGTTTCTTGCCAAACCACAGTTCATGAGGCGTCGTCTCAACGGATTTTGATGGTGCCCTATTTAACGTGAATGCGGCCGTCTCTAAAGCATAACCCCAAAATGATAGCGGTAAATCAGTAAGAGACATCATAGATCGCACCATATCTAGTAAAGTATGATTACAACGTTCGGACACACCATTTCGTTGTGGTGTTCCGGGTGGCGTGAGTTGCGAAACTATTCCGCATTGTTTCAAATGTAGACCAAACTCGTAACTCAAATATTCTCCTCCACGATCAGATCGTAGAAATTTTATTTTCTTGTTACGATGATTTTCCACTTCACTCTGAAATTCTTTGAACTTTTCAAATGTTTCAGACTTGTGTTTCATTAAGTAGATATACCCATATCTGCTCAAATCATCTGTGAAGGTGAGAAAATAACGATACCCCCATGAGCCTCAACATTCATTGGACCACAAACATCGGTATGTATGATTTTCAACAAATCGGTTGCTCGCTCCATAGTTAGGAGAGCGGTGTTTTAGTCATCTTGCCCATGAGGCACGGTTCATAAGTACCAAGTGATTCATAATCAAGTGATTCCAAAAGCCCATCAAGTATGGAGTTTCTTCATGCGCTTTACACCGATATGACCTAAATGGCAGTGCCACAAATAAGTTGCACTATCATTATCAACTCTGCATCTTTTGGTTTCAACACTATGAATATGTGTATCACTACTATCGAGATTCAATAAAATAGACCACTCTTCAAGGGTGCATGACCATAAAAGATATTACTCATATAAATAGAACAACCATTATTCTCGACTTAAATGAATAACCGTCTCGCATTAAACAAGATCCAGATATAAAGTTCATGCTCAACGCTGGCACCAAATAACAATTATTTAGGTCTAAAACTAATCCCGATGGTAGATGTAGAGGTAGCGTGCCGACCGCGATCACATCGACTTTGGAACCATTTCCCGCGCGCATCGTCACCTCGTCCTTAGCCAATCTTCGCTTAATCCGTAGTCCCTGTTTTGAGTTGCAAATATTAGCACCTGAACCAGTATCAAATACCGGTACTCTGCGAGCATTAGTAAGGTACACATCAATAACATGTATATCACATATACCTTTGTTCACTTTGCCATCCTTCTTATCCGCCAAAAACTTGGGGCAGTTCCGCTTCGGTGTCGATCGCTTGCGGTAGAAGCACTCAGTCTCAGGCTTAGGTCCAGACTTGGGTTTCTTTTATTGAGCAACAACTTGTTTGTTGTTCTTCTTGAAGTTCCCCTTCTTCTTCCCTTTGCCCTTTTTCTTGAAACTGGTTGTCTTGTTAACCATCAACACTTGATGCTCCTTCTTGATTTATACCTCCGCGGCTTTTAGCATTGCGAAGAGCTCGGGAATAGTCTTGTCCATCCCTTGCATATTATAGTTCATCACGAAGCTCTTGTAGCTTGGTGGCGATGATTGAAGAATTACATCAATGACACTATCATCGGAAGATAACTCCCAGTTGAATCAAGTGATTATTATACCCAGACATTTTGAGTATGTGTTCACTGACAGAACTATTCTCCTCCATCTTGCAGCTATAGAACTTATTGGAGACTTCATATCTCTCAATCCGGGCATTTGCTAGAAATATTAACTTCAACTCTGGAACATCTCATATGCTCCATGACATTCAAAACGTCGTTGAAGACCGGTTCTAAGCCGTAAAGCATGGCACCTTGAACTATCGAGTAGTCATCGGCTTTGCTCGCAGACGTTCTTAACATAAATCGGTTGCATCAAGAAGAGGCTGGCACCCAGCGGTGCTTCTAGGGCGTATTTTTTACGTGCAGCAATGAGGATAATCCTCGAGATTACGGACCCGATCCGTGTAATAGTTACCATCATCTTTCAACTTTGCTTTCTCAAGAACGCATTAAAATTCAACGGAACAACAAAGACGAGCCATCTATCTACAACAAACATAGACAAGCAAAATACTATCGGTACTAAGTTCATGATAAATTTAAGTTCAATTAATCATATTACTTAAGAACTCCCACTTAGATAGACATCCTCTAATCCTCTAAGTGATTCGTGATCCATATCAACTACACCATGTCCGATCGTCACGTGAGATGGAGTAGTTTCAACGGTGAACATCAATATGTTGATCATATCTACTATATGATTCACGCTCGACCTTTTGGTCTCCGTGTTCCGAGGCCATATCTGTTATATGCTAGGCTCGTCAAGTTTAACTTTGAGTATTCGCGTGTGCAACTGTTTTGCACCGTTATATTTGAGCGTAGAGCCTATCACACCCGATCATCACGTGGTGTCTCAAAGCACGAAGAACTTTCATAGCGGTGCATACTCAAGGAGAACACTTCTTGATAATTTTAGTGAGAGATCATCTTAAAATGCTACCGTCAATCAAAGCAAGATAAGATGCATAAAGGATAAACATCACATGCAATCAATATAAGTGATATGATATGGCCATCATCATCTTGTGCTTGTGATCTCCATCTTTGAAGCACCGTCGTGATCACCATCGTCACCGCGCGACACCTTGATCTCCATCGTAGCATCGTTGTCCTTATGCCATCTATTGCTTCTCGACTATCGCTACCGCTTAGTGATAAAGTAAAGCAATTACGATGCGTTGCATTTCATACAATAAGCGACAACCATGTGGCTCCTGCCGATTGCCGATAACCGGTTACAAAACATGATCATCTCATACAATAAAATATAGCATCACGTCTTGACCATATCACATCACAACATGCCCTACAAAAACAAGTTAGACGTCCTCTACTTTGTTGTTGCAAATTTTATGTGGCTGTTATGGGCTGAGCAAGAACCGTTCTTACCTATGCATCAAAAACCACAACGATAGTTCGTCAAGTTAGTGCTGTTTCAACCTTCGCAAGGACCGGCGTAGCCACTCGATTTAGCTAAAGTGAGAGAGCAGACACCCCTTGATCACCTTTAAGCATGAGTGCTCGTAATGGTGAAACCAGTCTCGCGTAAGCGTCTGGCGTAATGTCGGTCCGGGCGCTTCATCTCACAATACCGCTGAGCCAAAGTATGACATCTTTGGTAGCGGTATGACTCGTATCGCCCACAACTCACTTGTGTTCTACTCGTGCATATGACATCTACGCATAAAACCAGGCTCGGATGCCACTGTTGGGGAACGTAGTAATTTCAAAAAAATTCCTACGTACACGCAAGATCATGGTGATGGCATAGCAACGAGAGGGGAGAGTGTTGTCCATTTACCCTCGTAGACCGAAAGCGGAAGCGTTATGACAATGCGGTTGATGTAGTTGTACGTCTTCACGATCCGACCGATCCAAGTACCAAACGTACGGCACCTCCGAGTTCAGCACACATTCAGCTCGATGACGATCCCTGGACTCCGATCCAGTAAAGTGTCGGGGAAGAGTTCCGTCAGCACGACGGCATGGTGACGATGATGATGCCATACCGGCGCAGGGCTTCGCCTAAACTCCGCGACGACATGACCGAGGTGGAATATGGTGGAGGGGGCACGCGACACGGCTAAGAACAATCGTAGATCAACTTGTGTGTCCTAGGGTGCCCCCTGCCCCGTATATAAAGGAGCAAGGGGTGCGGCCGGCCCTAGAGGAGGAAGGCGGAGGAGTCCTACTCCCACCAGAGTAGGACTCCCCTTCCCTAGTTGGACTAGGACTTGGGGGAAGGAGGAGAGGGGAAAGGAAGGGGGCGCCCCCTCCTGTCCTATTCGGACTTGGGGGAGGCGGCGGCTGCCCTTGGCCTTCTCCTCTTCCTCCACTAGGACCAATAAGGCCCATTAGGTCAACGGGGGGTTCCGGTAACCTCCCAGTACTCCGGTAAAATGCCGATTTTACGCGGAACACTTCCGATGTCCAAACATAGGCTTCCAATATATCAATCTTTATGTCTCGACCATTTCGGGACTCCTCGTCATATCCGTGGTCACATCCGGGACTCCGAACAAACTTCGGTACATCAAAACTTATAAACTCATAATGAAACTGTCATCGTAACATTAAGCGTGCTGACCCTACGGGTTCGAGAACTATGTAGACATGACCTAGAACTATTCTCGGTCAATAACCAATAGCGAACACGGATGCCCATATTGGCTCCTATATATTCTCTGAAGATCTTTATCGGTCAAACCGCATAACAACATCGTTGTTCCTTTGTCATCGGTATGTTACTTGCCCGAGATTCGATCGTCGGTATCCAATACCGGTTCAATCTCGTTACAGGCAAGTCTCTTTACTCGTTCGTAATGCATCATTCGTAACTAACTCATTAGCTACATTGCTTGCAAGGCTTATAGTGATGTGCATTACCGAGAGGGCCCAGAGATACCTCTCCGACAATCGGAGTGACAAAACCTAATCTCGAAATACGCCAACCCAACATGTACCTTTGGAGACACCTGTAGTACTCCTTTATAATCACCCAGTTATGTTGTGACGTTTGGTAGCACCCAAAGTGTTCCTCCGGTAAACGGGAGTGGCATAATCTCATAGTTACAGGAACATGTATAAGTCATGAAGAAAGCAATAGCAACATACTAAACGATCAAGTGCTAGGCTAACGGAATGGGTCATGTCAATCACATCATTCTCCTAATGATGTGATCCCATTAATCAAATGACAACACATGTCTATGGTTAGGAAACATAACCATCTTTGATCAACGAGCTAGTCAAGTAGAGGCATACTAGTGACTATATGTTTGTCTATGTATTCACACATGTATCATGTTTCCGGTTAATACAATTCTAGCATGAATAATAAACATTTATCATGATATGAGGAAATAAATAATAACTTTATTATTGCCTCTAGGGCATATTTCCTTCAGCTTTGTCCAGGCGAGCACGATGGAGCGCCTGCAGCTTCCAGAAGCTGGCACCCATGGCCCGGAGAAGCTGCTCCTCCTGGGTGCCACCGCCACCGATGCTCGGCTCCTCGACGACCTCAACCCCGGCGGCGACGAGCACTTCATCATCGAACACCTCCCCCTCGGTCGGCGCCCTGATGCTGGACGTCCCTGGGAGGTGGACAAACACGTCGTTGCTCACCCTCAGGTACTTGCCTGAGCCGGAGGCAGCATACGAGGAGGGTTGGTCGTCAACCACCTCATCCTCGACAGAGGCCTTACCGGCCTCCTCCTCGCCAGCGCCCTTGCCAGCCTGCTCCTCGCCAGCGCCCTTGCCGGCCTCCTCCTCGCCAGCGCCCTCGCCTGCCTCTCCGGCAGGCCTCTTGGTGGCATCCTCAGTCGCAGTATCAGCGGCCTCCTTGGCGGCGGCATTGTCAGCCTCAGTCGCGGCGTCCGCAACGGCCCACTTGATGATGGTGTCGGTGTCCTCCTGGTCCACCAGAGGGGAACCTGGATGCCAAAGAAAAAAATGAGGCAGGACCAGAGCCAAGGTTCAGGAGAAAAGAAAGAAGAGCAAGGGAGAATGAATGACTCGCCCGTGCCAGGCTGGGAAGATGTGGCCCCCTCCCCGCCAACGTCTATTGCTGGGGTGGAGCCGCCAGCACCCAAGTCTACCTCCTCCTCCATGCGCATGGGCTCGGTATCTAGCGCCCTTGCCGGGGACGCCCCTCGGGGCAGTGTGGTCGATGGGGGCGGCATCGTGAGGGAGGCCCTTGGTGGCTCCTCCTGTTGCCGTTCTTCTCCTGCAAAGCGCGGCAAGGCCAACAACAAGAGAATCGGGCCCCGACAAGCGTTGGTAAAGGGTGGATGGTGAACTTACGCTAGGGGCTGAGCCAGGGGCTACACCGCGGGCTGCTGTCCGGGATGCTCTCCACCACCAGCGGTGACTTTGGAGTACCCATCGGGGGCGGGCTGCCCGTCGAGGCTCTGGCCCTCTTCGCCGCCCGCTGAGCTAGTATCTCCGTCTCCCTACAAGAACAAGTCAAATCAAGGAGGGCGGCATGATTCGTAAGGATGGAAACGGAGTGGAGCAGAGCGCTTACTCGTCCTCCTCCTCCTCCTCTGCTGCCTTCCTCTTCCCCTCAGACTGAGGGACGAGAATTCGAAGCCGATGTCCATGTCGGCGCCTGCGGGAATAGGGGGAGGCGATGGAGTCCGGAAGTGTTTGGATGAAGAAGAGACGGCCTTGTTCTGCAGGCCACCAGCAAGGCTCACAATACTAGGAGTGCCCCAGCACGGTGAAGTTGTTCTGCAGGTCGGTGCGGAGCCTCATGATGTCAGCCACGTTCCTGAAATCCCGGGCCGGCCTCCCCTTCTTGTGTAGCGAAGCGATCCGGCGGCAGATGAAATCCACCACGATCATCTCGAGGGTGAGTCCGGCCTCGGTAAGGCGGCAGATCCTGGTAGTGGCAATTGAGAACTTCTTATCGTTGGGGTCGAGGTCGCTCCAGTTCGCACCGCGGGGCAGCATCTCCCGACGAACGCCCCGGCAGAACTCCGGCGGGTCCTCCTCCACAATCCAGCACCACCGGCCCCGCCACTCTTCCCACCTCTCCCTCGTGGTGCCATCTGGGTACGCGCCTCTCTCCTGAATCCTCGGGATCCACGTGACGGTCCCGGAAAGAGCACCCCCAGGTTGGACGCGGGGGGAGAAGTAGTGGCGGAAAAGCGCCGTGCTGGGCACCACTCCGGCGAAACTCTCACGAAGATGGGCGAAATATGCCAGGTGCGCCATGGCATTCGGCGTAAGATCCAGCAGGTGGAAGCCAAAAGTGCGCATGATATCGTTGAAGAAGTCGAAAAAGGGGGGCAGAGCCCGCAGAAGAAAAAGTCAATGAAAAATGGGTACCATTTCTGGCCGCCCTTCTTGCAATTCGCGGGAAGGGCGCACGTGGCGGGGTGCGCTGACGTTGCTGCCCCCCACAACGGCTTGTAGTAGTCCCTGAGCTCGAGGGCGTCGACGGACGACGGGATGAAGTAGGTGGCCTGCGCCCGCCGTGCCGCCGCCTCGCTCTCCAGCGTCTCCTTTTCCCTCGTATCCTCGGCCACGCCTTTTCCCCTGCCAGATTTGGGCGCCATGGCGGCTGGGAAGAGAGCAAGAAATTGGGGGCGATGGGAAGCACATCAGCGATGGGCAAGAGCTTGGAGAGGAAGGGGAAGGGGACGACGATGGCGAGATTGGGGAAAGCACGGGGGTAAATGAGTCGCGCGCCCGCGGTTATTCCTTTTTATGGGGAAGGTGTGGGCCGCCTCTCTTCCCATTTATTGTGACATGACGCATGCCTACTGCGACGGCCCCACGCATGCCCCCCACGTCATGCATGCCAACCACGTCGCGCATTCAACGGTCGTCGTGGGAAGCGCAGCGGACGGAAAGTTACCACGGCAAAAACGACCCTGCCTGCCCGCGCACCGTTCTGGGCCTGGCCCAACAACGTGTCGCGCTTATGTGTGGCTTAGGCCCGGGTGCTCCAGTCGGTGTATCAAAATAGGGGTGCTCTTTTGTACCCCTTATTTGTGCATGGGCAGTCAGAGCCGCGCCCACGACCACACTTGAGCAGGGCAGAGACAGGAAATCAAAGCCACGAGACGTCCGAAACAGCGCCAAGACAGAGGCGTGAAGAGCAACAAGGTGGAGTGGTTTCCCCCGGCAAGGTCCTTGCCGAGGCATCCCCCACGGCCCCGGCAAGGCCCTTGCCGGGGCAGCCTACCTGACGCGAGCAGGGCGCGCCGCCCTTGGGCCCAGTTTCTCTAGCGTTACCAACCACGTTGGGACATGGGCTCGGGGGCGCCTCCATGGTGGAATGCAGATCTTTGTGAAGACAAGGAACGCTTCGAATCAGAAGAGTAAAAGACGACGAACCTCGGTGAGATCCTCGCCGAGGGAACCCACAAGACCCCCGGCAAGACCCTTGCCGGGAATGACCGCAACGCCACGGCAAGACCCTTGCCGGGTCCCCGGCAAGGCCCTTGCCGAGGGCGTTCGCAAGGCCACAGCAAGGCCCGCACCCGCCAAACTTCTATAACCGCTCCCGTGCAGCTGCCAGCCCACCAGTTGGGCAGGCACCTGCGTGTCGGCACAAGGCTTCCCAGCCAACTCGGCACGTGCCTACGTGGTGGCATGCAAATCTTCGTGAAGACCCTACCACCGTGCCACCTCAATAGCCTACCAGCCTACATGGCGCTGACCGCCTCGCAGGCCCAGACGTGTGTTGGGGCAGGGGCGAGGCAGCGGTAAAGTGGAGGGGACACGTCAGGGGCGCATTAAATGCACTTTGTCCCGTAATGGCAAGTGATAGGCTTAATCACAGTACCCCGATGCCACCTCCTGTGTGCCACTGTGGCAATCCCCTTGCCTATAAAAGTAGGCCTGAGGCATCCAGGAGAAGGATTCATACTTTTGGACAAGCTACGCCCTTTGTAGCTAGTTCAAGAACCTCAAGAACAAAAATACACACATCAAAGCAGGACTAGGGTGTTACGCATCTCTGCGGCCCGAACCTGGGTGGAAGGTCCGCGTGCTCGTACTGACTATTGATCCTGCTCTCCTCACAACCCAGCGCCCCGCAACCGTAGTAGGGATACTTGTGATCCCATAGGTGTTGTTTCCCACTGGCACTCGATACTTCTTGTACTCGTTATTTTATGATGAAGACTATTGAATTCAGATGGGATTTATTGGAAAGAATTAAACGCAACTCTGAAGATTGGGAGCTCGATGATGGTAAGGAGTCAGGTATAACACCTAAGTTTGATTGTGTTAAATCTTTTCTGGATACCGATGCTTTTCGTGAATTTAGCACTAAATATGGACTTGACTCTGAGATAGTAGCTTCTTTCTGTGAATCATTTGCTACTCATGTTGATCTCCCTAAGGTGAAGTGGTTTAAGTATCATCCTCCCATTGAAGTAAAAGTAGTAGAACTTATTAAAGTTAAAGAAAATACTATCACTTATAATGTTGATCCTATTGTTCCTACCGCTTATATTGAGATACCACCTTTCCCTTTTAGAATAAAGGATCATGCTAAAGCTTCAACTGGGGTTCGTATGAGTAATGCCAGAACACCTATGCCCCCTGAGCAAATTAAAGTTGAACCTAGTATTGCTATGGTTAAAGATCTCTTGGTCGATAATATTGATGGGCATGTTATTTACTTCTGTGATGAAGCTGCTAGGATTGCTACACCCGATACTAAAAATAAACATAGACCTGTTGTTGGCATGCTTGTTGTTTTTGTTAAAATAGGAGATCATTGTTATCATGACTTATGTGATATGGGTGCTAGTGCGAGTGCAATACCTCATTCCTTATACAAAGAAATTATGCATGATATTGCACCTGCTGAGATAGAAGATATTGATGTTACAATTAAGCTTGCCAATAGAGATACTTATTTCACCAATTGGGATTGTTATAGACATTGAATTCTTGTGTGGTAAGGTTAAATATCTGTCGGGCGCGATGGGGCGCGACACCTATGGGGCCGGGGACGGCCCCTTCGTGAGTGATGCACGAGGCGGAGGATCGCGGAGAGCAGATCGAGGCGATCTTGTGAGGATTTTACCCAGCCGGACGCGATGGTCGCGTAAACCCTCTGCTGCTTTGTGTTGTATTTGATCTTGCTCAAGAATGCGGCGTATGGTGGTGTGGTGTTGCGAACCAACCCCAGCGCTAGAGTTGCCCAGACCGAACCTCCGAACCTCCTCTCGTTGTGCATGGGCCTCCTTTTATAGGGCAAGGGTCACCGACAGTGTCAGCGTGGGGAGAGGGGTAAAAGCGTAAAAGAGGTGGTAGTTGGAGCGGTCGCGGGAGCGGTGCAGCTACGATTAGCTTGAACAATGGATTCTACCTACTTTTGACAGAGGGGGACAAGAGCATTAAATGCCCGTCGCCGTCGACCCCAAAAGCTCCGCCCTTGCGTCTCCGTTTGCCACGGCGATGGAGCCACCACGTGGAGTGCCACCGCACCCTCATGCAAGCATGACCATCCGCCACGCGCCTCTCGGAGAGGGCTTAAGGCGACGCGTGGGCGGATGAGCTGGAGTCGGCACACAAGACGGCTCTCCGGCAAGCACCTTGCCGGGTCTTGATCTTGCCGGGCCGGGAGCTTGTCGGGCTCTGTAACTTGCCGCTCCCGGGCCCTCGCCGACGGCAGAGTAGCGCCGAGGCGTGTCTTCGTGATGTAGTCTTGAGCACAGGCGGCCTTCCCGGCAAGCTCCTCTGCCGGGTCTCGAGCTTTCTGTCTTGTACACTTTGTTCTTGAATGGCTTGATATGGAGCGGGAATGGTCTCCGGCAAGCATGTGGTGGATCCACTGCGGGGAGCTGCGATTGCCGATGCACAAGTTAGGGTCTTGAGGTACCCCTACCTTAGTACACCGACAGGAGCCCGAACTGGGCCACACACGGTCCGAGCGCTGCTGTTGGGCCAGGCCCAAAGCATCTGCACACGCGCCCACTGGCGTCTTGAGTCTACTGCATCTGCCGCCTCCCCTCCCGTAACGGCACGCGTCGATTGCGGCGTCGTGGGAGACGTGGGCGGCGCATGCAGCCTTTAAGGCATCCACCCCGTGATCGTGGCGCAGAGTCGCCTCGCCCGTCGCTCGGTTCCGCGTTCCGCCGCCACGCGCCCTCATGCACGGGGTCGTGGGCGGCGAGGTGGGAGACCGAGCCGTCACGGCGGAGAAAGCGAGTTGGCCCGCTCCTCCGCCTTCTCGCTTCTGATTGGTCGGCGGGCGGTTGAGTTTCACCTCGCCCCTTTAAAAGGGGCGGAGGGGAGCACAATGGCCGCACTCATCCTCTTCTCCCTTCGTCTTCATCTTCTATTCTTCTTGCCGCCATGGAAGGAGGGAACCCCGGTCCTTCGACGGTGGCAGCGAGGGTCGCTTCTAGGCAGCGCACCACTCCCCATCCTGCTCCCGTGGCGGCGGAGCCGGCTCTGAGAGTGAGAGGGAGGGGGCGTGGCCGCGGACGAGGCCGAGGGCGTGGCCGAGGCGGTCGGGGGAGAGGCGGTCGTGGTGATGTGCCTCCCCCGTCTCCCCCGGCATCTCGACCACGGCGCGGTCCATCTTGGAGATGACCCTGGGAGTTCTTCATCAAGCCGCCGGGCGCCTCGTCGTCGCCTCGGCTGCCGGCCCCATTCGCGGGCCTTAGCGGGGCGGATCCACCCGACGTGATGGAGCTGCGCATGAGGGCTGCGGGATCAGCGGCACTTTCGGGTGAGTGTCGTGTCCCCAGCCCCGGCGTGATGTTCTTCGACCGAGGGTGGAAGGCGTTCGCCGGGTCCATAGCTTGACGGGCGGGTTCACCCTCCATTTCAAGTTCTTGGATGGTGACCTTCTTGCCGTCAAGGTCTTGGCGACTACGGGACCCGGATGCGCTGCTGTGTGGACAGCTCCTCGGATAGCGAGCTCCTCCCGGCGAGTGACGAGGAGGAGAGTGACAGCAGCGACGAGGGGATGGCGGGCCCGACTAGGCGTCGGACACCGCTGCCTCACAGCGCCACCGGCGACCCCATCTCTGGGTCGGTCGCGCCTCAACTCCCGGGGCCGTCTTCTTGGCGGGTGGCGTGGGAGGCTGCGGAAGAGGAAGAGGGGAGGACGGCAAGGCCGTTAAATCGAGTCGAGGGCGAGGTGCCCTCGTGCCGATGTCCCACCACCCCGTCTTCAAGCTCGCCTCCAGACGCCTGCCTCTGCCAAGCTCTGGCGGCCCCGGGTGTTCTCTTGGTGTCTTCGCGCCGTGGCTCTCCGGGGTGCGTTCCCCATGCCCGTCACCTTGCACAGCTCACTGGGCACGGCGGCGTCACCGCCACGCTCTCCTAGGCTCCTTCGCCCTTCCCGACAAGCTCCTCTTGCGGGGCCTCCTCCCAGCAGGCTTATCTTGTCGGGGCTCCTTGACCTACCTCCTGAACTCCTGAACAGAGAAACAGGAGAAGGATCACGGGCACCTTATCTTTTTAATTTGTAAGCCCTCGGGCATTAGCTGCATTTAAGAACTTGTAATCCTCTCTATCATGTTTTTCATCCTCTATGGACTTGTACTATGCTAGGATGTTTTTAATGAAAAGAGGGGAAAGTTTGCCGGACTGAGTCTTTTACTTGACTGCGTGCCTTGTGTGTTCTTACGCTATCGGGAAGCTTGCCGGGGCGAACACGCTTGCCGAAAAGGGACAGCCACTGGCGGTGTTGCTTCGGCAAGCAACCTTGCCGGGCGATTATGACGCTTAACTTGCTCGAGCAGGCTCGAAAGCAAGATAAGGGTGCAGCAGCACACTTGTGTTTGTTGAGCGGACTCGGAAACAAAACAAGTACGTAACCGGGCCACGACTCGGCTCCTCCACGTACGGGTTTTACAAAACACGCTCGTTCAAAGACGCAGCCCGCATTTCCGGTCCATGAGAGGATGCATGACGAGGATGAAAAACTTATCGTCATGTAGCCCCAGCAACTCTGGCTTGCGGAGGCGAATCTTGGCACTCGCAGCCCCAATGAGGCTGGCTTGCCGAGGAAGAACCTTGGCACCCGCAGCCCCGGCGACCACGGCTTGTTGGGCCTCAGTCTTTGGTGTGATCTTCGGTTCCTCCTTGTTGCTGCAATTTCAGTCATGAAAACAGCTGAGGTAGATATGCAACTGCTTTATGTATATGTATGTGTATATAAATCTTGACTATGCAATACGATGCCGTGCCTTGCCCCTCGTATGTTTGTACTCTACGCTCTTGGGGAGCTTGCCGGGGCGAACACGCTTGCCGAGTGCGGGACAGCCCGCCGGCGGTGTTGCTTCCGGCAAACAACCTTGTCGGGCCAGTTGCGGCGCTTAACTTGCTGAGCAGGCTCGAAAGCAACATAAGGGTGCAGTAGCACACTTGTGTTTGTTGAGCGGACTCGAAAACAAAACAAGTACGCAACTGGGCCACGACTCGGCTCCTCTCGCGCACAAGTCTCTCATACGAAGGACATCTCACGGCAGGGCTCGCCACGTTATACCCTCTGCCCCACATCCTTTGTGCGCTTTCACCTTACGCTTCTAGGTAACTTGCCGGTGCTTAACACGCTTGCTGAGTGCGGAACATCAGCAGCCCGCTGGCTGGTGTTGCTTCCGGCAAGCAACCTTGCCGCGTCTAGTCGCGACGCGCTTAACTTGCCGAGCAGACTCGAAACGTAAAGCGAGGGCGCTGGCTGGTCGCGCTCACTCTTAACTTCGCTGGCGTGTTGAAGCAAAGTAAGGGTGCGACCATTCACAGCAGGCTCCTCCGCAGCATGTGTTTAGCGTACAAAGGGCGAATCTTGCGAGGATATAACATATATAAAAGCATGATATTAGGGAGTGCTCTGCGCAAGAGCTCGAGCAACTTAGCTTTTCTTTTTCTCGTTTCCTTGCACTCGCTGGTGGAGCCCAATGGCGCGTCCTTGACGGCGGCGCAGCACTCCGGAGAGGTGCGTTTGCCGGAACGAGCACCAGAGCTGCCCTCGCCGGGCTTAGAGCGCTCCGAGGAGCGGCGCTTGTCGGAGTGAGCACCAGAGCTGTCCTCGCTGGACCTGGAGCTCGATGGCGCGTTCTCGGCAGCGTGCAGCGCTCGAGGAGATGCGCTTGCCGGCTCGGAGGGGAGCGGAACAGCGGCACGAGGAACAGGATATGCTCGGACTCCTAGTAGCGATAGGAGGAGCGAGTCTGCCGGCGCTTCGCTTTGCTCTTGCATGGACAGCAGTCCGGAGCATCCCGCGAGCCTCCGGCATGTTCTTGCCCCACCATGCGAGTACCACCTCCCATGGCACGGCGCTGCTGGGTCGTCGTGCGCTGAGATGGACGTGGATCCACGGAGACCGAGGCGCGGTCATCCGTCCGATCCCTGGGTCTGGTGGCGCCGCGAGTGCCCTCGCCGGTGTCCACCCTATCGACGGCGTCTCCTCCGCCCGCCGCTGGCTCCGGTGGCGGCGGGTGAGACGCAGACGGGTCTGCAACCCTCGAAGCCCTCGTCTTCGGGGCCATGGCGCAGTTGTCGATGAAGTCGATTTAAACCGGAGAGGTTGATGAAGAACGCGCCGCGCTTGAACGCCGGATCAGTCCGCACAACCTCGACGCCCCTACCGGGCGCGCTAAAGATGTCGGGCGCGATGGGCGCGACACCTATGGGGCCGGGACGGCCCCTTCGTGAGTTCGATGAGGGCGGAGGATCGCGGAGAGCAGATCGAGGCGATCGCGCTGGGATTTTACCCAGCCGGGCGCGATGGTCGCGTAAACCCTACCTGCTGCTTTGTGTTGTATTTGATCTTGCTCAAGAATGCGAGCATATGGTGGTGTGGTGTTGCGAACCAACCTCAGCGCTAGAGTTGCCCGGACCCGAACCTCCGAACCTCCCTCGTTGTGCATGGGCCTCCTTTTATAGGGCAAGGGTCACCGGCAGTGTCAGCGTGGGGAGAGGGGTAAAACGTAAAAGAGGTGGTAGTTGGAGCAGTCAAGGGAACAAAGGCAGCTACGATTGCTTGAGCAGTGGATTCTACCTACTTTTGTGAGAGAGGGGACAAGAGCATTAAATGCCGTCGCCGTCGACCCCAAAAGCTCCGCCCTTGCGTCTCCATTTGCCACGGCGATGGATCCACCACCGTGGAGTGCCACCGCACCCTCATGCAGCCTGACCATCCGCCAAGCGTCTGGAGAGGGCTTAAGGCGGCGTGGGCGGATGAGCTGGAGTGCGGGCACACAGCAGCTCTCCGGCAAGCACCTTGCCGGGTCTTGATCTTGCGGGCCCGGGAGCTTGTCGGGCTCAGTAACTGCCGCTCCCGGGCCCTCGCGGACGGCGTATAAGCGCCGAGGCGTGTCTTCGTGATGTAGTCTTGAGCACCGGCGGCCTTCCGGCAAGCTCCTCTTGCCGGGGTCTCGAGCTTTCATCTTGTACACTTTGTTCTTGAATGGCTTGATATGGAGCAGGAATGGTCTCCGCAAGCATGTGGTGGATCCAACATGGGAGGCTGCGATTGCCGATGCACAAGTTAAGTCTTGAGGTACCCCTACCTTAGTACACCGACAATATCCTACTGATTTTCTTGTTCTTGGTTCCCCACAAGATGACTTTCGTCCCATTATATTTGATATACCCTTCTTGAATACTGTTAATGCTAAGATAGATTTCAAAAAGGATATTGTTACTGTTGGTTTAGAGGACATGTCTCATGATTATAATTTTGCTAACTTCTGTAGACAACCCCATGACAAAGATTTTCCTAGTAAAGATGAAATAATTGGTCTTGCTTCTGTTGCCATACCTCCTAATGATCCTTTAGAACAATATTTGCTTGACCATGAAAATGACATGTTTATGAATGAAAGAAGGGAAATAGATGAAGTATTCTTTAAACAGGGACCTATTTTGAAACACAACTTGCCTGTTGAAATCCTAGGGGATCCACCTCCACCCAAGGGTGATCCCGTGTTTATCTCGATGAAAAGAAGATATATCCTGTTATTATTAGTGCTAACCTTTCAGAACATGAAGAAGAAAAATTATTGAAAACTCTGAAGAAGCACCGTGCTGCTATTGGATATACTCTTAATGATCTTAAGGGCATTAGTCCCACTCTATACAAGCACAAAATAAAATTGGAGAAAGACGCTAAACCAGTTGTTGATCACCAACGACGGTTAAATCCGAAGATGAAAGAAGTGGTAAGAAATGAAATACTAAAGCTTCTGGAGCCAGGTATAATTTATCCTGTTGCTGATAGTCAGTGGGTTAGTCATGTCCATTGTGTCCCTGATAAGGGAGGTATTACTCTTGTTCCTAATGATAAAGATGAATTGATCCCACAAAGAAGATGGGCACTAGAGGTGGGCCGAGGAGGGCAGCACACACCAGGGCGCGCTTGGGACTCCTGGTGGGTTGTGCCCACCTGGTGGCCCTCCTCTGGTACTTATTTGCTCCAATATTTATTAAATATTCCAGAAAAATTCCTCGAGAAGTTTTAGCTCATTTGGAGTTGTGCAGAATAGGTATCTTGACGTAGCTTTTTCACGTCCAGATTTCCAGCTGTCGGAATTCTCCCCCTTGGTGCATACCTTGCATATTATGAGGGAAAAGTCATTAGCATTACTCCAAAAAGCATTATTATACAATAAAACAACATAAATAACTGTAGGAAAACATGATGCAAAATGGACGTATCAACTCCCCCAAGCTTAGACCTCGCTTGTCCTCCAGCGAAAACCGAAATCGAAAAACATGTCCACATGCTTAGAGAGAGAGGTGTCGATAAAAACAAAAATACAGACATAGCAGCATCATGTAACTTATTATAACATCAACAAACTTTAATATAAATCTTTTATCATAGACTTCTCATCAACAAGTGACAATTCATCACAACATCAAAGTATAAAGCATAAACTCTATTGGAAACCGACAAACTATGTTCTTAGTCAACTTTGCAACTACAATTCATCATCTTTTCGGGAAGGGTCACCTATCAAAGCCTTCAGGCAAGTCCACATACTCAACCATCATTTAGTCTTCTATGATTGCTAACACTCACAACGTACACATGAGCAAAATGTTTCAACCGGACACAAAGAAAGATAGGGGCTTATAGTTTCACCTCCCAATACACTCACCTCAAGGGTGATGTCAACAATAATAACTTATGCCACCCATATCCAACTGTACATATGTGCCTAGATCTTTCCTCACCACATGATGCTTGCCAAAGAAGAAAAATAAAAGAAATAGAGAAAAACTTTGACTCTTGCATGAAAGTAAATACATGATAGTAAAAGATAGGACCTTCACAGAGGGAAGCAGGGGTTGCCATGCGCTTTTGTTTGTATGCTCAACCCCTTAGTGCAAGATATTGCCCCTTGTGATGGCAACCTTTATTATGATGTCTGTCACTTCTATTCTTCACCATCACAAGTTCATACAACGCTCAATTTTCCCTTACACTAAATGATCTTACATTTTTATAAGCAATTTTTATTGGCCTTTTTGCACTGATGACAACTTACTTGAAGGATCTTACTCAATCCATAGGTAGGTATGGTGGACTCTCAAACAAGATAGGGTTTAAGGGTTTTGGATGCACAAGTAGTATCTCTACTTAGTGTGGAGTTTTTGGCTCTCAAAGATAGGGGCAAGCACCACATGTTGAAGGATCTATGACAATATAACTTCTATGTGAATATGAACAAACATAAATCATTAAGTTGTCTTCCTTGTCCAACGTCAACAATTTTGGCATATAATATTTTGATGGGTGCTCACAATCATAAAATATTTCCATGATAGTATATTTATATGTGAATCTTCTCTTCCCTTATTAATTCTTTCATGAGTTGCATCATTGACCAATGCTATGTTTGTCAATCTACAATAAAGTTTTCTACTTATACTTTTCCTTGTGTAATGTCATCACTTACCATAAGATTAGCGTATGATCTTTTTCTTTTTATTTCCTTTATTTTTATTGCAACAAGCAAGTAAAGAAGGCAAAACTCAAACTAAACTTTCTTATATATCTCGCACGTGATTACAAGGATTGATCACTAGGCGAGAGGATGGTTCTCCCACCCCCACCCCGGCGATCTCCACCACCCTCCGGCGATCTCCTCCACTAGCCACCAAATTCTAGTTTCTTTCCAATAGATCTCTCCGGCGTCTCGGGATCTACTAGTCCATACCCATCTCACATGGGTTCCAATGATGGATCTACCCTTGGCTTGGATTTCTCCAAGGGTTTAGTCTTTGCGGATAGGGTTTTTCAATCTACTGGCTTTTCGGTGCACCCCATGGATGACTCAGACATCTTCACCATGGTGGTCTCTTTTGTACGTCACAATTTTCGTTTGAACAAAGACTCGGTGGCGGTGGCTCTGTAGGCGGCCATTGGTAGCTCGGGTATTGATCTCATGGTTTTCCTGATCAAGGATAAGGTATTTGGTTTTCAAGTTTCTTGCAAGGTTGTTGCCATGATCATTCTTTGACTTCAATCTTTTGCTTGCGATCATTTCAAATATTACTTTCATCTTTGGAGTAACGGTAGTCCTAATTGGAGCTGTGAGTTTAAGATATGGAAGTCAGAATGTGATGCTGAGTGGATCCTTGTTAGTCCCTCTAAAAGGTGTGCTGCTCTTGGGGTTTTAGCATGCATTCTAGGCCATCCAAATCTTTGTTCAAATCCACTCATTCAGTTGGCAAGAAATTATCATTTGCAGTCTTTCAAAATTATGCTGCTTGTCAGGGTTATCGTTATCCGGCTACGGAAAATTGTATTCAAATAACTGAAGATGCGGGTTATTCGATTCCTCCCCATGAGAGGGTTGTAATTCGTCCATCTTTGTCGGCGAATCTCCAGTGGACGTCGGTGAGGCCATCCATCTCGTTTGGTACGGTTCAAGATCTCCTGCCTATGGCTGATCATACGCCACCAATCTCGGGCAGGAATTCGGGTTCTTTGAATGTAGACGTGCCAAGCCATGCTGGGCCAACCTCTGCACGTGCCACGGGCCTTTGCCAGGACACCTCTTCTGCTCGGCCGGACCTGGCTGAGCCGGTGTTCTCTGGGGAGCATTTGGATATCCCCTCTTGTCAGCAAGCCAAGGAGGATTTTGATAATTTAGTTTCTGATATGGTTGAGGATATTCTTACGTGTCAGAAGTGTTCAAAGAAGGGACATTTTGCCTCTGCCTGCACGTCCAAGCTTTGGTGCATCTCTTGCTCCGGTCTGGTCACATCAAGAAAGATTGTAACAGGTTTGCTCAGATTTTGGGGCTCGTTTGGCAAGCCAAACCCGCTAACGCTGCAACTTCCGAGGCGCGCTGTGGGAATATCTCTCTGACAACACTTTTACCAAACTTGGACCTCCCTTCCACTTCCACATTTACTCCCTCATCCAGTTCCATCAGCCCCGGCCCCAAGACTCCATCGGCCTCGCCGCCTGCAACCCCTCCTCCGTCGTTGCACTCGCCATCGTTGGAGGCAGAGTCCTCGGTCCCGACGGCCAACTTCCACCTGGATCCTCTGCTGTATGTACCTGCTGTCCATCACATCATTGATGGTGGGGAAGATCGTCTCCCAAGAACTTTCGTGACGCCGCATACCCCAATTATGCGCCGCCATGAGGAGTTCATGCTTGCTGAGGTAATGCCTATCCCACAGCCTGATGAGATTGGCGCTGCTAGAGCGGAAGTGGTGTAGTGGCTGCAAGCGCATGGAGTTTTTGTCAGGTCGGTGCAGCCTTGGATTCGTTCGGTTGGGCTCTTTGAGCTTCGGGATGCTGCTGTCAGATTCTCTTTGCTGCAGCTCCCGCCTCAACCACTGGGTAATAACCGTTTTGTGCGCTTTATGAAGCATGATGAGGGTGAATCCTTCCGTGGCGTCTAGGGTTTTCATCAGGGGCTGCTCATGTTCCTTGGTATACCGTTGGATCTTCTTAATACAGAATGCATCAGAGCTGCTGTGAACACTTTTGGCAAGTTCCATCATTGGGTGAGCGATGATCCTTACTTGGTTCGATCTCTGGTGTTTGCATCTTTCCCGGAGGATATGCTTGTGCCACGTGATGTGGTGTTCATGGATTTTGCAGCTTGGGGAGGTGCTCAGGTTTCTTGGACTGCGCCATTATACATTCTGGGTGCAAATTTTGCCGAGCAGATGCCGCAGGATGAAGATTAGATGCCCATCAATGGCAATCCGCACCTAGTACCTGGTGTTCCTTTCCCTGGGCTGCCTCCGTTCAACCTGCCTGCTTATCCTGCTTTGGGGTGGAATGAAGTCCCCCCTCCCCCTCCTGAGCCTGTGATCAACGAGGTGGCTGATGATAATTGGGGCAATTGGAATGACCACGTGGACCCTGAGCCTGCCCAAGACCAGGAGCCAATGGTGGTTGATCTCTGAGCCTAGCCCAACTCTGCTGCTGACCACCAGGAACCTCCCGTTGCTGTTATTTTGGTTGATGATGATTAGCCTGAAGCTCCAGTTCTTCCTTTCAATGTCGATGAGGATGCAGTCAAGCACTCGGCCATTGTTGTCTACCAGCCTCCCGCTGTCAGGGATGAGATTGCTTTGCCTGCGGTGCCATTTGGGCCTCCTCTGCCTCCTGATATGGTTTGGAGGAGATATTTTGAAAGTCTTCTGCAAGCTCCTGTTGTTTTCTCTGTTCCCAGGCCAATTCTGCTGCAGCCTCTGTCGCTAGTTGTCCTGTCAAAGAGAAGCTGGGATTTTGCGTTCAGTGACTTCAACCTGCCGCTGCTGAAAGTGCAATCATGTCCTTATAGTGTGTTTTTGTTGGTTGATGACAATCCACATGTAGGGGACTAACAATGGCTGCCAAGTGAATCTCAGGTGTTGGTCCCCGGTTCGTCAAAATTGTGTGTGGATCAAGAGCATACGAAGTGGTTTCCCTCAAGGTTGAAATGTTAAAATGTTGTTTCATTTTATTTCCTTGAGTATAGGATCCCGCACTATTAAGAGGGGATCGATTGGGTTAGTAACAGGCTTGCTCAAGTCAAAAAGCTCCTTCTGTTTTTTCTCTGATCCATTCGGCCTCTGGGAGGGCCGGATGTCCGGGCTGTGCACCGGATGTCCGGGCCGCTATCCTCCCCCGGATGTCCGGCTCCTGCCCCGTATTTCTTGCCCCACATCCAGAAGGGTTTTCTGTTTTACGCCGGATGTCCGGATGTGCGCCGGATATCCGGGCCGTCCTGTCTTGCCGGATGTCCGGGCCTCCTTCCGGATGTCCAGGCTCCTACTGCTCGACGCCTGATATGGTTCTGTAAATGTTCATTGTCTCTCCAGATGTCCGGCTATTTGCTGGATGTCCGGGCTTCCCTTTCATTCCGGATGTCCGGGCTTGCCCCCCGGATGTCCGGCTCCCCTGGTTCTCTTACATTGCTCATTACGTCTCCAAGTGGCTTATCACGTCGGATGTCCGGCCTCTAGCCCGGATGTCCGGCCTGCCCGGTCACTTGCACTACAACGGCCATATTTTGAGCTCACACTATATATAGTGCCTCTCTTCCCACTAGAGAGGTTGACCATTCACTTTGAACAAACCCTAGAACACTTCTCACTCTCTCTCTCATTCCTCCACACCAAATCTTAGATCCCCAAGGGATTTGAGAGCTTTGGAAAGAAGTTGTCCGATCAAGTGATAGATCCATTTCCTCTCCTTCTTTGCACCCAAGGAGTTCGTGATTTGAGCAAGTCTTAAGCAAATCCCCATCGATCTTGTTACTCTTGGAGGTTGGAGACTCCTAGGCGGTAGGAGTCTTTCGGAGAGGAATCGACCTTTGTGATTACCCCCGAATAAGTTTGTGAGGGTTTGGAGACCACCCCAAGGTCTACCACTAGTGGTTGAGAAACGCCTTTGTGGTGTTGTCTCAAAGGGAGAATAGGGTGAGCCTTCGTGGCGTAGGTGTGCCTTCGTGGTAACATCCGCCTCTAACGGTGACTAGCTTCCTCCAAGGAAGTGAACATCGCATACATCCTCGTCTCCCAGAGTTGCGGTTATTCCTAACCCTAACTCTATACTTGTGGTTACTTGTTGTGATTGCCTTACTTACTACTTATTGTACTTGCTCTCTTATATGCTTGTGTCACTAGCCTAGTACTTTGGACTTACTAGCAATTGTTAGGCTCACCTTCATATTCCGCTCTATTGCCTAAAATTGCTTAGTAATAATTAAAATTTGTAATTGTACCTATTCACCCCCCCCTCTAGGTCCATCTCGATCCTTTCAATTGGTATCAGAGCCTCGTGCTCTATTCTTGTGGCTTAACCGCCCTAGAGCGAGATGAACCCGGATGGGACTCCCCTTGTTGTAGATCCTAAGGATAAAGGTGTGGCTTCCTCAAGTCAAGACCTTTACGTCGGAGGATCTAGAACGGCCCTTGCTAAACAAAAAGAGGAGCATGATGCTTCTCTTGAGGCCTTGGTCCAATGAGATTAGCCACGTTGTCCACGGTGCTTGCACCACTCTCGGGTGGTGCTGCGTTGAGGCCAACTGTGTTTACTCCATCACTTGGTCAACAACCTCCTAGCAATGAACACGCCTAGTGTTCCTTGGCTTTATGCAAGACCTCGGGTTGAGAAACCAAGATATAACCCTCAAGGCAAACCTCCTTTACTAAGTGCTACTTCCGATTTTGCCTTGTGGAGAGTTGTTATGCAGATCATCTTCGACATGGAAATGACGAGATCTTTGGAAATCTTGGAGTATGGCTATCATGTGGTTGATCCAAAGAACCCCACACCAAGAGAAATATATGACAAGAACCTCAATGACACTGCTATCATGTGCATAAGGAGAGGCATGTATGAAAAGCAAAGGAGACCGTTCATACACATCACAAGTGCCAAGGAACTATGGGAAAGTATCATACGATCCAAGACTGGCACCTCTACCCTCCGGAGTGCTCAATATGAAATTGCCAAGGGATAATTGCAAAATTTTTGTATGGATAAAGGTGAAACCCCCAATCAACTCCATGAGCGCCTCATGACTCTCACTGCCGATATTGAGTCATGTGAGTGTGACAAGACACAAGATGGATTCAACATGACAAAGAGATTCCTTGTGGATAAATTGATTCATGCTCTTGCTCCATATCACCATCAAATGGTGTGGGACATAAGACAACACCATACTTTCAAGGAAATGACTACAGATGACATCATATCCACCTTTCAACTATTTGAAGAGTCAAAGGCTAATGCCACAAAACATCTTGCCATGCATGGTTCCCCATCATCAAAGGTCAATCTTGCATTGAAGGCCAAGCATGTATGTGAAGATGAGCAAAGTGAAGAAGAAGAAGAAGATGATGATGATGAAGATGGTAATGAGATTGAATCCGATGAGGGCCCGTCATATGAAGACATGGCTCTCTTTGTCAAGAAGTTTACCGCGGGAAAGTTCAAGGGAAGATTCCAAAAGAAGAAAGTAAGAAAATGCTACAATTGTGAGGAAACCAATCACTTCTCAAATGAGTGCCCTTATGAGAAGAGAGAAGATAGACCAAGGTTTCCCAAGACCTTTCCTAAGAAGAAGTTGCCAAACCCTTTGAACTCCAAGCTCAAGAAGAGAGATGGGAAAGCAATGGTTGCTCAAGAAGAATCCGATCCGGATGATGTTAGTGGTGTTGCCGGAGTTGCTCAAGATTCGCAAAACACATTGAGGCTAGTCAATAAGAGTGGTGAAGTTTTCACCTACAACTACATGAAGGATTACAAGGGCAACGCTCACAAGTGCCTCATGGCAAAGGCCGTGGTAGAAGATGGAGAGGATCAAAACTCTCCTGACAAGGTCAAGGTAACCCCACGATCAAACCCTCCTCATCTCACTCCTCCTAATTCTAGTGATGAGTATCTTGATGCGGAGGATAGTTATGAGGATGATGATCTAAGTGATCCTATGCTTGCTAAACTTAATAAATTCATGTGCTCCCTCAAAGGAAAGAAGCTCACTATGTTTCGTATGCTTATGGAGATGGTGAGTAAGCACACCACCACCATTAAGGAACTCAAACCCTCGTCACCGAGGAAAAGGAAAATGTGAAATCCTTGAGCGGAAAGTCCAATATGAGGAAACACGAAATGATGAACTATGCTTAAAAATTGGCACAAATATTGATGTTCATACTAAAGATCTTGCCTCCTTGAAAAGGCTATTGGCTCGTGTGAAGAGTTGATGAATGATAAAAGTAAGCTTGTGAAGTCTCATGCTTCTCTCTCTAAGGATTGTGAGCTTCTATCCATGTCCTCAAGACTAAGGAAGAAGAGCTCACCCTTCTTACAAAGAGTTTTGAGACGCCAAGCTTACTTATCTTGAAACTCTAGCTAAGGCCTATTCATCTCCTATTATAAATGTTGATGCTTGTTCTACTAACTCTAGTAGTGATCTAGCATCTATTCTTGAGGAAAATCGGTTTCTCAAGGCTCAAATTGAGAAAGGGCTCATGACATGTGCTCAAGGGCAAAAGAACCTTAATGAGGTGTTGAGTCAACACAATGAAGTGTTCGCCAAAGAGGGACTCGGGTTTAACCCAAGCACAAGCAAGAAGAAGACATTCTCTCAAAAGTGCACCACTCCTTTGAAAGAAACTTTTGTACGAGAAGGACACAAGGAGAAAGGTAAGGTTGCTAGTGGGAAGGCCACAAGGGGCATACCCACTCTCAACAAGCCAAAAGAGTTCATGCCCCATCCTATGTACTTCAGAAGACTAAGGATGGAGAAGTTTATGCAAAGTTTGTTGGTCCTCGAAATGCATTTCGGTTTTATGCTATTTGGGTCCCTAAGACCTTTGTGACTAACTTGAGAGGTCCCATTGCAAAATGGGTGCCTCTAACCAAGTAATAATTGTGTGTAGGTTGCCTTCTCCGGTGGAGTAAAATGGGTGATTGATAGTGGATGTACCAATCATATGACTGGAGATAGCAAATTGCTCTACGATTTCATGGAAGCTATTCAACCATTTATGAGCATTATGTTTGGTGGAGGATCAAAAGGACTTGTACTTGGGTTGGGGAAGGTGGCTATCACAAATGACATGTCTCTTGCAAATGTCATGCTTGTCCAATCCCTTAAATATCATTTACTTTCTGTTCGTCAATTGGCATCTATTGGTTATGATACACTTTTTGGACTAACGGATGTGAAAGTCTTTAAGAGAGATACTCTCGAAGTGGCCTTTGTTGGAGAGTTGGATGGCAACCTTTACACGGTTGATTTCTCGAAAGAGAGCACATTCCATGCAACTTGTCTAATGGCCAAGGCCGACAAGGGGTGGCTATGGCATCGCCGGCTAGCCCATGTCGGCATGAGAAATCTTCAAGATCTCTTAAAGGGAAATCACATCCTTGGACTAACAAATGTTTCTTTTGAGAAAGATCGTGTGTAGTGCATGTATAGCCGGAAGCAACATCAATCAAAGCACCCACCCAAGAATATTGTGTCTACTTCAAGGCCTTTGGAGCTCCTTCATGTGGATCTTTTGGGCCTCCTTCATGGGATAGTCTTGGTGGGAAAAGTATGGACTTGTCATTGTTGATGATTACTCAAGATATACATGGGTGTTTTTCCTCAAGTCCAAGGACGAGACGAAGATCACTTTCATTGACTTTGCCAAGCAAGCACAACGCAAGTTTGACAAAGAAATCTTGGCAATAAGAAGTGACAATGGATCTGAGTTCAAAAACTACACCTTGGAAGAATTCCTTAGTGATGAAGGGATAGAGCATCAATATTCAGCTCCATACACTCCTCAGCAGAATGGTGTAGCCGAAAGGAAGAACCGCACACTTGTGGAGATGGCAAGGTCAATGTTGGATGAATACAAGTCACCACATAGTTTTTGCGCCGAAGCTGTCAACACCACATGCCATGCATGAAACCGGCTCTTCCTCCGCACTATATTGGAAAAGACTCCATATGAGCTTCTAACTGGAAACAAGCCAAATGTCAAGTACTTTCATGTATTTGGGTGCAAATGTTTCATCCTCAACAAAAGAGAACGGTTAGGAAAATTTCAATCCAAAACGATTGAGGGTATATTTGTTATTATGGATCAAACTCTCACGCTTATAGAGTCTACAACAAATCCAATGGATGTGTTGTAGAAACTTGTGACGTGGTGTTTGATGAATTTAATGGCTCCCATGGGGAGCAAGTTGATCTAAGTGATGTAGGTGAAGAAGATTCTTCTCAAGACATTTTGACCATGGGTGTTGGTGCACTTCTTCCCATGGAACAAGAACCTCATGATGATGAAGAAGAAGATGGAAGTCTCACACATCATAAAACTACTTCAACATCCATACCACCACAAGCTCCTATTGTTCAACCGATACCCTTAGTCCAAGTTGAAGAAGATGATCAAGTTCCTCCTCATAACAATCTTCAAGAACAAGAACAAGAAAATCCAATCATTGATGATGAACCTCAACAAATGCAATATGAACAAGAAGATCTTCCTCCACACATTAATGAACCATATGTTGAGGATGTGGATGATGGACATGAAGTTGAACCTCGTGAAACCCTTACCTCTATCATGCCACGAGTGGCCGGTCGTGTTGATGTTGACAAAATACTCACCGGCATATCGGAAGGTAGGGTCACTCGTAAACATTTGACCAACTTTTGTGCTCACTTCTCCTTTGTGTCTAGTTTTGAGCCCATCAAGGTACAAGATGTATTGATGGACAGCGATTGGCTAGTTGCTATGCAAGAAGAGTTGAACAGTTTTGAACGCAACCAAGTGTGGTCATTAGTCAAGAGGCCATCTACCGAGCACAATGTCATTGGAACAAAATGGATTTTCAAGAACAAACAAGATGAGAATGGTGTGATCATCCGAAACAAGGCAAGGTTAGTGGCACAAGGGTACTCACAAGTTGAAGGTTTGGACTTTGGTGAGACCTTTGCCCCCGTTGCCCTTCTTGAATCCATCCGCATCCTACTTGCTTATGCTGCTTTCAATGGTTTCACATTACATCAAATGGATGTGAAGAGTGCTTTCCTTAACGGTCCTCTACAAGAAGAAGTATATGTATCACAACCACCTGGGTTCGTTGATCCCGATCACAAAGACTATGTGTATAAACTTCATAAGGCTTTGTATGGTCTCAAACAAGCACCTCGTGCTTGGTATGATCATCTTAAGAAGTTTTTACTCGATGATGGTTTTGTGAGAGGGGTGATCGATCCTACTCTTTTTACTAAGAGGGATAAGGGTGATTTGATCTTATGCCAAATCTATGTAGATGATATCATTTTTGGTTCTCCTAACATTCATTTGTGCAAGAAGTTTGCAGACTCAATGACCAAGAATTTTGAAATGTCACTCAATGCGGATTTGAAGTTCTTCCTCGGATTTCAAATTCAACAATTTCAAGAAGGAATTTTCTTGTCTCAAGCAAAATACCTCAAGGATATCTTAGAGAAGTTTGGTATGTCTGATGCTAGTCCATGTAAGACACCAATGCCAACCAAAATAAGTCTCACTGAAGACACAAACGGTATTCCTTTCGACCCATCTAAATACCGCTCTATGATTGGTTCATTGCTTTATCTTTGTGCATCTAGACCAGACATCATGTTTAGTGTATGCATGTGTGCTAGATTTCAAGCTTTCCCTAAGGAAAGTCATCATAAATGTTACATATTCTTAGATACCTTGTTCACACCCCAAAGTTGGGCCTTTGGTACCCCAAGGATGCTAAGTTTGATCTTATTGGGTACACGGATGCGGATTGGCTGGAGACAAAGTGGATCGCAAGTCCACATCAGTGCATGTCAGTTTCTTGGACGATCATTGGTGAGTTGGTCCTCGAAGAAACAAAATTGTATTGCTCTCTCCACCGAAGTTGAATACATTGTCTGCCGCCAGCCAGTAACTCAGTTGTTATGGATGCGCAGACTTTAAAGGATTACGGTATCACCTATAGAAATGTGCCGCTTCTGTGTGATAATGAAAGTGCCATCAATATTGCTAAAAACCCCAAAGATCATCTCCGCACCAAACACATTGATATTAGATATCATTTCTTGAGAGATCATGTTGAGAAGGGTGATATTCATATTGATCACATTGGGACAGATTTGCAACTGGCAGATATTTTCACCAAACCATTGGATGAAGCAAGGTTCTATAGACTTAGGCGTGAACTTGGTATCTTGGAGCTTGACAACATTATGTGAAATTTAGTACTCATCCATGCATAAACTTAATGTCTTGTCTTGATGTAGGCATATATTTAGGGGGAGACACTCAATCCAATGAGTGTTCTAACCTTACATAATGCATAAATTGAACAAACACTCTCAAAGTTATCCTAGTTTTTAGGTTACTTTAATATGATGGAGTCGTGACCATGTGCTCAAAGTTTATATCTTTGTGGTACTATGTTCCATATGCTCAAACATGTGACCTCAGTCACCGCATGTACAATGCTTATATGGACCCTTCTGCTTAATCATGGTTGGATTATATATGCATCTTAGCATGGCCTTAGATGTCTCACGATGTTCTCCTTATTAGTCTCATATCAACTCCTTGGCGGTGTCTATATATTTAAACTCGTCGGACAATAATTTTCCTTTGCCCATCAAAACAATCATCAACTATCATCAGTGGCCGGACATCCGGCCTCACCGACATCCGGTATGTGTTTCGCTCTCTGTTCCCCACTGCGGATATCAGGGCCTTGCCCGGATGTCCGCCCGCCGCCCGCAAGTCGCATATACCTGGGAGGGGGCGTGGAGTGGGGGCAGTTCCCTCTTCCCCTTCGCTCTCTCCCGTTGCCTCCTTCATCGCCGCCCCGCCAAAGACTCCGGTGCTGCCCCGGCCACCTCCTCCGACCTCCGGCAACGATCTCCTGCTGACGGACTCTTCTCCTCCCGATCTACGATTCTATCCAATCCATTCCTTGGATTATGGCTTGAGTCTCTCGGGAGGGGCCTGTGTTCGTGAGATTCGCCGCCGGAGTTCTTCATGGCTCGTACCAAGAACTGCGGTCCCAAGCGTCCCGAGGTGTATTCTCGGGGTAAGGGTGCTATCTCCTCTCATCTTTCCATGCTTATGCCTAAATCTTATTGGGTTGCATTATTCTTCTTGTACGTCTTGCCATATCCATTACTCTCGTATTTAGGTTCTGTTTACCTAAGCCTACAAACAACTCCATATGCACTCGGTTACTCAACTTAACCATGGGAATGAAATCTGTTCATTCCACGGTTTAATTTGGCGTATCCTTGTTCATATTCTTTGGCTTCTCCTTATTGAAAAACCATTCTTTATCCATTCCAGTTGATCGCCGGCAAGGCTCCACCGACTCAGATGAGCATGCGTGGCCCAAGAAAAAGAAGGCCATCGCCAAGAAGAAGAAGCGTGCACCATCCACTAGTCCGTCGGCCTCGGATCCGGATGATGTGGACTATGTTGGAGAGGAAGAGGATGACAGTGCACCACGACAGTCTGTTGGACAGTCCAAGCCCGGTACCAGGAGGGCGCCGATGCCTCAAGTTCATGGTTCTGCAATACCCATTACCCCTGGTCGTCGCATCACCATGGAGCTTCCTGATAGTGGAGGTCGCCCCACTCACAACTTCACAACTGTGGGGGCTGGGCAATATCTTCAGTTCCGTCGGGATGTCAATCAATATGAGATGGTGGCTGATGCCGAAGATCCTCGGTTCCGTACTCGTATGCAGCAGGATCTCTATTCCAATTTTGTCCATGGGCGTGGTCTTGCTCCTCACTCATACTTGGATCTAAACTTCCTGCGTGATAATCCTGCCATGTTCCCTAACGATCCAGTCAAAATCATTGATGACATGACTCTTGGTCCCGCAATGACCTTCAGGTGTGATTGGAGTGATGCTGCCATTCTCCAGTTCTATGCCACTGTTTCTTTGGTCCGACAACACTCTCACTTGATGACCGATGACACTACACCGAGCATCACCTATGACAGTTTGTTCAGATTTTGGGTCTCTCGGTGTTGGCCATCGCATCCACAAGATGGATCCGGAGGGCAAGCCCAAAGGAATTGATGCTTGCATGCCTCTTGTAAACCACCCTCTCAGCTCACCGATGAAGAAAAAGCATATCCATCAATGAGGTATCCATCTTCCGTGCTCCTTCTTCATACTCTTTCAGCAGTGTGCTTCAGACTCTATATCCTAAGAAGGGAGATCGCCGAGGGCTCGCAACTATTGTATTGACTTGATGGTTCATATGCATGAGAAACCCATCGTGCCTCTCGACACCGCCAACTTCATTTGGCATGAGATCCATCTATGCAGTTTTATTCAGACGCGCAGTTCCTCATGCCCCATATATTCAAGCTCGATTGATCACACCGCCCATTTAAGGTGGTTAAGTCAACTGTGCATTCCATTTGAAACCTCCTCCTCACATGCGCAGGACGCCAGCTTCTACTCAGCCAAAGAGGTCTGCAGCGGAGAACAACCGCCCTACTCAGCCCATCGGTTCTTCTCGTCCCATCCTCCTCGATCGCTTCTCGTGGCGGTTGGCATCATTCTTGAGTAAGGCTCACCGCTATCATGAAGGCAATCACTTTTAATCGTCGCCAGAATCATGATGTTCAAGCGCCTTTGTCATCTCCAAGAATATACTCAAACAGCGCCTCCGTGACCGTGGGAGTCCCGTTAGTGATGATGATCCTCTTCCTGCAGCTCCATCCTGATCCACTTTCGGTTTTCCATCTCGTGTTGACTACCCCGAGTTTCTTGATGATGATGATGACATCCGTCCAGAGTGATTTGAGGCTGCCTAGTTCTTCACCCTTTTTTACTTGTTGCTGTCAAAGGGGGAGAAGTAGTATCGTAGTAATATGGTCATGCTATGATATGTATTAAAACCTATCCTATGGTACTTGTTCGCTTGAGACTATGTTATGATTATGTTTATGATGCTACCTATGGTACCTTTCGCTTGAAACTATGTTATGATTATGGCATGGCCATAAAATGCTCTCAGTCTACTTAAAGTGTTATGATGATTTCATATGTGCTCTTCTCTTACTTCGTTAATTCCTTAAGTCACGTATGTAATCATACAAACTTTTGTGTTGGCCATCCTAATATATTCATTGCATGAGCTAAAAGCAAAGTGTAACCAAACATATTCTGTATCTGTTTTGCTCCCAAGATTATCATTGCCATGACTATTTATTACATCTATGATACTACATGTATGATTGTCATCAACAAACAAAAAGGGGGAGATTCAAAGTGCAATCATGTCCTTATAGTGTGTTTTTGTTGGTTGATGACAATCTACATGTAGGGGACTAACAATGGCTGCCAAGTGAATCTCAGGTGTTGGTCCCCGGTTCGTCAAAATTGTGTGTGGATCAAGAGCATACGAAGTGGTTTCTCTCAAGGTTGAAATGTTAAAATGTTGTTTCATTTTATTTCCTTGAGTATAGGATCCCGCACTATTAAGAGGGGATCGATTGGGTTAGTAACAGGCTTGCTCAAGTCAAAAAGCTCCTTCTGTTTTTTCTCTGATCCATTCGGCCTCTGGGAGGGCCGGATGTCCGGGCCGTGCACTGGATGTCCGGGCCGCTGTCCTCCCCCGGATGTCCGGCTCCTGCCCCGGGTTTCTGGCCCCACGTCCAGAAGGGTTTTCTGTTTTACGCCGGATGTCCGGATGTGCGCCGGATATCCGGGCCGTCCTATCTTGCCGGATGCCCGGGCCTCCTTCCGGATGTCCAGGCTCCTACTGCTCGACGCCTGATATGGTTCTGTAAATGTTCATTGTCTCTCCGGATGTCCGGCTATTTGCCGGATGTCCGGGCTTCCCTTTCATGCCGGATGTCCGGCTTGCCCCCGGATGTCCGGCCCCGGTTCTCTCTTTATGTCGCTCGTCTCCAAGTGGCTTTCACGGATGTCCGCCTCTAGCCCGGATGTCCGCCTGCCTGATCACTTGCACTACAACGGCCATATTTTGAGCTCACACTATATATAGTGCCTCTTCCCACTAGAGAGGTTGACCATTCACTTTGAACAAACCCTAGAACACTTCTCTCTCTCTCTCATTCCTCCACACCAAATCTTAGATCCCCAAGGATTTGAGAGCTTTGGAAAGAAGTTGTCCGATCAAGTGATAGATCCATTTCCTCTCCTTCTTTGCGCCCAAGGAGTTCGTGATTTGAGCAAGTCTTAAGCAAATCCCCATCGATCTTGTTACTCTTGGAGGTTGGAGACTCCTAGGCGGTAGGAGTCTTCGAGAGGAATCGACCTTTGTGATTACCCCTAATAAGTTTGTGAGGGTTTGGAGACCACCCCAAGGTCTACCACTAGTGGTTGAGAAACGCCTTTGTGGTGTTGTCTCAAAGGGAGAATAGGGTGAGCCTTCATGGCGAGGTGTGCCTTCGTGGTAACATCCGCCTCTAACGGTGACTAGCTTCCTCCAAGGAAGTGAACATCGGCATACATCCTCGTCTCCTGAGTTGCGGTTATTCCTAACCCTAACTCTATACTTGTTGTTACTTGTTGTGATTGCCTTACTTACTACTTATTGTACTTGCTCTCTTATATGCTTGTGTCACTAGCCTAGTACTTTGGACTTACTAGCAATTGTTAGGCTCACCTTCATATTCCGCTCTATTGCCTAAAATTGCTTAGTAATAATTAAAATTTGTAATTTGTAGGATCGAAAGTATGTCTAGAGGGGGGTGATTAGACTACTTGACAATATAAAAATTCAGCCTTTTGATAAAGACAAGTTTTTGGCAGATTCACGGTTATGATCAAGTCAAGTATCACCCTACACATGCAATTCTAGAGTATAGGCAGCGGAAAGTAAATTGCACATGTAGTAAAGAGAGGTGGAGAAGAGCAAACGCAATTTGGAGACACGGAGATTTTTCTCGTGGTTCCGATAGGTGGTGCTATCGTCAATCCACGTTGATGGAGACTTCAACCCACGGAGGGTAACGGCTGCGAGAGTCCACGGAGGGCTCCACCCACAAAGGGTCCACGAAGAAGCAACCTTGTCTATGCCATCATGGCTCACGCCCACGGAGGGCTAGCCTTACTCGGGTAGATCTTCATGAAGTAGGCGATCTCCTTGCCCTTACAAACTTCTTGGTTCAACTCCACATCTCGACGGAGGCTCCCAAGCGACACCTAACCAATCTAGGAGGCACCACCCTCCAAAAGGTAATAGATGGTGTTGATGATGATGAACTCCTTGCTCTTGTGCTTCAAATGATAATCTCCCCAACATTCAACTCTCCTCACCGATTTGGCTGTGGTGGAAGAAAGGATTGAGTGGAAAGCAACTTGGGAAGGCTAGAGATCAAGCTTCATATGGTGGGAGTGGAGCAACTTGATCTCAACACAAGGGTAGGTAGTTTTCTTCTCAGAAATGTAAGGTAGGAGTGGTAGTTCTTTCTGATGGCTCTCTCCACGAATGAAGAGGGGTGGAGGGGTATTTATAGCCTCCACACAAAATCCAACCGTTACACACATTTGACCAATCTCGGTGGGACCGAAGTTGACAACTCGGTGAGACCGAAAGTTCAAATTATGTGAACGTTGGGATTTTTCGGTGGGACCGAAAATATAATCTCGGTGTGTCCGATTCATGCAAAGACCAGAGCTTGCCAATCTCGGTGGGACCGACTTCATCATCTCGGTGACACCGATATGATGACAGAAGGTTACAGAAGCTTGGCAACTCAAGTTTCGGTGAGACCGAGTTCAGAATCGGAAAATCCGAAATTTCTAGGGTTTGGCTTTGTGGCTGAGGTGGTTCATCTCGGTGTGACTGGGTTTGGAAAATCGGTGAGACCGAGATTACTTATGAGTGAACATTGGAGTGAAAGATTGCTGATAGTTTGGGAGGTGTATCACTAAGCACTTTGAGCAACAAGATCATTAACATAACCTCATCCCCTTTTAATAGTATTGGCTTTCCTATGGACTCAATGTGATCTTGGATCACTAAACCAAAAATGGAGTCTTGAGCTTTTGCCAATGTTTGCCTTAGCATTTTGAGGGGTCCACTTCTACAGTCCTTGCCATACCCATATCATTGAACTTTCTAAAATGATTCTCAGGTAACTATTAGTTCAATGATATATATATGTTGTTATTAATTACCAAAACCACCCAGGGATTAGTTGCACTTTCAATCTCCCCCTTTTTGGTAATTGATGACAACATATAGATCAAAGCTTCGACAAAGGATATAATCAATGAATAATATCGTCGCTTTGAGAAGTATGTGATAAGCAAGAGCTCCCCCTAAATTTGTGCATTATTTAAGATTTGCGTTTGAATGCAAATGCACAATCGATTAGGATCATGGGTCACTCTTCCATGTCACATACATCTTGGTGGAGCGCACAAAATGATAAGAATGGATAGCATGCACCCAATCACCAAGACATGAGTAAGTGGTCATACAAGATATGAATAGCATATGATAAGCATTAAGCACACATTAAGGCATAGTACGACCAAGCACTCATCAACGTAGAATCAAGCGTAGTATCAAACACACAGAATGTCTCGAAAACAAAAGTATCTCGAAGAAAACCGCAAAATAACGAAAGAGCAAAAGCGAGCACTCTCTCTCTCGAAGTCCTATGATCTATACAATTTCTCCCCCTTTGGCAACAAGTTACCAAAAAGTTCGAAAAGGCATAGAGCTAAGCGTCACTGGGGACTCTGCTGGCGGCTCCTGTCTGGGCTGATGTTGGAGTTGAGATGGCAGCATCGGCGAAGACTTCAGCTGATGTCTGTGGAGCTGGAGGAGTGGACACTAGAGCTGGAGCTGGAGGAACTGATGGAGCTGTGGGAGGTGCTGAGGCTGTAGTCTGGTGTCATCCTTTCGAATAGCGGCTGATCCGCTCTTGTGGGAACCGGAGCAGTGTGGATAATCATCTGGACTAGGTCATCCTGCATCTCACGCATGAGCTCTTCCTTCTCCCTCTTTGCTTCCTCAATATCTGCCTCAAGCTTGTTTGATTATCGCACTTCATCGACTTGACATCCAGAGCATGGATCTTGTCTTCAACAATCCTCTCAAGGCTCTCCTGAGACTGTACAATGCTGGCCAGGCGTTATTCAATCCTTTTGGTAGCTTCACGGAGCTGCTCTCCAACACTCTTGGGTTTAGCTGCTGCTGCTGCTGCTTCCTTTTCAGCTTTGGCTTTCTTGGAAGCTTCTATCTTTGCTTGTCCTTCAACTGAAGTTGGGTCCTCCTCATCCATGACAACAACATTGTCCTCATGCTCAGGCTGCAGTGGCAAGTGTGGTCTATCCAACAAGTAGGTGCCCGTGCCAAACTTGGCATTGATAAGCATCTGAATGTGCGGGGCAAATCCACATGACCTCTTCTGGTCAGCTGCAGTCCTCTTGATAGTCTCAACAATCAAGTCCATCACCTTAAAAGGTGCTCTCTCATCAAGGATATGCAGCATGTTGATAGAATATCCTCTGATCATGCGGTGATCTCCAGACTTGGGCATCAAGGTATGCCTCAGAATAGTGTTAGTCGTAGGAAGACCTGCCTGGAGATAATACACTGAGCCGAGCTTCCAGATCCCCAAATCCTTAGCTGGAACCTCCTTGTACATATTCTTCATGGACTCATGGTTCTTCTTGGGAATTCCATAGACATCAATGTCATCTTCCCTCTACACTGGAGCATTTAGAAGTTCTGCCCATTCTCCAACAGTTGAAGAGAATCTTTGGCCTTCAGTCATCCATGTGATCTTTCCATCTGGATAGAAATGAGCTGTGGCATAGAATTGCATGATCATCTCATCATTCCAATCTGTCAGCTTCTGACCTACGAAGTCTGCAACACCACATGCAGTGAAGCATTCATGCACATGTGGAAAGAAGTCTCTGTGCTCTTCTTTGTCAATGTATTCCCGATCAACGTATCTGGTGTCTGCAACTATGGGCTTCTTATCCAACAGCACTGTCTCATAGAAGTCCTGCTGCTCTCTGGTGTGGAACCTTGGATCAACAGCAGTTCTTCTCCTCACGGCATATGGATCAGCTTGTCTCCATAGCCTGAGACCTCTATCCTTCCTTTCCTTCATGTTCTCAGCTTGAGGATGAGCATCATTGTGAAGTGGCAGTTTCTGTCTGAGTTTTAGCAATACTGGTGCCTCATCATCTGACATAGCTGGTGGCACATCATCCTTTTTCTTCTCAGATGCAGGAATGTTCCTGACAGTTTTCTTGGGCTTGGCAGCAGGCTTTGCTGGAGCTGCCTTGACTGGAGCAGATGGCTTGGGCTTTGAAGTTGCTCCTGCCCTGATGGCATCACCCATGAACTTGGACTTCTGAGGAGGAGGCTGGGGGGCTTCCTCATCCTCATCTTCCTCTGCTGCATCATCATGCACAATCCTCTTCCTCTTGGAAGTTTTCTTCACCTTGCTTGTTGTTTCTGCTTCCATACTCAACTTCTTGGCAACAGTGGACTGCTTGACTTTCCTGGTGCCTTTCTTGGTCTGCTGACCCTGTGGCTCTTTGGCAACAACTTTTCTTTTGGGATTTGAGGAGACTTCTTCCTCAACCATGAAATCTGAATCTTCTTCATCAGAGTTTCTCTTCTTTCTGGCCCTGGTGGCTGCAGGAGGCAAACCACTTGGTGTACTCCTCTCACCATCATCTGATGAGCTACTGACTTCAGGACTAGTGCCTGCCTCAGGAATTTCAGCAATTGGTGACTCTGACCTATTCTGGCTGTCACCGCATCGACATGGTGACAACCCGTGAATAGATAAGGTGTAGGCAGAGTGGAAGAGTTATCACAAAGCGCAGAAGTTTTTGCAAACAAAATGAGTTCAAATTCTAGTATTAGGTTTTCACAGAAGACATGTCGGTCGACCGAGTTTAAAATTCGGTGAATCCAAGTGTTCAAACGAAGCCTTCACACCACTTTCGGTTGGACGAAGTGGGTTTCGATCTGCCGAAAACACTAGGGTTTCACAAAATCCTCATTTCGTCACACCGATTTGCACAACTCGGTTGGACCGAAGGTGCAAAGTGCAATGGCCAGAGGCCAAATCGGTCATACCGAGAATGTAAAATCGGTCTCACCGAGATGTGTTCGGCGGAAACCTAACCCTAAAATTTTACTCGAATCTAATCCAAAAGATCTAGTCTGGTGTACTGGAAGATTTCAAACGTGGCAAGATAACAAGCAAACCAAACGTGCATTGATTCGGAGATGGGAGCACGAGTGGGATCGAAACTCACCCTAACTTGGTGGAGTTCCTCTACGGCGGCAACGACGCGGAGAAGATGTCCGTTGACGGCGATGGAGACTGCGGCGGCGCCTGACGCGGCAGCGAAGGCGATCACGGAGACCACGGCGACGGCAAAGCAAAGGGTGTGGGGGCGAGGCGTTTTGAAGAAGGAATCAACGCGCGCGGCCCTCGGAGTATATATACCCCTTAGCTGCCGGTGGGACCGAGTTGTAAAACTCGGTGGCACCGAGATGGATAACTGCAGGCAGTTATGCACTTCGGTCACGCCGAAAAGTACAACCCGGTTTCACCGAGGTGAAAACCTAGATCAATCCAAGTGCTTTCGGTTGGACCGAGTTTGAGTGGGTTGGTCTGACCGAAATCACTTAGAAGGTTTTGGAAGTTAGCCCTTGACGGATCGGTGGCTCCGAGTGCTCCTCACTCGGAGGGTCCGAAAATGACTTGTTCAAAGTTTGTGATGTAAGCATGAATAGAATTTGAGACAAGAAAGCATAGATAGCTAGGGGAGGAACTTAGGCATTCTTGTTCATCCATTTGGTCAGAAGAATCAAAACGACCAAAACAACAAATGGATGTCCTTGAATGGATAAAATCATGCATCCAACATGCTCACACAATAAGATAGCAAATGAAATATGTGTCAAACATGCACAATCAAAACTCTAGCTACTATCACACAATTTGTCGATGACTAGGTCATCTATATATGAGTATATTGACTTAGGAGTCAAATGAGAACATTTGATCATAGGTCATACTCATCGTTTAAGCACAAGTGGGGTTACCACTTTTACATAAAGCATTTAATGTGTTCACATCATTTGAAGATGCTTTAGCTCAATTCTTTAGAGCAAAGCTCCCCCTAGATGTGAGAACCCCTTTTAAAGGGTCAAACTAACCTTGGGTTGTCATAGAAGACTTCATGTAGATGTTGAAGATGTGGATGCTCAATGTTGATGAAGATCATCAAGAGTTGGGAGCAATCCTTTGGATTCGGGCACTTTCAATACCTACATGGGTTAGTCCCACAAGGAACAAACAAGGATATCCATGGACATAGATTGAAGTACACAATAGATGATGTCCATGAAAGCAATGATTACCTTGTCCCTTGACTTACCAACAAGAGGGTTTGTGACTCCATGAACTAGTGCATAATGTAGAAGTTGGTTGCACAAGTCTTTGCCAAAATGAATGTGAGTGGAGTATGTTGGCGGAGTCACCCTCAAGAACTCTCTAGTTATTCTTCTTCGGGATCCACATCATCTTGATGGGAATCCTTGGGGTTGTAGTTGAGCTTGACGAAGTAGAACTTGATGTTTCCTTGGGAACCCACTTGACCATGGCTTTAGGTGCTTCAATAAATGCATCTATCTCCTCTTGAAGCTTGTCCTTGCCTTTTAGCTTGTGGTCTTGTGGTGGAAGGTCATCTTGAGCTTGTTCCACATTGGAAGAAGTAGGATTGTACTTCTCCTTTTGAGAAACAAACTGTGGAGTGGGATATTGACCTTCTTCCCATTCAACACCCTCGGCGTTGAACTTTCGCTCAAAACCAATTCCTTGATTCTTCCGGTGCCTTCCTTGCTTGCGGACAATTTCCTCAAAGTTCTTGCTTCCGCAAGGCTCTTGTAGACACCTTTCTCTATAATCCCTTTCAATAAACTATTTTCTTGCTCAAGTGTAACTTGGCTTGAAACATTGTTAGTGGAATCAAGAGAACTACTAGAAGCAACAATATTGGATTTAGCATGGTTATTGTTACTACTAGATGAAGAATTTTTCTTATGCTTGTCATGCTTAGTTTTAATAGGTGGCAAGAAATTAGACAAGAGAAGTCGTTTGGCAAGATATGAAGAACTCTTCTTTCGAAGATCGTCATTGATAGCTTTTAGAAACTCATGTTCTTGCTCTAGAGTGAGCTTCTCGAAGCGTAGCTTCTCATGAGATCTTAGGAGCTCTCTATGATCTTCTTGAGCTGTTTCATGAGCTAACTTAAGAGTGTTTAGTTCTTTAGTTAGACGCTCAATCTCCTTCATAGCATTGTCATTCGACTCTTCTCGACTATAAAGACTACTAGCATGTTCATCATTACTAGGCTCACTAGATTTATCATGTAAGAGCTCATCTTCACCAAGCAAGTCATCCTCATCACTATCAAAGTCAATAAATTCGGGGTGTGATACCTTGGGGCCTTTAGCCATGAAGCATCTTCCAATTCCCTCATTTGGTGAATCAAATAAGTCGTAGGAGTTGGAGTTGGAGGATACGAGAGCAAGACCGGCAACACCTTCATCTTGACTGTAGTCGGAGTTGGAGTGATAGCTTCTTTCGGAATGATTGTCGGAGTCGGAGCCGGAGACCCATTCACCAACATGAGCTTGATGTTTTCTTCTTGTGTAGCTCCTTGATGACTTGTCTTTCCTCTCCGAATCCTTGCTTCTCCGAGAGGATCTTCGTTCATAACGATCATCTCTACTCCTTCTCTCTTTCCGAGGTGACTCTTCTCTTGAGCTTCTTCTTCTTGGAGATTCTTCTCTTCTCTTGTGGGGAGCCGAGCACTCATTTGAGTAGTGTCCGGGTCTTCCACAATTGTAGCAATTTCGATCACGACTAGAAGATCTCTTTTCATCATATGATCTAGACTTTGAGCTTCTCTCTTTGCTTCTACTCTTGTAGAATTTGTTGAAGTTCTTCACCATTAGGCTTATCTCTTCATTGAAACTAGCTTGTCACTTGAGGTTGCGGAACATCACTTGTAGCTTTGTAAGCACCACTTGACTTGTTGTGAAGTTCTTCCTTATCCTTAAGTGTCATCTCATGAGCAACAATTCTTCCAATGACTTGGTTGGCTTGAGATTCTTGTAGTTTGGCATCATTTGGATCAAAGTGCACACGGTGTCATACTTTCCATCCAAAGCTCTGAGAATCTTCTTGATGATGAATCGGTCGGTCATTTCTTCACTTCCTAAGCCGGCAATCTCATTTGTGATGAGAGCAAGCCTAGAGTACATTTCAGCGACACCTTCACCTTCCTTCATCTTGGACTTGTCAAGTTGACCTTGAAGAACATCTAGCTTTGATTCCTTCACGGACTCGGTACCTTCGTGCATTTCAACCAAAGTATCCCAAATCTCTTTTGCATTCTCAAGACGGCTGATTTTGTTGAACTCCTCAGGACACAAGGCATTGAAGAGAATGTCACAAGCTTGAGCATTGTTTTGCAACATCCGCAATTCATCCGTTGTAGCTTCGTGATCCGGAATTTTTCCTTCCTCGAAGGATTCACCTTGCATACCAACACAAATAATGCCCCATGCGGCTGGGTTATGTCCAAGAATATGCATTTTCATTTTATGCTTCCAACTAGCAAAGTTTGTACCATCAAAGTAAGGACCTCTCTTAAAATTACCCTCACTAGACGCCATACTCTCCTAGGTTGTGAAACCAAGCTTATGGAGTCCAATGCAATGGAAACCAATACAATGGAGACCAAAGCTCGATACCACTTGTAGGATCGAAAGTATGTCTAGAGGGGGTGATTAGACTACTTGACAATATAAAATTCAGCCTTTTGATAAAGACAAGTTTTTGGCAGATTCACGGTTATGATCAAGTCAAGTATCACCCTACACATGCAATTCTAGAGTATAGGCAGCGGAAAGTAAATTGCACATGTAGTAAAGAGAGGTGGAGAAGAGCAAACGCAATTTGGAGACACGGAGATTTTTCTCGTGGTTCCGATAGGTGGTGCTATCGTCAATCCACGTTGATGGAGACTTCAACCCACGGAGGGTAACGGCTGCGAGAGTCCACGGAGGGCTCCACCCACAAAGGGTCCACGAAGAAGCAACCTTGTCTATGCCATCATGGCCTACGCCCACGGAGGGCTAGCCTTACTCGGGGTAGATCTTCACGAAGTAGGCGATCTCCTTGCCCTTACAAACTTCTTGGTTCAACTCCACATCTCGACGGAGGCTCCCAAGCGACACCTAACCAATCTAGGAGGCACCACCCTCCAAAAGGTAATAGATAGTGTTGATGATGATGAACTCCTTGCTCTTGTGCTTCAAATGATAATCTCCTCAACACTCAACTCTCCTCACTGATTTGGCTGTGGTGGAAGAAAGGATTGAGTGGAAAGCAACTTGGGAAGGCTAGAGATCAAGCTTCATATGGTGGGAGTGGAGCAACTTGATCTCAACACAAGGGTAGGTAGTTTTCTTCTCGAAATGTAAGGTAGGAGTGGTAGTTCTTTCGATGGCTCTCTCCACGAATGATGAGGGGTGGAGGGTATTTATAGCCTCCACACAAAATCCAACCGTTACACACATTTGACCAATCTCGGTGGGACCGAAGTTGACAACTCGGTGAGACCGAAAGTTCAAATTATGTGAACATTGGGATTTTCGGTGGGACCGAAAATATAATCTCGGTGTGTCCGATTCATGCAAAGACCAGAGCTTGCCAATCTCGGTGGGACCGACTTCATCATCTCGGTGACACCGATATGATGACAGAAGGTTACAGAAGCTTGGCAACTCAAGTTTCAGTGAGACTGAGTTCAGAATCGGAAAATCCGAAATTTCTAGGGTTTGGCTTTGTGGCTGAGGTGGTTCATCTCGGTGTGACTGGGTTTGGAAAATCGGTGAGACCGAGATTACTTATGAGTGTACATTGGAGTGAAAGATTGCTGATAGTTTGGGAGGTGTATCACTAAGCACTTTGAGCAACCAGATCATTAACATAACCTCATCCCCTTTTAATAGTATTGGCTTTCCTATGGACTCAATGTGATCTTGGATCACTAAACCAAAAATGGAGTCTTGAGCTTTTGCCAATGTTTGCCTTATCATTTTGAGGGGTCCACTTCTTCAGTCCTTGCCATACCCATATCATTGAACTTTCTGAAATGATTCTCAGGTAACTATTAGTTCAATGATATATATGTTGTTATTAATTACCAAAACCACCCGGGGATTAGTTGCACTTTCATAATTGTACCTATTCACCCCCCCCTCTAGGTCCATCTCGATCCTTTCAGCTGCTTACATGGAAGGACCAGGAGACGGCCATACCAGTCGCCAGGGCCCTTTTCTCTGATAATGTTGATGTGGCACCTGTGAAGGAGACCTCTCATGTGGCTGTGGTGGCTAAAGCTAGAAGGCCATGGAAAATGCTCGTGCCAACTCCAATTGTGGACACCTCGATTAGGCGGTGCACTAGAAGCTCTGTCCAATGTGATGGATTCAAGCCCACCTTCCAGGAGCTCACTCTTCAGCCCAAGAGGAAGAAGCCCAGAGCCAAGCCTTTCATGACCCAGATGCCTGATGAGCCTGCTTCAGAAGGAGTCCCTCCAGCTACGCCCATCAGTTGACTGCAAGAGATTGGGAGAGAGCTGGAAATTGACGCTAGTCTCCTTTCTATGGATGCACTTATGGTGGACCCACCAGCTGTTGTCTCCACCAACTCTGATGATTAGTGTGTCCTTGGCCTGTTGGGTTTGGCAAGCCCTTATGTTTGCTTGTTTTATGTTCTTATGCAGCAAACTATCTCATGAACTATATTATGTCTTAATGCTGGGTCAGACTTTGCTGTGCTCTTTTGTACATGTGGCATTGTGTGCCATGTGGTTTATGGCTATTATTATTGTGCTATAATGAGTAATCTCTGTAGGAACTGGAATGTATTGTTCTGGAATGTAAGAGGTTTAAATTCTGAAGCTAGGCAGAGAGCCGTCAGGCAGAAAATTGAGGAGAGCCAATGTTTTATAGCCTGTTTACAAGAAACTAAGTGCTCTTCTTTTGACTCTAGGTCAATCAAAAGTTTATGTCCTAAAAGATTTGATTCTTTTGCTTGCTCTCCTTTCATGGGAGCTTCTGGTGGTATCCTTGTGGTCTGGAATTCTTCTGTTTTTATTGGCACCTTAATTGAAGTGCACCAATTTGCTGTGGTGATTCAGTTTACCTCCAGGCAGAACAATGAAAAGTGGACTTTAGTTGTTCTTTATGGCCCTTGTCAGGGTGAAGCCAGGGACAATTTTGTTACTTGGTTATATAACCTGTGTATCCCTCTTGATGAGCACTAGTTGTTGCTTGGTGATTTTAATTTCCTTAGGTCCGTGGATAATAGAAACTTACTTGGTGGTGATATAAATGACATGTTTATTTTCAATGAGATAATTGGGTACTTGGGCCTTCTTGAGTTACCAATCAAAGGTAGATCCTACACCTGGTCCAGTATGCAAGATATCCCACTTCTTGAGCAATTAGATTGGTTCTTCACCTCAGTGGACTGGATTACACATAATCCTATGACTGAGGTTTTGCCCTTGGCCAGGACTGCTTCTGATCATGTCCCTTGTTTGGTTTCCATTAAGACTACCATCCCAAAGTCAAATCTTTTTAGGTTTGAAAATTATTGGATGGAGCTGGAGGGTTTCATGGACTATGTGGAATCATCTTGGCAAAAGCCCTCTAGGAAAGTGCACATAACTGCTAGGATGGCAGTCAAATTCAAAATTTTGAGAATGTGCCTTAAGAGGTGGCAAATGAATGTCTCCAAATTAAAATTATTGATCAGCAAATGCAATCATGTTGTCTTCCTTCTTGATGAGTTGGAGGAGTGGAGGCCCATGTTTAGGCAAGAGATCAACTTCAGAAGAATTGTTAAGGCCCACCTGGAAAAGCTTCTGCACTTATAGTCCCTTTATTGCAAAAAGAGATGCACTTTCAGGTATTTTAAGTTTGGGGGAGAGAACACCAAATTCTTTCATGCCATGGCCACTGAGAGACACAGGAGGAATTCCATAGCTAGTCTTAAGATACCTGATGGTTCTGTGGTCTTTGATCATTCACAAATGGCTGGAATTATTTGGAGTTGTTTTAAGAACAGAATGGGCACTTCTAAAGGGATTGTGATGGGCTTTGATTTATCATCACTAATTTCCCCTGTGGCTGGCCTTGAGGTGCTCACTAAGCCTTTTGAAAGGGAAGATATGGATAATGTGGTAAAGCATATGCCTATGGACAAAGCACCTGGACCTGCTGGTTTTAATGGTTTGTTTTTCAAGTAGTGTTGTCACCTAATTTCAAAGGACTTCTATGAATTAGCCCAGGCTTTCCATGAGGGAACTGCTGTCTTGGAGAATATTAACAGTTCTTTTATTACTCCGGTGCCCAAAAAACTCTCACCTGAGGAAGTGGGTGATTATAGGCCTATCTCTCTCACTAGCATGGGGCTGAAATTTCTTTCCAAAATGGCTGCCAATAGATTCTAGGAACTGATCATGCAGTATATTCACAAAAATCAATATGGTTTCATTAAGGGCAGAACAATTCAGGATTGTATTGGTTGGACCTTTGAATACTTGCACCAATGCCATCAGTCCAAGAGGCCAATTGTAATCCTTAAGCTGGACTTTGAGAAGGCCTTTGATTCTGTGGAGCATGAAGCTATATTCCAAATTCTCAGGCATAAAGGCTTCAATGAGAAGTGGATCCTCTGGATGAAACAGCTTCTGGTCACTGGTACTTCTTCTGTTCTTCTTAATGGTGTCCCTACGAGGAAGTTTGTTTGCAAAAAGGGAGTTAGGCAGGGTGACCCTATATCTCCTCTTCTATTTGTCATAGCTGCTGATCTCTTGCAAACAGTGATTAATGATATGTTCAGAAAAGGTGTTCTTCATCTTCCTATTCCTTGCCATGATAGGGACTACCCTATGATCCAATATGCTGATGATACCTTGATCATCCTCCCTGCTGACAGGGCACAACTTCTGGCCCTGAAGGATAAGCTGAAGGTGTTCTCTCAATCCACAGGTCTTGATGTCAATTACCACAAATCATTTATTATTCCAATAAATGTTGACCCTGCTGTGATGGAGGATCTTGCTGCTGCTTTTGGCTGCCAAATTGGTAAGATGCCATTTACATATCTTGGCTTGCCTGTGGGAACTACATGACCACAAATGGTGGACTTTATGCCCCTAGTGGACTGTATGGAAAGGAGAATGACTGCCAGCTCCTCCTTCCTTAACCAAGGTGAAAGATTGCAGTTCCTGAACTCTGCTCTGTCTTCCATGCCAATATTCTTTCTGTGTAGCCTGGTTGTTCCTGCTGGTATCCTTAAGCAGTTAGAAAGAATCCAAAGGCAGTGCCTATGGAGGAAACATAGAGATGAGCCAGCCCCATCTCGTGCTGCTTGGGAGCTGATTTGTAGACCAAAAAATAAAGGTGGTCTTGGTATCCTAAATCTGGGGGTTCAGAATGTGGCACTGCTACTTAAGCATGCTAGTAATTTCCTCAACAAAAGAGATATTCCTTGGGTGTCCCTAATCTGGGATTCATATTATTATGAAGGAATACCCCAGGGAACAAATGATTGTGGCTCCTTTTGGTGGAGGGATATTTGCAAGGTAATGCAGAATTTTTAGAGATTGCTACTGGGTGCAGATTAATGAAGGAGACACTGCTCTTTTTTGATCTGAGAATTGGAATCTTGGCAATGAAGTTTCTAGCCTGCAGACTAGATTTCCAAGGTTATTCTCTTTTGCTAAGGATCCCTAGATTTCAGTTAAGGAAATTTTCAATACCATGGACATGTACCAGCATTTCCTTCTTCCTTTGTCTGCTCAAGCTTTTGATGAGTTAAACTTGATTAAATATATGATGGGCTCTCACAGTAGAGAAGCTAGTTCTAAGGACTAATGGTTGTGGCAGGGCTCATCCAAGCATTTCAAGCCCAAGCTGTTCTACTCCCACACTTTTGTGTCTGAAACTTTCAACCCATTACTTTGTTGGATTTGGAAATCCTCTTGTACTCCCAAGATCAAGGTGTTTGCTTGGATGCTTATTATGGACAGACTGAACACCAAGGATATGGTTGAAAGGAGACATTGGCACATGGAGGATGGAGTTCATTGTAAGCTGTGCCCCTTTCAGACTAGAGAAACCAGGGACCATCTGATCTTTAACTGCAACTTCAGTGTTAGAATTTGGAATTATCTACAGATTGATTGGTCGGCTGGCAACTCCATGTCTGATTTGGTTATTCAGGCAAGGAGAAGTTTTGATAAGCCTTTTTTCACTCAAGTGGTGTTCATTGCCTGCTGGAATATCTGGATCATCAGAAATGCCAAAGTTTTTAGAAGTGAGAGGGCAAGTTTCAATAAATGGAGATGTACTTTTAGGCATGATATTAGTCTAATGCAGCACAAAATCAAATCTGCTTACAAGGATGACTTGCTGAAATGGATCTCCTTTCTCCCCCTTAAGTTTGTTTTTGTAAGCTTTCTTTTTTTGTTTTCTGGTTACCTCTTGTAATCATCCTGTTGTAATTGTTGTCATTTATCAATAAAGTTTTTATTTGCTGTGGGGGTTTGCCCCAAAGTTCCCAGTCAAAAAAAAGGATTGATCACTAAGCAAACTCACAAGAAGAAAGAATCGAACTAAACTTTTATTCATCTAATGGCAAAAGATAACCATTGATCAAACTAAGAAAGTAAAGGCAAAAGATAGTGAGGATGATACGATACCGGGGCACCTCCCCCAAGCTTGGCAGAAGCGAAGGGGAGTGCCCATACCCAATACTCAGTTTTCTTTTGGTGGCGATGAAGTAGAAGAAATCTGGTCTTTAAGGACCAAGAGGATCTCCAATCTTTGGATGACTCTCCGTAGGTAAGCAATGTGCTCCATATGCCAAATATTTTCACGATTGAGATACTTATTTTTTATATGAACCGTATTAATGATTCTAAAGGCTGCAATCTCAACGGGAGTAAGATGAGCAAAGTAGGGTTCAAGGATATCTTCCTCTTCCTCATCGGCGGGCAAGGCTTGCTCGTCCATCGGCACTTGATCTCTGGTGGACTCCTTGCTCTTGTCCTCCTTAGCTGCTCCAACAGGGTCTTCTCTCTTCAGTTCGATCTTCATCAACCAAGCATCCTCTTCCATACGATCAGAGGGGGAAGAAGACATGATGCCTGGCTCAACAGATCTGATAGAAAATAGCATAGAAAGAAAACAGGAGATTTCTCCGCGATACAGAGGTTAACAGGTTCGCGAGGTATATATAGATTTTTTTATCCTGGGGAACAAGCAGAACGGAAGAAAAACAGAGGCCGGAAAGTACCCGAGGTGGGCACAACCCACCTGGGCGCGCTAGGCATGCCTGGCGCGCCCTGGTGTATCGTGCCCACCAGGTTCACTTTCCTGGAAGTTTCTTCTTTTCCTAATTTTCTAAATATTCCAAAACTGACAAAAAATATTTTTGCGGATTTTTTGGAGTCTATTTACTTACCGTATCATGTACCTCCTTTTTTTCATTATTCTGGAGTGTTCTGGAAGGTTTCCTTTATGTGTTCTTCCGGTGTCAAAGTTTGGATAACATTGCTTTCAATATTAATGGGTGTACCTGAGATATAGTGTTTTATTCGTTGCCCATTGACAACCTTTGGGTTAGTCCCTTCGGCATTATTTATTTTGATAGCTCCGGATCGATAGACCTCCTTGATGACATAGGGTCCTTCACATTTGGAGAGGAGTTTTCCTGCAAAGAATCTGAAACGAGAGTTGTACAAAAGAACATATTCCCTGACTTTGAACTCACACTTTTGGATTCTGTTGTCATGCCATCTTTTAACTTTTTATTTAAATAACTTAGCATATTCATAAGCCTGGGTTCTCCATTCATCTAATGAGCTAATATCAAATAACCTCTTTTCCCCAGCAAGTTTTAAATCATAATTGAGTTCTTTTATTGCCCAAAATGCTTTGTGCTCTAACTCAAGAGGTAAATCACAAGCTTTTACATAAACCATTTATATGGAGACATACCTATAGGATTTTTATAAGCCGTTCTATAAGCCCAAAGTGCATCATCTAATTTCTTATACCAATTCTTCTGAGACCTATTGACGGTCTTTTGTAAGATTAGTTTTATTTCTCGATTGCTAAGTTCAACTTGACCACTAGACTGAGGATGATAAGATGACGCAATTCTATGGTTAACATCATACTTAGCAAGCATTTTACGGAAAGCACCATGAATAAAGTGTGAACCACCATCAGTCATTAAATATCTAGGGACTCCAAACCTTGGGAAAATAACTTCCTTAAGCATTTTAATAGAGGTTTTGTGATCAGCACTACTGGTTGGAATAGCTTCTACCCATTTAGTAACATAATCAACAACAACCAAAATATGTGTATACCCATTAGAGGAAGGAAAAGGTCCCATGAAGTCAAATCCCCAAACATCAAATGGTTCAACCACAAGTGAATAATTTAGAGGCATTTCTTAATGCTTATCGATATTACCTGTTCTTTGGCATTCATCCCACGATGAGACAAACTTGCGGGAATCCTTGAAGAGAGTAGGCCAATAAAAACCAGACTTCAATACCTTATGAGCGGTTCTGTCTGCCGCGTGATGTCCTCCATAAGCTTCAGAGTGACATTTCCGTAGGATTTTCTCCTGTTCATGCTCAGGTACACAACGTCTAATAATACCATCTACTCCTTCTTTATGAAGATGTGGGTCATCCCAAAAGTAATGTCTTAAATCATAGAAGAATTTTTTCTTTTCTTGGTGTGTGAAGCTAGGTGGTATGTATTTACCAACAATATAATTAGCATAGTCAGCATACCAAGGTGTACTATGAGAAACATTTATTGCAGCTAGTTGTTCATCAGGGAAGCTATCATTAATTGGTTGTGGGTCATCAAGAATATTTTCAAGTCTAGACAAGTTATCAGCTACAGGGTTCTCTGCTCCTTTCCTATCAGTGATATGCAAATCAAATTCTTTTAGCAGAAGAACCCACCTAATGAGTCTAGGTTTAGCATCTTTCTTTTCCATAAGATATTTTTATAGCGGCATGATCAGTGTGAACACTTACTTTAGAATCAACAATGTAAGATCTGAATTTATGACAAGCAAACACCACTGCTAAGAATTCTTTTTCAGTAGTGGCATAGTTTTGGTGAGCACTGTCTAGAGTTTTACTAGCATAATGAATAACATTTAGTTTCTTATCAACTCTTTGTCCTAGAACAACACCAACAGCATAATCACTAGCATAACACATAATCTCAAAAGGCAAGTTCCAATCAGGTGGTTAAACAACAGGTGCAGTAATTAAGGCTTTCTTTAGTGTTTCAATGGCTTCCATACAATCATCATCAAACACAAAGGGAATATCATTTTGGAAAAGATTAGTAAGAGGCCTAGAAATTTTACAAGAGTCTTTGATAAACCTCCTATAGAAACTAGCATGACCAAGGAAACTACGAATACCTTTGATATCATTAAGACATGACATTTTCTCAATTGCATCAATCTTGGATTTGTCCACCTCAATGCCTTTTTTAGAAATTTTATGGCCCAAAACAATACCTTCGTTAACCATAAAGTGGCACTTCTCCCAATTCAAGATGAGATTTGTTTGTTCACATCTCTGCAAGAATCGATCGAGATTGCTTGAACAATCATCAAAAGACTTCCCATAAACAGAAAAGTCATCCATGAAAACCTCAACAATCGTTTCCAGAAAGTCAGAGAATATAGCAGTCATACATCTTTGAAAGGTAGCAAGTGCATTACATAAACCGAAAGGCATACATCTATAAGCAAATGTTCCAAAAGGACAAGTAAAAGTGGCCTTTTCTTGATCAGATTGTAAAACAGGTATTTGTGAAAAGCCAGAGTATCCATCAAAGAAGCAAAAATGTGTGTACTTTGTTTAATTTTCTATAATCAATTACCATCCTACAGCATGTGACAATTCTTTGTGGAATGAGTTCATTCTTATCAATAGGAACAACAGTAATACCTCCTTTCTTAGGGACACAATGATCAGGACTTACCCATCTACTATGAGATATAGGACAGATTATACCTGCTTCTAGAAGTTTCAATATTTCCGTTCTTACCACTTCTTTCATTTTCGAGTTTAACCGACGTTGGTGATTAACAACGGGTTTAGCATCAGGTTCCGTATTAATCTTGTGCTGACATAGAGTGGGACTAATGCCCTTAAGATCATCGAGAGTATATCCAATAGCGGCCCTATGCTTCCTTAGAACTTTCAATAATCTTTCTTCTTCATGTTCTGAAAGGTTAGCACTAATAATAACAGGATATATCTTATTTTCATCAAGATAAGCATATTTCAGAGTGTCTGGCAATTGTTTTAATTCAAACACAAGATCGCCTTTTGGGAGGAGGAGGACCTCCTAGAATTTCAATAGGCAAATTGTGTTTAAGCAGAGGTTGTTATTCAAAAAAGATTCTATCCATTTCATTTCTTTTACGCATATGCATATCATTTTCATGGTCTAGCAAATATTGTTCCAGAGGATCGGTAGAAGGTATATAATAGAAGCAAGACCAATAATCTCATCCTTATTAGGCAAATCTTTCTTATGAGGTCGTTTTACTAAACTTGAAAAAATTAAATTCATGTGATTCATCACCAAAGCTAACACCGACAGTTTGTTTCTCACAATCTATTTTGGCATTGACGGTGTTCAGGAAAGGTCTACAAAAAATAATGGGACAAAAGTCATCTTGTGGGGGGCTAAGAACAAGAAAATCAGTAGGGTATTTTATTTTCCCACACAAGACTTCAACATCTCTAAGAATCCCAATTGGTGATATAGTATCTCTATTAGCAAGTTTAATAGTGACATATATGCCTTCTATTTCAGCATGCGCTATTTCATCTTTAGTTTCTTGATATAAGGAGAAAGGAATAACACTCACACTAGCACCTAGGTCACATAAACCATGATAACAGTGATCTCCTATCTTAACTGAGATAACAGGCATGCCAACAACTGGTCTATGTTTACCTTTTCCTTCAGGTTTGGCAATTCTAGAAGCTTCACCACAGAAGTAAGGAACATACCCATCAATATTATCAACTAAGAGATCTTTAATCATAGCAACACTAGGTTCAACTCTGATTTGTTCAGATGGTTTGGGTGTTCTAAAATAACTTTTTTAACCATAGTTGAAGCTTTAGCATGTTACTTCATCTGTAGAGGAAAATGTTGTTTTTCAATATAAGCAGTGGGAACAACTGGATCAACATTGTAAATAATGGTTTCTTCTTTAGCTTCTACCGGTTCTTTAATTTCTTCTTTAATTGGTGGGTGATACTTAAACCACTTCTCCTTAGGGAGATCAACATGAGTAACAAAAGTTTCACAGAATGAAGCTACTATCTCAGAGTCAAGTCTATATTTAGTGCTAAAATTTTGAAAAGCTTCGGTATTCATAAAAGATTTAACACAATCAAACTTAGGTTCAATACCTGACTCTTTACCTTCGTCGAGTTCCCAATCTTCAGAGTTGCGTTTAATTCTTTCTAAAAGATCCCAAAATTCAATAGTTTTCTTCCTAAAAGAACTAGTACAAGAAGTATCGAGCATTGATTGATCATTACGAGAAAGCCGAGCATAAAAATTCTGAATAATAATTTCTCTCGAGAGCTCATGATTGAGGCATGAATATAACATTGACTTAAGCCTACCCCAAGCTCGAGCGATACTTTCTCCTTCACGAGGCCAAAAATTATATATATAATTCCGATCACGATGAACTAGATGCATAGGATAGTTTTTTTGATGAAATTCCAATTTCAAACGGTTCCAGTTCCAAGATCCAATATCATAGCATAGCTTATACCATGTCAATGCTTTTCCCTTCAAATATAAAGGTAAAACCTTCTTCTTAGCTTCATCTCCGGGTAGACCTGCAAGCTTAAACAATCCACAAATTTCATCCACATATATCAACTGCATATCAGGATGTTCGGTTCCATCTCCTACATACTGATTAGCTAGTAGTTTCTATAACATACCTGAAGGAGTTTCAGATTCAATATTTTTAGTAGGTGCAGTAGGTTGAGGGGCAACTAATTGTGGTTCTTGTCGAGGTGAAGATACCCCAAACAAACCCCTCAAAGGTTTTTTTTCATAGTAGCAATTGACAATAAATTTCAGCACGTCGTAATAATGTTTCCTTACCAATTTCCACTTACCAAGAGCGCTTCACTCCCCAGCAACGGCGCCAGAAAATAGCCTTGATGACCCACAAGTATATGGGGTCAATTGTAGCCTTTTCGATAAGTAAGAGTGTCGAACCCAACAAGGAGCAGAAGGAAATGACAAGCGGTTTTCAGCAAGGTAATGTCTGCAAGTTCTAAAATTGTAAGTAGCAGAGTAGTTTGATAGCAAGCTAATTTGTAACGAGCGAGTAACAAAAGTAGTAACAAAAGTGCAGCAAGGTAGCCCAATCCTTTTGAGGCAAATGACATGCCAAAATGGCTTATTATGATAAGCAAAGTGTTCTTAAGGGTACACGGGAATTTCATCTAGTCACTTTCATCATGTTGGCTTAATTCGGGTTCGGTACTTTGATAATTTGATATGTGGGTGGACCGGTGCTTAGGTGTTGTTATTCCTTGAACAAACCTCGTACTTATGATTAACCCTCTCGCAAGCATCCGCAACTACAAGAAAAGTATTAAGAATAAATTCTAACCATAGCACTAAACTTTTGGATCCAATCAGTTCCTTACGGAATAGCGCATGAACTAGGATTTAAGCTTCTGTCACTATCGCAACCCACCATCTAATAACTACTCCACAATCAATTCCCTTAGGCCCAAATATGGTAAGTGTCATGTAGTCGATGTTCACATGACACCACTAAGAGAATGGCAACATACATATCATCAAAATGTCAAACACATATCAAGTTTACATGATTACTTGCAACATGATTTCTCCCGTGACCTCAAGAACTAAAGTAACTACCCAAAAATGATAAATATGCTCAAGATCAGAGGGGTATTAAATAGTGTAATGGATCTGAACATATAATCTTCCACCAAATAAACCATATAGTAATCAACTACAAGATGTAATCAACACTACTAGTCACCCACAAGCACCAATCTATAGTTTTGATACAAAGATTGAACACAAGAGATGAACTAGGGTTTGAGAGGAGTTGGTGCTGTGAAGATGTTGATGAAGATAGCCCTCCCCAAGATGGAAGAGTTGTTGGTGATGATGATGACGATGATTTCCCCCTCCGGGAGGGGAGTTCCCCCGGCGGAATCGCTCGGCCGGAGGGCAAAAGTGCTCCTGCCCAAGGTCCGCCTTGAGGCGGTGGCGCTTCGTCCCGAATGTCCTCCCTTGATTTTTTTCTAGGTCAAAATGACTTATATACCAGAAGATGGGCACCGGAGGTGGGCCGAGGAGGGCAGCACCCACCAGGGTGCGCCTGGGCCTGCTGGGGCGCCCAGGTGGGTTGTGCCCACCTAGTGGCCCTCCTATGGTACTTATTTGCTCCAATATTTATTAAATATTCCATAAAAATTCCTTGGGAAATTTCAGCTCATTTGGAGTTGTGCAAAATAGGTAGCTTGATGTAGCTTTTTCAGGTCCAGATTTCCAGCTACCGGAATTCTCCCCCTTGGTGCATACCTTGCATATTATGAGGGGAAATGCATTAGAATTACTCCAAAAAGCAATATTACACAATAAAACAACATAAATAACAGTAGGAAAACATGATGCAAAATGTACGTATCAAAACCCTACATTCCAACTCGGCCCCACGGACATTTCCTATCTGAAGCCACCGAGTTCATCTGGACTTAGCCACTGCCCAACCCTAACAATTCGGATCCACCGATATGGATGTCTCGCCGAGATGGCCTTGCCAGCTCTCTGTTGCTTATTGCAATTGTCTCGGTCCCATTGAGTATTGCAATCGGTCCCACCGAGATGGCTTGACTAACTCTCTGTTGCCTTATTGCTTCACTTGGGTCCCACCAAGAAGATGCAATTGGTGCCACCAAGACAAGGTTTGCTCTAAGCCCTTGCACATCGGTCCCTTCGAGTTGTTCCCATCGGTCCCACCGAGATGCCTAACGTTCATATTTTTACGTAGAACAGTGCCACTGAGTTTTTTGATCGGTGCCACAGAGATGGGTCAAAAGTGTTTAACAGTTGGATTTTGTGTGGAGGCAATATATACCTCTCCACCCCTGCTTCCTCATTGAGGAGATCATCAGAACGTGCCTAAACTTGCACCATTCATTTCTGAGAGAGAACCACCTACTCATGTGTTGATATTAAGAGATTCCAATCCTACCATTTGAACCTTGTTTTCTAACCTTCCCCAAGTTGCTTTCCACTCATCCTTCTTCCATCATAGCCAAATCTGTGAGAGAGAGTTGAGTGTTGGGGAGACTATCATTTGAAGCACAAGAGCAACGAGTTCATCATCAGCACACCGTTTATTACCTTTTGGAGAGGGTTGTCTCCTAGATTGGTTTCGTGTCGCTTGGGAGCCTCCATCATGATGTGGAGTTGAACCATAAGTTTGTAAGGGCAAGGAGATCGCCTACTTCGTGAAGATCTACCCGAGTGAGGCAAGTCCTTCATGGGCGATGACCATGATCGGATAGACAAGGTTGCTTCTTCATGGACCCTTCATGGGTGGAGCCCTCCGTGGACTCGCGCAACTGTTACTCTTCGTGGGTTGAAGTCTCCATCAATGTGGATGTACGATAGCACCACCTATCGGAACCACACCAATAATTCTCCGTGTCTCCATTGCGTTTGCACACTCCAATCCCATTCCTTTACATTCTTGCACTTGCATGCTTTACTCTTTCCGCTCCGCATACTCTTTTTATGCTTGTGTAAAATATATTGTGTTCCCTTCAACATGTGCTAAACTCAACCTTAATTTGAAGTAACTAAAACTGTCACTTTTACTTGTTAAGGGTCTAGTCACCCCCACTCTAGACCCCTCTTCTCGATCCTTTCACTTAGTGATTGACACAAACCTGGTGAGCCTCTTCTTCACATCGATCTTAGCACGTACGTGGACAAACTCACCAACATAGCTAGCCAGGAGTCTAATATGTACTTCCAATATCGCACCCATTGCGCGACACATGCCTCTAATCGCCTCTTCATGCAAGTAGTTATCTAGCAACCTCAGAACTCGCGCCCAAACCACAAATTTATCGAGCACTATTTCCCTGGGGTTTTGGAACTCATCATACTCCTCAAAGAACATAGCTTGATACCTTAATAACCAGGGCCCCATGTCACGGCCTTGTTCCAATCTCCGAGGAAATTGAACTGTACCATAAAAAGGTTGTCATCGAGTCTCCTCCAGACAACTTCCTTCACAGGGTTCCATGACGAGTGCATATCCGCGTACAACACCGTAGGACTGAAACCTCTGGTGGTGTGAACCCGTGTGATGGCTACCAACTGCACCACCGCCTGTGGCTCCTTGATCTCTTCTTTCCACATGAAATCACCCTCTTCTTCCTCATGCAGCGTCAGCTTACTAAGGGGGTCATCGATCTTCTCTTTACCTTGCCTTGAACTTGATCCCCCGAAACCAGCCTTCCCAGTGCACAAACACGATCTTGAGTAAACCCTAGATCAAATACGAACCACAAACAAATGCTAGACGTCACAACGAAGGTTGGGCGGGCGTACCACATGCCCCCTTAGCGTCCCGAATTGTAGGTGAGAGGATCAGCGATAGGTTTGCTCGACGGCGAAGGAGGATAACGGAGACCCTATGTTTTTCACTAGGGGATAGGAAAGAACAACGACTATAAGTAATGACGCCGCATCCGTTTAGCGGGCTTAGTTTGTACTCTCAAACCACTTGGGAGGTCTCCTGGGCCTAACCGGTCATGGACTTGGCCAAAGCTTGCTCCTCTTCAGTTCCATGTCGACAACAGCAGGGGGATTCCTATTTGGCACTTGCAAACGAGCGCTCACAACACCTCCACACTGGGCCGGCCCATCTCCCCCTTTTCTCATTTTTTTAAACGCAAAAATGGGTGCCTACGGAGAATCGAACGAGGGACCTAAAGGATCAAGCTAGGAGGCAATAACCACCACGCCAACATGCCCGGTCTGATATATAACCTCTTCTTCCATCTTTTCTTAGTTCTTCTTTCCTTTCTTCTTTTTTCGGTTTTTATATTCCATTTTTTGTTTGTCTTTTTCCGTTTTCCGTTTCCCTTTTTCTTCTTCGTGGTTTGATGATTTCTTTCAAATTCGAGAACTTTTCTTTAAATCCATGAAGTTTTTTCTAAAAATTGATGATTTTCTTATTCAATTTGATGAACCTTTTTCCAAATTTGTGATTTTTTTTTGAAAATTCATAAAAAAATCAATTTAGATGAACTTTTTTTCAAATCTGATGTTTTACTAAATGTGATGACCTTTTTAGAAAAAGGATGAACTTTTTCCAAATCAATTACATTTTTTTGAATTCGACCAACTTTTTTCAAAAACGGTGAACTTTTTTATATTTTGATGAACTTACTAAAAAAATAGATGAACTATTTTTTCAAATTGGTAAGTTTTTTTTTGAAATTTGATGAATTCCTTTTCCATGAAAAACCCAACTTTTTTGAAATTGTTTTCATATCATTCAAAAATCTAATAAATAGCACGGGTACAATGGTTCTAAACTTTTCACGGTCCTATCAATCACTAGTGCTTTGCAGTTGTGTTGGTCAGCAAAACACTTCGTCTGTTGTAGTGGCATGGCGCGAGTTAGACATTTTACTACGCTGCTCGTCGTGGGAATACTTTCAGATCCGTAGATCACTTAGTGGTGACTACAAGCACTGAAGCGAGCCGAAGACGCACCGCTATTATCACTCCTCTCTCGCCGGAGCCGGGCAAAAACATGTTGTAGTAGAGAGTCAGAAAGTCGTCATGCTAAGGCATCATAGAACCAACGCAACAGAACAACAACCGCCGCCAATGAAGAGTAGCATAGATCAAAAGGATCCAATCTAAATACACTCGAACGTAGACGAATGACAACTAGATCCGCCGGAGACACATCTCCGCACGCCCACCAATGATGTTAAACGCACTACCGAAACGGGAGCTAGGCGGGGAGAACCTTATTCCATCTTCAGGGAGCCGTCGCCGTCTCGCCTTACTAAGCAAGACAGAAAGCCTAACAAAATTCGAAGAAAGATATAAAAACGGAGTCCTCCCACCGACAAGGGCCGGGATCCATTCCGGTCCCATCGCCCTAAGGCCACCGAAGGCAGGGACGGCGATGTCGGCGGAGGTAGAGAAGGTCTAGCTTTGGGGGAGGCGGCGATTGTTGAATAAGTGAGTATTCAATAAGCATCTTCGCGAAAGCCGATTCATTCGTCCTATTCTGATATTCAGGACCAAGAGGTATTGGATTCTCTTTAGGATGCATGAGCATGAGCATGTTGGCTCGCGGTCACGCTGATGCACGAGCACGACACGGTAAGAATTAGTGACAACAGCAAGTCTGCTTTTTTGCGGGTAACAACAAGTGTGCTCAACTAGCTAGCTAGCAAGTGCGTACTCGACCCAGCAAAAAAAATGGTGCGTACTCGCTGTGTCTTAGCCATGAATACATGAATTGTTGCTTTGTATGCACGTACCGCGACAAAGGTCGTCGATCCTAGACTGTACCTAGGCCGAATTTCGTGTTTTGACCCTTTTTGGAAAGAATTTCACGATCTGACCCCTGTTTAAATTTTTTTTACGATTTGACCCTTTTTCCTACCGCCAGGGCCTCTGGCGGTAGGGTTAGATAGCCTACCGCCACGGCCCATGGCGGTAGGAAACTTATCCACGTCAGCGCGCGGAGATGGCGCCGTCCCCCTCCGTCGCACCCTACCGCCAGGGGCCCTGGCGGTAGGCTGTCTAACCATACCGCCAGGGGCCCTGGCGGTAGGGTCCGGGCAGTTATTTGCCCCGAAACCCGCGCCCCTGCCCATCTCCCCACCCCTCCCCTCCCCCCCGTTGGCAGTTCATCCTTTTCTCCCCAAAGTCGCCCCTCTCTCCCTCTCTCATCTCCTCCACTCCCCCCTTGGATCTTCACCGATTCTTCACCGTTTTGGCGGGTCGAGATGGCCCCGAGGAGAGAACCGTAAGCTCCTCCGATCCCTCCAATTAGTTTTTGCAAACTTGCTTCCGATTCAACGCATTATTTGCTTGAAATCCCTCATGTTTTTGAACTTAGATTGATTTTTTTTCACCTAAGATTGATTGTAGTTGTAGTTTTTAGTTCTTGAGTAAGTAGTGGTATTGGATATGTACTCTAATCAATAGTTCATATGTTAGTGTGAAGATGAACCCTAGTTCATAATTTTTTTGTTAAAAAATTATGATGTAATGTTGATAAAGGGATGAACCCTAGTTTGATGATGCATGTGATATGATGATATGATCTAGTGTGAAGATGAACCCTAGTTTGATGATGCATGTTGATATGATGATATGAGGATGTTGTTTGGAAAATTTTGTTTAAAAATATGAAGCTATGATGCATGTTGGAGGTTTTTTTTGATATGATGCATGTTGATATGATTTGATCCGTCATGTGTAGTAGATGTTGTTGGAGGAATATGATTAAAATTTTATTTTGATATGATTTGAGTTCATTGTTTGTTTATGTATGCTTATGCTTATGGTGCTTTTGTTTATGAAACTCTATTATGGCGGCCACCTCTTGCGGACAACATCGGCCAACGGTACTCCATGCTGGACTGGGCATTCGACAAGGGTCATCGTGCCCGTTTCATAGAGAACGGAGAGGTAAGTGATATGAAAGAAATTTTGATCAAAGTTCTCAGATTGATGAAAATGATTTCCTAACTTTTGGCGTTCACTTTTGTGAGACGCTCCGCCCATCGCGCATGAGGGGTCACGGGGTTCATGGGCATATGGACTATGATGGCGCTTCTGCGCCGTTCTTCAAGAAAGCCCGTCTGTTGGGTTTTGTGCTGCAGTTCAAGCGTCAGCCGCCGACGCTTGTCCACGCGGCTCTCACAGCTCGATTGACCGTTGGAGACCGGAGACCCATTCTTTCCATCGCCATGCGGGAGATGATGATGACCCTAGAGGATCGGGGATGATTCGCAATGCCGATCGAGGGTCATGCATTCACCGGTCGAGTGGAGAGGGCCAACTGGCAGGAGAGGGTCACCACCCTCATCGGCGACTGCCCCGGTGCCAAGAGTAACCGTACATGCCCCCCAAGGCGCAGATGAGGCTACTGTGGAGTTGTACGCGAGGGCCTATCTGTGGTATATTCTCTCGGAGGTTGTGTTTCCAGACAGCTCTGGGAACTCTGCCAACTGGGCGTATCTGTTCTTCCTAGCGGACTGGGATGCAGGGTACAGTTGGGGGACGACATCTCAGGTACTTTGATCTGTACGTGATGTGCGATGCGGACCGTGATCTCTGGCGGTGCATCGTGCCCATGATCTGTGTGTACGCCATCGAGTGGCATTTGCCACAACGCGTGGCCACGCAGTTTGGGATTTATCAGCATACCCCACCGGGCGAGCCCACCGATACCGGCGGCCACGCGCTCCACCTGTGAGCTCTTTGTTCTCCGTGATTATCATGTTTCTTGTTGCTTATGATGATCTCATTGCGCTTATGATGATTCTTGTTGCTTATGCCTTGCAGGATGAGCCGGCAGAAGAATCAGTCGATCACAGACTGGGGAGAGGAGAATAAGACTCATGTGACGGAGTGGAACCGACGGAGGCACAGTAAAGACGTGGAGAGGAGAGTGACTAACTGGGATGATTACCTGGACCGACACATGAGGTGGTACGATGATGGCCAGAAGCACCATCTTCGTCTCAGGCCTCGATGGACGGCAGAAGACATCGCGGAGCTGCAGAGGGATGACCCCGATGAACAGGCATACCAGTCCGGCATCAGAGACATGCATAGTGGATTTAGGGAGTTTGCACCCCTCATCAACAGAGTGGTAAGTTCGAACCGACGGTTGTATTTAAAATATTTTATTCGTCATCGTGACTGACTTATGTCATTGCAGTCCGGTGAGCTGAATAGATGCATCTTTGAAGCCTCAGATGCACTAGGAGATCTTCCTGGGAGCGTACAATCAGAGACCAGAGTCAGGGGGACGATGAAGGTACAATTTCAGCCTCCTTGGAACAGATGCATCTTGTTCACTTGCAGTCAATCGATCGATACTTATTATGACCTTGCTTCATTGTGAGTGCGAAGTTCATGCGGCGTTATGCAAGCCGGTAGGGCTGCTTGGGTGTCTTTGGAGCTGGGTCAGTTGAAGCTTATCAGCCTGTAGCCACACAGGGTCTCATCGGCTCATCAAGCCATGCTCCCTCGTCGTCTAGGTTGGTTGGGGAGGAGGAGGAGGAGGAGGAGGAGGAGGAGGAGGAGGAGGAGGAGGAGGAGGAGGAGGCCGCATATGAAGAAAGGGAGGAGGAGGATGAGAGCAACGGGGAGGAGGAGTATGATGAAGATTATGGACCTCTAGCAACTCAAACGTCTCAAGCATCTCAGCTGCCGAAGAAGAGGAATCCGAAGAAGAAGGATTTGCTGAGTCCGAACCCTTTCCAGAGACCGGTTCCTCGACGGCCCAAGAAGAAGACCGAAGAGACTCATTCAAAGAGTAACGAGGACCGTGCCTCCAAGAGGGGAAGGAGCAACTGATTATGCTCTTCGATAGTTGGCTCTTTTAGTTTGGTTGAACTTCGTTTGGTTGGACTTTTCTAGTGGTTATGAAACTACGTGGAACTATGTGTTTGCTATTTGTGGATCTATGTGTTTGCTATTTGTGAAACTATGTGGAACTCCGTTTACTAATTAGTTGAAGTTCGTTTGAAATGTTCTATGCACTTCAAATTTGTTAATGTGTATGTGATGCCCAAGTTTAATTGTTTGAGATCTGTGATATTGTTGTCATATTTGTGAAACTTGCTATAATATTACCGTCATATTGAATTTGAAAAGAAGCAAGCAAATGAACTTAAGTTCATAAAACACAGACCTGCTGCCAAGGACCCTGGCGGTAGGGTCGCATAACCCACCGCCAGGCCCTTCAATTCTTCGTTCGTAAACATTACATCGAACAGGACCCTACCGCCATGGGCTCTGGCGGGTCAAGACTGACTCGCCGCTGGGACTCTGGCAGAGGTACTTAACCACATTCAGCGCAGTCAAACGGCCGCCGTCCCCCTTCGTCGCACCCCTACCGCCATGGGTCGTGGTGGTAGGCTATCTAACCCTACTGCCAGAGGCCCTGGCGGTAGCAAAAGGGTCAAATCTCGAAAAAAATTGTAACAGGGGTCAGATCCTGAAATTCTTTCCAAAAAGGGTCAAAACACGAAATTCAGGCTAGCACGGTCGCCTCGGCCTCGCCTGGCTGTCTCAGCAAACTCCATGGTTTCAGCTGGTCCCTCGCGAATTTGTTTACCCATGCATGCATATATCAGCATATGCACCCCTGCGGTGTGCGTCATAAAGACCAGCAGCACGACATGGGCAACTGAGCCGGGCCCAACTCGTTACCAGCCGATGCGCATAACGCACGGATGGGATCTGGCATCATCGAGCATCATCGCGTGCCGTGGCGAAAGCCGGTAGAACAACGATCGAGTGTACGTGTGTGTTCCCGGTGACGCAAACGCCGTTGGGCCCTACGGCGTACGTACGCGCAGCAGCACAGCTAGCCTGAGATCGATCGATGGACGCACGGTCCCGGCCGGTCGCAGCACGTGAGAAGGGGCCCCGAAACAGCGTGCGCGCGCGAGCGGTGCCGGGTGGCCTTGTGGGTGGGTGGGTGGGTGGATCCATCGACGGTTTGCCACTTGTGTGCCGGCCGGCCAACCCCTGACCGGCCGATCGGTAGTACGTTTTCCCCTCTTTCTTGTAAAGATACACACCACCGGAGTCTCCCCGTTGATGTCCTCGGATGGTTTGACAGCGCTACCCGGCCGGTTGCTAGACAGTACGCATCTATGTATGGTGAGTTGTGATGACGATCTATACCTTGAAGGTTGCAGACGTGTCTTCGAACCTGACAAGTACTCCTCACGTGAGCACGGCCGATGTACTACTTTTTGTGCGCGTGTGCGCGATACAAGGCAATGTATGAATACATGCGTGTATACAAGTCAAACAACTGTGTAAATACCAATAGGTACGGTGTAGAAACATGGGTGGATCTTATTACTGCCTCAACTGCTTGGTTTTACAGGGTGGGTGGTACAGTTTGTCACTTCTTACCAAAGTTAATTAATTGGTTCTCTGAGAGGCGCTTCAGCGCTCTAATTGAACTCTAAAGCAAGTTTTTTTGGCGACCCGACAAGTTCCTGCTGCTAACATGCATCATTACCTTCAAGAATTTTGAATAAATAAAATCCAGTTGAATAACGGAGGTCTAAAGACCGACAAATTGTCAAGGGATCATGCAGATATGCTCAGAATCTCGAATAGCTCAAACAAATCCGGCGCCAGTGGTATGTTCACTAAATTGTCTTTGGCTGACCATAGTGTTGGAAAGAGTTAAGTAACTACATCGTACTATACAAAGGATCTTAACAAGTTTTCAGCGATGCTACATCCACGAAGTATTACGCCCGCGGGTGGGTACAGAGTGGCAGTGATTTAGCAGATTGTGATTGGATTAAGGGAGAGGAAGGGGTCCCACCCACCTGAAAATAGGGGGGGGGGGGTGGAGATAGTTTATAGGAAAGGTCCGTAATTACCCCCCGTAAAAAGCCCGGGAGTGTTGCATTTTTGACAAATTTTAAATGCCACGATACAGACATTTCTACATTTTTGCGGTTGCGTGTGGTACTACGGACAGATAACTGACTGTATTTTAATCAGATTATCATTGCTGGAGCAAAGAATTAACTTTGCTTTTTCACGAAAGATAGTTAAACAGCAGAGCGGCGTTTTGGCTCATGGTGAGTAGTAAATTAGTTAAAAGCAAACAACTTTTAAAAAATTCAAAATAAATTGTGGTGAAAGATGCTTGAGTGCGTGGTGTCCAAACTTCATGAAATTAGGCACGGTCATCACGCACTCAAGTATCTTGCACCACAAAATAATTCCAAACTTTTTGATTTTTGCTATTTTAATGATTTTACTGTTTACTGGGAGTGGACCAGCCCGATCTTAGAGATGAATTATCGTTCACAATATAGTGCACTATTAATAATATACCTTGACGTCTCTCTCAGTTGATATTAAATAGAGACGTCTGACTCGTTCCCAGGGCGGCTATACGAAATTCTAGCCGTCCCACGTATCCTTCCCTCCTCACATACCTCATTGTCATCGGAGGAAGCTGGCAAGCATAGCTTGCCTGACGGGCCGCGGCGGGCTCATTTCCTTGTCCTATAGGAGTTATTTAAAAAAGCTCTTGCAGGTGGAACATTTGTGGCCACCCTAGAAGGTGTGGGCTTCGGCAACAAGATGAACTCTAGCTGTCCCACGTCTTCTACCCTCCTGACAGGCGGCGGCAATAGACTCATTTGCTTGCGCTATAGGAGTTCTTTTAAAAAAGCTCTTGCGGATGTAGTGTTTGCGGCCACCCTAGACAGTTTGGGCTTCAGCGGAGGCCGGTCGCTCGGGCGGTGTTCCCGGGACATTTTGGCGATGGCCCTCTTGATACTGGTTGGACATTTTGGAAGTGGCATTCCCGCGAAGAAGGTGAATTTTCGCGATTTCCATTCCTGATGGCGACGATAGAGCATGTTCTTGGTTCCTCTATGGAGGCGGATTTGCGGGAGGTCACGATTATGCGCACGTCGGGTGTTTCACTCCAGGAGGCGCAATCATGGGCTAGTAACCGTCTCTACCAGGCGCAACCTCGGCAGATTTTAGCCTCCATATTGGAGGTTGTGAGGGCACTCTCTGGTGATTGGATGTATCCCGATCGGTGTAGAGGTTTGGAGCACTCGACATTGCCCAAGATGATTGTGATGCCCCCGAAATTAATCATGCACTAAACATCCACGCAGCATGCATGATCAAGATTAGCGACTCACGGTATAATATCACAACGCAACTCTATGACTAAAATATAAACAAAGAAACTATATAAGTTACAACCGAGGGTCGCAAGACCCAAAATTACATCAAGAGTTAGGTCTAAGTACACACAAATACAAAGCTGCCTTAGGAAGGCAAAAACAAACAACGACTCTAGATCAAAAGGTGCAGGCCTCCTGCCCGGGACCTCTGAACTACTCCTGGTCAGTGGTCTCCACGTAGTAGCCAAGCTCGGGATCCTCTGGCTCTTGGGATCCATCATATGATCGCAACATCGGGGAAGAGGAAAAGAGGTAGCAAAACAACCATGAGTACTCATCCAAAGTACTCGCAAGATTTACATCAGCTCCATGCTAAGTATGCATCAGTATCAAGGGAAGGGTTTGTCTGAGGACTATACTGCTGAAATGCCAAAAAGAGGGGAAGACATAACCTAACGAAGACTAGTATCTTGCAGCGTCTTACAGCAACAGAAGAGAGTAGAATAACATATAATATATAGTAACAAGTATATATATTAGTAATGCCCAGAGATCCTTCCTCGACTCCTTGCGAGAAAGCATTACCGAAGCTATCATGTCCATTTAGTGTCACAAATATCCAATTCTAGCTTTAGTAGATCAGGATGCAACTCCGAACTTCCGTTACCATTGACATGGTTATTCGAATAGATTACTTCCCTGAAGGGATGCACCAACTTACCCATCATGCTCGATTAACTTCGGCAGGACACACTTTTCTAGGTCATGCTCGACCTCAACTAATCATCACGCCATAGTCCTATCTAGGCTCCGCAGAGAGGTCCCCGCCGGTCTACATCCTAAGCGCGAAGGGGTTGTTCAGCCTCTCACCCCTAAGCACTCTGGGTCGTTGCGAGGGTGACCAGGACCAAACGGAACTCTTCCAGGATCCGCTTGCCCGACCACTCCACAATGCTAAACTGGACATCTAACAAACTTTTCGGGAGAATCATACAACACCGAGTGCCCATAACTTATCCCGTGTGTTGGTTAGTGTAAAAAGGCCGGAGGCCTACTCAGATCACATTTCCAAACCTGTTAATGTATAGGGAGCTCGCGAAAATGATCAGTTATCATGTCGCCCCGTCTCGCGGACTTACGACAAGGGCTAGGCCCATCCCTCTCTAGGGCGGTCTCTACCTACCCGGTCGTGTCGCGTCATTATCTCGCGGGTACTCTCATGATCAACCTTACTTCAATAACTCACACGGGTACCCCTTGGGTCAACCCAACTTCAACAAAGGATTGAGGTGAAGGTCAAGGTATCCGTTTGTCCATAGCATCAAGGGGGAATCTGAGGAATCACCTTCGATGGATTCCTACTCGATGTAACTATCAAGGTGACTTTGAAGGAATCACCCTCAAAGGGTTCACACTTGAGGTGTTGCACGACAGAGTCACCATCAGGAGTGGTGAATGAGGAATTACCCTCAGTAATCCACGATCGATTAGCTACACTAAAGACTGAGATTCGAGGTATGACCCTTGGCACTCGATAGTAACTCTGTAGAGTCGTACAACTAAAGGGGGTGTCGGTGATGTGTCGATCTCTACACCTCGATCACATTGACCAAGTCATCCGGAAGCAAAGCATGGCAACACGAAAAATGGTGCGGGGCCGCTGATGGGTCACTAACCAACCTATACTAACCATATAGGATAACTGGTAAAGTAACAACAGGAGGTTACAAAAGCAGGCTATGCATCAAAATAGGAGCTATCGAACAACAGTAGCAAAATCTAATGCAAGCATGAGAGAAAAAGAATGGGCGACATAGGAATGATCAAGGGGGTTTTGCTTGTGTGAAAGCTCTTCTGCATGTGGCTGAACGTATGTGGCATAGTCGTACTCGGTGGCGTCAACGTCGGTATCGGGCTCTTCCAAAGAAGAAGAGGGAGAAGAAACAATAAATACAAACCAAACAAATGCATCACATTGCATGACATGATAGTAAGGTATGCTAGGGGTTACATAATGCAGTGCTAGGTGTTAGAGATGGAGCGGGAAAATATCCAGAAATATTTTCCCGGCTCTAAGCATTTATCAGTCAGACAATTCTGAGGGGCAGGTTCCATCGTTGTTATGTTGGGGGCATGTGACATGTATATGGATGACATATTCGGATTCATCTCATTTTTTGATCATTTTTCATATATAAATAATTTTCATCCGAGTTACATATTATTTTATATGATTTTTAAAAGTTTTAAACAATTTCCTGATTTAAATTTAACTCAAAGACATAGAGGAACACTAGGTGCACCCATAGTGCACCACTGAGGCTAACAGGTGGGGCTAGTTGACTAGGTCAACAGCCCAGTCAGCACAGGCTGACTGGTGGGCTAGGGGGCTGAGTCCGCGGGTCAACGTTGACCCGTTGAATAGTTAGTTGGGCAATGGGACCCAGCTGCCAATGACCCAGGGGGGCTAGTGGCAATGCCACGTCATCGTCGGCGTTGGAGAACAGCTCCGATGACCAAAAACACGGTGGCGCGCACGGAGCTCATCAGGTTTCGTCTACAGAGGGCCATTTGGCCCGCGCGACCTGAGGTGGTCGGAGACGTCGACAGCATCGAGCAGTGGCAGTGGAGGGCCGCGGGCTGGCGTTGGGAATGGCGTACGAGGCACGATAGGAGGCGCGGCTAGGCGCGTTCAAACATGGGCAGGGCCACAGGTCGAATGGTGGCAGTGTTGCGCTAGGGGCGCCGGAATCGTTGCCGGCAATGAGCTGCAGCGGCCGCCGGAGTCGAACGATGACGGAACCAGTGCGGCGACGAGCAAAATGACCGGCGTGTGGCATATATGGCACCTACGCAAGCTAACTAAGCAGCTGGACACACGCACAGGACCGAAGGTCCACCAGAGCATTGCCAAAGACGAGCGCGTGCAGTGGGTCATTCCGGTCGACGGTGGATCGGGCGCTAGAGCTCGCAATCGAGCACGTGGAGTAAGGGGAAAGATCTCGCCATGTCGCTGAGGTGTGTGGTTGCATTCTTATCCACCCATGGTCGCATGTAGTGACATAGACGGTGAGCTGGCTCGATGGGGACGAGCCCTGTCTCGGTCATGTTCGATAGGTGGAGAAAAAAGGAGGAAGACGATAGGGAAAGCAGGCTCGGCCGTCTATCAGTGTACTAAAGTAGGGGCGCTCCTTTGTACCCCTTATGTGTGCACGGGTAGTCAGAGTCGCGCCCACGACCACACTTAAGCAGGGCAGAGACAGGAAATCGGAGCCACAAGACGAACCAAGCAACGCCAAGACAGAGGCATAAAGAGCAAGAAGGCGAAGTAGTTTCCCCCGACAAGATCCTTGCCAGGGCGGCCTTCACGGCCCCGGCAAGGGCCTTGGTGGGGCAGCCTACCTGACGCCAGTAGGGCGCGCCACCCTTGAGCCCTAGTTCCTCCAGCGCTGCCAACCGCGTTGGGAACAAGGCTTGGGAGGTGCCTCTGTGATGGCATGCAGATCTTTGTGAAGACAAGAACAAACACTCTAAGTCAGAAGAGTAGAAGACGACGAACCTCGGCGAGATCCTTGCCGAGGAAGCCCATAAGACCCCGGGCAAGATCCTTGTCGTGGACGACCGCAACACCACGGCAAGACCCTTGCTAGGGCCCGGCAAGGCCCTTGCCGAGGGAGTCCATGAGGCCGCAGCCAGGCCCGCACCCGCCAGGCTTTTTGCCACCGCTCCCATGCAGCTGCCAGCCCACCAGCTGGGCGGGCACCTGCGTGTCGACGCAAGGCTTTTCGGCCAACTCAGCGCATGCCTACGTGGTGGCATGCAAATCTTCGTGAAATACCTACCACCGCGCCACCTCAGCAGACTGCCAGCCTACATGGCACCACCGCCTCGCTGGCCCAGGCGCGTGTCGAGGCAGGGCGAAGTGGCGGTAAAGTAAAGGGGACACGTCAAGGGTGCATTAAATGCACTTTGTCCCGTAATGGCAAGGGATAGGCTTAAACACAGTACCCCGATGCCACCTCCTGTGTGCCACTGTGGCGATCCCCTTGCCTATAAAAGGAGGCCCGAGGCATCCAGGAGAAGGATTCGGACTTTTGGACAAGTTATGCTCATTGTAGCTAGTTCAAGATCCTCAAGAACACAAATACACACATGCAAGCAGGACTAGGGTATTACGCATCTCTGTGGCCCGAACCTGAGTAAACAACCCACGTGCTTGTGCTGATTGTTGATCCTGCTCTCCTCACCACCCTGCGCCCCGCAACAGCAGTAGGGATCCTTGTGATCCCATAGGTGTCATTTCTCACCGATATCTTTGGCGTGCCAGGTAGGGGCGCGCGGTAGTGAGCATCTGGTTTAACAACTAGTAGCGCAACTCTTCATCGCCATGGCTCCCAAGAAGAAGAAGACCACGGCAATCGGTTAAATGCAGGACGGATTACTGTACTGTGCGGACGATGGCGGGCGATCGCGGAGAGAACCCGTGGCGCAACCCGCAAACATCCACATCACCCTTGCAGTCTGGGCATGGCGAGTGGCGTCTTTCATGCGCTAGGCGACGAGCCACACGCTGTGAACTCTAGAGACGGAGTTGGGCCCCCCGCAGGCGGCGGCGCGGCAACCTCCAAGACACCAACACCGGCGCCCACGACGCTCTTCTCAGGTCATGCACGATGAGCAGCACCGCCCCGCTGGTGACTCTGGGCACCGCCCTGGGAAGAGCCCCGTGCGCCCTTCATGTGACGAGGGGGGCCAGCATGCACGCCGAGGTGTTGGCGGAGGTGGCGGACGGCTGCAGAGCCGTGATGGATCTCCTTTTAACGTAGTTAGAAGTCGAAGCGCGTCACGGTCCATGCAGCTTTCACCGCCGCCCACTCTAGCAGAAGCCCTAGCACGCGCGCAGCTGCTCCTCGACTTCCCTCCTGCTGTGGAGAAGCTCGATGAATGGAGGGCCACCGTCCGGAGCCTCGTCTGCATCGCCAACAAAGATGAGTTGCGCTCGGCGGGGCCCATAGGCCGTCACTCCGTCGAGCCACCGCACGCTAGCGGTGGACGGGCTGGAGGCGATGCGGCCATGGTGCACTCCCCCCCTCCACACCGGCCACCGCAGGTGTCGATCCGTCGCGACGACGCTCATGATGATATCTCCATAGCATCATCCGACCTGCGAACCCACCGCGATCATTGTCAAGTCCTTCGGGAGCGAGCTCATGAAGACGCTCGAACCACCATCGAGCGCCGACGCGATGCGTGCCACTAGTCGGACAGGTGGGCAGGGCCCACTACGGACCACCCAACACCGGGAGGCTACGGTGGCCTACCCTACGAGGTGGGTTGTCTGGCCTTCACCCGTGAGCTGCGGCAGTTCCAGTGGCCCTCCCACCGCACGTTCAAGCCCGACGTTGGCGAAAAGTACAACGGCAAGACCCACCCGTTGGAGTTCCTCAGCATCTACACAATCGCGATGCAAGCTGCTGGGGCTCACGATGATAAGTTGCTTGCCAATTACGTCCCATTGGCACTCAAGCCCAATGTTATGTCATGGTTGATGCACTTGCCGGTGGACTCCATTTCTTCCTGGTTGGATCTGCGTCATGAGTTTGTTGGCGCCTTTATTGGAGGCCACCAAGCTCATGGCCAGGCAAGCGATTTGCATATCATCCCCCAGAAGGAAGGAGAAAACTTGCGCAAGTACATCCAAAGGTTCAGCCGAGTATAGTACAACATTCCAGACGTTCATCCTGCTGCCGTGATCAGCGCATTCCATCAGAATGTGCGCAACCGCAAGATGCGTGAGGAGCTGGCGATGAACAAGGTCAAGGATGTGGCCGAGCTTTATGTTCTGGCCGATCGGTGCGCTCGAGCTGAAGAGGAGAGGAAGTACCCCGGCGAGGACGCCGGCGCGGAAACCGACTCCACGGATGACACTGCCACCCCGACAAAGAAGGGTCGGCGCCGTAACAGGAAGCGCAAGGGCAAGACCGTGCTTGCCGTTGAGGGGTCCGACGACACCGGCGCCACCAAGAAGGCCAAGGAAAGTGACCCCGGCAAGGAGATTGCCGGGTGTGTCGCTTGCCGGGCCTTGGCGGCTGCCGACAAGCCAGGGGGCTCCGACAAGCAGTATTGCAAGATCCACCGCACCAAGGGCCACGACCTCCAGAACTGCCGACAAGTTGAGATGCTCGCTGAGAAGCAGAAGGCAGAGTATGAGCGGCGGGACAAGGAGAAGGGCCAAGAGTGTGCCGAGGGATCCAACAAGATATGTGGCAGACAAGGAGGCCGCCACGGCAAAGATAATCAGCAGGAGAGGCCCTCCCGGGGCCGCGACAAGAAGCAGGAAGACGATGATCATGACGAGGACGATGAGTCCGGCGACCACGAGTTCCAGAAAGCTACAGAGGCCATGTGCGTCGATGGTGGCGCCTCGCTGCATACATCCTACCGCCGGCTCAAGCAGTGGGCGCGTGAGATCACAACGGTGGAGCTGTTGCTCGACGCACGGAAGCCGCTGAAGTGGTCCGGCATTCCTATCATCTTCGACACCGAGGACCACCCTGACCGCACTACCGGGGTCGAATGCTTGCCGTTGTTGGTCTCACCAACAATCCGCAACCTCAAGGTGACGAAGATGCTAGTTGACGGCAGGGCCGGTCTGAAATTGATCTTGCTTGTTGTGATCAAGAGGCTGCAGATCCTTGATGGAGACCTCGAGGAGACGGGCACGTTCCAAGGGGTCAATCCGGGGAGGAGCCAGCCGAAGGGAAAGGTCATGCTGCCCGTGACGTTCGGAGGCGAGTTAAACCACAAGATGGAGAGGATTTTCTTTGATGTAGCCGAGATCCCCTTGCCTTACAACGGGATCCTCGGCCACCCGGTGATGGCCAAGTTCATGGCGGCCTCTCACTATGCATACAACACACTGAAGATGCCCGGGCCAATGAACATCATCACCGTCCCCTCCAACAAGAAAGACACGCTGATTTGCGCTGACCAACTCTACCGGGAAGTGGTTGCAGCGGCTGGCGCCAAGGCACATGCTCCTGTCGTTGAAGCCCCGGGAGGAAGGAAGACCGGCGAGACTCCTTGCACCCACTCCGGCAAGCGCACCTCTTCAGGGTGTTATGCTCCCGTCAAGGACGTGACAGAGAGCTCCACCGACAAGAGCAAGAGGTCCAGAGCTGCACCACCAGACACTAAGAAGGTGTCCGTCAAGGAGGACGACACGGGAGGGGCTTTTACCATAAGCTCCACCCTCGACGGCAAATAGGAAAGCGAGCTCGTCACTTTCCTGTGGGCGAATGTCGATGTGTTTTCATGGCAAGCATCCGACATCCCCGGCGTTCCCAGGGAAGTGATTGAGCACCATCTTGTTGTCTGCCCTCATGCACGGCTCCTCAAGCAGAAGTTCAGTAAGCAAGCTCTGGAGAGGCAGGAGTTCATCATGGAGGAGATCAGAAAACTAGAGGCGGCAGGCTTGGTAAGGGGGGTGCTCCATCTGACGTGGTTGGCCAACCCGGTAGTGGTGCGCAAGGCGAACGGGAAGTGGAGACTGTGTATTGATTACACAGACATCAATAAAGCTTGTCTAAAGGATCCCTTCCTGTTACCGCGCATCGACCAGATCATTGACTCCACGGCCGGGTGTGACCTGCTATCATTCCTCGACGCCTACTCAGGGTACCATCAGATCTTCATGACAAGAGAAGAGGAGGAGAAGACAACATTCATCACACCATGTGGTACATATTGCTTTTTATGAATGCCTTTCGGGTTGAAGAGTGTTGGCTCGACTTTTGCAAGAGTAGTCCAAATTGGTTTTGAGCCCCAGCTACATAGAAATATGGAAGCTTACATGCATGACATAGTGGTCCAAACCAAGTACAAAGCAACACTTGTGCAAGATCTGGAGGAAACATTTCCAAACATGCACAAGATCAACCTCAAGTTGAACCCTGAGAAGTGTGTCTTTGGTGTCCCGTCCGGCAAGCTTCTCAGGTTCTTTGTGTCGTAGTGTGGGATTGAGGCAAACCCAGACAAGATCAAGGCCATTGAGTAGATTGAGGAACCTAAGCGGATCAAGGACGTGCGTCGGCTCACTGGCTGCGTTACCGCCATGAGCAGATTCATCTCCAAATCCGCGGAGTGTGCCCTTCCTTTTTTCAAGATCCTGAAGAAGGCGGGTCCAATGGAGTGGACCCCAGAGGCCGAAGCAGCACTGCATGATTTGAAGAAATACCTCTCCTCTACCCCAGTGCTGGTTGCGCCCAAACCACAAGAACCATTGCTGATGTACCTAGCGGCAACGAATCAAGTGGTTAGCGCCGCACTGGTGGCGCAGAGAGAGGTCGATGAAGAGGCAGCGGTAACGGCAAAACCAAGGGATGGTGAGCCAGAACCCTCCCCAGCAGGGCTCGGTCCCAGCAAGACTGAGTCCTCGGCAAGGGTTGACGCCAATGCAACAAGGCCTGCGCGACTAGATGGAGTGGTGCAGATGAAGAAAATGGTGGAGCACCCAGTTTACTTCGTCAGCTCCCTATTGCAGGGGACAAGATCGAGGTACTCTGGTGTGCAAAAATTGCTCTTTGGCCTCCTTATGGCCTCAAGGAAGCTGCGCCATTACTTCCAAGCGCACGAGATCACCATCGTCACCCGCCTCCCGTTGCAACGGGTACTGCATAACCCTGATGCAATGGGGAGGATTGTGGAATGGGCCCTGGAGCTATCAAGTTTTGGTTTAAAGTTCGAGAGCACCTTGACGATTCAGAGCAGAGTCTTGGCGGAGTTCGTTGCAGAAAGGACATCCGTCGAACCATCAACAGGGCAGAACAAGCGGAGGAAGCTAGGCCCTAGCAAGTACTTCCCCACCGAGCTCCCTGGAGCCGCCGCCGAAGGAGTTGCCATGGACACCGAGCCTGCCGTGGGACAACCGACTCTGGCGGGGCGACAGGCCCTTGCCGCGGAGGCAACTGTTCCCGCGGTAGAAGAAATGCCTTTGGTCCTTGCCATCCAGCCACAGGCCCCGGCATGGGCGCAGCACACCGTCCGATTCCTCCAAACAGGGGAGCTTCTTGAGGAGCAGGAAGAAGCAGAGAAAGTAACCCCTCGGTCTGCTGTCTATCAGTTCGATGATGATGTTCTGTACAGAAAAAGACCGAACGGTGTGAAGTTGAAGTGCATTCCCAGGGAGGAAGGACCGGAGCTGTTGGCATAAATACATGGAGGCATATGTGGCTGATGACCCACAAGTGTAGGGGATCTATCATAGTCCTTTCGATAAGTAAGAGTGTCAAACCCAACGAGGAGCAGAAGGAAATGATAAGCGGTTTTAAGTAAGGTTTTCTCTGCAAGCACTGAAATTGTAGGTAATAGATAGTTTTGTGATAAGATAAATAGTAACAAGCAACAAGTAAATAAAGTAAATAAAGTGCAGCAAGGTGTCCCAATCCTTTATGTAGCAAAGGATAATCCTGGACAATTTCTAATAATGATAAAGGAGCTCCCGAGGACACATTGGGAATTATCATCAAGCTAGTTTTCATCACTCAAATGATTCGCATTCGGTACTTTGATAATTTTATATGTGGGTGGACCGGTACTTGGGTACTACCCTAACTTGGACAAGCATCCCACTTATGATTAACCCCTATTGCAAGCATCCACAACTACAATAAGAAGTATTAAGGTAAACCTAACCACAACATTAAACATATGGATCCATATCAGCCCCTAACGAAGCAACGCATAAACTAGGGTTTAAGCTTCTGTCACTCTAGCAACCCATCATATACTTATTACTTCCCCATGCTTTCCTCTAGGCCCAAATAATGGTGAAGTGTCATGTAGTCGACGTTCACATAACACCACTAGAGGAAAAGACAACATACATCTCATCAAAATATCGAACAAATACCAAATTCACATGACTACTAATAGCAAGACTTCACCCATGTCCTCAGGAACAAACGTAACTACTCACAAAGCATAGTCATGTTCATAATCAGAGGAGTAATAATATGCATAAAGGATCTGAACATATGATCTTCCACCAAGTAAACCAATTAGCATCAACTACAAGGAGTAATCAACACTACTAGCAACCCACAGGTACAAATTTGTGGTTTTGATACAAGATTGGATACAAGCGATGAACTAGGGTTTTGAGAGGAGATGGTGCTGGTGAAGATGTTGATGGAGATTGACCCCCTCCCGATGAGAGGTTCGTTGGTGATGACGTTGGTGATGATTTCCCCCTCCTAGAGGGAAGTGTCCCCGGCAGAACAGCTCTGCCAGAGCCCTAGATTGATTCTGCCAAGGTTCCGCCTCGTGGAGGCGGAGTTTCGTCCCGTAAGCTTGCCCACAATTTTTTCCAGGGTAAAAGTGATGATATAGCAGAAGATGGACGTTGGAGGCACACCAGGGGGCCCAGGAGATAGGAGGGCACGCCCTATTGGGGGGGCGCCCCCCTATCGCCTGGACAGGGTGTGGGCCCCTGGCCTATTTCTTTCGCTCATAAATTGTTATTAAATCCAAAAGGTTGTTTCGTGGAGTCTCAAGACTTTTGGAGCTGTTCAGAATAGGTTTCCAACGTTTGCTCCTTTTCCAGCCAGAATTCCAGCTGCCGGCATTCCCCCTCTTCATGGAAAACCTTGTAAAATAAGAGAGAATAGCCATAAGTATTGAGATATAATGTGTAATAACAACCCATAATGCAATAAATATTGATATAAAAGTATGATGCAAAATGGACGTATCAACTCCCCCAAGCTTAGACCTCGCTTGTCCTCAAGCGGAAGCCGAAATCGAAAAATATGTCCGCATGTTTAGAGATAGAGGTGTCGATAAAAATAAAATACGAACATGAGGGCATCATGATCATTCTAATAACAGCAACATATATAGATTTTGTCATATGATTTCCTATGCTCAAGTAATAAGCAATTCACAATGTCAAGTATGGTTCAAAAACTTCATTGGGAACCAACAAATTATAATCTCAGTCATTGAAGCAATTGCAATTTATCGTAACATCAGAAAGAGTCAAAAATAGAGCTTTTCAGCAAGTTCACATACTCAACTATCTCATAGTCTCCTATAATTGTTAACACTCACGCAATACTTGTGGCTATAGAGTTTCAGCCGGACACTGAGAAAGATAGGGGCTTATTGTGTTGCCTCCCAACGTATTCACATTTAGGTGATGTCAACAATAATGGCCCATGCTAACTTACATCCAATTGGATATATGCATCATGATCTTTCAAACGCGAGGAGCTTGCCAAAGGATAAAATGAAAAAGGGAAAGGTGAGGATCACCTTGACTCAAGCATAAAGTAAAAACATAAAGTAAAAGAGGCCCTTCGCAGAGGGAAGCAGAGGTTGTCATACGCGTTTAGGGTTGATGCACGAAATCTTAATGCAAAAGAACGTCACTTTATATTGCCCCTTGTATGTGGACCTTTATTATGCAGTCCATCGCTTTTATTACTTCCACAACAAGTTCGTACAAAGCTTATTTTCTCTGCACTAATAAGTCATGCATATTTAAAGAGCAATTTTTATGGCTTGCACCGATGACAACTTACTTGAGGGATCTTACTCAATCCATAGGTAGGTATGGTGGACTCTCATGGCAAAACCGGGTTTAAGGATATTTGGAAGCACAAGTAGTATCTCTACTTGGTGCAAGGAATTTGGCTAGCATGAGGGGGAAAGGCAAGCTCAACATGTTTGGAAGGTCAATGACAATATACTTTAACTGAGATGTCGGAAAACATAAACCATTACGTTGTCTTCCTTGTCCAACATCAACTCTTTTAGCATGTCGTACTTAATGAGTGCTTCACAATCATAAAAGATGTCCAAGATAATATATTTATATGTGAACCCCTCTTTCCTTATCACTTCCTATTAATTGCAATGATGACCAAGGCTACGTTCATCAACTCTCAACAATTTTTATGCCCCATACCTTCTATGTGTGAAGTTATCACTATCCATAAGATCAATATGAACTCTTTTATTCTTTCTACTTTCTCAAGATCATAGCAACATAGCAAAGCCCTTGACTCAACACTAATCTTTATTATAGATAGAACACGGACTCGATTACATAAAGTAATCACAAAGCAAAACTCAAAACTACTTGATATCTGAATTTCAAGCTACTAGATCAAGATACTAGTAAGAGGATCAAACTAAATAAAGCGATAAAGATAGGAGTGTGATGGTGATACGATACCGGGGCACCTCCCCCAAGCTTGGCAGTTGCCAAGGGGAGTGCCCATACCCATGTGATTATTTCTCCGGAGGTGGTGATGGTGGAATTGTTGCATTTTTCTTCTCTAACTTGCGTCTGAGGCTAAAATTTTCCTCCCTTAGATCCTCATTCTCGAGCTCAAGTTTCATTATCTTTTTGCATAGTGCTGCCTTACTGTCCTGCAAAAAATGAGGTGGGATAGATTGGACCTTAGGGAGGCTTGACTTCTTGAACTCCACATGCATATCACCAGGTTGGGGTAGTGGATCGTCCTCTGCATCAGAGCTTGTCTCCTCCTTCCTCTTTGGATCATAGTCTTCTTCTTCCTCCGTGGTCCAGCCATAATGTTCCACATCCCGATATACTTTTGGGTTTGCGATATAATCAGCCATGTAGCTCTCCCCCTCCGAATCTTGGGACGACATCTTGCTTTATTCTGCAACAGGAACAACTTGAAACGAAAACAGAGGATATTTGCGTGATACGGTGGTTAAAACCTTCGGGAGTATATATAATGAATTTTTACCGACCAAAATATGTAACGTGCAAGAAAACGGAGTCCGGGAGGCACACAAGGTGCCCACGAGACAAGGAGCGCGCGCTCTGTGGGGGCCCTCCCACTCGTGGGAGCCTCGTGTCCCTTTCGGACTACTTCTTTCTTCCTAAAATTCCTAAATAATCCAAAACTGATAAAAATTGCCATTAGAGTTGTTTTGGAGTCGGTTTACTTACCGTACCACATACCTATGCCTTTTTGGAGTCTGGAACATTCTGGAAAGTGTCCCTTATGTATTCCTCAGGAGTTACGGTTTCAATAATATTAGTTTCAACATTGATAGGATTACCTGAAATATAATGTTTAATTCATTGACCGTTAATCACCCTTGGATTTGTGCCTTCGAAGTTGTTAATTTTTATAGCACCAGAACGATAGACTTCCTTGATAATGTAGGGGCCTTCCCATTTTGAGAGAAGTTTTCCTGCAAAAAATCTTAAAGGAGAGTTGAATAATAACACATAATCTCCTATGTTAAACTCACGCTTTTGTATCCTCTTATCATGCCAGCGTTTGACTTTTTCTTTGAAAAGCTTGGCATTCTCATAGGCTTGGGTTCTCCATTCATCAAGTGAGCTAATATCAAACAACCTCTTCTCACCGGAAAGTTTGAAGTCATAATTGAGCTCTTTAATAGCCCAATGTGCTTTATATTCAAGTTCAAGAGGTAGATGACATGCTTTTCGATAAACCATCTTATATGGAGACATACCCATAGGATTTTTGTATGCAGTTCTATAGGCCCATAATGCATCATCAAGTTTTTTGGACCAATTCTTTCTAGATCTATTCACAGTCTTTTGCAAAATTAATCTAAGCTCTCTATTGCTCAACTCTACTTGACCACTAGACTGCAGGTGATAAGGAGATGCTATTCTATGATTGACATCATACTTAGCGAGCATCTTTCGGAAAGCACCATGAATAAAATGTGAACCACCATCAGTCATAAGATATCTAGGGACTCCAAACCTCAGAAAAATAACTTCTTTAAGCATTCTAATAGAAGTGTTATGATCAGCACTACTAGTTGGAAAAGCTTCTACCTACTTAGTAACGTAATCAACAACAACTAAAATATGTGTATAACCATTAGAGGCGGGAAAAGGTCCCATATAATCAAAGCCCCAAACATCAAACGGTTCAATAACAAGAGAATAATTCATAGGCATTTCTTGACGTCTACTAATGTTACCTATTCTTTGACATTCATCACAAGATAAGACAAACTTACGAGCATCTTTGAAGAGAGTAGGCCAATAAAAACCAGATTGTAGTACCTTGTGTGCAGTTCTATCTCCAGCGTGGTGTCCTCCATAGGATTCAGAGTGACACTTGCGTAGAATCTGTTCCTGTTCATGCTCAGGCACACAACGTCTAATAACACCATCTACTCCTTCTTTATAAAGATGTGGATCATCCCATAAGTAATGTCTTAAATCATAAAAGAACTTTTTCTTTTGCTGGTATGTGAAACTAGGCGGTATATATTTAGCAACAATGTAATTAGCATAATCAGCATACCAAGGAGCAGTACGAGAAGCATTGACGACCGCTAATTGTTCATCAGGAAAGCTATCATTAATAGGCAGTGGGTCATCAAGAACATTCTCTAACCTAGACAAGTTATCTGCAATGGGGTTCTTAGCTCCCTTTCTATCAATAATATGCAAATCAAATTCTTGGAGCAAGAGAACCCATCTAATGAGTCTAGGCTTAGCATCTTTCTTTTCCATAAGATATTTAATAGCAGCATGATCAGTGTGAATAGTAATTTTGGAATCAACAATATACGATCTAAACTTATCACATGCAAACACAACTGCTAAGAACTCTTTTTCAGTAGTAGCCTAATTTCTCTGGGCAGCATCAAGAGTCTTACTAGCATACTGGATAACATTCAATTTCTTATCGACTCTTTGCCCTAAAACAGCACCTACAACATAATCACTAGCATCGCACATAATTTCAAAAGGTAAATTCCAATCAGGTGGCTGAACAATAGGTGCAGTGATCAAAGCTTTCTTAAGTACTTCAAACCCTTCTACACAATCATCATCAAAGACAAAAGGAATATCTTTTTGCAATAAGTTAGTCAGAGGCCTAGAGATATTAGAAAAGTCCTTAATGAACTTCCTATAAAAACCGGCATGACCAAGGAAACTTCTTATACCTTTTATGTCCTTGGGACATGGCATCTTTTCAATAGCATCAACTTTGGCTTTATCGACTTCAATACCTCTCTCGGAGATCTTGTGCCCCAAGACAATGCCTTCATTAACCATAAAGTGACACTTTTCCCAATTCAGGAGGAGACTAGTGTCTTAGCATCTCTGCAAAACTCGATCAAGGTTGCTCAAACAATCATCAAAAGAGGATCCATAGACGGAGAAGTCATCCATGAATACCTCACAAATCTTTTCACAAAAATCAGAGAATATAGCCATCATGCATCTTTGAAAGGTAGCATGTGCATTACATAAACCAAAAGGCATACGTCTATAAGCAAAAGTACCAAAAGGGCAAGTAAAAGTAGTTTTAGATTGATCCTTCGCTGACACAGGTATCTGAGAGAAACCAGAATAACCATCTAGAAAGCAAAAATGTGTGTGTTTGGATAGCCTTTCTAGCATTTGATCAATAAAAGGTAAAGGGTAATGATCTTTCTTAGTAGCTTTATTTAACTTACGGAAATCAATTACCATCCTATAACCTGTAATAATTCTTTGCGGGATCAATTCATCTTTATCATTAGGAACAACGGTAATATCTCCCTTTTTAGGGACACAATGGATAGGGCTTACCCATTCACTATCAAGAACGGATAAATAATACCGCCTCAAGGAGCTTTAGTATCTCCTTTCTTACCACTTCCTTCATCTTGGGATTTAATCATCTTTGAGGATCTCTAACTGGTTTGGCATCTTTCTCCACTGAAATTTTGTGTTGACATAATGTGGGACTAATGCCCTTAAGATCATCCAGAGTATATCCAATAGCTGCTCGGTGCTTCTTCAGAGTTTTCAATAATCTTTCTTCTTCTTTCTCTGAAAGGTTAGCACTAATAATAACAGGATATATTTCTTTTTCATCAAGATAAGCATACTTAAGATTATCAGGTAATGGTTTGAGTTCAAACACGGGATCACCCTTGGGTGGAGGGGGATCCCCAAGAATTTCAACAGGAAGGTTATGTTTTAGCATAGGTTCCCGTTCAAGGAACACTTCATCTATTTCGTCCCTTTCCTTTATAAACATATCGTTTTCATGGTCTAGCAAATATTGTTCTAACGGATCAGTTGGAGGAACATCAATGGAAGCAAGACCAACAATTTCATCCTTACTAGGTGATTCCTTTTCACGAGGTTGTCTACTAAACTTAGCAAAATTAAATTCATGAGACATACCATATATGCCAACAGTGACAATATTCCTTTCACAATTAATCTTAGCACTAGCAGTATTCAAGAAGGGTCTACCAAAAATAATGGGACAAAAATCATCTTGTGGGGAACCAAGAACAATAAAATCAGCAGGGTATTTAACCTTCCCACACAAAACTTCAACATCTCCAACAATCCCAATAGGTTTAATGGTATCCCTATTAGCAAGCTTAATAGTAACATCAATGTCTTCTAATTCAACGGGTGCAATGTCGTGCATAATTTCTTTATAAAGATCATAAGGTATCGCACTAGCACTAGCACCCATATCACATAAGCCATGATAACAATGATCTCCTATTTTAACAGAAATAATAGGCATGCCTACAACTGGTCTACGTGTCTTAGTATCAGGTCTAGCAATATTAGCAGTCTCACCCAAGAAAGAAATAACATGCCCATATAAGTCCTCATCCAAGAGATCTTTAACCATAGCAATACTAGGTTCAACACTAATTTGCTCAGGAGGTGTATAAGTCCTAGTATTACTCTTATGAACAACAGTCGAAGCTTTAGCATGATCTTTTATCCTAACAAGAAAAGGAGGTTTTTCAACATAAGTAGTAGGAACAATAGGGTCACTATAGGTAATAGTCTTTTCTTCGACTGTAATAGGTGCAACTACTTTCACTTCAATAGGAGAATTATATTTAAACCACTTCTCTTTAGGGAGATCAACGTGAGTAGCAAAAAGATTCACAAAAAGTAGCTACTATCTCAGAGTCGAGTCCATACTTAGCGCTAAATCCACGGAAAGCATCGGTATCCATGAAAGATTTAACACAATTGAACTTAGGTGTCATACCTGACTCCTTACCATCGTCGGAACCCCAATCTTTAGAGTTGCGTTTAATTCTTTCCAATAAGTCCCATTTGAAATCAATAGTCTTCAGCATATAAGAACCAGCACAGGAAGTATCGAGCAGGTTGCGATTATCAAGAGAAAGCCGAGCATAAAAATTATGAATAATCATTTCCCGAGAGAGCTCATGATTGGGGCATGAATATAACATTGACTTGAGCCTCCCTCAATCTTGAGCGATGCTTTCTCCTTCGCGAGGCCAGAAATTATATATGTAATTACGATCACGATGAACAAGATGCATAGGATAGAACTTCTGGTGAAATTCCAACTTCAATCGCTTATAATTCCAAGATCCCGTATCATCACATAGCCTATACCATGTCAACGCATCTCCCTTCGAGGATAAAGGGAAGACCTTCCTTTTTACAACATCATCGGGAATACCTGCAAGCTTAAATAATCCACAAACTTCATCCACAAAGATAAGGTGTAAATCGGGATGCAATGTTCCGTCTCCTGCAAATGGATTAGCTAGCAGTTTTTCAATCATACCCAAAGGAATCTCAAAGTGAATATTTTCATAAAGTTCAGTAGGTTGAGGAGCAACTCTTTGCTCTCCTGGTTGGGGTGAAGATACCGCAAACAAGCCCCTCAAAGGATTAGTTTCCATAGTGACAAGTAACAGAAAATTTCAGCACACTATGTAAATATTTCCTTACCAAGTTCCACTCACCAAAAGCGCTACACTCCCCGGCAACGGCGCCAGAAAAGAGTCTTGATGACCCACAAGTGTAGGGGATCTATCGTAGTCCTTTCGATAAGTAAGAGTGTCGAACCCAACGAGGAGCAGAAGGAAATGATAAGCAGTTTTCAGTAAGGTTTTCTCTGCAAGCACTGGAATTGTAAGTAATAGATAGTTTTGTGATAAGATAAATAATAGCGAGCAACAAGTAAATAAAGTAAATAAAGTGCAGCAAGGTGGCCCAATCCTTTATGTAGCAAAGGATAAGCCTGGACAATTTCTAATAATGATAAAGGAGCTCCCGAGGACACATTGGGAATTATCGTCAAGCTAGTTTTCATCACGTTCATATGATTCGCGTTCGGTACTTTGATAATTTGATATGTGGGTGGACCGATACTTGGGTACTGCCCTAACTTGGACAAGCATCCAACTTATGATTAACCCCTATTGCAAGCATCCGCAACTACAATAAGAAGTATTAAGGTAAACCTAACCACAACATTAAACATATGGATCCATATCAGCCCCTAACGAAGCAACACATAAACTAGGGTTTAAGCTTCTGTCACTCTAGGAACCCATCATCTACTTATTACTTCCCCATGCCTTCCTCTAGGCCCAAATAATGGTGAAGTGTCATATAGTCGATGTTCACATAACACCACTAGAGGAAAAGACAACATACATCTCATCAAAATATCGAACGAATACCAAATTCACATGACTACTAATAGCAAGACTTCACCCATGTCCTCAGGAACAAACGTAACTACTCACAAAGCATATTCATGTTCATAATCAGAGGAGTAATAATATGCATAAAGGATCTGAACATATGATCTTCCACCAAGTAAACCAATTAGCATCAACTACAAGGAGTAATCAACACTACTAGCAATCCACAGGTACCAATTTGTGGTTTTGATACAAGATTGGATACAAAAGATAAACTAGGGTTTTGAGAGGAGATGGTGCTGGTGAAGATGTTGATGGAGATTGACCCCCTCCCGAAGAGAGGATCATTGGTGATGACGTTGGTGATGATTTCCCCGTCCCGGGGGGAAGTGTCCCCGGCAGAACAGCTCTGCCAGAGCCCTAGATTGATTCCACCAAGGTTCCGCCTCGTGGCAGCGGAGTTTCGTCCCGTAAGCTTGCCCACGATTTTTTCCAGGGTAAAAGTGATGATATAGCAGAAGATGGACGTCGGAGGCCCACCAGGGGGCCCAGGAGATAGGAGGGTCCGCCCTATAAGGGGGGGGGGGGCGCCCCCTGTCTCCTGGACAGGGTATGGGCCCCTGGCCTATTTCTTTCGCTCATAAATTCTTATTAAATCCAAAAGGTTGTTTCGTGGAGTCTCAAGACTTTTGGAGCTGTGCAGAATAGGTTTCCAACATCTGCTCCTTTTCCAGCCAGAATTCCAGCTGCCGGCATTCCCCCTCTTCATGGAAAACCTTGTAAAATAAGAGAGAATAGCCATAAGTATTGAGATATAATGTGTAATAACATCCCATAATGCAATAAATATTGATATAAAAGCATGATGCAAAATGGACGTATCAGTGGCTCCCACATAGGGTTGAGAGCCCTTGCCGGCAAGGCTTTCCAGCAGGGTTTCTTCTGGCCCACTGCCCTCCAGGATGCGACGGCACTAGTAACCAAGTGTGAAGTGTGCTAGTTCCATTCAAAGAAGCTTCATCAACCAGCTCAAGCCCTTCAAACCATCCCTCTCTCCTGGCCCTTCTCGGTCTGGGGGCTCGACATATTGGGCCCTTTCCCCCATGCCGTCGGGTGCTTTGAGTACTTGTACATTGCAATCGACAAGTTCACAAAGTGGCCTGAGGTGGAAGCAGTGAGGAAGGTGACAGCGCAGTCAGCCATCAAGTTCTTCAAGGGGCTAGTTTGCCGTTTTGGTGTACCCAACTGGATCATCACCGACAACGGCACACAGTTCACAAGCCACGCCTTCATGCAGTACATCGAGGATCTCGGTAGCAAGGTATGTTTAGCTTCCGTAGCACACCCACGAAGCAACAACCAATCAGAGAGAGAAATGCTGAAGTCCTGCGAGTCTTAAGAACGAAGACTTTTGACAGGTTGCGCAAGAGTGGAAGGTGCTGGATTGACGAGTTGTCGGCGGTTCTTTGGTCGATCAGAACAACGCCAAGTCGAGCCACCGGCCAGACACCCTTTGCCGTGGTTTACGGGGCAGAAGTAGTTCTCCACACGAAACTCATATACGGGTCACCTCGAGTGCTCGCTTATGATGATCTTGAGCAAGAGCACTTGCGGCAAGATGACGCAATGTTCCTTGAGGAAGATCGTCTCCAGGAGTCTGTGAGGGCGGCATGCTACCAGCAAGCCTTGCGACGCAACCATAGTCGCAAGGTTCATGCCCGGAGCTTTGAGGAAGGCGACCTTATTCTTCGGCACGTTCAGTCGGCCAAGAATTCCAACAATTTGACGCCGAAGTTGGAAGACCCTTATCGGGTAACACGAGTCACCAGGCCTGGCGTAGTCCGCCTGGAGACCGAAGATGCCATTCGAGTGAGCAACTCCTGGAACATCGAGTATCTTCGCAAGTTTTACCCATAAGGCGCGGCTGCCGGGCCCCCCGGCAAGCCACCTTTTGTACAAGCCTTGCCGGCAAGGCATGTAACCCTCTGTACAAAGCCAGGCGCAGACCCTGAGCACAAATAAACGAAGCGCTAGCGCCCTAAGTTATAGCATGCATGCTAGATCGAGTCTCTCCCTCGGTTAGGGTTGATAGTGTTTAGCGGCGACTAACCCCTAGCATAGAGGTCGAGTTTGTGTCATTTTGTTCCTATCCATCCTATTTGGTATGCAGGGTACATGAATGTTTCCGCCAAGCCAAGTGGAAGGAGGAGAACAAGCCGGTGCTCTGGACCCGGCAAGCCAAGCTTGCTAAGGGATGAAGACATGAAGGTTCACCCACGGCAAGTCAGGGTTGCCGGGGGCTCCGGATTCAGATAAGTTTTCCCATCCCCTGTCATGCATTTCCGTATGAAACTCGAGACGTACGAAACCTCGTTTTGTTCCAAGGCTGTCGTGCTCCCCTCATTCCTATCACCCAAGAGCTTCTTGGTTTGGAATATGGTTGTAGCCGCAGCGGCAAGGAAGCAAGCATAGGGCCCACCCCCACTTCGTCCCTGCCTCCGCCAAAGGCGTGAGTATGGATGAACGGAGTGGGGGAACGACAAGGCCTGGTGCCGGGCAGTGGTGTTTATATTGAAAATAACAAGGATTTGTTCCTTGGTATGGTCTTTGCTCACACGCACACAAGACCTGGCAAGCACCCTTTTTACATTAATACGTTCCATACAAGTACAGTTCGTACGGAATGTAAACATGAACAGGGCGATTACATGTTTTAGATCTAAATAAGGCCCATGGGCTTACAAATTGAAAAAAAGATAAGATGCCCGTAATCCCTTTCTTGTCCCTCTCCTCAGGAAATGAAACAAGAAGGCAAAAGGGCAGAAGGAGCGCCTAGGCGAGGTACGAGCAGCAGAAGGCGCCAAGAGAACATGCCGGCGGTCGCCTAGGAGAGGGTTGGCGGTGGTGGCGTCGGAGGAAGAGCTGGAAGATGAGGCAGCGGTCCGTCAATACGCTACGAAGGTGTCGGTGCCATCGTACTCTGACTTGACAGCCCGCCACCCGCCTTCTTCGCTTTCTTTGGCCTCCCCACGCCAGCCGCCCAAGGAGGCGACCCCGAGAAGTTCAAGGAGCCGGTGACACGGATGATGCGGTCGCCGGTGTCGCCCCAGAGCGGCGCGCCCGACGCTTAGTCGGACCCGTCATCCTGTCGCCCGCTACCCTCGTCGTTGCTGCCGCTGTCCTCCTCGCCACTCCCGCTCGAGGAGGAGTCTTCGTCGTCAGAGTAACTCTCCATGCAGCACCTTACGTGAGTCCCGAGGTGCCCAAAGACCTTGACAGAGAGGAGGCCACTCTCCATTAATTTGAAATGGAGAGTGAGCCCCTCCGTCAGGCTATGGATACGACCAAAGGTCTTCCACCCTCGGCGAAGATACATGACGTGAGGGGCGGGGAACTCGACGTCGGCCCATGTGCCACTGTTCCCACAGCCCCTCATATGCAGTCACAGTGCCTGCGGTGGGTCCAGCTCCATCTCCCGCACAAATGGGGTCGGGAGGCGAAGATGACAGCGCGCCGACTGGCGCAGGCTGATGAAGAACTCATAGGGGTTGTCCCTGACATGGCCCTCCACCGGGAGAGGGGCCGCTGGCGAAGGCGAGGCCGACGCGCTGCCCCATCCTCTTCTTCTCCGAGCGCTACGACGGCCTCGACCTCGCCCCCTCCCCCTGCCTCTAATGGCTGGCTCCGCCACCACGAGCTCTTGGGGAGGGGCGACACGTTGTCTAGCAGAGACTCTCGCCGCCACCGATGAAGTGTCACCGCGCCCTCTCGCCATGGCAAAAGGGAGGAGGGAGCAGGAATGGGGAGAGGCAGATGACGAAGGATTGAGAGGCACCACTCCTCCCGCTCCCCTCCTTATAAAGGACGGGATCGAGGCTCGGCCGCCCCTTTTAGCCAATCCGGCTCATTGAGGTGACAGTGGGAGAGGCCGTCGACCGCCCTCCCCACCCAATTGAAGGCATGTGGGAATCGACCCACGCGCGCACGACTTCCCGTACCGCGCACGCCTGTCATTCACTCTGCGTCGTGCATGCAACATACATGGCGCGAGAGACAGGCGCAAAGGGACGCGTGGAGCGACGGTTCCCAAGTAAGGACAGTAAATGTGCAGCGGTCCTGTGGTCTCGAAGGGACACGCAGGCCGCCTCTTCACTGTTCACCACAAGATGACGCAAGTGTGCTTCGATCACGCACGCGCACGTAATCCCCACGTCACACATTCAACGCGGGTCATGGGGAAGCGCAGCGAACGAAAAGATACCACGGTAAAAACCGCCCCGCCTGCCCGTGCACCATTCTGGGCCTGGACCAACAACGTGTCACGTTTATGTGTGGCCCAGGCCCAGGGCTCCTGTCGGTGCACTAAAGTAGGGGCGCTCCTTTGTACCGCTTATTTGTGCATGGGCAGTTAGAGCCGCGCCCATGACCACACTTAAGCAGGGCAGAGACAGGAAATCGGAGCCACAAGGCGACCCAAGCAACGCCAAGACAGAGGCATAAAGAGCAAGAAGGTGAAGTGGCTTCCCTCGGCAAGATCCTTGCTGGGGCGGCCTCCACGGCCCCGGCAAGGGCCTTGCCGGGGCAGCCTACGTGACGCTAGCAGGGCGCGCCACCCTTGAGCCCCAGTTCCTCCAGCGCTGCCAACCGCGTTGGGACCAAGGCTCGGGAGGCGCCTCCGTGATGGCATGTAGATCTTTGTGAAGACAAGAACAAACACTCTAAGTCAGAAGAGTAGAAGACGACGAACCTCGGTGAGATCCTTGCCGAGGAAGCCCACAAGACCCCCGACAAGATCCTTGCCGGGGACGACCGCAACACCATGGCAAGACCCTTGCTGGGCCCCCGACAAGGCCCTTGCCGAGGGTGTCCGCGAGGCCGCAGCCAGGCCCACACCCGCCAGGCTTTTTGCCACCGCTCCCATGCAGCTGCCAGCCCACCAGCTGGGCAGGCACCTGCATGTCAACGCAAGGCTTTTAGGCCAACTCAGTGCATGCCTACGTGGTGGCATGCAAATCTTCGTGAAAGCCCTACCACCACGCCACCTCAGCAGCCTGCCAGCCTACATGGCACCACTGCCTCGCTGGCCCAGGCGCGTGTCGAGGCAGGGCGAAGCGGCGGTAAAGTAAAGGGGACACGTCAGGGGCGCATTAAATGCACTTTGTCCCGTAATGGCAAGGGATAGGCTTAAACACAGTAACCCGATGCCACCTCCTGTGTATCACTATGGCGATCCCCTTGCCTATAAAAGGAGGCCTGAGGCATCCAGGAGAAGGATTCGGACTTTTGGACAAGTTGCGCTGATTGTAGCTAGTTCAAGAACCTCAAGAACACAAATACACACAGCCAAGCAGGACTAGGGTATTACGCATCTCTGCGGCCCGAACCTGGGTAAACGACTCGCGTGCTTGTACTGACTGTTGATCCTGCTCTCCTCACCACCCAGCGCCCCGCAACCGCAGTGGGGATCCTTGTGATCCCACCGACACCGTCCACTTTGGATTAGAGCCTAGTGCGCACCATTTTTTTATTGTTACCTTTTATTTATTTTCTATTTTCTTTTACAACAGTAGTTTTGTATTTTATTTAGCCATCAAATGAGCTTTGTAAAATAGGAGACTTGTCACATAATTTACACTGCATTATTTGGCACTACCACAAAAAGTTTGGGAAGCATTTGAAGTTGTTTGTTGCATAAATGGAAAACCATTTAAATAGGCTGATTTGGTACTGTTTTAATTGCTAGAGCCCAAGTACGTGAATAAGTGATGTTGTTTTTCTTAACAAATAATTGTCATGGAATATTTGCTAAATGATGGAATATTTTGCAAGCATGTTCATGATACTTTAAATTTCACTTGCAATTTGAATTGATTTCAGAGGTGGAGTTTGAAATGAGATATGAATCCTTAGTGATCAAGCATTGCAAAGCAAAGTGACTTAGCATAATCATGATGGATTATTGTAGCTTAATTATAGGGGTGCTACAAATCTCCTCCATTAAAAGAAATCTCATCTCGATATTTAGGAGGTAGACAATGTCGGATTTTGGGTTCCGGCAGACCCTTGAGGTTCGAACACTGGGGTGCGCACGAAGATCTTTCCCCTACCAGCTCACGTCTCAAAGTCTCACAAGGATCTAAGTAAGAAAGATGAACACACAAGGGACACGAGATTTATACTGGTTCAGGCCACCATTGTGGTTTAATGCCCTACTTCAGTGTGTGGTGTGGTGGATTGCCTCAGGGGCTGATGATGAACAGTACAAAGGGAGAACAGCCTCGCGAGGGGCTGTTTCTGAGCTGGTGCGATTAACTGCTAGGGTGAGTTCAGTCGCTTCTCTCTAGTCTATGCGTCTTCTTGAGATAGATGCTCCCTCCCTCTACTCTGTGGTGGCTAGTCCTATTTATAGGGGGAGGCCCTGGGCCTCTTCCCAAATAATGAGCGGGAAGGGCGCCAACAATTGGCCATTTTGAAGGGGAACATCTGGTACACTTATCCTGACTAAAGTTGGTCTTCGGCTGCCAAAGGCTATGACGATGACGCTGCCCTGGGCTCCACGATGACCTCCATCCTGCCGTTCTGCTGGTCTTGGTCTTGTTGCACCGAAACGGTAACCTTTGCCTGATGCCTTGGTCTGTGCTTGCCCCCTTTGCACCGAAAGGGAAACAAGGACACTTCACAGGCCGGCGCCTGCCTGGCGCCCGCCTGGTCTCGATCATCATGGCTTGCGTCACGGGCTCCTCGGGAGGTACGCTGCCTTGATCTCTCTACCTCCTCGCGAGCCTGCCTGGGAAGGCTTCTCCTGAGGAAGCTTCCTGTCGTCCGCCCCGCAAGGCTTGGCCCCTCGCGAGGGTCTTGAGCTTGAGCTGATGAAGCTGGGATGCGCTGGGCCCCCACTTGAGCCACGCCAGCAGCCGCAGCGTGCATGTCTGGGACCCCATTCCCGTAACGCCGACAAGAGCCGGGCCCAAAGGCGCTCGCACTTGGCTTGGCAGAGAAGCGAAGGGGCAAGTGCGAAGCGTCGCGGGCCCCAATAGCCTGCGGCCTCGGGAGTCGTGTGGCGATTGATTGGACATGGGCGTCTCCACTTCCCATGATGCCTCGGGAACCGCACGACTTGACAAGCCTCTGCATGCAAAAACGGGTCATGATTACCTGCGATCGTGGAGGCCGACGGTTGGCCTCCTCCGGCAATAAGTACGGGACGGTGCGAGCCCTTCCAGTTCATCTCCCCCCTGCTACTCCTCTTCTTCTTCATCCCGGCTGCTCGCCATCCCCATGGCTCCGCCGAAGAGGTTCTCGGCCGCGGAGAAGGGAAAAGCTCGTCAGGAAGGGCCTGACTCTCCTACGACCAAGCGCGGCCGGGGCCGCCCCCACAAGCATCCTGCGTCCCCCATGGTGGATTCCCGTGGTCGTGGAGGCGGCTCCCTACGCGGCGATGAGCGCCCGGTCGTCGATCGAAGGCATGGCTTGGCTGCGCGACCCCCCAGGCCGCGCTTCCGCTCGGCGGAGGTGCTGCCGGAGTTCGTCGTGTGGTCAGCGGACCCGACCAGCACCTGGCTCCAGCTTCCTCGCTTCTTTGCAGGTGAACTTACGGCCGGCGCTCCGGCGGCCTATGGCTTCAGGCGGATGGTTGCTGCAGCAGGGCCTCCTGGGCTTCGCTGGAGATCTCCGCAGCCGGGGGTTTGGCCCTGACTCACGGCTGGCAAACTTTTGCCCGCGCGCGTGGCCTGAGCCGGCGGTGCACCCTGCACTTCAGGTTTGACGGCGACACCACCCTCTACGTGAGGGTGTTCGGGGAAGACGGTCGCCGTGCTGGGAGTTGCCCTGAAGACGACGACCGCGGCCGGGCGCCCAGCCCCGGCGTTGATCAGGATGAAGATGGCGGCAGGCGTGTGGGCAGCGGCGCTCGGGGCTCGCCAAGCTTCGGCGACTCTCCTTCAGACAGCAGCTCCTCCAGTGGGGGTCGCGACCAGCCCCCGCGTCGTCGCGCCCGCCTGGGAAAGGAAGCGGGTTAGCCCGCCGTTGTGCCCCGGTGAAGCGAGAGGGGGGAATCTGACTGAGCTCCGGAGGCAGTACAAGCCCTCGCCGCGAGCTGGTGCCGAGCAAGTCATGCCTGTTTTGCCTTTCTTCCTTTCCTGCGCAAAAGAGAAAGTAGTGTAGGGCCCCGCGGGGGCGTGTTGAACTGTTACCGTTAATTATCATGCTATTCCCGCTATTTCCATGCTACGTTTCCGTGCCGTGTGCCTGTGTGCGGGAGTTACTTAACTCGGGGAGGCTTGTCGTGGTCTTTGCCTCCCGAGGCTGAGGCCTCGCCGTGCGCTTCATGTCCTGCAAGGATTAGTCAAGAGGGGTAGCTTCCGGTTTTGGTTGTGGGGGTGACCGACCCAGGTCCTGTGCTTGCGTCACGATGCCCATGGGGCAAGGACTGGGAGGGGTGCTCCCTCAGCAGACTCGGATAGGAAAGCTTCAAACGACCGGGGCAGAAAACACTCGCGAGGGTGCCCGCGTACCTCCCTCGCGAGACTTGGGTGAGGGAAAATCGAGGCAAGTGAGTAAAAAGGACAAAGGGTCACAAGCCAGAGACGACGACAGCTTCAATAAAACTCAAAATAGGAGAGAACAAGCCAACTGCAGAAAGCAAATGAAAAAGCCGCGTCCGACACCTAATCTAGTCTTCGACGTCTTCTCACCAGCACGGAGCTAAGTGCTGCCACTGGGCATGGGCGGGAGCCCCCGAGGCCCGAGGGCGGCACTCCGGAGACTCCGGGGCGTGTACAGCCCCACTCATTATTACGTGAGAGTGTCACGGGCGGCAAGCTTCATAGGCATTGGCCTTCTTCACAGGCACCGAGCCTTTTCCAAAATGCGGTGACTTCACATGCATTGGCCTTCTTCACAGGCACCGGGCCTTCCCCAAAATGCGGTAGCTTCACAGGCGTTGGCCTTCTTCACAGGCACTGGGCCTTCCCCAAAATGCGGTAGCTTCACAGGCGTTGGCCTTGTTCATAGGCACCGGGCCTTTTCCATAGGTACTGGGCCTCGCTCAGGGGTAAAATCTTCGGAGATATTGAATGTTCCACGCGTTCTGGATGGGCACCCCCTCCTGGGTCTCCAAGCGCGCGGAGCCGGGCCTGGAAACATGAACAACCTTGAACGGGCCCTCCCACATGGGAGAGAGCTTGTGCAACCCTTCCCTGGAGAGGACCCGTCTGAGCACGAGGTCCCCTACCTCAAGAGTTCTGGGGAGGATGTTGTGGCAGTAGTATCGTCACAGCGCCTGTTGATACCTTGCCGCTCGCAGCGCGGCCTCTCAACGACGTTCCTCCCCCATCACGAGATCCGTCCCCCACATGGCGTCCTGCTGCGTCTCGTCGAACGCCAGGACCCGTGCGGAACGATGCCTGACGTCGTGAGGGAGGACGGCCTCAGCTCCGTAGACGAGGAAGAACGGGGTCTCGCCCAATCGGCAGCGCGGTCGTCTGAGATAGACCACAGATGCATCGTAGCTCGTCGTACCAGCCCCTACCGCAGGCCTCCAGCTTCTTCTTGAAGGTCCTTGTTTTGAGGCCCCTCAGGACCTCCGCGTTGGCTCGATCAGCCTGGCCGTTGCTCCGGGGGTGTGCTACCAAAGCGTAGCATATCTGCGTTCCAAGGTTAGCACAGTACGTTTTGAAGAGATTACTGGTGAATTGCGAACCGTTGTCGGTGATGATGCGGTTAGGCACCCCAAATCGGCTCACGAGGCCCTTGATGAACTTGACTGCGGAGCCCGCTGGGATGGTGCGGACAGCTTCCACCTCAGCCCACTTGGTGAACTTTTCCACGGCAACGTAGAGGTAGCGATAGCCCCCTGGCGCCCGAGGGAACGGGCCCAGAATGTCCAGTCCCCAAACTGCGAACGGCCATGAGAGGGGTATAGTCTGCAGACCCCCCGCCGGCTGATGGATCTGCTTGGCGTGGAATTGGCAGGCCTCACAAGCCTTCACCAGCTCAACGACGTCACTGAGTGCTGTGGGCCAATAGAACTCGCTGCGGAACGCCTTGCCAATGAGGGTCCGTGATGATGAGTGATGCCCACAGTCTCCATCGTGTATGTCTGCAAGCAGCTCCTTCCCTTGCTCTCTGGAAATGCAACTAGGGACACGTCATTTGGTCGCCTACGGTAGAGCTCTCCATCCTTGACGCAGTAGGCCGTGGCCTGCCGCGCCACACGCTCCGCTTCCTCCTTCTCCGGCAGGGTCCCTTGCGTCAAGTAGTTCCTGAGCTCTGCGATCCAGCATCCTTCCTGAGGCTCCAATGCCAGAAGCAGGCGTGCCCCTGAGGCCGGGCCGCAGACCGGGGCTCCCGAGGCAGGCGGCTGAGGGAGTTCTCCCCGAGGTTGCGCCGTGCTTGATAGTGATGGTGTTGCCGAGGGCTTGAAGAGTCGCTCCTCGAAGACACCAGGCTCCTGAGGTAGCCGCCTAGATGCCCTCTTGGCGATGTCATCAGCCTCTTGATTGGTGCCGCGAGGCACATGCTGCAACTCCAGCCCCCAGAACTGTTTCTCCATCCTGCGAACCTCCGCAAGGTAGGCTTCCATGTGCTCGTCCTTCAGCTCGTATATCTTGTTGGAGAAGTTGACGAGGAGTTGTGAATCGTCCTTAATGATGAGGCGCTTTACCCCCAAGGCGACTTCGGCTTTCAGGCCTGCTATCAGGCCTTCGTACTCTGCTATGTTGTTGGAGACCTTTTCTCCGTGCTGGAAACAGAGTTGTACGACATAGTAGAGCTTGTCTTGAGTGGGAGATACGAGCACTGCATCGGCCCCCGCGCCATGTCGGGAGAATGCCCCGTCGAAGTACATGACCCAGCCGTTCGGTGCCTCGCTTCCCGAGGAAAGTGATCGGTCCTCGCCAGCCTCGAGGCCTGGCGCCTCTGCCCATTCTGCCACGAAATCTGCAAGTGTGGCCCCCTTGATAACTCTGGTCGTGCTGACTTCCAGCTGAAATGCTTGCAGTTTGATGTTCCACTCAGCGACTCTTCCAGCCGAGTTGGGGCTCCTGAGTACCCTTTCCAAGGGGTATGCTGAGACGACCTTGATTGGATGGCCTTGGAAGTAGTGTTGCAGCTTTTGTGAGGCTACCAATAGCGCGACGAGGAGTTTCTGAGGCATGGGGTACCGCGCCCTTGCATCCCGTAGCACCGTGCTGACGAAGTATACGGGGTGCTCGACGAGGTCGGGGGTGCTGGCGCTGCTTGCGCCCTCTGGAGGTTGGGGCGCCTCCCGAGACGACGGGGCCCCCAGCGCTTGATCGCTTAGAGAGGCCTCTTCTGCTCCGGGTGCGCTCCCCTGTTGTGGCTGATCCTTTTTGGCTGTGGTTGCGGTCTTCGTGAGGCCTTCTTGACTTTGCTTGGCTTCAGCCCGGGCAGTTGCTGCGGCCTTGGTTTGATGCTCTTCCCTAACCGCCACCAGGGCTGCGCTGGCGGAGTAGGGGGTGGCTGCAAGGTAGAGCACCAGGGGCCCCCGAGGACGCGGAGCTACCATCACCGAAGGTCTGGTTAGGTATCTCTTGAGATCCTGGAACGCCTTGTTGGCCTCTTCGGTCCATTCAAAGGGGCCCTTCTTCTTCATCAGCTTGAAGAAGGGCAGTGCTCGTTCCCCCAGCTTGGAGATGACGCGTCCTAGCACGGTCACACGCCCGGTGAGCTTCTGCATTTCTCTGAGGGTCTTCGGTGGGCTCATGTCTTCGACTGCTTTGACCTTCTCCGGGTTGGCCTCGATGCCCCTGTGGGGTACGAGGAAGCCCATGAGCTTGCCCGAGGGGACTTCAAACACACACTTCTCCTGGTTGAGCCGCAGGTCCACCTCATTGAGGCTCGCGAAGGTTTCTTCCAAGTCCTGTATCAGGGTTTTTGCCTCCCGAGACTTCACCACAATGTCATCGACGTAAGCCTCTGCATTCCTCTTGAGCTGCCGGCCCAAGGCGATGTGCATCAGCCGCTGAAAGGTCGCGCCTACGTTGTGCAACCCAAATGGCATGCATGTATAGCAGTATACCCCACACGGGGTCAAGAAAGCCGTTTTCCCACGTCTTCTACCGCCATCTTGATCTGGTGATAGCCCGAGAAGGCATCCAGGAAGCACAACAGGTCACACTCAGCGGTGGAGTCGACGATCTGGTCGATGCGAGGAAGCGGAAATGGATCCTGCGGGCAGGCCTTGTTGAGATTGGTGAAGTCGACACACATGCGTTTCTTTCCTCCCTTTTTCGGCACGACCACCGGGTTAGCCAACCAATCTGGGTAGCGGACCTCGCGAATAACCCCTGCCGCCTCTAGCTTGCGGGTCTCTGGGACGATGAAAGCTTGTTTCTTAGTGAACTGCCGCCTCGCCTTTTGCTTCACGGGGCACACGTTGGGGCACACATTGAGGTGATGCTCAATCACACCCCTTGGGACCCCTGCTAGCTGATCAGGTTCCCACGCGAACACCTTCTTGTTCGCGCGCAGGAACTTCACCAAGGCCTCCTCCTGCTCGGGTTCGAGTGTCACGCCCAAGATGCGACCCTATCCTAAAGGAACTCGAAGGTTCCACCAAGGATAGAAGCGCATCTTGAAGACGCTTTTGCAAGGTGGATATCATTACATCAACATTACATAATAGTGGGGATACATCCAATACATACAATGTCACATGAATACAACAACTCAACATACAAGAACAACATCCGACTACGGATGAATCATAAACAGAAACTCAAACAATTTACACCCTGCTAGCCCAGGCTGCCGACCTGGAACCTATCCCCTGATCGAAGAAGCAGAAGAAGAAACTCCAAAACAAGCAACATCGCTCTCGCGTCATGATCATCGCATAACCTGCACCTGCAACTGTTGTTGTAGTAATCTGTGAGCCACGAGGACTCACCAATCCCATTACCATGGGTATCAAGACTAGCAAAGCTTAATGGGAAAGGAAGGGGTAAAGTGGTGAGGTTGCAGCAGCGACTAAGCAATGTATGGTGGCTAACATACGCAATTGAGAGCAAGAAGAGAAACAAAGGAACGGTCGTGAAGCTAGCAATGATCAAGAAGTGATCCTGAACTCCTACTTACGTCAATCATAACACAGAAACCGTGTTCACTTCTCGGACTCCGCCGAGAAGAGACCATCACGGCTACACACGCGGTTGATGCATTTTAATTCGGATCTGGTGTCAAGTTATCTACAACCGGACATTAACGAATTCCCATCTGCCACATAACCGCGGGCACGGCTCTCGAAAGTTTATACCCTGCAGGGGTGTCCCAACTTAGCCCATGATAAGCTCTCGCAATCAACGAAGGATATACCTTCTCCCGGAAGACCCGATCGATCTCGGAATCGGCTTACAAGACATTTCGACAATGGTAAAACAAGACCAGCAAGACCGCCCGATCGCCGACATCCCAATAGGAGCTGCACATATCTCGTTCTCGTGGCAACACCGGATAAGCTAAGCGTCACAGTACCGACATAACCCAAGTTGCCAAGGGATGGTCCCCAGACGGTGCTCTAGTTTGGACCAACACTTAGACAAGCATTGGCGGGGGCTATAATAAAGATGACCCTTGGGTTAATTGCTCCCAAGGGAAAAGTAGGTGGTGGTGAGGCAAATGGTAAAACCAAGGTTGGGCCTTCTTTGGAGGAGTTTTATTCAAAGCGAACTGTCAGGGGTCCCATAAATCACCCGACCGCGTTAGGAACATAAAATCCGGGAACATAACACCGGTATGGCGGAAACTAGGGCGGCAAGAGTGGAACAAAACACCGGGCATAAGGCCGAGCTTTCCACCCTTTACCAAAAATATAGATGCATTAATAATATAAGAGATATTGTGATATCCCAACATAACCCCTGCCCACCATGGAGAAATCTTCAACTTCACGCAACTAGCAACGCTATAAGAGGGGCTGAGCAAAAGCGGTAACATAGCCAAATAACGGTTTGCTAGGAAGGGTGTCAAAGGTTAGAGGTTCATGGCAATTTGGGAGGCTTGAAGAGCAAATGATAGGTAACGCAGCATAGCGATAGAACGAAGCAACTAGCATAGCAATGATAGTAGTGAGATCCAGGGTAGCAGTCATCTTGCCTGAAATCCCTCTAGGAAGAAGAACGAATCCATGAAGAAGATGAAGCCACGAAGACGAACCAAGCGTAGACGAACGCATCCTCACGATCACAACGAAACCGGAACTATCGAGAAGAAGCACACAACATGGTTAACACACCACACATAGGCAATACATGATGCACAACAAGCATGATGCATGACAAGGCTACATGAAGCTACTCATGGCAAGAGATGATGCAAACAAGAACAACACATCAAGGCAAGTTTAAATGAGGCCGGAAACAACATATAGCAATTCCGGTAAGTCCTCATATGCAAATTTCAAAATTGGTCCAGATCTGAATAAACCTTATGTTCAAGTTGTTAAACAGCAAGTTAAGATGCACCAAGATGATCTACACGAAATTCTAGTCAAGTTACATATAAAGTTCATTAGATTTGGAGCTACAGCCTAGAAGATATGAGCAAAACAAGTTAAGCATGACATTGATGCAAAATGCGTACAAACATCAAGCAAACACCTCAAAACAAGGATGCAACATGATAATATGAAGCTACATGCAAAATCAAGCAAGTCTCATATACAGCACACTCAAAACGGAGCAACGGTTCAACACATACACTCTATATGTCATAACAACAATCTGTCCATAACAGCAACTAGGCATATTGCAAGCATCAAAACAATAAGCTACAACATCTCAACGTAATAACAAAAGGCATGGGCACGAAGTACAGGTAAAGCACAACAAAACATGAACACTGAGCTATATCCAGAAATCACTAGAACATGCTCAAACACACATGGAAAGATTGCAAATAATAACAGTTTCAGACTTTGCAGAAATAACATCAGGTTGCAATGTTTAGAGCTATCAAACAACATGTTACAGGAACATATCATGGCAAACAAAGGCATGGAATGATACTACTAAATGCATAGAACAAAAGTCCCTTACTGACCATGAGCCAAAAGGGCACAGAAAATATGATGGCACCTATGTAAACATGGCAAAAGTTATGACAGATTCATACATGGCAGGAACAACAATAAGTAGGCATGTTGGTGAGCTTGAACCACTCACCACAGAGCAATACATGGCATGTCAATGCAACCAACAGTAAGAAGACATATATATGAAGCTAAGCATGGCAAGAAAAAGTTCATAGGATGCATGGATCACTAGAAAAACACATGGCCAAAACTGAACTTCATGTTAACAGGCTGACAGCAACATTATTTAGCAACTTTGGAGCAAGATAACAACAAGCTACAGTAGGCTAAAAATGCAACCAGGGGCATGAATGGATAGAGAAAGACATGTAGAACAAAACATTCTTAGTGAACATCTCCAGATTATGCATAGAATGACTATTAGAAGTATGTTTACATAGCAACAAAATATAACAGAATCAGCCTAGCAAAACAGTAACAGCAAGTACACTACTTAACAAGCTTGATGCAATCACTACACAAGCCACAAAAAATACATGGATGGAACCCCTGGAAAGATGGCATGGCATAGATCAAAACACATGTATAGCTCATGCTCATAGGATGCACATATCAACCATGGCAAAAATGACAAATGAGCAAGTTATAACAGTTTCAGCAGATTAACAGCAACATGCACTCTTCCAACAGCATTTCGGGCATCAAGATGAGCTCAAATGAAAATGATGCAATGGAATGAAATGTAGTACTCGTTGAGGCAAACAATTTGACATATTACACGCACGAAACGGAGCAGTATGCAGAGAGTTATGATGCGTTGAACATGGCATGATTATGCAAGATATCTCGGGACTTAGTGGATTTTCGGGGTCAACCTTGTCGGATCTCAAATCCAGATCTGGGCACGGAGCTCGAGGTTGGCCAGAGTGGACGCGGTGGCCGGGGCAGGGAAGGTCGCCGAAGGCCGGGAGGAGGCGGATCCGGCCGGAGGGAGGCCGAGGCGGCGGGCTCGAGGACGGCGCTGGCGAGGCGCGGCGCTTGGCCGCTGAGGCAGCGCTTCCAAATCTGCGCCGAAGGCACCAGGCGGCTGGGCCGAGCGAGGCCGAGGCGTAGACGGGAAAGGCGGGCGCCGAGTGGCGGCGTGACACGGAAGCGCGGGCGGGCGGCGGGGCTGCCGACGGAGGAAGGCGCTGGGCAGCGGCGGCCGGGACGGCGGTCGCTGGGCGGCGGGCTGAGGAGGGCGGTCGGGCGGGCGGCGGCCTGCAAAGCAGCCGTGGAGGCGGCGGGCCTTGGTCGGAGCGGGCGGGCCGTGGCCCGCATGGCCACGGCGGCGAGAGGAGGAGAGAGAAGGCCGGCGGGGACAGGTGGCAAGGCGCCGTTGGTGGAGAGGGGCGGCGGGGTGACGTGGCGGCGCGTGATTCGCCGGGGTGAGGTGTCCGGCGGACATGTCCGGCGGCGGGGATTTTGTCCGGTGGCGCGAGGTAGGGGAAGGCTAGGGTTTGGACTGCGGGAATTTCGGGGGAGGTGCACATATTTATAGGTGGAGGGAGCTAGGAGAGTCCAAATGAGGAGCGGTTTTCGGCCACGCGATCGTGATCGAACGACCGAGAGCATGGAGGGGGTTAGGATGGCTTTTGTGCCACTTTGGAAGGGGTGTTGGGCTGCACACAAAAGAGGCTTTTGCGGTTACCCGGTTAACCGTTGGAGTATCAAACGACATCCAAATGGCACGAAACTTGACCGGCGGTCTACCGGTGCTATACCAAGGCCGCTTGGCAAACCTCGGTCCATTCCGAGAACGTTTAACACCCGCACAAGAGAAGGGGCAAAAAGGGGACGCCGGATGACATAGGAGTGCCGGATTGCAAAACGGACAACAGGGAAAATGCTCGGATGCATGAGACGAACACGTATGCAAGATGAAATGCACATGATGACATGATATGAAATGCAGATGATGACATGGAAAAGTGCAACACGCAAGCAAATGACAAGGCAACGACGACGAATAACTGGCGGACACCTGGCGCATCGAATCCGGGGCGTTACATCGAGGTTGGCGCCTATGGTGAAGGTGGCATTAGTGGACCCGTCCTCGTCGACTGGTACCTGCTTGGTTTCTGCCTTGTTGTGAATAGGTGCTTCTTCTTGGCCGACGCAGCCCCCTTGGGCTCAGGGGCGTCAGTTCTGGCGGGCTGCACCACTACGGCTATCTTGAAAGCAAGCTTGAGCGCTCACAGCGCATCTCTTGTGTCTCCTGACACGGTGAGGATGCCGCTACTCCCGGGCATCTTCATGAGGTTGTATGCCGGGTGAGTCGCTGCCATGAACCTGGCCAAGTCCGGGTAGCTGAGGATGGCGTTGTAGGGGAGGCCGATGGGGGCGATGTCGAAGTCGATTTTCTCTGTGCGGAAGTTGTCGTAGGTGCCAAAGGTCACCGGGAGGCAAATCTGCACCAAGGAGGCGGTGGAACCGACTCCGACACCCGAGAAAGGCCTGCTGGGCTGAAGCCGCTCTAGTGGCACATGGAGGAGGATAAAGGCCTCCACAGAGAGGACATTGAGGCCAGCTCCGCCGTCTATGAGGGTCCTGGTGAAGGCCACTTGGTAGATGGTGGGGGTGCACGGCATCGGAAGCGCACCCGAACCAGCGAGGTTGGAGGGGTGATCGTCCGAGTTGAAGGCCAGATCGGCTTCGGGCGCCACCCAGCCCGGGGGGGCTTCCCGGCGCTTGGAGGCGGTGCCGGTATGGTGGGTGAATGGATTGATGTAGTGGCTCGAAGGTGGCGCCTGTGAGCCGCCCAGGAGAGCTGCGACGACCGGGGGTACTGGTGCGGCGTAATGGGCGAGGAAGAGGTCACGCAGTTCCCCCCAGGAGGTCACGGAGGCCGTCGGTAGGTGGAGCAGCCACATGCGCGGAACGCCGGTGAGGGCCATAGGAAACCAGTTGGCCATCATCCTGTCGTCGCCCCCGGCCTTGAGGACAGCCTCCTCATACGCCAGCAGGAAAACCAGTGGATCTGTCGCGCCATTGTAGCGCGGCGGCATCTCGGGCTTGAACGGCGCCCACGTGCTCGCCGCAAGGTAGGGGCGGTGCTTGAGCCCCAGCCCCGATGCGGCATCGGCTGCAGGAGCGGGCGGCACGTCCGTGGGGGCGTGACGGGCGTGGGACAACGAACCGGCTGGAGTAGGCGATGGGGTGGCGGTGCGTCCATCGCGCTGCACCGAAGGATGCAGGGAGGAGGCCTGCTGCTCGTTCCCCGCCGGGCCGGTGGCGGCGTTGGCGGCAGGCGACGGGGAACGACGAGGGTGACCGCCGACGGGCGCCGTCTGGGTGACGCGGGTGGCGAGAGCAGCCCGACGCTCGGCGCGAGCTCGGCGAGCATTAGCCATGGACACGGTGGAAGAACACACGCGACTAGCGGAAGAAAGATTCTGGCGCACCCCCTACCTGCCGTGCCAAATGTCGGATTTCGGTTTCTGGCAGACCCTTGAGGTTCGAACACTGGGGTGCGCACGAAGATCTTTCCCCTACCAGCTCACGTCTGGAAGTCTCACAAGGATCTAAGCAAGAAAGATGAACACACAAGGGACACGAGATTTATACTGGTTCAGGCCACCATTATGGTGTAATACCCTACTATAGTGTGTGGTGTGGTGGATTGCCTCAGGGGCTGATGATGAATAGTACAAAGGGAGAACAACCTCATGAGGGGCTGTTCTTGAGCTGGTGCGATGAACTGCTAGGGTGAGTTCAGTCGCTTCTCTCTAGTCTACGCGTCTTCTTGAGATAGATGCTCCCTCCCTCTACTCTGTGGTGGCTAGTCCTATTTATAGGGGGAGGCCCTGGGCCTCTTCCCAAATAATGAGCAGGAAGGGCGCCAACAATTGGCCATTTTGAAGGGGAACATCTGGTACACTTATCCTGACTAAAGTTGGTCTTTGGCTGCCAAAGGCTCTGGCGATGACGCTGCCCTGGGCTCCACGATGACCTCCATCCTTCCGTTCTGCTGGTCTTGGTCTTGTTGCACCGAAACGGTAACCTTTGCCTGATGCCTTGGTCTGTGCCTTCCCCCTTTGCACTGAAAGGGAAACAAGGACACTGTGCAGGCCGGCGCTCGCCTGATCTCGATCGTCATGGCTTGCATCACGGGCTCCTCGGGAGGTACCCTGCCTTGATCTCTCCACCTCCTCGCGAGCCTGCCTGGGGAGACTGCTCCTGAGGAAGCTTCCTGTAATCCGCCCCGCGAGGCTTGGCCCCTCGCGAGGGTCTTGAGCTTGAGCTGATGAAGATGGGCTGCGCTGGGCCCCCACTTGAGCCACGCCGCAGGCATGCAAGTCTGGGGACCCCCGTTCCCAGAACGCCGGCAGATGAAAATGGAGCGGGGTATTCATCACGAAGACGACCCTCGCATTCCCAATTGGCTTTGTTTTCAGAATGGTTTGACCACTGAACTTTCAGGAACTTGATTTCCTTCTGATGGGTCCGACGTTCAGCTTGATCAAGAATGTGAACAGGATACTCTTTATAAGAAAGGTCTTGTTGCAATTCAAGCACTTCATGATCCACTTCATGGTGTGGATCCCTGAAGCAATGAAGAAGTTGCGATACATGGAAGACATCATGGATGTAAGAAAACAGCAGTGACAATTCCAATTTATAAGCCACATATCCATGTTGGCGAGAATGCGGAAGGGACCAATGTAGTGAGGAGCTAACTGGCCCTTGATGCCAAAATGCTGAATGCCCTCCATAGGAGTGACACGCAGATAAGGTTGTTCACCAGGTTGATAGATTGATCCCAAGTGTTTACGGTTATAGTTGCTCTTCTGGCGGGACTAGGCCGCCTTAAGATTTTCCCGAACAATATGGACTTGCTCTTCAGCTTGTTGGATAATATCTGAATGGATGAGCATCCGTTCCCTAGTTTCTGACCGATTCACAGGGGGTTCGGCACTTTCGTCCGTACAATACTTTGAAGGGTGCGATCTTCAGACTAGCTCGATAGCTATTGTTGTATGAGAATTCAGCATACGAGAGAGATTCCTCCCATTTCTTGCAAAAGGAAATGACACAAGCTCGTAGCATGTCTTCACGAATTTGGTTGACTCATTCAACTTGACCTTGGGACTGGGGGATGATAAGCTATACTCTAGGTTATATGAGTTCCCATAGCTTCTTGGAAACTTTCCCAGAACTTTGAGGTGAAGAGGTTGCCACGGTCTGAACTGATCTCATTCGAATACCATGGACTATCACAATTCTAGAGATATACAAGTTTGCTAACTGACTAGCACTAATTGTCTCCTTGACTGGCAGAAAATGTGCAACTTCGGAAAGTTGGTCGACGACGACAAGAATATAATTGTGACCCTTTTGTGATTTGGGAAGGCCGGTGATGAGTCCATTCGAATCTTATCCCATTTCCGTTTAGTGATAGGAAGCAGTTGTAGAAGTCCAGCAGGTTGTTGATGTTCTGCTTTGACACGACGGCAACCGTCACATGCAGCAACATATCGAGCAATGTCGTGCTTCATATTAGACCACCAGTATATCTGATGAATGTCTTGGAACATCTTGGTACTTCCCAGATGAATAGACAGAGGTGTATCATGTGCTTCTTTCGTAACTTTCCTTGTCATATCGTCGAACTGGAGTACCACAAGGCGATCTTTGAAGAACAAAGCTCCATCCTTATCAAGCGATAAATCTGAGGCCTTACTAGAGGCAAGATCACGCTTAATCTCGTCAACTTAACTGTTATTCCTCTGCGCAGTCTTGATAGATTTCTCAAGAGTTGGTTCCATGACAAGGGTATTGAGAGAACCCTGGGGAACAATATAAGGGTTCAACTTACGAAGTTCTTCGTAAAGAAGGGGTTGAGCTTGCTAAACCATGAGGTTATTGCAATAAGACTTGTGGCTCAAAGCATCGGCCATAACATTAGCCTTACCAAGGGTATATGAAATACCGTAGTCATAGTCTGTAATTGCCTCCATCCCCATCATTGTTGACGAAGATTCAAGTCTGGCTGAGTAAACAGATATTTCAGACTTCGATGGTCTGTGAAGATCTCGCAACGATTACCAAGAAGGTAATGTCGCCATAGCTTTAGAGCATAGATAAGTACAACAAGTTCAAGATCATGTGTTGGATAGTTCTCTTCATGAGCACGCAACTATCGAGAGCCATAAGCAATCACCTTCGCTCTTGGATTAGGACACAACCTAATCCTTGACGGGATGTGTCGCAATAGATCACAAAGTCCTTGCGAGTATCTGGGGAGCAAGCACTGGGGTAGACGTCAACTTGTCTTTGAGTGTCTAAAAACTTTCCTGGCATTTTGATGTCCACTCAAAATTCTTTCCTTTGTGGAGTAGGTTAGCCAATGGTTTTGCAATCTTGGAGAAGTTCTCGACAAAAAAAGCAACACCAATAGCTGTCGAGTCCGAGAAAACTTCTAACTTGCTTGACATTCTTCGGAGGAGTCCGGTCAAGAATAGCCTAAACTCGTTCTGGATTGTCAGCAATGCCTTCAGCAGGAATCACATGGGCAAGATAGGTCACTTCAGGTAACTAGAACTCGCACTTGGAGTATTTGGCATATAGCTGATGTTCACGTAGCTTCTCCAGTACAAGACAAACATGTATGGCATGTTCTTCTTCATTCTTGGAGTAGACTAGAACATCATCAAGATAAACCACGACGAATCTATCAAGGTAATCCATGAAGATGGAGTTCATCAATCAAGAGAAGGTGGCTGGAGCATTGGTTAAGCCAAAGGACATGACGGTGTAATCGTATGAACCATAGCGAGTAACAAATGCAGTTTTCAGAATGTCCCCTTCACGAACTCTGATCTGGTGGTATCCTAATCTCAAATCGAGTTTGGATAATACCGAGGCACCAGTGAGCTGATCATAAATATCGTTGCTTCTTGGAAGTGGATATTTGTTCTAAATTGTCGCCTGATTAATGGGCCAATAATCTTGAACCAATCGATTCGTTCTATCCTTCCAAACAAAGAGAGAAGGGGCACCCCAAGTGGAAGAACTAGGGCGAATGAAGCCCTTGCAAAGTGACTTGTCAATTTCCTCCTTAAGCTCAAGAAGTTAATGTGGCAGCATCTTGTATGGATGCTTGGCAATAGGAGTGGTGTCTGGTTTCAAGTCGGCGATGAATTCGACGGCCCTAGTAGGGGGTATTCCTGGAACTTCCTCTGGGAAGACATCTTGAAAGTCGCGAATGACTAGAATGTTCTCGATTCCCTCAAGGGGTGAAGCGTTCAATGCATTGCGTGCATATACCTAGGTTTCGATATTTTGGACTATCTGCGCTGAGTTGTTGATTATCTGGCCGGAAGGGAGTGTAAGTTGAACTGTCTTAATGACACAGTCGATCAAGGGATTATGGGCTATCAGTCAATCCATATCAAGGATGATATCAATGTTGGAAGACTTGAGGTGGATGTGAGAGGCAAGGAATTGTAGTCCTTCAATTTTAATGGGGGTATCATGGGTCACCATGGTGGCATGGCGTTTGGATCCAGGGGTTCTAACAACCAATGGAGAATGCATCTCTACACAATTTATGCCATGCATGAATGCAAAGTTTTCGGAGATGAATGAATGTGACGCTCCGGAATTAAAGAGAACAGAAGATGGTACTGAATTAACAGGAAGGGTTACCATCATGATGGTTTGTGCATTCTGAGCTTCTTCTTCCTTAACATGGTTAACATGACTGAGGGAGTCCTGGACTAGGGGGTGTCCGGACAGCCGGACTATCATTATCCGCCGGACTCCAAGACTACGAAGATAGAAGATTGAAGACTCCGGCTCGTGTCCGGATGGGACTTTCCTTGGCGTGGAAGGCAAGCTTGGCAATACGAATATGTAGATTTCCTACCATTGTAACCGACTCTGTGTAACCCTAGCCTCCTCCGGTGTCTATATAAACCGGAGGGCTTTAGTCCGTAGGACAACATACATTACAACAATCATACCATAGGCTAGCTTCTAGGGTTTAGCCTCCTTGATCTCGTGGTAGATCCACTCTTGTACTACCCATATCATCAATATTAATCAAGCGGGGCGAGGGTTTTACCTCCATCGAGAGGGCCCGAACACAGGTAAAAACATCGTGTCCTCGTCTCCTGTTACCATCCGCCTAGACGCACGATTCGGGACCCCTACCCGAGATCCGCGGTTTTGACACCGACATTGGTGCTTTCATTGAGAGTTCCTTTGTGTCGTCACCGATAGGCTTGATGGCATCTTCAACCAACGACGCTGTCGGTGAGACTTTTCTCCCGGACAGATCTTAAATGTTCGGGCGGCCGCTGCGGGCAATTCACTTGGCCATCTGGAGCGCAGACCTAAAGCTCGCCCCGCCGTCGGTCAGATTTGGAAGCTTGAACTTTATGGCGATGTCGCGGAGACTTGATCTTGACGGACTCGAGCTAACCGAAGCGCCGCCGTGGCGATGGGCATGATCTAGCTCGCAGCGAGCAAGTGCCTTGGTGGCGCTGACGCATCCGCTTCGCCATTAGCCCGAGCCGATCGCCCAAATCGAGGCGGTGGATAGACGCCCACAGGAGCTTCAACATCCACGGCGATGGAGCGAACACCGATCTTGTCCCTGCGAAACTCATGATTCGGCGCGGACTCCTTGGCGGACTCGAACCTCCCGCGCCCTACCAATCGATCCGGATTAGGCGCCGGTTATGGAATTCACCGCGCGGACATCTTACATACTCGCCTTTTGGCGATATCCTCAATTCACTAAAGCACCTCTCATTATCGGAGAGTCTGGCGGACTATGGCGGGATGGCTGAAACACAGACGACAAAGAAATTGAGCCCACCCACCACCCACTTTGTACCCACGGTCGATGATTTAACCAACGTGCTGAACTTGACTCCGGCGACATCGGCGCTATGGGCGACGATGCGGGAGATTTATCAGAGCCAGCGCCTACAAAAGGCTTTGGAAGACCACCTCGTCATACGACATATATATGGTGGACACCCCAAAAGCGGGGATGGCGAAGAAGCGGCGGAGGCAGACTCTCTAAAAAGCAGCCCAAACGCCCGGCGTCGTGGCGCCGCTCTAAATCCCACCACAGCAAGAATGGAGATTCCGGCACGGGAGATAATAATACTCCATAGAGTGCGAAGACAATCCCCTCGGCAAGACTCGGTAGCGGGAGGATGCGAAGCAAGCCCTCATGAGAGGCGGCGATTTAAGAGGTTGAGGATCATAACTATATGCCTCCCTCCGAAGGCGAAGCAAGCCTCAGCGATGATGAATTCGTCGTACACGAGGATCCGTCGAACAAGAGCGCTTCAAGCGCAGGCTTATCGCCATAGCAAACAGCCTAAAGAAAAAGCAGCAGCAGCTCAAGCTGATCGGGACCTGCCTGGCCGATCGATGGACCGAGGTCCTCGCGGCGAGAGTATAAACTCGAGCGCCCCTCAAAAGTTACCCAAGGCGCAAGCTGCTCCCCGATTAGAGGAGGAAGCATACATACCTCCATCACCGGCGACGATCGGCTAACCGACCACCCGTGGTCGTGGCGGAGAGAGCATCGGGCCCCAGCCAAGACCGTACCCAAAGATCGCTCCAAAAGTCTGAAGCCAAGAGGAACGCGCCGGACTTGCGAGACATATTGGAGGACAAGGCAAGGCAATCCAGATCCATCTACGGATCACGTGGGCGCCCTCGACCCAGCGAATACCGTCGCGCGAATACAATAACCCGGCGGGCGAACACAAAGACAGCGCTCTCTCGAGCTGCGTCGCGATATTGCTCAATCTGAGGCGCCGCACACCCTCTATGCTTCATCGGCGAAGTAATGGATCATCGGATCCCGAAGGGTTTAAACCCGTAAACGCCGAATCTTACGTTGGCACAACAGACCCGCGGTTTGGATCGAAGATTATCTTCTCCACATCCATATGGCCCTGGCGATGATCTCCATGCCATCAAGTATCTCCCACTCAAGCTTAAAGGACCAGCTCGGCATTGGCTAAACAGCTTGCCCGTAGAGTCGATTGGGTCTTTGGGAAGACACGGAAGCCGCATTCCTCGACAACTTCCGGCACGCGTAATGTGCGACCACTAGATGCCGATGACCTAAGCCACATAATTCAGCAGCCAGACGAATCGGCCAGACAATTCTAGACACGGTTCTTGACAAAGAAAAACCAAATCGTCGACTGTCCGGATGCAGAGGCCCTTGCAGCCTTCAAACATAACATCCGGGACGAATGGCTATCCCGACACCTAGGGCAGGAAAAGCCGAAATCCACGGCAGCCCTCGCATCATTAATGACCCGCTTTTGCGCGGGAGAGGACAGCTGGCTAGCCCGTAGCAACAACCTCCATAAAAATTCGACGGTCCGGATACCAAGGACAACAACGGCGAGTCACGTCGAAACAAAACAAGAGCCACATGCTTGGCGGCGATAAGGAGGATCTGACGGTCAATGCGATTCGAGGCTCTAAACCCGGTCGTGGAAGAAGCCATTCAAAAGAACCACTCGGGTCCATCCAATCTGGACCGAATACTCGACCGCCTATGCGGATACATGGCACCTCTGAAAATCCAGCTAACCACACCAATAGAGATTGCTGGGTGTTCAAGCAGCCGGCAAGATAATTGCGAAAACAATGACAAGGGGCTAAACAATGACGGCGAGGAAGAGACGACCGCCCGAACAACGAGAGGACGAAGGTTTTCCCCACAAATGCAGACGGTGAATATGATATCGCGACCCACATACCCAAGAGGGAGAGAAAGCGCGCACTAAGGGATGTCTATGCGATGGAGCAGTCGCCCCAAAGTTCAATCCATGGTCCTCTTGCCCGATCACTTTCGATCGAAGAGACCATCCGACCAACATCGCCATGGCGGATTCGCGCATTGTTTTATACCCAATCGTCGATGGATTTCACCTCACGAGAGTCGATGGGCGGCGGCGTAGCTGAACCTGCTTTATCAGGATACGGTCGTAAAATGGGCATAGACCCATCAAGGGTTAAGCCTACAAAAGCGACCTTTAAAGGTGTCATACCGAGTGGAGGCCAACTGCATGAGCTCGATCCTGCTGGAAGTGGTCTTGGATCCCGGATAATTTTGGGCGAAGAGTTAATCTTGACATAGTCCCGTTCGCGGCGGCTATCACGCTCTGCTTTCGGACGAACAGCGTTTACAAAATTCAGCAGCGGTGCCGCATTATGCATACCTAAAGCTCAAAATGCCGGGCCCTCGTGGAGTCATCACGGTCGATGGGAATCTGAGCGCTCCCTCGAGCGGAGGAATATCAATGCTCTCATGGCGGAAGTCTGAGTAGCCTTCTAAGGCAATTCTCATGTCCGGAGATAAAAGGCGGATCTGACAAAGCGCGCCGGAGCAATGCCAACCAAGACCACTGGCGCGATCGAGCCGCAGCGTAACAATGCGGCCCCAACCCTCGCCAGCGCATGATCGCAAGAATAACACTCGCGTACATCATTACGCTTTGGAGATACCATGGGCACGGGGGGGGCACGATCATAGCGGACCCAGTGCGGTTCGACACACGGGGGCTCACAAGTGTGCCCCCTTTTTATTTTTCTTCTTCTTTTATGTACACAGGACTCTGTTAACCAGAAGCCCTGTCCGGCGAACCTACCGAACTCACGATGCAACAGTCAGGGACTAATGAAGGCCGCGACGAATATTCAGGTGGTCTCAATTACGAGCATTAAATTCGATTATATACACCAAGTCTGCAGCTCATCCCTGGAGGGGGACATGTTTATTTAGTCCAAATCCCTTGCTTACCGCACTATTTGTATCAGTCCGCTCTACTAGCAGACTTTCTTTCATAAATAATGCATCACCTTTTTATTGCAATTGCATTATCTTTCATATATATGTTCATTACCGACATCTTGCACCCGTATATTTTTAGTGCGGCCAAATCGCCGAGGCTTCATCCCCCAAATTATGGTGTGATAAAGTCCGAACACTTTCACAAGTCGGCACCCGAACTTATAGCATTATATGAATCGGCTCGAATCATGTCTTGGGTCAATAGTTGGGTTTGCGGCTCCCACGTTTTGGTGCCTTACGTTCCGTTACATCGGCTAAGGTGGCCTTTGGGAGAACCACTGCGATTGCGCCTGGTTGAGCAGGCGGCGCCTCGATGGAAAGCTAAAACTGACTTGCATGATAAGGCGAGAGGCTGGTCGCTGTTCGAGAGGTTCTTTGGGTCATAAAGACTCACGCCGCTTGAGCGAGTTAGGACAATGTCCGAAGAAGGCGTGGATAGCGCCCGGATTCGGTCTTCGAATACCGGGGCTTCACGAAATTTAAAATTATAGAATTCTATGGCTAAGTGAGAGTGTTCAAGCATTATAAGTCCGGTTGCCTTGTTCGTTGTGTTGGCGCCTCCTCGATCGACCCAACAATGGGAACAAGAGTGCTCAAGTTTATCCCGAACACCCGGCACTTTCATGGCTTGGGGGCTGAAGCCAACGACTTGCCATCTCTCGATTTTACAAGCGGCTACGAAGGTAATATTTTAAATTAAACAAGTGTTGCTCATGGCGCATATGAACAAAGTTTTGATTGCAGGATAAATACATAGCGAGTTCACTCAAAGATTACATTTTGAGAGCACTCATACGCAATATCATGAGCTCCCTTCAGACAATTTTATAATACTTCTCGGCGTCGATACTCCTCGCCTGATGGCGGTGGATCGTGAAGCTTCTCCGCATCCAGCTTGCCCAGTGCACCTTTATGCGGGCAAGGGCCCGACGAGCGCCTTCAATACAGGCGGAGCGCTTGATGACCTCCACCCAGGGGCATGCATCCACCAGCCGCCGCACGAGGCCAAAGTAGCTCCCATGCATGGCCTGTCCAGGCAACAGCCGGACTATGAGGCCCTTCATGGCCTCCTCAGCTACCTTGTGGAGTTCGACCAGTTGCTTCACTGGTCGCTTTGGGGGCCGGATGGCCGGCCTCGGCGTACTGAGACCAGAAGACCTTCTCCGTCGAGCTCCCCTCCTCGCCACGATAGAATGCGGTGGCATCGGATGCACTACGCGGCAGATCTGCAAACGCCCCTGGAGAACTCCGAATGCGGGTAAGTGTGAGGTAGTTCACATTAACATGCCTGCTTTGCATGAAAAATGCCTTACCTGCCGCTATCTTCTTTATATCCTCAACCTCCTGAAGGGCCTTATGGGCCTCGGCCTTAGTGGACTTGGCACTTTCGAGAGCCGAGGCAAGCTCGGACTCTCGAGTCTTGGAGTCACGCTCCAAACTCTCATGCTTTTCCATGAGAGCCTGGAGCTCTTGCCGAACTTCCGCCACCCGTGCCTCTTGCTTTTCTCGCTCAGCCCGTTCCGCGGCTGCACTGCGTTCGGCCACGGACACAGCCTCCTTCAGGGCTGCCACCTCGTTAGTGGCCCCTGCAATACTCGTATTATCCTTGTTAATTTTATCGCAACCAAAATCCTTTTACATGAAGGTACTAATTCAAAGTGGTGTTACTCACCTTCTTTTCCTCGAGCTGCCTCTTGGCATGGCGAGCTCTTGCTCGGACCGCTCGAGATCCTTCTTCAACACATCGACCTCCGCCGTTAGTGCGGCGAGAGGTTAGCAGCATGACTGCAAACCCATATTGACATATTTTAGGCAACCTGTGTATATCTGGTTAGATCCTCGGTCCGGCTTTTCTTTCCGAACACGAACTAAGCATCGAGGCTCTTGTCTATCGGTACTACATTACATAATTTTAACTTCTTACCTCAAAGCCTGTTAGAAGGCTGCTGCAGGCTTCGGTCAGCCCGCTCTTAGCGAGCTGAACCTTCTCAATCACCGCACTCATGATAGTGCGGTGTTCCTCCTCGATGGAAGCGCCTTTAAGCGCCTCCAACAGGTTATCCGGCGCCTCTGGTTGGTCGGAGGCCTCCGGCGTCACGGTCCTGCCCTTCTTTCGAAGGGGCCGCTGGCCGGACTCTGGAACCACTGCGGGTTCCGATGTAGAGTCGGCACAAAGTCCGGGGCTGCTCGACGGCGCCTCGAGCCTCCTCTGATGGGTCCCTCTCTGGGATCCCACCTCGGCGTCCTCGTCGGCGCGTGGGGTAGAGGCAGTCAGGAGGGAATTTACATCCGATGAGGCCAACGACCCGCTCAATGAGTCGGGGAGATCGTCATCGGCTGGACTACGGGCAGAATGCGGCGTTAGAAGGATACTACGTGACATAAAATATGCGGCATATAAATGATCCGAATACTTACGATCTTGCCGGACGCCTGGCCCTTGGAGGCCACTCATCCTCGCCAATGCTGATGTTGGCGAAACTGTCCGAGGGGATAGTTCTCCCCCTCTTGGACCCTTCGGCCTCCCCGGTCGGGGAAGCCTTCCTCCTCTTCTCTCCCTCCTCCGGGAGAGAATACTCCTCCTCCTTGTCTTCGGGGGAAGAGTCCGCGTCATCAGACGCCTGATTGCGGGAGCTCTTTCGAGTCCCCGCGGCCACCTTCTTGGCCTTCTTCTCTGGCACCACGTGCGGTGTCGGAACCAGACCCATCAGCGGGCGTCCACTGGGTCTTCTGGCATGGGATCCGGGCTGATAAGCAGCTTGGCCTTCTCCATCCATTCCTGTCAAAGGAAGAGGCAGAACGAAACCCCTCTAAGAGTCAATTTAATTATCACAAGTGTCCTGTGATGGGGTTGAATCACTTACCTCGTCAGTTGGATACTGCGAGCTGAATCCGCGATCTTCCGTCGCGGATGCGGGGGCTTCGGCGCCCTTGAACAGCACCCTCCACGCGCCTTCGTATGTTGTATCGAAGAGCCCGATCAGCGCCTGGTGTTGTTCCGGATTGAACTCCCACAAATTGAATGCCCGTTCTTGGCATGGGAGGATCCGCCGGATGAGCATGACTTGGACCACGTCGACGAGCTTGAGCCCATTGCTCACCATCTTCTTGATGCAGGCTCGGAGTCCCGTCACCTCCACCGGATTGCCCCACTGCAAGCCCTTCTCTTTCCAGGAGGTAAGCTGCGTGGGGATGCCAGATCTAAACTCGGGGGCCGCTGCCCATGTAGGCTTGCACGGCTCGGTGATGTAGAACCACCCCGATTGCCACCCCTTGACGGAGTCCACAAAGGCCCTTTGAGCCAAAGGGCGTTGGGCAATTTGCCCAACATGGCGCCCTCCGCATTCCGCTTGCGTGCCCTTCACAACCTTGACAGCGTTGAAGGTCTTGAGCCTGAGCGAAGTGGGGCGGATGCAGAGGAAGGCCTCGCACACGACGATAAACGCCGAGATGTTGAGGATGAAGTTGGCGCCGGATCGTGGAAATCCAGCCGTAGTAAAACATGAGCCCCGGACAAATGGATGGGCGGAAAGCCCGTCCAGCGGAGGAAGTGGGGAGGAAGGCGACCCTCTCATGAGGCCGGGGGTAGGGATGAGCTGCCCCTCGTCAGGCGGTGATCGCGCGATATCCTTTGGAGAGATATTCGGTTTGGGCAGCTTGGTGATGTCCTCCTCCTTGGCGGTGGAGGCTAGCCATTTGCCTCCGCTCCGGACATATTCGGAGAAGGTCGGCGAGATCTGTGAGCTTGGGTGTTGGAGCTTGAGGCGCAGAGATGGATAAGCAAAGGAGGAAGAAGGCGTGGGTGAGAAGGTGAATCCTTATCCCTTATATATAGGCGGGCCGAAAACTATCGCCCCCACCGGCCTGGTAAAACTCGCTTATCTCCCAAGCGCCACCATCAATGGCGCGGTTGGGTTCTACGCCCGTATTGATGAGAATCCGGAATAAGGGGAACACGATCTCGCTTCGACAAGGCGTGCCAAGAAACCGCCGCTAAGCGTGCGAGAGGTGGTATAGTAAAAAGCGATTCAAACAAAGGCTTGGTAGCGGTGTGATGTCACGCCGCATAATACGTCGCCAGATTGAGCTAGTGTATATTTTATTCTCTCTACGGTGGAATGTGGAAATTATTTTTGCAGAGCGGACACTATCCTGGTGTTCATGATCTTCTCTAGATTATTCAAGGGAGGAACCCGCCTTGCAATGCCGAACATTATGCGCGCCGGACTTATCGTCATTGAAGACTGGTTTAGGGCTCTTGAGGAGTCTGGACTAGGGGTGTCCGGACTGCCGGACTATCATTATCCGCCGGACTCCAAGACTACGAAGATAGAAGATTGAAGACTCCGGCTCGTGTCCGGATGGGACTTTCCTTGGCGTGGAAGGCAGGCTTGGCAATACGGATATGTAGATTTCCTACCATTGTAACCGACTCTGTGTAACCCTAGCCTCCTTCGGTGTCTATATAAACCGGAGGGCTTTAGTCCGTAGGACAACATACAGTACAACAATCATACCATAGGCTAGCTTCTAGGGTTTAGCCTCCTTGATCTCATGGTAGATCCACTCTTGTACTACCCATATCATCAATATTAATCAAGCAGGACGTAGGGTTTTACCTCCATCGAGAGGGCCCAAACCTGGGTAAAAACATCGTGTCCCTCGTCTCCTGTTACCATCCGCCTAGATGCACAGTTCGGGACCCCCTACCCGAGATCCGCCGGTTTTGACACCGACAATGACCATGACAGATTGCAGGCGGTCTAGCTTTAGAGTTTCACGGCTGATGAGCTAGCACATTCAAAGGCTGGTTCAAGCGATAATTTATAGCACGGTATCCTGGTTGTCCACACTTGAAGCAATTTCCATCACGAGGGTGAAGAGCGATAGCATTGGGTTGTTCATCTTGAATCGTTAGCTGACTCGGGGGCGGAGGCAGACGGGGTGCAACATACGATGGCCTCGAGGCTGGAGCAGGTTGGTAGTGAACGCTGTGCGGAATCCACACTCTACGCTTCTGAGAAGAGGAGCCTGAAGATGAGCCAACGTCATGAGTGCGCTTGAGTGACTCCTAGTAGTCAGCCTGACCAGTCTCAGCTTGAAAAGCTTGGCTGACAAGGGATGCAAAGTCTGCAGATTCATGGAGACTAAGTGCGAGATTCAGATCAAGATGCAGTCCTTCTTGGAACTTCTCCCACTTACGTGCGTCAGTGCGGACGTCATCTTCAGCATAGCAGGATAAATTGAGAAATTTCCTCTGACATTCATCCACAGTCATTTTCCCCTGGGTGAGTTTGCGAAATTCCTTCTTCTTCTGGTCCATGGGAGCTTGAGGAATGTGACATGCACGGAAGGCTGCCTGAAATTCCTGCCAAGTGGTTATGATTCCAGCAGGCAACATACGCCTGTGGCTTTCCCACCATTGAGCGGCTGAACTCCTCAGGTGATACGTCACAGCGGTGACGTAGCTGGCAGGGGAAACATTAGCCAACTCAATCTGAAAGGCGATGTCACGAAGTGAATCATCAGCATACAAAGGATCAGATGAGTTACAGAAGGTAGATGGGCTAAGGCGCACGAATTCTTGCTGTGTTATTGGGGCCGGCTATTGATCAGCATTTTGGTTTGGATGATGGGCCATTATCCCGGTCATAACCTGACAGTTCAGCTCAAACTGTTGCATCACTGTGGCAATATAAGGTGGAGGCGGAGGATCACCATGACCTGACATTCTGCGCAAAATCAACAGGGTCAAGTTAACAATGCATGGAATATGAGTGACGGCCGTATGAAATTATTCATAAGTTTATAAGGGCACAAGGTTTAAGGTGTGGTAGGTTCGAATGGTTCTAGGCAAATTGAAGAGTACGTCAATATGAGTTCACCTGGAATGAGTGGCTCTCCAGAAACAAGTCGTCACGGGAACCTAAAGTTAGAGTTAGCGAAATCTTTAGCCCGAAGAGAACAGATATAAGAACCCAAAGTAAAGATGCGGAATAAAAGATCTTAATCCTATCCATTGGTGATGTGGGCCCTTAAGCCACACAACCAGTTAGTAAAATAGTTCTTTTTCAAGTCTAGACTCAACATCAACCAAGGGGTTTGGCAGGGGTTCCTATAGGCAGTCCGCTCCAATACCAACTTGTGACGCACCTGAAATTAATCATGCACTAAACATCCATGCATCATGCACAATCGAGATCAGTGGTTCATGTTATAATATCACTCCACAACTCTGTGACCCAAATATAAACAAAGAAATGATATAAATTACAACCAGGGTCGCAAGACCCAAAATGACATCACAAGTTAGGTCTAAGTACAAACAAATACAAAGCTGCCTTAAGAAGGCGAAAACAAACAATGACTCTAGATCAAAAGGTGCATGCCTCCTACCTGGGACCTCCGAACTACTCCAGGTCAGCGGTCTCTAGTAGTAGCCAAGCTTGATATCCTCTGGCTCCTAGGCTCCATCATCCGATCACAATATCCGGGAAGAAGAAAAGAGGTAGCAAAGCAACCGCGAGTACTCATCCAAAGTACTCGCGAGACTTACATCAGCTCTATGCTAAGTATGAATCAGTATCAAGGGAAGGGTTTGTCTGAGGACTATACTGCATAAATGCTAGAATAGAGGGGAATACCTAGCCTAATGAAGACTAGCATTTTGCAGCAACAGAAGAGAGTAGAGGAACATATAATATATAGTAAAAAGTATATATATTAGTAACACCCAGAAATCCTTCTGCGACTCCCTGCGAGAAAGCGTTCCTAGAGCTATCATGTCCATTTAGTGTCACAAGTATCCAGTTCTAGTTCTAGTAGATCGGGATACAACTCCGAGAATCCGTTACCGTGGACTCGGCTATACGAATAGATTACTTCCCTGCAGGGGTGCACCAACTTACCCATCACTCTTGATTAACTCCGAGCGAACACACTTTTCCGGGTCAAGCCTGGCCACGGCTGATCGACACGTCACAGTCCTTCCTAGTCTCCGTAGAGAGGTCCCCGTCGGTCTACATCCTAAGCGTGAAGGGGTTGTTCGGCCGCTCACCCTAAGCACTCCGGGTCGTTGCGAGGGTGACAGGGACCAAACGGAACTCTTCCACGACCCGCTTGCCCGACCACTCCACAATGCTGAACTAGACATCTGACAAAGTTTTCGGGAGAATCGTACAACGCCGAGTGCCATAACTTATTCCGCTTGGTGGTCAGTGCAAAAAGGCTGGAGGCCTACTTAGATCACATATCCAAACCTATTACTATATAAGGAGCTCGCAGAAACGATTAGTGATCCTGTCGCCCCGTCTCGCAGACTTATGACAAGGGCAAGGTCCATCCATCTCTAGGCCGGTCTCTGCATGCCCGGTCGTACCGCATCATTATCTCGCGGGTACCCTCATGGCCGACCCGATTTCAATAACTCTCATGGGTACCCCTTGGGTCGACCCGACTTCAACAAACGACTGAGGTGAAGGTCAAGGTATCGTGTGTCCATAACATCAAGGGGGAATCTGTAACATCCCAATTTTCAATTTGGATGTTATACATAGATCATCATATGCATATCGTATTTCATTTTGCATTTTGGTTGTGATCCAAGAAATCTTAAGCAACTCAAGGACTCATGGAGAGAGTTGGAGGTTTCACAAATTTCATCTTTGAATTTATTTCAAATTTGAAACGAGGATCAATTTGATTTTAATAATTTTCTCTCCAATTATTTCTAATAATAAAAATAAATGAGAGAAGATAATATGACTTCTTTAACCTAAGAGAAATATTGGAGAAAGAATTTTAAAATCAAATTATTATTTTATTGGTATTTTATTTGCTATTTTATTTGAATTAGAAAAAATGCATTTTGGAAAACTGCATTTTAGTCCAGAAAAATGTTCATCTTGTCCTAAATAATAGGTTTGGACGGTGAAAAAGGTTTCTGGAATTTTTAGAATTTTTTATTTTAAATTAGAATTTTTTTTCTGCGGCAAAATTTTCTTTAAAAAAAATTTCTGAGCGAACTCGGCCGAAGCCCAGTCGGCCCGTCAGGCCGCCGCCTTCCCCCGCGCGCGACGCGTCACCGTGCGGGACTCCTCGGAGTCCATGATGCCGCCGCCGGTCCAACATAGACCCCAAGTCGGGGAGTCCCCCCCCCTTCCGAGGCTTTAAATACCTCCGCCGCCGCCCCCTCTTGCCTCCGCACCGAAGCCACCACCGCACGCGCCGTCGCCGCTTCGCTTAGCGCCGCCGTCTCTGCCGCTGCTGTTAGCCGCTGCTGCCACCTGTGCCGCGCCGCCGCCGCACCCCGTCGTCCGCACCATCGCCCGCGCCGCCGCCGGTATTAGATCCGCCTCCGCCGGTTTTCTTTCCAGGACCGGTAAAACCACCGAAAACCGCCCATTTGTTTATTAGGTTTTCCTCGGTTTATTTTTTAGGCCGGTTTAGTTATATAACGAACGTTCATTCGTTTAGATATGTTAGTGAACGAGTTCATTCGTTTAGTTCTGTCAACAAACGTTCGTGCGGTAGATTTTTCTTTTTAGTTTTATTTTCGCACAGAGACCTATCCGCGAATAGTTTTATCGCAATTTAGCCCCTGTTCTTAAAACTAGCGTAACATTTTACTCGTTCGTCCAAATTAGATGAAACCAACGCCTAAATCTTCGTAACGATCTGTTCTTTCTAGTTAACCAACTTGAATATGATTTTGAAACTTTAAAATTTGACTTTAGTTCAGATTAGTAAATGATCTTGTTTCGTTCGTATCTTGAGTTTCGTTTCTCCGTTTGAGTTGTTTCTTTTTGCATATCGTAGCTAATCACATGTACTTACGGTTAGGATTTAATTCACATGATAAAAATGTTGTTAGGCTTTGTTTTCTGTTTAATTTAGCCGTTTTCCTGTTTCGTGTTTGATTTGGATCTTTTCTCGATTTCTCGTTGTTTTGTTTGAGTGATTGTTTATGTATGCTACTATTTGTCTATGCTAGATTACCCGGACTGCGAAGCTTGTTACTATGAATCCGTAGAATTTGTAGATCGTCAGCAAGGCAAGTTACACTTTGATCATACTCTTCTATACTCAGTTTTTACTATGCATTAGTATTGCTCCTCAAATATTTGCATGAGTAGGATTGGGAACATGGGGTTTGATTGTAGTACTTGAGGTAGGAACCTAATACCTTTTGATCACCCCGGGAATATACGTTATGCTTTATTATTGCTTGGCCATGCTCGTAGACGGGGATTGGATCGTGATTCACATGGAAGTTATGAGAGTTATTAATCTTGGATAACATTAAGGTGGCAACTTTAATACACATCTAGGTGGATAGGTTGGGGTACCTGTGGAACCCAGTGTTGTCCATTAAGGGAAATCTCAGGGTATCCGTGTGATTTTTCCTTGGTTCGCCACCCAGACTCAAAGGGATCATATGATATTTCATGCCTAGAAACTTCCGTGTGCAGCCACAAGCCATTATGGGCTCTGGCATAGTTGAGTAAGTTGTATGAGCTCTCGAAGAGGTGGACTAGAATGTAGAGGGAAAGTAGGTGTACCAGTCTGCCTGGAGTAGAGAGTTAATGCTTCAGAAAGACTATGTCTTGATCTTCCGATCATGGATGCGGTCGAGTCTTGTGGGGAAAAGTGCGCAACCTCTGTAGAGTGTATAAACTCATCATGGTTAGCCGTATCCCCGGTTATGGACATCTTGAGTATCTGGAATTGGATATTATTGTTGATCTCATCACTCTTTAATTAATTGAATTGGGTTTAATGATGATATTATTTAATTGGGATTTGAGTTGGGGGAACCTTCTCAATTATTGGAACAACTTGGGAGTAGTTTAAATAAATTTATTCCTTTGTTGTATGGAAAAACTAGATTTATGCAAAACTATAAAATTAGAGCCTCCACCAGCCAAATACTGCATGTGGATATAGTTCTTGCATTCATTGCTTTACAGTGTAACTCTGCCAGCATATTCAATGTGCTGACCTACACGGTTGCAACGTCTCATGTTGCAGACTACTTAGGCTACAAATAAGGTGCGATAGGTCGTTGTCTTGCACTCATCTATGTCATTGGAGTTGATGGACTCACTTACCTTCTAAGCTTCCGTGGTTATTTAGTTCAGATGGCCTTCGGCCATGATATTTCTGTGTAATCATACTCTTTATGGGAACCGGATGTAATAAGTGTGTGATTGAACTCTGTTATAATTCCTCGAGTACTGTGTGTGTGTCAGCATTACCGATCAGGGATGACACTGAAACACAGAGAATCTGGTCCATTGGGATCATGGTCGCTACAAGATGGTATCAGAGCACACGCTGACTGTAGGACGCGACCACTAGAATAGGCCATAGTAATTTCTCTTCTTTGCTCATTTCTAATTCTCCTCTAATTTTACTCTATAGATGGTGGACCCCAGAAACAAGTTCACTCAGCCGAATGACGACAGACCTTTCGGACGACACTTGAAGGAAGTCACTATATACCTGAACATTGGACTACCAAGCTTCATGGGAACTTTCTCTGCAATTGTACCAGAAGAGGAGCGCTGGAAGATCAAGTTCTGGGTACCTGGGAGGACATTCACGCCAACAATGGAGCCTATTGATTTCTACCTGGATGCACCAAGCTGGAGTTTAGGAAAGAGCATGGCAGCCTGTATCACTTTTGGACGCATATGTGAGGTGTACCACAAGGAGCTGGAAAACACTATCTACCAAATATGTGGCCGCCGAGACGAAGAATGAGAGATGATTCATATCAGGAGGGATGGATCAATTGCACCTTACATTTAGGAGATGGGTGATCATATTCATCGACAAGAGAATCAACTATGCTTCAACATGAAGAAGATCAAGAAGCTGATGAAGATGAACAACGAGCTACAAGAGGAACTCAAGTTTACACGCAATGGATATGAGGAAGAAATTGTTGTACTACTGGAGAAGCATGAAGATCTTAAGAGGAAGCTAAGACTACCAGTGGAGAACCACAAGCGAGAACAAGCAAAGGAGATCCATTCGGAGGACTACATCATCTTGGACGACACTGACACAAATAGTGATGCAAATGATGACAGTGATGACGACTACGTTGACGAAGCTAGAGCAGATATTATGGAGTCTTCCTCTGATCAAAATTTCTAGCTGACCACCATGTAACTAGTAGTATTTCCCCAAGTAGTTAGTAATGATCGAGTTGTAATCGTAGTTTAGCTCGTTTGTGTGAACCTTGTGTGCTATTGAATGAAGTGAATTGATCGTGTTTGTCTCATGAGCATATGGGTTGTGAATCTCTCTTAGACCTTATTCTATTCTGTTTTCTCACCCCTTCTAACCGTCAGATGCCTCCGAGACGTGACAATGGATTTGTGTTCCTGCCGGAGCTCACTCAGTTGATCCAGCAGTAGAATGCCTTGATGCAGATGTTAGTTTAGAACCAAAACCAGGGCAACAACAACAACCCACCGCCACCACCTCCTGTTGACAACCTAGCCCATTTTCTGAGGTTTAATCTGCCGGTGTTCTCTAGTAGCACAGAGCCGATTGTTGCAGATGATTGGCTCCACAAGATTGGAAGAGAGCTGACCACTACAGGATGCATAGTTGCGGCGAGAGTGCGCTTTGCCGCACATGGGAGAATTTCACCGCCACTTAACCCATTGATACAGTTACATGGGATCAGTTTCAGCAGGCTTTCCGCACTGCCCATGTTTCAGCAGGCTTTCCGCACCGCCCATGTTTCGGCAGGAGCTATGAGCATGAAGAAGCGCAAGTTTCGCAACTTACGCCAAGGGGGTCGGACAGTAGGACAGTATGTGGATGAGTTTAGCAAGTTAGCACGCTATGCCCCAAATGACATGGCCGCAGATGCTGCGAAGCAGGAGAAATTTCTTGAGGGACTCAATGATGAGCTGAGTATGCAGTTGATGGTGGCAACATTCAACAACTACCAGGAGTTGGTAGACAGGGCCCTCATGATAGAATGCAAGCAACAGCAGATTGACAATCGCAAGAGGAAGTACGGACAGGGGAGGAACAATTCTGGAGCTCAACAAAAGCCCCGCTATACCCCATACTTGGGAGGACATACTCATAACCATGGAGGACATAACCATGGACGACACGCGCACAATGGAGCAAGTTTGCACAACCACAGTGGCTCCAAGAATGGCAATGGGAATGTAGGAAGCAGCAGTCATAACCGTTCGAACACCCCAACACCAGCCAAGAGTGATCTGAGCCACATTACTTGTTTCAAGTGCCAGAAGACCGGACATTATGCTAATGATTGTCCTGAAGCCAATAATGGAAATGGCAATGGAGGTTCTGCCAAGAAGCCCAACCCCTTCACCAAAGGTCAGGTGAACCACGTCAGTGTGGAGGAGATTGAGGATTAGCCCGACGCAGTTGTCAGTAAGTTTTTGATTAATACATTTACATCACTTGTTCTTTCCGATACTGATGCATCGCATTCATTCATATCAAGGAGATTTGTGGATAAGTATAAGTTACCAACAGTAGCCCTTAAGTCACCTATGTTAGTAAGTTCCCGAGGAGCGAAGTATATGGCTAGTAGGGGATGTTATCAGTTGTCAGTAACCATAGGTAGACATGTTTTTCCCTATGACCTGATTGTTCTGGAGTCACAAGGACTGCATGTGATACTAGGCATGGATTGGCTATCCAAGTTTGAGGGAAACATTGATTGCGCCAGTAAATCAATTCTTCTCATCACCCTAGAAGGAAAAATGATCAAGTATGTATCCAGGCATGCGCCGAGGAGGACTCAAGTGAATTCCTTATCAGGAGTTATACAGGAGGAAGTACCAGTGGTGAAGGATTATCCCGACGTATTTCTGTTGGAGTTACCAGGCTTGCCACCGGAATGAGACATTGAGTTTTCGATTGAGTTATTGCCAGGCACTGAACCAATATCAAAGAGACTGTATCAGATGCCTGCAAAAGATTTGGAGGAAATCAAGAAGCAGATAAAGGAGTTACTGGAGAAAGGTTACATTCGACCAAGATCATCACCTTGGGGAGCCCCAGTGCTTCTAGTGGAGAAGAAGGATGGATCTTTGAGGATGGTTGTTGATTATCGTGCGCTGAATGAGGTGACAATCAAGAACAAATACCCTCTACCGATGATCAATGATTTGTTTGACCAGTTGCAAGGAGCTAAAGTTTTCTCCAAGATCGATCTTCGATCAGGTTATCACCAGTTGAAGATCCGAGAGCAGGATATACCTAAGACAACTTTTACCACGAGGTATGGGCTATATGAGTATACAGTTATGTCATTTGGTTTGACTAATGCCCTGCCTATTTCGTGAGTAGGATGAACAAGGCATTCATGGAGTTTTTGGATAAGTTCATAGTGGTGTCCATTGATGACATTTTGGTCTACTCGAAGAAGGAAGAAGAGCATAAGGAGCATTTGCGTTTGGTTCTTGAGAAGCTCAGAGAACATTAGTTGTATGCCAAGTTCAGCAAATGCGAGTTTTGGTTGAAGGAAGTTGGATTTATCGGACATGTTATATCTGGAGAAGGAATAGCAGTAGACCCTACCAAGGTTGCTTCTATCACTAAATGCCTGGCACCCACCTCAGTTGGAGATATCAGAAGTTTTCTTGGACTCACAGGTTATTACCAGAGGTTTATTGAGAATTTCTCCAAGATTGCAAAGCCCATGATGGAGTTATTGAAGAAGGACACCAAGTTTAAATGGACTGAAGAATGTGAGGCCAGTTTTCAGGAGTTGAAGAATCGTTTGGTTACATCCCCAGTGCTTATTCTCCCAGGCCAACGTAAGGATTTCCAAGTGTATTGCGATGCATCACGTCGAGCACTTGGAGGTGTGCTTATGCAGGAAGGAAGAGTTGTTTCATATACCTCACGACAGCTTCGACCTCATGAGTCGAATTATGCTATACATGATTCGGAGTTAGCAACCGTAGTGCATGCGCTCAAGACATGGAGATACTTTCTCATCGGAAACTGTTGTGATGTATACACGGATCATAAGAGTTTGAAGTACATCTTCACGCAGAAGGAGTTGAACCTCTGGCAAAGGAGATGGTTGGAGCTCATAAATGATTATGACATGAGATTGCACTATCATCCCGGAAAGGCCAATGTCGTAGCAGATGCATTGAGCCACAAGAGTTATGTTAACACACTCATAACCGGATCTTCAAGAGCTATGCTTGGAGATAGTTCCGAGAGGTTATGTTGCTGCATTGGAAACTCAGTCCACTTTGTTGGGCAAGATTAGGGAAGCCCAGAAGACGGACAAGGAGATTGCTGAGATAAAGGAAAGGATGAGTAAAGGAAAGGCTAAAGGATTTCGTGAGGATGAGCACGAAACTTTATGGTTTGAGGATCGTATTTACGTGCCTAATGACCCTGAGATCAGGAACTTGATTCTTCAGGAGGCTCATGATTCTCCTTACTCAATTCACCCAGGCAACACTAAGATGCATCTGGATTTGAAGGAAAGTTTCTGGTGGACAAGAATGAAGAAGGATATTGCCGAGTATGTAGCAGTATGCGATGTATGTCAGAGAGTCAAGGCAGAGCATCAGAAGCCAATAGGATTGCTACAGCCCTTGCCGATACTCGAATGGAAGTGGGATAAACTTGGCATGTATTTTATCACTGGATTACCTAGGACTCGTTCAGGCTATGACTCTATCTGGGTTGTAGTTGATCGCTTGACGAAAGTAGCCCATTTCATCTCGGTGAAGACAATCTATACGAGTGCTAAGTTGGCAAAGATATACATGACCAGGATCGTATGTCTGCATGGAGTTCCAAGGACCATCGTATCAGATAGAGGAACATAGTTTACTTCAAAGTCTTGGAGTCAGTTGCATGAAACTTTGGGTACCAGGCTAGAGTTCAGTACAACCTTTCATCCACAGACAGATGGACAGACTGAGAGAGTCAATCAGATTCTGGAGGGCATGTTGAGAGCCCGTGCACTAGATTATGGATCTACTTGCGATGACATTTGCCCTATGCAGAGTTCTCCTATAACAACAGTTATCAATCCAGTTTAAAGATGGCCCCTTTCGAAGCTTTGTACGGAAGGAGGTGCAAGACACCGTTATCGTGGGATGAAGTTGGGGATCGACAGTTGTTTGGACCAGACTTACTAAGAGACTCGAAGGAGAAGGTTAAGTTGATTCAAGACAGACTCAAGGTAGCTCAGTCAAGGCAGAAGAGTTATGCAGATACTAAACGCAAGGAGATAGTCTACGAAGTCAGAGACAGAGCATATCTTCGTGTGTCCCCACTTCGAGGAGTTAAATGTTTTGGAGTCAAGGGATAGCTAGCACCATGTTTTGTGGGACCCTACAGAGTTTTGGAATGCATGGGAGAAGTTGCCTATAAGTTGGAATTGCCCGAAGGATTGTCAGGAGTTCATGATGTGTTTCACGTTTCCCAGCTAAAGAAGTGCCACGCAGGTATGGCCGATATTCCTCTGAGAGATATAATGCCACTGGAAGCAATTCAGTTGGATAGTGATCTGAGCTATGAAGAGAAGCCAGCCAAGATTCTCGAGTTTTCTAGTCGAGTTACTCGCCGCAAGGTTATCAAGTTTTGCAAAGTTCAGTGGAGCCACCATACCCAAGAGGAAGCCACCTGGGAGCGAGAAAAAGATCTTCGCAAGGACCACCCAAACCTTTTTGCTGACCAACCCGAATCTCGAGGGCGAGATTCATCTTAAGGGGATAGGTTTGTATCATCCCAATTTTCAATTTGGATGTTATACATAGATAATCATATGCATATCATATTTTATTTTGCATTTTGGTTGTGATCCTAGAAATCTTAAGTAACTCAAGGACCTAAGGAGAGAGTTGGAGGTTTCACAAATTTCATCTTTGAATTTATTTCAAATTTGAAACGAGGATCAATTTGATTTTAATAATTTTCTCTCTAATTATTTCTAATAATAAAAATAAATGAGAGAACATAATATGACTTCTTCAACCTAAGAGAAATATTGCAAAAAGAATTTTAAAATCAAATTATAGTTTATTGGTATTTTATTTGAATTAGAAAAAAATTGCATTTTTGAAAACTGCATTTTAGTCCAGAAAAATGTTCATTTTAGTCCAAGTTTGGACGGTGAAAATTGTTTCTGGAATTTTTAGAATTTTTTTATTTCATTAGGATTTATTCTCTACGATGAATTTTTTTTAAAAAAAAACTATCCGGGCGAACTGGGCCAAAGCCAAGCCGGCCCGTCAGGCCGACTTCCCCCGCGCGCGTCGCGTCATCGCGCCGGATTCCTCGGAGTCCGTGCCGCCGCCGCCGGTCTGACTTGGACCCCAAGTAGGGGAGCCCCCTCTAAGGCTTTAAATACCTCCGCCGCCGCCCCCTCTCGCCTCCCAGTGAAGCCGAGCCAGCCCGAAGCCTTGCTGCAATTGCCGCCCTTCACTTGCTTGCATGCTAGCCGCCTGCCACCACGCACTGCACTGCCGCCCCATCGCGTCGTTGCCCGCGCCGTCAATGCTAGAGCCTCCGCCGCCGGTTTTCTTACGAGGACCGGTAAAACCGTTGAAAAACCGCCCTTTTTTTATTAGGTTTTCCCCTGTTTATTTTTTAGGCCGGTTTAGTTATATAAAGAACATTCATTCGTTTAGATCTGTTAGTGAACGAGTTCGTTCGTTTAGTTCTGTCAACGAACGTTCGCGCGGTAGATTTCTCTTTTTAGTTTTATTTTCGGTCAGGGACCTATTCGCGAATAGTTTTATCACAATTTAACCCCTCTTCTAAAAACTAGCGTAACGTTTTACTGTTTGTCCAAAATAGATGAAACCAGCACCTAAATCTTCGTACCGATTTGTTCTTTCCGGTTAACCAACTTGAATATGATTTTGACACTTTAAAATTTGAGTTTAGTTCAGAGTAGTAAACGATCTTGTTTCGTTCGTATCTTGAGTTTCGTTTCTCCGTTTGAGTTGTTTCTTTTTGCAAATCGTAGCTAATCACATGTACCTACTGTTAGGATCTAATTCACATGGTAAAAGTGTTGTTAGGATTTGTTTTCTGTTTAGTTTAGCCATTTTCCTGTTTCGCGTTTGATTTGGATCTTTTCTCAATTTCTCATTGTTTTGTTTGAGTGATTGTTTATGTATGCTACTGTTTGTCTACACTAGATTACCCAGAGTGCGAAGCTTGTTACTACGAATTCGTAGAGTTTGCAGATCGTCAGCAAGCCAAGTTACACTTTGATCATACTCTTCTATACCCAATTTTTACTATGCATTAGTATTGCTCCTCAAATATTTGCATGAGTAGGATTGGGAACATGGTGTCTGGTTGTAGTATTTGAGGTAGGAACCTAATACCTTTTGATCACCCCGGGAATATACGTTATGCTTTATTATTGCTTGGCCATGCTCGTAGTCGAGGATTGGATCATGATTCACATGGAAGTTATGAGAGTTATTAATCTTGGATAACATTAAGGTGGCAACTTTAATACACATCTGGGTGGATAGGTTGGGGCACCTGGGGAACCCAGTGTTGTCCATAAAGGGAAAATCCCGGGGTATCCGTGTGATTTTTCCTCGGTTCGCCACCCAGACTCAAAGGGATCATATGATATTTCATGCCTAGAAACTTCCGTGTGCAGCCACAAGCCATTATGGGCTCTGGGCATAGTTGAGTAAGTTGTATGAGCTCTCGAAGAGGCGGACTAGCACATGTAGAGGGAAAGTAGGTGTACTGGACTGCCTGGAGTAGAGAGTTAATGCTTCAGAAAGACTATGTCTCGATCTTCCGATCATGGATGCGGTCGAGTCTTGTGGGGAAAAGTGCGCAACCTGTGCAGAGTGTATAAACTAATCATGGCATCTTGAGTATCTGGAATTGGATATTATTTTTGATCTGATCACTCTTTAATTAATTGAATTGGGTTTAATGATGATATTGTTTAATTGGGATTTGAGTTGGGGGAACCTTCTCAATTATTGGAACAACTTGGGAGTAGTTAAAATAAATTTATTCCTTTGTTGTAGGGAAACTAGCTTTATGAAAAACTATAAACTTAGAGCCTCCACCTGCCAAATACTGCATGTAGATATAGTTCTTGCATTCATTGCTTTACAGTGTAACTCTGCCAACATATTCAATGTGCTGACCTACACGGCTGCAACATCTCATGTTGCAGATTGCTCCGACGATGAATAAGGTGCGATAGGTCGTTGTCTTGCACTCAGCTATGCCGTTGGAGTTGATGGAGTCACTTGCCTTCGAAGCTTTCACGGTTATTTAGTTCTGATGGCCTTCAGCCATGATATTTTTGTGTAATCATACTCTTTATGAGGACCCGATGTAATAAGTGTGTGATTGAACTCTGTTATAATTCCTCGAGTATTGTGTGTGTCAGCATTACCGATCCAGGGATGACACTAAAACATAGAGACTTTTGTCCATTGGGATCGTGGTCGCTACAGAATCTAAGGAATCACCCTCGATGGATTCCTACTCGATGTAACTGTCGAGGTGACCTTGGAGGATTCACCCTCGATAGGTTCACTCTTTAGGTGTTGCACGATAGAGTCACAATCGGGAGTGGTGAATGAGGAATCACCCTTAGTAATCCATGACCGATTAGCTACACTACAGAGAGATCATCGGGAGTGAGATTCAAGGTATCATCCTCGACACTCGATAGTAACTTTGCAAAGTCGTAGAATTAAAGGGGGTGCCGATGATGTGTCAGTCTCTGCACCTCGATCACATTGATCGAGTCATCCGGATGGAAAGCATGGAAACACGGACCACAGTGCGGGCCACTGATGGATCACTAACCAACTTATACTAAGCATATAGGATAATAGGTAAAGTAACAACAGGAAGTTACAAAAGTAGGCTATGCATCAGAATAGGAGCTATGGAACAACAATAGCAAAATATAATGCTAGATTGAGAGAGAGTGTTAGGGATATTTCCTAGCATTACGACCCGACAGGAGAAACGATCCGGCCCAGAGCGCATTAGCTCATGGGTCACTTCAACCTGGCGGGTTATCATATGGCGAAGGCCCAGAAAACTAGGTGCAAGGCCGACACATGACAACATTAGATGGGCCGGCTCGACGAGGCCCAGTGATGAAGACTTTACTTGAAGTATAAGTAGAATAGGATACGGGTTGTAGTTCGAGCCAGACTCTGTAACCCCAGGGTCTAAACCTGTATATAAAGGAGAGCCCCTGGGTTACAAAGACTAAGTTACAATCATCGAGAGCTAGGTTAGCGAATACGCATCCTTGTAATCGAGATCTCAAGCAATATCAATCAAGAAGGAAGTAGGTATTTACCTCCATCGTGAGGGGCCGAACCTGGGTAAACCTCGTGTCCTTTGTTCCCGATCGACCCCTCTCAAGCTACCTCCTAGTAGTGATGGCTCCCAGACTTAGTCCTTTCACGAGGACATCTATCGTGAAAAAACTGTGACAGAAAGAGAATGGGCAATATAGGAATGATCAAAGGGGGTTTGCTTGCCTGGAAGCTCTTTGCGAGTGGCTGAACGTCTATGGCGTAGTCGTACTCGCTGGTGTCAGCAATAGTCTCGGGGTCTACGGGGGAAGAAGAGGGGGAGGAAACAAAAAATATAAAGCAAAGGAATGCATCACATTGCATGACATGATAGTAAGCTATCCTAGAGGTGACCTAATTGAAAGAATCGAGAAGAGGTGTCTAGAGGGGGGTGATTAGACACCTAACAAGCAAAAGTGAAAGTTTTTAAGTTCTTCAAGTTGAAGTGGAGTTTTGGCACAAGTTTAAGAATTCACAATACATTTGAAGCAAGCATGGAAAGAGTACATGAGCAGCAGAAAGTAAAGCATGCAATTTGCAAGAAAGTAAAGGGATAGGATTGTAGTGTGTAAACATAATTGGAGACACGGAGATTTTTGGCGTGGTTCCGATAGGTGGTGCTATCGTACATCCACGTTGGTGGAGACTTCTGAAGGAAATATGCCCTAGAGGCAATAATAAAGTTGTTATTTATATTTCCTTGTATCATGATAAATGTTTATTATTCATGCTAGAATTGTATTAACCGGAAACTTAGTACATCTGTGAATACATAGGCAAAACAAAGTGTCCCTAGTATGCCTCTACTTGACTAGCTCGTTAATCAAAGATGGTTATGTTTCCTGACCATAGACATGTGTTGTCATTTGATGAATGGGATTACATCATTAGAGAATGATGTGATGGACAAGACCCATCCGTTAGCTTAGCATAATGATCATTAAGTTTTATTGCTACTGCTTTCTTCATGACTTATACATGTTGCTCTGGCTATGAGATTGTGCAACTCCCGAATACCAGAGGAACACCTTGTGTGCTATCAAACACCACAACATAACTTTATGATTATAAAGATGCTCTACAGGTGTCTCCGAAGGTGTTTGTTGGGTTGGCATAGATCAAGAATTTGTCACTCCGTGTATCAGAGAGGTATTTCTGGGCCCTCGGTAATGCTCGTCACTATAAGCCTTGCAAGCAATGTGACTAATGAGTTAGTTGCAGGATGAAACATTATAGAATGAGTAAAGAGACTTGCCGATAACGAGATTGAACTGGGTGCGATGATACGATGATTGAATCTGGGCAAGTAACATACCGATGACAAAGGGAACAACGTATGTTGTTGTGGAGTTTGACCGATAAAGATCTTCGTAGAATATGTAGGAGCCAATATGAGCATCCAGGTTCTGCTATTGGTTATTGATCGGAGATGTGTCTCGATCCTCGAACCCGTAGGGTCCGCACGCTTAAAGTTCGATGATGATTTGTATTATGAGTTATGTGTTTTGGTGACCGAAGTTTATTTAGAGTCCCGGATGAGATCACGGACATGAAGAGGAGTCTCGAAACGGTCGAGAGATAAAGATTGATATATTGGAAGGTTATGTCTGGACACCGAAATAGTTTCAGAGAGGTTAGGACATTTTTTGGAGTACCAGGAGGTTACCGGAACCCCCCAGGAAACTTAATGGACCTACATGGGCCTTAGTGGAGAGAGGAGGCAGCGGCCAGGAGGTGCCCCCCCCCAAGCCCAATCCGAATTGGACAAGGGGTGGGGGCGCGTCCCCCCATTTCCTTCTCCCTCTCCACTTGTTTATCCTTTCCAACTCCGGAAAAGGAAGGGGGAATCCTACTAGGACTGGGAGTCCTAGTAGGACCCCCCCCATTGGCGCGCCCCCTCTAGGCCGGCTGTGCCCTCCTCCCTTCCTTTATATGTGTGGGCAGGGGGCACCCCATAGAACATCAATTGTTCTCTTAGCCTTGTGCGGCGCCCCCACCACAGTTTACTCCTCCGGTCATAACGTCGTAGTGCTTAGGTGAAGCCCTGCGCGGATCACATCACCAACACCATCACCACATCGTCATGCTGACGGAACTCTCCCTCGACCATCTACTTGAACAAGAGTTCGAGGGACATCATCGAGCTGAACGTGTGCTGAACATGGAGGTGCCGTATGTTCGATACTTCGATCAGTTGGATCTTGAAGAAGTACGACTACATCATCCATGTTAACCTAACGCTTCCGCATTCAGTCTACGAGGGTACGTGGACACACTCTCCCCCTCTCTTTGCTATGCATCTCCTAGATAGATCTTGCATGATAGTAGGAAATTTTTTGAAATTGCATGCTACGTTCCCCAACAACTTCAACCCATGAAGGGTAACGGTTGTGCGAGTCCACGAAGGGCTCCACCAACGAAGGGTCCACGAAGAAGAAACCTTGTCTATCCCACCATGGCCATCGCCCACGAAGGACTTGCCTCACTTGGGTAGATCTTCACGAAGTAGGCGATCTCCTTGCCCTTACAAACTGCTTGGTTCAACTCCACAATCTTGACGGAGGCTCCCAAGTGACACCTAACCAATCTAGGAGACACCACTCTCCAAGAGGTAATAGATGGTGTGTTGATGATGAACTCTGTGCTCTTGTGCTTCAAATGATAGTCTCCCCAACAATCAACTCTCTCACACAGATTTGAATATGTTGGAAAGATGATTTGAGTGGAAAGCAACTTGGGGAAGGCTAGAGATCAAGTTTCTTCTGGTAGGATTGGAATGTCTTCGTCTCAACACATGAGTAGGTGGTTCTCTCTCAGAAAATAAGCAGTGGAAGTGTAGGCACATTCTGATGGCTCTCTCTCAAATGGAGAAGGGGGTGGAGGGTTATATATACCCTCCACACAAAATCTAACTGTTGCACACAATTTACCAAACTCGGTCAGACCGAATAAAGAAAGTCGGTGGGACCGATCTAGTTCAAAATGTGAGCATTAGGATTTTCAGTGGGACCGATATGATCAACTCGGTGGGACCGATATGCTAGGGTTAAGGCAAAACCTCATCTCGGTGTGACCGATTGCATGAACTTGGTGAGATCAATTTCAGTAATGAGCAAACAGAGAGTTGGTCAGGCAAACTCGGTGTGACCGGCCGCATGTCTCGGTGAGACCGAAATAATTGCAACAGGCAACAAAGAGTTTGCAAGGCCATCTCGGTGAGATCAAGATCCTATCGGTGAGACCGAACTGATTAGGGTTTCTGGCAGTGCCTATGTCAATGAACTCGGTGGCGCCGGATGAATCAAATTGGTGGGGCCGAGTTTGACTTTAGGTTTTGGACATATTTGGAATTTAGATGTGGTTGAGGACTTTGGAGCATATCACTAAGCACTTTGAGCAAGTAGACCATTAAGCAACATCTCATGCCCTTTTAATAGTATTGGCTTTTCCTATGGACTCAATGTGATCTGGGATCACTAAAATAGAAATGAAGAGTCTTGAGCTTTTTCCAATATTTGTCCTTAGAATCTTGAAGGGGTTCCACATCCTCTTGTCCATGCCACGCCTTTGTTGAACTCTCTGAAATATACTAGATGAAAACATTAGTCCAACAAGAGATATGTTGACATTAATTACCAAAACCACCCAGGGAGCACTTGTAATTTCAATCTCCCCCTTTTTGGTAATTGATGACAACATACATCAAAGCTTTAAATAAAGATATGAAGAGTAACAAGTAAAGCTTTGGAAAGACATGTAACATGCATTGGCTCCCCCTACATGTATGCAATCATGTGAAGATAGACTATGAAAGCATGTGAATGCATAAGCATGTCAAAGCAAGCAATGAGCTACATGTATCTTGCCTATATGCATTAGATCAAATGATGTAAATAAATAAGATGTACCTTCATGTTCATGAGTCCTTATTGCAAACAATATGTACATCAGCAAGAGATCATCATGCACATGAGTGTGATGCATATACTTACCTTGTGGTCGTGAGCTGACTTTTGAAAAGATGAACTTGAGAAAACAGGGTTAGATAACACAAGAACACCTACTAATCAGAGCAAGTTCAGGAAACCACAAGAGTACCATGATTGGGATGACATGTAGTGAGTCAGCACTTAGTACTCTATTTGGATATAGACATGTCCCCAAAGATTTAAGATATACAATGATTTCCAAAGATTTTCTTCCCTTAGATATCAACTCTTTCTCCCCCTGAATCTGATATTGGATAATGGGAGAATATAGGGTAAGATCAAATCAGAGCAAAGACAGAGCAAAGTAACATCTACTAACATGTCTTTCCCCTCTTAAAGACATGTGACTTCTCTCCTCTATGGATAGTAGGCATCTGGAGAAGCTTAAAGTATGCTTTCTTTCTTATGTGATAGGCTTTGATGTGCTCTCTCTCCCCCTTTGACATCAATTTCCAAGCAGGGATCTTCTGGAGCATGAGTCAAACAGGTTTGGTCCTTGATCAGATGATAAAGTTGCATGTAGTTTAAGATGCGATTAGAGGATAAGAATCATCTAGTGTAGCTGGAAAAGAAATGGCAATTGCAATGGAAAAATGTTTTATCAGTAGTGAAGTCAGTAACACCGATTCTTGTGCATCGGTGACACCGAGTTGGCAGTGTCAGAGATGATGCATATCGGTCATACCGGGTTCATCCTTGTCGGTTATACCGATGAACAGTTCGGTCTAGCTGATAGGCAGAAATCGGTGAGGCCGAGTTCGATACAGAAGAAATATTTTGTCATCTCAACTCACTTGGCAAATAAGATCTCACAAAAATTTGCAAGGAATTAACTGAAGGATTTGCAATGAATTGGATGCAGGGAATGCAGAAAATAACAGAGAAAAGAAATGAAATCTAGATGAAGTTTTTTTGAAAGGGGAACAAGCAAGCAAGAGACAAATGCAAGAACACAAAGAAACACTAGAGAACTTCATCTAGAATTGGTCGGTGACAAAGTCACCTATGTTAGAGTATATTGACTTAGGAGTCAAGTGAATTCACTTGATCATAGGTCATACTCATCGTTTAAGCTCAAAATTGGGTTGCCATTTTTTGTTTAAGAATTTTGATGTATCCACATCTTGTTGAGTTGCTTTAACTCATAACTTGGGTCAAATCTTCTCTAAGATGGATTGGCATACCTTGGTGGTGGTGTTGATCTTGATCATATAGTTGAACTTGTGTAGGATGCTCAAGGTTGATGTAGTTCATCGAGAGTTGGGAGCACCGCTTGTAGTTTGAGTTAATCTACCTACATGGGTTAGTTTTGCAAGGAAGAGCACTTGTGTATCCAAAATGGCAATCATGAAATTTGATATAAAATGAGATTTGATATATAGAAATTGTCAATGGATATGTTGAAAGGATTCATGCTTCCTTGTCTTCAAAACCATATTGTAGATACTTGATGATGTAGAGATTGCTCAAGACGTGAGTGAGTTGCAATCTCATAGATTTGGGCTTATCCAAGTACCTACAAGGGTTAGATAACATGCAAGGATACAAATATAGATCCAAGACATATGATCATCATCATAAGAGAAATATAAAGGATTAGTCATAGAAAGGCTCATGCCTTGCATGCATCCAAATGGAGTTTCTACTCCAAGTTTGAAGCATCAATGATGTTCAATTCACCTCTCAAACGATAAAATACTTTCTCATCAAGCGGTTTGGTGAATATATCCACCAATTTCTTATCGGCACGAACAATGCTTAAGATCGATGTCTCCTTTAGCAACATGACCTCGAATGAAATGATGAGGAACTTCAATATGCTTAGTCCGAGAATGTTGCATGGGATTGTGAGCAATCTTAATAGCACTTTCATTGTCACAAAGCAATGGAACATGTTTCACATGTATCCCACAATGTTTAAGAGTTTGGGTCATCCAAAGTAATTGAGCAAAACATGAACCGGCCGTAATGTATTCCGCTTTGGGGCTAGATAAGGATATCGAATTTTGTTTCTTGGAGGACCAAGACACAAGAGATCTACCAAGAAATTGACAAGTACCTGAAGTGGACTTTCTATCAACCTTGTCACCAACATAGTCCGAATCGGAGTAGCCAACAAGATCGAAAGAAGACCTCTTAGGGTACCAAATGCCAAAGTTTGGAGTAGGAATTAAGTATCTCACTATCCTTTTCACATCTTAAGATGACATTCTTTGGGGGCCACTTGATATCGCGCTCACATGCACACACTTAGCATAATATCAGGATGGGAGGCACATAGATATAACAATGAACCAATCATAGAGCAGTAAACCTTTTGGTCAACCGGTCCGCCATCCTTAGTTAAGTCAAGATGTCCACTAGTAGGCATGGGTGTTTTCATACCTTTGCTTTCTTGCATGTTGAACTTCTTGAATAAGTCCTTGGTATACTTTTTTGGGAAACAAAGGTACCTTCCTTAGTTTGCTCGATTTGCAAACCAAGAAAGAACTTGAGTTCACTTATCATAGACATCTCAAACTTCTCCGACATTAGCCTTCCAAACTTTTCTCTAAAATGAGGGTTAGTCGAACCAAATATGATATCATCCACATGAATTTGGCACACAAATAATTCTCCATTAACCCTTTTAGTAAAAAGTGCAGAATCAAATTTTCCTATCTCAAAGCCTTTTTCAATAAGAAACTTAGTCAAGCATTTATACCACACTCTAGGAGCTTGTTTAAGACCATAAAGAGCTTTGTGAAGCTTGTAAACATGATTGGGTTTCTTGGGACTAAAAAAGCCAGGAGGTTGTTTAACATAAACTTCCTCCTCAATTTCACCATTTAGAAAAGCTCTTTTATGTCCATTTATTATAATGTGATATCATGGTGATTGGCATAAGCAAGTAAGATGCGAATGGATTCAAGTCTAGCAACGGGGGCATATGTCTCACCATAGTCCATACCTTCGACTTGAGTGTAGCTTTGAGCAACGAGACGAGCCTTGTTGCGCACAACTTTTCCATCTTCATCTTGCTTATTTCGAAACATCAATTTGGTTCCAATGACATTGTGCTTCTCATCGGGCTTTTCAACCAACGTCCATACTTGATTCATCTTGAAATTGTGTAGCTCTTCATGCATGGCGTTCACCCAATCTGGATCATCAAGAGCCTCTTCAACCTTCATAGATTCAATACGAGAAATGAATGAGTAATGTTCACAAAAGTTAGCCAAACGAGAGTTTTAGAGCGAGTATTTCTCCCAGTTTGAATATCATCGAAGATTTGTTTGACGGGATGATCTCTTGAGACTCTTGCTCGAACTCGTGAGAGCTTTTGTTTGGGTCGGGGTGGAACATCCTCTTCATTGTCTTGTTTTTCCTCTTGTCTTTCTTCACTGTCGTTGGCATTGTTGTTCTCTTGCGGAGGTGGAGAGGGAGGTCGATGAGGTTCATCTTGCTATTCATCCTCGTTTCCATCATCTTGATGTGTTCCACTTGTGGATGCCTCCAAGTCAACTTGTGGTTCACCTTGGTGTGAAGTTGAGGCTTCCACTTGGACGGACGAGGTACTCTCATTTACCTCCGTTGGGTGAATCTTGCTAATAGACAAGTCTTGTATTGCTTCCGAAGGGTCTTTGTCACCTACATAAATTGGTAATTGCTCTACTTGCCAGCCGTTAGATTCATCAAACTTCACATCTACCGTCTCTTCAACCTTTCGGGTGAAATTGTTCTAGACACGTTAAGTGTGAGAGTTTGAGCCATAACTGAGTAGGAAACCTTCATGAGATTTAGGAGCAAATTTTGAACGATGATGCTTATCAAGAATATAGCATTTTGAGCCGAATACTCAAAAGTATCCAACTTGGGGTTTGTTACCGGTGATAAGCTCGTATGCCGTCTTGCTGAGTAGCTTGTGAAGATATAGACGATTTGTTGCATGACAAGCTATCTCAACTGCTTCCGCCAAAAAGTGTTTTGCGTCTTGTACTCATCAAGCATCGTTCTGGCCATCTCAATAAGACTCTGGTTCTTCCTCTCAACAACTCCATTTTGCTGAGGTGTGTATGTAGCCGAGAACTCATGTGAAATCCCTTCTTTGTCAAGAAAGGTGTCTACATTGGCGTTCTTGAACTCCGTTCCATTGTCCCTGCGAACATTCTTTATCTTCACTTCAAATTGATTTTGGGCCTTCCTAGCAAAGTTTCTTGAAGGCCTTTTGGACCTGCGATTTATCATCAAGAAAGAACACCCACGTAAATCTTGAAAAATCATCAACAATGACCAATCCGAATGAGTTACCAGGGAGACTCTTGTAGGCGTTGGGACCAAAAAGATCCATATGAAGCAGCTCGAGTGGTCTTTGAGGGAGTCCTGGATTTGGGGGTCCTCAGGTGTTCGGCCTAGGAGTATGGGCCGGATTGCATGGGTTTTATAGGATCAAGCTGAAGATCATCAACCGTGTCCGGATGGGACTGCTCAATACGTGGATGGCAAGAATAGAGATTGGAGGTTTCCTTCCCAGATAAACCAACCTTGTACTAACCCTAGACCCCCTCCAGTGTGTATATAAACTAGAGAGGTTAGTCTGTAGAGGACAACTTTTTCATCATCATCACAATCTTCATAGGCTAGACATCTAGGGTTAGCCATTATGATCTCGAGGTAGATCAACTCTTGTAATCTTCATACTCGTTGAATATAATCAAGCAGGAGTAGGGTTTTACCTCCATCAAGAGGGCCCGAACCTGGGTAAACATTGTGTCCCCTAACTCCCTGTTACCATCGATCTCTAGAAGCACAGCTTGGGCCCCCCTACCCGAGATCTGCCAGTTTTGACACCAACATTGGTGCTTTCATTTCGAGCTCCGATGTGTTGTCTGCCAAAAAGCAATCCATGGCTCGCCTAGTCATCAACGACAATGTCGCTTCCGGAGGGTGCTTTGCTTCGGGGCAGACCCTGTGGTTCGGCGGTTTTACCATGAGGGCCCATGCTGCCATCGAGCCCGCAACTCCCCTCATGGCTACTGGACACCGTCCTCGCATTGGCCCCGAAAAGCTAGATCCGGCAGATATTTCGTCCTTAAACAAACTGCTAGACCGCATCGCCGCCCTGGGGGTCTCAACGGACTATGATCGGATCGGGCTCAAGCCCGACCAGAGGGAAATTACTCACCCACAGATCACCAACTTCGTGGCGATCCTTGAGGAACCGGCCATAGGCACTTCCCTCCCCATATTGAGGACCAAGTATGTTTGGGTCCCTGAATCCCCTGAGCCGGATACTTCCCCTTCGTATGGTACTTTACTCCCACCGGACTCTGGTTCGGGTGTTGGATTGAAAGAGCCTTCGTGCTTAACCGGACCTGAACCGGTTACTTCGAAAGCCATACCGGCTCCAAACACGGACGTGGGACAAGATCTAAAATTTAATCCACCCACCCGCCACAATCTATACTCTCCATGCAACTCAGGTCCTCCAGATATATACGACCTGATGTATGTGCGGCAGCAGCCCCAGGAAACGCTCCACCACTTTTGGGCCAGATTCCTGCTTGTTAAAAACAAGATCAAGGACTGTTCAGACGACGACGTAGTTTAGGTCTTCCACCGTAACTGCACGGACGAAGGGGTATTGAATGCCCTCGACCGTCGCCACATACAGAGCTTCACGGAATTATCGCATCTAGTACAAAAGTACTGTGTGATGGAAAGCATATGGAGGGCCCAGAAAACTCAACTGGAGCCCGCCACCTCGACGTAGTGTGCGACCCGGGCTAAAAGAATATACCCTAGTGGGTCACTCAACCATTGGGCTACGGGCAGGAAGAACAAGCCCTTCATGGGACATAGGTCCGTTCTTGACAAACTATTGGACAAACCCCTACCCGATCCATAATACTCCGCACACAGTCCCAACCCATAGCCTCCGGGCATGCTGGGTACTACGACAGGTAGCAAAAAGTGGAGAGACCATCCTCACCACAACCCTAGAAGGATACTCACCATAGAGGTACAACTTTAACATCCTAACAGTCTTCGAGACCTTTTCTTCTAACAACCAGCATAAACGGGCACTCCGCGACCTCGCCGAAGTCCATCAAGTTACCGCACAGAGCCCATGGAACGACACGGCGATAACCTTTATGGTCGAAGATGAACCAAAGGCTCGGTCAGTCCGAGCACCTGCTGCCTTGGTACTAAACCCCATCGTTGATGGTTTTCGGCTTACTAAAGTGCTCATGGATGGTGCTAGCGGACTTAACCTCATCTGTGAGGATACGCTTGACAAGATGCAGATGGATAGGTCATGCACCGAGCAAAGCAACACCAGCTTTCGAGGTATTATCTGCAGTCGAGAGGCACACTGCTCAGGAAAAATCAAACTGGATGTGGTGTTCGTCACGCCCGAGAACTATAGATCCGAAGAGTTGCTCTTCCACGTGGTCCCCTTTAACAGTGGGTATCACGCTATCCTCGGTCGGGACGCCTTCTCACGCTTTCAAGCTATACCCCATTATGGGTACATGAAGCTCAAAATGACCGGCCCTAATGGAATCATTACAATCTCAAGCAACCCAGACAAAGCCCTCTGTGCCGCAAACAAGACCGCATCCTTGGTCCTTGAGGCACTATCTGAAGCCCTAGCGGCAGAGGAATTAACCACCTTACGAGCTACGGTGGATAGGGACGACGTGATCATTGATAAGAGATCCAAGTCCACCTCTTTCAAGCTAGCTGAGGAAATAGTAAAACTCCAAGTGCACCCGACGAACCCTAATAAAAAAGCATCCATCAGAGCACAGCTGGATCCAATAGTGGACGCCACCCTACGTGCATTCCTGTGTGAGAATTGGGATATTTTCGCCTGGCATCCTTCAGACATGCCCGGCATCCCATGAAGACTGGACGAACACAGTCTCAATATAATCAAGGGATTCAAACCCGTGAAGTAGACACTAAGGCGATTCTCCAAAACCAAGCGTCGGCCATGGGAGAAGAGCTAGCCAAGTTACTAGAGGTTGGGTTTATTATGCAAATCAAATATCCGGATTGGTTAGCCAACCTGGTCATGGTACCTAAAAAGGACAAATTGTGGCGCCTGTGTGTCGACTTCAAGGACCTCAAGAAGGCTTGTCCTAAAGACCCCTTCCCATTGCCCCGCATCGACCAAATCATTGATGCAACCGCAGGACACGATTCATTGTGTTTCCTCGACGCCTATTCCGGATACCATCAGATTAAAATGAAGGAATCGGACCTGGCTACAACCTCGTTCATCACCCCTTACGGTCCCTTCTGCTTCAATATTGCCATTCTGACTCAAAAATGTCGGCGCTACCTACCAGCGTATGATCCAAACATGCCTAGAAAAGCAAATAGGCAAAACAGTCGAAGCATACGTGGATGATGTGGTCATCAAGACAAAACACGTAGAGTCACTAGTGGATGACCTCCGCCTCACCTTCGACAATCTCCGAACATACGACATCCGGCTTAATCCGAAAAATGTGTCTTCGGAGTTCCAGCCGGAAAGTTGCTGGGGTTCATTGTTTCCCATAGAGGAATCGAGGCAAACCCAGCCAAAATTCGAGCTCTATCACAATTGGCCATACCAACAGACCTAAAACAGGTCCAGAAATTAGCTGGCTGCATCACGGCTTTAAGCCGATTTATCTCCAAACTAGGAGAAAAAACATTTCCATTATACAAGCTACTGCGCCGCACTGACAACTTCAAATGGATGGACACAACCACAGCCTGATTGGAAGAAATAAAGGCCCTTCTCGCAAGCAACCCAATCTTGGCCGCACCCGGCGTTGGAGAGCCTACGTTATTATACATTTCGGCAACTAAACAAGTAGTCAGTGTCGTCCTCGTCGTTGAGCAAGGAGAGGAGGGACATAAATTCCCCACCCAAAAACCAGTTTACTATGTATCGGAGGTCCTTACACCTTGTAAATCTCGATACTCGCACTATCAAAAGATAGCCTACAGAGTCTTCATGGCATCCCGCAAACTTCGGCACTACTTTCAAGAGTGTTCGGTCACAGTGGCATCGGAAGTGCCACTGAATGACATCATTAATAACAGGGACGCCACTGGCCGCATAGCCAAATGGGCCATCGATCTATTACCGTTCGAAATCATATACAAGCCACGCCGAGCCATTAAATCCCAGGTATTGGCCGACTTTATAGCCGAATGGACGGAAGCCGAACTCCCTAAAGAGTAAAGCTCATACTCTAATTAGATCATGTACTTGGATGGCTCCAAAATGCTGGCCGGACTGGGGGCTGGTGTAATCCTCACATCCCCTACTGGGGACACGGTCCACTATGTATTGCAAATTATGTATACAGACTCTAACAATGTATCCGAATACGAGGCTCTACTACATGGGCTTCGCATGGCTATCTCCATGGGTATACAACGCTTGGAGGTACGCGGTGATTCGAACCTCGCAATCTCCCAAGTCAATGGAGAGTTCAATGCAAAGGACCCAAACATGGTGGCATATTAAAACTGTCAGCTCGGTGCGACAGACTCGAGTTCCATCATGTCGCCAGAGAAAGTAATCAGTCAGACGACATCCTTGCTCGTATGGGTGCTAAACGCGACCCCGTGCCACCCAACACCTTCGTAGAGCGACTCTTTAAGCCATCTGTTGTGTGGCAGGATGAGAGCGACGAAGGCAATGCAGACCTCATCACACACCCAACCGCCAAACACAATGCAGACAACGTCGGAGGTTCGGATATTGAGATAACACCCTCTGCCCATGAGATCATGGTGGTTATCGCTCCTTGGACCAAACCTTACCTGGCCTACCTTAATAGGAAAGAGCTCCCCAACGATCAAAACGAGGCGTGATGCATAGTTCGGCGCTCCAAAGCCTTCAATGTATATGAAGGCGAACTATATAAAAGAAGTACCACTGGAGTCCTTCAAAGGTGTATCTCCGAAGAGGAGGGAAGGTTGCTCTTGGCAGAAATACACGCCGGTCTTGGCGGACATCACGCCACTGCCCGCGCCCTTGTAAGCAAGGCGTTCCGGACGGGCTTTTTCTGGCCTACGGCTCGACGGACGCTCAAGACCTTGTCCAACATTGCATGGGCGATCAACTTTTCGCCAATCAGAGCCACATGCCTCCCACCGCATTAAGAACAATCCCCATTACTTGGCCCTTTGCGGTTTGGGGGCTTGACATGGTTGGTCCCCTTAAAGGGGGAAGCCACAAAAAGAAATACTTGCTAGTCATGGTGGATAAATTCACTAAATGGATAGAAACCAAACCAGTCAAAACAGCTGAGGCCGGACCAGTGATTGACTTTATATCTGGCGTAGTGCACTGTTATGGTGTCCCACACAGTATCATCAATGATAATGGCTCTAACTCCAGAGTTGATAAGGTGAAAACCTGGTGCGCTAAGTTGGGCATTAAACTCGACTATGCATCTGTATACCACCCTCAAACAAATGGCCAAGTCGAACGGGCCAATGGTCTAGGTTGGGGAACGTAGCAAAAATTCAAAATTTTCCTACATGTCACCAAGATCTATCTATGGAGAAACCAGCAACGAGGGGAAGGAGAGTGCATCTACATACCCTTGTAGATCGCTAAGCGGAAGCGTTCAAGAGAACGGGGTTGAAGGAGTCGTTTCGCAAACATCTCATATGTTCCGCGACGTTTCGAAAACGTCTTTGGTGCCTCAACTCTAAACCGTTTAACTGAACTATCACGTAGTTATCAAAACGTGTATGTCCGATGTTCGTAACATCCACAAACGACGCTCGGGGTTCAGACACCGAGCGGTGCATTAAGGACATAAGCTTTCATCGTCCGCATAATCGCTATTGTCAACTTTCAACTATATTTTCTCTTGGAACATATCTAAACAAAGGAACTAAAGCGCGAGCTTTTACATAATTTGCAAAGATCTTTTGACTATGTTCAGGATAATTAAGTTCATCTTATGAACTCCCACTCGATAGACATCCCTCGGTCATCTAAGTGATTACATGATCCAAGTCAACTAGGCCGTGTCCGATCATCACGTGAGACGGACTAGTCATCATCGGTGAACATCTTCATGTTGATCGTATCCTCCATACGACTCATGCTCGACCTTTTGGTCTCTGTGTTCCGAGGCCATGTCTGTACATGCTAGGCTCGTCAAGTTAACCCTAAGTGTTTCGCGTGTGTAAATCTGTCTTACACCCGTTGTATGTGAACATAAGAATCCATCACACCCGATCATCACGTGGTGCTTAGAAGCGATTTAACTTTAGCAACGGTGCACGCTTAGGGAGAACGCTTCTTGAAATTGTTGTAAGGGATCATCTTATTTACTACCGTCGTTCTAAGTAAACAAGATGCATAAACATGATAAACATCACATGCAATCAAATAGTGACATGATATGGCCAATATCATTTTGCTTCTTTTGATCTCCATCTTCGGGGCTCCATGATCATCATCGTCACCGGCATGACACCATGATCTCCATCATCATGATCTCCATCATCGTGTCTTCATGAAGTTGTCTCGCCAACTTATTACTTCTACTACTATGGCTACCGATTAGCAATAAAGTAAAGTAATTACATGGCGTTGTTCAATGACACGCAGGTCATACAATAAATTAAGACAACTCCTATGGCTCCTGCCGGTTGTCATACTCATCGACATGCAAGTCGTGATTCCTATTACAAGAACATGATCAATCTCATACATCACATATCATTCATCACATTCTTCTTGGCCATATCACATCATATAGCATACCCTGCAAAAACAAGTTAGACGTCCTCTAATTGTTGTTTGCATGTTTTACGTGGCTGCTATGGGTTCTAGCAAGAACGCTTTCTTACCGCAAAACCACAACGTGATATGTCAATTGCTATTTACCCTTCATAAGGACCCTTTTCATCGAATCCGTTCCGACTAAAGTGGAGAGATCGGCACCGCTAGCCACCTTATGCACCAAGTGCATGTCAATCGGTGGAACCTGTCTCACGAAGAGTATGTGTAAGGTCGGTCCAGCCGCTTCATCCCACAATACCATCGAAACAAGATTGGACTAGTAACGGTAAGCATATTGAACAAAATCAACGCCCACAACTACTTTGTGTTCTACTCATGCAAAGAATCTACATAATAGACCTAGCTCGATACCCTTTGTTGGGGAACGTGGCAGTAAATTCAAAATTTTCCCACGTGTCACCAAGATCTATCTATGGAGAAACCAGCAACGAGGGAAGGAGAGTGCATCTACATACCCTTGTAGATCGCTAAGCGGAAGCGCTCAAGAGAACGGGGTTGAAGGAGTCGACTGCCGTGATCCAAATCACCGGAGATCCTAGTGCCGAACGGACGGCACCTCGCGCTCAACACACGTACAGCCCGGTGACGTCTCCCACGCCTTGATCCAGAAAGGAGAGAGGGAGAGGTTGAGGAAGACTCCATCCAGCAGCAGCACAATGGCGTGGTGGTGATGGAGGAGCGTGGTAGTCCAGCAGGGCTTCGCCAAGCACCGCGAGATATGAGGAGAAGGGAGAGAGGTAGGGCTGCACCAAGAGGAGAAGTTCTCCTGTGTTGGCAGCCCTCAAGACCTCCACTATATATAGGGGAGAGGGAGGGTGCCCCTCTAGGGTTTCCACCGCAAGGGTGCGGCAGCCCCAATCCCATCTATGGGTGGCGGCCAAGGGGAAGAGGGGAAACTTGCCCCCAAGTCGTGGAAGCACCCTTCCCAAACCCTAGGCGCCTTGGGCCTTGGTGAGGCGCACCAGCCCACCCGGGCTGGTCCCTCCCACACTTGGCCCATGTAGCCCTCTGGGGCAGTGGCCCCACTTAGTGGACCCCCGACCCTCCGGTGGTCCCAGACGCTATCGATAAAACCCAAACTTTTCCTAGAACCAAAACAGACTTTCCATATATAAATCTTTACCTCCGGACCATTCCGGAACTCCTCGTGATGTCCGGATCTCATCCGGACTCAACAACATTCGTAACCACATACAAACTTCCTTTATAACCCTAGCGCCATCGAACCTTAAGTGTGTAGACCCTATGGGTTCGGGAGACATGTAGACATGACCGAGACGTTCTCCGTTCAATAACCAACAGTGGGATCTGGATACCCATGTTGGCTCCCACATGTTCCACGATGATCTCATCGGATGAACCACGATGTCAAGGACTCAGTCGATCCCGTATACAATTCCCTTTGTCTAGCGGTATTTTACTTGCCCGAGATTCGATCGTCGGTATACCGATACCTTGTTCAATCTCATTACCGGCAAGTCTTTTTACTCATTTCGTAACACATCATCCCGTGATCAACCCCTTGGTCACATTGTGCACATTATGATGATGTCCTACTGAGTGGGCCCAGAGATACCTCTTCGTTTACACGGAGTGACAAATCCCAGTCTCGATCCGTGTCAACCCAACAGACACTTTCAGAGATACCTGTAGTGCACCTTTATAGTCACCCGATTACGTTGTGACGTTTGATACACCCAAAGCACTCCTACGGTATCCGGAGTTACACGATCTCATGGTCTAAGGAAGAGATACTTGACATTGGAAAAGCTCTAGCAAACGAACTACACGATCTTTGTGCTATGCTTAGGATTGTCTTGTCCATCACATCATTCTCCTAATGATGTGATCCGTTATCAACGACATCCAATGTCCATAGCCAGGAAACCATGACTATCTGTTGATCGCAACGAGCTAGTCAACTAGAGGCTTACTAGGGACATATTGTGGTCTATGTATTCACACGTGTATTACAATTTCCGGATAATACAGTTATAGCATGAATAAAAGACAATTATCATGAACAAGGAAATATAATAATACTTTTATTATTACCTCTAGGGCATATTTCCAACAGTCTGATCATGAGCGGCATTAAGCCCAGACTAGTGTGCTCTTTACGAGAATCAGATAAGCACCGGGTTGAGGAACTCGATTCCGTACTCTGGGGACTCTGGACCACGCCCAATCGAACAACCGGATACACACCCTTCTTTATGGTGTATGGTGCAGAAGCCATACTGCCTTGTGATATTATTCATGACTCACCTAGAGTGCGCATGTACAAAGAGAAATAAGCCGAACTAGATTGGCAGGACGACCCAGATGGACTTGAAGAGGAGCCAGATTTTGCCAAGGCCCATTCTGCATTCTATCAACAACAGGCCAGGCGTTACCAAAGCAGAGAAGTGCGAGCTAAAACATACAACGTCGGAGAACTTGTTCTACGCCTCTCGGAGAAGAAAAAGGATAAGCTCAAACCCAAATGGGAGGGGGCCTTCATAATTGATGAAGTCCTTACTTGAGGAGCCTATCGCCTTCGCAATGCGGAGGATAATCACCTTGAGCCAAATCCATGGAACGCCTGCCGGCTCCGAAGATTTTATGCATAATTTGGCCTCCTTAGGTCTCTAAAAACAATAGGTTTTTTCCATTTTCTCTTACCTTTTACCTTTTTTACCCTTCTCTCCTTAAATTGTATGTCCGGATAAATCACATTGTGGGGAGTACACATCTTTAAATGTATATACCCCACCATACATGGGGGCTTCTTTTAAAAAGAAGCATTTTATTGAAAATCTTACAACCTTCTTTTGTCTGTACTATCTGTTGCTTCTGCCATTTTATGCACCTTTATGACTTAAGTTTTTGCCAAGCTGGGTTGCCTCGCTCCTGTGCTTATACCCTACATTCCCGATTGTTTAGCTAGGGTGTAAATGGAGCACCTCTGCGATTGTTACAACTGGGTTATCCGGACCTATACCTTAGACGGGTGAAGCCGAAAGCTAGTATTCTTAAGGAAATAATTGGTCGGCACATATTCAACAGGATGTTTTCGGAAAAACGCATAAAAAGTGGTTGTCTGTACTTCAGATACAAGCCCAGCCCAAGAAAATGAACCCCTAACGGAACTATTTTTCTTGGAAGATTTTTCTTACGTTAATTAGTAATATAACATAACTCCGCCGAACACATTTTGTCCGTTTGGGCAATATGGCCGGATTGCCTAGTTTCCGACAATACTAAATGTTTCCTAGTCAAACATAGTATACGTAAACACTCCAACTTTTTGGTTCAGAGGTGGAAGCCGAAGGTCTGCGATGACAAAATTTTCATACAACTCGGCAGGAGATAAGTTCGGTCATAAAGTACATGGGTACATCAAATCGAACGCTCACTCCCTCTCTACGCCATCTAGTAGACTATCTAATTTACAATCCTATTGTGAAAATTTTGCCGCTGTCATTACTTGGTCGTATACCAGGCTTACGGGAATTTCCTTCCCGTCGGGTTCCCGCGGTCCAACTCTAGCCATATGGTTCAGATCAAGACCAGTATAGCGTGTCTTCACCATGGCCCATACCTCTCGAGCACCTTCACGGCATGCAGATGTCTTCCACAGCTCGAACCAACGAAGGGCACCCTTGAATAGATTAGCCAACCCCTCCATACTTTTTGGAGGGATGTCGGAAGGCCATAAGGCTTTAGCCATATTCTTCATAGCCTTCCGAGCATGCTCGTGCAGCTTTGCCAGCTCCTTCAGAACGTTGCTCTGTAGGACAGGCATTTCCTCCTCGGGGCGGCCGGTCAACATACCTATAGCAACCGAACTATCATATTCTGCATTATATGACCCTATCAATAATCCGGATAGTTCACAAGACATACCGAATATGCCACCCTTCAGCTTTTGGTTTTCTTGTTATGCCTCTAAGAGTTGAGCCTTCAAGCTCTCTATCTCTTCGGCCTATTTCCTCACTTCTTCTTCCAGTTTCTTATCATTGCCATAATACATTTGGGCACTCTTTATTTCTTCAAGCTCGGAGATAGCAGCGTTTAGCTGCGTCTGGCTTGTCTGAAGCTCCTAGGTCAATGCGTTGTTCCTCTCCTTGAGAACCTGTCATCATCAAACAATCCTTAAATCGGTTTTGTCCACCCACTTTAAGTCTCTGGGGCTACTGCTATCTATCCACTAAGTTCATAAAAATTTGTACCTGCATGTTCTTTGGGAACAGGCGAGCGACCCCGGTGAGTCCATCTCGGGCAGCTCGGATATATGCACCTACAATGCATAGGGCATTAAACTCTGACTCCGTTAAGGCAGGGGCGCACAAGGCTTCTTTTAAGTGACGATGGTTCATCGCACTCTTGACTTCGGAGTTGGTCACGGACATCTCATCCGGCTCTCCATGAGATGAACGAGTCTGTGCTGCATCGACATGCGGCCCCATCCCAATTGGTATCTCCGGCGCCGGATTAGCCGCAGCTCGGCTGGTTGGGATTTACCCACTGTTCGCCGTATACCCCTCCTGCGATGATGGAAGAAGGATTCGAATGACAATCCGGCTTCACGACCGAATGTTAAAAAGAGGAATATACCTTTTCGGTGGTGGAGCAGATTCACTGGTGCTGCCGACCTCCTTCCGCTTTGCACGACCCTTCCACGAAGATGCTGACCTTTTCTTGGTTGTTGTCCCCTGAGTACGGCTCACTGAGCGACGATCCTGCGAAACATGGTCCAATGCGGAGGATGAAGAGACGAGCATAAGTATCCCTTTTCCCTGAATATACAATTTCCAAATACTTACCTTCACGAAGGGTTAGAGGTGTGGGTAGTCAGCCATAATGGCCACCTCCGAGCCATCAAGGCTCGCCTGATAGTAGAGTCCATCTTCGAACTCTACAAATATGTCCGGATCTTCATGAAATCCAGGGTCTTCATTACGATCATGATCCTCTGGCTGGGGGCGGGGCAGTTAATGTTCTCGACAATTTGCCTCCATGACCATTTAGAAATAAAAAATAGCAAGGGTATTCGGTCAATGAATCTCAATGAGTAAAAAAACATTGAACGGTTAGGAAACTTACCCATTCGATGGGAGTATACATGGAGTATGCCTCTCGGCAATTTAAATGAAGGAAATCTTCTTCTTCTTCTCCTTTATAAAGGTCTACCAGTGCCGCTGCCAATGCGGCTTGGCTATCCGGACCCTTTCTCCTATAGCGGGATGCGTCGTCCTCCCTGTTATAGTTCCATAAGGGAGTTACCCTGGATTAAAGTGGCTGGATGCATCTCTGTATCACAATAGCCATAACTTCTACTATGGAGAGTCAGGAATGGGTTAGTACCTTGACCTTGTTTATGAATCTCATCACTTCTGCACTGTCTTCCTGAGCAGGGGACTTGGGACGCCAGCTATATAGCTTCTTCAAGGGTGCGCTGGAAAATTCTGGTAGTCTGCGCCGAATAGGGTCCAGAAGGGGCACGTCATCGATATAGAACCATTCCGAAGACCATTCGGCGGATCCCTTCTTCGGAGTCTCGATCGCGTAGCTGGATCCGGCTATACACCATACTTTGGCGCTGCCCACTTCAAAAATAGACCCGCCGCCCTGATGGCAGGGGACGAGGCAGAATAACTTTTTCCATAGTTTGAAGTGAGCCTCGCAACCCAAGAACAATTCGCAAAGAGCGACGAAACCGGAGATATGTAAAATAGAACCTGGTGTGAGGTTGTGCAGTTGGATCCCGTACTGTTCCAGTACGCCCCTAAGGAAGGGGTGGATTGGGAATCCCATGCCCCTCAAAAGGAATGAGGTGAAGCACACCCTCTCCCCTTGACTGGGATTGGGGAAGTTCTCCGCCAATGCATCAACACCTATAGTGGTTAACCCCGCCCGTACGAAGACTAGATCTGGGGGAGGGAGATATCCTTGTGTTTGGAGTCGACTGAGCTGGAAGTGAGATACGGAGCAGCTCTACCAGTCCCCCTCTTGAGGGCCATGAGGACGCGAGGAGGAACCAGGGGCACTCGCCATGGTATGAATTTTTCCGTGGCTTGCTCTGTTACTTTTGATGTGATGCGAAACAACGGTTTGGAGATCTCGCCTTGCTTTATAGGTGCGTCTTGTGCCTGTCGGGAATATTAAAATACAGGGATAACAGACCATTCGCATTCACTTGGACGCGTGGAAATCGAGGCGACGACAGGGAGGAATCATAAAGACTAGGCACGGAAATCGATGCCGGACTATCGTCAATCCGGAGTATAATGGAGAACCCGCCTTGCAAAGCCGAAGACTTGCATCCACATACTACATTGACATTGAAGGCAAGTTCGGGGGCTACTGAGGGAGTCCTGGATTCGGGGGTCCTCGGGGGTCCGGCCTAGGAGTATGGGCCGGGTTGCATGGGCCGTACAGGATCAAGCTGAAGATCATCAACCATGTCCGGATGGGACTTCTCAGTACGTGGATGGCAAGAATAGAGTTCGGAGGTTTCCTTCCTAGATAAACCGACCTTGTACTAACCCTAGACCCCCTCCGGTGTGTATATAAACTGGAGGGGTTAGTCTGTAGAGGACAACTTTTTCATCATCACCGGAATCTTCATAGGCTAGACATCTAGGGTTAGCCATTACGATCTCGAGGTAGATCAACTCTTGTAATCTTCATACTCGTCTAATATAATCAAGCAAGGAGTAGGGTTTTACCTCCATCAAGAGGGCCCGAACCTGGGTAAACATTGTGTCCCCTGACTCCCTGTTACCATCAATCTCTAGACGCACAGCTTGGGGCCCCCTACCGAAGATCTGTCGGTTTTGACACCGACAGTCTTCTCGTGGTCATGATGTTCTTCATGGGATGACTTCCTCCAACTTTTTCCCTACTTGACAAGCACTACAAAGTCTATCCTTGTCAAATATAACATCTTTAACTCCAAGGATATGATCACCTTTAATAAGCTTATCAAGATTTCGCATGCCCACGTGACCTAACCTTCTATGCCACAACCAACCTTTAGAAGATTTAGCAATTAAGCAAGTTCTAGTTTGAGCCTTTTTAGTGAAATCAACAATGTATAGATCACCTCTATGTATACCGGTAAAGACCATATTATGATTATCTCTTCGAAACACTTGGCAATCTACTTCAGTAAATAGGACATTGAAACCAAAGTCGGCTAGTCTAGATATGGAAAGTAAATTATAGCCAAGAGATTCAATGAGCATAACATTTTGTATGGAGTTGTCATGTGAGATGGCCACCTTACCAAGACCAACCACCTTACCCTTTGAGTTATCACCAGAAGTGACATATTTTCGAGGGTCATCGTTTTCAGCAAGCTCATGAGACCTATCCTTGTCTCCGGTCATGTGATCGGTACATCCACTATCAAGAACCCATTCCTTTCCTCCAGCCATGTAGCCGCGAAGGTTAGCCATAAGACCAAAGTGTCTCACAGACTCATCAAGATCAAAGTCACTATCGTCATCCTTATCATAGTATCCATGTTCAAGATTGTCTTGTGATTGATTATCACCTAGAGAGAGTGATTCATTAGATTTATGATCATGACAATGTGCATCTTTATGAATTCTAATGACTCCTGAGATGATATTGCTAATGATTCCAACATCTCCATTGGCATGCATAAGGTTACGAAGCTTAAATAGACAATCACTAAACTTAGGATCATTAGGATTTATCTTATTTAAAGCAATGGACTTATGAAGAATCTCATCTAAATTTTTCAAGGAATAGTCTGGAAAGCGTTCCTCAAGATATCTCCAAATGGTTTAAGCACATTCAAGAGTAGGCAAGCATACAATCAAATTTCTAGGCAATCCTCTAATGATAAGATTGATAGTTCTAAGATTGTGAATCATGTCAAGAGACTCATCGAGGGTAGGATGCAAAGGATCAATAAGGGGCGCACAAGGGCTAGTAATGTACTTATTCAATTCATATTCATTGAAAATCTCAAGCATCTCATTTTTCCTAGCATTATAGAACTCTCCATCAAGCATAGGCACTCTACGTCTAAAACTCCCCATCGTAGACTCATCCATGTTCCTCCAATGGTGACTAAACCAAAGCAATGGAGACCAATGCTCTGATACCAATTCAAATGATTGAGAAGAGGTGTCTAGAGGGGGTGATTAGACACCTAACAAGCAAAAGTGGCAATTTTTAAGTTCTTCAAGTTGAGGTGGAGTTTTGGCACAAGTTTAAGCATTCACAATACATTTCAAGCAAGCATGGCAAGAGTATATGAGCAGCGGAAAGTAAAGCATGCAATTTGCAAGAAAGTAAAGGGATAGGATTGGAGTGTGCAAACGTAATTGGAGACACGGAGATTTTTGGCGTGGTTCCGACAGGTGGTGCTATCATACATCCATGTTGGTGGAGACTTCAACCCACGAAGGGTAACGGTTGCGCGAGTCTACGGAGGGCTCCACCCACAAAGGGTCCATGAAGAAGCAACCTTGTCTATCCCACCATGGCCATCGCCCATGAAGGACTTGCCTCACTTGGGTAGATCTTCACGAAGTAGGCGATCTCCTTGCCCTTACAAACTCCTTGTTTCAACTCCACAATCTTGACGGAGGCTCCCAAGTGACACCTAACCAATCTAGGAGACATCGCTCTCCAAAAGGTAATAGATGGTGTGTTGATGATGAACTCCTTGCTCTTGTGCTTCAAATGATAGTCTCCCCAACACTCAACTCTCTCTCATAGATTTATATATGGTGGAAAGATGATTTGAGTGGAAAGCAACTTGGGGAAGCATAGAGATCAAGTTTCTTGGAATTTCTTGGTCTCAACACATGAGTAGGTGCTTCTCTCTCAGAAAATAAGTAGTGGAAGTGTAGGCACGTTCTGATGGCTCTCTCTCAAATGGAGAAGGGGGTGGAGGGGTATATATAGCCTCCACACAAAATTTAACGATTACACACAATTTACCAAACTCGGTCAGACCGAATAAAGAAACTCGGTGGGACAGATCTAGTTCAAAATGTGAACATTAGGATTTTCGGTGGGACTGACATGGTCCACTCGGTGGGACCGATGTGCTAGGGTTAAGGCAAAACCTCATCTCGGTGTGACCGATTGCATGAACTTGGTGAGATCGATTTCAGCAATGAGCAAACAGAGAGTTGGTCAGGCAAACTCGGTGTGACCGATTGCATGAACTCGGTGAGACCAATTTCAGCAATGAGCAAACAGAGAGTTGGTCAGGCAAACTCAGTGTGACCGATTGCACTCGATAAGACGAAAATAATTGCAACAGGCAAAAGAGAGTTTGCAAGGCCATCTCGGTGAGACCGAGATCCTATCGATGAGACCGAACTGATTAGGGTTTCTGGCAGTGGCTATGTCAATGAACTCAGTGGTGCCGGATGAATCAAATCTATGGGTCCGAGTTTGACTTTAGGTTTTGGACATATTTGGAATATAGAAAGTGGTTGAGGGCTTAGGAGCATATCACTAAGCACTTTGAGAAAGTAGACTATTAAGCAACACCTCATCCCCTTTTAATAGTATTGGCTTTTCCTACGGACTCAATGTGATCTAGGATCACCAAAATAGAAATGAAGAGTCTTGAGCTTTTGCCAATATTTGTACTTAGCATCTTGAAGGGGCTCCACATCCTCTTGTCCATGCCACGCCTTTGTTGAACTCTCTGAAATATACTAGATGAAAACATTAGTCCAACAAGAGATATGCTGACATTAATTACCAAAACTACCCAGGGAGCACTTGTGCTTTCACTAATGCAGTGCTAGATGTCGGGGATATACCCCGCGGTATAACCCGGCCTGAAGTACGACCCGAGCGGGGCATGCTGCTTCTATGGTAACATGCCGAGACTTGGCGGTTCATTGGTGATCCGGTGAGTGGGTCGAACAAGCGGCAATGCCCAAAGCCTAGAAGGCGGCTCGTGAGAGGGACGGCTCATGGAGAATGTCCAAGAAGAGCAAGACCCAACAAGGGAAGCAAGACCCGGACTTGTATCCGGCTTATAAAAGAGGATAGACTAGTCCTAATCCTACTAGGACTCTACATGTAACCCAATCCCTTCAACTTATATAAGGAGGGGCAAGGCACCCCAAGAGGGACAAGTTTTGCACAAACAGACAAGTCTTAGACAAGATGAAAGTAGGTGCTCTTGAGATAGAGGTAGCACAACATCACCCTTGTAATCAAGATCATCATCATCAATATCAACCGAGCAGGATGTAGGCTTTTACCTCCACTGCGAGGGGCCGAACCTGGGTAAACCCGCGTCTCTCGATTCCATCCAACCCCGTTCAAGTTACTACCTAGTTGCGATGGCTTCCAACTCATCGAGTTTAGCTTTCTTGCCCTCGTGACCTGGCAAAAATACCATAATAAATTTGGTTAAACCTGCCTGTCTGCTTGATGCTACTCCGAAAAGGTGACTCGCCATACTCTTTACAGAGGGACTCGTCAAGGTTAAAATAGTGGCTTAAGTCACATGAGAGCCGACTTACAAAAAGTGAAGATAAACCAAGGCTATCATGCCAGCTTTAATGAAGCAAGACTCGAGCCTCGAAAGCCGGTCTTATGTCGAGCCTTGAAAGCTGGCATTTTTATACTCTGTTATCATACATTGCATCATATATACATGTCTGTATTTTCTTATGTTGCAGGAGCCGGTCTATGGCCGGGTTAACCATTTATGGTTATAAAATTTGTTAAATCAATCACTCTGATGCCTATATGGCCTTTGTTGACCCTGAACTTATCAAAGTTAAAATATTGGTATGCCATGTGAAAGCAGGCTCTCCAGGTAGCAAGGATGAACCAATGGCTATCAAGCCGGCTTCAAACATGAAGCATCACTAACAACTGCCCTTGAAAGCCAACATTTTCTCCATGTTTATTCAAACTTGGTTCATATTATAACGTATGATTTGTTATGATAACAATTCATTGTTATTGGTTTCCTGTGTTGTAGGAACCGGTCTTCAAACTGGGTTACAATATAACTCTGCAAGAACAAACAAATCTTTGATAGCCAAATTGGCTGGATTTTTATCATGGTTTATCATAACCAGTATTAAATGATTGAGGCTTTCAAAGCAGGCTCAGAGAAATGGCTATTATTTCTAAGTGCAAAACGTCGGCTTACAGTAAGGAGCATGGTACAATAAATTACCAGTGGCAATTCACAAATTGGGTTATTGCAATGTTATAAATAGGAGCAAAAATTCAAGCAAGGATATCATGAAAAGATCATGGCAATCGGCTTTGTCAAAGGCAATGACATATGAAGTGTTATGCAAGGCATCACTCTTGATGGATTTAGCAACAAGTTCGATATTGATATGCAAAAGCGCTCAGCAACATCATCCAGACAATGGATATGATTTTGTTACAATGGAAGGAAAAGTCACAAGTCGCCGCAGGCACACGACCCAGCACTTGGGGGCTACATTGTCCAAATTTCTGAAGTCCTGAGTTGCCATTGGCAAACGACCTGGCACTTGGGGGCTACAACAGTCACTTTTGGCCTACAAAACATCAAGTCTCATGTAGCTGTGAACACTCAACATGGCACTTGGGGGCTAATGTACTGTCATTTTCAAGATAAGGGATCATATGAAGACCCGACACATCATATATTGATGAGCCAGCCCTTGGGGGCTACACATTGCTCCTCAAGTCTACGTAATCAGATCTACAAAGTCCCATGTTGCTACAGGCAAGACAACCCGACATTTGAGGGCTACATGATACGTCCATTTTGCATTATGGGCTGTTATTTCACGTTAAGTCACAATACTTATGGCTATTCTCTCTTATTTTACAAGGTTTACATAAAGAGGGAGAATGCCGGCAGCTGGGATTCTGGGCTGGAAAAGGAGCAAATATTGGAGACCTATTCTGCACAGCTCCAAAAGTCCTGAAACTCCACGAAAGTCATTTTGGGAATTCATAAAAGCAAAAGAAATACCTGAGGGGGGCCACCCACCATCCACGAGGGTGGGGGCGCGCCATACCCCCCTGGGCGCGCCCCCTGCCTCGTGGGCCACCTGGCAGCCCTTCGGTGCCCATCTTCTGCTATATGAAGTCTTTTACCCTGGAGAAAATCAGAAGCAAGCTTTCGGGACGAAACTCTGCCGCCACGAGGCGGAACCAACCTAGGGCTCTGGCGGAGCAGTTCTATCGGGGAAACTTCCCTCCAGGAGGGGGAAATCATCACCATCATCATCACCATTGATCCTCTCATTGAGAGGGGGTCAATCTCCATCAATATCTTCACCAGCACCATCTCCTCTCAAACCCTAGTTCATCTCTTGTATCCAATCTTTGTACCAAAACCTCAGATTGGTACATGCGGGTTGCTAGTAGTGTTGATTACTCCTTGTAGTTGATGCTAGTTGGTTTATCTGGTGGAAGATCATTTGTTCAGATCCTTAATGCATATTAATACTCCTTTGATTATGAACATGAATATGCTTTGTGAGTAGTTGCGTTTGTTCCTGAGGACATGGGTGAAGTCTTGCTATTAGTAGTCATGTGAATTTGGTATTCATTCGATATTTTGATGAGATGTATGTTGTCTCTTCTCTAGTGGTGTTATGTGCACGTAGACTACATGACACTTCACCATTATTTGGGCCTAGAGGAAGGCATTGGGAAGTAATAAGTAGATGATGGGTTGCTAGAGTGCCAGAAGCTTAAACCCTAGTTTATGAGTTGCTTTGTAAGGGGCTGATTTGGATCCACATGTTTCATGCTATGGTTAGGTTTACCTTAATACTTCTTTTGTAGTTGCGGATGCTTGCAATAGGGGTTAATCATAATTGGGATGCATGTCCAAGAAAGGGTAGTACCCAAGCACTGGTCCACCCACATATCAAATTATCAAAGTAACGAACGCGAATCATATGAGTGTGATGAAAACTAGCTTGACGATAATTCCCATGGGTCCTCTGGAGCGCTTTTCTCATTATAAGAACTTGTCCAGGATTGTCCTTTGCTATAAAAAGGATTGGGTCACCTTGCTGCACCTTATTCACTTTCATTGCTTCTTACCCGTTACAAATTACCTTATCACAAAACTATCTGTTACCGATAATTTCAGTGCATGCAAAGAATACCTTACTGAAAACCGCTTGTCATTTCCTTCTGCTCCTCGTTGGGTTCGACACTCTTACTTATCGAAAGGACTATGATAGATCCCCTACACCTGTGGGTCATCAAGACTCTTTTCTGGCGCTGTTGCCGGGGAGTGAAGCGCCTTTGGTAAGTGGAACTTGGTAAGGAAACATTTATATAGTGTGCTGAAATTTACTGTCACTTGTTACTATGGAACATAATCCTTTGAGGGGCTTGTTCGGGGTATCTTCACCCTGACCAGTAGAGCAAAGAGTTGCTCCTCAACCTACTGAACCTACTGAAAATGTTTACTTTGAAATTCCTTCGGGTATGGTAGAGAAACTCCTAGCTGATCCCTTTGCAGGAGATGGAACATTGCATCCTGATTTACACCTAATCTATGTGGATGAAGTTTTTGGATTATTTAAGCTTGCAGGTATGCCCGATGATGTTATCAATAAGGAGGTCTTCCCTTTATCTTTGAAGGGAGATGCATTGACATGGTATAGGCTATGTGATGATATGGGATCCTGGGACTATAAACGATTGAAATTGGAATTTCACCAGAAGTTTTATCCTATGCATCTTGTTCATCGTGATCGCAATTATATATATATATAATTTTTGGCCTCGCGAAGGAGAAAGTATCGCTCAAGCTTGGGGGAGGCTTAAGTCAATGTTATATTCATGCCCCAGTCATGAGCTCTCAATAGAAATGATTATTCAAAAAAATTATGCTCGGCTTTCTCTCAACAATCGCTCCATGCTCGATACTTCTTGTGTTGGGCCTTTTATGATGAAGACTATTGAATTCAAATGGGATTTATTGGAAAGAATTAAACACAACTCTGAAGATTGGGATTCCGACGATGGTAAGGAGTCAGTTATGACACCTAATTTTGATTGTCTTAAAACTTTTATGGATACCGATGCTTTTCGTGGATTTAGCACTAAATATGGACTTGACTCTGAGATAGTAGCTTCTTTCTATGAATAATTTGCTACTCATGTTGATCTCCCTAAGGAGAGTGGCTTAAATATAATCCTCCCATTGAAGTAAAAGTAGTTGCACCTGTTACAGTTGAAGAAAAGACTATCACTTATAATGATCCTATTGTTCCTACTACTTATATTGAGAAACAACCTTTCCCTGTTAGGATAAAGGATCATGCTAAAGCTTCAATTGTGGTTCGTAAGAGTAATACTATAAAATATACACCTCTGAGCAAATCAAAGTTGAACCTAGTATTGTTATGGTTAAAGATCTCTTGGCTGATAATATTGATGGGCATGTTATTTATTTCTGTGATGCAGCTGCTAGAATTGCTAGACCCGATGCTAAAAAACATAGACCTGTTGTAGGCATGCCTGTTATTTCTTTTAAAATAGGAGATCATTGTTATCATGGCTTATGTGATATGGGTGCTAGTGCTAGTGCAATACCTCATTCCTTACATGAAGAAATTATGCATGACATTGCACCTGCTGATATAGAAGATATTGGTGTTACAATTAAACTTGCCAACAGAGATACTATTTTACCAATTGGGATTGTTAGAGATGTTGAAGTCTTGTGTGGGAAAGTTAAATATCCTGCTGATTTTCTTGTTCTTGGTTCCCCACAAGATGACTTTTGTCCCATCATATTTGGTAGACCCTTCTTGAACACTGTCAATGCTAAGATAGATTGGGAAAAGGATGTTGTTACTATTGGTTTGGGGGATATATCTCATGAATTTAATTCTGCTAAGTTTCGTAGACAACCCCATGATAAAGAATTTCCTAGTAAGGATGAAATTATTGGTCTTGCTTCTATTGTCGTGCCTCCTAATGATCCTTTAGAACAATATTTGCTAGACCATGAAAATGATATGTTTATGAATGAAAGAAGGGAAATAGATGAAGTATTCTTTAAACAGGGACCTATTTTGAAACACAACTTGCCTGTTGAAATCCTAGGGGATCCCCCTCCACCCAAGGGTGATCCAGTGTTTGAGCTTAAACCATTACCTGATACTCTTAAATATGATTATCTTGATGAAAAGAAGATATATCCTGTTATTATTAGTGCTAACCTTTCAGAGCAGGAAGATGAAAGATTATTGAAAACTCTGAAGAAGCATCGTGCTTCTATTGGATATACTCTTCATGATCTTAAGGGCATTAGTCCCAATTTATGCCAACACAAAATAAAATTGGAGGAAGACGCCAAACCAGTTATTGATCACCAACGACGGTTAAATCCTAAGATGAAAGAAGTGGTAAGAAAAGAAATACTAAAGCCCCTGGAGGCAGGTATAATTTATCCCGTTGCTAATAGTCAGTGGGTAAGTCCTGACCATTGTGTCTCTAAGAAGGGAGGTATTACTATCGTTCTTAATGATAAAGATGAATTGATCACGCAAAGAATTATTACAGGTTATAGGATGGTAATTGATTTCTGCAAATTAAATAAAGCTACTAAAAAGGATGATTACCTTTACATTTTATTGATCAAAATCTAGAAAGACTATCCAAACATACACATTTTTGCTTTCTAGATGGTTACTCTGGTTTTTCTCAAGTACCTGTGTCAGCAGAGGATCAAGAAAAGATCACTTTTACTTGCCCTTTTGGTACTTTTGCTTATAGACGTATGCCTTTTGGTTTATGTAATGCACCTGCTACCATTCAAAGATGCATGATGGCTATATTCTCTGACTTGAAAAGATTTGTGAGGTATTCATGGATGATTTCTCCGTTTATGGATCCTCTTTTGATGATTTCTTGAGTAACCTTGATCGAGTTTTGCAGAGATGTGAAGATACTAGTCTCGTCTTGAATTGGGAAAAGTGCCACTTTATGGTTAATGAAGGTATTGTCTTGGGGCATAAAATTTCTGAAAGAGGTATTGAAGTTGATAAAGCTAAGGTTGATGCTATTGAAAAGATGTCATGTCCCAAGGACATCAAAGGTATAAGAAGTTTCCTTGGTGATGCTGGTTTTTATAGGAGGTTCATTAAGGACTTTTCTAAACTCTCCAGGCCTCTGACTAATTTCTTACAAAAAGATATTCCTTTCGTTTTTCATGATGATTGTGTAGAAGCATTTGAAATACTTAAGAAAGCTTTGATTTCTGCACCTATTGTTCAGCCACCTTATTGGAATTTGCCCTTTGAAATTATATATGATGCTAGTGATTATGCTGTAGGTGCTGTTCTAGGACAAAGAGTTTATAAGAAACTAAATGTTATCCAATATGCTAGTAAAACTCTAGACAGTGCCCAGAGAAATTATGCTACTACTGAAAAAGAATTCTTAGCAGTTGTATTTGCTTGTGATAAGTTTAGACCTTATATTGTTGATTCTAAAGTAACTATTCACAGTGATCATGCTGCTATTAAATATCTTATGGAAAAGAAAGATGCTAAACCTAGACTTATTAGATGGGTTCTCTTGCTACAAGAATTTAACTTGCATATTATTGATAGAAAGGGAGCTGAGAACCCCGTTGCAGACAACTTGTCTAGGTTAGAGAATGATCTTGATGAACCACTACCTATTGATGATAGCTTTCATGATGAACAATTAGCTATCATAAATGCTTCTCGTACTGCTCCATGGTATGCTGATTATGCTAATTACATTGTTGCTAAATTCATACCACCTAGTTTCACATACCAGCAAAAGAAAAAATTCTTCTATGATTTAAGACATTACTTCTGGGATGACCCACACCTTTATAAAGAAGGAGTAGATGGTGTTATTAGACGTTGTGTACCTGAGCATGAACAGGAACAGATCCTACGCAAGTGTCACTCCAAGGCATATGGAGGACACCGCGTTGGAGATAGAACTGCACATAAGGTATTGCAATCCGGTTTTTATTGGCCTACTCTCTTCAAAGATGCTCGTAAGTTTGTCTTGTCTTGTGATGAATGTCAAAGAATTGGTAATATTAGTAGACGTCAAGAAATGCCTATGAATTATTCTCTTGTTATTGAACCATTTGATGTTTGGGGCTTTGATTATATGGGACCATTTCCTGCCTCTAATGGGTATACACATATTTTAGTTGTTGTTGATTATATCACTAAGTTGGTATAAGCTATTCCAACTAGTAGTGCTGATCATAACACCTCTATTAAGATGCTTAAAGAAGTTATTTTTCTGAGGTTTGGAGTCCCTAGATACTTAATGATTGATGGTGGTTCACATTTTATTCATGGTGCTTTTCATAAAATGCTTGCTAAGTATGATGTTAATCATAGAATTGCATCTCCTTATCACCCACAGTCTAGTGGTCAAGTAGAATTGAGTAACAGAGAGCTTAAATTAATTCTGCAAAAGACTGTTAATAGATCTAGAAAGAATTGGTCCAAGAAACTTGATGATGCATTATGGGCTTATAGAACTGCATATAAGAATCCTATGGGTATGTCTCCATATAAAATGGTTTATGGAAAGGCATGTCACTTACCTCTCGAACTAGAACATAAGGCATATTGGGCCATTAAAGAGCTCAATTATGATTTCAAACTTGCTGGTGAGAAGAGGTTGTTTGACATTAGCACACTTGATGAATGGAGAACCCAGCCTTACGAGAATGCCAAACTGTTTAAAGAAAAAATTAAAAGATGGCATGACAAAAGGATACAAAAGCGTGAGTTTAACGTAGGTGATTATGTGTTGCTATTCAACTCTCGTTTAAGATTTTTTGCAGGAAAACTTCTCTCTAAATGGGAAGGCCCTTACGTTATAGAGGAGGTCTATCGTTCCGGTGCCATAAAAATCAACAACTTCGAAGGCACAAGTCCAAAGGTGGTGAACGGTCAAAGAATCAAACATTATACCTCAGGTAATCCTATAAATGATGAAACTAATATTATTGAAACCGTAACCCCGGAGGAATACATAAGGGACACTTTCTAGAACATTTCGGACTCCGAAAAGGACAGGTATGTGGTACGGTAAGTAAACGGACTCCAAAACAGTTCTAATAGCAATTTTTCCCCGTTTTGGAATATTTAAGAAAATAGGAAAATAAGAAGTAGTCCGGGAAGGACACGAGACATTCACGAGGGTGGAGGGCGCGCCCTACCCCCCTAGGCGCGCCCCCCTGCCTTGTGGGCACCTCGTGTGCTCTCCGGACTCCATTTTCTTGCATGATACTTCTTTTGGTCAGTAAAAATTCATTATATAATCTCTCAAAGGTTTTGACCACCGTATCACGCAAAAATCCTCTGTTTTTGTCTTGAACTGTTTCCGCCTCATATTAGAGCATTATGTCATCCCAGGATTCGGAGGGAGGAAGCTATGTGGCTGATTACCTAGCAGGCCCTAAGATCTATGGGGACTTGGAGCATCATGGCTGGACTACGGAAGAAGAAGAAGACTATGAGCCTAAAGGAAAGGAGGAGACGAGCTCAGATGAAGATGAAGCCCCGTTACCTCAACCTGGGGACATGCATGTGGAGTTTAAGAAGTCAAGCCTCCCTGACAGAGCAACGAAACCAAAGATCGAGTTTATTCCTTTTCGTATCTTGCAGGAAAACAAACAGGAACTATGCAAAAGGATATTAAGCCTTGAGCAGGAGATTGATGATCTAAGGGAGCAAAATTCCATCCTCAAGCGCAAATTGAGGAGGAAGCCTACATCACCAACAACTCCATCATCACCACCTCCGAGGACATAAACACATGGGTATGGTCACTCCCCTTGGCAACTGCCAAGCTTGGGGAAGGTGCCCCGGTATCGTATCACCGTCACACTCCTATCTTTACCGCTTTACTTAGTTCGATCCTTTTGGTAATATCCTGATCTAGCAGAATAAAGTTCTGGTATGAATTAGTTTTGAGTTTTGCTTTATGATCCCTCTATGTAATCGAGTCCGTGAGCTATATATAATAAAGATTAGTGTTGAGTCAAGGGCTTTGCTATCTTGCTATGATCTTGAGGGAATAAAAGAAAAAAAAAGAAAAAAAAGACCATGTTGATCTTATGGAAAGTAATGACTTCACATATAGAGAGTATGATGATTAGAAGTTATTGATGGTTGGCAAACATAGTTTTGGTCATCGTTGCAATTAATAGGAAGTAATAAAGAAAGAGAGGTTCTCACATATAAATATACTATCTTGGACATCTTTTATGATTGTGAGCACTCATTAAAGTATGACATGCTAAAGATTTGATGTTGGACAACAAAGACGACGTAATGGGTTATGTTTTCTCACATCTCAATTAAAGTATATTGTCATGGATCATCCAACATGTTGAGTTTTCCTTTCTCCCTCATGCTAGCCAAATTCCTTGCACCAAGTAGAGATACTACTTGCGCTGGGATCATAGACGGAGCTCGTCGGGGCCGAGAAAGAAGATAGTGGTGTGTACGGTGCTGCGGAGCCGGAGAGAAGAGGAGGTCGCGGAGGTGCTTCTTGGCACAGAGGCAAGGCGAGGCGGCGAAGGTGAATACGTGGGTGAGCTAGCAACGGCGACGGCTGATGCCGCCATGAGGGAGAGAAAGGAGCGGAGCGAGAGGAGGGGAAAATATCTCGCCATGTTCCCGAGGCGTGCGGTGGTGTTCTTATCCACCCACGGTCGCATGCAGCGATGTGGACGGCGAGCTGGCTTGGTTGGGACGAGCCCTGGCTCGGTCGTGTTCGACAGGTGCAGGAGAGAGGAGGGAGACGACGGGGGAGGCAGGCTGGGCCGTCCATTGTGGACTAGAACCCAGTGCGCAGCACATTTTTCTTTTTCCCTTTTATTTATTTTCTGTTTTCTTTTACAACAGCTGTTTTGTTTTTGTTTAGCCATCAAATGACTTTTTTAAAATAGGGGACTTGTCACATAATTTACACTACATTATTTGGCACTGCCACAAAAAGTTTGGAAAGCATTTGAAGTTGTTTGAATTTTGCATAAATAGAAAAACATTTAAATAAGTTGATTTGGTACTGTTTTAATTGCCCGAGCCCAATTACGCAAATAAGTGATGTTGTTTTCTTAACAAATAATTCTTATGGAATATTTGCTAAATGATGGACTATTTTGCAACTATGTTGTTGAAACTTTAAATTTCACTTGCAATTTGAATTGATTTCAGAGGTGGAGTTTGAGATGAGATATGAATCCTTAGTGATCAAGCATTGCAAAGCAAAGTGACTTAGAATAATCATGATGGATTATTGTATCTTAATTATAGCGGTGTTACAATGATGCTTGGGATCCCCCTTGTCTGGGATGCTCCGTGCAACTGTGCTAAATTGGCTCTATGTGGGCGGTTTGGACTTTTGGCAACACATGATTGGTGGAGATGGCGGGTCTCCTACGCGTTACACGACATCATATATTACATTGCATGGTTCTAGTGATGTGGCTAGGTCCACCAGGACTATGCATTTATGCATGTGTGTGATGATGGATCGACATGTTGTGGAGAATATGGCGACATCGACTAGGTGATGCTCTTTGAGTGCAGGGGGCTCAATTTTTTGAGATGAAACTCTAGGTCCATCATGTCGGATCCCTACTCGTCAGGGAAGGACAAGATCGATCTCCCAATGTGGAGAAACCACGATAAGTCGGGATTTCACTAGCCTAGCTATGGAAATAAATGTGGTAGGAAATGCTAGGGTTTTGATTGCTCAGTTCTTGCCTTCTCATTGCACATTGATGCCTTAAATAGTCACTTACACTATTTAGCAAGAGACTAGAAGTCAATGAGCTGGATTGCAACAGTAATAGTAATAATGACAATTCCTGAATTATTACAGAGTAAACTGGAGCTCCGCATCAATCTTGGCCATTCATGCCTCAGCGTCCATCACAACCATTGGATCGTCATAAACCCATCGGAGCAGTATGCACCCAATAGAAGAAACACGACACCCATGTGTATATATGTAGAAGTTGGCATCCACGATCTCATAATACACCCCCTCCCCATTCAGTCCATACTTGTGCTCAAGTGGTTGGGTTTGGAAACCAAACTTCAATGGTTTGCTTGAAGAATTGGGGGAAAATTAGTTTTATGAAATTTGCATCTTCTCATGAAGCCTCTTCCACTGTAAGATTTCCCCACCGAATTAGCTACTGACTACTCCTGGTCTTGACAATGATCTGGTTTTCATTACTTGGACTGGTTCAGTTCTGATTTCCCCATCAAGACCAACAAGTGGCAACTGTTGATTAGGAATAGCTAGCCGTCCCTTGTGTATCTTCAGCTAACTAACATGAAATACAAGATGTATTGTGATGTGGTCAGGAAGGCGGAGCTTGTAGAAAGAATTTCCAACCTTCTGCAGAACCCTAAATGGTCCATAGAGCTTATGTGTCAATTTAACTGCATGCCTGAGTCTAGAGGCCGCAATTCTATTGGGTTGCTTCTTAAAGTACACCATATCTCCCACATTGAATTTCCTCTCAGATATGTTCTTACTGTGACACCCCCAATTCGACCGTACACTAATCATACACACAAATGTGTACGATCAAGATCAGGGACTCACGGGAAGATATCACAACACAACTCTATACACAAATAAAAGAATACAAGCTTTATATTACAAGCCAGGGGCCTCGAGGGCTCGAATACATAGCTCGATACACAAGAGTCAGCGGAAGCAACAATATCTGAGTACGGACATAAGTTAAACAAGACTGCCTTAAGAAGGCTAGCACAAAAGCAACACAATCGAAGAGGCAAGACCTCCTGCCTGGGACCTCCTAACTACTCCTGGTCGTCGATGGTCTCCATGTAGTAGTAGTCGACGGGGGTGGCATCTGGCTCCAAGGATCCACCATCTGGTTGCATCAACCAAAAAGAAGAAAGAAGGGGAAAAGGGGTAGCAAAGCAACTGTGAGTACTCATCCAAAGTACTCGCAAGCATCAGATCTATACTAAGTATGCATTGGTATCAAATGGAAGGTTTGTATCTGTGGACTGAACTACAGAATGCCAGAATATAGGGGAAGGTCTAGCCTATCGAAGACTAGCAACTTCAAGTAGCTTCGAGCATCTTGCAGCATGTAGGAGAGTACAGAGTAGCATTTTAATATTTAACAAGCATGTTGTAGCATCAACGCCCAGAGATCCTTCCTCGACTCCCTGCGAGAAAGCAATCTCGGAGCCACATATCCATCACATATCTCAAGTGTCCATTTCTAGTTATATAAGATCAGGATACAAGTCTGAACGTCCATTACCGCGGACACGATATTCGAATATATAACTTCCCTACAGGGGTGCACCATGTTACCCAACACGCTCGATCACTCTGGTCGGACACACCTTTCTGGGGTCAATGCCCGTCCTCGGAAGATCAACACGTCGCAGCCCTACCTAGGCTCAGCAGAGAGGTCCCCGCCGGTCTACATCCTAAGCGCTCCGGGGTCTTGGGCCCATCGCCCACAGCACTCCGAGTCGTTGCACGCAGGGTGGATACCAAGACCGCCCGGATGGCCAAGACGATCCAACCGTGCCTCCATGCCGAATCGACGTCGACAAAGCTTCGGCCGACATCGCGACGCCGAGGCCCATATCTATTCTCGTGGTGGTTAGTGCGTAAAGGCCAGAGGCCAACTCAGAACAAATACCCAAACCTGTTAGTGCATTGGGGGCTCGCAGAAACGAGCAAAGGCTCACGATAAGGTGACCCCGTCGCCCCGTCTCATGGACTTACGACAAGGGCCCAGACTGCCCGGCCGTGCCATGTGGAAAACTCGCGGGTGCTCAACGGGCCCGCCCGACTTTCACATCAACTCGCAGGTACCCCTCAGGGCCGACCCGACTTCAACAATGGTCTCAAGTAAGTCAAGGTAACCGTGTGTCCAAAGATCAAGGGGAAAACCCGAGGAATCACCCATGGAGGATTCCACTCGATGTAATCATCAAGGTGAACATAAGAGGATCCACCCACGAGGTTCACACTTGAGGTGTTGCACGACAGAGCCGTATCAGGAATGGTGAACGAGGAACCACCCTCGTTGACCATGAACAAATAGCTACCTACAGAATTATCATCAGGAGTGCGTTATGAGGGATCACCCTCGGCACTCGATAGTAGCTCTGCAGAGTCGAGCAACTAAAGGGGCGTGATGTGATGTGATGTGTCAGGCTCTGGTCAACGGTCACGTTGATCGATTCGTCGGAGATGAAGCAAGGGCAACAAGGACAATGTGGTGGTCACTGATGGATCACTAACCAACCTATACTAAGCAGTTTAGGATAGCAGGTAAGGTACAATGAGCAGGTTACAAAAGCAGGCTATGCCTCAGAATAGGAGCAAACAATAACAATAGCAAAATCTAATGCAAGCATGAGAGAATGGAATGGGCGATATCGGGATGATCAAAGGGGGGGCTTGCCTGGAAGCTACGCTGAAAGGGAAAAAGTGTTCTCGTCGACGCAGTCGAAAATAGTGGCATCAACAGCAGTCTCGGGGTCTACCGGAGAGAAGAGGAGGGAAGAAACAGTAAATACATGCAACATATGCACAACATGACAACAAGCAAAGCTAGACGTGTTCTAACATGGTGCTACACGTTACCGGCGAAGGGGGATAACATCCGGGAATTTTTCCCCAGGTTTGGCATTTTCGGACAGCTAGAACGGAGGGGGAAGGTTGCATGTTTGCTATGCTAGGAACGTGCGGCGGATGAACGGACTGCTTATTTGGATTCGCCTCGTCGTTCTGAGCAACTTTCATGTGGAAAACATTTTCATCCGAGTTACGGTTAATTTTCTATGATTTTTCAAAGTTTTATTAATATTCTGGAATTAACAGATTTAATTAAAAGGAAAACAGAGTTATGACATCATCATGATGTCAGCAGTCAAAAGGGTTGTTGACCGGGTCAAACTTACAGGTGGGCCCCTTTGTCATTGACACAACTTAATTAAGCAGATATAGTTAGTTAACCTAGTTAATTAGGGTAACTAAACAGATTTAATTAAGTTAAATAATTAATTACAGATTAATTAATTAGTTAATTAATTAATAACTTTTCCTAATATATATTTTTAACCTCTTTTTTTTGGACAAGGTCGTGGGCCCTTGCGGTCAGCGGCCCCCAAGGCCTAACGGGCGTGGCTAACGGGGCAGAGTGTCGGGGGTACGGGCGCTGTGCGGGGTGCACCCAGGCACCCATCAAGCGAGGGGGCGAGGCCGGCCGACCGGGTTGTGCCCGGACGCGGCGAGGCCACGGCGGGCGGCGCTGGAGGGCGCGAGCAGCACAAGGAAGGGAGTCGTGGGCGCGGCTAGGCGTCGGTGGGCGCAACAACGGTGATGGCTGCACAGGAAGCAGCAGTAGCGGACGAAGGCGGGAGAGGCGGGGCACGTGCTGGGCGCGGTGAGCACAACACGGGACGCGGAGACCGTGTCGACCGGGGCAGCGCCGTACGTCGTCGGTGGAGGGAAGGCAGAGAGAGGGGTTCTCACCCCCGTTGTAGAGGTGCAGGCGGCAAGGCGTGGGGTAGCAGGTCGGGGAGGCCAGTCGGGGAAGAGGTCGAGGAAGTCGTCCATCGGGGGAGGTGGAGGACGAGGCGGCGACGGACGACGACGCAGTGGTCCGGCGAGGTGGCGACAGTCAGCGGGGCGCGGGCGACGGCGAGCTGCGACGCGGCGACGGGAGCACCCGATCCCAATCTGGATCATGAGGGGCGAGGGAGAGAGAGAGAGAGATCAAGGAGGAGTGGGGGGTTCAGGAGCGAGGGAATGGGGCAGGCAGCGCCGGGGGAAACGTGACAACGAGCGAGAGAGGTGGGGGGATCGATCGTGGGGCTCTGCCCTGGCGGCGCTGGAGGGAGAGGGGGCTCTAGGGTTCGGTTGTGGGAGTGGGGGTTATAGGTAGGGGCGGATGGGCCGGCCTGGCTGGGCCATGGGCCAGCTGGGCCGTTTGGCCCCGGGGGGTTCTTTCCCTTTTTTTTTGATTTGCCTCAGTTTCCTATTTAAAAGAGCTACTGAAATATTTTTATTAAATGTGGCACTTTGCACAAAATAGATAGGAACGAAGCAGCATAAAAAGTTTGGGGTCAGAAGGAGTTGGCTAATCATTTTTAGAAATTGGAAAGGCCAATTTAATTATTGTTGGACCACAAGATAAAATCCCAGGGGCATTTTGGGAACTCGACTGAGGTTGGTTCAACATGAAAATGATTAGGGGAATTTATAGGATAATGTGAACATTTAAGTTTTCATGTCTGACAAAATTTGAATTTGGACTTTAAACTCGGTTTCGAATTTGTATTGCGATTTGGATCAAGCAAATATTAGCAACAGTAACATGATGACATGACACCATTAATACGGGTTTACTGTAGCATAATTATTCGGGCGTCACACTTACCAACATATTGCTTCATTCTAGCATGACCTTGCCGCGCGTTCGTCTTGTGTTTCCACATAGTGTTTTATTTATCATTAAATCTCTAGCATCAGCATCTGCAAGACCTGGAACTGAAATCTCTAGCATCAGCATCATGGGAGAGGCATTAGCATTCTGACCACCATCGGGAGTTGCCTCCTTAGTATCAGCACCTCCATCCATGCCAAAGTGGTGTTCAGCATAGTTACCTGTTCCTGCATCCCGTTGACCTTGGTATTGATTTCTTCACTCCTTATCCCCACCCGGTCCAGATCCAACCTCATCACAACATGTTGTCTATGTCTGCCTTCTCCTCCTACATTTTGGACTTTGCCATCAGATTTTCATGAGAAGAGTCCGGAATTTTACACTGGAACTTGTCCGGGGACCCTTTTCTACCAGTCCGCTACAACCGTCAGTCGCCTCGCCTTGCCTCCTTAGTGCACCAGTCGGTCTAGGTCGCGAGATTTTGCCACTAAAGCGATGAGTTTCAGCAATCACACCTCTGATGCCGATCTTCACTCGAAAAATTCTTCTACCGCCGCCGACGCAACCAAGTTTTGCCGTCGGTAACATTGCCAAGGACATTGAGCTATGAGTACCACTTGTCAGATCCCTACTCACCAGGGACGAACAAAATCAATCTCCCGAGGTGGAGAACCCACGATGATTGTGGGTTTTGCTAGCCAAGCTAAGGGAATAGATGTGATAAAGGAAGTGCTAGGGTTTTGACAGTCGAGCTCTTGCCTTCTCATTCCAGATGGAGGCCTTAAATAGTGTCTTAGACAGTCCAGTAAGAGAGTGGAAGAAACGAGCTAGATTACAACAGTACTTGATAATGCTAATAACGACAACTACCTGAATTACTACAAGGTAAACTGGAGCTCTGCTTCCATCTTTCATCGGTGTCTAAGCCTCCATCTCAGTTGTTGGGTATTCATAAACCAGTTGAAGTTGTATGCACTCAATTGAAGAAACATGACACCCTTGTGTAAGTATTTAGAAGCTACCATCTCCGTCCTGATTTATTAGTCATCTTTGTATTCTGTGCCAAATTTTGATCTTAAATTTAACTAAGAAAGTAATAATGCATGTCATAAAAAATAATATAATCAGAAACTATGTTCAAATACAAATCCAACGATATAACTTCTGATGACATGCATCAACATTTTGTTAGTTAAATCTTTAGTCAAAATTTGACACAAAAATACAAAAGGGGCTTATAAACCGGGACAGAGGTAGTAACATTCATGATCTGACACAACCTTTCACTAGTTGAACCTGGTAATGGGATCGTTCATGGGACGTCCCCTTGTTGAAGTGACTGCATGGAGTTTATAGAACTCTCGCTTTGGTGAAATCCATGATCTGGCTTCAATGGTTGTGTCTAGTGATGGTGATGCTTGTGCATCGTTTCCTTCTTCGAAGCGCCATTGTTGGAGTGCTTATCATGCGAGCTAGGATTGCCATCATTGATGATCGTTGATGTTGTTTGTTGCAATTGTGTTGTTGGTCGTATTGTTCTTTTTCTTCTATTTTAATAGTTTGGTTGGATACATCCTCAATGTCATAAGTAGCTCGCGAGGTCGGGTTGGGGCAAAGACGTAGTGTAACTGATATCTTCTCTATGCTAATATTTTTTATATCAATTTCTGAATTAATATACCTGAATCCAAAAACACCTGACGATGCGAGTATGTTAATTTGAGCGTGCAGCATGTGCCGCTGCCCAAACGAAAAAGGGAACTGGACTTTTGCCATCAAACAAGTCTGGTGCCGACGGACAGTTCACTAGCTCAGCAACCCCAGCCCTAATATTATAAGTATTTTTCATGTGCGAACAACCCAAATAATACGGGCAATAATACTAAGCTTCTCCTACCTAGGTTCCTAAAAATAGCAAGTCCCATTGGTCAGTTAACCACATCCATCCAGATGGGCCAGTGCAGAAACTGAGGCAGAGCAGCAGCGGTTTACGCAAGTGCAGTGCATCCAAGTGTGGTTGATTATTTTTATTTATATTTTCACCATCTTCACAGTCACAGGCTCCTCTCGCCGTCGCAACTCGCAAGCCAAAGCTGGCCGGCCAGATCCGGATCGCGCCAGAACGGACGGACGGACCGACCGGTCGACCACGCGAGCAAACGGGCCCGAGAATCCACCCGGCGCACACCGCAGACGTGGCGGGGGCGTCGCAAGCACATGCTCCAGAGCAGCGACCCACCGGTGTCGCTCCAGATCAACCAGAATCTCCCCTCCGTTTCTGCTCCTCCTTCCCGCCTGGTGCCTCGCAACGTGGACAACTGTAACTCCTGTCCGCCCCATTGCACCACACTGCAGCCTGCAGAGCATGGAGGAGAGAGAGAGAGAGCGATGAATCGATCGAGCTCAGGTTTGACTGGACCGGGGCGCAAAGGGACAAGGGTGGGCTGGGACTTAGCTGTAAGATCAGAGGCGTGAGCTGTCTGCCTCAAAGGTGCAAGCAACAGGGAGTGGGAAAAAAAACAGCACCGTGATGCCGTAATCATCATCAGATGGGGTTCCTTCCAAAGGCTCGCTGGGTGCGGGCTGGCTCTGTTTTTCCAGATCGATCGGATTAGTTAGACAGACAGTTGATGGCCCGCAGTGTAATCTGATGAAACTTTTGTGTTCGCAATGCTAATTAAGCTTTCGGGCGTCAGTCAGCTTCTCTACACAGGCAGACCGGTGCATCTGTCTAGCTGAGTTCCGCAGTGTTATTCCGGCCGGAAACTTTTCAGGCAAGTGTGCCCTGCAACATCATGCAGAGAAACTTCACGAGGAAGGGATTAGATATTTTAGATGGAACTTAAACGTTGGTTTAGTACGACGATCTCGCAGTGCTGTAGGCCTGAGCTTTTGGTTAATCATCACTTAACCCCATCACCAGGTGAGGTGGAACATGTGTGAGCAAGCTGGCCGGCATAATGGAAGGGGGAGAGATCGACTGGGGCAGTCGACGATCTGTCGTCTCTGGGCTTGGATATATTCCCTCCGCGGCTCTCTCCTTCGTGTCCGCGTGACTCCCATGTCGACTGCGTGTGTAGAGAGAGAATCATGTGATTCATGCATGCGACCATGTCGGGCATGACTTGTATGAGCGTCGTTTTGAGGCCTCCCACCAACGCTAGTACCCCCCGCCACGTTCCCCCGGTGCATTCTGCATGCACAGCCCGATTCCAGGCCGCTCTTATACCATAGAATAAACAGGATTAAATAAGTTATGTACGCATGTTGACATGTTAATGGCGGAGCTTAACAACAGCTAATGCGCCCCCGGAGCTTGCGAGAGAAAAGAGCAACTGGCTAGCGTCTGTCGGTCTTTGCACCACCACTTGCCCGTAATGTATCAATTTGGTCGCCGACCGGTGGCATGACGAATCCGTAGATCGATCACGGTCACCGTGAGGTTAGTCCAGTTGCTCAAATTGACATGAGAAGCTGCACTTAGCAGAATACAGCTTCACTTGGAGTTGACGTGTGGCATACGTCTCCGGAATCCGAAATCCGCATCAAGTACGCCGGGCGCGATGGACCGATGGATACGGAGCATGGCATGTTGGACGAGAGATTGAGAGAACTAGAGCAAAACAAGACCTGCCCGATCTGTTGCCAGAAAACTCCGTACTGTGGACAGCATCGGCATGCATGCATGATGCTCCGCAGCAAACAAGCCAGCGGGCAGATGGACACACACGAGTGCATGGAACGCCGTCGCCAGCGATGGAACTGGCTAGAAAGATCCGATCCGCGCGCTGGGTGCATGGAAAGCTCATCTGAGCTGTTTCCGAATTAGCTCATATAGTACTATGGGCGTGTTTGGTTACGTTGCCAATCGAGAGTGGCCCGGCGAGTCTGGCTCTAGTGAGCCGGTTTGAGGGGATGCAGGCAAAAAGAACTCACATACACGTAGTTTGATTGCCTGCATGTATCTTAGTTGTATGAGACAACCATTTTTGACACGACGTTTGGTTGACCGCATTGCATTAAGCGCACATATGACACGGTGTTTGGTTCCAACCTGCATAAGATGTTGTCATCACTTCTAACTAGTGATGAGCTTACCACACAAAATCTGAACATGTAGTGCCAACTAGTTAAACAAATGACAGTTCATCCTAACTACTATCAAATGACCATGCAAATTATTAAGAGCCATTGGCTAAATAGGAGATAGTTCATGGGTGTTGCTGCCATTGTTGAGGAAATCGTTAACTGGTAGCTGCTCGGTTGGCTGTCGAGTAGGGGATTAATAGGCTAATTGGCAAGTTAATCGGCCATTTAATCAATTAGTCGGCTAATTTATCAGTTTATCGGCTACTCGCTGACCCTATGAGTAGGGATTAATCGGCAAGTTAACTGGTTAATCGGACGAATTCTTGAACAAGGGTTGCTGCTACCAGATCTTCCTCTTCATCTTCCTCTTCTTCTGCTTCTACTTCTGCTTATGCTGATGCTTCTTCTTCTTTCTCCTCTTCTTCAAATCCTGCACTGACCTCTGTTAAGCCACATTGCCTCTGCCCACTCCAACCTTTTGTTTTTCCGAGCGTCATTGTCAAATGCCTCCACACTGTGGCTGGAGCTAACATCATCGTCAGGCTCGACCTCTTCCTCCTCAGACACGTGTTCATCAAAGCCCCACTGGAGGATCCAGTTATGCAGAATGCAACAAGTAAGCTTAACGTGAGTGGAGTATGGGTGGAATGACTTCTGATCCAGGATCTTAAACCTATTATTTAGAGCTCCAAATGCCCTCTCAACAGTTACTCTAAGGCCGTAGTGTCTGAGATTAAACAGCTCATGTGCAGTCCTAGGATAGTTCCTACCAGAGAACTTCTTGAGATGATACCTGGTTTTCCTGAAGGGTGGAAGAATAGCCGACCGACATGCATAGCCATCATCTCCAAGGTAGAACTTGTCGTCGGGGATGTTGATCCCATCAGGTCGACTCATACTGTCACTGAGAATGTTAGCATCATCCGCTGACCCCTCCCAGCCAGCCAACACATATGTGAACTTCAGATTAAAGTCAATAGCAGCAAGCACATTCTAACTTGTGTAGTGCTTCCTCCTCCTGATATGCTGCAGACTGTGACATAGGAACTCTGGCAGTGACATGAGGACCATCTATTGGTCCAATGCAATCCTGGAATGGCATCACAAGCCTGTGTTAGTGCTCAACTTGAACAATACAAGCATATCAAGCCATGAAAAGTGTTATATTGTCAATGCTCACCTTAAAGTATGGATACCATTTTGGGCTTCCGTGAATCTTGGGTGGAGTCTAGCCAGATGGTCTCCTGATTATCTCTCCTTTAAGCTCCCCAACAGTAAAAAGCACCTGCTTGAAGTACCTAGAGATGGTCTCCATTGATCTCCTGAACGTGTTGTGAATGACCCTGAACCTTTCTTTATAGCCAACAGCATGGAGGAACATGGCCACTTGCCCTTCCACACTGGTGTTGATGTTATCTTGTAGTAGCCCCTGCTCCTGAAGGTCTCGACAAGCTTGGCAAATGATGTTCTTTTCATTCGAAGCATCCATAGAGCCTCGACGTCATTGCAGTTGTAGATGTAGTTCAGATTATGGATCCTCTCCTGTTCCCGGACAAACATTGGACCATAGCGGATCAAAGGTCTCCTAGCACGACGAACGACTCTCTAGTGCATGAACATGACCCATGCCTGAATCACACTTATCAGTGCTGCTGCCTGAATTATCAGCCTCATCCGTGCGTCCATAACCTAGTCGACATCGACGGTTCATTCAGTGGAAAATCAATCCTACACCTTGCGTAACGATCTAACCACCAACCTAACAAAGGGGGGAGGGGTGCTGCTTACCCCCATCGGAGATGAGGACGACGTAGGGGGGCCATGGCACAGACAAGGTCGACCAGATGGTGGCCAACAACAAGGGGAGCACCAGATCCGTCGCAAATGCCGCCGTCTCTTCTGCCGCCGCCGCCTCTAGCGCAGATATGAAATCGCAACCGCCGCCGGTGGTGAGGCAGTAGGGAAGAAAGGGGGTAGTGGCTATGGTGAGCGAGTGAAAAAGGGGTGAGGCTAGATTTGGCGCCAGGACGGCGCGCTAGATTTCCCATCTCCCACCATCCCCCTCGCACCCGCCCATGCGACCTCGCGCCGCACTCAGCCTGGCTCGCAAGAAACTGCCGATCCGAACGTTTCCAGCGAGCCAGGGTCTAGACAGCTTTGAGAAGCGTGTGATGTAGGCCCAACAATGAAACCAGGCAACCAAGTAGGCTTCTTCCTTCCCGCGCGGGCCTGGTTGGGCTCGATGCGGCCAACCAAACATGCCCTATATAGCCTATAGGTGCCCAGGGGCCAGGGGCAAGGGCTATATTCCGAGACGTTGTTCGATTCGTCGATCAGTTCTGCGAGTGATGCGGAGTGGAAGGTAGGTGTACACTCTCACGACAACGAATTGCCAAGAAATATTTTTGTGGTACGATCCATAGAAAAATACTACTCCCTCTGATACATCTAAATACGTTCATTTCAGCGACAACTGATATGGATTGAAGGCCTGGTAGGCATAGTTCTACATCGGTCTTTCAGCAAATTATCTAATTCTGGTACATGCTTAGTAGCGCAGTGGCAGCATACGACTATACTGCCTGTACACCTTTTTTTTGGCAGGGATATTGCCCATAGGCGACAGTCATTTTGGGACAGGAGTAAAACCGAAACCAAACTGGTGGACTGGTGGCCCAATAGTAAATTGGTGACAGGACCTGCTTCTCCGCAAAGGCTATGGGCGCGTTTGGTTACCTGCACCATTTTTTGCCACTTTGCATACTTGTTTCAGTTGGGTCTGGCTGAACATATGCAGGCAAAAAACCATCATCTATATGTTGATTGGTTGTCTGCATCCCCTCTCCCTGCATAGTAGCAACGACTTTACACACTTTGTTTGGTTGTTCACATTGACTATGCTCATACTAGTGTATATTGTTTGGTTACCTGAACGGGGTATGATTAAAACTTAACAGCTACCCATAACACACACTTCCATAGCGATTGCAATGAACGACGATGAGGACACAATCAATTAGTTCGCCGCGCCGCCGTTGGACTCGGCGTTAAGTCCACTATCTCCACCGCCGCGGGCTTGCCCATGTGGAACGCCAGCCTGTTCGGGGCAACGAGCAAGCCTTCCGCCCCCGTGGCATGCAGAGTCTTTGGAGCTCATCAATGGTTGATAATACCGACCAGGGGAGGGGAACAACTAGCAGCAGAAGAGGGTGGTGGACTGGCCACCACCAGCATGTACAACATCGTCACGCTCTTCTGCAAGTCCGGTACGCCCTGGCGCGGCTCGCCTCGCCGCACTCTTGCCTGCCGTCGCACTCTTCTGCAGGTCGTTGAGCACGTCGCAGGAGCGAAGGATGTGGAGCATGTGGCTCGGGAGCGGCAGGTCGGCGCAGTTGTAGCCATGGTCGACGCACACGATGATGGTTGGCTAGAGCTGCTTCACGATGCAGGAGAGGAGGTCGAGAGGAGCGACGCCGGCGATGACGCCGGTATAGCAGGACACGGGAGAGATTAAGGGGTGTCATTAACATGTATCACACATATGCGTACATACGTTCCACGAGGAAGAGGTTAGATCTACTCGTCTACGATCGTCGAAACAGAAAATGTGCAACACGAAAGTCGTGTGAAATTGCAAGATGAAGTTACCGGTCAAAGAAAATTTCAAATGATCAACCGTGCACGATGAATTTTGCAAAATTCATTCAAAATAGCTCCAACATGAACACGAAATTGAACATTTACGGTCAACGAAACTACAAACTGATTACATAAATGGAACCATAACATTGATGTGCATATTTTTCATATAAAGCTTACCTCGAAACGAATCACCGTTGTGTAGATTAGAAGGGATGATAAAAATTAGATTAGAGAAGGAGCTTAATGAAGGTGGAAGAACAAACAACGTACAAGCTGCTCCACACAAAGTGGCCCTCGAAAAACCGCGGATTCCGCCGTTCCTCCAGGCTCAGGCCTGCTTTGAGATTTGTACTAGCCAGATTTTTGATGCAGCCCAAGCAATTAAACGAATCCGTTTCTTCCTGCGCATGCCTGGTTAGGTGGATGCAAGCAACCAAACGCAACACGTCCTATATCTATAGCCACAATGGAGAATCAACCAGGAGGTATCATGATGGATTCATGTACCTAGGGTAGGATCATAGGCCTGACCTAAACGTCCTACCCAAGGGTACTCTTAGAAGAGATCATCTTCCAGTCGACCAACTAGGAACTCACTCGACTGGACTAGAAGGACTCGACCATGGAAGACTCACTCGACCATGAAGACTCACTCGACCACCAGAAGGTCAGAAGGCACTCTGCAACGCAACGGCTTGTAATTGAATAGACTTATTGATAGTTAAGGCATTTTATGAGGGCGTTACGAAGAACGCCTGTGCTTAATGTACTTTAACCTCTCCATTACGTGGGCTGGCTGGGGTCTGGCAAGACTTATATAAGCCACCCCTCCACAGATAGAGGGGTTCGCACTCTTGTAACACCTACACTCATAATCCACTCGACCGCCTCAGGCTCCGAGACGAGGGCTTTACTTCTTCCGAGAAGGGCTGAACTCGACATCGCTTGTGTTAACAACCTCTCCATAGCTAGGACCTTGCCTCTCCTTACCTACCCCCACTCTACCGTCGGACTTAGAACCACGACAGCTTGGCGCCCACCGTGGGGCAGGTGTTTTAGCGATTTGTGGAGGAGTTGCAGATTCAGTACCTTCATCATGATGATCGCTGGAGTTTTGGTTGAGGGCGCGAGATCCGCCTCGGCGCTCTCACCTTTGTCGCCGACGACCAAGATGGCTCCAGGAGGCTCCACTCGACATCGAGGCGCTCCCGTCCGCTGGGCGACGACTTTCGCGCATGTGTCCGCGGCGTTCTGCTGCGGCAACCATCGACCCCGTATCGGTCGACTCCTTTATCGGTCGCCTACCCAGTCTCCCACCAGCGCAAGCGCTCTGGTCGGTCGAGGCTCCAGCGGTGGGTGAAGCACACGGTGGCTCGCCAGACAGCCATCGCCTGTGTCGCGCCATTGAGCCCGACCGGTCCTCTACTACTGCTCGATCCGCCGACCGGCTCGAGAGATCGTGATCCGAGTGTGATAGCAGTGATCCGGCGGCGGAGATCCTCATGGTCGACGGCCTCGCATCCTCCCGGCTCGCCCATGGCGGTGGAGCTGCCGGGAGGTGACCCGCATAAGAGCACGAAGAGTACCAGCCGAGACACTCGACTCTGCAGAGAGAAGAGCCGCCGCAGAACATGGATGCCCCGCATACTCCCATCGCCGAGAAACCCCGAGGCTCGCGCCTTGGAGGAAGCACGCCATTAACGTGGCTGAATGCGCCGCTTGGAGAATCTTCGCGAGCACTCGACGAAGCGCTGCAACGAATCCTCAAGTCACCGACGCCGACTCTTCCCACCGACTCGTATACCGCGACGCCAATTCAGAATTTAGCGGTGAACTCGATAGCAGAGTCCATCCAGCCGCCCCAATCGGAAGTCGGAGAGGCTTGCAGCAGATCGTAGATTTACTCCGAGCCGCAGGAGACCGTAACTCAGCCGTGTCGCATCGCAGAATAGGTTCATATCGATCTGTCGCTGCGAATCGGCCCGATCGGCTCCATAGCCCAGATCGCCTCGCGGGCGAGAAGGGCGCGATAACGGCGAGAGAAGACGGAGACCGACTCGACGGGATGACAGCGCCGAGTGCCCCTTTCCTCCGAGGGAAGGGTCGACGCTCCTCGGTGACAAGATGATGACGACACGATTCAAGATGGGCGAAGAGTTCCGGTCGACCCTGTGGAACTGTGCTTTGACGCGATCCATTATCGTGCAAGGCTTGGTCGACCGAACAGAGCCCATCGAGGCGGACTCGAGAGAGATGCACCCACCAGCAATGAGTGCATGTATTTGGTCCGAGTGTTTTAGCAGGCTATCGAGCCGCAGAATCCCCCAATTTCAGATTGGCAACAGAGTCGACAAGTTCATCGGGGAATCCAAGCCCAAACTTGGCTTGAAGATTACCGAGTGGCTGTTCAGATTGGTGGTGGGAATGATGAGGTGGCCATGAAGCATTTGCCCTCAAGTTGGAAGGTTCTCGCAGAGCATGGCTGAATCGGCCACCTCCTAGCAAAGATATATACTTGGGAAGATTTGTCCCAGTGTTCGTCAGACTTTTGAAGGGACTTGCAAGTTTAACCGGCTGGTTTGTGAGCTGCAAGTTTGTGTGCGTAAGACCAATGAAACTCTCCGAGAGTACATTCAGCGGTGGATTACTTTGCACCATATGTGGAAAATGTGTCCGACCATCAGCGCTTTGCGCCTTCAAAGATGGCGTCAAAAACAGAGAATTGAGTCTCAAGTTTGGTCGAACCGGGACATGACCCCGAGTCGAATGATGGAGATTGTTACTGGCACGCCAACGGCGAGGAAGAAGACCGACTCAAGCGGCAAATACAAGCCAAGTCACGGAGAAGGGAAATTCCAATGGAAGCGTAAACGAAAGTCGAACCAGCAGCTCTCGGAGAGGCCCCGCCGTGACTCGTGGAAAGTTCAAGGGAAGCCGAAGGATCCTGGAATCCTAAGAAAGTAAAAGATAAAGAAGGCAATGACGTGATGGATATGCCATGCCATATTCACACGAAGAAAGATGAAGAGGGCAACATCATTTACCCAAAGCACACCACTGCCAGTTGTCGACTCTCGATCCAGCAGCCAGGAAAACAAAGCTAAGGACAAGGAGAAGGAGCCGACAAGGCGGAGACAAAGAGGACAGTGAGGAAGAATATCCGCATGTCAACTCCACTCTGATGATCTTCGCGGATGTGGAAAGCAAGAGTCGACTGAAAGTCATTAACCGTGAGGTGAACATGGTTGCCCCAGTAAAGCCAAGTTATGTGAAGTGGTCCCAAACACCCATCACATTCGACCAATCCGATCACCCGACTCACATTGCCACCCCTGGGCGCCAAGCGTTGGTGGTCGATCCAGTTGTCGAAGGCACTCGACTGACAAAAGTGCTGATGGATGGTGGTAGCGGGCTGAATTTGTTATATGCAGATACATTGCAAGGGATGGGCATTCCGATGTCCCGATCGAGCACCGACAATATGAGTTTCCACGAGTCATACCAGGAAGAAGGCCAACTCACTCGCCAAATAGCCCCGGACGTGGTTTTGGTGATTCCAAGCACTTTCGCAAGGAAAAGTTGACCTTTGAGGTTGTGGATTTTCGAGTGCATACCACGCCATTTTGGGAGGCTACCACGCACGATTCATGGCTCGACCATGCTACGTGTACGCCAAACTGAAAATGCCAGCCCCAAGGAGTGATCACCATCACCGCGATCGGAAGAAGGCGTAAGAGTGCTTTTAAGGGCTCAAGATTGCCGACTCCCAAGTGACAGCGGTCGAATTCAACGAATACAAGCAAAACGCAGATTCGAGTGATTTGTTACGATCCAAGAAGCCAACCACGTAGTTCGCCTTTTCACCGTGCGGTGAGACGGCTACCCATATTCACCCGACCGATCCCAATGCAGCCCCGACCCACATCTCCACGACACTCGACCTAAAATAGGAAGAAGCGCCATCCGGTTCCTCCGTGAGAGCGGGACATTTTGCATGGAAGCCACCGACATGCCGTGTGTTCTGTGGGATGGCCGAGCATCGCCCCGAGTCGACAAGTCAACAAAACCAGTCAAAGAACATCTGGCGGTCCGCCCGTAAGAGAAAAGCTATTGGTGAAGAAGTGGCTCATTTGTTGGCGGCAGGATTCATCCGAGAGATATACCACTCCGAGTGGCTTGCTAATGTCGCCATGGTTCCCAAGAAGGACAACTCGCCCGCATGTGCATCAATTTTAAGCACATCAATCGGGCCTGCCGAAGGATCATTTTCTCCCCGCATAGATCAAATTGTTGACTCGACCGCGGGATGTGAGAGATTGTCTTTTCTAGATGCATATTCCGGTACCATCGATCCGCTCAGATGGGCCCGATGAAATAAAAACAGCTTTCATCACTCCATTCGGGTGCTTCGCTATATCACCATGCCATTCGCCTCAAGAATGCCGGAGCCACATTTATGCGAATGATTGAAGTGTCTTCTCACCAATCACCGGAATGTGGAAGCGATATGGATGATATCGCCGTTAAGTCGCGAAAAGGTTCCGACCTGCTTGCGACCTCGCCAAACATTTGCCAACCTCAAAAGGTATGATATCAAGCTCAATCCGTCAAAGTGCACGCTCGAGTTCCCGTGGAAAATTACTCGGTTTTCGCTTCGAACGAGGGATCGATGCTAACCCGAAAAGATAGGCACTATTCTCGAATGAAACGCCTGCGGCGCGAGTGCACAACGCCCGAAGCTTTATGGATGCTTGGCCGCTTAAGTCGATTCATTTCACGACTCGGTGAAAAGGCATTGCCTCTTTACCGATCGATGAAGAAGGTCGACAAGTTCGAGTGGACTCGAAGTCGATGCAGCGCTTGCCGAGCTAAAAGCTCGCTCTCCACCCAGCCGGTGCTTGCTGCTCCAATCAGCAAAGAGCCTCTGTTGTTTTATATTGCAGCCATCGGACAAGTTGTCAAGACGGTGCTTACGGTCGGCGGGAAGAGGAAGGAAAAGCCTTCAAAGTTCAGCGTCCGGTGTATTATTTGTCCAAGTCTTGACTCCATCCAAGCAGCGATACCGCATTATCGAAGCTTGTGTATGGCATATACATGACCACAAAGAAGGTTGCTCACTATTTCTCTCGATCATTCTATCACGATCGTCGCCGACGCCCTTTATCGTAGATCCCGCACAACAGAGATGCAACCGGTCGAGTGGCGAAATGGGCGATTGAACTTCTTCCCTTGATATCAAATTCGAGGCAAAGAAAGCCATTAAGTCCTGGCTATAGCGGATTTCCTAGCCGAGTGGATAGAACAATGAAGAACCGATCGAAGTTCACTCGAGCATTGGACCATGTTCTTTGACGGCTCCAAGATGTTGAATGGTTCAGTGTCAGTTGTTCTCGTTTCCCCTGAGGAGATAAGCTTAGGTATGTGCTCCAGATTCACTTTGATTCCTCCAACAATAAGGCAGAGTACGAGGCCCTCTTATATGGATTACGCATGGCCATCTCACTCGGCGTCCGTCGCTCGATGGTCTATGGCGACTCAGATCTAGTGGTCAATCAAGTGATGAAGGATCGACATGAGAAGCCCGGCTATGATCGGATATCGCAATGCAGTGAGGAAGATGGAAAAGAAGTTCGAGGGGTTGAACTCCATCACATCCCCGATGAAAAATCAAGCGCAGACGATCTGGCGAAGATAGGCTCCAAAAGAGAAGCCATTCCGAGTGGTGTGTTTTTGGAGCATATACACACTCCGTCGATTAAAGAAGATCCTTCACAGAGGAAGCTCCACAGCCCAAGAGTGCCACGGACCCGATCGAGGTTGAGGTCCCAAAGAAGGGTCGACTTGGTCATGGAAGTTTTAGTGGTCACTCCCGATTGGACAATTCCATACATCGCATATATTCTGAGAAAAGAACTCCCAGAGGATGAGGAAGAGGCTCGGCAGATCGTCCGTCGATCCAAAGCCTTTACCGTTATCAAAGGGCAGCTGTATAGAGAAAGCCCGACGGGAGTCGGACAAAAATGCATAACGCCAGAAGAAGGTCGAGTCATACTCAATGACATCCACTCGGACCATTGTAGCCAAAGCATACCGAGCCGGATTTTACTGGCCAAGAGCAAATGAGATGGCGAAAGAAATAGTGGACAAGTGCGAAGGATGCCGTTCTACTCCAATATGTCACACAAACTGCGTCGATACTCAAGACCATTCCACTCGTCGGCCTTTCGCAGATGGGGGTTGGACATGGTCGGTCCCTTGCGAACAGGTCGGAGCGGTTTCACGATGTCTTGGTAGCAATGACAAGTTCACCAAGTGGATTGAAGCTAAACCAATCAAAATTCTTGACGCTGGTATCGCTGTTTCCTTCATCGAGAGCCGACGCTCGATATGGGGTCCCGCACAAGATTATCACGGATAATGGGTCGAATTTTGACTCGGAAGAATTCAAGGATTTCGCAACGCCAAGGCACACGAGTCGACTACGCTTCGCCGCCCATCCACAATGAATGGACAGCGAACGAGCCAACGGGTTAATCCTTAAGGGTTTGAAGCCCCGATCGATGCGAGATCTCAAGCATGCGGTGGAGCTTGGGTTGACGAACTTCCTTCGATGCTTTGGGGTTTGCGAACCACGCCTAATCGGTCGACCGAAGAACTCCTTCTTCCGGTCTATGGAGCGAAGCAGTCTTGCCGAGTGACCTCCTTCACAATGCTCCCGAATTGAACTTTACAATGAAGCGAAGCTGAGCAAGCGCGTCAAGATGCAATCGACCTCCTAGAAGAGGAAAGGAGATGGCTCGATCCGCTCGACCATCTACCAAAGAAGACTTGCGCCGCTTTTACGCTAGAAATGTGAGAGGTCGAGCCTTCCAGAAGGGATCTGGTCCTTCGAGTGGATCAGCAGAAACAACATAAGCTCGCTCCCTCCTGGGAAGGGCCCTTCATCGTCACAAAGGTTCTCCACAACGGGGCATACCGTCTCTACAACGTCGAACACAATATCAAGAGCCCCGAGCTTGAACGCGGATCTGCTCCGCCTGCTTTTACACTTAAAGTTTTTACTCGTAAGAGTTGTAATAAAATACTCTTGTAGTTCATGGGCTTCGAAATAATAGTGTCATAGTTCCTTCATAATTTTTGTCACTTTTTATTTTTGTCCAGTAAATTTTCCCCCAGTGGGTGGCTTAATCGCGAATCCGTTTCGCCTAAGTTTGTACAAATCCTACCGAGTGGTAAGCCAGACTTCCACTCGGAGGCTTAGCCGCGAATCCGTTTCGCCTAAGTTACCAAAAAATCCTACCGAGTGGTAAGCCAGACTTCCACTCGGAGGCTTAGCTGCAGTCCAGTACTCGCCTAAGTTTCAAAAAATCCTACCGAGTGGTAAGCCAGACTTCTACTCGGAGGCTTAGCTGCAATCCAGTACTCGCCTAAGATATAAGAAATCCTACCAAGTGGTAAGCCAGACTTCCACTCGGAGGCTTAGCTGCAGTCCAGTACTCGCCTAAGATATAAGAAATCCTACCAAGTGGCAAGCCAGACTTCCACTCGGAGGCTTAGCTGCAGTCCAGTACTCGCCTAAGATATAAGAAATCCTACCGAGTGGCAAGCCAGACTTCCACTCGGAGGCTTAGCTGCAGCCCAGTGCTCGCCTAAGTTATTAAAAATCCTACCGAGTGATAAGCCAGACTTCCACTCGGAGGCTTAGCTGCAGTCCAAGTACTCGCCTAAGTACAATGTACGCTCGCAAGGAGGACGAGGCGCAGGTCGACTGCGACCCTCTCCTCCGAGCTACACCATAAGTACAATGTACGCTCGCAAGGAGGACGAGGCGCAGGTCGACTGCGACCCTCTCCTCCGAGCTACACCATAAGTATGATGTGCATTCGCAAGGAAGACGAGGTGCAGGTCGACTGCGACCCTCTCCTCCGAGCTTCGACACAAATACAACAGAAATCCTACCGAGTGAAGAGCAAACCTCTCACTCGGGGGCTTAGCTGCAGCCCAGTGCTCGCCTAAGATATAAGAAATCCTACCGAGTGAAGAGCAAACCTCTCACTCGGGGGCTTAGCTGCAGCCCAGTGCTCGCCTAAGATATAAGAAATCCTACCGAGTGAAGAGCAAACCTCTCACTCGGGGGCTTAGCTGCAGCCTAGTGCTCGCCTAAGGTATAAGAAATCCTACCGAGTGAAGAGCAAACCTCTCACTCGGAGGCTTAGCCGCAACACAGTGCTTGCCTAAGGAATAAGTCGACTGCAGTGGGCATCTTGCTGTTAACCTACAAAGGACAATTCAAGCCAAGAGCAATCATATCCAAACATCCAAACCAAATTTAGGTCGATACCTAAAGAACCGAGAGTGCTCAGGCACTAAGCCTGTTAAGGTTTTATCGGTTACAATTCCACTCGGCATACCGAGGCAAATTTAAGGACTCAAGGAAAGTTTTTACCCTCCCGTGGAGGGTGGAAGGAGCAACGAACTCGCCGAGATCAATCCCATCGGCGATCCGTAGTAGCAGCAGCGATGAAAGTCTCCATGAAGGACCGAAGTCGTGTTTCTTGGTGTTGGCCACTCGGAGAGCCATGGCTTATCTTCTCGTGCATCCTTGCAATGGACTCGCGCCGGCACACGAGGCGACATCTCGCGCCACACCGAGTCAAGACTTCTTCCACTCCCGCACTCGGTCGTGGACGGCGTTCATCGAGCCATCAACGACTCGAGGTCATTTTGGAGTGTCGACCGCCGAGTGTCGAGTCGATGCGGGACGTAGCAACCTTCGCCTTGCGAGGTAATCCACGACAATGGCAACACGGGACTCCAATCGGAAGATGTTCATGGCGATTTCATCATTCACCGGAGAATTGACAGGTCAAGGTTCGTCTCCAACCTGGCTGGTTTCTTCTTCAAAGTTGCGCGAACTCGCAAAGACAAAACCCGAATCAAGAAAATAGTCGAATGGGAACATAACAATTGGAAGAATTGGTCGAGTGAAAACTACCTTCAAGCATAAAGAACAATTTTTAGCAAGACCACCCAGAAGCCTTCCAGTCATTCTTCTTCCGGTCAACTGGTTGATCCTCTCGATGAGTGGTCTTGTCACTTTCATCGATCAACATCCTTGGTGGCAATGGCCGAGCAGCCTTGATTGGTGTTGTCTTGTTCGAGTTTACGACCGAGGCTAGCTTTTTCGGCAAGCTTGATCTTCTCGCACAGCTCAAGCTCCTTCTTCCTCTGGGCCTCCTTCACCTTGCCTCGTAAATTACAGAAAGTCGGGCTTGAAGCAAACGAGGGGAGAAAGGAGTCGTCGAAGTCTCACCAAACATACCTTTGGTCTCCTCCTTTGCTCTCGTCAGATTCTCCTGCACTAGCTTCAAGTCCAACTCGAGCTGAATATGCTTCCGCTCCAGTTCAGTATAGCGCGTCGCAAGATCACATGATTTCTACGAAGAATCAATCGACAAAATATCAAAGATGATTCACTTCCGAGTGAATAGAAAAAAACGACACGTTTCTAAGACTACAGTCGAATGCAAGCATTCGACCGTAGTCTCGGGATTACACCGGTGGGTGCACTCAGCGCCCCCACCGGGTCTTATTCAAGACAGAGTCGACCATCGACCAAAAAAAGGAGTCGACCGATCGACCAAAGCTTCTTCAGATCAGTAATCAATCGCCAGTGATGCGACCACGCCGGGGATACACACCTGGGTGCACTCAGCGTGCCCCCACCGGTTTCGTAAACCCATTCGTTTCATTGAGTGATGATCAAGATTTACTTATAAAGTTTAAGACCGACCGCCAGCAATGACCTTAGCCTTGGGGATTACACCGGTGGGTGCACTCAGCGTGCCCCGCTAATCACGGAGTTTTTACCAACACACCTAGTGGGTGATGCTACAAATTCCATAAAGAAAAGTTTTGATAGCATATCCTAACAGTAATAAAGCGGTGGTCGATCGACTGAACATTGCTCTGAAGGGCGGAGCTGGCGTCGTAAGCTGCTTGGCTCGCATCCCGAACGATCTTCACCTGCTCCATCATGATCCCTGCTTGGTGTATCGCCTCCTTAGCAGCGCTAGCTTGGTCCTCCGGGACATGGTGCGTGGTGAAGAGCGAAGGCTGCCCAGCACTCGACGAAGAGGGACGAGCACTTGTCAACGGCACCGCGAAAGACATGGTGGGTCGAGTGGTGTTCTCCCTTCCGTGACAACAGTCTCTCTAGCCGCCACATCCGGAGTTGTTTTGCCGGTGGTCGCTTTCCGCTCCTCCTATACCTCAATGGTTCTTCATCCTCATCATCGCCATCGGGAAGGGTGATAATGTCATTGGTTGGAGCTTGTAAAAGAATCAAAGTTAGAGACTATGAGTCACCGACTAAGAACAGAGTTAAGGATCTGAAGATCAGGATTTGAGGTCGCCAGATCCTCCATCTCATGGTCCTCGGCCTTGCTCAAGTTTGAAGTCGCAGACTTTGAAGTTCCAAAGAATCGGTCGACCGATTCAAGTATCAACCGGAGACAAAACTTATATAGAACAGGAAGACTTAAGTGATATATTTACCCTGGGATGGTGGGGATGGATATCTTCATTTTTGGCAGAGGCTTGGTTGGCTTCGACGGAGCTACCTTCGACTGCTTCGGCGCCTTCTCAGTCGGCACCGGAGAAGTGGTCCGAGGGCGTTTGGTCGACTGCGAGGCAGTCGCAACCCCTTTCCCGCGTTCAGTCGCAGGATCATGCACGAGTTTCGACCGCCTTTCCGAGCGCGGTGGAGCAACCTCCTCTTCCTCCTCCTCATCCTCATCGTCATCATCATCATCGTCGTCATCGTCATCGTCATCTTCAGCAGCGTCTGAGTCCCACTCTTCCTGGCTCTCGCCTCCGCTGGCTTCTCCTTCCTCAGTCGGAGCCTGAGCTCCATTGGGCAGTGAGTACAGCTCGGTGAGGGCCTGGAAAATATCAAGACAGAGCTCAATCGACCAAATCACAGAAACACATTCGACAGATATACAATGGAAAGCAGAGCAAATGTACCTTTTCTGGAACACTGTTGTGGTCAAGTGGAGAAATCCTCCGGGATCCGCGAGGTTGTCCTTGTTCCGAGTGATCGCGCCATCCATCTTTCCACTATGGCATCGCCGATCGCCTCCGGTGGACGCGAGTCTCGTCTTGGTATCATGAAGACGCCACATGCAAGGGTTCGAATCAAGAGGCTGGATTCGCCTCGAAGAAAAACCTCCAAGAGGTCCATGCCACCACACCGTCCCAACCAGCTGTACCACGCGGTCCATCAACATCTTCACCTCAGCTCTCTCTCTCCGAACCACCTTCGAGGAGGAGGGTGCATTCACTCGACTCATGGTGAATGGAGGAAGACCACCGACCGTCTCGGCGTCGCTTCGTTCCGTGAGAGAACCAGGTCGATCGCCACCCCGACCGATTCGGGAAAAGACATAGCTGGGAAGGTGCCCTTATTCCTCAATTGGACTCCTAGGCCACCGCACATCTGGACTACTTGGGTCTTCTCGTCACCAGGACTTGCCTTCTTCACAGTCTGAGAGCGACATGTGAAGATATACTTGAACAAACCCCAGTGCGGTCGACAGCCCAGGAAGTTTTCGCACATGGACACAAACGCAGCGAGATACGCTGATGGAGTTTGAGTAAAATGGTGGAGCTGAGCTCAAGAAATTCGTAAAGCCACGAAGAAAACACTCGGCGGCAGCGAAAACCCTCGGTCAACATGGGTGGCCAGGAGCACACACTCACCCTCTTCCGGCTGAGGCTGCCACTCTTGACCAGGAAGCCTCGCGGCGCCGTGGGGGATCAGCCCGTCGTTGGCCATGTCGAGGAGATCCTTCTCCCTGATGGTCGACTAGATCCAATCTCCTCGACCCACCCTTCGCAAGCGGGATCTCGATGAAGACCCGCATGGTGGTGAGTCTCCCTTCACTTTCTCCGCCGTTGACGCTTCTTTGGCGCTCCAAAGATCGCCGTCTTCTCTTTGCCCATGGTCCGGCGAAATGCGCAAGAGAGGAAGTAGCGAGGAGCGGCAAGAAGCTGCAGAGGGCGAGGCGAGGAGAGCAGAGGAGGAAGAACGGGTATCAGGCGAAACCCTCTCGAGTCGCATTATAGCATCCTTCCGAGTGGATGACAGTGGACCGAACAATCCAATCATATCCCAAACAGTTACCGCACGATACGTGGCGGAAAAAGTGGCGCTGAAATCGAGGCGCCCATGTCATGTCCCATCCGAAGGCCATGGTCCGTTTCGCGCGCGCCTCCCCAAATTTCAGATCCCGCGAGATCCGCGAGAGATCGATCGATCCGTCAAAGGCGAGATTTCTGCGATCCGTCGCGCCGAATAACGAAGTAAAAAGGTCACTCGACTAGAGAACAAGAATGGATCGAGTCGATCAAGAAAAGTTGCTTGTTATCAACAGAGAAGATCTTGATCCGTAACAACACATAGCCAAGATGCAAAAGACAATGGAAACAACGCCAACTCCTCCTTCACTCAAGCCTCAATCCATTCGGGGCTAATGATGGATTCATGTACCTAGGGTAGGGTCATAGGCCTGACCTAAACGCCCTACCCAAGGGTACTCTTAGAAGAGATCATCTTCGATCGACCAACTAGGAACTCACTCGACCGACTAGAAGGACTCGACCATGGAAGACTCACTCGACCATGAAGACTCACTCGACCACCAGAAGGTCAGAAGGCACTCTGCAACGCAACGGCTTGTAATTGAATAGACTTAATGATAGTTAAGGCACTTTATGAGGGCGTTCAGAACGCCTGTGCTTAATGTACTTTAACCTCTCCATTACGTAATGGGTGGGGTCTGGCGCAGACTATATAAGCCATCCCCTCCACAGATAGAGGGGTTCGCACTCTTGTAACACCTACACTCATAATCCACTCGACCGCCTCAGGGTTCCGAGACGTAGGGCTTTTACTTCTTCCGAGAAGGGCCTGAACTCGTACATCGCTTGTGTTCACAACCTCTCCATAGCTAGGACCTTGCCTCTCCTTACCTACCCCCCACTCTACTGTCAGACTTAGAACCACGACATATCCCCTGCATCCCCGCATGTATGTACGCTGCACTAGCCACAATGACAATCAACCAATTGTGATTAGTTACATACTTTTGCCAATTGTGATTAGTTACATACTTTTTACTCTTTTCATTCTTTATTCTTTCCCTTTTTTTCCTTTTCCCTTTTTCATTTTCTTTTGCTTTGTTTTTTCTTCTTTCCTAGTTAGGTGAACAAAAATTCATGAACTTTTTCCCAAGTTGATGAACTTCCTTCAAATTCGATGAACTTTTTTTCAAAACTGTTGAATTTTTTTCCAAATTTGATTAATTTTTATTCATTTTTTATGGATGTTTTAAAATCAATGAACTTTTTTAAATCTGATGATTTTTTTTCAAAATCAATGAAATTTATTCTAAATCTATGAATTTTTTCTTGAAATCGATGAACTTTTTCATTTTTCAATGAACTAATTCGAATGATTAATTTATTTTAATTTGATGAACCTTTTCCAAATTTGATGACCTTTTTCAATATCTTAAAACTTTGTGAAGTATTTTTGAATAAGGGTATTTTTTCGAATTTGTGACTTTTTTGAAAATCGATGAATTTTTTCTGAAATTTGATGATTTTTTTCAAATTCAATTAAATTTTTTTGAATACAATTTTTTTTCTAATTCGTGATTTTCTAATTTTGTGAACTTTGAAATTTTGTTCATATTTTTTCCGAAAAAATGATGTCCTTCTAAAATGTACTTGCAGTAAATAGCACGGCTACAAAAGTACTTAAAGCTCTCGTGTTGTAATCTATCACTAGGCTCTATTAGCTCAAGTGGTTAGGCCACAAATAGCCGAAGAGCGAATCCTCACGGTAGTAATTTTTTTGAAGTTTTTTTGCCATATAAATTTTCTTCGTGTTCTTGGGCCAGTCCACCAGTTGAGGCAGCAGGCGCTAGGAGCGCGAATGGGCGCCTGCAGCGCCGTATAGAACCTCCCTATATCTACCGTATAGCAAGATCGGTAGGAACTCTCACCCGAAGCGTATACATTACCAGGCCAGCCCATTAGCTTCTAGCTTAAAAGAAATAAAGTAGAAAAACGAGCGTGTGAGAAGTTACCAGCAACTATGTTACACTCGAGTTTGAGATAAATTAGAATGACGCACCCAACTTGAAGGAAAACAGCTGGGTTTCCACTGGTTTTTCAGGTCTTTTTTGTTTGTGTTTCTTCTTCTTTTTTCACCTTTTTCTTTACTTCTTCCTCTATTTTACTGGTTTTTTATTTTATTTCTTTGTTTTTCTTTGGTTTCCTTTGTTTCTTTTCTTGATTTTCACTTGAGTTTTTCTTTTCTTTCATTTTTCTATGGTTATTTTTGTCTCCTTCTGCTTTTTCATGGTTTTCTTTTTATTTCTCTCAGGTTTTCACTGTTTTTCTATACAATTTTTTTGTACATACATAATACATGTTCATCGAACCAGGTATCCCCCGGATCCCCGAATGTATGTTCGCTGCACTAGCCACAATGACACTCAGCCAATTGTGATTAGTTACATACTTTTTACTCTTTTCTTTCTTTATTCTTTCCTTTTTCTTTTTCCCTTTCCCCTTTTTCATTTTCTTTGTTTTTGTTTTTTTCTTTCCTTATTAGATTAAAAAATAAAGTTCATGAACTTTTTCCCAAATTGATGAACTTTCTTCAAATTCGATGAACCTTTTTTCTAAAACTGCTGAACTATTTTCCAAATTTGATGGTTTTTTTTTCATTTTTTGGTGATTATTTTAAAATTGATGAACTTTTTTGAAATCTGATGAACGTTTTTTCAAAACCAATGAACTTTATTCTAAATCTAAAACTTTTTTCTTCAAATCAATGAACTTTTTTCATTTTTCAATGAACATATTTTCAAATTTGATGAGTCTATTTTAATTTGATGATTTTTTTCCACATTTGATGAGCTTATTTCAATATTATTGGCTGATTTACTAGGATATTCTTGAAAAAAGATTCAAGCTGCTTCATCTTCTTAGGTCTCTGTAACATCATATTTTTAATTAAGTTTAAACTTTCTGATATTTTTTTAATAATATTTTTTTTCGAATTTGTGATTTTTAAAAAATAGATGAACTTTTTCTGCAAATTGATGATTTTCTTTTCAAATTAAATTAAAAAAATTAAATACATGAACTTTTTTCTAATTTGTGATTTTTTAATTTTTGTGAACTTTGAAATTTTATTCAGATTTTTTCTTGAAAAATGACGTCCTTCTAAAATGTATGTGCAGTAAATAGCATGGCTTCAAAAGTACTTAAAGCTCTCGTGTTGTAATCTATCACTAGGTTCTATTAGCTCGAGTGGTTAGGCCGCATGTGCTGTATCGAAACAGACGAACAACGAATCCTCACGGTAGTAATTTTTTTGAAGTTTTTTCGCGCAACAAATTTGCTCCGTGTCCTTGGGCGGGCCCACTAGTTGGGGAAGCGGGCACTAGGAGCGCAAACAGGCGTCTGCAGCGCCGTTTAGGACCTCCCTATATCTATCGTATAGCGAGACGGTAGGAACTCTCATACGGAGCGTATACATTGACAGGCCAGCCCATTAGCTTCTAGCTTAAAAGAAATCTCTACTTCTTATTAAAAAAAATGAGCTGGTGATGATGGTGTGCCTGCCATCTTGCAATATAGACCGTCCGATCTATATCTGACGGATAGAAGACAAACTATGGAAATTTTGTAAAAGATACCCGCACCACTCTCGTTCATCCTTATCTCCCACAACTTCATTGTGAGTAATTAAAAAAGGAAGGCTTTGGAACAATCTGGCATAGTGGCCGCTGCCGGCGTCGTCCATCCCTATGCCTCCCCTAAGTCCAACCACCAATCACCACCGCGCCCCACTCCCCCTCACCTTATCTCTCATCATTCTCGAGATATCATTAGTATTTACACATGAGATTACTCCTACATGGGTCAATCACAACGTGTTTTGTAAAAAAATGCATCTTGATGTTCCGTGCAATGCACGGGCTTAAAGCGAGCGTGTGAGGAGCAATTATGTTACACTCGGGTTTGAGATAAATTAGAACGGCGCACCCAACTAGAAGGAAAACAGCTGGGTTTCAACTGGTTTTCCGGGTTTTTTTTCCTTTTTTTATTCTTCTTTCTTCACCGGTTTTTCTTTGTTTCTTTCTCTATTTTACTGGTTTTTTATTTTCTTTCTTTTTTTTCTTTGTTTCTTTTCTTTCATTTTTCTTTGGTTTATTTTGTCTCCTTCTGGTTTTTTCATGGTTTTCTTTTTATTTCTCTCGGGTTTTCACTGTTTTTCCATACAATGTTTTTGTACATACATAATACATTTTTCTAATACAAGTTTAACATTTTTCAAATACAAGATTAATATTTATTAACACATTTAACATTCTTTGAATGCTTGAGTAACTGTTTTCAAATACTAGATCCATATTTTTAATACATGGCAAACATTTTTACAAACACATTTTAACAATCTTCAAATGCTTGAGTAACATTTTAAAAATACCAGCCTACATTTTCTAAACACATAGTCAACATTTCTTCTATACAAATTTATTATTTTTCAAAATACTTGAGCAACATTTTTCAAATACCAGATATACATTTTTTTAATAGATGATCAACATTTTTTCTATATACGTTTGACGATTTTTCAAATGATTGATTAACATTTTTCAAATACAAGTTAACATTTTTTAATTTATGGTTACTTGTTAAACATTTTTTCAAATGATTGGATTTAACTTTTTAAAAATACATGATCAACTTTTCTCACACACGTTGTATTTTTTTTGTATCCATTTTTCATATACATGAGAATCCGTTTCTCTATAAACATTTAACATTTTTTTAAATTCTTGGATTTAACTTTTTAAAATACATGATGAACCTTTTTCACACAGGTTGTACATATTTTGTATACATTTTTTATATACACGAGAAACATTTTCTCTATACACATTTGACATTTTTAATTCCTGGTTACCATTTTTTAATGTTTTATGTAAATTATTTTTTGTATTATAATTATTTCGAATATTTGGAAGTGTAAAAAAGAGAAAAGGAAACAAAAAAGTGAAAAAATGAGGTCATGGCCTCCCCGCGTCTGGGCCGCCCCATCTAGTGTCTCGCTTGATGCGAGTCTTCCTTCGTGCTCGCTAGAAGCGAGCTGTAGACGCTCCTGTGCTTCTCTTCCTGCGTTAGGCTATGTATGTGGTCGCGAGGGCTATGAGTCAGTTTGGTTGGTGTCCACGCTGGTGCATGCTTGGCCTGACAAGTCCCTGAATCCTGCCTGACACTTGTTTGGTTGGTGCCCTATGGAGAAAATGTTTGCCTGGCCTGGTCGTTGCTAGCAGTAGGGTTATCCTGGCTCAGTTAAAAGAATCAAATTCAACAATATTACTACTCAACCAGGCAACGTCACTAGCCTAGACCAGGCGTCCAATTTCTCACGCCTAGCCGTGCCTGGCCGTGCGCCTGGAATTAATCAAGATATGATAGCAGATTTAAAAATCCTGTAAACACTAGAGGACAAAGCACCAGGCCAGGAGAGGAACCAAAGGCGCATGCACTAGACAAGCCTGGCCAGGCAAAAAAGTCCTACCATCCTAGGCGTCATCCAAGCACTCTGTCCAGGCTTTTGACCAAACAACTCCTATGTCTCGCTTATTGTGACGTACCCTCATCTTGCCTTTGCCTCTGGACCCTGGTGCTCTGCTAAGGGTTGGCACATACTGTAGCTTCCTTTAGCGCTTTTGTGAAGGTTTTATGGACCGGTTCAGATGAGTTTTAGAACTTTTTGTAAGGTTCTTCTTCTTTTTATTCTTCTACTTCTTTCTCACCTTTCTATGCATTTTCTAATGGGTATTCATCATGTTTTCTCTGTTTCTTATTTCTTCTTTTTCATTTTCCATCTTTCTTCAAATACACGTTCAATATTTTTTGTATACAGGTTGAAATTTTTTCAGATACATGTTGAAACATGTTTCAAAATGTACATTGAACACTTGTTGAATAAACGGTGATCATTTATTAGCACACATAGAACATTTTTATAAATGCCATGATTTTTTTAAACATGCAAACCATTTGCTTAGTGCTTAGAACCTTTAATCTAAAATGTCACAATTTCTTTTTTTAGATTGCATATTTTTTTGTTTTCTATTGGGTTGGCCCACTAGAGTCTTGCTTTGGACGAGGCTACCGTCTTCCTCGCGGGAACTCCTAGTCAAAAGGTCCCACTTCCCGTCGAAAAATCCTACTTGACGCACGTTGCGTCAAGTTGTCGAGGTTTCGCACAGAGAGGTTCGCTAGCGAGGGATGACTTGGGCCAGCCCGTCCACCGCTCTGCCATCCCGATTTTGGGAACCTTCCAGGAGTTCCTGAACCGGTTTTCTCTGGTTTTGGAAACTTTCTAGAAGGTTCCTGAACCGGTTTTTTGCTGTCTCAATTTCCTTCTTTTTCCTGTTTTTTTCTTTCTATTTTTCTCCTTTACATGTTTCTTCTTCTTTCTTTTTTTTCTTTTTCGTTTTTATTTCAAAATATAGTCGTGTTTTCTTCACAAATTTATAAAAAAGTTTAAATTTACAATAAATTGGGAGTTTCAAAAAAACCTTTTCTTCTTCAGTAATTCTGTTTAAATTTACAATAAATTGGGATTTTCAAAATTTTCTCGTTTTTCAAAAAAAAAATTTGTGTTTCCAAAAATTGTTCACATTTTGAAATTTCTTCCATAGTTTTAGAAAATGTTTGGGTTTTCAAAAAAAACTTTTCTTCTTCAGTAATTCTGTTTCATTACTTCATTTTTCTTTTTCTTTGTAATTCCTTTTTCTTCTCTTTCTTGTTCTTAAGAATTTCAAATTTTGTTCAAAAATTCAAAAAGATGTTCAGAAATTAAAAAAAGTTCCTGTTATTATATTTTGTTCACAAATTCAAAAGGCAATTCTCCATTTTTTTATAAAAATGTTCGCATATTTAGAAAAACAATTTCACTTTCAAATACTCTCTATTGTTTATAAAAATGTTTGCGTTTGCAAATTTTGTTCAGGAGTTTGAAAAAATTTCCTCTATCAAAATTCATTCGCAATTTTAAGAACATGTTCATGTTTTTCAATTTTGTTCGGTAGTTTCATTTAAAAATTTCTTCAAAATTTTCAAGAAAGTGTTTGTTTCTAATTTTTCTTAGGAGTTTTAAAAAAATGTTCACATGTTTTTTAAAAATGTTTATATTTTAGTATTTTGTTCTGGAGTTTCCATTTTTTTAAATGTTCACGTATCCAAATTTTGTTTTGGAATTTGAAAAATGTTCATCTTCTTTTTTCAGTTCTCTGGCTATTTGCTCCTGTTCCTTTTTTGATTTTTAAGGAAATTTACAGTTTTAGAAAATGTGCTTGATTTCTTAAAAACTGTTCATGTTTTTTCAATAAATTTTCGATAATTCAAAAAATGTTTCCATTTTCACATTTTTTGTTTTGAGTTTGAAAAAATGTTCTTGGTTCAAAAATTGTTCACGGATTCCAAAAATATTTGCATTTTCAAAGTTTTGTTCAGAGTTTGAAAAAAATTTCCGTTTAACAAAAAAATGTTCACTTATTAAAAAATGTTCGTGATTTTCGGAAAAGTGTTCCGTTTATCAAACAATTGTTCACATATTCAAAAAATGTTTGAGCTTTTTATTTTCCTTTTTAAATTTGAAAAGTGTTCGCTTTTTTAGAAAAACACTTTTTCAAAACAATGATCACGTTCGGAATTTGAGAAAATGTTTGGATCTATATTACTTGTAGCTTTGAGTGCCATAGTAAACCAGGAAAAATTATATATCCTGTTGGCTAAACTCGCGTGAGAGCAACGTGAGTTCCCTTGTTTGATCCCTCCCTCGAGTAGTATTTTTTGAGATTTTCAGTGTGTTACGCTAATGAGATGGCCCAGCTAGAGTCGCGCATAGGAACTCCCCTTCCAGTTCACTCACACACGAGTCTCCTGGTCCTAGCCCAACAAGCATGCCTCATTAGTCGCTAGAGCAGACTAAACAGATCAGGCGTTCAATGATAGGATGATCGATCAGCCTTTGACCAGTCAAACCATTGACCATTGACTATTGGACTTTTATAAGAAAATGAATCTGAAAAAATTCGTCCAAAAATGAAGGCTTAGATTTGAAAAAAGTTCATACATTTGCGGGAAAAAACACGAATTTGAAAGAAGTTCATTGATTTTCAAAAAAATTGAAAACGTTCGAATTTGAACAAATTTCATCGATTTTAAAAATAAGTTCACCAACTTTATAAAAAAGGTCATTGAAATTGAAAAAATTTCACCAGTTTTGAAAAAAACTTCAATGATTCTGAAAATAGTTAATCGATTTTGAATGTTCATCAATTTTGGAAAAAGCAGTTCACGAATTTGAAGGAAACATACTTTTAAAAACTTCATCAAAATTGAGAAAAGATCACCGATTTTGAAGAAAGTTCATCGATTTGAAAAAAGTATTGAAAAATTTGAAAAAAGGTCATCTATTTTTGAAAAAAGATTCATCAAGTTAAAAAAAAGTTCATTGATTTTGAAAAATGTTCATCAAATTTTTAAATAGTTCATTGATTTGAAAAAAAGCTCATTGAATTTGAAAAAGTTCATCAAAATTGAAACAATTCATTGACTTTGAAGAAAAGCTCCATGAATTCACAAGACAGAGAAGAAGAAACTCAAACTCAAGAAGACGCGGGGTCGGAACAAATTTGGATAGATCACTAAATGTATTACGTATTTTAAATTATGTTGAAGTTGTGTGTTTCATTGTTCTGAACATTTGTGTTATGTACCTGTTAAGTTAATGGGGGTTTAGAAGTGTTAAATGAGGTTTCAAATGTTTAAGGTGATTCTTATATGCTTGACCACATGTTTAAGGTGAATGGTTAGAGGTTTGACCACATGTTCAAGATGAATAGAAGAGGTTTGTCATGCAATACTCATGATTTTTTTGCATGTCATTGTCATGAGTGTTTACAAATTGATGATATAACTTAAAAATGTTATCAACAAAATAGCAGGTCGACTTATTACATACAAATATTTGAGTGATATAAATGAAGGGCTAGTCCATCTACCTTGTGTGTGTGAAGCACGATTTAAATGGAGGTGCCACACGTCCCGCTTTAAGTAAGCCATGAGTTGCCGTGCGAGTTAACGGGAGGCGTGTGAGCAGGCTGCTGTGCAAGCTCACCGGGAGGCAACACCTTTGACCTCCCTGCGCCGCCCGGCCGCCTTCCTCCCAATTGCCCCCTTAATGGCGCCTGAACCGCTGAATAATAGGCCACATACTCCCCGCACTCACTACAATCCTCTCCCCGCCTCCAATCCCCCTCTCACGTGCCTCCAATCAGTCCCGTATGCCATGTCGCATTACGATAGTCTATCCCTAGTCTTTCAGTTTCTAAGGAAGACTCCAAGCCGGAGGAATGAGCTTTGGGGCGCGAGCACCTGCACTAGTGCTAGCGTTGGCACTCGCCCACGGGCACGTGTCAGCGCGAGCGCGTGCACTAGCGCCCGCGCCTGTCCCCGTGCCAGTGCGAGTCCGCACCTTAGCTGCATGGGACGCCGTCGTCGACCGCTTCCTTGCATCGCCTGTGCCCATGCACGTTCCTCTCCCCGCTTCAGTGCCAGTGCCCGCCTCAGCGGCATGGGACACTGCCCTCGTTCGCTTCCTTGAAACACCATCAGTCGCCACCCCCTCGACCTCAACGGCATGGGATTGGCTCCAACATGCGGCATGGGACTGGCTCCCAGAGGAGGAATTCCAGAACATTCTAGCCTTACTCGAAGCTTGGCCCGACATCCCGGAATACGCAAACACCAATGCAAGATGGCGCCGCTGCCATAATTAGTTTGTTCGTTTAAATATTGTAGTTCGATCTATGAATGTAAAGTCACAACGTGGCTGAAATTTATTGTTTGATCAATCGAGTGTTGTGCTAGAGTGAAGAAGGGGAGTAAACATGTTTTTTCTTTATTTTTTCATTTACCAAAATGTATATGTAGTGCCACTGAACATAGTACTCCATCCGATCAAAAAAAGTGTTGTGGCTTTAGTACAATTCAAATTTGACTAAAGCCATGATATTTCTTTTTGATCGGAGGGAGTACAAAATAATTTAGCTGCAAACTACTATCACTAATCAAACACTAGCCCATAGGTAAGCTTTTTAGTCTAACGTGTATGAAAGTGAAAACTCATGGTTACGAATCTCACAGACTCAATTCCTTTATATTTATATTTCTTTACTAATCCGTCCAAAAGTTTCGATGACAGCGAAATGTTCAAATGTTCTTGTGACAACTCTAAATAATAGATACACCATGCCATGGTGTCATGTTATGGTGCATGCATATCATCTTTGAAGGAAAAATAAACGAATCTTTGCATGATAAAAAATAAGGTAAACTTTAACATGTTGACATGGTACACGCAGTCGGTGAAAAAACCTCATATACAATAGGAAATGTTTGTTTGGACTTTGGTTTGAAAACCGACATGTTGATCAATGGTGCCTCTGAATGCTAAACTGAAATGCGAAATGTCACATATTTGTGTAGCATGCACAAGACAACCAACAAAACATGTTACATTTCACATTTTAGTTTGAACAATGATGTTGATCATGCATTATGCCACTGATTTTCACCTTAAAAAATTTGTATTAATCAACAAACAAATTACATAAAATTGATCAAAAATACAAAAGTGGAAAAGTGAAAAAATGAGGCTCTAGGATTTTGAACCTAGGATCATTTTGGTTGTAGCACTAGTTTCATTGCCATCCACGCTATACAATCGAGTGTTGATTTTCTTGGATTGTAATGTAAACTAAAGAAGTAGCTAATTCAGTACCCTTTCGACCGTCAGATGGATGATGGACGCCTCGCCCATGTATGCCTTCTCGCATCCCTTGTCAGCCACCTCCACTGTGTTCCCACTACTTTAAGTTCGCACTGGTTCACACTAGGCAGTGATTGCTTGTATCTGCGTTGGTAATTCACCGACGAGGAGAGGATGATGCAACACATCAACAATAAGTATTTCCCGCAGTTATGAAACCAAGGTTATCAATCCAGCAGGAGAACCAAGCAACACTATATAAATAACACCTGCACACAAACCATCAAAACTTACAACGTAAGAGGGGTTGTCAATCCCTCCTCGGTATTGAGATAGATTAAATTGTATGAGATTGTATAAATAGATCTAGAAAAACAGACAAAAAGTAAAGAAAAAGTGCAGCAAGGTATTTTTGGATTTTTTGATTAATAGATATGAAAATAATATGATAGGAAATAGACCCGGGGGCCGTAGATTTCACTAGAGGATTCTCTCGAGAAGATAGCATACGATGGGTAAGCAAATCACTGTTGGGCAATTGACGGAAGAGCAAATAATTATGACGATATCCAAGGCAATGATCATGTATATAGGCATCACGTCCAAAATTAGTAGACCGACTCCTACATGCATCTACTACAATTACTCCACACAGCGATCACTATCCAGCATGCATCTAGTGTATTAAGTGTTAGGGCATATTTCTCCCTAAGCGGTTTTGGTGATTGATGACAATGTGTTCGTGGACTAATCGTGTGCATTGGGCATTTCAGACTATCAAGCATTTGGCACAAGACGATTCATGCACCTCGGACTTTCAAAGTGAAGACGATTTTCTTTCCTATGCTTCTTTTCGGTGAACTTGAGTCGTAGGGAAAACCATACTATCAAGAGGAGGTCCGCTTCATAAAGGTTTGGGTGGAATCATCACATACACACTCATATTGCACCCATCGCCACTTTCCGCTTCTTTGGAGTTGTCCATCTATCTTGCTGAAGAAGTGGTGGAGAGCTGCAAGTGGTAGTACCGCGGGCAGCAGTGGTAGTACTGCTTATAAGCGGTAGTACTGCTGCTAGTCCCGCTCGTACTACCGCTCACAGTTATGGTCTCGACTTTTCGTGTCGGGTTCTACAGTAGTACCTTCGGGTCTCTACCGTGCTACCTTATTTGACCATGCAGGACGAGCGGGAGTAGGAGCGGCAGTAGAGGCGGTAACCCCTACCACCGCTGCTACTACCGCCTGGTGCTCTGCTTCCCCTGTTTTCTTCTTTCTCCTTGGCATACTGTAGGAAGCGGTAGTACCGCTCCTAGAGCAGTAGTACCGCTCCTAGAGCAGTAGTACCGCTTGTGTGCGGGTTGAGAAGAGCATAAGGGTTGGATTTGTTCCCCACTATAAAAGGGGGTATTCTTCTTCAGGAAGACTTACCTCTTCCTCCCCCAAACTCCTTTGTATCTCCAAAGCTCACTTTCGCCCGATCTCTCTTCCTAGCCAATCAAACTTGTTGATTTTCTAGGGATTGGTTGAGAAGGCCCTGATCTACACTTCCACCAAGAGAAAATTGATCCGCCCCACTAATCCCTTGCGGATCTTGTTATTCCTGGGTGTTTGAGCACCCTAGATGGTTGAGGTCACCTTGGAGCCACATTCCATTATGGTGAAGCTTCGTAGTGTTGTTGGGAACCTCCAATTAAGTTGTGGAGATTGCCCCAACCTTGTTTGTAAAGGTTCGGTCACCATCTTCAAGGGCACCTCTAGTGGAATCACGGCATCTCGCATTGTGTGAGGGCGTGAGGATAATACGGTGGCCTTGTTGGCTTCTTGCGGTGATCCAAACAACTTCACTCCAAGGGAAGAAGTGGACAATCAATGCAACCACTCAACATTGTTCATCCTCCAAGCCGTGGTGACTCCCGAAGATCTATCTCACTTGCGTCCCTTCACCTGTGCAAAGGATTGTTGGGAGTACATCATATCTCTATACAAGGGGAGCTCAAGCATTCAACGGCCCAACTTTGAAGTGGTCCTTGATGAGGCCAATGAGTTTGTGATGCTAGAAGATGAGGATCCTCGGGATCTCTATCGGAGGGTGACAACTCTTGCAATGGCTCTACAAGACCATGGGAGCAAGGATATGGATGACAATTGGATCAAGCACAAGTTTCTTAAGGCCATCATGCCATTCAACAAGGCCATGTCCTCCGTAATTCGTCAAAGGCCAGATTTTCACACCTTAACCTCAAGTGAAGTGTTGGATGAGTTTATTGCCATGAACAGGACCGTCGACAATGCTATAGCTCGTGTCCGGTCAAAGAAAGCTCACCCACTCTTGCCTTGAAGGCCAAGGCCATTCAGGAAGAAGAAGAGGAGAGATGCCCCAAAGACACCAAATATGCTTACCACGAGCACATGGCTCTTGCGCCAGGGAAATTTTGGGGCAACAAGAGAAACTCAAGGCCCAACTTCACCACAAACAACTCAAGTGGTTGAAAGAACAAGCAACAAGTGAGGACTTGCTACAATTGTGGCAATGTGAGTCACTTTGTGGTGGATTGTCCTTATGAGAAGAGAGAAGACAACGGTGGCAAACTCATTTACAAAGACAAAGCTAAGTCGTTCCCAAACAAGAACAACTTCACCAAGAATATACCTCAAAAGGGCTTAGTGGCACAAGAAGAGTACGCCTCCGATGATGATGATGATGAAGGTACAAGTGGTGAAGGAATGGCGACGGCAACCGTGGCCATTGCCACCTCTTCCCCTTCCAAGGTGTCTCTCTTCGGTGCCCCCAATAAGAACCTCATCGCCAAGTGCCTTATGGACAAATTTACCAACAAGGTAACCCCCAACATCAAAACCACCATCATTACTACTCCCTCCTTGTTAAATTGTGTAGATGATAGTGAGGTGGTAAAAGTTGATGAGAATAAGTTTGACAAGTTCTTGAATAAGCTCAAAGGTGAAACCAAGAAGCACTTCGTTGCTCTCTTGGAACAACTTGGTGAGGCCAATAATATCATTGAGTCTCATGATGACACTATCTCCAAGTTGGAGGGTGTAAGGGCATATTTATCCCCAAGGTATTTTGGTGATTGATGAAAATGCTTTTGCGGACTAATCGTGTGCGTTGAGATTTTCAGAGATTCATCCTTTAGCACGAGACGATTCCCTCCCCTCGGTGTTTTTATTCAAGACGGTGTAGCTCCTTCGTTTCTCTGTTGGTGGACTAGTTTCGTAGGAGTCACCGTACTATCAAGAGGGGACCCTCTTTGGTAAGGCTAGGGTGGAATCAACATGTACACATCCTTATCACACCCACTGTTCCTTTCTGCGTCTTTGGAGCTCTCTTTCCTCCCCTTGCCTGCCTTGACCTGTCCCAGCGGTAGTACCGCGGTCCTCAGCGGTAGTACCGCCGAAGCACGTCAAGCGGTAGTACCGCTCCCCAAGCGGTAGTACCGCTTGCTGCCTTCGGCCGTAGTACCGCTGAGGCTCCGGGCAACTACCACATCGACTCGAGACCTCTGTTTTCCGTGTCGGGTTGTGCGGTACTAGTAGTGGCGGTAGTACCGCTCCAAGCGGTAGTACCGCCCTTACTTCCGCGGTAGTACCGCTCTGGGCCCAGGTCCTTGCTATCCTTGTGTGTGCGGCAGTACCGCTGGGAGGGAACGGTAGTACCGCTGGCTCAGCGGTAGTACCGCTCTGTGCGTGGCTGCTTGGTGGAGTAACGGTTGGATTGTCCCCCCCACTATATAAAGGGGTCTTCTTCCCCAAAGTTGACCTACCTCTTCCCCCAAAAGCTCCATTGTTGCTCCAAGCTCCATTTTCGCCCGATCTCTCTCCCTAGCCAATCAAACTTGTTGATTTTCTCGGGATAGGTTGAGAAGGCCCCGATCTACACTTCCACCAAGAGAAATTTGATTCCCCCACTAATCCCTAGCGGATCTTGTTACTCTTGGGTGTTTGAGCACCCTAGACGGTTGAGGTCACCTCGGAGCCATAGTCCATTGTGGTGAAGCTTCGTGGTGTCATTGGGAGCCTCCAATTAAGTTGTGGAGATAGCCCCAACCTTGTTTGTAAAGGTTTGGTCGCCGCCTTCAAGGGCACCAATAGTGGAAGCACGGCATCTCGCATTGTGTGAGGGCGTGAGGAGAATACGGTGGCCCTAGTGGCTTCTTGGGGAGCATTGTGCCTCCACACCGCTCTAACAGAGACGTACTTCCCTTTAAAAGGAAGGAACTTCGGTGACACATCCTCGTCTCCATCGGTTCCACTCTTGGTTATCTCGCGCCTTTACTTGTGCAAGCTTTTTGTATTGTTTCCCTTGCTTGCTTGTGCACTTATTGTTGTTGCATCATATAGGTTGCTCACCTAGTTGCATATTTAGACAACCTACGTTGATGCAAAGTTTAATTTGGTAAAGAAAAGCTAGAAATTGTTAGTTGCCTATTCACCCCCCTCTAGTCAACTATATCGATCCTTTCAATTGGTATTAGAGCCTCGTCTCTTTATTAAGGACTTTGCCGTCCGAAGAGTATGGTTGACACCGTAGACCATTGGGAGGAGGAGCACTCCGGTGTGAATCCTATCTCGTCTACGGGTGATGGGGAAACCACGGTGTCCCGTGAGGAATTCAATGTGGCCTTGGCACATTGAAAACCTCCATGACAACCACGGTTGAAAGCATGTTTAAGAAATTCTTAGAAGGACTTAAACTACCTACCTCGCCGTTGAAAGTGGGTGATCCCACTAACAAGGTGACGAGTGCTAACTCCGACAAGGGGGAAGCTAATAGTGAGAAGGGTCCTTCTACTAGTGGTAGAAATGGCACCGGCATCTTTTCCCATGTGGAACCTCCAACTTATGGAGGACCGATTCCCTCTACTCATTTAAATCATGTCGGTCCTCCACCTAAGATCGTGAAAAATGAGGATTTTGATTCTTGGGTGTATCGCTTCAAGCGTCATTTAAATCATGTGAATACTAATCTTTGGAGAATCATTGAAGAAGGTTTCTATCCACATGACCGAAGCAACTTCACCCCGAGAGAAGCAGTGGATAATCAATTCAATGAGAATGCTCTCTTCATCATCCAAGATGCAATCCTTCCCGAAGATCTCCCTCATCTTCGACCCCATGCCATGGCCAAAGACGCATGGCAATGCGTTGTGTCTCTCTATCGGGGAAGTGCTAGCATTCAATGCTCCAACTATGAAGTGGTGCAAGATGAAGCCGATGAGTTTGCAATGAAAGAAGATGAAGAACCTCGTGAGCTCTTTCGAAGAGTGACCAAACTCGCCGTCTCACTCCGAGATCATGGGAGCAAGGACACGGATGACAATTGGATCAAGCGCAAGTTTCTCAAGGCCATGATGCCCTACAACAAGGCCATGTCCTCCGTCATTCGTCAAAGACCGGACTTCCACTCCATGACCTCAAGTGAAGTGCTGGATGAGTTCGTTGCAATGAGCATCTTGGACAAGACCACCGATAACGCGGTGCTTCGCTCTCAAAGGGCAAAGAAGCCCAACCTTTCCTTGAAGGCCAAGGTTATTGCGGAAGAAGAGGAAGAAGAGGAAGATGATGAGAGCAACCCCGAAGATACAAAATATGATTATCATGAGCACATGGCTCTTGCTTCAAGGCAATTTTGGAGCAAGAAGAACTCAAGGCCCAATTTCAACAAGAACAACTCAATTGGCTTCAAGGGCAAGCAACGAGTAAGAACATGTTACAACTGTGGCAATGTAAGCCATTTTGTTGCGGATTGTCCTTACGAGAAGCGGGAAGACAATGGTGGCAATCTCATCCGAAAGGACAAGGCCAAGTCCTTCCCCAACAAGAACAACTTCACCAAGAAGACTCCTTCTCGAGGGTTGGTGGTTCAAGAAGAATACCGTGAGGATGACGATGATGATGAAGATAGTGAAGCAATGTCCATGGCATCCGTTGCCATTGCCACACCTCCCCGGATGTCTCTCTTCGATTCACCCAACGAGAACATCACCGCTAAGTGCCTCATGGCTGAAGCCACCAACAAGGTAACCCCCAACATCAAAACCATAGTCATTACTAATCCCACTTTGACGGATGGCATTTATGATAGTGAAGGGTCTAATGAGGAAGTCAATGAATTTGATTATTTTATGAGTAAGCTCAAGGGCAAATCCAAGAAGCATTTTGTTGCTCTCTTGGAACAACTTGGTGAAGCCAATGAAATGATCGAGGCTCACGAAGAAACCATATCTAAGATGGAAGGTCATAGTCGTGACTATGCCAATGAGATATCGGATCTTTTTAATGCTCTTGAGGAAGAGCGTGGACATCGCTTGGCTCTCGAGGAGTCACACAACAATGACCATGCCAAGTTAAAGAAAGATCTTGATCATGCTCTTGTTGTGTCTCGTGTGCTAACTTCCGAGAAGGTTAAACTTGGGGTTGATCATGCTAGACTCAAGGAGGAGTTTGATGTACTTGACAAGGCCCACAAGGTCTTGAAGGGTGCTCATGCAAACCTCAAGGAGTCTCATGCTCAACTCCAAGTTAAGATAACCAAGGAAAAGGCCACCTTCCCTCATATGGTATTAATTGATAATGCATATGCCACTAACCCGTGTTGTGAGCATGAGCATCTTGTGGAGGAGAATGCCAAGTTGAAGGATCAACTTGAGAAATGCCTTGTGACGTGCATTCAAGGTAAGAAGAACATAAACGACCTTTTGATCAATCAAAAGGAAGTTGTGGCCAAGGAAGGAATTGGGTTCGCACCCAAGTCCAAGAACAAGAAGAAGAACGACAAGACCAAACGACCTCCTCCTCTCAAGCAAACCTTTGTGAAAGAGGGAGAGGGTGCTCCTAAGGAGAATAAGAACAATGTGAAGGGTGTTAATGTCAAAAAGGGCAAAACCACCACCTCCAACAAAGCCGGCGACTTTAACCCTTCTTATGTGTTGTGCCGTGCTAGTGATGGGCATGTTTATGCTAAATTTGTTGGTTCTTCTTATGAGTACATTGAATGGTCTATTTGGGTTCCTAAGACCCTTGTTACTAACATCAAAGGACCCATTACTAAATGGGTACCTAAAACCAAGCATTGATCTCTTGTAGGTGTTTGCTTCCGGTGGCGGATCATGGTTGCTCGATAGTGGAGCAACAAATCATATGACCGGGAGCAAGGACTTGGTGGTGGACGTGCACAAGATTCCTTCTATGCCCACCAATGTCGAGTGGGATGATGCCTCGTATTCTAAGGTATTGGGTCTTGGCAAGGTTGTCATTTCTCATGATCTAATGATCGAGAAAGTCATGCTTGTTGAGTCCCTTGCATTCAATCTTCTTTCCGTTCGCCAACTTGCACTCATGGGCTTTGCCACTTTATTTGATATTGATACCGTGGCCCTCTTGTGGAGCAAGACTCTTAAAGTAGCCTTTGTTGGGAATGTCGAGAACGGTCTTTATGTGATTAACTTTTCGGAGCAACCCACTAAGACCGCTGCATGCCTAATGGCTAAAGTTGATGTGGGATGGCTTTGGCATCGCTGTTTAGCCCACATCAATATGAGATCTTTGCAAAGTCTTATCAAGGGGGACCATGTCCGTGGACTAACAAATGTTAGTTTTGCCAAAGATCGTGCTTGCAGTGCCTGTATCGAGGGAAAGCTTCATGAAAGGGCTCACCCTCCCACGACTATCATCTACTCGAAGAGACCCTTAGAGCTCCTTCACATGGACCTCTTTGGGCCTCCATCATTTGATAGTCTTGGGGGTAGAAAGTATTGCTTGGTGATTGTGGATGATTATTCAAGATACACTTGGGTATATTTCTTCATGGGGAAGAGTGAGAGTCAACAAACCGTCATCGACTTTGCAAATGAAGCTCAACGTCAACATGATGCAAAGATCTTGACAATAAGAAGTGACAACGGCACCGAGTTCAAGAACTACACCTTGGATGAGTTTCTTAGTGATGAGGGGATCAAGCATCAATATGCTGCACCATATACCCCTCAACAAAATGGTGTTGCGGAGAGGAAGAACCAGATGTTGAGGGATGCGGCAAGGACCATGATGGCGGAGTTCAAGTCTCCATACAACTTTTGGGCCGAATCCATCAACACAGCATGTCATGCATCCAATCGGCTCTATCTCCGCAAAGGCTTGAACAAGACTCCTTATGAAATACTCACCGGTAACAAGCCTAATCTCAAGTACTTCCGGGTGTTCGGGTGTAAGTGTTTCATTCTCAAGAAAGGTGTTCATTTGTCTAAATTTGAGGCTAGAGCTTATGAGGGCATATTTGTTGGTTATGCTACAAACTCTCATGCTTACCGTGTCCTCAACAAGTCCACCAGACTCATTGAGGAGACGTGTAACGTGGAGTTTGACAAAAATAATGGCTCCCAAGTGGAGCAAAGTGGTACTTGTGATGTAGGTGATGACCCACTGAGGAACCCCTTGTGGCCGAAGGAGAAGGACAATGCTCCACTCAAGTGGAGCCATCACCTCCCCAAGACCCACACGCTTCCGAAGAACAAAGTGAAGTTCCTCAACCTCGTGAACAAGACCAAGGACAAGATCAACCTCAATATGATGGTGAACCACCAAATGATGTCCAAGGTCAAGTTCTCCCCCTCGAGCAAGTTCAAGATCAAGAGCAAACTCAAGATCTTGAACAAGCTCAAGACGGCGCTCAAGACAATCAAGTTAACCCTCCTCCTTCCACATCCGAGGAGGATTTAGAGCGTTGTGCCATGAACATTACTTCCAAGCTCACCACCAAAGGTCATCTCATGGAGAATGTGGTTGGAAGCCTAAGAAAGGGGGTAAGCACTCGTAGACAATTAGCAAACTATTGTGAGCATCATGCGTTTGTCTCTTGTGTTGAACCCCAAAAGGTCTATGAGGCGCTCAAAGATCCGGATTGGCTCAATGCCATGCATGAAGAACTCAACAACTTCGAGTACAACAAGGTGTGGATATTGGTGCCAAGGCCGTCGGGGAACCACAATGTCATTGGAACCAAGTGGATATTCAAGAACAAGCAAGACGCTCATGGGAACATCATTCGCAACAAGGCAATATTGGTAGCACAAGGCTACTCCCAAGTCGAGGGTATCGACTACGGTGAAACCTTTGCTCCCGTTGCTCTCCTTGAATCCATTCGTTTGTTGATTGCTTATGCTTCCCATCACAACTTTAAGTTACAACAAATGGATGTGAAAAGTGCTTTTCTTAATGGTCCTATTAATGAGTTGGTTTATGTCAAGCAACCCCCCGGGTTCGAGGATCCCTACTTCGCGGATCATGTGTATCAACTCGATAAGGCACTTTATGGCCTTAAACAAGCCCCACGTGCATGGTATGACCACCTTACCGAGTTGTTACAAGATCGTGGATTTGAGGTGGGGCAAATCGATCCCACTCTTTTTACTAAGAAGGTCAAAGGGGAGTTGTTTGTATGCCAACTATATGTTGATAATATTATTTTTGGTTCCCCTAACAAAGCTTTCAATGAGGAATTTTCTGCTCTCATGACCTCTAAGTTCAAGATGTCATCGATGGGAGAGTTGAAGTTCTTCCTCGGTTTCGACATCAAGCAAACAAGAGAAGGTACTTTCATACATCAAGCCAAATACACTCAAGACATGCTAAAAAGATTCAAGCTAAGCGATGTCAAGCCGGCCTCCACTCCAATGCCTACCAAGTGCCAACTTGACATTGATCCCAATGGTAAAGCGGTGGATCAAAAGGTATATCGCTCCATGATTGGCTCCTTGCTTTACCTTTGTGCATCTAGACCGGATATCATGTTGAGTGTGGGAATGTGTGCACGGTTTCAAGCCGCACCAAAGGAAAGCCACTATGTGGCGGTCAAGTGAATCTTTTGATATTTGGCTCATACCCCAAACTTTGGCTTATGGTACCCAAGAGGAGCAAACTTCAAGCTTGAAGGATATATGGATTCTGATTGGGCGGGAGACAAAGTGAATAGGAAGTCCACTTCCGGAGGGTGCCAATTTCTTGGTTGCTCTTTGGTGAGTTGGTCTTCCAAGAAGCAAAGTTGTGTGTCTCTCTCATCCACCGAAGCGGAATATGTGGCGGCCGGTAGTTGTTGTGCACAACTCTTATGGATGAGGCAAACTTTAAAGGAGTACGGTGTCATTTGTGACAAAGTGCCTCTTTGGTGTGATAATGAAAGTGCCATCAAGATTTCTCTCAACCCAGTGCAACATTTCAAGACGAAGCATATTGAGATTCGGTATCACTTCATCCGGGATCACATTAGGCGAGGGGAGATCGAGCTCAAGTATGTCAACACTCATGATAACCTTGCATATATTTTCATGAAGCCCTTGGATGAAGCAAGATTTCGCGAGTTAAGGAATGAGCTAAATATCATTGATTAGAGCAATGTGACTTGAACCCTTGCACACCCCTCCTCATTCAACATGTTGTCTAGTTTAGGTGTAGGCATGGACATAGGGGGAGTGTTGTTCTCTCAATGAACTCTTCCTCCCCCCATTATGCTTAAATTGATTATGTCCTTCCTTTTAACCATCTTCGATGGTTTTTGTGCTTCACGGACGAGTTTTGGTCATGGGCCCAAGGTTAAAATCTTCGCGGCGCCATACCTATTGACTCAAACATAGGTGGCCTCGGCCACCGCCCTCTCTTGAAGAGTTGTGTCTTGGTCTCTTGCTAGTGTGTTCGCTGCTGGTTTCGCCTTTCCTCCATTTATTTTGCCGTTGGTTTTTCGTTTCTTTTTTAGCTTAGCCGTGCTATCTAGTGGCCTTGAGTTGTTGGGCGGTACTACCGCTGGTGGTGCGCGGTACTACCGCCCATCAACGCGGCACTACCGCTGCGGGGCGGGGTCAGGGGGTTATATTGGGGCAGGGGGAGGTTTCTTCTCCCCCATACCCATTCGCTTCGCCCCCTCGCTCCTCCTCCTCTCTCCAGCAACTGTTCGCCGCGGGAGGGCTTCGGCGGATCTCTTTCTCCGGGGCATCCCTCTCCATTCCCTTCGGTGGAGTCGATCCCCACCTCGTCCTCTCGCCATGGATGCCGATATTGCCCCCGTTCTCTCTCTCTTCTTGTCTAGATTTCAAATCTAGCGTCTTAGGGGCAATAGTGGTTGCATCTCTAGATTTTTGGCTAAATCTAGGCTTGAGTAGGATGGAGAAGGCAACTAGACGGTTTGGATCAGTGATTTGTCGGATTATTTTTGAATTTGGTAGGACGGTAGTGCCGGATCTGACCACGGCAGTAGGAAACCGCTGTTTCCCCGCCTCAAGTGGTACTACCGCTCTCACTTGAGCGGTACTACCGCTTGGAGCGGTACTGCCGCCTCCAGGTCGCGGTACTACCGCTGCCTACCAATTTCCATCATGCTCCTGCCATTCAGTGATCCTTTTGTTGAGTTTGGTGGTTTATGCTCGTTCTTTCTGGTTGTTTTGCGTGTTCTTGTGTTTGGTTCCAGGTGATGAACATCCTGAACATCAAGCTCGCCGTGTCAACCCCGGTCGTGCCACGTCAAAGCGTTACCGCACAACTGAGTCTGCAGGAGGTTCCTCAAGTGCTCCACCACCACCTTAGCTCAAGAAGAAGTCTGCTGTCAAGCCAAAGCCAACGGGCAAAACCATGCCTCAAATGAATGCCAAGGAGTTCTGGGCAAGACGTCGCCGCAACCCTTATGAGACTGACCAAGAAGCCACTTTGGTCAACCGTCCGTTCTGGAACAGGTTTCAGTTTGCCATATTCTTTGATGAGCTCAAGGCCAAGAAGAATCTCTATGTTGATGTGTGCTCCATCGACATGGACTATATGGAGAAGGATCCTGAGTACTTTGGTGAAGCTCTTCATATGTGCACTCAGCTCAACATTCTCAAGATCATGCAATTCAACAAGGACTGATGCAGATATTGTGGCTCAATTCTATGCCACTGTCCATTTAGGGACTGACGAGGACAGGACTCTAACTTGGATGACCAATGGCAATTTGCTTTCTGTCAAGTGGAAGGCATTCATGGAGTTACTTGGGGTGGAAGATCACGGGCTTGCGTCTCCTGTTGGCTTTCGCCCTCACCGCAACACAACCTCCACTCACAAGCAAGCTCTCTGGCCCTACTGCACGCTGAAGATCAACCCTGAGACTAAGAAGGAAACTTATGAGCTGCCTGCCTTTCTGGACATTCTTCACCTTGTCTTCCGTGAGACTCTTTTCCCTCGCATCGGGAATCTGGATATGGTTCATTCTTATCTCGTGGACATGCTTCTCTTCTGCCAGCGTGAGAAGGAAGAAAACACTGGCGAGTCCCTGGATATCTCTCATGTTATGTGGTCTGAGCTCTTATCTGCTATCTCCGAGCGCAAGTGCCCGATTTATGGTCCGTTCATCATGCTGCTTATTGAGAAGGCCTGGGATCATGTCTATCCCAAGGTTATGCTAGAGACTGGAGAGTTGGTCTCTCATGAGATCAACAGTCTGAGGAAGAAGGACAACTGGGGCACTCAAGTCCCTAAATCTGGAGGTCCTTCGTCTGCTGCTGCCATGGAGACCGAGGAGGAGGCTGAGGCTGAGGATGATGATGACTATGAGCCTTCTGGGGCAGAGCCCTCTTGGGCAAAGAAGCTCAAGCTCAAGATGAAGAAGCTGTTCTGCATGGAGTCTCGCGGTCAGTACATGACTCATGTGGCTGAGAAGAAGGCCAGGGGACGTCACAACAAGCTCATGCGTCAGTTGGGTGCCACCATTAACAGTGGATCTGAGGACCATCTTACTGAGGAGGAGGAGTGGATTCAGCAGCACTGCCCGTGGATAGATTATGATGCCGAGAAGTTCCTGACCGACGATGGTGGCGAAGACGATCCCACTGGGATCTGATATTTGAGACCCTCGCTTGCTATCACCTGGAGCCGTAGCAACACTCCATCTCCTTTTTGGTGTCTCGATGCCAAAGGGGGAGAGAGTTTAGGGATTTGTGTCTTCGCGAGTGTGTCTTATGTCTTCTGTGTGGTGTGTTTGTGTTTTCTTGCCGTTTGCTTTGTTTGGTTTTGTGTCAGTGAGACCTAAGTTCCAGACATATGGTGTGAGACATATGCTACCTTATCTTTAGATTATCTTTATGTATGTCTACCTAGCTTATGAGTTGCATGCTTATCCTATTATTTACTTTGCTCTCATATACTCTGCTTAGGTTGTTGGTCTCTAAAATGTAGGGGGAGCGTTGATCCTAGTATGTGTGCCATGCAGTCCAAAGCACTTATCTAGATAGCACACACCTAGGGGGAGCCCATCTGCATTTTAGGACGGTGGGGGTTTTGCGCATGTCCTATGTCCTTCCCCGTTTGTGCAAATCCCGTATTGTCATCAATCCACCAAAAGGGGGAGATTGTAAGGGCATATTTATCCCCAAGGTGTTTTGGTGATTGATGACAATGCTTTTGCGGACTAATCGTGTGCGTTGAGATTTTTAGAGATTCATCCTTTGGAACGAGACGATTCCCTCCCCTCGGTGTTTTTATTCAAGATGGTGTAGCTCCTTCGTTTCTCTGTTGGTGGACTAGTTTCGTAGGAGTCATCATACTATCAAGAGGGGATCCGCTTTGGTAAGGCTAGGGTGGAATCAACACGTACACATCCTTATCACACCCGCTGTTCCTTTCCGCATCTTTGGAGCTCTCTTTCCTCCCCTTGCATGCCCTGACCTGTCCCAGCGGTAGTACCGCGGTCCTCAGCGGTATTACTGCCGAAGCACGTCAAGCAGTAGTATCACTTGCTGCCTTCGGCCGTAGTACCGCTGAGGCTCCGGGCTACTACCGCCTCGACTCGAGACCTCTGTTTTTCGTGTCGGGTTGTGTGGTACTAGTAGCGGCAGTAGTGGCGGTAGTACCGCTCCAAGCAGTAGTACCGCCCTTACTTCCGCGGTAGTACCGCTCTGGGCCCAGGTCCTTGCTATCCTCGTGTGTGCGGCAGTACCGCTGGGAGGGAACGGTAGTACCGCTGGCTCAACGGTAGTACCGCCCTGCCCAAGCGGTAGTACAGCTCTCTGTGTGGCTGCTTGGTGGGGTAACGGTTGGATTGTCCCCCCCACTATATAAAGGGGTCGTCTTCCCCAAAGTTGACCTACCTCTTCCCCCAAAAGCTCCATTGTTGCTCCAAGCTCCATTTTCGCCTGATCTCTCTCCCTAGCCAATCAAACTTGTTGATTTGCTCGGGATAGGTTGAGAAGGCCCCGATCTACACTTCCACCAAGAGAAATTTGATTCCCCCACTAATCCCTAGCGGATCTTGTTACTCTTGGGTGTTTGAGCACCCTAGACGGTTGAGGTCACCTCGGAGCCATAGTCCATTGCGGTGAAGCTTCGTGGTGTCGTTGGGAGCCTCCAATTAAGTTTTGGAGATAGCCCCAACCTTGTTTGTAAAGGTTAGGTCGCCTCCTTCAAGGGCACCAATAGTGGAATCACGGAATCTCGCATTGTGTGAGGGCGTGAGGAGAATACGGTGGCCCTAGTGGCTTCTTGGGGAGCATTGTGCCTCCACACCGCTCTAACGGAGACGTACTTCCCTTTAAAAGGAAGGAACTTTGGTAACACATCCTTGTCTCCATCGGTTCCACTCTTGGTTATCTCGCGTCTTTACTTGTGCAAGCTTTTTGTATTGTTTCCCTTGCTTGCTTGTGCACTTATTGTTGTTGCATCATATAGGTTGCTCACCTAGTTGCATATTTAGACAACCTACGTTGATGCAAAGTTTAATTTGGTAAAGAAAAGCTAAAAATTGTTAGTTGCCTATTCACCCCCCCCCCTCTAGTCAACTATATCGATCCTTTCAGAGGGGCATAGTCGAGATTATGCCGATGATATTACGGATCTTTCCATTGCCCTTGAGGAAGAGTGAGGACTTCGTTTGAGTCTTGAGGAGTTACACAACATTGTTCTTGCTAGATTGCAAAAAGATCTTGATCATGCTAATGTTCTTTCTCGTGTGTTTAAATCTGAGAAAGTTGCACTTGGGATTGGCCATGAGAAACTCAAAGAGGAGTTTGATATTCTCAACAAGACTCACAAGGTCTTGAAGGGTGTTCACACTTCCTTCAAGGAGTCGCATGATCAACTCCAAGTGAAACTAAACAAGGATATGGCAACATGTCCTCCTTTCATTCTAATTGATAATGCAAATGCTACTAACCCTTGTTGTGAGCATGTGCATCTTGTGGAGTAAAATGCCAAGTTAAAAGAGCAACTTGAGAAAGGCCTTGTGACATGCATACAAGGTGAGAAAAATCTCAATGACCTTGTGAGCAATCAGAAGGAAGTTGTGGCCAAGGAAGGAGTTGGGGGTTTGTGCCCAAGTCAAAGAAGAAGAAGAAGAACAAGACCAAGCAACCTCTCCCGCTCAAAGTAGTCTTTGTAAAGGGTGGAGAGGGAGCTCATGAGAAGAAGAAGAAGAAGAAGAAGAAGAAGAACATGGGTATGGGTGGTAATGCCAAGAAGGACAAGGCCACTCCATCTAACCAATCTAGCTACTTTAATCCTTCATATGTTCTATGTTGTGCTTGTGATGGGTATGTTTATGACAAATTTGTTGGTTCTTCTTATGAGTACATTGAATGGTCTATTTGGGTTCCTAAGACCCTTGTTGCTAACCTCAAAGGGCCGTTCAAAAATGGGTACCCAAATCCAGGCATTGATCTCTTGTAGGAGTTTGCTTCCGGTGGGGTGTGTTACGTCTTGAGCTTGCGTTGGTTTTCCTTGAAGAGGAAAGGGTGATGCAGCAATAGTAGCGTAAGTATTTCCCTCAGTTATTGAGAACCAAGGCATCAATCCAGTAGGAGGCTCCTCAAAAGTCCCACGCACCTACACAAACAAACAAAGGACTCGCAACCAACGCAATAAAGGGGTTGTCAATCCCTTCACGGCCACTTGCGAAAGTGAGATCTAATAGAGATAGTATGATAAGATAATATATTTTTGGTATTTTATAATATAGATGCAAAAAAGTAAAGATGCAAATAAAAGTAGATTGGAAGCAAATATGATAAGAGATAGACCCGGGGGCCATAGGTTTCACTAGTGGCTTCTCTCAAGATAGCATAAGTATTACGGTGGGTGAACAAATTACTGTCGAGCAATTGATAGAAAAGCGAATAATTATGAGATTATCTAGGCATGATCATGTATATAGGCATCACGTCCGTGACAAGTAGACTGACTCCTGCCTGCATCTACTACTATTACTCCACACATTGACTGACTCCTGCCTGCATCTAGAGTATTAAGTTCATAAGAACAGAGTAACGCCTTAAACAAGATGACATGATGTAGAGGGATAAACTCAAGCAATATGATATAAACCCCATCTTTTTATCCTTGATGGCAACAATACAATACGTGCCTTGCTGCCCCTGCTATCACTGGGAAAGGACACCGCAAGATTGAACCCAAAGCTAAGCACTTCTCCCATGGCAAGAAAGATCAATCTAGTAGGCCAAACCAAACTGATAGTTCGAAGAGACTTGCAAAGATAACTCAATCATACATAAAAGAATTCAGAGTAGATTCAAATATTATTCATAGATAAACTTGATCATAAACCCACAATTCATCGGATCTCGACAAACACATCACAAAAAGAGTTTACATTGAATAGATCTCCACAAGAGAGGGGAGAACATTGTATTGAGATCCAAAAAGAGAGAAGAAGCCATCTAGCTAATAACTATGGACACGTAGGTCTGTGGTAAACTACTCACAACTCATTGGAGGGGCTATGGTGTTGATGTAGAAGCCCTCCGTGGTCGATTCCCCCTCCGGTGGAGCGCCGGCGAAGGCTCCAAGATGAGATCTCGCGGATACAGAAGGTTACGGTGGTGGAAATTGTGTTTCGTTGGCTCCCTGGATGTTTTCGGGGTACGTAGGCTTATATAGGAGGAAGAAGTACGTCGGTGGCCGCCCGAGGGGCCCACGAGACAGGGGCGCGCCCTATAGGGGCGCCCTCCTATCTCGTGGAGGCCTCGGCTGCTTCTTGACTTGCACTCCAAGTCCTCTGGATCACGTTCGTTCCAAAAATCACGCTCCCGAATGTTTCATTCCGTTTGGACTTCGTTTGATATTCCTTTTCTTCGAAATACTGAAATAGGCAAAAAAACAGCAATACGGGCTGGGCCTCCGGTTAGTAGGTTAGTCCCAAAAATGATATAAATGTGTAAAATAAAGCCCATAAACATCCAAAAGGGGTAATATAATAGCATGGAACAATAAAAAATTATAGATACGTTGGAGACGTATCAAGCATCCCCAAGCTTAATTCCTGCTCGTCCTCAAGTAGGTAAATGATAAAAAGAGAATTTTTGATGTGGAATGCTACCTAGCATAATTCTCAATGTAATTTTCTTTATTGTGGCATGAATGTTCAGATCCAAATGATTCAAAATAAAAGTTCATATTGATAAAAGAAATAGTAACACTTCAAGCATACTAATCAAAGTAATCATGTCTTCTCAAAATAACATGGCAAAAGAAAGTTCATCCCTACAAAATCATATAGTTAGGCTATGCTTCATTTTCGTTACACAAAGATGTTCCCAACTTCTATACCCCCGATGACAAGCCAAGAAATTGTTTCATACTTAAATAATCTCAAACTTTTTCAACCTTCACGCAATACATGAGCGTGAGCCATGGATATAGCACTATGGGTGGAATAGAATATGATGATGGTGATTGTGTGGAGAAGACAAAAAAAGAGAAAGTCTCACATTGAAGAGGATAATCAACGGGCTATGGAGATGCCCATCAATTGATGTCAACATGAGGAGTAGGGATTTCCATGCAACGGATGCACTAGAACTATAAATGAATGCTCAACAAAAGAAAACTAGTGGGTGTGCATCCAACTTGCTTGCTCATGAAGACCTAGGGCATTTGAGGAAGCCCATCGTAGGAATATACAAGCCAAGTTCTATAATGAAAAATTCCCACTAGTATGAAAAGGACAACTTATGAGACTCACTATATGAAAACATGGTGCTACTTTGAAGCACAATATATGAGACTCACTACATGAAGAACAAGGTGCTACTTTGAAGCACAAGTGTGGAAAAAGAGATAGTAACATTGCCCTTTTTTATTTTTTTATTTTGGGCCTTTTTTTCTTTTGGCCTTTCTTTTTTTTCTTTTTTTCTTTTTGGGCAATGCTCTAATAATGATGATCATCACACTTTCATTGATTACAACATATGAATTACAACTCGAAACTAGAACAAGATATGACTCTATATGAATGCCTCCGGCGGTGTACCGAGATGGTGCGATGAATCAAGAGTGACATGTATGAAAAATAATTCATGGTGGCTTTGCCACAAATAAGATGTCAACTACATGATCATGCAATGGCAATATGACAAAAGTAAAGTATGTCATGATGATGGTAAACGGACCGGTGGAAAGTTGCATGGCAATATATCTCGGAATGGCTATGGAAATGCCATAATAGGTAGGTATGGTGGCTGTTTTGAGGAAGATATAAGGAGGTTTATGTGCGATAGAGTGTATCGTATCACGGGGTTTGGATGCACCAGCGAAGTTTGCACCAACTCTCAAGGTGAGAATGGGCAATGCACGGTACCGAAGAGGCTAGCAATGGTGGAAAGGTAAAAGTGCGTATAATCCATGGACTCAACATTAGTCAAAAGAACTCATATATTTATTGCAAAAAATTAGAAGTCATCAAAAATCAAGTACTACGCGCATGATCCTAGGGGGATAGAATGGTAGGAAAAGACCATCGCTCGTCCCCGACCGCCACTCATAAGGATGCACAAGCTAGGTACACTTCATGTTTCAAATTTGTTACACAACTTTAACCATACATGCATGCTACGGGACTTTCTAACTTCAACACAAGCATTATTTAAATTCATAATCACCCAACTAGCATGAATTTAATATCACTACCTCCATATCTCAAAACAATTATCAACTATCAAATTGATCATAGCATCCAATTCACTTCCTATGATAGTTTTTATTATACCCAACTTGGATGCCTACCATTCTAGGACCAATTTTACAACCATAGCAAATACCATGCTGTTCTAAAAGACTCTCAAAATAATATAAGTGAAGCATGAGAGACTAGTAATTTCTACAAAATTAAGTCACCACCGTGCTCTAAAAGATATAAGTGAAGCACTAGAGCAAAAACTATCAAGCTCAAAAGATATAAGTGAAGCACAAAGAGTATTCTAGCAAATTCTAATCAAGTAGTCTTCTACCAAAAGGTGTGTACAGCAAGTATGATTGTGGTAAACTAAAAAGGAAAGACTAATATAATACATGACGCTCCAAGCAAAATACATATCATGTGGCGAATAAAAATATAGCTCCAAGTAAAGTTACCAATGAACGAAGACGAAAGAGGGGCTGCCTTCCCGGGGCATCCCCAAGCTTAGGCTTTTGGATATCCTTGAATATCTTGTGGTGCCTTGGGCATCCCCAAGCTTAGGCTCTTGCCACTCCTTATTCCATAGTCCATAAAAGCTTTACTCAAAACTTGAAAACTTCACAACACAAAACTCAACAGGAAATCTTATAAGATCCGTTAGTGAAAGAAAACAAAACCACCACATAAGGTACTGTAATGAACTTATTCTTTATTTATTTTTGTGTTAAACCTACTGTAATCCAACTTCTCTATTTTACTAGCCATAGAAGCATCGAAATAAGCAAACAACACACAAAAAACAGAATCTGTCAAAAACAGAACAGTCTGTAGCAATCTGTAACTAACGAAAACTTCTAGAACTCTAAAAATCCTACCAAAATTGGAAGTCCTGGAAAATTTGTCTATTTATTAGCAGCAAAAAGAATCAACACAAAAGCATGTTTCTGTGATTTAACAAAACTAAATTCGTGCGCGCAAAGTTTCTGTTTTTCAGCAGAATCAAATCAACTATCATCATAGGTTATCCTATAGGTTCTACTTGGCACAAACACTAATTAAAAGATAGAACACATCTAAACAGAAAGTAGATGCAAGATTTATTACTAAACAGGAACAAAAACAAAAAACACAAAGAAAATTGGGTTGCCTCCCAACTAGCGCTATCGTTTAACGCCCCTAGCTAGGCATAAAAGCGAAGATAGATTTAACGAGTGCCATCTTTGGCACTAAATTCATAAGTAACCCACATGATAGATTCATAAGGTAATTTGACTTTATTTCTTGGAAAGTGCTCCATGCCTTTCTTTAATGGAAATTGGAATCTAATATTCCCTTCCTTCATATCAATAATCGCACCAATCGTTCTAAGGAAAGGTCTACCAAGAATAATAGGGCAAGAAAGATTGCAATCTATATCAAGAACAGTAAAATCTACGGGCACCAAATTTCTATTTGCAACAATGAGAACATCGTTGATTCTTCCCATTGGCTTTTTAATGGTGGAATCCGCAAGGTGCAAATTTAAAGAGCAATCATCAAGATCATGGAAACCTAGAATATCACATAAAGTTTTCGGAATCGTGAAAACACTAGCACCCAAATCACACAAAGAAAAACACTCATGATCTTTAATTCTAATCTTTATAGTAGGTTCCCACTCATCATTAAGTTTTCTAGGTATCAAAACTTCCAAATTAAGTTTTTCATCATAAGATTTCATCAAGGCATCAACAATGTGTTTGGTAAAAGCTTTATTTTGACTATAAGCATGAGGAGAATTAACAATGGATTGCAACAAGGAAATACAACCTTCTAAAGAACAATTATCATAATCAAATTCCTTGAAATCCGAGATAGTGGGTTCAATACTATTTAAAGTTGTGACCTCTCCAATCCCACTTTTACCAAATTTAGCATCAAGATCTAAAAACTCCGAATTCTTGAGACACCTTCTAGGTAAAGTTGACTCATCATCAGTCCCATAATTATCAAGATTCATATTGCAAAACAAAGATCTAATAGGAGACACATCAATAACTTTAAGATCTTCATCATTATTTTCATGGAAACTAGAAGAACATGCTTTTATAAAGCTATCTTTTGTAGCACGCAATCTAGCGGTTCTTTCCTTGCACTCATCAATGGAAATTCTCATTACTTTGAGAGACTCATTGATATCATGCTTAGGAGGATAAGATCTAATTTTAAGAGAATCAACATCAAGCGAAAGTCTATCAACGTTCCTAGCCAAATCATCAACTTTGAGCAATTTTTCTTCAAGCAAAGCATTAAAATTCTTTTGAGAAATCATAAATTCTTTCACACTATTCTCAAAATCAGAGGGCATCTTATTAAAATTACCATAAGAATTATCGTAGGAATTTCCATAATTATTAGAGGAATTACTAGGGAACGGTCTAGCATTAAAGTTTCCTCTATAAGCATTGTTTCCAAAACTATTCCTACCAACAAAATTCACATCCATAGATTCATTATTATTCTCAATCAAAGTAGACAAAGGCATATCATTCGGATCAAGAGGAGTATTTTTTGTAGCAAACAACTTCATAAGTTCATCCATCTTTCCACTCAAAACATTGGTTTCTTCTATAGCATGCACTTTTTTACTAGAAGACCTTTCGGTGTGCCATTGAGAATAATTAGCCATAATATTATCAAGAAGTTTTGTAGCATCTCCTAACGTGATTTCCATAAACGTGCCTCCCGTGGCCAAACCTAAGAGATTTCTAGAAGCAAAGTTCAAACCGGCATAATTTTTTTGTATGATCATCCATAAATTCAAACCATGAGTGGGGCAATTGCGAATCATCAATTTCATTCTTTGCCAAGATTGGGAAACATGCTCATGATCAAGTTGTTTAAAATTCATAATATCATTCCTAAGAGTGATAATCTTAGCGGGAGGAAAATACTTAGAGATAAAAGCATCTTTGCACTTGTTCCAAGCATCAATACTATTTTAGGAAAAGACGAAAACCAAACTTTAGCACGATCTCTAAGTGAAAATGGAAATAACTTCAATTTAACAATATCATTGTCCGTATCTTTCTTCTTTTGCATATCACACAAATCAACAAAGTTGTTTAGATGAGTAGCGGCATCTTCGCTAGGAAGGCCGGCGAATTGATCTTTCATAACAAGATTCAGCAAAGCAGTATTGATTTCACAAGACTCAACATCATTAAGAGGATCAATCAGAGTACTAAGGAAATCATTATTATTGGTATTCGAGAAATCACACAATTTGGTATTATCTTGCGCCATGGCAACAAGTAATCCAACACACAAGCAAACAGAAAAAGGCAAGCGAAAAAGAGAGGAGGAGATTGGGAAAGAAAGGGCGAATAAAACGACAAGGGTGAAGTGGGGGAGAGGAAAACGAGAGGAAAATGGCTAATAAGGTAAATGCAAGGGAGATGAGTTTGTGATGGGTACTTGGTATGTCTTGACTTGAGCGAAGACCTCCCCGGCAACGGCGCAAGAAATCCTTCTTGCTACGTCTTGAGCTTGCATTGGTTTTCCTTGAAGAGGAAAGGGTGATGCAGCAATAGTAGTGTAAGTATTTCCCTTAGTTTTTGAGAACCAAGGTATCAATCCAGTAGGAGGCTCCTCAAAAGTCCCACACACCTACACAAACAAACAAAGAACTCGCAACCAACGTAATAAAGGGGTTGTCAATCCTTTCACGGCCACTTGCGAAAGTGAGATCTAATAGAGATAGTATGATAAGATAAATATATTTTTGGTATTTTATAATATAGATGCAAAAAAGTAAAGATGCAAATAAAATTAGATTGGAAGCAAATATGATAAGAGATAGATCCGGGGGCCATAGGTTTCACTAGTGGCTTCTCTCAAGATAGCATAAGTATTACAGTGGGTGAACAAATTACTGTCGAGCAATTGATAGAAAAGCGAATAATTATGAGATTATCTAGGCATGATCATGTATATAGGCATCACGTCCGTGACAAGTAGACCGACTCGCCCTGCATCTACTACTATTACTCCACACATCGATCGACTCGCTTGCATCAAGAGTATTAAGTTCATAAGAACGAGTAACGCCTTAAGCAAGATGACATGATGTAGAGGATAAACTCAAGCAATATGATATAAACCCCATCTTTTTATCCTCGATGGCAACAATACAATACGTGCCTTGCTGCCCTAACATCCTTTGGGAAAGGACACCGCAAGATTGAACCCAAAGCTAAGCACTTCTCCCATGGCAAGAAATATCAATCTAGTAGGCCAAACCAAACTGATAATTCGAAGAGACTTGCAAAGATAACTCAATCATACATAAAAGAATTCAGAGAAGATTCATATATTATTCATAGATAAACTTGATCATAAACCCACAATTCATCGGATCTCGACAAACACACCGCAAAAAGAGTTTACATCGAATAGATCTCCACAAGAGAGGGGGAGAACATTGTATTGAGATCCAAAAGAGAGGAGAAGCCATCTAGCTAATAACTATGGACCCGTTAGGTCTGTGGTAAACTACTCACAACTCATTGGAGGGGCTATGGTGTTGATGTAGAAGCCCTCCGTGGTCGATTCCCCCCCAGAGAGGCCGTGAAGGCTCCAAGATGAGATCTCGCAGATACAGAAGGTTACGGTGGTGGAAATTGTGTTTCGTTGGCTCCCTGGATGTTTTCGGGGTACGTAGGCTTATATAGGAGGAAGAAGTACGTCGGTGGCCGCCCGAGGGGCCCACAAGATAGGGGGTGCGCCCTATAGGGGGGCGCCCTCCTATCTCGTGGAGGCCTCGGCTTCTTCTTGACTTGCACTCCAAGTCCTCTGGATCACGTTCGTTCCAAAAATCAAGCTCCCGAAGGTTTCATTCCGTTTGGACTTCGTTTGATATTCCTTCTCTTCGAAATACTGAAATAGGCAAAAAAAGCAGGAATACGGGCTGGGCCTCTGGTTACTAGGTTAGTCCCAAAAATGATATAAATGTGTAAAATAAAGCCCATAAACATCCAAAAGGGGTAATATAATAGCATGGAACAATCAAAAATTATAGATACGTTGGAGACGTATCAGGGTGTCATGGTTGCTTGATAGTGGAGCGAGAAATCATATGACTGGGAGCAAGGACTTGGTGGTGGATGTGCATCCAACTCCATCTATTCCCACCCATGTCCACTTCGGTGATGCTACAACATCTAAGGTATTGGGACTTGTCAAGGTGGTCATCTCTCAAGATTTATCTATTGAGAAGGTCATGCTTGTTGAGTCCCTCGCATACAATTTGCTTCCCGTTCGTCAACTTGCACTTATGGGCTTTGCAACATTCTTTGATCTTGATACTGTGGTTCTCTTGTGGAGAAAGACTCTTAAAGTAGCCTTTGTTGGGCATGTTGAGAACAATCTCTATGTGGTGAACTTTTTGGAGCGACCCACTAAGACCGCGACTTGCATAACGACTAAAGTTAATGTGGGATTGCTTTGCACTACTGCAGGATGCTGCTAACGCGACACTATGATCAGAGACCCTTCGAAAAACTGTGTGCGATGCAATAATCGCAAACGGTGGTGTAAGAAACCCGTCAAAAATGTGCAAAACATTTGCGATGACGGATGCATCAAACATGGTTCAGATTTTAGTTGAATTTGTGATGTAGGGCATACAGATGATCCAACAGAACTGTTTGCGATGAGGAAGAACAACAGAAACGGGCAGCCATATCAATGTGTGTGCGATATACGGCATACATTTCCCTCCGATGAACTGTGTGCTATTAGGAAATGCAACAGAAATGGTTAGCCAGATCAAGGTGTGTGTGATATACGGCATACAGTTCACTCGGACGAACTATTTTTGATTAGGTAAGAGGACAAAAATAGTTCATCTTAACAAGATATGTGTGATATGCGGCATTTTTGATCAGCCAAAAGAACACAAATGATTCGTGTAAACCAGATGTGTGTGATACGCAGCAAACAGCCCACTCGGATGAACTGTTTGGGTTGAGAAATTATAACACAGACGGTTACTATAGTAAGTTCGTGTGTGATTCTGTTCGTACGAAAAACTTTGAAAAATGCAAACTAGTTGCTTGCAGTGGCTAGGGGTATCGCACACGATGTGTCTGCGAGTACTCGTGTGCGATGATTAGTAAGTTAGACATAATGAATGGCCGCAAGGGTGATATGCTGATCATGGAGTCCGAGAAGTGACCATCGTCGGAAGGCCGTCGGCTCAGCTTATTAGCCTATATTTTATTATAATTGTATGCATAAGTAGGTCGTGAGTGTTTTGTGCCTTGCCGCATGTGGCATTTTAAATGATCCTGAATATGTAAGACAATTATTAACCGTTGTCATTGTAAATTTGCCTCAAAGGCGAGCAGAGCGCGCGCAGGGACGCCACGGACCCGCAAAAAAAAAGCAGGGACGCCACGGCGAGCAACCACGTGGTCAACCTTCTGGCACCCCGTGGGAGACGCGAAGACACATTCATAGGACACGATGGTGATATCATGACCGTGTGTGATAGTGGGGAGACACGTACATGTACATCCGAGAACAAGGGCCCACGTTTCGGGCTTCCGATGCGTGACATACGGTTGATCCAAAAAAACTATTTGTGATGAGACAGAACAACAAAAACGGGGCTTTGTGGGCCCGGAACCATCAATAATTTTTGACTTTGTTTCTCATCACATTGCAGGTTACAATACAATAAGTGATTACAAATCTATTCACACTGATCAAACTAATATGTGTTCACACCGATCAAACTAATATGTATTCACACTTAGCACCGGGCTATAAAAACTACCCACTTGAAAATTACTTCACAGTTCCTCTCCTCATCACCCACAAAACTGGTCTTTCCTGTCAAGCCATTCCACCATGACCTATAGGATGAGTTTTGGGTGGGCATATAACCAGGTAGTAAAGACCAAGGCCGCGGAAGCACTAGAGAGGTCCTGCCGCGAAGCGGCAGCCGCAGCAGAGATGTCCCGGCGCGCCGCGGAGCCCTCAAACGAGCTCTCACAGGCACGCGAGGTCTCTCACAAGCGCACTCGCCGCATCAGCGATCGCGTCGAGCTTTGCTAAGTACTTGGCCAGCGATGACGACATTCTCGCTAGCCTCATTAAGCAGCAGGAGCTGGTCGACAACTTGATGAAGCTGCTCGAGATCAGCGATGCCTCGGTTGACAAGGCGACCGGCCTCGTTGAGCAACTCATGGGTGACAATGCGAAGCTCCTCAAGGCGCTCACCGAGAAGGGGGAGGAGGCCGCCGGCTGGAAGATGCTGCATGAGCAGAGCAGTGCCTCGGGGATGACGCTGATATCGGTCATCGTGGAACTGATGGGTGACTTGACGAAGCTCCAGTTCGAGCGCGAGCAGGATGTGGAGGAATCCGTGGCTGCTTTCAAGCAAAGCCGTGAGGAATTGAGGAAGGAGCTGGAGGATGTCATTGTCCGGTGATCCATCGAAGAGTAGATACAGTAGCAATCTTGATTGTTGTCTACAAGTTACTTCTTCTCTTGCCCCCGTGTCTTTCGGACTTTGCCGCATGTGGCATTTAAAATCATCCAGAATATGTAAGACAATTATTATCTGCACCATTGTAAATTTGTTGTCGTACTATCCGTTGCCATTTTATTTGTCGTCGTATTATCCGTTTCCTTATGTGGCAATTTAAATTAGGCTGGAATACGAGTTGAAAACACGAATAAAGCAAATGCTGCCATGGGATCGCAACCAAACACCCTCGTCCACCCCTAAAAAAACCTCCATCTAGGCGCTTTAATTAACCCATTAATGGCGAAATTTTGAGCGAGGCGGGCGGCGGATGGTGCATGGAGGTCAAAGAGCTTGCTTCCCGGTGATCATGGGCGGCCTTGCTGTTCGCACGTGCCCCGTCGAGCCTGCGAGGTGGACAGGATGCACACGTCCCGTCGAGCCTGCACGGCGAACTGCTCACACGCGTCCCTTCGAGTCTGCACGGCGGACTTATCGCGCTCGTCCCGTCTAATCAAACAGTTGCACCCATGCCACTGAGTATGGTTAAATATTGACACAGTTCATATAATACAACCGTTTGTGATGTTAACGTCTCAGCTTATTGTTTCAAAAAGGACTTTGTTGGCTACTAATATGTGCGCCTCTTCTCAAACTGGACGATTTTTTTTACCACGACATATATGTGCCATGTCATGAAACCATGCCAAGTTTCATGTTTTTTGGGTGACTTTTTGATTTACTAGGATTTAAAAACCGAGATTCTCAATGTTTCAGGATGACGACAAGTTTGTATTTCATTCCCATTCCTTAAATGAGACCTAAATATGCACCCAATGACACATGTATGATTTCCCACCCATTTTGCTTCACTAGAGCATGTGCTAGTAGTTCAAATTTGAATTATGGACTAGATTTAATGCGTAGAAAACTTAATTAGTAATATATACAATGGCCAGACGAACCCTAAACAATTTCAAATTTTGGCACGACACTCCTGTTATTCTATGTTGCCTGTAGAAAACAAAGTTGAAGGCTTGAAGACGCAACGATTATCGTTTCGCCCACCGAAACCACGAGGGTTGCGAGAAGCTTCTGTTTGTAAGAGGCTTGTAATATAGCTTCGCCCAAATTGGACAATTATATGTACCATGTAGTGACACCCTGCCAAGTTTTATGATTTCCTGGTGAGTTTTGGATTTACAGAGATTTATAAACTGAGATTCGCAATGTTTGTGGCCAAGGCAGGACGGCGAGACGGTTGAATTCATTCCCATTTTGTTCCATGGGACCTAAACATGCACCCCAAGGACACATGTACGTTTTTTCTAGCCATTTTGGTGCACTGGAGCATGTATTTGTAGTTGGGATTTGAATTATGGACATTAAATGCCTCAAAAACTCAATTAAAAAATAAAAAGGGTCAAATGAACCCTGAATAATTTCAAAGTTCAGCGCGAATCTCCCGTTGTTCCGTACGTGTTGCGTGTAGAAAAAATACGAGGCTAGAAGAGGGAGCGATTATCGTTTGGCCCACAAGGGGACACGTTTCCCTATCGAAACCACGAGGGTTCTTGTGACACGCTCCGGTTTGTAAGAGGTTTGTAATAAAGCTTGGCCCAAATTGGCAATGTTTTTACCACAACATATGTGCCATGACGTGACACCATGCCACCTTTAATGACTTTTTGGTTAGTTTTGGATTTATGGGGATTTAAAAACCGAGATTCCAAATGTTTCAGGACGAGCCAAGACACCGGTTAGGTTGTAATTCGTTCTCATTCTTTGCATGGGACCTAAACATGCACCCAAGGACACATGCATGTATAATTTTTCTAGCCATTTTGGTGAACTGGAGCATGTATTTGTACTTCAGATTTGAATTATGGACATTAAATGCCTAGGAAACTCAATTAGTGTATAAAAAGGCCAAACAAACCCTGAATAAGTTTAAATTTCAGCATGGATATCATGTCGTTCCATGTCGCCCGTAGAGGAAAATACAAGGCGAAAAGAGGGAGCGACTACATTTCGCCACAAGGGGGACACGTTTCCCTATCGGAACCATCAAGCTTCCTTGAGAGAAGCTCTTGTTTGTAAGGGGTTTGTAATAAAGCTTGGACCAAATTGGCAATGTTTTTACCACGACATATATGTGCCATGACGTGGCACCATGCCACCTTTGATGACTTTCTGATGAGTTTTGGATTTTATGGGGATTTAAAAACCGAGATTCCAAATGTTTGAGGACGAGCCAGGACGCCGGTATGGTTGTAATTCGTTCCCATTCCTGGCATGGGACCTAAATTAACATGCACCCAAGGATACATGCACGTACAATTTTTCGAGCCATTTTGGTGAGCTTGAGCATGTATTTGTAGTTTAGATTTGAATTATGGACATTAAATGCTTAGGAAACTCAATTAGTGTATAAAAAGGTCAAACGAACCCCGAATAAGTTTAAATTTCAGCATGAATATCATGGCGTTTCATGTTGCTCGTAGAAGAAAATAGAAGACGAAAAGAGGTCATGATTACGTTTCGACAACAAGGGAAACCCGTTTCCCTATCGGAACCACAAGGCTTCTTGTTGAGAGAAGCTTCGGTTTGTAAGAGGTTCATAATAAAGCTTGGCCCAAATTGGACAATGTTTTTACCATGACATATATGTGCCAGGACGTGACAAGATGCCTACTTTCATGACCTTTTGGTGAGTTTTGGATTTACGGGGATTTAAAAACCGAGATTCCAAATGTTTGAGGACGAGCTGGGACGCTGGTACGGTTGTAATTCGTTCCCATTCTTGGCATGCATGAGACCTAAACATGCACCTAAGGACACATGCATGTATTTTTTTTTCTAGCCATTTTGGTGAACTGGAGCATGTATTTGAGGTGCGGATTTGAATTATGGACATTAAATGCCTATGAAACTCAATTAGTGTATAAAAAGGCCAAACGAACCCTGAATAAGTTTAATGTCAGCACGGATATCATGTCGTTCCATGTTGCCCATAGAAGAAAGTACAAGGTGAAAAGAGGCCGTGATTACGTTTCAACAACAAGGGGAACACGTTTCCCTATCAGAACCACAAGGCTTCTTGTTGGGAGAAGCTCCGATTTGTAAGAGGTTCGTAATAAAGCTTGGCCCAAATTGGACAATGTTTTTACCACGACATATATGCGCCATGACGTGACACCATGCCAACTTTCATGACTTTCTGGTGAGTTTAGGATTTACAGGGATTTAAAAACCGAGATTCTAAATGTTTGACGATGAGCCAGGACGCCGGTACGGTTGTAATTCGTTCCCATTCCTGGCATGGGACCTAAACATGCACCCAAGGACACATGTATAATTTTTTTAGCCATTTTGGTGAACTGGAGCATGTATTTGAAGTTCAGATTTGAATTATGGACATTAAATGCCTAGGAAACTCAATTAGTTTATAAAAATGCCAAACGAAAGGCGTGTGCCTACCAAACTGTGGCCGATGCCACACGCGATCTGAGTAGTGCATTCTGATTGGCCAGAACCCAAACCCCACGGATCGTACGTCTGCACCGTTGGATGCTCCCAGATAGAACGGCAACCCTCAGCCCTTTCGACAACACATGCAGTACATGGGTAAACACTGTGCACATGCGTCGTGCTAGCTTACGCTTCCTTCTCTTGTATGTTTTCTAAACATGCTACCTTTTCCCGACACTCCTCTCATCGGTTTCCCGTCTCTTCTACCATCAGTTTCCCGCTACCAGTGTCAGTGCTCATTGAAGGCTAGGTGACAACACACCAACCATCGCACACAGTTTCTAAAAGAACAAATGTGCGTGATAGGAGGGAGTAGGTCCCATAGGGTGACCAGTGTGAAATGCCTTAAAGGCAAGGAGGCAATTCCTATCAGCAAGGTGCCGCTTCCCATCCACTAGCCTAGTCGAATAGAACGCAAAAGTTAAGAGTGCTCGGGCTGGAGTAGGCCAAGGATGGGTTACCCCATGGGAAGTTGCATATTATATAAACCTTGGGATCATCCTTGTTTTGCTAATTTGTAGACTATGTTTTTATAGGTTATTTTTTTGCTGTAAAATCACCATGACTGCGCAAGCGCGAGCAAAATGGTGCAGGTATTGGCTTAACCGTGAGCGATGCAAGTGCGTTGTAAAATCACCATGACTGCGCAAGCGCGAGCAAAATGGTGCAGGTACTGACTTAACCACGTGCGATGCAAGTGCACTATAAAATCACCAAGACTGCGCAAGCGCGAGCAAAATGATGAAGGTACTGGCTTAACCGTGTGCGATGCAAGTGCGCTATAAAATCACCACGACTGCGCAAGCACGAGCAAAATGGTGCAGGTACTGGCTTAGCCGCGTGCGATGCAAGTGCGGTGTAAAATCACCACGATTGCGCAAGCGCGAGCAAAATGGTGCAGGTACTGGCTTAACCGTGTGTGATGCAAGTGCGATGTAAAATCACCATGACTGCGCAAGCTAAAGGCGGGTGAGTTTATTTAGAAATTAGGACGAACCGTGTGCAATAGACCGGCTAGCTAGAAATATAAAAACAAACTATCCGCCTTGAGCGTTGCAAAAATCAGCGGTTTCGCCACTTTTCCTTATTATCATACACGCATATTCTTATTGTACTGTGCGCGATCTTGGGCACTCCCGCCCTGCATCAATTCATTTACCCAAATTTTAGTAGCCGCCGTACTTCAACCATCACCCACACTCCTCCAGCACCAACCTTATAGTAAAATTTGTAGTAGCCGAGGCATTTGAACCGTCGCCCTCCCTCGTCCACCACCATCTCCGCCCACCATTACTAAAATTTTCAGTAGCCATTGCGTATCCTCAAACACCACAATCCCCCCACCACAGTTGAGGGAGTCCTGGACTAGGGGGTGTCCGGACAGCCGGACTATCATTATCCGCCGGACTCCAAGACTACGAAGATACAAGATTGAAGACTCCGTCCCATGTCCGGATGGGACTTTCCTTGGCGTGGAAGGCAAGCTTGGCAATACGGATATGTAGATCTCCTACCATTGTAACCGACTCTGTGTAACCCTAGCCTCCTCTGGTGTCTATATAAACCGGAGGGCTTTAGTCCGTAGGACAACATACATTACAACAATCATACCATAGGCTAGCTTCTAGGGTTTAGCCTCCTTGATCTCGTGGTAGATCCACTCTTGTACTACCTATATCATCAATATTAATCAAGCAGGACGTAGGGTTTTACCTCCATCGAGAGGGCCCGAACACAGGTAAAAACATCGTGTCCCTCGTCTCCTGTTACCATCCGCCTAGACGCACGCCGGGACCCCTACCCGAGATCCGCCGGTTTTGACACCGACATTGGTGCTTTCATTGATAGTTCCTCCGTGTCGCCACCGATAGGCTTGATGGCGTCTTCAACCAACAACGCTGTCCGTGGTGAGACTTTTCTCCCGGACAGATCTTCGTGTTGGCGACCCAGCTGCGGGCAATTCACTTGGCCATCTGGAGCAGGTCGAAAGCTACACCCCTGGCCGTCAGGTCAGATTCGGAAGCTTGAACTTCACGGCCGATGTCCGCGGAGACTTGATCTTCGACGGACTCGAGCCACAGCCAAGCGCGCCGCACTGTGATGACGAGCATGATTTAGCTCTGCCACCGAACAGTGCCTTGGTGGCCGCACACGGATCCGCTTCGGCTATTAGTCCGAAGCCGATCGCCCAGATCGAGGGCCGGTGGATAGACGCCGCCCTAGGGGCTTCCACATCCACGGCGATGGAGCCGAACACTGATCTTGTCCCCTGCGAAACTCGTGATTCCGAGACGCCGGACTCCTTGCCGGATTCTGAAACTCCCGCGCCCCCACCAATCGATCCGGATTGGGCGCCGGTTATGGAATTCACCACCACGGACATCTTTCAATACTCGCCTTTTGGCGATATCCCGAATTCACTAAAGCATCTCTCGTTATCAGGAGAGTCCTGGCCGGACTATGGCCAGGATGGTTGGGGTACGGACGACAGAGAAATTCAGAGCCCACCCACCACCCACTTTGTAGCCACTGTCGACGATCTAACCGACATGCTAGACTACGACTCCGACGACATCGACGCTATGGACGACGATGCCGGAGACGAACAGGAACCAGCGCCTATAAGGCACGGGAGGACTACCTCGTCACATGACATATATATGGTGGACACCCCAAAGGAGAGCGATAACAAGGACCAACGGGCCGCTGCAGAAGATGACCCCGCCAATAAACAACCAAAAAGGCGGCGCAGACGCCGCGCTAAGTCCCGCCTCGACGACAACAACGCTCCAAAGGAGCCCGCAATACGGCAGGGCTCGCAAGTAGACGATGAACATGCAAATAAGCAACCGTCCGACCATGACGAGTCAGATAATCAGTCCAGGCCCGGTGAAAACAACAGTCCGGACGACCTCATACCGGACACGCCATCGGAGAGCAAGAACCTTTGGAAAAGACTCGTCAGTATTGCAAGAAGCCTGGAGAAGGAAAAACGGAAGCTCAAAACAGTGGAAGACACACTCAGAATGAGATGGAGCAAAGTGCTCAAAACCGCAGATAAGTACGGCAATGGCCACCAATCAAAGAGCTACCCGAAGCGCAAGCTGCTGCCAGAATTCGACGAGGAGGCCATAGAGCCTCCACCGTCCAAAAATAAAGGGGCTGCCAGGTTGGATAGACGACCGGATAACAGACCAAACTCTAACAGCGGCGCCACACATAAACTAACCAACGAACTTGGAAGGATAGATGGCCCAGCCAGGTCCATCTACGGGCCAAAGGAGAAGGCCCCAAGAAGCAAGGCAACCCGCCAAGTGTCGGATGATAGCGGCACACACAAATACAGGGGCGCCGCACACCCACTATGTTTCACCGATGAGGTGCTGGACCATGAATTCCCAGCAGGATTTAAACCCATAAACATAGAGGCCTACGATGGAACAACAGACCCTGGAGTCTGGATAGAAGATTATATACTACATATACACATGGCCAGAGGAGATAATCTCCACGCCATAAAATATCTACCCCTCAAGCTCAAAGGGCCAGCTCGTCATTGGCTTAAAAGCCTCCCAGAAAACACTGTTGGAAGTTGGGAAGATCTCGAGAACGTGTTTAGAGCAAATTTTCAAGGGACTTATGTTCGTCCTCCGGATGCAGATGATCTAAGTCACATAACTCAACAGCCCGGAGAGTCAGCGCGGAAATTCTGGAACAGGTTTCTTACTAAAAAGAACCAAATAGTCGACTGTCCGGACGCCGAAGCCTTAGTAGCTTTCAAACACAATGTCCGAGACGAATGGCTCGCCATGCACCTCGGTCAAGAGAAACCGAGGACAATGTCCGCACTAACAAGCCTCATGACCCACTTCTGTGCGGGAGAGGATAGCTGGCTAGCAAGATGCAGCACCAGCGACCCAAGTACATCTGAGATAAGAGATGGAAACGGAAAATCACGACGCAGAAAAGAGCAGCGCCGGAATAAAGAGAAAAGCCCAAAGAGCACGGCAGTCAACACCGGATTCAAAAGCTCGCGGCCCAACAACAAAACACAACCTCTAAAGGATGACAGCGACGAATTGTCCAACTTAAACAAGATTTTGGGTCGGATATGTCAAATCCACAGTACCCTCAGAAGGCCTGCAAATCACACCCACCGGGATTGTTGGGTCTTTAAACAGTCCGGCCGACTAAACGCCGAACACAAGGGGCTCGACGCGTCAAGCGAAGACGATAAACCCCACCAGCAGAGCACCGGAAAACAAAAGACTTTCCCACACGGGGTTAAAGCAGTAAACTCACTTCATGTGATGATACGGAAAAATAGTGCGGCACTTTCTAAAAAGGGCTTCGCGCGGCCCAACCCAGCGGACCGTAGAGATTGGATATCAAAACCAATCACTTTCGACCACCTGGACTATTCCAGAAGTGTTCGAAATGCGGGACGGACTCCCCTGATATTGAATCCCATAATAGACGGATTACAATTTACTGACGTCCTAATGGACGGAGGCAGCGACTTAAACCTGCTGTGTTCAAAAACAATCCGTAGGATGGGGATAAACCCTGCCAAAGTCCGACACAGCCGCACTTCCTTCAAAGGAGTGACGCCAGGCCCTTACGCCAAGTGCACAGGCTCCATATTACTAGAAGTCGTGTTCGGATTGCCGAACAATTTTCGACGAGAAAAATTAATTTTTCACATCGTCCCATTTAAAAGTGAATATCAAGCACTCTTGGGACGAAAGGCTTTTGTCCGCTTCAACGCTATACCGCATTACGCGTCTCTTACACTCAAGATGCCCGGTCTGCGTGGCGTCATTTCAGTGCGAGGGTCACTTAAAGACCCCGGACTCGGATAGACGAATCCGGCTTTAGCAGGCTAGGGGCTCCCCTAGCCGCATACCCCATCACAGGGGGCTGCGCGCACAAACAGCAGCGGGTTCATACAAACCCTGCTTTAATTATTTATATTTCTTATTTTACATATATTTTTTCGCACCAATTGTTTTCAAAACTAAACGTTCCTCTCTTTCTACAGATGAACAACGTGCATACCCGTCCAGGATAGCGGCGCAACGGAAACACAGGCGCAGACGTGCAGTAGGGACCCGTTGAGAGGATTCTTTTCAGATTAAGACCTGCGTAAACCTTTTTCTTGTCTCTTGTTGTTATTCTCCCTTGGTTTCTTCCTATAGCCAAAGCGGAGCCTGACGCTTTGGCATCGGCCGCGTTAGAAGACCATGCCCGTACCTGGACACTAGGGGCTTAGGGCATCGTTCTGCCCACTACTATAAAGACCGAACACCTTAGGGAGTGTTCGGCGTCTTGAGTTAGGCATTATATGCATCAGCTCCGAATCATGTCTTTGGTCAAATGTTGGGTTTGCCTGGCTCCTGTGTTTTGCTGCCTTACGTTCCTATCATCGGCTAACGCGGCACCGGAGAACTCTGCGATTGTGCCCCGGTTCGGCCGGGCGAGCACCTCGAGAGAAAGCCAAAATCGATCGTCATGATACTGATGAGAAACTTGTCAACCACTCGATCGACTATCGGAATGTTTAGAATTCCCCGCTTTGACGAAGGACTGTTTCCCGGTCAGGCACATACGCGCTCCGACTTCGGAGAAGGGCGATGCCACCAGGGGCTATATCGTAGCCCCACCCTCGAGCTCCACTGGCGAAGTGAAAGTGATAAAGCATTATAGTCCGGATTGCCTCATTCGCTACGCTACCACCTCCTTATAACAGGACCGAGATGTCGGATTAAAGTGTGAAAATGCGCTATTTTTGTGAACACCCCCGCACCTTGTGCGTGGGGGCTGAAGCCAAAGACTGCCATCTTTCAAGTTATACAAAAGTATACGTAAACGGCCGCACAGGAGAAGTTTTACTACTTGGGACGCACAAGTATAAAAAGCAGTTATAACATAATCATCGATTTACAAGCTAATACGTTCATTTGAACGTGATATTCTTTGAGCACTGCGACTCTATTACACGAGCGCCACGCATAACTTCCCCGAAGTAGTGCTCGGCAGGGAGCCGACTTTCATCCGAACCCTGGGCGGCAACAGCGGTGGCATCCATCTCGGGACAATGCGCCTTCACACGGGCAAGAGCCATCCGCGTGCCCTCGATGCAGGACGACCGCTTCATCTCCTTTATATGCGGCACCGCTCCAAGAAATTGCTGCAGTAAGCCGAAGTAGCTCGTCGCCTTGGACCTCTCTGGCCATACATGGGCCACGATGTCAGTCATGGCAAGTCCGGACAATCTATTTAGCTCGGCCCATTCGGCCAGCCGGTCTGTCAATGGAAGTGAGCGATCCGGACTGTGGAATTGAGACCAATATAGCTCTTCCGTCTCGTGATCCTCCTGGCTCCGGAAATGCTTAATGGCATCGGCCGCACTTGCAGCTAAGTCCATATATGGATCCTCCGGACTCCACAGCCGCTCAAATTGAGCATACTTTCCATCCATAAACCAGCGACGCAGCAGAAAAGGCTTGCCAGCCACGATATCTCCGGCCTGGCGCAGTTCCTCCTTCATAGCCCGCATTGCAGAGCGGGCATCCTTGGCTTCGGCGGTGGCCTTCTTCAGGTCTTTCGCCCGATAAGCGCTCCTTTTCAAGAGCCTCATTGCGGTCGGCAAGCATCCTTTACTTTCATGGCCAATTGCCACCTACGCCTGCTTAGGCAAAGGCGCAGCCCTTTCGGATTTCAACTCCTTGGCCGCCCTCGAGGCAGCCGCGTCACTCCTTCGGGCTTGCTCCTTAGCTCGAGCAAGTTCGGCCCGAAGGCTCTCCACAGCAACAGTACCGTCTGTACAACAGCATATAATTTATCAGAGTTGGGCTTCGACCCCCCTAATAAAGCAGCTGCGGAGAACTCTTTTACCTTGCGACTCGTCAAGTCGCCTGTTGACAAGTGCAATGTCCGCATCTGCCAAGTCAAGTTGCCGATTTAATTCGGCAAACTCACTAGTCCGGCTAGCCCCCGGACTATCCGCCACCTGCATAGGAACGACAGAATGCATTACTTTGGATTTCGATCCTCCGTACGCTGTCGTTTTCGACAACCTACTGAGTCTCAGGGGCTACTATCTACACAGGGCGCATTTTTATGTGCGAAACTGTTAAAAGACAAAAAGGTGCGTCTTTCTCGCATACCTCAAATCCCGCCAGCAAACTCATGGCAGCATTATGCAATCCGCTCTCGGCGGACGAAATCCTTCCGATCACCATACGCATCAACGCACGGTGATCTTCTAAAACAGACGCCCTCTCAAGCAGATTCTTCAGTTCCCCCGGCCGGATACTAGCGGGTGCTGAACTATCTGGCTCCTCCGGACTCGAGGATACCCTCCGTGACGACACTTCGGGCTCGCCTGCCTCATCTGGCGGCGCTGCAGACGGAGGCGTATCGCTCTCCATCATCTCCGGAAGAAGGTCCCCCGAAGAAGAACTCATTTGAGAAGGCTGTAGATCCGAACTGCAATATAAATATTTCGGTTACCCACAGAAACACGAATGAAGGTATTTCCTTACTAATTAACTCCCTCTTTCATACTCACGGCTCACTGGAGGGCCGATCCTTTGGCGATGATTGTGCGTCCGGATTCTTTCCGGACGCCGGACCCCCCGGTGAAGATCTCTTCCCACACTTAGGGGCTTTGGCCTCCGGGTCTTCGGAGGCGGTCCTCTTATCCCCCTGAAGGGAGGGGTTCTTGGTTCCCCCCTCTTAAGTCGCCCCTTTGGGCGAAATATTAGCTCCTCTATTTTCCCCGTCGCCCCCTTCTGTGGGCGCGACCTCCAACATTCTGACCAGCACGGGCTCCGGTCACGGTCTCGGGGGGGGGCGGACACCTTATCAGCCTTGATCGCGCCACCCATTCCTGTAAAGAATAAGGGGTCAGGAGGCGAACTCTAGAAAGGCATATAAACAGAATGTCCGGACTCTGAGCTATTTACCTGAGGATCCGGGCAATCGCGGCTTAGGCCTGCGTCCTCGTCTAAATCCGGACACGCCACCTGCGGTCCAAAGAACAGCTTGTACATCTCCACGGGTGTCGCACCCATAAAGTGTTGGAGAATACGAGGTCCCTCCGGGTTGAACTCCCATAGACGGAGAGGACGGCGTTTGCAGGGCAGAAGATGCCTGATTAGCATAACCTGCATCACCTTGATCAGGTCGATCTCCCTCGTTTGGAGGTCTCGAATCCGGCCCTGCAGTGAGGGCACATCCTCGGACGGCCCCCAGTTGAGCCCTTGGTTGACCCACGACATTAGTTGGCATGGAGGTCCCGGGCGGAATAAAGGCGGCGGCTTTTGCCTGCTGCCCTTCGGAGCGGTGATATAGAACCACTCCTGCTGCCACAGTCCAAGTTCCTCTTGGAAGAAAACCTCAGGCCACGGGGCATCGGCATTTTTGCTTATGGCCGCCCCTCCGCACTCCGCTTGACGCCCCCCGATCATCCTCGGCTCCACCTTGAAGGTTTTCAGCCATAGGCCAAAGTGGGGAGTGACGCGGAGGAAGGCTTCGCAGACGATAATGAATGCGGAGATGTGGAGGATGGACTCCGGAGCCAAGTCGTGAAAGTCCAGCCCATAGTAGAACAGGGGCCCTCTCACGAAGGGATCCGTCGGGAAGCCTAAACCCCGACGGAGGTGGGATACGAAGACGACGTATTCACCGGGCTCGGGGGCGGGCACGGCCTGCCCTTCGGCAGGCAACCTGTGCGAAACCTCGTAGGCCAGGTACTTGGGTTCACGTAACTTCAATATGTCCTCCTCCCCACCGGCCCTGGAGGTCGGAGCCGGACATGATTGAGGATCCGAAGCGCTCGAATCTGAGGCTTTGGGTGTTGGAACTAGGAGCGGGGAAGAGATTCGATGCGAGATTGAAGAACAAGGGCGAGCCTTGGTCCTCTTATAAAGGGGAAGAAATACCAAGGGCCGTCTCCGTGACCGTTTGGGATTCCCCTTCGATAGAGGAGGCGTGGCGACGGGAACGGTTGGGTTACCCACGCACGTATTGATGAGAATCCCGGGATAAGGGGAACACGATCTCTGCTTCGACAAGACGTGCCAAGGAAATGGCTTCGCTAAACGTGTTGAGGTGGTATAGTAAAAAACGATTCAAACAAAGGCTTGGTGGCGGTGTGATGTCACGCTGCGTAATACGTCAGCAGATTAAGCTAAGTGTACATTTTATTCTCTCTACGGTGGAATGTGGAAATTATTTTTGCAGAGCCGGACACTATCCTGGTGTTCATGATCTTCTCTGGATTATTCAAGGAGGAACCCGCCTTGCAATGCCGAACATTATGCGCGCCGGACTTATCGTCATTGAAGCCTGGTTCAGGGCTACCGAGGAGTCTGGACTAGGGGTGTCCGGACAGCCGGACTATCATTATGCGCGGACTCCAAGACTACGAAGATACAAGATTGAAGACTCCGTCCCGTGTCCGGATGGGACTTTCCTTGGCGTGGAAGGCAAGCTTGGCAATATGGATATGTAGATCTCCTACCATTATAACCGACTGTAACCCTAGCCTCCTCCGGTGTCTATATAAACCGGAGGGCTTTAGTCCGTGGGACAACATACATTACAACAATCATACCATAGGCTAGCTTCTAGGGTTTAGCCTCCTTGATCTCGTGGTAGATCCACTCTTGTACTACCCATATCATCAATATTAATCAAGCGGGACGTAGGGTTTTACCTCCATCGAGAGGGCCCGAACACAGGTAAAACATCGTGTCCTCGCCTCCTGTTACCATCCGCCTAGACGATAGTTCGGGACCCCCTACCCGAGATCCGCCGGTTTTGACACCAACAACAGTCCCCACCCGCCCCTCCCGCCTCGAACCCTAGCTCATGCCCGCCCGCACTGCCGCCAACCCATGTGGGTCTGCTCATTCCTCCTAGCTTAGATAATGAAGTCCAGGTTATCCAGCGATTCCCATACCGTCACCCCACACCCCTGAGTTTTTAGATGAGGCCTTTGTGTCCCTCCCCGCCAGATCCACATCCCCTGCTCTAGAATGTCGCAGCCTAAGCTCGACCACGTATCCCGGGGAGCCCGATGAGTGTTCGGCCAAGAAGTGGTTTATCATGGCCTCTTCGGCGGACGTTGGCGAGGTGGCTGCCATTCGCCCCGACCTGTCGATCTCGGAGCAACACGTCACCGCGGAAGCCGGTGAAGACGTTAACTACATTGCCATGTCGAAGGCTTCATGTCAGCAGGCTTGTGTATTACTGTATCTTGGGAAAGCTGGCTACGACATCAAGCTCGTTGATGATACGTCCATTTTGCATCATGCTTTTATATAGATATTTATTGCATTATGGGCTGTTATTTCATGTTATGTCACAATACTTATGGCTATTCTCTCTTATTTTACAAGGTTTACATAAAGAGGGAGAATGCCGACAGTTGGGATTCTGGCAGGAAAAGGAGCAAATATTGGAGACCTATTCTGCACAGCTCCAAAAGTCCTAACACTCACGAAAGTCATTTTTGGAATTAATGATAATTATTGAGCGGAAGAAGTACCTGAGGGGGCCACCCACCATCCACGAGGGTGGGGGGCGCGCCCCCTGCCTCGTGGACGACCTGGCAGCCCTCCAGGGCCCATCTTCTGCTATATGAAGTCTTTTACCCTAGAAAAAATCAGAAGCAAGCTCACGGGACAAAAATCCGCCGCCACGAGTCGGAACCTTGGCGGAACCAATCTAGGGCTCCGGCGGAGCTGTTCTGCCGGGGAAACTTCCCTCCGAGAGGGGGAAATCATCACCATCGTCATCACCAATGATCCTCTCATCGAAGGGGGTCAATATCCATCAACATCTTCACCAGCACCATCTCCTCTCAAACCCTAGTTCATCTCTTGTATCCAATCTTTGTATCAAAACCTCAGATTGGTACCTGTGGGTTGCTAGTAGTGTTGATTACTCCTTGTAGTTGATGCTACTTGGTTTATTTGGTGGAAGATCATATGTTCAGATCCTTAATGCATATTAATACCCCTCTGATCATGAACATGAATATGCTTTGTGAGTAGTTACGTTTGTTACTGAGGACATGGGTGAAGTCTTGCTATTAGTAGTCATGTGAATTTGGTATTCGTTCGATATTTTGATGAGATGTATGTTGTCTCTCCTCTAGTGGTGTTATGTGAACGTCGACTACATGACAGTTCACCATTATTTGGGCCTAGAGGAAGGCACTGGGAAGTAATAAGTAGATGATGGGTTTGTAGAGTGACAGAAACTTAAACCCTAGTTTATAAGTTGCTTCGTAAGGGGCTGATTTGGATCCATATGTTTCATGCTATGGTTAGGTTTACCTTAATACTTTTTTTGTAGTTGTAGATGCTTGCAATAGGGGCTAATCATAAGTGGGATGCTTTTCCAAGAAAGGGCAGTACCCAAGCACCGGTCCACCCAGATATCAAATTATCAAAGTAACGAACGCGAATCATATGAGTGTGATGAAAACTAGCTTGACGACAATTCCCATGTGTCCTCGGGAGCGCTTTTCTCATTATAAGAACTGTTCCAGGCTTGTCATTTGCTACAAAAAGGATTGGGCACCTTGCTGCACCTTATTTAATTTCATTGCTTGTTACCTGTTACAAATTATCTTATCACAAAACTATCTGTTACCTACAATTTCTGTGCTTGCAGAGAATACCTTACTGAAAACCGCTTGTCATTTCCTTCTGCTCCTCGTTGGGTTCGACACTCTTACTTATCGAAAGGACTACGATAGATCCCCTACACTTGTGGGTCATCAAGACTCTTTTCTGGCGCCGTTTCCGGGGAGTGAAGCGCCTTTGGTAAGTGGAACTAGCTAAGGAAACATTTATATAGTGTGCTGAAATTTACTACCACTTGTTACTATGGAAACTAATCCTTTCAGGGGCTTGTTCGGGGTATCTTCACCCCGACCAGTAGAGCAAAGAGTTGCTCCTCAACCTACTGAACCTACTGAAAATGTTTACTTTGAAATTCCTCCGGTTATGGTAGAGAAACTGCTAGCTAATCCCTTTGCAGGAGATGGAACATTCCATCCGATTTACACCTTATCTATGTGGATGAAGTTTGTGGATTATTTAAGCTTGTAGGTATGCCCGATGATGTTATTAAGAAGAAGGGTTTCCCTTTATCTTTGAAGGGAGACACATTGACATGGTATAGCCTATGTGATGATAAGGGATCTTGGGACTATAAACGATTGAAATTGGAATTTCACCATAAGTTTTATCCTATGCATCTTGTTCATCATGATCGTAATTATATATATAATTTTTGGCCTCGCGAAGGAGAAAGCATCGCTCAAGCTTGGGGGAGGCTTAAGTCAATGTTATATTCATGCCCCAATCATGAGCTCTCAAGAGAAAAGATTATTCAAAACTTTTATGCTCGGCTTTCTCTCAATAATCGCACCATGCTTGATACTTCTTGTGTTGGGTCTTTTATGATGAAGACTATTGAATTCAAATGGGATTTATTGGAAAGAATTAAACGCAACTCTGAATATTGGGATTCCGACGATGGTAAGGAGTCAGGTATGACACCTAAGTTTGATTGTGTTAAATCTTTTATGGATACCGATGCTTTTCGTGGATTTAGCACTAAATATGGACTTGACTCTGAGATAGTAGCTTCTTTATGTGAATCATTTGCTAGTCATGTGGATCTCCCTAAGGAGAAGTGGTTTAAATATAATCCTCCTATTGAAGTAAAAGTAGTTGCACCTATTACAGTTGAAGAAAAGACTATCACTTATAATGATCCTATTGCCCCTACTACTTATATTGAGAAACCACCTTTCCCTGTTAGGATAAAGGATCATGCTAAAGCTTCAACTGTGGTTCGTAAGAGTAATACTAGAACATATACACCTCCTGAGCAAATTAAAGTCGAAATTAGTATTGCTATGGTTAAAGATCTCTTGGCCGATAATATTGATGGGCATGTTATTGATTTCTGTGATGCAGCTGCTAGAATTGCTAGACCCAATACTAAGAAACATAGACCCGTTGTAGGCATGCCTGTTATTTCTGTTAAAATAGGGGATCATTGTTATCATAGCTTATGTGATATGGGTGCTAATGCTAGTGCAATACCTCATTCTTTATATGAAGAAATTATGCATGACATTGCACCTGCTAAGATAGAAGATATTGATGTTACAATTAAGCTTGCCAATAGAGATACTATTTCACCAATTGGGATTGTTAGAGATGTTGAAGTCTTGTGTGGGAAAGTTAAATATCCTGCTAATTTTCTTGTTCTTGGTTCCCCACAAGATGACTTTTGTCCCATCATATTTGGTAGACCCTTCTTGAATACTGTTAATGCTTAGATTGATTGCAAAAAGGATGTTGTTACTATTGGTTTGGGAGATATGTCTCATGAGTTTAATTTTGCTAAATTTCGTAGACAACCCCATGATAAAGAATTGCCTAGTAAGGACGAAATTATTGGTCTTGCTTCTATTGCCGTGCCCCCTAATGATCCTTTAGAACAATATTTGCTAGACCATGAAAATGATATGTTTATGAATGAAAGAAGGGAAATAGATGAAGTATTCTTTAAACCGGGTCCTATTTTGAAACACAACTTGCCTGTTGAAATCTTAGGGGATCCTCCACCACCCAAGGGTGATCCCGTGTTTGAGCTTAAACCATTACCTGATACTCTTAAATATGCTTATCTTGATGAAAAGAAGATATATCCTGTTATTATTAGTGCTAACCTTTTAGTGCAGGAAGAGGAAAGATTATTTAAAACTCTGAAGAAGCACCGTGCTGCTATTGGATATACTCTTGATGATCTTAAGGGCATTAGTCCCACTCTATGCCAACACAAAATAAAATTGGAGGAAGACGCCAAACTAGTTATTGACCACCAACGACTGTTAAATCCTAAGATGAAAGAAGTTGTAAGAAAGGAAATACTAAAGCTCCTCGAGGCAGGTATAATTTATCCCGTTGCTGATAGTCAGTGGGTAAGTCCTGTCCATTGTGTCCCTAAGAAGGGAGGTATTACTGTCGTTCCTAATGATAAAGATGAATTGATCCCGCAAAGAATTATTACATGTTATAGGATGGTAATTGATTTCCACAAATTAAATAAAGCTACTAAAAAAGATCATTACCCTTTACCTTTTATTGATCAAATGCTAGAAAGACTATCCAAACATATACATTTTTGCTTTCTAGATGGTTACTCCGGTTTCTCTCAAATACCTGTGTCAGCTGAGGATCAAGAAAAGACCACTTTTACTTGCCCTTTCGGTACTTTTTCTTATAGACGTATGCATTTTGGTTTACGTAATGCACCTGCTACCTTTCAAAGATGCATGATGGCTATATTCTCTGACTTTTGTGAAAAGATTTGTGAGGTATTCATGGATGATTTCTCCGTTTATGGATCCTCTTTTGATGATTGCTTGAGCAACCTTGATCGATTTTTGTAGAGATGTGAAGATACTAGTCTCGTCTTTAATTGGGAAAAGTGCCACTTTATGGTTAATGAAGGTATTGTCTTGGGGCATAAAATTTTTGAAAGAGGTATTGAAGTTGATAGAGCTAAAGTTGATGCTATTGAAAAGATGCCGTGTCCCAAGGACACTAAAGGTATAAGAAGTTTCCTTGGTCATGCCGGTTTTTATAGGAGGTTCATTAAGGACTTTTCTAAAATTTCTAGGCCTCTGACTAATCTATTGGAGAAAGATATTCCTTTTGTCTTTGATGATGATTGTGTAGAAGCGTTTGAAATACTTAAGAAAGCTTTGATTTCTGCACCTATTGTTCAACTACCTGATTGGAATTTACCCTTTGAAATTATGTGTGATGCTAGTGATTATGCTGTAGGTGTTGTTCTAGGACAAAGAGTTGATAAGAAACTAAATGTTATTCAATATGCTAGTAAAACTCTAGACACTGCCCAGAGAAATTATGCTACTACTGAAAAAGAATTCTTAGCAGTTGTATTTGCTTGTGATAAGTTCAGACCTTATATTGTTGATTCTAAAGTAACTGTTCACACTGATCATGCTACTATTAAATATCTTATGGAAAAGAAAGATGCTAAACCTAGACTTATTAGATGGGTTCTCTTGCTACAAGAATTTGATTTGCATATTATTGATAGAAAGGGAGCTGAGAACCCCGTTGCAGACAACTTGTCTAGGTTAGAGAATGTTCTTGATGACCCACTACCTATTAATGATAGCTTTACTGATGAACAATTAGCTGTCATAAATGCTTCTCATACTGCTCCATGGTATGCTGACTATGCTAATTACATTGTTACTAAATTCATACCACCTAGTTTCACATACCAGCAAAAGAAAAAGTTCTTCTATGATTTAAGACATTACTTCTGGGATGACCCACACCTTTATAAAGGAGTAGATGGTGTTATTAGACGTTGTGTACCTGAGCATGAACAGGAACAGATCCTACGCAAGTGTCACTCCGAGGCATATGGAGGACAGCATGCTGGAGATAGAACTGCACACAAGGTATTGCAATCCGGTTTTTATTGGCCTACTCTCTTCAAAGATGCTCGTAAGTTTGTCTTGTCTTGTGACGAATGTCAAAGAATTGGTAATATTATTAGACGTCAAGAAATGCCTATGAATTATTCTCTTGTTATTGAACCATTTGATGTTTGGGGCTTTGATTATATGGGACCGTTTCCTGCCTCTAATGGGTATACACATATTTTAGTTGCTGTTGATTAAGTTACTAAGTGGGTAGAAGCTATTCCAACTAGTAGTGCTGATCATAACACTTCTATTAAGATGCTTAAAGAAGTTATTTTTCCGAGGTTTGGAATCCCTAGATACTTAATGACTAATGGTGGTTCACATTTTATTCATGGTGCTTTTCGTAAAATGCTTGCTAAGTATGGCGTTAATCATAGAATTGCATCTCCATATCACCCACAGTCTAGTGGTCAAGTAGAATTGAGCAACAGAGAGCTTAAATTAATTTTGCAAAAGACTGTTAATAGATCTAGAAAGAATTGGTCCAAGAAACTTGATGATGCATTATGGGCTTATAGAACTGCATATAAGAATCCTATGGGTATGTCTCGATATAAAATGGTTTATGGAAAAGCATGTCACTTACCTCTCGAACTTGAACATAAGGAATATTGGGCCATCAAAGAGCTCAATTATGATTTCAAACTTCCTAGTGAGAAGAGGTTATTTGACATTACCTCACTTGATGAATGAAGAACCCAAGCCTATGAGAATGCCAAACTGTTTAAAGAAAAAGTTAAAAGATGGCATGACAAAAGGATACAAAAGCGTGAGTTTAATGTAGGTGATTATGTGTTGCTATTCAACTCTCGTTTAAGATTTTTTGCAGGAAAACTTCTCTCTAAATGGGAAGGCCCTTACGATATCAAGGAGGTCTATCGTTCTGGTGCCATAAAAATCAACAACTTCGAAGGTACAAATCCGAAGGTGGTGAACGGTCAAAGAATCAAACATTGTATCTCAGGTAATCCAATAAATGTTAAAACTAATGTTATTGAAACCGTAACCCTGGAGGAATACATAAGGGACACTTTCCAGAACGTTTCAGACTCCGAAAAGGAATAGGTATGTGGTACGGTAAGTAAACCGACTCCAAAACAGTTCTAATAGCAATATTTCTCCGTTTTGAAATATTTAAGAAAATAGGAAAATAAGAAGTAGTCCGGGAAGGACACGAGGCACCCACGAGGGTGGAGGGCGCGCCCCCTGCCTCGTGGGCACCTCGTGTGCTCTCCGGACTCTGTTTTCTTGCACGATACTTCTTTTGGTCGGTAAAAATACATTATATAATCTCCCGAAGGTATTGACCACCGTATCACACAAATATCCTCTGTCTTTGTTTCGAGCTATTTTTCTGACAGATCCGGAGCACCATGATGTCTTCAAGCGCCCCCAAGGACAAGTTTTTCGAGAGGGTCATCAACCCCTACCTTGTGGAGGTGCTGCATCACCCTCAAACCATTGAGATGCGTGAGGGGGTGCTGCACATCCGCGATGTTGAGGGACCAAGGAGTACCAGAAGTGTGGAGACAAAGCTCGAAACAATGGAACAACAAGTTTTGAAGTGCCAAGGGATGGTGGAGCGCGGACTCAACGCCAACCAGATGATGATCACGGAGTTCACCAACAACCACAAGCTGGACGCCAAGAACATTGGGGAGACCATCTTCAAGCTTCATGAGAAAATCGAGCACCTCCAAGCCCAGATCTATGACCTGCAAAACCAAAACTGTGAGTATGAATATAGATTCAAGAGGATGAGTTTGGCTGCAGATTTGAGGATCCCGGAGACTCGATCATCCTTCTATGATGGTGAGCCTATGCCTTGGAAGACGGACAACAAGCCTACATCATCAACAATTCCATCATCACCACCGCCAAGGACATAAACACATGGGTATGGGCACTCCCCTTAGCAACTGCCAAGCTTGGGGGAGTTGCCCCGGTATCGTATCACCATGACACTCCTATCTTTACCGTTTTACTTAGTTATATCCTTTTGGTAATATCTTGATCTAGTAGAATAAAGTTTTGGTATGAATTAGTTTTGAGTTTTGCCTTGTGGTCCTTCTATGTAATCGAGTCCGTGAGCTATATATAATAAAGATTAGTGTTGAGTCAAGGGCTTTGCTATCTTGCTATGATCTTAAGTGCATAAAAGAATAAAAGAAATAAAAGAGTTCATATTGATCTTATGGATAGTAATGACTTCACATATAAAGAGTATGATGATTAAAAGTTGTTGAGAGTTGCAAACATAGTTTTGGTCATCGTTGCAATTAATAGGAAGTAATAAATAAAGAGAGGTTCTCACATATAAATATACTATCTTGGACATCTTTTATGATTGTGAGCACTCATTAAATTATGACATGCTAAAGAGTTGATGTTGGACAAGGAAGACAATGCAATGGGTTATGTTTTCTCACATCTTAGTTAAATTATATTGTCATGGATCGTCCAACATGTTGAGCTTGCTTTTCCCCCTCATGCTAGCCAAATTCCTTGCACCAAGTAGAGATACTACTTGTGCTTCCAAACATACTTAAACCCAGTTTTGCCATGAGAGTCAACCATATCTACGTATGGATTGAGTAAGATCCTTCAAGTAAGTTGTCATGTTGCATGCAATAAAAATTGCTTTCTAAATATGTATGCCTTATTAGTGTGGAAGAAATAAGCTTTATACGATCTTGTGATATGGAAGTAATAAAAGCGATGGACTGCATAATAAAGGTCCATATCACAAGTGGCAATATAAAGTGACGTTCTTTTGCATTAAGATTTCATGCATCCAACCATAAAAGCACATGACAACCTCTGCTTCCCTCTGCGAAGGGCCTATCTTTTACATTATGCAAGAGTCATGGTGATCTTCACCCTTCCTTTTTGTTTTATCCTTTGGCAAGCACCTCGTGTTGGAAAGATCCTGATATATATATCCAATTGGATGTAAGTTAGCACGAACTATTATTGTTGACATTACCCTTGAGGTAAAAAGTTGGGAGGCAACACTATAAGCCCCTATCTTTCTTTGTGTCTGATTAAAACTCCATAACCATAAGTATTGCGTGAGTGTTAACAATTGTGAAAGACTAAATGATAGTTGAGTATGTGGACTTGCTGAAAAGCTCTTATATTGACTCTTTCTGATGTTATGATAAATTGCAATTGCTTCAATGACTGAGATTATAGTTTGTTAGTTCTCAATGAAGTTTCTGAATCATACTTGACATTGTGAATAGATTGTTACTATAGCACAAGAAATCATATGACAATATATATATATATATATATATGTTGTTGTTATAAGAATGATCATGATGCCCTCATGTCTGTATTTTATTTTATCGACACCTCTATCTCTAAAAATGTGGACATATTTTTCGATATCGGCTTCCGCTTGAGGACAAGCGAGGTCTAAGCTTGGGGGAGTTGATACGTCCATTTTGCATCATGCTTTTATATCGATATTTATTGCATTATGGGTTGTTATTTCACGTTATGTCACAATACTTATGACTATTCTCTCTTATTTTACAAGGTTTACATAAAGACGGAGAATGCCGACAGCTGGGATTCTGGGCTGGAAAAGGAGCAAATATTGGAGACCTATTCTGCACAGCTCCAAAAGTCCCAAAACTCCATGAAAGTCATTTTTGGAATTAATGATAATTATTGAGCGGAAGAAGTACCTGAGGGGGGCCACCCACCATCCACGAGGGTGGGGGCGCGCCCTACCCTCCTAGGCGCGCCCCCTGCTTCGTGGGCCACCTGGAAGCCCTCCGATGCCCATCTTCTGCTATATGAAGTCTTTTACCCTAAAAAAAATCATAAGCAAGCTCACGGAATGAAACTCCGCCGCCACGAGGCGGAACCTTGGCGGAACCAATCTAGGGCTCTGACGGACCTGTTCTGCCGGGGAAACTTCCTTCCGGGAGGGGGAAATCATCACCATCGTCATCACCAATGATCATCTCATCGGGAGGGGGTCAATCTCCATCAACATCTTCACCAGCACCATCTCCTCTCAAACCCTATTTCATCTCTTGTATCCAATCTTTGTATCAAAACCTCAGATTGGTACCTGAGAGTTGCTAGTAGTGTTGATTACTCCTCGTAGTTGATGCTAGTTGGTTTATTTGGTGGAAGATCATATGTTCAGATCCTTAATGCATATTAATACTCCTCTTATCATGAACATGAATATGCTTTGTGAGTAGTTACGTTTGTTCCTGAGGACATGGGTGAAGTCTTGCTATTAGTAGTCATGTGAATTTGGTATTTGTTCGATATTTTGTTGAGATGTATGTTGTCTCTCGTCTAGTGGTGTTATGTGAATGTCGACTACATGAAACTTCACCATTATTTGGGCCTAGAGGAAGGCATTGGGAAGTAATAAGTAGATGATGGGTTGCTAGAGTGACAGAAGCTTAAACCCTAGTTTATAAGTTGCTTCGTAAGGGGCTGATTTGGATCCATATGTTTCATGCTATGGTTAGGTTTACCTTAATACTTCTTTTGTAGTTGCGGATGCTTGCAATAGGGGTTAATCATAATGGGATGCTTGTCCAAGAAAGGGCAGTACCCAAGCACCGGTCCACCCACATATCAAATTATCAAAGTAACGAACGCGAATCATATGAGCGTGATGAAAACTAGCTTGACAATAATTCCCATGTGTCCTCGGGAGCGCTTTTCTCATTATAAGAACTTGTCCAGGCTTGTCCTTCGCTACAAAAAGGATTGGGCCACCTTGCTGCACCTTATTTACTTTCATTGCTTGTTACCCATTACAAATTATCTTATCACAAAACTATCTGTTACCTACAATTTCAGTGCTTGCAGAGAATACCTTACTGAAAACCGCTTGTCATTTCCTTCCGCTCCTCGTTGGGTTTGACATTCTTACTTATCGAAAGGACTACTATAGATCCCCTACACTTGTGGGTCATCAGTTGACAGCGATGGCTTCATGCGGGCCATGTCATAGGTTCCGTGGTCCATCCCCAACCCCTCTGGTTCAACCGCCATCGATCTCTTCGATGGCCCTGCCGTTGATCTCCTCCGCCAAGCGGTCAAGGATTTGCAATCCTTATACGCCATCGAGCCCATTTTGTCATTTCTGAAGGACACGTTCTACGACGGCGGCTTGGAATCCTCAACTGACATGTCAGATCTCATCGACCACGACCACGACCACGATGAGGGCACCCACAAAGGTTCTTCCACCATGGGTCTGTGCTCTTCCAACTGGAAGGATCCCGTGCATGAAATGTGAGGCAACATCCTATTAGCAAATCTTACCTTTTCTAGCTTGCCAACCCGTACCCTTTGTTGTAGTAGCATTTGCCGTGCGGTGCTATAACTGTGTCGTGTTTAATTATTTCAGTTATGCAAAAATGTATTGTTCAATAGGGCTATGTGATGTTTAAGTATGAATTGTCCACTTCAATTTCACGAATGGCTATATTTGGTTGCTTATAGTGAGTAGATGCCTCGTTTATCTGTGTTTGGTTGTTAGGTTGGTTGCAGTGAGCATTTTCCAGTTATCGAGTCGATGCCTTGTTTATATGTAGCGACCAGACCTCAAACAGTCTGATCTCTGTGCATCAGTGTCATCCCTGGATCGGTAATGCTGACACGCACAGTACTTGAAGGATTTATAACAAAGTAGCAATCACACACTTATTACATCGAATGTCTCAAAAGAGAACTTATTACAATAAATATGGCTTAAGGCCATCTAATTGCGATAACAGCGAAAGGCTTGGAAGATAAAGTGAGTCCATCAACTCCAACGGCATCACTGAGTGAAAGATCACGACCTAAGGCACCTTACTCGTCGTCTGAAAAGTATGCAACATGAACGTTGCAGCCCGAAATGGGTCAGCACATGGAATATGCTGGCAATGTAACACATAGAGAGTAATGAACAGAATAATGCTATCACTACATGCATATATGGCTGGTGGAAAAAGCTCTATGGTTACAGTTTTGCATAAAGCCAATTTTTCCCTACAACGAAGGAATAAATTATATTTAACTATCATGGTGGTTGTTAAACATTGAGAAGGTTCACCCAACTAAATTCCAATTAATCAACATCATTAAACCCAATCAAAATTAAATTAAGTAACATGTTGAGATCCACATGATAATCCAAGAACTAGATACTCAAAACGTCCATAACCGGGGACACGGCTAACCATGATTAGTTTGTACACTCTGCAAAGGTTTGCGCACTTTTCCCCACAAGACTCGACCTCCTCCGTTGAATTTCTTGCACTACAAGGTGTTTGAGAAACGAATGACCGAGATACATTCTTTCAGAAGCGTTAGCACCTTACGATGGGTAGTAGTTACACCTACTTTCCCCTACATCTGCTAGTCTACCACTGTAAGAGTTCACACGACTTAATCAACTATGCTAGAGCCCATAGTAGCTTGTGGCTGCACATGGAAGTTTCTAGCATGAATAATCTTATGATCCCTTTGAGCCTGGGTGGCAGTCCGTAGGAGAATCACACGGTACCCCGAGATCTCCAAAAATACAGGCAACACTGGGTTCCCCAGGTGCCTCAATCCACCCAGATGTGTATTAAAGTTGCCACCTTAAGTTAAACAATAATTAACAATACTTACATCTGTCATGGATACACTCATCCAATCCACGTCTACAAGCATAGCATAGCAATATAAGCAAATGTAGAAGTAACTCCGAAAGGTTTGATAATAAACAGGGCAATAGGTACTACCTCATCAAATACTTCCCAATACCCACATGTTAAACAGATACTAACCATGCAATTGTTTGAGGATTGATCTAATGCAATAAAACTGGGTAGTAAAGAGGTATGATCAAAGTGTTACTTGCCTTGCCGACGAACCGTGAAACCTAGAGACTCGTAGTAGCACGCTTCGCACTCCGGGTACTCTATCGCAAACAAACAAGCATACAATAAGCACTCAACTAGAAGCACGGGTAAAACTCAAATAAGAGATCTAACCAGAAAGTTCAACTTAAGAACTCTGGTTTGCAAAAAGAAACAAATCCAACGAAACAACAAAACTCAAACGGCGAAAGAAATAAGCTTCGTTTATTAATCTGGACCTAAGTAAAATTTTACAGTAGCCAAAACTTGTTTAAGTTGGTTAAACGGAAAGAGGGTTTCGAGACAAAACTATAAGCGCTTGAATCGCCTGATTCCGATAAACGAGCGAAAAGATAAACTAAACGAAAATCAGGGCAGAAATTGCGATCGGAAATAATCGCGAAAAACCCTGGAAAAAGAAAAGCTGACGAACAGGATAACGGACGGACGTTCGCTGTCTGCGGCTAAACGGTGAAACTCGTTCTTTAAAACGAATGAACGAGCGAATGCTCGCTAAATAAATAAACCAAAAAAAACAAAACCAATCTATTCGAAAAAATGAACTAGGGTTTAAATAAAAACCGATCGATTTTACCTATACCAAAAAAACGGGCGGCTCCGGATCGAATCGGATCGGCGGCTCCGGCGAGGTGAGGTGGGGCGGCGGCGTCGGCAGTGTGGTGTGGCGGCGGCGCGGGGCAGTGTGGTGGGGGAGGGCGCGAGCGAGGCGGCTGGGCCTTCGGATGGTCGGTCTGAACGGATTTTTTTAAAAATAATTCCGCCGAAATCTAAATAAATCCTAGAAAATAAAATAAAAAACTAAAAATGCCAAAACAAATTTTCACTATCTAATAAAATATTTAGAACAAGATGAACATTTTCTTGGCCCTAAAATGCAATTTGAAAATGCGCAATTTTTTTTTCTAATTCAAATAAACTTGCAATAAAACCAAATAAAATAAATAAAATGATTTTAACATTTTTCCTCTAATATTTCATTTATTTTGGGGAAGTCATTTTATCCCCTCTCATATATTTTTATTTTTAGAAATATTAGGAAGAAAAATAATCAAAACCAATTGATCCTCTTTTCGAAATTTGAGAAAACTCAAATATGAAAATAACGAAATCCCCAACTCTCTCCGTGGGTGCTTGAGTTGCTTAGAATTTCTAGGATCAAGCCAAAATGCAATAAAATATGATATGAAATGATGATCTAATGCATAATATTCCAAATTCAAAATTTGGGATGTTACATTATATGTATTTTGTCTTAGTTTGGTTGCAGTGAGCATTTGTCCAGTTATCAAGCAGATGCCTTGTTTATCTACATTTGGTTGTTAGGTTGCTTTTTCTAGCATTTGTCTAGTTTTCAAGCAGATGCCTTGTTTATCTGTATTTGCTTGTGAGGTTGGTTGCACTGAGCATTTGTCTAGTTTTCAAGCATATGCCATGTTTATCTTTATTTGCTTGTTAGGTTGGTTCCAGTGAGACTCTGTCCAGTTTTCAATGGCTATATTTGGTTGTTATACTGATCATTTATGCCTTGTTTATTTCAGTCATTCACAATGTGTTGTTCATTATGTGCAAGTCAGAACTACGCCGCTCGACTGCATCAATACCAGTTTGAACGGCTATATTTGGTTCCAGTTATGCCTGGTGTAGTTAACACATGCCCTTTATTTTAGTTTTACACATTTATCCAGTGATGTTTAAGCATTATCTATGTTCTATTCATTTTCAACAATACCATATTGAAATGCAATATTTGATGGCTATTAAGTCTGCTGTCGGTAACATTGCCTTCCATTTTATATATGCTTTAATAGCATGCTGAAACCAACACATTCAAGCTATCATTTGGAGATGATATTGTTTACCTTTGCTATATTTGTTTGATGTTAAGGTTGCCGTACTTATCATGCCTTTCCACTACTTATGCAGGACAACAACGGGAGTGGCTACCATTTTCAGCCGAGGTTAGCTTCATCCCTCGGCTTGTACTCCCCCGTCGTTCCATAATGTAGTGCATATAGATCCAGGCCTAGACACTTGTTAGCTTCTAATATTGACTTGTTTCTTGTAGGTACACATGCCCTTGGCAACGATTCACGCATCGACCCTTTTTGCGTATGGGGCAATGAGATATTCATGAACAAGCATCAAGTGAGGAAACTGATAAGCATTATTAGCAAAAATATACGAATGGTGGCAAGCAAATTATTTGTTTATGCTCTATCCAATACAACATCGAGCTGTAGGATGGTAACTACAAACTCTACAGCCTTCTCTTTTTACTGCTCATAATGATTTGTTAGACAACAATGTTTGAATCTTTTTTGTTTGCAGTGGTTCCCGAAGCAGTTCAATCAAGATTACCTCGCAAAGTACATGATTGGTGCACATGCAATGAAGGTTAAAGTATTTCATCCAGACTACAATGAGCATCGAGAAGTCGTAATGAAGACAGTGAAAGATGGACGGGCAACCATCAAAAGGGGTTGGCCTAGAGTCGTGCACGCATTACGCATGGAGGATGACACAATATGGGCATTCCGCTTCAGCTTCTCCAGCAACCAGAATGTCTTTCGCCTCTCTCTTTACAGTCTTTAGTACAACTATGGTTCATCATTCTTTACTTGGTGCTTCTGTAGTTCTTCAGTATATGTACCTGTGCATCGAATTATACATTTGTGGTTGAACCTATATTTGTAATAAACCTGGTTGGATATGAAATAAGTGATTGCCTACTTTCAAATTCAAAAATGTGATTTTTTAAATTAGGGATTAATTAGGGATCAATTAGGGATTACATTGCACACGGTTTGCAAAAGCGAAACGTCTGCGATAGATGTTGAGATCAGACATGTTTCTAGGATCCACTACGTGTGCGATCAATCTCCACCGCACACACGATCAACCAGGAAAATATGTGTGCGATCAATCTCCACTGCACACACGATCAGCCAAGATAAAACGTGTGCGATTAACAATAGCATCGCACACAGTTCTTTCTTATTAAATGTTTACGATAGTCACCTTATCACACACGCTTCAAAATTATTGACTGTTTGTGATGTTGTGCGCATCGCAAATGTTTGGTACTTCTTGGATTAACTGTGTGGGATGTACATACTAACGGAAACGTATTCCTTGGATGGACTGTGTGGAATGTACATACGAATGGAAATGTTTAGCGGGGGCTGACTGTGTGGGATGTACTTACGACCGGGAACGATTTCACCTGTATAATTGTTTTTTAGCACTACTGTACGTATAACCATATTTGCTCGCTCGCCGGTCGCACACGACTTCATTTTGCCGAGAGTGTGTGCCAGGAGGACATATCCCCAACGGTTTCTGGGTCATGTGGGAAGGACCCCCCTATTGCCGACACTCACTTGGCGATGGTTCCAAATGCCGTCGTGGAAAGGGGTTACTAACCATTTGTATAGCATTGACGCGCACCAGTGTTGGCATCGCCGACTAGCCCACGTCAATATGAGATCTCTGCAAAGTCTCCTCAAAGGGAACGGTCTCCTCAAACGTTCATGGACTAACAAATGTGAGTTTTGCCAAAGACCATGCTTGCAGTTCATAACTAACTGACGTCTACTATGCAACTTTATTCCTGTAGACTCTTGTTGCGCCTCCAAGCGCAGAGTTTTGTAGGACAGTAGCAATTTTCCCTCAAGTGGATGACCTAAGGTTTATCAATACAAGGGAGGCATAGGATGAAGATGGTCTCTCTGAAACAACCCTGCAACCAAATAACAAAGAGTCTCTTGTGTCCCCAACACACCAAATACAATGGTAAATTGTATAGGTGCACTAGTTCGGCGAAGAGATGGTGATACAAGTGTAGTAATGGTAGTAGATATTGATTTTTATAATAGTAACAATAAAAAACAGCAAGGTAGCAATTGATAAAACAGAGCACAAATGGTATTGCAATGCTTGAAAATGAGGCCTAGGGTCTGTACTTTTGGTAGTGCAATCTCTCAACAATGCTAATATAATTGGATCATATAACCTTCCCTCAATGTGCGATGAAGAATCACTCCAAAGTTCCTATCTAGCGGAGAACATAAGAAGAAATTGTTTGTAAGGTATGAAACCACCTCAAAGCTATTCTTTCCGATCAACCTATCCTAGAGTTCGTACTAAAATAACACCAAGCTATTCTTTCTGATCGATATAACCTAGAGTTCATACTAAAATAACACCATATGATACACATCAACCAACTCTAATGTCACCTAGATACTCCAATGTCACCGCGAGTATCCGTGAGTTGATTATACGATATGCATCAAACAATTTCAGATTCATAATACTCAATCCAACACAAAGAACCTCAAAGAGTGCCCCAAGATTTCTACCGGAGAAACAAAGACGAGAAAGTGCATCAACCCCTATGCATAGATTACCCCAATGTCACCTCGGGAATTCGCGAGTTGAGTGCCGAAACACATACCAAGTGAATCAATATGGTACCGCATTGTCACCATGGGTATTCATAGAAATACATACATCAAGCGTTCTCAAATCCGTAAAAGCATTCAATCCGATACGAACAAAATTTCAAAGGGAAAACTCAATTCACAACAAGATAGAGAGCGAAAAACACCATATGATCCAACTATATTAACAAAGCCCGCGATACATCAAGATCATGACATCTCAAGAACACGAGAGAGAGAGAGAGAGATTAAACACATAGCTACTGGTACATACCTTCAGCCCCGAGGGTGGACTACTCCCTCCTCCTCATGATGGCCGCCGGGATGATGAAGATGGCCACCGGTGATGATTTCCCCCTCCTGCAGGGTGCCGGAACGGGGTCTAGATTGGTTTTTCATGGCTACAGAGGCTTGCAACGACGAAACTTCTGATCTAGTGTTATTTCTAATGGTTTCTCTATTTATAGGATTTTTTAGCGTTGGAATCATGCAAAGATGGGCCTAGAGATGAGCACAACCCACCTGGGTGCGCCTGGGCCTCCTGGCGCGCCCAGGTGTTTTATGCTCACCTCTTTCTCCTTCTGGTCCTCCCACGAAGCATCTAGTGCCTCTTTTGTTTCAAAAAAATCTTTAAAAAGTTTCATTGCATTTGGAGAACTTTTATTTCTGTACAGAAAACAACACCGTGGTAGTTCTGCTAAAAACAACGTTTGTTCGGGTTAGTTCCGTCCAAATCATAATAAAACCATATAAAATTGTTGTAAACATGGAATGAATTTTTCATAAAGTATAGATGCATTGAAGATGTATCAGCATCCCCAAGCTTAATTCCTACTCGTCCTCGAGTAGGTGAATGATAAAAGAAATAATTTATGAAGTGTGAATGATAGCATAGTGCATAAGTTTGATCAATGATAATTTCAATCACTTTTCCTAGCATCATAACAACAACTCTTTCTCATCAAACTCATAATGTTAAAGTAGCAACCAATTCACATGTTATGGTTCAAACAATGAATTCCCTTGAAACTTAACAACCTGTTCTTAGTCACCAAACAATTGCAATTCAACTTATTCAACAAAGTCTAAGTAAATGCTCCACATACTCAATCATCTTATAGTCTTCTATGATTGCTAGTACTCAAAGCATATTCTTTGAACAAATGGCATCCACCAAACACGGAGAAAGATAGTGGCTTAATGTTTCGCCTCCCAACTCATTTTCATTGAGATAATTGTCAACAATAATAATTCATGATCAAATATATTTGACTGGTCATATGTGCCTAGATCTTTCCCCACCACATGATGCTTGCCAACTAGAGAATAATTGAGGTTGAAACGAGAATGCATACTATTGACTCTTACATAAAAGTAAATACTGAAAAGTAAAAGATAGGCCCTTCGCAGAGGGAAGTAGAGGTTGTCATGCGCTTTTTATTTGGATGCCCAAGCTCTTAATGCAAAGGAATGTCATGTTATATTGCCCCTTATGATAGAAACCTTTATTATGTAGTCCGTCGCTTTTATTACTTTGCCATCACAAGTTCGTACAATGCTCAATTTTCCCTTACAATAAAAGATCAACCATATTTAGGAGCAATTTTTTATTGCTTTATGCACCGATGACAACTTACTTGGAGGATCTTATTCAATCCATAGGTAGGTATGGTGGACACTCATGGAAAGAAACTAGGTTTGAGGGTTTTTGGATGCACAAGTAGTATCTCTACTTAGTACGAAGTTTTGGCTAGCAGAAGATCCTAGGCAAACACCACATGTTGGAGGATCCAGGACAATATAACTTCTATGAAAATATACACAACCATAACTCATTATGTTGTCTTCCTTGTCCAACTTCAACTAATTTGCTCAAGTTTGAAAATAATTAATGGGTATTCACAATCATAGAAGATTTCCAAGATAATATATTTGCATGTGAAATTTCTCTTCCTTATACTAATCAGTCATGAATTGCTTGTATGACCAATATTGTGATTGTCAAGCTTCAAAAGATTTCACTTTCTGAACCCAAAGTGAAACTACCACTAGGCATGAACATATAATTTCAACTTCATGATATTCAATTCACTCAACAATTTAGTCACAGGATATAAGTGAAGCACAAGAGTAAATGACAAACTACTCCAAAAAGATATAAGTGAAGATCAAGCAAGTAGTTTGGTAAATGGGTACTAATTGAGGACTCTCTTTTATTTAAAAACTTCCAGATCTAAGTATCTTATTAAAATAGCAAGCAAAACAAAATAAAATGACATTCCAACAATAGCACACATCATGTGAAGAAGCAAAAACTTAGGCTCAACCGAGGCTAACCGATAAATGTTGATGAAGAATGGTGGGATGCCTACCGGGGCATCCCCAAGCTTAGATGCTTGATACTTCTTGAAATGTTGTGTTGGGATGCCTTGGGAATCCCCAAACTTGAGCTTTTGTGTCTCCTTAATTCCTTTTATATCATGGTTTCCCTAAATCTTAAAAACTTCACCCACACAAAACTCAAAAAGAACTCGTGAGATAAGTTAGTATAAATCAGTGCCATAACCTTATCATTCTCTATTGTATCAAATCACTAAAATTATTACTCCCTCCGTTCCCAAATAATTGTCTTTCTAGCCATCTCAAATAAACTACAACATACGAATGTATGTAGACATGTTTTAGAGTGTAGATTTACTCATTTTGTTCCGTATGTAGTCACTTGTTGAAATCTCTAGAAAGACAATTATTTAGGAACGGAGGGAATATTTAATATTCCATACTATTTACTATGCATATTTAATAGTCCTATCCTCAAATAGAATCATTAAACAAGCAAACATATGCAAACAATGCAAACATAACAACAATCTGTCAAAACAGTACAGTCTGTAAAGAATGCAAGAAGATTCATACTTCTGTAACTCCAAAAATTCTGAAAATTCACCACACTGTAGAAAAAATTTCATAGCTTATTGAGCAAAAAATCTCAACACTTTATCACATTCTGAATTTTTTTCAAGAATTCACGCACTAGCGTGCAACTTTCTGTTTGTAAACAACAACATATAGACTTGCAAAATAAGCAAGGCAAAGGCTATACTTGACATTTTTATAGAAATAAAAGATGCAAAATATCATTCTAAATAACAACAACCAAATCTCAACAAAAGAAAATTATGCTCCAAGTAAAACTCATACCATGTGACGGATAAAAATATAGCTCCAAGTGAGGTTACCGATAATGTTGGAGACGAAAGAGGGGATGCCTTCCGGGGTATCCCCAAGCTTAGTTGCTTGGATTCTTCCTTGAATGTTACCTTAGGGTGCCTTGGGCATCCCCAAGCTTAGGGTCTTGTCACTCCTTATTCTCCTCATATCGATATCTCACCCAAAACTTCAAAACTTCAATCACACAAAACTTAACGGAACTTTGTGAGATAGGTTATTATGATAAAGACAAATCATTCACTTTGGTACTGTCAAAGACAAGGTTCATAATTGTTCTCACACAATGCCTACTGTACCTTATCATTTCCACAATTCATATTGAGCAATATAAGCTATAGAAACTAGGAAACAAGCAAACTATGCATTGAAAACAGAATCTGTCAAAAACAGAACAGTCTGTATTGATATAGACAATGGACATACTTATGTAAATCAGAAAATTCTGAAAAATTAGGACAGCACAGACAATTTTTATATGAATGATCTGTAAAAAAATCTGAATTTTATCACATTCCGGTGAATTTAAACAATTCTGTTACTAGAAGCAAAAATTTCTGTTTTTGCACAGAATCAAGTCAACTGTCATCCACACTATCCCAAAGGCTTTACTTTGCACTTTGTTGAAACAAAAGCTATGAAACATGATTACTACAATAGCTTAATCATGTGAACACACAAAAATAGTAGGTGAAAGTGTTGGGTTGTCTCCCAAAAAGCGCTTTTCTTTTATGCCTTTTTAGCTAGGCATGATGATTTCAATGATGCTCACATAAAAGATAAGGATTGAGACACAAAGAGAGCATCATGAAGCATATGACTAGCACATTTAAGCCTAACCCTCTTCCTATGCATAGGGATTTTGTGAGCAAATAATTTATGGGAGCAAGAATCAACTAGCATAGGAAGGCAAAACAAGCTAAACTTCAAGACTTTCAACACACAGAGAGGAATCTTGATATTGGTGAGATATGTAAAAGCATATGTTCCTCTCTCATAGTAATTTTCAGTAGCATCATGAATGAATTCAACAATATAACTATCACATAAAACATTCTTTTCATGATTTATAAGCATATAAATTTTATTACTCTCCACATAAGCAAATTTATTCCCATGAATAGTAGCGGGAGCAAAATCAATAAAATAACTATCATGTGATTGAAAATTAAAATCATGATGAAAACTTTCATGGTTATCATTATTCAATATAGCATACATGTCATCACCATAATCATCATAGATAGCATTTTTTTGTCATAATCAATTGAAACCTCTTCCGAAATAGTGGATTAATCACTAAATAAAGTCATGACTGCTATGTCTTGAGCTTGTGTTGGTTTTCCTTGAAGAGGAAAGGGTGATGCAGCAATAGTAGCGTAAGTATTTCCCTTAGTTTTTGAGAACCAAGGTATCAATCCAGTAGGAGGATCCTCGAAAGTCCCACGCACCTACACAAACAAACAAGAACTGACAACCAGCGCAATAAAGGGGTTGTCAATCCCTTCACAGCCACTTGCGAAAGTGGGATCTGATAGAGATAATATGATAAGATAAATATTTTTGGTATTTTTATAATATAGATTGGAAAAGTAAAGATGGAAATAAAAGTAGATTGAAAGCTTATATGATAAAAGATAGACCCGGGGGCCATAGGTTTCACTAGTGGCTTCTCTCAAGATAGCATAAGTATTACGGTGGGTGAACAAATTACTGTCAAGCAATTGATAGAAAAGCGAATAATTATGAGATTATCTAGGCATGATCATGTATATAGGCATCACGTCTGTGACAAGTAGACCGACTCCTGCCTGCATCTACTACTATTACTCCACACATCGACCGCTATCCAGCATGCATCTAGAGTATTAAATTCATAAAGAACAGAGTAACGCATTAAGAAAGATGACATGATGTAGAGGGATAAACTCATGCAATATGATATAAACCCCATCTTTTTATCCTCGATGGCAACAATACAATACGTGCCTTGCTGCCCCTGTTGTCACTGGGAAAGGACACCGCAAGATTGAACCCAAAGCTAAGCATTTCTCCCATTGCAAGAAAGATCAATCTAGTAGGCCAAACCAAACTGATAATTCGAAGAGACTTGCAAAGATAACTTAATCACACATAAAAGAATTCAGAGGAGATTCAAACATTTCTCATAGATAAACTTGATCATAAACCCACAATTCATCGGATCTCGACAAACACACCGCAAAAATAGTTACATCGAATAGATCTCCAAGGAGATTGAGGAGAACTTTGTATTGAGATTCAAAGAGAGAGAAGAAGCCCCGTTAGTGCAAGAAAGAAAAACCACCACATAAGGTACTGTAATGAACTCATTCTTTATTTATATTGGTGTTAAACCTACTGTATTCCAACTTCTCTATGGTACATGCCACTTAATACTAGCCATAGATGCATCAAAATAAGCAAACAACACACGAAAAACAGAAACTGTCAAAAACAGAACAGTCTGTAGCAATCTGCAACTCTCGAATACTTATGGAACTCTAAAAATCCTACCAAAATAGGAAGTCCCGGGCAATTTATCTATTGATCTACAACAAAAATAATCAATGCAAAATTACATTTCTGTGAATTACTAAAAATATTTTTGTGCGTGCAAAGTTTCTGTTTTTCAGCAGAATCAAATTAACTAACACCATAGGTTATCCTATAGGTTCTACTTGACACAAACACTAATTAAAACATGAAAAAACATCTAAACAGAAGGTAGATGAAAATTTATTACTAAACATAAGAAAAAACAAAAATAAAAATAAAATTGGGTTGCCTCCCAACTTGCGCTATCGTTTAACGCCCCTAGCTAGGCATAAAAGCGAGGATAGATCTAGGTAGTGCCCTCTTTGGCACTCAATTCATAAGTAGCTCGCATGATAGATTCATAAGGTAATTTGAATTTATTTCTTGGAAAGTTCTCCATGACTTTCCTTAATGGTAACTGGAATCTAATATTCCCTTCCTTCATATCAATAATTGCACCAATTGTTCTAAGGAAAGGTCTATCAAGAACATGAAAGATTGCAATCTATGTCAAGAACGATAAAATCTATGGGCACATAGTTCCTATTTGCAACAATAAGAACATCATTGATCCTTCCCATAGGCTTCTTAATGGTAGAATCCGCAAGGTGCAAATTTAAAGAGCAATCATCAAGATCATGGAAACCTAGAATATCACATAAAGTTTTCGGAATCGTGGAAACACTAGCACCCAAATCACACAAAGCATAACACTCATGATCTTTAATTTTAATATTTATAGTAGGTTCCCACTTATCATTAAATTTTCTAGGTATAGAAACTTCCAAATTAAGTTTTTCATCATAAGATTGCATCAAGGCATCAACAATATGTTTGGTAAAGGCTTTATTTTGACTATAAGCATGAGGAGAATTCAAAACGGATTGCAACAAGGAAATACAATATACTAAAGAACAATTATCATAATTAAATTCCTTGAAATCCAAGATAGTGGGTTCAATGCTATTTAAAGTCTTGACCTCTCCAATCCCACTTTTACCAAATTTAGCATCAAGATCTAAAAACTCCGAATCATTGGGACGCCTTTTAACTAAAGTTGACTCATATCCAGTCCCGTTATTATTAAGATTCATATTTCAAAATAAATATTTAATAGGGGACACATCAATAACTTTTAGATCGTCATCATTATTTTCATGGAAACTAGAAGAACACACATTTACAAAGCAATCTTTCTTAGCACGCAATCTAGCGGTTCTTTCTTTGCACTCATGAATGGAAATTCTCATAGCTTTGAGAGACTCATTGATATCATGCTTAGGAGGAGTAGATCTAAGTTTCAAAGAATCAACATCAAGTGAATGTCTATAAACGTTCCTAGCCAAATCATCAACTTTCAGCAATTTTTCTTCAAGCAAGGCATTAAAATTCTTTTGAGAGATCATAAATTCTTTAACGCTATTCTCAAAATCAGAGGGCATCTTATTAAAATTACCATAAGAATTACTGTAGGAATTTCCATAATTATTAGAGGAATTACTAGGGAACGGTCTAGGATTAAAGTTTCCTATATAAGCATTGTTACCAAAATTATTCCTACCAACAAAATTCACATCCATAGGTTCATTATTATTCTCAATCAAAGTAGACAAAGGCATATCATTGGGATCAATAGAAGCACTCTTAGTATCAAACAATTTCATAAGTTCATCCATCTTTCCACTCAAAACATTAATTTCTTCTATGGCATGCACTTTTTTACTAGTTGATTTTTCGGTGTGCCATTGATAATAATTAGCCATAATATTATCAAGGAGTTTAGTAGCTTCTCCTAAGGTGATTTCCATAAAAGTGCCTCCCGCGGCCAAATCTAAAAGATTTCTAGAAGCAAAATTCAAGCCGGCATAAATTTTTTGTATGATCATCCATAAATTCAAACCATGAGTAGGCCAATTACGAATCATCAATTTCATTCTTTCCCAAGATTGGGCAACATGCTCATGATCAAGTTGTTTAAAATTCATAATATCGTTCCTAAAAGAGATGATCTTAGTGGGAGGAAAATACTTAGCGATAAAAGCATCTTTGCACTTATTCCATGAATCAATACTATTCTTAGGCAAAGACGAAAACCAAACTTTAGCACGATCTCTAAGTGAAAACGGAAATAACTTCAATTTAACAATATCATTATCCATATCTTTCTTCTTTTGCATCTCACACAAATCAACAAAGTTGTTTAGATGGGTAGCGGCATCTTCACTAGGAAGGCCGGAGAATTGATCTTTCATAACAAGATTCAGCAAAGCAGCATTGATTTCACAAGACTCAACATTATTAAGAGGAGAAATCGGAGTAATAAGGAAATCATTATTATTGGTATCGGAAAAGTCACACAATTTGGTATTATCTTGCGCCACCGCGATAATTAATCCAACACACAAGCAAACAAAAGGCAAGCAAAAGAGAGAGGAGATTGGGAAAGAGAGGGCAAATAAAACGGCAAGGGTGAAATGGGGGAGAGGAAAACGAGAGGAAAATGGCAAATAATGTAATGCGAGGGAGATGAGTTTGTGATGGGTACTTGGTATGTATTGACTTGAGCGAAGACCTCCCCGGCAACGGCGCCAAAAATCCTTCTTGCTACATCTTGAGCTTGCGTTGGTTTTCCTTGAAGAGGAAAGGGTGATGCAGCAATAGTAGCATAAGTATTTCCCTCAATTTTTGAGAACCAAGGTATCAATCCAGTAGGAGGCTCCTCGAAAGTCCCAGGCACCTACACAAACAAACAAGAACTCGCAACCAACGCAATAAAGGGGTTGTCAATCCCTTCACGGCCACTTGCAAAAGTGAGATCTGATAGAGATAATATGATAAGATAAATATTTTTGGTATTTTTATAATATAGATTGGAAAAGTAAAGATGCAAATAAAAGTAGATTGAAAGCTTATATGATAAAAGATAGACCCGGGGGCCATAGGTTTCACTATTGGCCTCTCTGAAGATAGCATAAGTATTACGGTGGGTGAACAAATTACTGTCAAGCAATTGATAGAAAAGAGAATAATTATGAGATTATCTAGGCATGATCATGCATATAGGCATCACGTCCGTGACAAGTAGACCGACTCCTGCCTGTATCTACTACTATTACTCCACACATCGACCGCTATCCAGCATGCATCTAGAGTATTAAGTTCATAAAGAACAGAGTAACACATTAAGAAAGATGACATGATGTAGAGGGATAAACTCATGCAATATGATATAAACCCCATCTTTTTATCCTCGATGGCAACAATACAATATGTGCCTTGCTGCCCCTGCTATCACTGGGAAAGGACACCGCAAGATTGAACCCAAAGCTAAGCATTTCTCCCATTGCAAGAAAGATCAATCTAGTAGGCCAAACCAAACTGATAATTCGAAGAGACTTGCAAAGATAACTTAATCACACATAAAATAATTCAGAGGAGATTCAAATATTTCTCATAGATAAACTTGATCATAAACCCACAATTCATCGCATCTCGACAAACACACCGCAAAAAGAGTTACATCAAATAGATCTCCAAGAAGATCGAGGAAAACTTTGTATTGAGATTCAAAGAGAGAAAAGAAGCCATCTAGATAATAACTATGGACCCGAAGGTCTTTGGTAAACCACTCACAACTCATCGGAAGGGCCTTGGGGATGATGTAGAGGCCATCCATGGTCGATTCCCCCTTCGGCGGAGCGCCGACGAAGGCTCCAAGATGGGATCTCACGGATACAGAAGGTTACGACGGTGGAAATAGTTTTTCTTGGTGCTCCTTGATGGTTTCAGGGTACATGGGTATATATAGGAGGAAGAAGTAGGTCGGTGGACGCTCGAGGGGCCCACGAGGGTGGGGGGCGCCCACCTGTAGGGGGCGCACCGGGCACCCTCGTGGCCGCCTCCTCTGTTGCTTGACGTCCACTCCAAGTCCCCTGGAGCATGGTTCTTCCAGGAAGATCGCTCCTGAAGGTTTCTTCCCTTTGGACTCCGTTTGATATTCCTTTTCTCCGAAACACTAAAATAGGCAAAAAAACTGCAATTCGGGCTGGGCCTCTGGTTAGTAGGTTAGTCCCAAAAATGATATAGAAGAGTAAAGTAAAGCCCATAAATATCCAAAACGGGTAATATAATAGCATGGAACAATAAAAAATTATAGATACGTTGGAGACGTATCAATGACCTCTCCAAACCCACTTTCATAATTATCACAATAAGATTCAACACTCTCCAAAATAGTGGGATCATCATTACATAAAGTTGACACTCTTCCAAACCCATTTTCATCAATATAATCATCATAAATAGGAGGCATGCTTTTATCATAATAAATTTTCTCATCAAAACTTGGGGGACTAAAAATATCATCTTCATCAAACATAGCATCCCCAAGCTTGTAGCATTGCATATCATTAAAATCATGGATAGTCAAACAATTAATACTAGCAACATTGCAATCATGCATATCATTCATGGATTTTATGCCCAAATTTTATTGAATTCTTCTTCTATCAATTGAGCACAATTTTCCTTTCCATCATTTTCAAGAAAGACATTATAAAGATGAATAATACGAGGCCACCTCAATTCTAGTTTATTGTAGTTTTCTTTTATAAACCAAACTAGTGATAAAACAAGAAACTAAAATATTCAATTGCAATATAAAGATATACCTTCAAGCACTCACCTCCCCGGCAACGGCGCCAGAAAAGAGCTTAATGTCTACTACGCAACTTTATTCTTGTAGACTCTTGTTGGGCCTCCAAGCGCAGAGTTTTATGGGACAGTAGCAATTTTCCCTCAAGTGGATGGCCTAAGGTTTATCATTTGTGGGAGGCGTAGGATGAAGATGATCTCTCTCAGAAAACCCTGCAACCAAATAACAAAGAGTCTCTTGTGTCCCCAACACACCAAATACAATGGTAAATTGTATAGGTGCACTAGTTCGGCGAAGAGATGGTGATACAAGTGTAGTAATGATAGTAGATATTGATTTTTATAATAGTAACAATAAAAAACAGCGAGGTAGCAATTGATAAAATGGAGCACAAGCTGTATTGCAATGCTTGAAAATGAGGCCTAGGGTCCGTACTTTCGCTAGTGCAATCTCTCAAAAATGCTAATATAATTGGATCATATAACCTTCCTTCAACGTGCGATGAAGAATCACTCCAGAGTTCCTATCCAGCGGAGAACATAAGAATAAATTGTTTGTAGGGTATGAAACCACCTCAAAGCTATTCTTTCCAATCAATCTATCCTAGAGTTTGTACTAAAATAACACCAAGCTATTATTTTTGATCGATCTAACCAAGAGTTCGTACTAAAATAACACCATATGATACACATTAACCAACTCTAATGTCACCTAGATACTCCAATGTCACCACGAGATCCGTGAGTTGATTATACGATATGCATCAAACAATTTCAGATTCATAATACTCGATCCAACACAAAGAACCTCAAAGAGTGCCCCATGATTTCTACTGGAGAAACAAAGACGAGAACGTGCACCAACCCCTATGCATAGATTACTCCAATGTCACCTCGGGAATCCGTGAGTTGAGTGCCAAAACACATATCAAGTGAATCAATATGATACTGCATTGTCACCACGGGTATTCATAGAAAGACATACATCAAGTGTTCTCAAATCCATAAAAGCATTCATTCCGATAAGAACGAAATATCAAAGGGAAAACTCAATTCACAACAAGATTGAGAGCGGAAAACACCATATGATCCAACTATATTAACAAAACCCGTGATACATCAAGATCGTGACATCTCAAGAACAAGAGAGAGAGAGAGAGAGAGAGAGAGAGAGAGAGAGAGAGGGATTAAACACATAGCTACTGATACAAACCCTCAGCCCCGAGGGTGGACTACTCCCTCCTCATCATGGTGGCCACTGGGATGATGAATATGGCCACCGGTGATGATTTCCCCCTCCGTGCCGGAACGGGGTCTAGATTATTTTTTCGTGGCTACAGAGGCTTGCAGCGGCGGAACTTCTGATATAGGGTTATTCTGATGGTTTCTCTATTTATAGGATTTTTCAGCGTTGGAATCACGCGAAGATGGGCCTTGAGGTGCGCACAACCCACCTTGGCGCGCTTGGGCCTCCTGGCGCGCCCAGGTGTCTTGTGCTCACCTCCTTCACCTTCTTGTCCTCCCACGAAACTTCTAGTGCCTCTTTTGTTCCAAAAAATCGTCGAGAAGTTTCGTTTTATTTGGAGAACTTTTATTTCTGCACAAAAAACAACACCACAGTAGTTCTGCTGAAAACAACGTTAGTCTGGGTTAGTTCCATCCAAATCATACCAAAACCATAAAATTGTTGTAAACATGGCATGAATACTTCATAAATTATAGATACGTTGGAGACGTATTAGCAACCGCCTCTTGGAGCGCTTTGATGAGCTCCGGGAGGTAGCTCGCCGCCAAGTGGTAGACATGCACCGCGAGCTCAACCGCATCGCGCCAAGATTCGAGGAGCTCCACCACATAGTCGCCGAAGCGGAGATCGACGCGACCTACAAGATCTCCAACGCAGCAGCGTGCGCCGAGCGAACCACATGTGACGCGGACAGCGCCGTCGAAGAGGCTGTCATTGCGGCCGACATCATGATTTCCGCGGCCACGTCGTACGCGGGAGACAGTGTCCGCCAGACATTCATCGAATGTAGGGCAATGAACTAAGCGTTGATGGCCAGTGAGGAGGACGGAAGCGACAACGACTGGGATGACGACATCGATGAGTCAGACAAGGACAAGGAAGGACGATGGCGGCAAGGATGACAGTGGCAACAAGGAGGACGACAACGATGACAATGAATAGATTTAAGTAGTTCTATTACGTTCTACAATTATGCACGTTAATTATGTATGAACTTGTGCATATCTTGTAATGATAGTAAGTATTATCTTTCTATTTTATGAAGTTGTCTATTGAATCCTATCACGTCCAGTCTAGTTTCAATCTAAATGGTGATAAGCACTACCATTGCATCCAGTTCGGGTGGTGACCACGCCAGCGGCATGTTATTCGGGCGGTCACCATGACATTTGCATCGGTTCCTTGGCTCGAGTCTAGGGGCTCAATTGTTTTTCCCTCCTAATCTATTACCAGCATGCCGCATATGCATGTAAATCGCAACAACCAGAACCACCACATGCAAAAAATAACACAGACACGCGTCTACAGAGGCAAAAATCAAGCAGCATACAACCGAGCGGGAGACAAACACAAAGGTGGAAAAAAAGCAGCCAGCCCACAAATCCATCCAACCAGAAAGCGGACAAAACTAAACTACATGATCAAATCAACTACGACGCCATGCAGCACACATGAAAGGCAAAAGGAATGTCCCACATCGCATAGAAAATTGCTAGATCCACCCCAATGACTACACAACGATGAAGCAATGAAGTTCAAAAAATTTGAATGAAAAACACACAGCCACACATCGGTTTCTACCCCACCATATCCCAAAGTAATACATGTGTCAAGAAAGGAAATGCCCACAAGTTGCTTTCAACCAAGTGGTTGAATCTCAGGGCAAAAACATTGCCGGATATAGATGTTTGGTATTTCTGTCCTGTCAAGTGGCCTCACACAAGGGAGACGATAAGTGTAATCACAAGTATATATTTTGTGATTTGGCGGCACAGGGGATTTTATACTATAAGCAATTGAGATCTCAAAACTTATTTGTCGTGACACTACAAATCGTCACAGAATATGCACATGTCTGATGATGGTCGAATGCGTCGCCAAAAATAAGGCCATAAGGTCACCAAAGTTGCCGAGGGCACTGTCTAAGACCATTTTCTGTGATGGACGATCGTCACGAGCTGTTTCCCCTCCGGGTTTCCTATTGCGTCACCATGGTTTTTGTCACAAAATAGCACATATTTTGTAGTGACACCGCAAGAATCCACCCCCGGGGGAAAACTCACATTCTTCATTTTCCTCGGCCTAACGCCTTGGTCCGAGCAAGGCAAACCCAAGAAGACTAAAAATATTGGGGGTTCAAATAAAGGTGTGACGATTTCGAAGGTTTCTCGATGAAGGATGAAGAGAGGTTCAATGGCTCATTTTATAGGCTCAGATTATGAGTGTGATAGCGGAAAAATAGGGCAGGGATGTCCAGGGATGATGGACAAAAAAATTAGACAGAAAACATCAGATATAAAGAGCATCTCGCGCGTGGTTTCAGGCACTTTCGGCACAAAGGGAAGATGCCTTCCTACCAATTGTCAGGAGTGCTATCGCGTCATGTGCAACACGTACAGTGGCTGCTGCCACGTCCCATGGTGGCATGTGTCACGTCACCCACCCTGTTCCGTTTTTGTTTGTTCCAGCCATGAAACCTATTATGCTCGCGGCAGGCCCTGCCACCTCCGGTTGTGGTGGCAGGTGCCACGTGTCGGCTGCTGGGCATGCTGCCACGTACTTTTGTCAATAATGTTTGAAGGTGGTCCTTTCGGTCATTATGTTCGGGTAGGTGATTTAAAGCGACAAAAATCCGCGCCTCGATGGCTCAAAACGTCTTCAAGGGGGTAGCGCCGAATTTATTTTTCATATCCCATGGAAAAGATCGTCCAATACGAAACATATCTTGGCTTTAATGCAACCAACAACATGAGCAGATACGTTTTCCTGCTCGAACTTCGTCCCTCCAAGTCAATGGTCGTTTGTCGTCTCCATGGGTAAGGGGCCTTCCATCCGTCCCTACAAGTCAATGGTCGTTTGTCGTCTTCACGGGTAGGAGGGTTTTCATCCATCCCTACAAGTCAATGGTCATTTGTTGTCTACTCCCTCCGTTCTGATTTACATGTCGTGGTTTTAGTTCAATTTGAACTAAAACCACGACATGTAAATCAGAACGGAGGGAGTACATGGGTAAGGGGCCTTCCAACTGTAAATCGACCAAAGGAAGAAATTATATCAGTGCTTCGATGACCGGGTAGAGGAGTACCCGGTAGAAACATTCTACTTACAATATTAACCAATTTCAGGAATGACACATTTTGCACGCATTATTGAATCTTAAAAAGGAAAATTATGGGCGAGGATGCATATGGTCCGTGAAACACGTTTGTACGCTAACGATTCCCCTGTCCATTAACACTATTTGTTGGAGCAACATGGCAGCAATTATTGCGCTTCTGTCCAACAAAATTGTGAAATCGCTAACGATCCTGCCGTCCGTCAGTTCTCCTACCAAGTGTACCAACTAGCTTTCTTTCCTTCTATATATTGGCAAATACTTCCTCCGTCTCAAATATAAAAACGTTCTTATATTTTGAAACGGGGGGAGTACTATATTTACACGAGAGAAAACAAAAGTCCAGAGCAGGCGGAAGAAACGCGAAACGGAAACCACGTGGTTCGAGGGTCCAACCCCTAGAAACATCACTGGAGCTGAGCCTCGAGGTGCGCGCACGCGGAAGGCCTACCCGTTAAAACCCCGGCAAATCTCCTCCCATCTCTCGCGCTGCCTCTCTACTCTCCCATCCCACCGCTCACCATGGCCGCTATCGACGAGGCCTCTGGCCGCCGGGCGGCCAGCTGCTTCTTCGAGGTCGGCCAGCGCGAGATCGGCTCACCCAGCTCCCGCGCTTCGTCCTGCCGAATCAGCGGCTCCGAGGTGCTCCTTTCTCAATTATTTCCATTTCAGTGTGATCTCCTGTACTTTTCTGATTTCGGTTGGTTTCTCGAGCGGATCGAGCATCGCTGACCGCGGATATCGTTAGGGAATAGGGAACCTTCTGCACATTTCTGTCGGCAGGGGTGAAGCACTGGAATAGGATAAGCATGTTCGTAGGCGGCAGCTTGGTCTTGCTGTTGGGTTATTGAGGTTATTTGGTTGCATATGCCTTAGAGCATCTCTAGCAGATCCCGTAAACCGCGGTCCTGCAAATTCCTTTACGGTTGGTGGTGCTCTATGAGCGAGTTGGAGAGGACGAACGTCATGTCGTACTCCTTCAACGCCGTCACCGTGTCGCTGCAGCTTCATCTCAGGTGGCGGCCGCCTCCTTCGCGTCGAACCACGCACCTTCGAGTTGGAGAGGGCGCCGCGCACGCGCGCCTGCACCTTGCGCCACTCCTCCACCGCCAGGCGGAGGGAGGAGTTATCCACCTCGTCGTCATGGCGGCGCTTGCGAGGCGGCTAGCCGCCACGGCCACCCCTCCCACGACCCGCGCTCGACATCGGGGCGAGGTTCGGGTGGCTACCCACGCCGCAAAAGGCTACCGGAGGAAAGGGGATTTGTCACCGGAGATGTCGATTTGCGGCGGAGGGGGATACGGAAAATGCCGGATGCGAACCCTAAAACGGGGGAGCTCCGGTATATGTGCAGGAATCGGGGGCGGTTTACGGGATGCCCGTAAAAAAATTACTGGCCGGGCCGTTTTTACAGGATCTACTCGGGCCTATTTTTTGACACGAACGGTAAATCCGCCAGGCCGGCGAGCTTTTAAGGGATATGCTAGAGATGTTCTTAGTCCAGTCTTTGCTTTTTTTTTTAGAGAAAAAGCGAGGGCCCGACTTTATAAATAAAGCCACGAGGCAGAGATATGCTCTTAGTCCTGTCTTTGCTTTATGTACTTTGTACCGTAAAGCTCAAATCTCTGATGACATGGACACAGGTGTTCACTGTAGTCCAGAGCCCCAGACCATTATTTAAATACGGACATACGGTCATACCGTCAGTGACCCGGGGCTCTCTTTTTGACATGTTGGATTGCCATAACTCTGTTCTGGACAATATTTACCAAGTTCCAGGAGCTTGATAGTTTTGTACATGTTGGAATGTCATAACTCTGTTCTGCAATTGTGGAATTTTTGCGTTTCATGCTTACTGTTTGCTATTTTCATCTTGTCCTTGTGAATAGGGCCTAATTTTGCGGATGAACCAATATGGAAAGTTGCGAGGTCATAGTGGCTGTGTTAATACTATAAGCTTCAATCCTGCTGGTGACCTCCTTGTGTCTGGTTCAGACGACACAGACATCATACTATGGGACTGGCTTGCTAAAACTGAAAAACTAACTTACCCTTCTGGACATCAACAAAATGTCTTTCATGCTCGTGTGATGCCATTTACAGATGACAGCACCATTGTGACCGTTGCTGCTGATGGCCAGGTCTGTCTCTACCCATGCTTGAGTTTTTTTCTTGCTGTATTAGTAGTATTAGTACTAATCAGATATTCACAAGTATCCCAATGAGTATGTACTGTTTTTTATGTGACCAATCACCCTTACGAAACTCTAGAATAATAGCACCATACATAACTAACCAAAAGGTCACCTGTAAGCCATGTCTTCAAAAGCTATCTTCATAAGACCTTACATGTAAATTTTTTTTTCGATATTGGTCATGTATGGAATGATTTTTTCTGGCTATCAGTTGTCTGCAGATTCATTAAATTTACCATTCTGTTCTGATAGTCATTTCAATCCCACCACTTGTCCTCAGGTTAGGGTGGGACAACTGAAGCAGGGTGGTGAATTCACAACCAAACAAATTGGGGAGCATCATGATCGTGCGCATAAGATGGCTCTCGAACCAGGAAGTCCTCACATACTTTACAGCTGTGGAGAGGATGGCTTGGTACAACACGTATGTCACTGCTCCGTTATATGCTAGTATTAAAGCAACAAATATACACATTTGGACTGAATATTTGTTTCTTACAGTTTGACCTGCGCAGTGATTCACCAACAAAGCTTCTCACCTGCTATTCATTCTCAAATAGAAGGCGCCGTGTAAGACTAAATACCATTGCTATTGACCCACAGAACCCTAATAATTTTTCAATCGGTGGCTCCGATGAGTATGTACGGCTGTATGATTTTAGGAAAATAAATTTGGAGTCTTCAAGTTATATGAACCTACCAGTTGATACCTTCTGCCCTAAGCACCTTCTTATGGGTGGGAAGGTCCACATCACTGGTATTGCATACTCTTATTCAAGCGAGTTACTTGTCTCATACAATGACGAGCTTATCTACCTGTTCCAAAACTATATGGGTCTTGGTCCGAATCCTGAATCAACACAGCCAGAGCATTTGGACAAGCTCGAGCAGCTACAATCATACTCTGGTCACAGAAATTTCAGAACTGTTAAAGGAGTCAGTTTCTTTGGACCCAATAATGAATATATTCTGAGTGGGTCAGACTGCGGGCATGTGTTCATTTGGAGGAAAAAGGGCGGTGAATTGATGAGGATCATGCGCGGCGATAAACATATCGTTAATTGCATCGAACCCCATCCGCATTTTCCCTTCCTAGCTACTAGTGGGATAGACAATACCATTAAGATTTGGACACCTTCGTCAAGCAAAGTGATGCAATTGCCTCAATATGCAAATAAAGTAAGTCTTATGTTTTGTTGGTGTTGCACTCGGTTCGTACAATTGTCCGTGTACTTGCTCTTGGTGTTGCACTCGGTTCGTATTTTACAGTAATGTTTTGTTGCATGACAGGTAATAGCTTCAAACGCGCGGGAGAGGCAATTCTATGCCTCCCGAGGAGAAATGACACTTTCAGCTGACGTCATGATGCGTATCTTAAGATTGCAAAGTACACAATCTGAACTGTACCCAAATCATGAACCATCTGCTGCCGATTTCGCAACTGGTGGTGATGAGAGTTTCTTCATTGGGCTTGGTGATGGTGATGGGAACCAAAGATCGCACTCTGATCCCAGGGAATGCATTGTGACATGAGGCCATGTTTTTTAGGTTGCAACTTCACATTCAGTGATGTTTTAGTGGCGGAAAACTGATTGGCAGTGTGTCACAACCTGCTACTTGTTTTTTCTGTTATTGTGTTATTAGTATGTTAGTATGTTCAAATCTGTGCTCAGTCTAGTAAAATTAGGCGTTCCTCGTTGAAAGGAGGATGACCCCCGGCCTCTTCATCTGGGAGTGCATGCAGTCGCTTTATTAATTGTTCACAAAGACCTTATAGAGTAGTACATCAGGTAGTCTGAAGCCACCATCTTAGCCTACTTTTATCTACTTGATGAAGAGGTGTTGATAGTCCGAGCCTAATACCAAACATACATCACATAAATGCCTAACATCTAAACCCGGAGGTCCCAGCCAAGCCACATACTATGTTTGGGCGCAAATCGGTCCGACGCACTCTCATAGGTCGTTGCCGTCGTCTTCCACTAATCCATCTTCCGAGCAGGTACTGACGCATCAACCGCCAAGTCTACCGTCGACGCTCCCACGGCACCAGACAGCGCCTCCTTCCTGCGTGTGTTGTGATAATCGTGCAGCATGTATATCTCTACAATTGCTAAGCTCCCACGAAATGGAGCCCTCTTGTTGATCGTGGACTTTGGTCAAATGGCGGACCCCGCCAAAGCTAGTTTTCTAGCCAATGATTACTACGTGGCAATGTATTAGTACAAGCGAATGTAAAACTGATTTTCTTGACTTGATTGTCCGCTTTTTTGTTTGAGTCGACCGCGTCGTCCAACGATGCCCGAGTCATTTTTTTCGCATCCATTTAAAAAACAATTTTAAAAACATGTGTTCGAATTAAACATAAGTAAACATTAAATGGCCGGTCAACCGCCGGCAAAGATCTACTTAAACATTAATCAAACATAAAAAAACTAAGTAAACATGCCTCCCAACCACCTAGTACGTTGCCCTCGGTGTCACCATCGTTGGCTTCGTCGCCGGTAAAGTCTACGAAGGCTGGCGGCGGCCCAGCCCATGCAAGTGCAGTCTCCCACACCACCCGCGCCGACTCCTATAGCCTATGCCCCATCGGGGATATTGTTGTGTGGCGCGCTCCTCCCGCTCCTGCTCCCAGCGCTCTTCCTCCACCTCCCGTGCCCAGCAGGCATGGCGCTCCTCCTCCTCGCGCATGGCTTGCATCCGGCGCTCGCCGTCGGTGCGCTCCTCAGACAGGTGGAGTTGTCCCCAGTGCTCCAAGTAGGCCTCCTCTTGCTCCGACGTGGCGCCCAGCACGATGGGCGGCACGCTCACCCACTCGCGGAGGATGCTGACCCACATGTACATTTCTGACTCTAGCTCTGTGGGCGGCACGGGCGTGAGCGTGAGTCCGTGCGTCCTTCTCGTGAGGGCCTTGGGCTCAGGCAGCAGCGGAGCGTAAGCGCAGTCCCCCGCCGCCGACAGCGTGTGTCCTCGCGCTAGCTCTCCTCCAGGACGCGCTGGAGCGCCACCTCCAATGTGGCCTAGTGGGCCGCCGCCTCCTCCTCCTCCAACGCCATCTCCGGGGGCAGCGACATGAACCCAAGCTTAAGCAGCATGCTGCCGCGGCGGGCCACTCATGCTCCATGGTGAACCAAGCTTCCCGGTTGGGGCAGTCTTGCGCGTAGGCAGGGTCGCGCCGATGCTCTGGCCTCAGGAGGGCGCGGCGCTTGCGCACCTCCTCCGCGTGCGCTTGCGCCGACCGCGCCACCGCCGGCATCGGGATGCGATGCGGGTCAAGGTGCTAGCCATGCGAGAGGTTAACATCTGGCCACGACAGCGGTTGGCGGTAATGCCAGTGCCAACGCGCTTGGTGCACCTTGATGTATAGCCGGTACCGTGGCCGGCGACCAATAGCCGCACGGGGATTCATCGTGTAGACTGACGGGGGCAGCGGCGATGGAGGCTGCATGCGGGACGAGCTGGCGCCGGCGTCGGGTTTGCCCTTGCCCTTGCTCTTGCAAAAGATAACCATGGCTAGCGCTTGCACTGTCGGCGTCGAGGGGAGCTAGCGTGGGCAAATGTGGATGGGAAGGAGAAGTTGATGACCTCTCCCCCCCCCACACACATACATACCCTCACACTTGCATTAAGCAGGACGAGCATGCCGGATGCTTCTAGACGTTTCCATGCGGGCTCAGGTTAGGTGGTGGATGCAATGACTACGACTGTGTGGAGTAGTTGTGTTGTCGATGCGCGAGCCCGAGGCGGACATCGAAAGGACACGCGGTGCGTCCGTCTCGTACTCTCGTGTCAGCGTGGACATAAATCGGACGTAAATTTGGGCCGCAAAATGCGTCCAGACGGGCAGCGAGCGAACAACTTTTGGGTTCGGTTCACCGCGTAGGGCCGGTATTTTCATCCGTTTGGACGCAAACCGACACGCGTGAACAATTTAGGTCGGCGCCCTTGGAGTTCCTCTAATCTATGTCAACATATTCTTGTTGCAAGGGAATAATTGACGTCAAGAGCTCATTTGTTGATGTCTACTTCAAATTGATGGCTTGATTCGGTTGGAGCAATTGGGTTTAACCCAAAATTTTGAAATGGTTTTTGTTGGTTTCGGCCGAAGAGTTTGGTTTGTATAAATTTGGATTGTGTTGGTAAGTTTCATTAATTTGCATGGTCTAGGTCTTAAGCATTTTCCTAGCCGGCTTGCCTGTTTGTTGATGAGCGGTGCTGGTCCAATTTCCTTATTTGTTTAGAAGTTTTGCCCAATGTTGAATGGCGGATCTGAACATTATATATATTTTTCAAATACTGTTGCTAATTTTTCTTACTTTCCCTTCCCATATCTTATAATTTAATGTTCTAAATTCTCTAGGAATGTTGGCTTCTGGTACATTAGTGCTTTGGGGAGCTGATGGGCCCACCTGTAAGAGAGTGGATCGCCCATGCATTATTTGCTTGGATCCACTCCCAGCGAACGTGATACTCATATATTGATTGTTGCGTTATACATAAGAATATCACAACCACCCACAAAATAATTTTGTTCACCTCATAGATAGATATTGTCTCTATAGAGCAAGAGCGGAGCCAACAAAAAAGAAAATCATCAGTGCAATTAGGAGTCATCTTAACTCAAATATCATGTCAAATAAAAAGGAAGGCTTAACTCATGTCTGACGACGGCGCGGCAAAGCGCGCGTCAACCTCTAGTAATTTTCATAGGTTGAGAAATCAGCACTGAAACCTAATGTAGCATTTGGTAACACCTCCTTTTATGTTCGGCATACCTATCTACTTCCTCCGTTCATAAACACTCCGCATCTCCTTTTATGTTCGGCATACCTAACTACTTCCTCCGTTCATAAATACTCCCTCCGTCCTAAAAAAACTTGTGCTAAGTCTATCCCTCAAATGGATGTATCTAGCACTAACTTGGTGCTAGATACATTCATTTGAGGGACAAGTTTTTTTGAACGGAGGGGGTATAAGATGCTCTAACTTTTTATGAATTGGATGTATGTAGACATCTTTTAGTGTGTTTGTTTTCATTCATTTCAGTTCGTATCTTTTTAAAATATTCAAAACATCTTATATTTATGAACAAAGGAAATATCTCTCAAGGATTCATTCTAGTGCACCTAGAAACTTCAACAACTTTCTCTGAAATGTTCCTTCAGAAAAGTGGACTGCGTTTCGGCTTACCAAAAAAAAGATGACCAGACTAATACTGCATTTTTTGCTTCTCAGAAGAAAAGGAAACACTCACAAGACTCAAGCAATAAACATCGATTTCACCAATCCTTTCTATCCCCTCTAACGGCCAACCGACCAAACCCTACCCCCTGCCCGCCGCTTTCGCACCGCGCCACCCTTGGGGCGGTCGATCTCTATGATCGCCACCGCGGGGAGTACCTATGGTTTGTTCGCCGGTCGTGTTGAGCGGCTGCCCTAGAAAGTTTTTTTTCTCGATCCATATATCAGGGTTTTTCTCTCTCTCGTCGGTCGTATTAATCGGTGTTTTTTTTGTTTTCATATCTAAGATCAGTTTGCGTCGCTTGCCACCGCCGTCGACCCCCCACGCGCCTCTACTCCAACACCGGTGCGACCGACCGGCTTCTTCTTCGACTTGGCAGCCTCGCGCGATGAGGCGGCCCCTCATGGTCGTCGTCCGTGTGTCTGCCCGCCCGTTGCCCTGCATCGACAGTCCACAGCCCTTCTCAGAATGGGACTTCTCCATCACCACGCGTCTCTGTCGCGCCTGAATGGTCGCCCTGCTGCTGGCCCCGTCACCGGCGCGTCAGGCTTGCCGGCTGCCTCAAGCTCGGGGCACCGCTGCTGCGTTTGTCGCTCGGGCCTTGCTGCCCGGGCACCGGCACTGCATTAGCAGCCTGGCTGCTGGTGCTGACGCGCTCGTCTGCATGTTGTCCCACGCCGATCATCGTCGCCACCTTCATTTCGGACTCCGCCACCACCCCACCTCCACCGAGCGATGTCCCGACCTCGCACGCGAACGGATTGATCACCCGCCCGCCTGCGATCCGCCTCAGCTATGTCGTGCAATTGATTTGGCTTGTCGGTTGTGCGCACCTCCGCAGGTCCCAGGAAGATTGTCCCGAGTAGAGCGCGCCCTTTCACCGATCGAGCATCGGGCTGCCGTTGCATTGCCCCGTCGGCCGCAGTGCCGCCACCATGTGGTTCTCCCCACGACTGCACCGACTCGTGCGCTGCGGCTACATCGCGGCTTCGGATCGTATCGCCGTAGCACGCGATCCCCGCTGCCGCCCAAGGCCGTCCCCGTGATTGCACCGACTCGTACACCGCTTCTACGTCGCCCTTCGGGCCGTAGTGCCATGGCACGCAGTCAACGCCGCCGCTCTGAGGTCTTCCCGCTATCGCCCCAACGCGTGCGCTACCGCTGCGTCGCCCCTTCGGGCCATAGCGTCGCGGCATGCGGCCACTCCGCCATCCCCGCGCGTCAACTTTCATGTTGTACGCGCCGCGCCGCCTCCCTTGGCACGGGAACGCCACCGTCCATGCAGGTCTTCATCACGTTGTTTGGTTCTTCCTCTCCTACTTCGAGCATCGCCGCTGTGCTCCTAACCCAGTTGCAGCCGCCACTCTTCTTTGGCGCCACTGCCGCTTGCTCACCCAAGCGGACGCCGTTGTCCACCCCTTTCATCTTCGTCCAGCACCAGCTCATCGCCAGCGTCATCGTCATCTTCCCCGACCACTTCATCTACTCCGACCACCGCGACAACATTGGCCGCACGCCAATTTGCGCCGCAACCATCGTTGAGTCCTTCTCTGCTAGCCCCCTCGACATGGTGTGCAAATTGTGCAAGTCCCCGTCTACATATGCCCGATGCTGGAAACACCGACGCGTGCCTTCGTCCATGACGTGTTCCCAGGCCTGGCATGCTTGGAGCGGCACATCATTAACATCGACTTTGTCCATCTATGCATGACCGGTGCTGGCAACACCGATGCATGGCTGCGTCCACGACGTGTTCCCGGGCTTGGCAAACTTGGCGTGACGCCTCGTCAACAATGGCTTCTTCCTGGAACATCACTACCTTGACACCACTGCGCCCATGACTAACTCACGCCTCTATGCGCCCGCGGCTCCACGACGACTACCTCGACACTGGTCACCCCGACTCGATATCGACCATGGCGTCTCTTGCAGGGCTACCTCAAGCACAGCTACACCATCCTACGCTCTCAGCTACCTCGACATTGGCACAAAGGGCCTTGCTTGAGCGACCTCGTCAGTTTCCACTCCAGCCACAACTTCTGCGATGCATCGACCATTACGATTGTGTGTGTGTGGGGGGTGTCCATTGGTTTACCTTCAGATTCTTCTCCAGTCTCACCATCTGCGTCGCTACCATTGTGACTGTGGGGGATGTTGAGTATCATGATTAGATTGGAAACATAGGATAGACTAGGAAGTATTCTGGCTTGTTTTGTACTCCAACTAGATCATCTACTCCTATATATATGCCCACGAGGCTCAAGCAATAAACATCGATTCCACCAATCCCTGTCTATCCCTTGTAACACATGCCGCCAAGCTACCTATCCAGCAACATTCTAATTATTTGCATTGATTGTGTTATTATGATTTTTACATTATTTGTATATTCTTGTAAATCAAAGAACAAAATTTATAAAATTAGAGTATCTCCAAGCGGACCCAATTTCACCCCTATATGTCCGAACGGATAGCCCGGATCAGAAAATTTCCGCCCAACTGAAACCCCAAACCAGCCCAAATGTCCGGGCTGTCCGACACCTCTCAAATTCAGCCCATATGTGGGATGGATTTAGGACCTTTAAACATGTCTAGACGCGTCCACCATGTCGGATCCAATAGGTGGGATCTATCCAAAATCTCTCCAAATTGGCCCCAACTCTGACCCAATCTACCTTCTTCCTCTCTTTTGTGCCATCTACGCCGCCCTGTCCTAGCTCCACCGTTGCTCCCAACCTGCAACGTCACCACAAAGGGCCCCAAATCCCTCCCGAGCATGCATGCCACCCCGGATACAGTCACCCCACCTAATGCGCCCGAGTATGTCCTACTCTGTTGGACATACACCTCACCCGCCATGTGTTCGAGAAATGTATGATTTGTGATTTATTCTTTTGCTCTTGTTTAGGCAAACCATGGATTCGTTGAATGATAATTTTGATTACAAGGAGCATGATGACTGCATATTCAAAGTGTTCATCACTTGGTGCGATTTAGAACTCGATGACGATGAAGATGCTGAGATGATGGTGGTGATGAGCACCTAGGAAGAGTTGGAGAAGAAAGAGGAGCATGTCCTCAATTTTAAGGGTTCGGTGCCGGTAGGATAGTTGTTGCACATGATAGGATAAAAGGGCCAATGAGATCTCTAGGTCGATTACTTCAAATCCAACCCAATATTTCATGAGGGATTTTTATAGCATCGCTTATGGATGACCAGTCATTTGTTCTTGGGCATAGTGGATATCGTGAAGGCATATTATCCTTACTTCACGCCGAGGAAGGATTATTGCATACAACTACCATTCTCTCTTATGCTGAAATATACGGTCGCTCTAAGGATGCTTGGCTATGGCAAAAGTAGAGATGTCGTTGATGAGATCATACGGATGGTGAGAGCACATGCATTGAGCCAATGGTTAAATTTACTATGTCGTGGTGAAGACATTTGGACCGGAGTACTTGAGAGGACCAAATGTCGAGGACACTTAAAATTATTGGCAATTGGAGCATGCACTGGCAATAGAAAAGCTGCCCGACGGGTTTTGGTGGCCACCGTACTGGAAGCAATGTCATCAAATGACTTGTGGATTTGGTAGGAATTTTGGCATGTCAAGTTCTTACAACGACATAAATGTACATCAACGACCTCTACTATTCAAGAGACTTTCTGGGGAGGCTTCGGCGTGCAACTACACCATCAGCGAGCATGACTACAACGTGGGGCACTACCTTGCCGATGGTACCTATTCTTAATGGACGGTGTTTGTGAAGACTATACCTAACCCTTAAGGTAAGAAACAATGCCGCTTTGCACAAATGCAAGTAGTTGCTAGGAAGGATGTGAAGAGGGCATCTGCAGTGCTACAAGCTTGTTAAGGTATTGTTTATGGAGATGCATTGACACGGGATTTGGAGACATAGTGATAGGTGGTGACTTTTCATGTAATCTTGCAAAGCATGATTTTGGATGATGAGGGTGAAGGGGCTGCCCACACGCATGGTTTTGAGAAGCTCGAGGTACATGTCCGCCTTCCGAAGCAAGATGATGAGCATGTCGTGAATTTTCAAGAGACCCATTGACAACTTCAAAATACACAGTTGCACGTGCAATGACTCAATGATCTCACTACTAGAAAACTGCTTATAGATGTGGTCACCTTAGTGATGGGCGCGCTCTAATGTCTATCACTACTATTGGGAAAAAAACCAATGGTGGGCAAAAACCATGCCTGCCATTGGTATTTACATACTAGTGATGGGCACCAGATTGTGCTTGCCACTTAGCCATGGATAAACAATACTAGTGAACAATACTAGTGGTGGGGTCAAAAAAGACTATGAACACTGGTATTTTTGAAGGAAATATGCCCTACAGGCAATAATAAAGTTATTATTTATTTCCTTATTTCATGATAAATGTTTATTATTCATGCTAGAATTGTATTAACCGGGAATTAAGTACATGTGTGAATACATAGACAAAACATAGTGTCCCTAGTATGTCTCTACTAGACTAGCTCGTTAATCAAAGATTGTTATGTTTCCTAACCATAGACATGCGTTGTCATTTGATGAACGGGATCACATCATTAGGAGAATGATGTGATGGACATGACCCATCCATTAGCTTAGCATTATGATCATTACAGTTTCATTGCTACTGCTTTCTTCATGACTTATACATGTTCCTCATACTATGAGATTATGCAACTACTGAATTCTGGAGGAACACCTTGTGTGCTATCAAATGTCACAACGTAAATGGGTGATTATAAAGATGCTCTACAGGTGTCTCCGAAGGTGTTTATTGGGTTGGCATAGATCGAGATTAGGATTTGTCACTCCGTGTTTCGGAGGGGTATCTCTAGGCCCTCTCGGTAATGCTCATCACTATAAGCCTTGCAAGCAATGTGACTAATGAGTTAGTTGTGGGATGAAGTATTACGGAACAAGTAAAGATACTTGACGGTAATGAGATTGAACTAGGTATGATGATACGATGATCGAATCTCGGGCAAGTAACATACTGGTGACAAAGGGAACAACGTATGTTGTTATGCGGTTTGACCGATAAAGATCTTCGAAGAATATGTAGGAGCCAATATGAGCATCCAGGTTTTGCTATTGGTTATTGACCGGAGATGTGTCTCGGTCATGTCTACATAGTTCTCGAACCCGTAGGGTCCGCACGCTTAACGTTCAAGGACGATATGTATTATGAGTTATGTGTTTTTGATGACCAAAGTTTGTTCGGAGTCCCATATGAGATCACGGACGTGTCAAGGAGTCTCAAAATAGTCGAGACATAAAGATTGATATATTGGACCGTGTTATTCGGACACAGGAAGTGTTCCGGGAAGTTTCGGATAAAACCGGAGTGCCCGAGGGGTTACCGGAACCCCCTGGGAGAACTAATGGGCCACTATGGGCCTTAGTGGAGAGAGGAGGGCCGCAAGAGGGCTGGCCGTGCCCCCCCCCTCGAGTCCGAATAGGACAAGGGAAGGGGGGTGATGCCCCCCCTTTCCTACTCCCTCTGCCTCTCCTTTCCTTCCCCCTCTCTTCCTTGTAGGGGAATCCTACTAGGACAAGGAAGTCCTAAGAGTACTCCTCCTCTTGGGAGCGCCCCTAGGTCCGGCCGGCCTCCCCCTCCCTCCTTTATATACGGGCGCAGGGGGCACCCGAGATGACACAAGTTTCTCTTAACCATGTGTGGCGCCCCCCTCCACAGTTACACACCTCGATCATACCATCGTAGTGCTTAGGCTAAGCCCTGCGCTGGTAACATCATCATCACCGTCACCACACTGTCGTGCTGACAAAACTCACCCTCATCCTCAACTGGATCAAGAGCACGAGGGACGTCATCGGGCTGAACGTGTGCTGAATGCAGAGGTGCCGTACGTTCGGTACTTGATCGGTTGGATCGCGAAGAAGTTCGACTACACCAACCTCGTTATTGAAATGCTTCTGCAGTCTACGAGGGTACGTGGACACACTCTTCCCTCTCATTGCTATGCATCACCTAGATAGATCTTGCGTGATCATAGGATTTTTTTTTGAAATTACCATGTTTCCCAACAGTCGCATCCGAGACAGGTCTATGCATAGCTGTTATATGCACGAGTAGAACACAAAGAGTTGTGGGCGATAATAGTCACACTACTTACCACCAACATCTTACTTTGATTCGGCGGTATTGTTGGATGAAGCGGCCCAAACCGACATTACATGACCTTGTTCATGAGACTGGTTCTACCGACGTGCTTTTGCACATAGGTGGCTGGCGGGTGTCTGTTTCTCCAACTTTAGTTGAATCAAGTTTGACTATGGCCGGTCCTTGTTGAAGGTTAAAACAACACACTTGACGAAAAATCGTTGTGGTTTTGATGCGTAAGTAAGAACGGTTCTTGCTAGAAGCCCATAGCAGCCACGTAAAATTTCCAACAACAAAGTAGAGGACATGTAACTTGTTTTCGCAGGGCTTGCTGTGATGTGATATGGTCAAGACATGATGTGATATAAATTTTTGTATGAGATGATCATGTTTTGTAACAAAGTTATCGGCAACTGGCAGGAGCCATATGGTTGTCGCTTTATAGTATGTAACGCAATCGCCATGTAATTGTTTTACTTTATCACTAAGCGGTAGCGATAGTCGTAGTAACAATAGTTGGCGAGAGGACAACGACGCTACGATGGAGATCAAGGTGTCACGCCGGTGACGATGGAGATCATGACGATGCTTCGGTGATGGAGATCATGAGCACAAGATGATGATGGCCATATCATGTCACATATTTTGATTGCATGTGATGTTTATCTTTTATGCATCTTATTTTGCTTAGTACGGCGGTAGCATTATATGATGATCCCTTACTAAATTTCAAGGTATAAGTGTTCTCCCTGAGTATGCACCATTGCTACAGTTCGTCGTGCCGAGACATCACGTGATGATCGGGTGTGATAAGCTCTACGTTCACATACAACGGGTGCAAGCCAACTTTGCACACGCAGAATACTCGGGTTAAACTTGACGAGCCTAGCATATGCAGATATGGCCTCGGAACACTGAGACCGAAAGGTCGAACGTGAATCATACAGTAGATATGATCAACATAGTAATATTCACCATTGAGAACTACTCCATCTCGCGTGATGATTAGACATGGTTTAGTTGATCTGTATCACGTGATCATTTAGATGACTAGATGGATGTCTATCTAAGTGGGATTTCTTAAGTAATATGATTAATTGAACTTTAATTTATCATGAACTTAGTCCTGATAGTTATTTTGCATGTCTATGTTATGTAGATCAATGACCCGTGCTACCGTTCCTTTGAATTTTAATGCGTTCCTAGAGAAAGCTAAGTTGAAAGATGATGGCAGCAATTACACGGACTGGGCCCGTAACTTGAGGATTATCATCATTGCTGCACAGAAGAATTACGTCCTGGAAGCACCGTTAGGTGTACCACCCGCGCCAGCAAATGCAGACATTGTGAATGCCTGGCAGACGCGTGTTGATGACTACTCGATAGTTCAGTGTACCATGCTCTACGGTTTAGAATCGTGACTTCAAAGACGTTTTGAACGTCATGGAGCATATGAGATGTTCTAAGAGTTGAAGTTAATATTTCAATCAAATGCCCGAGTTGAGAGATGTGAAGTCTCCAACAAGTTCTATAGCTGCAAAATGGAGGAGAATAGTTCTGTCAATGAACACATACTCAGAATGTCTGGGTACCATAACCACTTGACTCAGCTGGGAATTAATTTTCCTGATGATAGTGTCATTGACAGAGTTCTACAATCACTACCACCAAGCTATAAAGGCTTCATGATGAACTATAATATGCAAGGGATGAATAAGACTATTCCCGAGCTCTTCGCGATGCTAAAAGCTGCGGAGGTAGAAATGAAGAAGGAGCATCAAGTGTTGATGGTCAACAAGACCACTAGTTTCAAGAAAAAGGGCAAAGGGAAGAAAGGGAACTTCAAGAAGAACGACAAGAAAGTTGCTGCTCAGGAGAAGAAACCCAAGTCTGGACCTAAGCCTGAAATTGATTGCTTCTACTGCAAAGGGACTCGTCACTGGAAGCGGAACTGCCCCAAGTATTTGGCGGATAAGAAGGATGGCAAAGTGAAAGGTATATTTGATATACATGTTATTTATGTGTACCTTACTAATGCTCATAGTAGCGCCTGGGTATTTGGTACTGGTTTTGTTGCTCATATTTGCAACTCGGAACAGGGGCTACAGATTAAACGAAGATTGGCTGAGGGAGAGGTGACGATGCGCATGGGAAATGGTTCCAAGGTTGATGTGATCACCGTCGGCATGCTACCTCTACATCTACCTTCGGGATTAGTATTAGACCTAAATAATTGTTATTTGGTGCCAGCGTTGAGCATGAACATTATATCTGGATCTTGTTTGATGTGAGACGGTTATTCATTTAAACCAGAGAATAATGGTTGTTCTATTTATATGAGTAATATCTTTTATGGTCATGCACCATTGCTGAGTGGTCTATTTTTGTTGAATCTCGATCGTGATGCTACACATGTTCATAATATTGAAGCCAAAAGATGCAAAGTTGATAATGATAGTGCAACTTATTTGTGCACTGCCGTTTGGGGTCATATCGATGTAAAGTGCATGAAGAAACTCCATGCTGATGGACTTTTGGAATCACTTGATTATGAATCACTTGGTGCTTGCGAACCATGCCTCATGGGCAAGATGACTAAAACTCCGTTCTCCGGAAGAATGGATCGAGCTACTGACTTATTGGAAATAATACATACAGATGTATGCGGTCTAATGAGTGTTGAGGCTCGTGGCGGGCATCGTTATTTTCTTACCTTCATAGATGATTTGAGCAGATATGGGTATATCTACTTAATGAAGCATAAGTCTGAAACATTTGAAAAGTTCAAAGAATTTCAGAGTGAAGTGGAAAATCATCGTAACAAGAAAATAAAGTTTCTACGATCTGAACGTGGAGATGAATATTTGAGTTACGAGTTTGGTCTTCATTTGAAACAATCTGGAATAGTTTCACAACTTACGCCACCTGGAACACCACAGCGAAATGGTGTGTCTGAACATTGTAACCGTACTTTATTGGATATGGTGCGATCTATGATGTCTCTTACTGGTTTATCGCTATCGTTTTGGGGTTATGCTTTAGAGACGGCTACATTCACTTTAAATAGGGCACCATCAAAATCCGTTGAAACGACGCCTTATGAACTGTGGTTTGACAAGAAACCAAAGTTGTCATTTCTTAAAGTTTGGGGCTGCGATGCTTATGTGAAAAAGCTTCAACCTGATAAACTCGAACCCAAATCGGAAAAGTGTGTCTTCATAGGATACCCAAAGGAAACTATTGTGTACACCTTCTACCACAGATCCGAAGGCAAAATCTTTGTTGCTAAGGAGTTTCTCTTGAAAGAAGTGAGTGGGAGGAAAGTAGAACTTGATGAGGTAATTATACCTTCTCCCTTATTGGAAAGTAGTTCATCACAGAAATCACTTCCAGTGATTCCTACACCAATTAGTGAGGAAGGTAATGATGATGACCATGAAACTTCAGATCAAGTTACTACCCAACCTCGTAGGTATTCTAGAGTGAGATCCGCACTAGAGTGGTACCGTAATCCTGTTCTAGAAGTCATGTTACTAGACCATGGTGAACCTATGAACTATGAGGAAGCGATGATGAGCCCAGATTCCACGAAATAGCTTGAGGCCATGAAATCTGAGATGGGATCCATGTATGAGAACAAAGTGTGGACTTTGGTGGATTTGCCGATGATTGGAAAGCCATAGAAAATAAATGGATCTTCAAGAAGAAGACTGACGCTGACGGTAATGTTACTGTCTACAAAGCTTGACTTGTTGCGAAAGGTTTTCAACAAGTTCAAGGAGTTGACTACGATGAGACTTTCTCACCCGTAGAGATGCTTAAGTTTGTCTGAATCATGTTAGCAATTGCCGCATTTTATGATTATGAAATTTGGCAGATGGATGTCAAAACTGCATTCCTGAATGGATTTCTGGAAGAAGAGTTGTATATGATGCAACCAGAAGGTTTTGTCAATACAAAGGGTGCTAACAAAGTGTGCAAGCTCCAGTGATCCATTTTCGGACTGGTGCAAGCCTCTCGGAGTTGGAATAAACGCTTTGATAGTGTGATCAAAGCATATGGTTTTATACAGACTTTTGGAGAAGCCTGTATTTACAAGAAAGTGAGTGGGAGCTCTATAGAATTTCTAATATTATATGTTGATGACCTATTGTTGATTGGAAATTGTATAGAACTTCTAGATAGCATAAAGGGATACTTGAATAAGAGTTTTTCAATGAAAGACCTCGGTGAAGCTGCTTACATATTGGACATCAAGATCTATAGAGATAGATCAAGACGCTTAATTGGACTTTCACAAAGCACATACCTTGATAAAGTTTTGAAGAAATTCAAAATTGACCAGTCAAAGAAAGGGTTCTTGCCTGTGTTACAAGGTGTGAAGTTGAGTCAGACTCAAAGCCTGACCACTCCAGAAGATAGAGAGAAAATGAATGGCATTCCCTGTGCTTCAGCCATAGGTTCTATCATGTATGCAATGTTGTGTACCAGACCTGATGTGTGCCTTGTTATAAGCATAGCAGGGAGGTACCAAAGTAATCCTGGAGTGGAGCACTGGACAGCGGTCAAGAACATCCTAAAATACCTGAAAAGGACTAAGGATATGCTTCTCATTTATGGAGGTGACAAAGAGCTCGTTGATATGTCTCCAACGTATCTATAATTTTTGATTGTTCCATGCTATTATATTACCTATTTTGGATCTTTATGGGCTTTACTTTACACTTTTATATCATTTTTGGGACTAACCTACAAACCGGAGGCCCAGCCCGAATTGCTGTTTTTTTCCTATTTCAGTGTTTCGAAGAAAAGGAATATCCAACGGAGTCCAAACGGAATGAAACCTTCGAGAGCGATCTTTTTGAAACAAACGCAATCCAGGAGACTTGGAGTGGACGTCAAGAAGCAGCCGAGGCAGCCACGAGGCAGGAGGGCGTGCCCTAGGGGGGTGGGCGCGCCCCCCACTCTCATGGGCCCCTCGTGGCTTCCCTACCTACCTCCTTCGCCTATATATATCCACGTACCCTGAGAACATCCAGGAGCACCACGAAAACCAAATTCCACCGTCGCAACCTTCTGTATCCGTGAGATCCCATCTTGTAGCCTTCGCCGGCGCTCCGCCGGAGGGGGAATCGACCACGGAAGGCTTCTACATCAACACCATAGCCTCTCCGATGAGTTGTGAGTAGTTTACCACAGACCTTCGGGTCCATAGTTATTATCTAGATGGCTTCTTCTCTCGCTTTGAATCTCAATACAAAGTTCTCCTCGATCTTCTTGGAGATCTATTCGATGTAACTCTTTTTGTGGTGTGTTTGTCGAGATCCGATGAATTGTGGGTTTATGAAAAGTTTATCTATGAGAAATATTTGAATCACCTCTGAATTCTTTTATGTATGATTGGTTATATTTGCAAGTCTCTTCGAATTATCAATTTGGTTTGGCCTACTAGATTGATCTTTCTTGCAATGGGAGAAGTGCTTAGCTTTGGGTTCAATCTTGCGGTGTCCTTTCCCAGTGCCAGCAGGGGCAGCAAGGCATGTATTGTATTGTTGCCATCGAGGATAAAAAGATGGGTTTTATATCATATTGTTTGAGTTTATCCCTCTGCATCATGTCATCTTGCCTAATGCGTTACTCTGTTCTTATGAACTTAACACTCTAGATGCATGCAGGATAGCGGTGATGTGTGGAGTAATAGTAGTAGATGCAGGCAGGAGTCAGTCTACTTGTTGCGGACGTGATGCCTATATACATGATCATGCCTAGATATTCTCATAACTATGCACTTTTCTATCAATTGCTCGACAGTAATTTGTTCACCCACCGTAATACTTATGCTATCTTGAGAGAAGCCACTAGTGAAACCTATGGCCCCCGGGTCTATCTTTTATCATATAAGTTTCTGATCTATTTTATTTTGCAATCTTTGCTTTCCAATCTATATCATGAAAATACCAAAAATATTTATCTTATCTTATTATCTCTATCAGATCTCACTTTCGCAAGTTACCGTGAAGGGATTGACAACCCCTTTATCGCGTTGGTTGCGAGGTTCTTGTTTGTTTGTGTAGGCATAAGGGACTTGTGAGGAGCCTCCTACTGGATTGATACCTTGGTTCTCAAAAACTGAGGGAAATACTTACGCTACTTTGCTGCATCACCATTTCCACTTCAAGGGAAAACCAACGTAGTGCTCAAGAGGTAGCAAGAAGGATTTCTGGCGCCGTTGCTGAGGAGGTCTTCGCTCAAGTCAAGACATACCAAGTACCCATCACAAACTCATCTCCCTCGCATTACATTATTTCCCATTTGCCTCTCGTTTTCCTCTCCCCCACTTCACCCTTGCCGTTTTATTCGCCCTTGTTCTGTTCGTCTTTTCGTTTGCTTTGATGTCTTACTTGGCTTGTTTGCTCGTTTGGTTGGAATAGTTGTTTATTTATTGCTAAACAGAGAACCTAAGATCTATGGATCCTCATCCGCTTGCTAATCTTTTTAAGATCCAATTATGATGAACCAATTTCTAGTGATTTGAGTGCACTAGATTATCTTTATGAGGATTCGCTTGAAATTCGTGAATCTAAAAATTGTGATGAAGAAATTTATGAAGAGATTCATGATAGCTCCTTGAATAAAAAGCATGATTGCAATGATTTTATTATAAACTCTATTAATGTCAATTGTGTTAATGATATGCAAAACCCTAAGCTTGGGGATGCTAGTTTTGCTATGTCCACTACTTGTTGCAATGATCATGATTGGGTTGATTCTTCTTATAATCTTGAAATTTTATTTAAGCCCCATGATGAATATGAGATGGATAATAGTGTTTGAAATAATATTGAAAGTGGGTTTGGAAGAGTGTCAACTTTAGATCCCACATATTTGGATAATGTTCAATGTTATGAAGTTTTTGATAAAAGGGGGTTTGGAGAGGTCATGACTTTAGTTAAAGTTAATCCCACAATTTTGGAAGAGTGTCAACTTTGCATGCATGTGGATCGTGTTGAAAATATTTTATGTGACAGATATTTTGTTGAATTTGCTTATGATCCTACATGTAATTATTACGAGAGAGAAAAATATGGTTGTAGAAATTTTCATGTTACTAAATTACCTCTCTTCATGTTGAGATTGCTATCATCTTCTTCCTTGCATATGCTAGTTTTTGCTTGCCTTGATAATCTGTTTGCTTATAAAAAACCTATGCATAGGAAGTATGTTAGACTTAAGTGTGTTTGTCACATGTTTTATGATGCTCTCTTTATGCTTCAATTCTTGTCTTTCATGTGAGCATCATTGAAATCTCAATGCCTAGCTAAAAAGGCTTTAAAGAAAAGCGCTTGTTGGGAGAAAACCAATAGTTTTCCTTGCTATTATTAAATAAATAATTCATCTAGCTTCTGTTTAGATGTGGTTTTATGTTTTAATCAGTGTTTGTACCAAGTAGAACCTATAGGATAACCTACGGTGATAGTTAATTTGATTCTGCTGAAAAACAGAAAATTTTGCACGCACGAGAATAATTTTAATAAATCACAGAAACGTGATTTTGAGTTGATTATTTATGCAGTATATCAATAGACAAATTTCCTAGGACTTCCTATTTTTGTAGGATTTTTAGATTTCTAGAAGTACTCTAAAGTTACAGATTGCTACAGGCTGTTCTGTTTTTGACAGATTTTGTTTTTCGTGTGTTGTTTGCTTATTTTGATGAATCTATGGCTAGTATCGGGGTATGAACCATAGAGAAGTTGGAATACAGTATGTTTAACACCGATATAAATAAATAATGAGTTCGTTACAGTACCTTAAGTGGTGTTTTTCTTTCTTGCACTATCGGAGCTTATGAGAATTCCTGTTGAGTTTTGTGTTGTGAAGTTTTCAAGTTTTGGTTAAAGATTTGATGGACTATGGAATAAGGAGTTGCAAGAGCCTAAGCTTGGGGATTCCCATGGCACCCCAAGATATTCAAGGATAACTAAAAGCCTAAGCTTGGGGATGCCCCAGAAGGCATCCCCTCTTTCGTCTTCGTCTATCGGTAACTTTACTTCGAGCTATATTTTTATTCGCCACATGATATGTGTTTTGCTTGGAGCGTCTTGTATGATATTAGTCTTTGCTTTTTAGTTTACCACAATCATCCTTGATGTACACACCTTTTGGGAGAAACCCATTTGATTGCAATTTATTAGAATACTCTATGTGCTTCACTTATATCTTTCGAGCTAGATAGTTTTGCTCTAGTGCTTCACTTAAATCTTTTAGAGCACGGCGGTGGCTTGATTTTGTAGAAATTGTTAATCTCTCATGATTCACTTATATTATTTTGAGAGTCTCTTATAACAGCATGGTATTTGCTATGGTTATAAAATTGGTTCTAGAATGATGGGCATCCAAGTTGGGTATAATAAAAACTATCATAGGAAGTGAATTGGATGCTATGATCAATTTGATACTTGATAATTGTTTTGAGATATGGAGGTGATGATATTAGAGTCATGCTAGTTGGGTGATTATGAATCTAAAGAATACTTGTATTGAAGTTGGCAAGTCCCGTAGCATGCACGTATGGTAAAAGTTGTGTAACAAATTTGAAGCATGAGGTGTTCTTAGATTGTCATCCTTATGAGTGGCGGTCGGGGACGAGCGATGGTCTTTTCCTACCAATCTATCCCCCAAGCAGCATGCGCGTAGTGCTTGGTTTTTGATGACTTGTAGATTTTTGCAATAATTATATGAGTTCTTTATGACTAATGTTGAGTCCATGGATGACACGCACTCTTACCCTTCCATCATTGCTAGCCACTTCGGTACCATGCATTGCCCTTTCTCACCTTGAGAGTTAGTGCAAACTTCGCTGGTGCATTCAAACCCCATGATACGATACGCTCTATCACACATAAACCTCCTTATATCTTCCTCAAAACAGCCACCATGCCTACCTATTATGGCATTTCCATAGCCATTCCGAGATATATTGCCATGCAACTTTCCACCGTTTCGTTCATCATGACACACATCATCATTGTCATATTGCCTTGCATGATCACATAGTTGACATCGTATTTGTGGCAAATACACCTTCATAATTTCATACATGTCCCTCTTGATTCATTGCCCATCCCGGTACACCGCCGGAGGCATTCATCTAGAGTCATATCTTGTTGTAGTTTTGAGTTGTAATTCATAAGTTGTGAATAAATAGAAATATGATGATCATCATTATTAGAGCATTGTCCCTTAAAAAAAGAAAGGCCAAAAAGAAAAGAAAAGAAAGGCCAAAGAAAAAAAGAAAAAAAGAAGAAAGGCCGAAAAGAAAAAAACGAGAAAGGCCCAAAAAAAGAAAAAGAGAAAAAAAGAAAATAAAAAAGGGGGGGAATGTTACTATCTTTTTCCACACTTGTGCTTCAAAGTAGCACCATGTTCTTCATATAGAGAGTCTCATCTGTTGTCACTTTCATATACTAGTGGGAATTTTTCATTATAGAACTTGGCTTGTATATTCCTACGATGGGCTTCCTCAAAATGCCCTAGGTCTTCATGAGCAAGCAAGTGTTGGGGAACGTAGTAATTTCAAAAAAAATCCTACGCACATGCTAGATCATGGTGATGCATAGCAACGAGAGGGGAAAGTGTTGTCCACATACCCTCATAGACCGAAAGCGGAAGCGTTATGACAACGCGGTTGATGTAGTCGTACGTCTTCACGATCTGACCGATCCAAGTACCGAACATACAGCACCTCCGAGTTCAGCACACATTCAGCTCGGTGACGATCCCCAGACTCCGATCCAGCAGGGTGTCGGGGAAGAGTTCCGTCAGCATGACGGCGTGGTGACGGTGATGATGTTCTACCGACGCAGGGCTTCGCCTAAGCACCGCTATGATATGACCGAGGTGGAATATGGTGGAAGGGGGAACCACACACGGCTAAGGAACAATCACGAAGATCAACTTGTGTGTTATGGGGTGCCCCCATGCCCCCGTATATAAAGGAGGGAGGGGGAGGTGCAGCCGGCCCCTAGGGGTGCACCTGGAGGAGTCCTACTCCCACCGGGAGTAGGACTCCCCCCTCTTGCCTTGTTGGAGAAGGAAGGGGGAAGGGGGAAAGAGGAAAGGGGGCGTCGCCCCCCCTTCCTTGTCCTATTCGGACTAGGGGGGAGGGGGCGCGTGGCCTGCCCTGGCCGGCCCTCCTCTTCTCCCTTAGGGCCCATGTAGGCCCATTAAGCCCCGGGGGGGTCCTGTAAACCCCCGGTACTCCGGTAAAATCCCGATTTCACCCGGAACGATTCTGATATCCAAATATAGGCTTCCAATATATCAATCTTTATGTCTCAACCATTTCGAGACTCCTCGTCTTGTCCGTGATCATATCCGGGACTCCGAACAACCTTCGGTACATCAAAAACTATAAACTCATAATATAAGCGTCATCGATTATCATTAAGCGTGCGGACCCTACGGGTTCGAGAACTATGTAGACATGACCTAGAACTGCTTCGGTCAATAACCAATAGCGGAACTCGGATGCTCATATTGGCTCCTACATATTCTATGAAGATCAGTCGGTCAAACCGCATAACAACATACGTTGTTCCTTTGTCATCGGTATGTTACTTGCACGAGATTCGATCGTCGGTATCCAATACCTAGTTCAATCTCGTTACAAGCAAGTCTCTTTACTCATTACGTAATGCATCATTCCGTAACTAACTCATTAGCTACATTGCTTGCAAGGCTTATAGTGATGTGCATTACCGAGAGGGCCCGGAGATACCTCTCCGACAATTGGAGTGATGAGAACCTAATCTCAAATACGCAAACTCAACATGTACCTTTGGAGACACCAGAGCTCCTTTATAATCACCCAGTTACGTTGTGACGTTTGGAAGCACACAAAGTGTTCCTCCGGTAAACGGCAGTTGCATAATCTCACAGTTATAGGAACTTTGTATAAGTCATGAAGAAAGCAATAGCAACATACTAAACGATCAAGTGCTAAGCAAACGGAATGGGTCAAGTCAATCACATCATTCTCCTAATGATGTGATCTCGTTACTCAAATGACAACACATGTCTATGGTTAGGAAACATAACCATCTTTGATTAATGAGCTAGTCAAGTAGAGGCATACTAGTGACATTAAGTTTGTCTATGTATTCACACATGTATCATGTTTCTGGTTAATACAGTTATAGCATGAATAATAAACATTTATCATGATATGAGGAAATAAATAATAACTTTATTATTGCCTCTAGGGCATATTTCCTTCAGTCGCCCACTTGCACTAAAGTCAATAATCTAGATTACACAGTAATGATTCTAACACCCATGGAGTCTTGGTGCTGATCATGTTTTGCTCGTGGAAGAGGCTTAGTCAACGAGTCTGCAATATTCAGATCCGTATGTATCTTGCAAATCTCTATGTCTCCCACTTGGACTTGGTCCCGGATGGAATTAAAGCGTCTCTTGATGTGCTTGGTCCTCTTGTGAAATCTGGATTCCTTTGCCAAGGCAATTGCACCAGTATTGTCACAAAAGATTTTCATTGGTCCTGATGCACTAGGTATGACACCTAGATCAGAAATGAACTCCTTCATCCAGACTCCTTCATTTGCTGCTTCCGAAGCAGCTATGTACTCCGCTTCGCATGTAGATCCCGCCACGACGCTTTGTTTAGAACTGCGCCAACTTAAAGCTCCACCGTTTAATAAAAACACGTATACGGTTTGCGATTTAGAATCATGCGGATCAGTGTCAAAGCTTGCATTGACGTAACCATTTATGACTAGCTCTTTGTCACCTCCATAAACGAGAAACATATCCTTAGTTCTTTTCACGTATTTCAGGATATTCTTGACCGCTGTCCAGAGATCCACTCCTGGATTACTTTGGTACCTCCCTGCTAAACTTATTGCTAAGCATACATCAGGTCTGGTACATAGCATTGCATACATGATAGAGCCTATGGCTGAAGCATAGGGAACATCTTTCATTTTCTCTCTATCTTCTGCTATGGTCGGGCACTGAGTCTGACTCAACTTCACACCTTGTAATATAGGCAAGAACCGTTTCTTTGCCTGATCCATTTTGAACTTTTTCAAAACTTTATCAAGGTATGTGCTTTGTGAAAGTCCAATTAAGCGTCTTGATCTATCTCTATAGATCTTGATGCCCAATATGTAAGCAGCTTCACCGAGGCCTTTCATTGAAAAACTTTTATTCAAGTATCCCTTTATGCTATCCAGAAATTCTATATCATTTCCAATTAACAATGTCATTTACATATAATATCAGAAATGCTACAGAGCTCCCACTCACTTTCTTGTAAATACAGGCTTCTCCAAAAGTCTGTATAAAACCATATGCTTTGATCACACTATCAAAGCGTTTATTCCAACTCTGAGATGCTTGCACCAGTCCATAAATAGATCGCTAGAGCTTGCACACTTTGTTCGCACCTTTTGGATCAACAAAACCTTCGGGTTGCATCATATACAACTCTTCTTCCAGAAATCCATTCAGGAATGCAGTTTTGACATCCATTTGCCAAATTTCATAATCATAAAATACGGCAATTGCTAACATGATTCGGACAGACTTAAGCATCGCTACGGGTGAGAAAGCCTCATCATAGTCAACCCCTTGAACTTGTCGAAAACCTTTCGCAACAAGTTGAGCTTTGTAGGCAGTTACATTACCATCAGTGTCGGTCTTCTTCTTGAAGATCCATTTATTTTCAATGGCTTGCCGATCATCGGGCAAGTCAACCAAAGTCCATACTTTGTTCTCATACATGGATCCCATTCAGATTTCATGGCTTCAAGCCATTTTGCGGAATCTGGGCTCATCATCGCTTCCTCATAGTTCATAGGTTCACCATGGTTAAGTAACATGACTTCCAGAATAGGATTACCGTACCACTCTGGTGTGGATCTTACTCTGGTAGACCTACGAGGTTCAGTAGTAACTAGATCTGAAGTTTCATGATCAATATTAGCTTCCTCACTGATTGGTGTAGTTGTCACAGGAACCGGTTCTTGTGATGAACTACTTTCCAATAAGGGAGCAGGTACAGTTACCTCATCAAGTTCTACTTTCCTCCCACTCACTTCTTTCGAGAGAAACTCCTTCTCTGGAAAGGATCCGAATTTAGCAACAAAAATCTTGCCCTCAGATCTGTGATAGAAGGTGTACCCAATAGTCTCTTTTGGGTATTCTATGAAGACACATTTCTCCGATTTGGGTTCGAGCATATCTGGTTGAAGTTTCTTCACATAAGCATCGCAGCCCCAAACTTTAAGAAACGACAACTTTGGTTTCTTGCCAAACCACAGTTCATAAGGCGTCATCTCAACGGATTTTGATGGTGCCCTATTTAATGTGAATGCGGCCGTCTCTAAAGCATAACCCCAAAACAATAGCGGTAAATCAGTAAGAGACATCATAGATCACACCATATCTAGTAAAGTATGATTACGACGTTCGGACACACCATTTCGTTGTGGTGTTCCGGGTGGCGTGAGTTGCGAAACTATTCCGCATTGCTTCAAATGTAAACCAAACTCGTAACTCAAATATTCTCCTCCACAATCAGATTGTAGAAATTTTATTTTCTTGTTACGATGATTTTCCACTTCACTTTGAAATTCTTTGAACTTTTCAAATGTTTCAGACTTGTGTTTCATCAAGTAGATATACCCATATCTGCTCAAATCGTCTGTGAAGGTGAGAAAATAACGATACCCGCCGCAAGCCTCAATATTCATTGGACCACATACATCAGTATGTATGATTTCCAATAAATCAGTTGCTCGCTCCATACTTCCGGAGAACGGCGTTTTGGTCATCTTGCCCATGAGGCATGGTTCGCAAGTACCAAGTGATTCATAATCAAGTGATTCCAGAAGTCCATCAGTATGGAGTTTCTTCATGCGCTTTACACCGATATGACCTAAACGGCAGTGCCACAAATAAGTTGCACTATCATTATCAACTCTGCATCTTTTGGCTTCAACATTATGAATATGTGTATCACTACTATCGAGATTCAATAAAAATAGACCACTCTTCAAGGGTGCATGACCATAAAAGATATTACTCATATAAATAGAATAACCATTATTCTCTGATTTAAATGAATAACCGTCTCGCATCAAACAAGATCTAGATATAATGTTCATGCTCAACGGTGGCACCAAATAACAATTATTTAGGTCTAAAACTAATCCCGATGGTAGTGTAGAGGTAGCGTGCCGACCGCGATCACATCGACTTTGGAACCATTTCCCACGCGCATCGTCACCTCGTCCTTAGCCAATCTTCGCTAATCCGTAGTCCTGTTTGAGTTGCAAATATTAGCAATGAACCCGATATCAAATACCAGTGCTCTGCGAGCATTAGTAAGGTACACATCAATAACATGTATATCACATATAGCTTTGTTCACTTTGCCATCCTTCTTATCCGCCAAATACTTGGGGCAGTTCCGCTTCGATGTCCATCGCTTGCGGTAGAAGCACTCGATCTCGGGCTTAGGTCGGACTTGGGTTTCTTCTCTTGAGCAGCAACTTGTTTGCTGTTCTTCTTGAAGTTCCCCTTCTTCTTCCCTTTGCCATTTTTCTTGAAACTGGTGGTCTTATTGACCATCAACACTTTATGCTCCTTCTTGATTTCTACCTCCGCAGCCTTTAGCATTGCGAAGAGCTCGGGAATAGTCTTGTCCATCCCTTGCATATTATAGTTCATCACGAAGCTCTTGTAGCTTGGTGGTAGTGACTGGAGAATTCTGTCAATGACAATATCATCAGGAAGATTAACTCCCAGTTGAATCAAGTGATTATTATACCCAGACATTTTGAGTATGTGTTCACTAACAGAACTATTCTCCTCCATCTTACAGCTATCGAACTTATTGGAGACTTCATATATCTCAATCTGGGCACTTGCTTGAAGTATTAACTTCAACTCCTGGAACATCTCATATGCTCCATGACGTTCAAAACGTCGTTGAAGACCCGGTTCCAAGCCGTAAAGCATGGCACACCAAACTATCGAGTAGTCATCAGCTTTGCTCTGCCAGACGTTTTTAATGTCGTCAGTTGCATCTGCAGCAGGCCTGGCACCCAGCGGTGCTTCCAGGACGTAATTCTTCTGTGTAGCAATGAGGATAATCCTCAAGTTGCGGACCCAGTCCGTGTAGTTGCTACCATCATCTTTCAACTTAGCTTTCTCAAGGAATGCATTAAAATTCAACGAAACAACAGCACGAGCCATCTATCTACAAACAAACATAGACAAGCAAAATACTATCAGGTTTCATGATAAATTTAAGTTCAATTAATCATATTACTTAAGAACTCCCACTTAGACAGACATCTCTCTAACCATCTAAGTGATCACGTGATCCAAATCAACTAAACCATGTCCGATCATCACGTGAGATGGAGTTGTTTCAATGGTGAACATCACTATGTTGATCATATCTACTATATGATTCACGTTCGACCTTTCAGTCTTCGTGTTCCGAGGCCATATCTGTATATGCTAGGCTCATCAACTTTAACTTGAGTATTCCGCGTGTGCAACTGTTTTGCACCCGTTGTATTTGAATGTAGAGCCTATCACACCCGATCATCACGTGGTGTCTCAGCACGAAGAACTTTCGCAACCGTGCATACTCAGGGAGAACACTTCTTGATAATTTAGTGAGAGATCATCTTAAAATGCTACCGTCAATCAAAGCAAGATAAGATGCATAAAGGATAAACATCACATGCAATCAATATAAGTGATATGATATGGCCATCATCATCTTGTGCTTGTGATCTCCATCTCCGAAGCACCGTCGTGATCACCATCGTCACCGGTGCGACACCTTGATCTCCATCGTAGCATCGTTGTCCTTACGCCATCTATTGCTTCTATGACTATCGCTACCGCTTAGTGATAAAGTAAAGCAATTACAGGGCATTTGCATTTCATACAATAAAGCAACAACCATATGGCTCCTGCCAGTTATCGATAACTTGGGTTACAAAACATGATCATCTCATACAATAAAATATAGCATCACGTCTTGACCATATCACATCACAACATGCCCTGCAAAAACAAGTTAGACGTCCTCTACTTTGTTGTTGCAAATTTTACGTGGCTGCTACAGGCTGAGCAAGAACCGTTCTTACCTACGCATCAAAAACCACAACGATAGTTCGTCAAGTTAGTGTTGTTTTAACCTTCGCAAGGACCGGGCATAGCCACACTCGGTTCAACTAAAGTGAGAGAGACAGACACCCGCCAGTCACCTTTAAGCAACGAGTGCTCGTAGCGGTGAAACCAGTCTCGCGTAAGCGTACGCGTAATGTCGGTCTGGGCTGCTTCATCTCACAATACCGCTGAACCAAAGTATGACATGCTGGTAAGCAGTATGACTTGTATCGCCCACAACTCACTTGTGTTCTACTCGTGCATATGACATCTACACCTAAAACCTGGCTCGGATGCAACTGTTGGGGAACGTAGTAATTTCAAAAAAATTCCTATGCACACGCAAGATCATGGTGATGCATAGCAACGAGAGGGGAGAGTGTTGTCCACATATCCTCCTAGACCGAAAGTGGAAACGTTATGACAACGCGGTTGATGTAGTTGTACGTCTTCACGATCCGACCGATCCAAGTACCGAACGTACGACACCTCCGAGTTCAGCACACGTTCAGCTCGATGACGATCCCCGGACTCCGATCCAGCAGGGTGTCGGGGAATTGTTCCGTCAGCACGACGGCGTGGTGACGGTGATGATGTTCTATCGGCACAGGGCTTCACCTAATCACCGCTACGATATGACCGAGGTGGAATATGGTGGAAGGGGGCACCGCACACGGCTAAGGAACGATCACGAAGATCAACTTGTGTGTTATGGGGTGCCCCCCTGCCCCCGTATATAAAGGAGGGAGGGGGAGGTGCGGTCGGCCCCTAGGGGTGCGCCTGGAGGAGTCCTACTCCCACCGGGAGTAGGACTCCCCCCTCTTGCCTTGTTGGAGAAGGAAGGGGGAACGGGGAAAGAGGAAAGGGGAGCGCCCCCCCCTTCCTTGTCCTATTCGGACTAGAGAGGGAGGGGGCGCGCGACCTGCCCCGGCCGGCCCTCCTCTTCTCCCTTAGGGCCCATGTAGGCCCATTAACCCCCCGGGGGTTCGGTAACCCCCCGGTACTCCGGTAAAATCTCGATTTCACCCGAAACGATTCCGATATCCAAATATAGGCTTCCAATATATCAATCATTATGTCTCGACCATTTCAAGACTCCTCGTCATGTCCGTGATCATATCCGAGACTCCGAACAACCTTCGGTACATCAAAAACTATAAACTCATAATATAACTGTCATCGTAATGTTAAGCGTGCGGACCCTACGGGTTCGAGAACTATGTAGACATGACCTAGAACTGTTTCCGGCCAATAACCAATAGCGGAACCTGGATGCTCATATTGGCTCCTACATATTCTACGAAGATCTTTATTGGTCAAACCGCATAAGAACATACATTGTTCCCTTTGTCATCGGTATGTTACTTGCCCGAGATTCGATCGTCAGTATCCAATACCTAGTTCAATCTCGTTACCGGCAAGTCTCTTTACTCGTTACGTAATGCATCATTCCGTAACTAACTCATTAGATACATTGCTTGCAAGGCTTATAGTGATGTGCATTACCAAGAGGGCCCAGAGATACCTCTCCGACAATCGGAGTGACAAAACCTAATCTCGAAATACGCCAGCTCAACATGTACCTTTGGAGACACCTGTAGAGCTCCTTTATAATCACCCAGTTACATTGTGACGTTTGGTACCACACAAAGTGTTCCTCTGGTAAACAGGAGTTGCATAATCTCATAGTTATAGGAACTTTGTATAAGTCATGAAGAAAGCAATAGCAACATACTAAACGATCAAGTGCTAAGCAAACGGAATGGGTCAACTCCATCACATCTTTCTCCTAATGATGTGATCCCGTTCATCAAATGACAACATATGTCTATGGTTAGGAAACATAACCATCTTTGATTAATGAGCTAGTCAAGTAGAGGCATACTAGTGACATTTAGTTTGTCTATGTATTCACACATGTATCATGTTTCCGGTAATACAATTATAGCATGAATAATAAACATTTATCATGATATGAGGAAATAAATAATAACTTTATTTCCTTCAGCAAGTTGGATGCACACCCCCTTAGTTTCTTTTGTTGAGCTTTCATACATTTATAGCTCTAGTGCATTCGTTACATGGCAATCCCTACTCCTCATGTTGACATCAATTGATGGGCATCTCCATAACCCATTGATTAGCCTCGTTAACATGAGATTTTCCTTTTTTTTGTCTTCTCCACACAACCTCCATCATCATACTCTATTCCACCCATAGTGTTATATCCATGGCTCACGCTCATGTATTGCGTGAAAGTTGCAAAAAGTTTGAGATTACTTAAGTACGAAAAAATTGCTTGGCTTGTCATCGGGGGTGTGCAAGATGAGAGCATTTTTGTGTGATGAAAATGAAGCATGACCAAACTATATGATTTTGTAGGGATGAACTTTCTTTAGCCATGATATTTTGAGAAGACATGATTGCTTTGATTAGTATGCTTGAAGTATTACTATTTCTTATGTCAATATGAACTTTTATTTTGAATCATTAAGATCTGAACATTCATTCCACAATAAAGAAAATTACATAAAGAATTATGCTAGGTAGCATTCCACATCAAAAATTCTGTTTTTATAATTTACCTACTCGAGGACGAGCAAGAATTAAGCTTGGGGATGCTTGATACATCTCCAACATATCTATAATTTTTGATTGTTCCATGCTATTATATTACCTGTTTTGGATGTTTATGGGTTTACTTTACACTTTTATATCATTTTTGGGACTAACCTACTAACCGGAGGCCCAGCTCAAATAGCTGTTTTTTTGCCTATTTCAGTGTTTCGAAGGAAAGGAATATCAAACGGAGTCCAAACGGAATGAAATCTTCGGGAGCGATCTTTTTGGAACAAACGTGATCCAGGGGACTTGGAGTGGACGTCAAGCAACAGAGGAGGCGGACACGAGGGTGCCCGGTGTGCCCCCTGGGGCTGGGCGCGCCACCCACCCTCGTCGGCCCCTCGAGCGTCCACCGACCTACTTCTTCCTCCTATATATACCCACGTACCCTGAAACCATCGAGGAGCACCATGAAAAACTATTTCCACCGCCACAACCTTCTGTATCCGCGAGATCCCATCTTGGAGCCTTCGCCGGCGCTCCGCCAGAGGGGGAATCGACCATGGAGGGCCTCTACATCATCTCCAAGGCCTTTCCAATGAGTTGTGAGTAGTTTACCACAGACCTTCGGGTCCATAGTTATTAGCTAGATGGCTTCTTCTCTATCTTTGATTCTCAATACCATGTTCTCCTCGATGTTCTTGGAGATCTATTCGATGTAATATTATTTTGCGGTGTGTTTGCCGAGATCAGATGAATTGTGGATTTATGATCAAATTATCTATGAATATTATTTGGTTCTTCTCTGAATTCTTATATGCATGATTTGATATCTTTGGAAGTCCCTTCGAATTATCGATTTTGACTTCCACAAATCTAATATGCAGAGTACATACTCCAAAGGGAGGTGAATCCTCATTTCTGAAGAGGAAAGTGTATTTGTCCCTCAGCGGTTAATTATGGATAATGTTCTCATTGCTTACTAGTGCATTCACTCCATCCTGAAGAGAAAAAAAGAGTCTTTGTGTAGTCAAGTTGAATATGATGAATGCATATGACCGAGTTGAGTGGAGTTTTCTAGAAGCAATGATGGCAAAGATGGAGTTCTCAAGGAGATGGATTGATATGATCCTTCATTGTATCACCTCGGTCAAGTTCTCTGTTCGTCTTAATAATGGAGTTTCAGGAAAAAAATTACGGGGCCTCTGACAGGGTGGTCCTCTCCCCCCCTATTTATTTATGTTCCGCATTGAGGGTTTTTCTGCACTTCTTAACATGGCTGAAAGGAGAAACAAATTCGTGGTGTGGAGTTTGGGAGGGACAACCCTCACATAACTCACTTATTATTTGCCAATGATAGTATTGTGTTCTTGGAGGCGGAAAAGAATAGCTTGCTGGAATTGACTCATATTCTCCGTGTCTATGAGGAAGCTTCTGGACAAAAGGTCAACCTACAGAAATCTTCCATCTTTTTTGGCAAAGGTTGTGAGGATGAAGCAAATTGTGAATATAAGTTCTGAAGCGATCAGTGAGAAGTATCTCTGCTTACCGACGGTCAGAGGAAGGGTCTTTCAAGTATGTCAGGGAAAGAGCTAGTGCAAAAGTAATGGGATGCAAGGGACAAGGAATGCCTTAGAGGGCTAGGGAGGTGTTGGTTAAGTCGGTGCTCCTGTTGGCGAACGTTGCATGGAGAACAAAAGACATTGTATGCACACGCAAGATCTATCCATGGAGATGCATAGCTACGAGAGGGGGGAGTATGTCTATGTACCCTCGTAGACCGTTAAGTGGAAGCATTTATTAATGCGGTTGATGTAGTCGTACACCTTCATGATCCAACCGATCAAGTACCGAATGTACGACACCTCCGTGTTCAACACACGTTCAGCTTGATGACATCCTCGCCTTCTTGATCCAGTAAGAGAGGCAAAGTAGTAGACTGTAGCAACCACGACCCCAATGGACCGGATTCTCTGTGCTTAAGTGTCATCCTTGGATCAGTATGCTGACACACACAGTACTCAAGGAATTATAACATAGTTCTATTACACACTTATTACATCGAGGGCCTCATAAAGAGTATCTGTTACACAAATAATATGGCTAAAGGACATCTAAGCAAAATAACTGCGGAAGCTTCGAAGGTAAATGAGTCAATCAACTCCAACAGCATAGCTGAGTGCATGACAACAACCTATCGCACCTTATTCTTCATCGGTAAAGTCTGCAACCTGAGACATTGCAGCCGTGTAGGTCAGCACATGGAATATGCTGGTACTCTAGAGCAAATGAATGCAAGAAACTATATCTACATGCATATTTGGCTGGTGGAGGCTCTAAGTTTAATTTTTTGCATAAAGCTAATTTTTCCCTACAACAAAGGAATAAATTTTATTTACTACAAAGTTTATACCAATATTTGAGAAGGTTCCTCCAACTTAAATCCCACAATTAACCAAGTATCATCACTAAACCCAATTCATTAATTAAAGAGTGATGAGATCAACAATAATATCCACTTCTAGATACTCAGGATGTCCATAACCGGGGACACGGCTAACCATGATTAGTTTATACACTCTGTAGAGGTTGCACACTTTTCCCCACAAGACTCGACTGCATCCATGATCGGAAGATCAAGACATAGTCTTTCCGAAGCATTAACTCTCTACTCTGGGTAGACCGGCACATCTACTTTCCCCTACATTTGCTAGTCCACCTCTTTAAGAGCTCACACAACTTACTAAACTATGCCAGAGCCCATAATGGCTTGTGGCTGCACACGGAAGTTTCTAGGCATGAAGTATCATATGATCCCTGTGAGCCTGGGTGGTGAACCGAGGAAAAATCACACGGGTACTCCGGGATTTCCCAATGGGCAAGCATTGGTTTCTCCAGGTGCCCCAACCAATCCACCCAGATGTGTATTAAAGTTGCCACCTTAATGTTGTCCAAAATTTATTATCTCTCACAACTTCCATATACATCGTGATCCAATCCACGTCTACGAGCAAGGCTAGGCAATAATTGAGCATAACATATTCCCGAGGTGATCAAAGGTAACAGGTTCCTACCTCAAGTACAACAACCAAACCACATGTTCCCAATCCTATTCATGCAAATATTTGAGGGGCAAAACTAATGCATAGTAAAAATTGGGTATTGAAGAGTATGATCAAAGTGTAACTTGCCTTGGTGATGATCGGAAAAGTCTAGAGATTTGTAGTAACAAGCTTCACACTCCGGAAAATCTAGTGTAGACAAACAATAGCATACATAAGCAACCAAGCAAACCATGCAAAGAGAAGTCGAGAAAAGAATCCAAATAAAACTCGAAACAAGCAAATAACTAATCTAAACAGAAAAAAAAATCTAACAGCATTATTTTTATGTGGATTAGATCTTAACAGTAGGTACATGTAATTAGCTACGCTTTACAAAAATAATCAACTCAAACGGAGCTACGAAACTCAAGATACGAACAGAACAAGATTATATACTAATCTGAACTAAACTCAAATTTTAGATAGTCAAAACTCGTTCAAGTTGGTTTACTGGATAGAGGGGGATGTTTTGAAGATTTAGGCGTGGCCTTCATCGAATTTGGACAAACGAGCTAAAAGTTATGCTAGTTTGAAGATCAGGGGCTAAATTGCAATAAAACTATTCGTGGATAGGTCCCTGGCCAAAAATAAACAGAAAATGAAAAATCTATCGAACAAACATCCGCTAACAGAGACTAACAACGAATTCATTCGTTAACAGATCTGAAAGAGAGAACGTTTGCTAATTAAACAAACTAAAAATAAATAAACCGATCTAATACTAAACCGAAAAACCGGGCGAATCGGATCGGTTTTTTACCAGCTAAACGGCGGCAGGATCGGCGGCGGCTTCGGCGAGGTGAGGCGGCGGCTCCGGCGAGGCGAGGAGGGGTCGATGGCAGCGGCTGCTAGGCGGCGCTGGCGATCGTAGGCGGCGCGGCGCGACAGAGGCGGCGCGGCGTGGCCAGCGGCGGCGCCGAGGCGCAGACGGCGCAAGCGGCGGCGACTGATACGTCTCCAATGTATCTATAATTTTTTATTGTTCCATGCTATTATATTACCCGTTTTGGATGTTTATGGGCTTTACTTTACACTTTTATATCATTTTTGGGACTAACCTACTAACCGGAGGCTAAGCCCGAATTGCTGTTTTTTGTGCCTATTTCAGTGTTTCGAAGGAAAGGAATATCAAACGAAGTCCAAACAGAATGAAACCTTCGGGAGCGATCTTTTTGGAACAAACGTGATCCAGGGTACTTGGAGTGGACGTCAAGCAACAGAGGAGGCGGCTACGAGGGTGCCCGGCGTGCCCCCTAGGGCTGGGCGCGCCCCCCACCCTCGTGGGCCCCTCGAGCGTCCACCGACCTACTTCTTCCTCCTATATATACCCACGTACCCTGAAACCATCGAGGATCACCATGAAAAACTATTTCCACTGCCGCAACCTTCTGTATCCGCGAGATCCCATCTTGGAGCCTTCGTCGGCGCTCCGCCGGAGGGGGAATCGACCACGGAGGGCCTCTACATCATCTCCAAGGCCCTTCCGATGAGTTGTGAGTAGTTTACCACAGACCTTCGGGTCCATAGTTATTAGCTAGATGGCTTCTTCTCTCTCTTTGAATCTCAATACCAAGTTCTCCCCGATCTTCTTGGAGATCTATTCGATGTAACTCTTTTTTGCGGTGTGTTTGTCGAGATCCCATGAATTGTGGGTTTATGATCAAGTTTATCTATGAGAAATATTTGAATCTCCTCTGAATTCTTTTATGTGTGATTAAGTTATCTTTGCAAGTCTCTTCGAATTATCAGTTTGGTTTGGCCTACTAGATTGATCTTTCTTGCAATGGGAGAAGTGCTTAGCTATGGGTTCAATCTTGCGGTGTCCTCTCCCAAAGGATGTTAGGGCAGCAAGGCACGTATTGTATTGTTGCCATCGAGGATAAAAGATGGGGTTTATATCATATTGCATGAGTTTATCCCTCTGCATCATGTCATCTTTCTTAATGTGTTACTCTGTTCTTTATGAACTTAATACTCTATATGCAAGCAGGAGTCGGTCGATGTGTGGAGTAATAGTAGTAGATGCAGGCAGGAGTCGGTCTACTTGTCACGGACATGATGCCTATATGCATGATCATGCCTAGATAATCTCATAACTATGCGCTTTTCTATCAACTGCTCGACAGTAATTTGTTCACCCACCGTAATACTTATGCTATCTTGAGAGAAGCCACTAGTGAAACCTATGGCCCCCAGGTCTATCTTTTATCATATAAGTTTGCCATCTACTTTTATTTGCATCTTGTACTTTTCCAATCTGTATCATAAAAATACCAAAAATATTTATCTTATCATATTATCTCTATCAGATCTCACTTTCGCAAGTGGCCATGAAGGGATTGACAAACCTTGATTGCGTTGGTTGCGACGTTCTTGTTTGTTTGTGTAGGTGCGTGGGACTTTTGAGGAGTCTCCTACTGGATTGATACCTTGGTTCTCAAAAACTGAGGGAAATACTTACGCTACTTTGCTGCATCACCCTTTCCTCTCCAAGGAAAACCAATGCAAGCTCAAGATGTAGCAGCGGCACGGTTAGCGGTGGCCGGCGGCGCGCCTAAAGGCGACGACGGATGCGGCTCGGGGTGAGAGGAACGTGGCTGGGGGGTCCCGTATATAAAGGCTTGGGGGGCATCCGACTTGCGGAAGGGGGCGGCGGCGGCGAGTCCGGGTCGGAATCCCGGCGGCGGCAGCGCGCATTCGCTCGGGACTGTGTCCCAAGCCGGTGGCGGAGGCGATAGTGCAGCTGGGCCGCGGCCTGGCTTGAGCTGGGCCGGCCCAGTTCGGCGGCGCGCATTTTTTCTAAACAATTTTCCAAAGACTAAAAACACTCAAAGATAAATATAAATATAACCTTAAAAAATTCCAGAAAATTTCACGTAGCTAAACGGCCTTATTAGTGACCTCGTGAACATTTTTCTAGACTTAAATGCCTAAACTAAAAACAAACATTACAATTCTAATTACTCAGCTAACTAATAAATAAACTAGCGAATAAAGATCAAATAAACTCTCAAAAAATCGAAATTCAATTTCCAATATTTTTCTACTGAATTGAAGAAGTCATATTATCTTCTCTCATTATTTTTAAAATATTTTGAAAAACAATTTTGAAAAACAATTTGATCCAATTACCAAATTTTGATAAATCAAAATTGGATTTTTTGTGAAACCTCCAACTCTGTCAAATTGGTCCTTGAGTTGCTTAAGTCCTCTTGGATCAAAATGCAAACTAAACTAAACAACAAAATGCAATAAATCATGGATGCATATGAATGATCTATGTATAACATCCAAATTGAAAATTGGGATGTTACAAACCTACCCCCTTAAGATGAATCTCGCCCTCGAGATTCGGGTTGGTCAGTAAAATGGTGTGGGTGGTCCTTGCGGAGGTCTTCTTCTTGCTCCCAGGTGGCTTCCTCATCGGTATGGTGACTCCACTGAACTTTGAAAAACTTGATGACTTTGCTGCGAATAACTCAGCTGGAAAACTCGAGAATCTTAACGGGTTTCTCCTCATAGGTCAGATCACTATCCAACTGAATCGCTTCCAGTGGTACTGTATATCTCAGAGGGATGTCAGCCATCTCTGCGTGGCACTTCTTCAACTGGGAAACGTGAAACAAATCGTGAACTCCTAACAATCCTTCAGGTAATTCCAACTTGTAGGCAACTTCTCCCATACGTTCCAAAACTCTGTATGGTCCCACAAATCATGGTGCTGGCTTTCCTTTGACTCCAAATCACTTAACTCCTCGAAGTGGGGACACACGAAGATATGTTCTGTCTCCGAATTCATAGGCTACCTCCTTGCGTTTGGTATCTACATAACTTTTCTGCCTAGACTGGGCTATCTTGAGTCTATCTCGAATCAACTTAACCTTCTCCTCAGAATCTATGATTAAGTCTGGTCCGAACAATTGTCGATCTCCAACTTCATCCCACGATAATGGTGTCCTGCACCTCCTTCCGTACAGTGCTTCAAGAGGGGCCATCTTCAAACTGGCTTGATAACTGTTGTTGTAGGAGAACTCTGCATAGGGTATATTATCATCCGAACTAGATCCATAATCTAGCGCACAAGCTCTCAACATGTCCTCCAGAATCTGACTGACTCTCTCGGTCTGTCCATCTATCTGTGGATGAAAGGTTGTACTGAACTCTAGCCTGGTACCCAAAGTTTCATGCAACTGATTCCAAAACTTTGAAGTAAATTGTGTTCCTCTATCTGATACGATGGTCCTCAGAACTCCATGCAAACATACGATCTTGGTCATGTATATCTTTGCCAACTTAGCACTCGTGTAAGTTGTCTTCACGGGGATGAAATGGGCTACCTTCGTCAAGCGATCAACTACAACCCAGATAGAGTCATAGCCTGAACGGGTCCTGGGCAATCAATGATAAAATCCATGCCAAGTTTATCCCACTTCCATTCAGGTATCGGCAAAGGCTGAAGTAACCCTGCTGGTTTCTGATGCTCTACCTTAACTCTCTGGCATACATCGCATACTGCTACATACTCTGCAATATCCTTCTTCATTCCTGTCCACCAAAAACTTTCCTTCAAATCCAGGTACATCTTGGTGTTGCCTGGGTGAATCGAATAAGATGAATCATGAGCCTCCTGAAGAATTGACTTCCTGATCTCAGGGTCATTACGCACATAGATACGATCCTCAAACCATAAAGTTTCATGCTCATCCTCACGAAAACCTTTAGCCTTTTTTACTCATCCTTTCCTTTATCTCTACAATCTCCTTCTCCGTCTTCTGGGCTTCTCGGATCTTTCCTAGCAAAGTGGACAGAATTTCCAATGTTGCAACATAACCTCTCAGAACTATCTCCAAGTGAAGTTCTCGAAGATCATCGGCTAACTCCTGGGGTAATCCTCCGGTTATGAGCGTGTTAATATAACTCTTGCAGCTCAACGCATCTACTACGACATTGGCTTTTCCTGGATGATAATGCAATCTCATATCATAATCCTTTATAAGCTCCAACCATCTCCTTTTCCTGAGATTCAACTCCTTTTGCGTGAAGATGTACTTCAAACTCTTATGATCCTTGTAAACATCACAACGGTTTCCGATGAGAAAGTGTCTTCAAGTATTGAGCGCATGCACTACGGCTGCTAACTCCAAATCATGCGTAGCATAATTCAACTCATGAGGTCGAAGCTGTTGTGAGGCATATGAAACAACTATTCCATCCTGCATAAGCACACCTCCAAGTCCTTGACGTGAAGCGTCGCATATACTTGGAAATCCTTGCGTATGTCTCGGAGAATCAGCACTGGGGTTGTAACAAAACATTTCTTCAAATCCTGAAAAATGGCCTCACAATCCTCAGCCCATTTAAACTTGGTGTCCTTCTTCAATAACTCCGTCATGAGCTTTGCTATCTTGGAAAAATTCTCAATAAATCTCCGATAATAACCTGCGAGTCCAAGAAAACTTCTGATCTCTCCAACTATCATGGGCGCCAACCACTTAGTGACAGATGCAACCTTGGTAGGGTCTGCTGCTATTCCTTCTCCTGATATAACATGTCCGAGAAATCTAACTTCTTTCAACCAAAACTCACATTTGCTGAGCTTGTCATACAACTGGTGTTCCCTGAGCTTCTCGAGAACCAAGCGCAAATGTTCCTGATGTTCTTCTTCATTCTTCGAGTAGACGAATATGTCATCAATGAACACCATGACGAACTTGTCCAAGAACTCCATGCACACCTTGTTCATCATACTCATGAAATAGGCAGGGGCATTAGTCAAACCAAATGACATAACTGTATACTCATATAGCCCACACTACAAAAAAATACACTTCCGTGATGATACGTGTTTGTCACAGTAGGTCGCGTTTTTTGTCATGCATGTACGTCCATGATGATTTTATGACAGAATCAAGATAGTCATACCTGTGTTGTCTTAGAAGTGTTCCATGACATTACTAAAATTATCATCACAGAAGTGTCCACTTCCATGATGATAAATCACGCGTCATAGAAGTGCTTTCGTCAAGCGTGACCGACATGTGGCATCCACCGTAACGAAACGTTGTTAAGCTTCGGGTCCGGTTTTGGATCTGATAACCCGCTAACAGCTCGGACCAATGGGGATTTTCCATTTGTAAAATTCTCATTGGCCGGAGGAAACACGTGTTGCATCACCGTTGGGACAGATGTCATCCACTCATTGGACAGGAGGCGCCTATGATAGGTCGACACGTGGCATGGCCCAACAGTGGCCCATTCCGGTGAAAAAGGCCGACCCAGTAAAAATTAGCAGGCCGGCCCATATAAGGCCTACTTGTGTCAGGTCCATTTAAGCCCACGGCCCATACGAGATGTGCCGATTCGGCCCGTCAACGGGCCGTTAAAGATTTGACACCATTGCAGCCCATCGTCAGTTCGAGCCCGTTAACAGCCCGCTATATATTTGGGCTCAATATCGGCCCGATGTGATTTCGGCCTGTTAACGGCCCATTCAAGGGATGGTCCAATTTTCAAGATGTACATCTTTCGGCCTTTCAACGACCCATTTAAGCGTTGGGCTAATTTCCGGCCCGGTGTGTCTTTCAGCTTGTTGAAGGCCCATAAATCAGTTGGGCCATTTGTAATCGGACCTGAGTTTTGGCCTTTTAGCGACCCATTTTAGTGTTGGGCCAATTCCCGGCCCTGTGTGTCTTTCAGCCTGTTGACGGCCCATAAATGAGTTGGGCCATTTGTAGTCGGACCTAAGTTTTGGCCTTTTAATGGCCCATGCCCTTCATGGTCCAATACCAGCCCGGTTTCTCTTTCGGCCTGCTAAAGGCCCACAACACAGTTGGTCCATTTACAGTATGACCTAACTTTCAGCCTCTTAGTGGCCCATTCTCTTCGTGGTCCAGTACCAGCTCACTGTCTCTTTTGGCCTGCTAAAGGCCCACAGTATAGTTGGGCCATATATAGCCTGGCCTTAGTAATGGCCTGTTAACGGCCCATGAAATCAAATGGGCCCACTTGTTGTCCGCTTCGATGTCGGCCAGTTAACGACCTGGGAGGTAAGAGGGCCGACCATTAACTTTTGGCCTGGTAACGGCCCATTAACTTAATGGGCCCACTAAAGTTCGTACATGTCTTTAGGCCAAATTAGATAATTTGAGCCCAGTACAACGAACAATTATGCACAGGACCAAAACCGATCAAGCAGAGGTATGGCATACAGGGAAAAACATTGCACATCGAGCATATATTACAAGAAATTACATCCACTGGGCAATCAAACATTGATGCCAGTGAAAATAAATGAACATAACCTAACGATCTACAACGTCACAATTTGCAACTTCAGCGCGGATGACGTCCATAAGCATGTGGGCAAGTTCTTGCTACTTTGCTACACTGCCTCTGAAAACATTAATCAGTTGTTGTTGCGCACGAATGTGCACCTCTGATTCCTCCACCATTTCCATTATTGCTTTAGCCATTAATTGGTTCACAAACATACATTTTTTCCGTTGCATTCGAGATAGAGGAAACTGAACAGATTCAGATGGCGATTTTGGCAGGCTTGTATTATTAATAGTGGAGAGTGTCTCGACCACTGCATCCTAACATAAATTAGGAGGGGAAGCGAACAGATTAATCATGAGTTATTGCCATATTACCTGGCCTACATTTATTGGAAAGAAACAATGGGGTTGCCTTGCTGTTTTCAGAGTTTGTCTTCTTATCTTCAGCAGCCTGCACCAAATTAATAAACTAGCATTGCTATCATTGGCTAAGTTAGATAATAGGAAAGCAACTTTGACACAACGAACGTTTGGGCAACTAGCCTACACCAAATTAACACAATATGGCACAGCTATCATCAGCCAAGTAAGGTAATACTAAAGCAACATTGACACAATGAATGAATGGGCAACCAGAGCAGCACTACAATTCAGTAATGTGCATGATATGAGATAGTACACTCGTGCAGCTCAGTATGCAAAACTACCAGGCAGTTTTCCTTACAAAAATCAACATTGGCGCCTTTAACATTTTGCTACAACTAATTTTGGATCAGATAAAGGTTGGATTCATGCCGATTAACAAAATACATGCTGATGTAAAAATATAGTGATATACAATAGCTACTTACATCAGCATTGGAGCATAGAGAATTCCTGCAAGATATTTTCCTCGAATACGATCCTAATGGAGGAAGTCTTCTATCGTTTAACCTTATTTTGTAGAAGAGAGATGGGTAAGAAACATGTAGAAAATATGATCAGAATGCTATAAAATTTCATGATGCGAGGATGCGCACACACTTCTTAGAATAGAGTTGACATTCTTTTGCTGGACTGGAGCGGACTAGTTCTTTGGCCACTGGAATCTGCTTATTATAAGTGGGAGTTGGGTTTCTCTGTGCTGGAGCAGTATCTATGAAAAGTGGAGTTGGTTTATTATCTCCTGGCGTTTGGCTCATTTGCAAAGACTTGGTTTGTAACCCTTCAGATTCTAACATAGCTGTCTTCCCCTTGCATGCCTTATATAGAAGAATGGTGCTTCAATTATAAAACATGCTACAGCAGAGATGGAATAGATACTGAAGAATAGAAAGGCATGACATATTGACATGTATTCCCTCCATCCGAAAAAATGGATGGGTCTAGGCGTATTTCAGTTCTAGATACATCTAGTTTTATCCATTTATGTGACATGTAATCCAGACAGAGGGAGTATGATGTAAGAGCTAGGGATACGACAGGACAACAGTGTAAAAAACACTATTTGAATGTAAAACTGTATGCTAGCGGAATACATACAGAAAAACACTAAGGGAACATATGCGTGTATGATTGGGAAACTAAGATGGCATTGCAAGAGACCACTAGAACAACACTTCAATGTAAAAAAAAGAACATGGTATGGTAGACAGATGAAGTACATACTTATGAATAAAAATGCATAAGATATTCAGAAGCATGATGTCCAAACTAAGCAGACGGCATTGCGATAGAGTAGAATGACAGTACTTGAATTTGAAAACATGTTATCATGAATGTAATAGGTACTGAAAAACAGGAAGGCATGCCATATTTACATGCATGATCAGCAGGCTAAGCACAAGGCATTGCAACAGGGTACATGCACTCCAGGAAATCATACGCATGTTGTACCCATATCAAGGGCCAAGTAAGAGCAAGGACCTTGTGGGGTGAATAGGATTCATCATCTTTCTGCAAGTCTTGTGAAGAACTGCCTTTACATGTTCCATCATATTGGGTATCATTGACGTCAAGTTATTTGGCCGTTGCATTGCTCTGTGAGGTTCTTGTGCACAAATCAGTGTGTGCAATTATATCTGACATGCATGGAAGACAACTAGTAGTTAGATTTATGTAATGTGTGCCTGTAGGAGATGACATAAATAGTAGGACCGGGGTTAACTAGCAGCAACAGGTCTCAAAAACTGAAGGGGAACACAGATGAAAGCTACAGAATATGTATCGTTTGTACTCAAGATTAACTAGATGGCACACAAAAGTATTAAAGAACAACATAGGTAATACTAGAAGTGGTATAATACTATAATCACCAGCCTGTGGGATAGCATTGGCTAGTGGATGATAACTATGGAACAACATTACCTAAAGAACAAGTCTCTTAGCCGAACTATGGAACAGTGTTAGCTCCTGAACAAGACCCGTAAGAGATCAGCATGAATATACAGTGAAATGTGATAATCTATTTTCCATGCTTAGATGAATAACAAAGCCATAAATGTTGCACACAAGTAAGATGAGGGTACAACCTATCTGGCCGCCATCCATAGGAGTGAGCATCATGTGCTGACTTGTCGATGACCCTGCAGTTGTTGTGGCTGTCCATGTCGGGCACACGCATTCGATGCAGGGAACTGTTGAGTGGGGACTATAGCTCCCTTCTGGTGTATGTTTCCCTTATTGGAGCAGCTGCGGTGAGTCGGAAGACGGCGTGGTTGAAGATGCAGAAAACACATAATGTTAAGAACAACACATCTCTTTGATCTGTAGAAATACCCTAAGAGATCGAAAGCAAGGTATGAGAGTGGTCACACATCTGTTTACTAGAGACTAAATTGGGGTCACACGATTTTATTTTATTTTGGTACTGTCCGGTCTACGCCGGATGGCCTGATGGCCGTCTTGTGCCTCCCGGCTGACACTGTTCAGAATCTTCCCCGAAGAGCCAGCGACCAACGGCAGAGCAGTCTACCTCCGCCGTCTGTGGCCTCGACCAAAACCCCGCTCCCTGCCCCACTGCACTGCCGTGGTTGCGACACCCCCGGGCCAATCCACAAAGACTCACTGTCATCCAGATCCGGCGGCGGTAGTACCTTCAACCCACGCAACTCTAAGATAGCCATCTAAGTGCTTATTTCGTGGCGAACTTGAGGCCCCGCACCCTTACGTTAGACACCAGCCAACCGACAGCCTAGGAGCTCCGCCGCCTCGAGGGGTGCTGCTTCCCATTGGGAATCAATTGGCCCAGAATAAAAATTCAGATAACTAACGCCTAAATAAAGTGATTTGAGATGAGGGTGTGACCTATCTGGCGGCACGGTGAAGTAGGCAGCTCCAGCTGCCAAGTCGGTGAGGCCGGCGTGGTTGCGGTGGCGACCTGCGGCAGGGAAGCAGAGATGTCGCGACGGTCGACGGCTACGCAGAAGCAGCGCCGAGGCTCTGGACAGATCCGAAGTTGGAGCCGCTCCGGCGCCGTGAACAACAGCGGGGGTGAATCGGCTCCGGTACGGTTCACGCGGCCGTTGTTGAGGCAACTCCAACAACACGGAGTAAGAGGCACATGACCCAGTGCATGAAGGCAAATGGACAGCGCCTCCGGCATTAGGGAGAAGGGCGGCTGTGAATTTGGTGCGGTGGGAGGCGCCGTGGAGGAGGGGCTGAGGTTTCGCGGCTCGGGAGAAGGGAGCTTTCGGGGAGAAGGTGATTTGGCGCCCACGAGGTATGAATAGGGAGGGAATTGGGAGGGGAGTGGAACCATGTCTTACGGATGCATTTGTCTGAAATGTGGGGGGGGGGTTACAGTTCTACCCCTGCCTTTAGGCTTCTCGGCTTGGGTCTGTGTACTGAGGGTGAGGGATAGTAGAGTAACTTTGCTTCTCCCCGAATAGTGGGCGCTAGCGATTTCGGGCGAGGAGGGCGTGTTTTGAAATATAGTGGGCGCGAGCGATTTCGGGCGAGGAGAGCGTGTTTTGAAATAGTGGGCGCGAGCTATTTTGGGCGAGGAGAGGGTGTTTTGCCGACCATGGTTTATGAATAATTTGGAACATGTCATTTCGGCCGAGGAGAAGGCGCTCTTGGATGAAGTTACGAACCTACCCTCGATGTACAATGGGCCAATTGATGTGTGTCCCACATAGGCCGGTAATTTCGCGTCTCCCATTTATTTGCTCGGGCGAATTCCACCGAGCATAGGTTCGTCCAAATTTTGGGAGAACGAGCATCCAGGTCTACCTTACCAAGTTGATTCGAATCAAATTTTGAAATATTAGCTTGCCACTTCTTTTTTAGATGGAGAGATGATGCTCGGGTGTAATGTGTTTTCGCATGCTCGTTGCTATTGATTTACTATATGACAAATAGTTGACCCACTCAATAACGGGAATCAAACCCAATATGAAATATCTCGATTTAATGAAATAGCTCGTTCACAAGGTCAAAATAGTGAACTAAATCCAAAATTGAACACCTCAATCGATTAGCATGTTGTATAGTATTATAGTACTCCATGAACATGTTGAAAGTCAAATTAATGAACTTGTTTGATATACGCATATCTCCGTTCATGTGTGGATTGGAGACAACATGTTCTTCAATTTAAATATTTGAATGCAAGTTCATATCGAAACATGGTTTATATCAGTCTTTGATGCATAAAACACGACCTCCCCCTCTCCCGGACTCCTGCTCTCTCTCTCTCTCTCTCACCGACAATCTTCAATTCTGCCGCATGCATCCAACACACAAACCTTGTTGGTCCCTCTCCATCTCTCTCTCTCTCTCTCTCTCTCTCTCTCTCTCTCTCTCTCTCTTTGTGTGTGTGTGTGGGGGGGTCTTTGTAGTTCGCATGCATATATACTCCATCTACAGGTCTCTCTTGCACACTACGTATGATTCTATAGTACAAGCTAGATATCTTGGGTGCACTCATCATACGCACACAAATTCCTTGGCTCGTTACCTGTAGCTCTCTCACGCACCACTCTGTCATCTCGGAGCTCTTCCCTCTCTCTCAAACTCTCCATCTACCTGGGTTACACATACACATGCATATCTCACTTGCACTTATAGACCCATCTAAAACTCTATCTCTCTCCCTCGTTCTCTCTCCATCACACACACACACACACACACACACAATCTCATGCCTAGCTAGCCAAGTATGATGGTCTCTCACTCAATTGTAGGCACACGCAGTCCCCCCTATATGTATATGACTAGCTAATCTTAGTCTCCATCACGAACATGTGCATGGTCTATCTCGATTTCTCTCGGGGCATCTTTCTATTGCGCACGCACCTCCCTCGATCTCCCACCCATATAGTCCCCTCATGATCTCGAGGGGATCTCTCTATCACAAACACACCCTCTTTCCCTCCACATGCGTCCATGTTCTCCATGTGTCCCTCTCGACCTTTGTTCCTTGTTGGCCACACCTCTATTGGACATGTGCTATAGGGGTGTCTCTCTCTGTTGCAAACAATCATGCACTAGCTATCTTCGTGTATCTCCTCACCTTGCTTTTGTATCTCGGAGATGCATGCGTGATATATTTGCATAAGAAACGAAAAAACACACACTCTCTCTAATTTATCGTTTGTTGTCACTTTCTCTTTCACACACATACTCTTTTTGTAAACTCACTCATTCTCCTTCACACGCACTTGATCTCTCTCGACTTAGGCACTCTCTTCGGTCCATAGCATATAGATTTGTTGAAAAGTCAAACATCACAAAGTTTAACCATGTACGTGGAGAAAAACATTTACATCTAGAACGACAAACTTAAACCATTAGATTCACCATGAGATGTAGCTTTATATGATGTATCTTTGGTATTGTAGATATAAATAACATTTGCGTAAACCTGATCAAAGTTTCCAAAGTTTGACTTCTAAAAAATTTACATGCACTGCATTATCAAGCGGATGGAATATCTCTTTCCCCCTCTCAGCTATCTGACGCACCACTCAGCCTTATCGGGGCTCCTCTATCTCTCTCAAACCTTATATCTCCCTGGTTCACACATACACATGTTTTGGTCGCGCTACATATAGACCCATCCAACTGAAGGAAATATGCCCTAGAGGCAACAATAAAGTTATTATTTATTTCCTCATATCATGATAAATGTTTATTATTCATGCTAGAATTGTATTTAACCGGAAACATAATACATGTGTGAATACATAGACAAACATAGTGTCACTAGTATGCCTCTACTTGGCTAGCTCATTGATCAAAGATGGTTGAGTTTCCTAACCATGGCTATGAGTTATCATTTGATCAGTGGGATCACATCATTAGGAGAATGATGTGATTGACTTGACCCATTTCGTTAGCTTAGCACCTGATCGTATAGTATGTTGCTATTGCTTTCTTCATGACTTATACATGTTCCTATGACTATGAGATTATGTAACTCCCGCTTACCGGAGGAACACTTTGTGTGCTAGCAAACGTGACAACGTAACTGGGTGATTATAAAGGTGCTCTATAGGTGTCTCCGAAGGTACTTGTTGAGTTGACGTATTTCGAGATTAGGATTTGTCACTCCGATTGTTGGAGAGGTATCTCTGGGCCCTCTCGGTAATGCACATCACTATAAGCCTTGCAAGCAATGTAGCTAATGAGTTAGTTACGGGATGATGCATTACATAACGAGTAAAGAGACTTGCCGGTAACGAGATTGAACTAGGTATTGAGATACCGACGATCGAATCTCGGGAAAGTAACATACCGATGACAAAGGGAACAACGTATGTTGTTATGCGGTTTGACCGATAAAGATCTTCATAAAATATGTGGGAGCCAATATGAGCATCCAGGTTCCGCTATTGGTAATTGACCGGAGACGTGTCTCGGTCATGTATACATAGTTCTCAAACCCGTAGGGTCCGCACGCTTAAAGTTTGATGACGGTTATATTATGAGTTTATGTGTTTTGATGTACCGAAGGTAGTTTGGAGTCCCGGATGTGATCACGGACATGACGAGGAGTCTCAAAATGGTCGAGACATAAATATCGATATATTGGACGACTATGTTTGGACACCGGAATGGTTCCGGGAGGTTTCGGGCATATACCGGAGTACCGGGGAAGCTATTGGGCCTTATGGGCCTTAGTGGAGAAGAGAGAGGGCAGCCGAGGGGAGGTGGCCTTGGCCCCCTTGCCCCAGTCCAAATTGGACAAGGGAAGGGGCCGGCGCCCCCCCCCCCCTCTCCTTCCTTCTCTCCACCTCCTCCTTCCCCCTTCTCCTTCTTGGATTAGGAAAGGGGGGACAAACCTACTTGGAGTAGGATTGCCCCCCCTAGGGCGCGGCTCTCCCCTTGGCCGGCCCTTTCCTCCTCCCCCTTTATATACGGAGGAGGGGGGCACCCCATAGACACAACAATTGATCCCTTGGATCTCTTAGCCGTGTGCGGTGCCCCCTCCACCATAATCCACCTCGATAATATCATAGCGGTGCTTAGGCGAAGCCATGCGTCGATAGAACATCATCGTCGTCACCACGCCGTCGTCTTGTGGAACTCTCCCTCAAAGCTCGGCTGGATCGGAGTTCGAGGGACATCATCGAGCTGAACGTGTGCTGAACTCGGAGGTGCCATACGTTTGGTACTTGATCGGTCGGATTGTGAAGACGTACGACTACATCAACCGCGTTGTGCTAACACTTCCGCTTTCGGTCTACGAGGGTACATGGACACACTCTCCCCTCTCGTTGCTATGCATCACCATGATCTTGCGTGTGCGTAGGAATTTTTTTGAAATTACTTCGTTCCCCAAAACCAACAGTCTCCGCCCTTGTTCTCTCTCTATGTGACATGCACCCCCCTAAGTACCAGAACCCCTCACTCCATCATAGGCGCACGCAGTCCCCCCTAAGTATGATTATCTCTCACTAGCCATCAGGAACACATGTATTGTCTCCTTCCATCCATACGTCTATCTCGATATCTCTCAGGGTATCTTCTATAGCGCACACACCTTGTCACTCGATCTCCCACCCATGTAGTCCCATCACGATCTCCACGGGATCTCTTTATGACAAACATACACTCTCTCCTCCCCATGTCTGCATTTTCTCCATATGTGTCTCTCGACCTCTCTCCCTTGTTTGTCAGACCCCTCTTGGCCATGTGCTAGGGGTCTTTCTCTCTCGGTTGCAAACAACCACACACTATCTCTTCACCTTGCTTCCGTTGTCAAAGATGCATGGGTGATATATTTGCATAAGACACACGCTTTTTCTCTACTTATATCGTGTGTTGTCCATGACTCTTTCACAAACGCACACACACTTTTTTCACTCACTCTTTCTATTTCTCTCTCTCTCTCTCTCTCTCTCTCTCTCTAGTTAGGGACTCTCTCACGTCCATAAGCATATGGATGTTTTGAAAAGTCAAACCTCAGAAAAGTTTGACCAGGTATATGTGGAGAAAAAGATTTACATATGGAACGATCATTAGATTCATCACAACATGTACTTACTCCATACTATCATTTATCTTTGGTATTGTAGATATAAGTAATTTCTTTATAAACTTGGTCAAAGTTTCAAAAGTTTGACTTTAAAAAAATGTTGGCACTACATTATCGAACGGAGGGAGTAGCTCTTTCTCTCTCTGCTATCTCTCATGGGCCTCCCCTCTCACTCGAATTCTGTATACCACCAGATTATATGCTCACTGTGTCAGTGTATAGCTCCATATATTGTTTAGTTGACCGGTCAACCAGTCCACATGCTGCCTTGTCAGCTCGTGTTCTCTATCTTTGTGTGCTGGCCCATGTGGCCATGGGTGAAAATAAATAAACTAGAGGCCCATCTAACACGTGGTGAAGTAAACAAAGTTGAAACCACTCGGGGTAGCACCCCGCACGCTAGTAAATTGAGGGCGCATTGAGGACACACTTCTACCGCGTGAAGGACGCACACGCGCACAATTCACCACTACGTGGCGGCATGCACAGAAGGACGCACTCGCGCACACCCAGCAGGCCCTCCACTATGTAGTTTGTGTGTTTTGATGTACCGAAGGTAGTTTGGAGTCCCGGATGTGATCACGGACATGACGAGGAGTCTCAAAATGGTCGAGACATAAGTATCGATATATTGGACGACTATGTTTGGACACCGGAATGGTTCCGGGAGGTTTCGGGCATATACCGGAGTACCGGGGAAGCTATTGGGCCTTATGGGCCTTAGTGGAGAAGAGAGAGGGCAGCCAGGAGGTGGCGCGCGGCCCCCCTTGCCCCAGTCCGAATTGGACAAGGGAAGGGGCCGGCGCCCCCCCCTCTCTCCTTCCTTCTCTCAACCTCCTCCTTCCCCCTTCTCCTTCTTGGATTAGGAAAGGGGGGACAAACCTACTTGGAGTAGGATTGCCCCCCCTACGGCGCGCCTCTCCCCTTGGTCGGCCCTTTCCTCCTCCCCCTTTATATACGGAGGAGGGGGCACCCATAGACACAACAATTGATCCCTTGGATCTCTTAGCCGTGTGCGGTGCCCCCCTCCACCATAATCCACCTCGATAATATCATAGCGGTGCTTAGGCGAAGCCATGCGTCGGTAGAACATCATCGTCGTCACCATGCCGTCGTGCTGACGGAACTCTCCCTCAAAGCTCGGCTGGATCGGAGTTCGAGGGACGTCATCGAGCTGAACGTGTGCTGAACTCGGAGGTGCCATACGTTTGGTACTTGATCGGTCGGATCGTGAAGACGTACGACTACATCAACCGCGTTGTGCTAACACTTCCGCTTTCGGTCTACGAGGGTACATGGACACACTCTCCCCTCTCGTTGCTATGCATCACCATGATCTTGCGTGTGCGTAGGAATTTTTTTGAAATTACTTCGTTCCCCAACACCAACACTCTCTGCCCTTGTTCTCTCTCTGTGTGACATGCACCCCCTAAGTACCAGAATCACTCACTCCATCATAGGCGCACGCAGTCCCCCCTAAGTATGATTATCTCTCACTAGCCATCAGGAACACATGTATTGTCTCCTTCCATCCATACGTCTATCTCGATATCTCTCAGGGTATCTTCTATCGCGCGCACACCTTGTCACTCGATCTCCCACCCATGTAGTCTCGTCAGGATCTCCACGGGATCTCTTTATGACAAACATACACTCTCTCCTCCCCATGTCTGCATTTTCTCCGTATGTGTCTCTCGACCTCTCTCCCTTGTTTGTCAGACCCCTCTTGGCCATGTGCTAGGGGTCTTTCTCTCTCGGTTGCAAACAACCACACACTATCTCTTCACCTTGCTTCCATTGTCAAAGATGCATGGGTGATATATTTGCATAAGACACATGCTTTTTCTCTACTTATATCGTGTGTTGTCCATGACTCTTTCACAAACGCACACACACTTTTTTCACTCACTCTTTCTATTTCTCTCTCTTTCTCTCTAGTTAGGGACTCTCTCACGTCCATAAGCATATGGATGTTTTGAAAAGTCAAACCTCAGAAAAGTTTGACCAGGTATATGTGGAGAAAAAGATTTACATATGGAACAATCATTAGATTCATCACAACATGTACTTACTCCATACTATCATTTATCTTTGGTATTGTAGATATAAGTAATTTCTTTATAAACTTGGTCAAAGTTTCAAAAGTTTGACTTCAAAAAAATGTTGGCACTACATTATCGAACGGAGGGAGTAGCTCTTTCTCTCTCTGCTATCTCTCATGGGCCTCCCCTCTCACTCGAATTTCGTATACCAGCAGATTATATGCTCACCGTGTGGGTGTATAGCTCCATATATTGTTTAGTTGACGGTCAACCAGTCCACATGCTGCCTTGTCATTTCGTGTTCTCTATCTTTGTGTCTTGGCCCATGTGGCCATGGGTGAAAATAAATAAACTAGAGGCCCATCTAACACGTGGTGAAGTAAACAAAGTTGAAACCACTGGGTAGCACCCTTGCGCTAGTAAATTGAGGCGATTGAGGACACACTTCTACGCGTGAAGGGCGACTTTGCGCACAATTCACCACTGCGTGGCGGCATGCCTGAAGGGCGACTTTCGCACACCCAAGCAGGCCCTCCACTATGTAGTTTGTGTGTTTTGATGTACCGAAGGTAGTTTGGAGTCCCGGATGTGATCACGGACATGACGAGGAGTCTCAAAATGGTCGAGACATAAGTATCGATATATTGGACGACTATGTTTGGACACCGGAATGGTTCCGGGAGGTTTCGGGCATATACCGGAGTACCGGGGAAGCTATTGGGCCTTATGGGCCTTAGTGGAGAAGAGAGAGGGCAGCCAGGAGGTGGCGCGCGGCCCCCCTTGCCCCAGTCCGAATTGGACAAGGGAAGGGGCCGGCGCCCCTCTCCTTCCTTCTCTCCACCTCCTCCTTCCCCCTTCTCCTTCTTGGATTAGGAAAGGGGGGACAAACCTACTTGGAGTAGGATTGCCCCCCCTACGGCGCGCCTCTCCCCTTGGCCGGCCCTTTCCTCCTCCCCCTTTATATACGGAGGAGGGGGCACCCCATAGACACAACAATTGATCCCTTGGATCTCTTAGCCGTGTGCGGTGCCCCCCTCCACCATAATCCACCTCGATAATATCATAGCGGTGCTTAGGCGAAGCCATGCGTCGGTAGAACATCATCGTCGTCACCATGCCGTCGTGCTGACGGAACTCTCCCTCAAAGCTCGGCTGGATCGGAGTTCGAGGGACGTCATCGAGCTGAACGTGTGCTGAACTCGGAGGTGCCATACGTTTGGTACTTGATCGGTCGGATCGTGAAGACGTACGACTACATCAACCGCGTTGTGCTAACACTTCCGCTTTCGGTCTACGAGGGTACATGGACACACTCTCCCCTCTCATTGCTATGCATCACCATGATCTTGCGTGTGCGTAGGAATTTTTTTGAAATTACTTCGTTCCCCAACACCAACACTCTCTGCCTTGTTCTCTCTCGTGTGACATGCACCCCTAAGTACCGAATCACTCACTCCATCATAGGCGCACGATCCCCTAAGTATGATTATCTCTCACTAGCCATCAGGAACACATGTATTGTCTCCTTCCATCCATACGTCTATCTCGATATCTCTCAGGGTATCTTCTATCGTGCACACACCTTGTCACTCGATCTCCCACCCATGTAGTCCCGTCAGGATCTCCACGGGATCTCTTTATGACAAACATACACTCTCTCCTCCCCATGTCTGCATTTTCTCCGTATGTGTCTCTCGACCTCTCTCCCTTGTTTGTCAGACCCCTCTTGGCCATGTGCTAGGGGTCTTTCTCTCTCGGTTGCAAACAACCACACATTATCTCTTCACCTTGCTTCCGTTGTCAAAGATGCATGGGTGATATATTTGCATAAGACACATGCTTTTTCTCTACTTATATCGTGTGTTGTCCATGACTCTTTCACAAACGCACACACACTTTTTTCACTCACTCTTTCTATTTCTCTCTCTTTCTCTCTAGTTAGGGACTCTCTCACGTCCATAAGCATATGGATGTTTTGAAAAGTCAAACCTCAGAAAAGTTTGACCAGGTATATGTGGAGAAAAAGATTTACATATGGAACAATCATTAGATTCATCACAACATGTACTTACTCCATACTATCATTTCTCTTTGGTATTGTAGATATAAGTAATTTCTTTATAAACTTGGTCAAAGTTTCAAAAGTTTGACTTTAAAAAATGTTGGCACTACATTATCGAGCGGAGGAGTAGCTCTTTCTCTCTCGCTATCTCTCATGGGCCTCCCTCTCACTCGAATTCATATACCACCAGATTATATGCTCCTTTGTGTCGGTGTATAGCTCCATATATTGTTTAGTTGACGGTCGACCAGTCCACATGCTGCCTTGTCACTCGTGTTCTCTATCTTTGTGTGCTGGCCCATGTGGCCATGGGTGAAAATAAATAAACTAGAGGCCCATCTAACACGTGGTGAAGTAAACAAAGTTGAAACCACTGGGTAGCACCCTTGCGCTAGTAAATTGAGGCGATTGAGGACACACTTCTACAGCGTGAAGGGCGACACGCCAAGACAATTCACCACTGCGTGGCGGCATGCCTGAAGGGCCTTTTCGCGACACCCAGCAGGCCCTCCACTATGTAGGCCAAAACACGTGCCAAATTCACTTGTGATGCATTTGGCATCGATGCCCCTCCATTGCTCACCTGGTGCCCCAATCTGGATCACCTACTTTGCTCCGGTGCCAATTAACTCATGCAATGAAAAAACACTTGCATGGGAGAGAGAGGACTGAGACAATAAAAAACACTTGTTTGGGAGAGTGAGAGGCTGGTGTAGTTGGTTTGATTGATTTGTTTATACATGTGGTTCTGTGTGCACAACGGTGCCAACTCTCTCACATCGCGAGAGCGGTGCCAAAATCTTTTGATTTGACATTGATGTGTATTATGTGGCATACTTTTGAGAAATATGGCATCAGCCACATAGTGGAAGGCAACAAATGCCCAAGCTCTTCACGTGCTCCTAGGTAAATGAGAGGAGAGAGAGAGAGAGAGAGAGAGAGAGAGAGAGAATATCACTAGCCAGCCAACCCTATCGCATGAGCGAGTGATATTGATACCTCTTGATGATACGACAATCTTATACAGCCAGCTGCTCTAATATGTTTTTCTTCTTTTGTAGATAAAAAAAGACCCGAAAGTGAAAAATGTGTTGCACTATAACAATCTCATCGAATGCCTTAATCTCCATCTTACAAAAACTGATTTGATCAACTACCGAGGCAGCACATCCGAGATTAAATTGGCCAGGTTCTTTGTTCTGGAGGCAAGTGTGCTCAAGGTAATGAGGTTTGGCGTTCTCTGGCGCAACAATGAACGGCATGCTGATCACCGCAAGTGTCTAAGCCTAAATGACAAAGTCTCCGCAGAAGCTAAATTTGTTTTTGAAACATCAAGTGGCCAGAGACTCAAAAACTTATTTGCCCATTAGTGGCTTGTCAGGGCGGTGGATTTTAGTTTGTACTATAATGCTGCATCCACCTAAAGTAACAAAAGTTTTTACATAAACTTCCTAGTAATTCCCTCTTCGTAGGTGCAGCATTACTCCTAACATTTGTAATATCAGTTTGAAACTTGTAATATTGCCGTTTCCTATTCCCACGTTTTCAAAATCCTGCGAATCAAAGAGGTCCTGAGTTGGTGATGATGTTGTGCCTGGCATCTTTCACTAATAGCTGTCGGATCTAGATCTGACGCATACAAACCAAACTTCTCCAGTTTTGCAAAAAGATGCCCGCACTTGTTCCTTATTTACAAACAACTCCTTGTCTCTCACAATCAGCCTTATCTCCTCCCCACCACATCTAGAAGGCCATGGAAAAATCTGACATGATGGCCGCCGCCGGCGCCGTCCACCCCCAATCTTGGTGTTCCGTGCAATGCACGGGCATCTACGCACGGGAAATTATGTCGAACACGGCTAGTTGTAAGCAGGCTAGCTCTACAGCCATGATGATAGTGACTGCAGACGGTGAGGCTGACTATGGTATGCTGAACACGGCACCTATACTCAGGTGTCATCTCCGGCGCAGGGTCTTGTCACTTCACTATGAGGAGCAGCATGTAATAATTTTACCAATGGGTAGTACAGTGCTACTACATTGGTAGTACTACTACTAGTACTAGCACCACCGTCTGGATTTAGTAGTGCTACCACGTTCATCTGGATTTTAGTATTTGACTAGCAATATCTAGTAATGCATGTCACAAAAAATGTACCACTACTCCCTCTCTAAATAAATACATGGTGTATTGTTTTATTCCTATCGGCAAGAGAACTTAATGTCTTTTTGCTAATTAATAGGATTACATGCAATGAACTAACCACTGCATGTCATGTTTGGTAGTCTCAAGTCATTGAAAGCATGCACAGCCCACATTTCTCATTGGTTGATATGTCACGAAATAAAAAAAAACAGGAGGGAGTTAATGTACCGTGCCTAAGTGTTTTGGGATTATTTGGTTTTTGTAAGCTGACTTACACAAAATTTTTGGTTACATGCATTAACATTTTATTAGTTAAATCAAAGGTCAAAACTTGGTGCAAAACGCAAAGGGGACCAATAAACCAGTAAACATCAAAGTTCTCTCGTTTGGCCCCAACTACAGGTCCGGTGAGATGACTATACTGCACCGGCACGGAGGGGGACGTTGCTTCATTGACTTACTGCACCTGCCTTTGCATGTATGACACGTGCGCCCAACGGGTGGGTGGCCTACCTGTCATACAACCAAAGGTAGGTGCAGTAGAGGGCCGAGGAGTAGATGGCCAACACGCACATGAATTCAACGCAGTCTACAATCTCCCCGCCAGTCCAATATAGTACGAAATCCTACGCACCTACGCACCCTAACCAAGGGCAAGAGTGATCACTCCAATCGCAAGATCAGTTGACTAGAAGCTAGACCCTTGGAGGCGATGAGCGCGAGCATCAGCCGGCTGTGCCAGATGGTCCACGACGCCGGCCTGCGGCCCGGGACCAAGCAACGTCTCCAGGTAGTGCTTGAGGCCGCCAGGGCGAGGGGCCGCTTGGACGATAGCTTCGTCTCCTTGTTCGACGAGGTCCTCATTGGCTTCCTCGACAAGTTCACCGTCGTCAAGAAGCTTGTGGACGACCTTGACATACGCCTCCAGCCCACACGCCCAGGCTCTACAATGCCCGCCACCCTCAACGGCCTCTATGGTGACAACCTATTCGACGCACTGGTGGCCCTGCGACTGCCCGCTGTCGCGCCAGAGAATGTCCACCTCGAGGTCGCGCTCGCCGTGCAGCGCCTGGTGCAGCAAGACACCATCAACATAATCACCCATGTCTACACGCAAATCGTCCACAAGGACTACTACATGCAAGAGGAGGACGATAGGACGCTGGCCTTCTTGGACCGCAGGGCAACCTTGGATGGCATTGTTCAGAAGCATGTTGAGCTCACCGCCAACACCACTGCTCCTCACATGTAGGTTGGTGACCCGACGCACTAGGGCATGAGGATGTCGTTGATGGATCCGTATGTATCTTTATCTTTCCGTCAAATCCATGTAGTAGTATATGGTACTACTAGTAATTATATTACCTTTCGCATCAACTTCATAATTTTCGTACATACTCCATGCATGAACCGCGCCAGAACCAAACTTCTCATTACTCTAGGGAAAATCATTATTTCTATCTGTTGGTCGCGCCATGGAGCAGAACCAAATTTTACAAGTTACAAGTTCAAAAGGAAAAGCCTATCGTGTTCGCGTCGCACCCCCACACGGTTGGTCCGGCATGCCGCTCAAGGGGGAATGTGTGCTGTGTTGCATTTTTACTTACAAGTGGGACCGCAGTTGAGCAAACCGACTATCGGCAAACCCCCACCCCGCCCACCGCGCGATAGCTGAGAAAACAGGAGGTAGAAGAGATGGCTGTAGCACGGACTCCAAGAAAATTTGTGTCGGATGGGACTCGTGCGGGTGGCGTGTGTCATACTGCTAGACGTGAATGCTAGCTATGGCCCATGCCACCCCACGATATCGGGCCTATATCGAGGTGCTGGTTACGTAGAACAAATTTCCTGGAGTTCGTGCTCAGCCCTCCCCTATCTCTCTTCTCGGCCAGCCAGCAGACGCACGGAGCCCATCGTCTATTTGCTCATATGCGGTCCCACATTTCAGTGAAAATGCAAGAGGACCCACTGAACCTGCACATCTTTCACCTCGACGCGCTGGTGATGAAACACAAATCCAATAAAGATCTTTGGTGGCCGCTTTTGGAGTTACTGAAGAGTAGTAAGATTCTATTTACAGTTTAACCCAAGATGCACATCACGTGGCTTCAATTACCACTCCATTTTCTTGCATGACATGACCTGGATGCTCGATGTCTCACGTGTCGGCAAAAGGAAGAAGAACTCGACCAAATCTTTGGTTGTGCTCTCGGATTAGACTAGTTGTGATAACTTAAAATTTTATTGTGTAGAATGGATGCAAGTTTTGGTATTGGGAAGAAGAGTACATCGATATATTGATAGAGCGCAATTTAGTAGATGTTCTAGCACTTTTAGCTAGCATAGAGGACAGAGATGAGACTAGTGCACTTGTTGATAGAATAGAGGCTAGACATGAGACTAGATGCGAGGAAGCAACATCTACTTCTTTACACTCGAAGAAGAAAGAAGTATGCAAGATTGAGCCTCCGCATATTAACAATGAATGCATCGAGAAGGCACTAATCCAACTTACAGGAGCAGTTATGGAAGTTGGATATCTTCTAAAATGTATTCTTGTGGTTCTTGTTTTCTTTGGTCTTGCTTTTCTAGTCAAATTTTGGTGATGTATTTCCATGTACCAAAAATCAATGATGAAAAAAAGATATGTGTTTGCAAAGAAAAATGTACGCGGCCGGGATGCGTCCGCGCATTGGGTGCATGGCCACCACATCCATGAAATGGCCCGGACACGACCCCATTGCCCTACCCAAATAGACAGAATCTAGGCAAAATGGATGTCCGCTTGGGGCCGTGCGTTGGAGTTGGCCGTACAAGTGGGACCGCATTTGAGGAAACCGACTATCGGCAAAACCCCCACCTCGCCCGCCGCGCGATGGCTGAGTTAGAGAAATGACGAGTGAAAGTGCAACTAATCCCCAGGTGGTTTTGGTAATTAATAACAACATATATATCATTGAACTAATCATTTCTTGAGAATATTTCAGAAAGTTCAGTGATATGGGTATGGCAATGACTGATGATGTGGACCCCTCAAAATGCTAAGGAAAACATTGGCAAAAGCTCAAGACTCCATTTTTTTGGTTTAGTGATCCAAGATCACATTGAGTCCATAGGAAAGCCAATACTATTAAAAGGGGGTGAGGTTATGATGATGATCTGGTTGCTCTAAGGTGCTTAGTGATTTATCTCTCAAACAATCAGCAATCTTTCATTCCAACATAAACTCATAAGTAATCTCGGTCCCACCGATTCCAAACTCACCACACCGAGATGAACCACCTCACCATATAGCCAAACCCTAAGAATCTCGGATTTTCCGATTCCAAACTCGGTCATTCGAAATTGGTGTTGCCAAGCTTCAGAACATACGTACTCAAATCGGTGTCACCGAGATGAGAAAGTCGGTCCCACCGAGATTGGCAAACCCTAGACTTTGGAAGAATCGGTCTAACCGAGATTGTATTTTCGGTCCCACGAAAATCCCAACGTTCACAAGATTTGAACTTTCCGTCGACCGAGTTGTCAACTTGGTCCGACCGAGATTGCTCAAATGTGTGTAACGGTTGGATTTTGTGTGGAGGCTATAAATACCCTCCACCTCCTCTTCATTCGTAGAGAGAGCCATCGAAAGAACTACCACTCCTACCTTACATTTCGAGAAGAAAACTACCTACCCTTGTGTTGAGATCAAGTTGCTCCACTCCCACCATATGACACTTGATTTCTAGTCTTTCCAAGTTGCTTTCCACTCAATCCCTTCCTCCACCACAGCCAAATCAGTGAGGAGAGTTGAGTGTTGGGGAGATTATCATTTGAAGCACAAGAGCAAGGAGTTCATCATCACCAACCCCATCTATTACCTTTTGGAGGGTGGTGCCTCCTAGATTGGTTAGGTGTCGCTTGGGAGCCTCCGTCATGATGTGGAGTTGAACCAAGGAGTTTGTAAGGGCAAGGAGATCGCCTACTTCGTGAAGATCTACCCCGAGTAAGGCTAGTCCTCCGTGGGCGTAAGCCATGATGGCATAGACAAGGTTGCTTCTTCGTGGACCCTTCGTGGGTGGAGCCCTCCGTGGACTCATGGCCGTTACCCTCCGTGGGTTGAAGTCTCCATCAGCGTGGATTGACGATAGCACCACCTATCGGAACCACGAGAAAAAAATCTCCGTGTCTCCATTGCGTTTGCTCTTCTCCTCTCATTTACTATACGTGCAATTTACTTTCCGCTGCCATAACTCTAGAATTGCATGTGTAGGGTGATACTTGACTTGGTTATCATTGTGAACTTGCTAAGAAACTACTCCAATCAAAAGGCAAAATTTTTAAGTTGTCAAGTAGTCTAATCACCCCCCCTCTAGACATACTTCCGATCCTACAACGAGGTTGCATGTGTAGGGTGATACTTGACTTGGTTATCATTGTGTCCCAAGGAGTTCAACAAGATCAGCCGTCTTGAGAATGCAAAAGAGATTTGGGATACTTTGGTCGAAATGCACGAAGGTACCGAGTCCGTGAAGGAATCAAAGCTAGATGTTCTTCAAGGTCAGCTTGACAAATTCAAGATGAAGGAAGGTGAAGGAGTCGCTGAAATGTACTCTAGGCTTGCTCTCATCACAAATGAGATGGCAGGCTTAGGAAGCGAAGAAATGACTGACCGATTCATCATCAAGAAGATTCTCAGAGCTTTGGATGGAAAGTATGACACCGTGTGCACTTTGATTCAAATGATGCCAAACTATAAAGATCTCAAGCCTACCGAAGTCATTGGAAGGATTGTTGCTCATGAGATGACACTTAAAGATAAGGAAGAGCTTCACAACAAGTCAAGTGGTGCTTACAAAGCTGTAGTTGAAGCTCCCACATCCTCAAGTGACAAGCTAGTTTCCAATGAAGAGATAAGCCTAATGGTGAAGAACTTCAACAAATTCTACAAGAGTAGAAGCAAGGAAAGAAGCTCAAAGTCTAGATCATATGATGAAAAGAGATCTTCTAGTCGTGATCGAAGCTGCTACAATTGTGGAAGACCGGACACTACTCAAATGAGTGTTCGACTCCCACAAGAGAAGAGAAGAATCTCCAAGAAGAAGAAGCTCAAGAGAAGAGTCGCCTCGAAAAGAAAGAAGGAGTAGAGATGACCGTTATGAGCGAAGATCCTCTCGGAGAAGCAAGGATTAGGAAAGGAAGGACAAGTCATCAAGGAGCTACACAAGAAGAAAACATCAAGCTCATGTTGGTGAATGGGTTTCGGCTCCGACTCCGACAATCACTCGAAAGAAGCTATCACTCCAACTCCGAATCTGATCAAGATGAAGGTGTTGCGGTCTTGCTCTCGTATCCTCCAACTCCAACTCCTATGACATATTTGATTCACCAAATGAGGGAATTGGAAGATGCTTCATGGCAAAAGGCCCCAAGGTATCACATCCTGAGTTTATTGACTTTGATAGTGATGAGGATGACTTGCTTGGTGAAGATGAGCTTTTACATGATAAATCTAGTGAGCTTAGTAATGATGAACATGCTAGTAGTCTTTATAGTCGAGATGAGTCGAATGACAATGCTATGAAGGAGATTGAGCGTCTAACTAAAGAACTAAACACTCTTAAGTTAGCTCATGAAACAACTCAAGAAGATCATAGAGAGCTCCTAAGATCTCATGAGAAGCTACGCTTCGAGATGCTCAATCTAGAGCAAGAACATGAGTTTCTAAAGGCTATCAATGACGATCTTCGAAAGAAGAGTTCTTCATATCTTGCCAAACGACTTCTCTTGTCTAATTTCTTGCCACCTATCAAAACTAAGCATGACAAGCATAAGAAAAATTCTTCATCTAGTAGTAACAATAATCATGTTAAATCAAATGTTGTTACTTCTAGTAATTCTCTTGATTCCACTAACAATGCTTCAAGCCAAGTTTCACTTGAGCAAGAAAATAGTCTATTGAAAGGGATTATAGAGAAAGGTGTCTACAAGAGTCTTGCGGAAGCAAGAGCTTTGAGGAAATTGTACGCAAACAAGGAAGACAGGAAGAATCAAGGAATTGGTTTTGAGCGAAAGTTCAACGCCGAGGGTGTTGAATGGGAAGAAGGTCCATATCCCACTCCAAAGTTTGTCTCTCAAGAGAAGAAGTATGATTCTACTTCTTCCAATGAGGAACAAGCTCAAGATGACCTTCCACCACAAGACCACAAGCTAAAAGGCAAGGACAAGCTTCAAGAGGAGATTGATGCATTCATTGAAGCACCCAAGGCCATGGTCAAGTGGGTTCCCAAGGCAACCTCAAGTTCTACTTCAACAAGCTCAACTACTACCCCAAGGATTCCCATCAAGATGATGTGGATCCGAAGAAGAAGAACTAGAGAGTTCTTGAGGGTGACTCACCAATATACTTCACTCATATTCATTTTGGCAAGAACTTGTGCAATCAACTTCCACATCTTGCACTAGTTCATGGAGTCACAAACCCTCATGTTGGTAAGTCAAGGGACAAGGTAATCATTGCTTTCATGGACATCATTCATTGTGAACTTCAATCTATGTCCATGGATATTCTTGTTTGTTCCTTGTGGGACTAACCCATGTAGGTATTGAAAGTGCCCGAATCCAAAGGATTGCTCCCAACTCTTGATGATCTTCATCAACATTGAGCATCCACATCTTCAACATCTACATGAAGTCTTCAACGACAACCCAAGGTTAGTTTGACCCTTTAAAAGGGGTTCTCACATCAAGGGGGAGCTTTACTCTAAAGAAATGAGCTAAAGCATCTTCTAATGATGTGAACACATTAATGCTTTATGGAAAAGTGGTAACCCCACTTGTGCTTAAGCGATGAGTATGACCTATGATCAAATGTTCTCATTTGACTCCTAAGTCAATATACTCATATATAGATGACCTAGTCATCGCCAAATTGTGTGCTAGCTGTTAGTGTTTTGTTTGTGCATGTTTGACACATATTTCATTTGCTATCTTATTGTGTGAGCATGTTGGATGCATGATTTTATCCATTCGAGGACATCCATTTGTTGCTTTGGTCTTTTGGATATTTTCTTTTTGACCAAATGGATGGACAAGAATGCCTAAGTTCCTCCCTAGCTATCTATGCTTTCTTGTCTCAAACTCTATTCATGCTTATATCACAAACTTTGAACAAGACTTTTTGGACGCACCGAGTGAGGAGCACTCGGAGCAACCGATCCGTCAAAAGCCTAAACTTCCAAAACCTTCTAAGTACTTTCGGTCAAACCGATATACTCAAATCGGACGAGACCGAAATCACTTGATTGATCTAGGTTTTCACCTCGGTGAAACCGAGTTTCAAATTCGGCGTGATCAAGTGTGTAATCGCACACGATTAACCATCTCGGTCCCACCGAAGTTTTCAAACTCGGTCCCACCGACAACCGAAGGGTATATATACTCGAGGACGAGAGCGCGTTGATTACTTCTTCAAACGCCGCCCTCAAACCCTTAGCCGTCGTCGCCTTGGTCTCCGGATCGTCTCCGCCGTCGCCGTCATGCGCCCTCGCTGGTCTCCATCGCCGTCAACGGACTTTCGCACCGCACCGTTGCCGCCGAGTGAAGCTCCACCGCATTGGGTGAGTTTCATCCTCTCGTGTTCAATCGCTGATTCTATATACGATAGGCGTTGCCATGTTTCTTGCCAAGATTGAGATCTCCCTATCCGGCCGCTTAGGTCATAGAACAAATTTCGAGTGAAAATTTTAGGGTTAGGTTTCCACGAACACATCTCGGTGTGACCGACATCGCATTTTCGGATCGACCGATTTGGCCTCTGGCCATCAGACCGCACTTTTCGGTGAAACCGAGTTGTGCAAATTGGTAAGACCGAAATGAAGATTTAGTGAAACCCTAGCTGTCTCGGCTAGACGAAACCCACTTCGTCCAACCGAAAGTGATGTGTGTGGTCTGTTTAGGCGTTTGGTTTCACGAATTGATGGACTCGGTCGGACCGACATGTATTCTGTGAAAACCTAAAACTAAAGTTTGAACTCATTCTCTTTGCAAAATCCTCTGCAGTTTGTGATAACTCTTCTATTCTCGCCTATACCTATTCTTTTCACAAGGTTGTCGACATATGCGAAGGAAGTGACAATCGAACAGTCCGAGATGCCGCTTGAGATTCAGAGGCAGCTACAAGTCCAGAGGCAAGCAGCTTTTCAGATGATGGAGAGAGAAGCACTCCAAGTGGACTGCCTGCGCTGCTACTGGGCAGGAGGAAGAGAAATTCAGATGAGGAAGATTCAGACTTCATTCTCGATGAGGAAATAACCTCAAAGCCTAAAAGGCAAGTGGTTTCCAAGGGATATCAAGGGCAACAGTCAAAGAAAGGCACAAGCAAGGTGAAGAAATCCTCTGTTGCACAGAAGCTCAGCATGGAAGAAACCTCCAGCAAGATCAAGAAGACTTCCAAGAGGAAGAGAAAAGTTCATGAAGAGACTGCTGATGATGATGATGATTCTGATGAGGAAGCACCTCAGCCTCCTCAGAAGCAGAAGTTGATGGGTGATGCCATCAGGGCAGGAGCACCTCCTAAAGCTAAGCCTTCAGCTCCAAAGCAAAAGGCAGCCCAAGCCAAACCAGCTGCCAAGCCCAAGAAGACTGTGAGGAACATACCTTGAGAAAGAAGAAGGACAATGTGCCACTGCAGAATCGATGATGAGGCTCATGTTTTGCTCAAGCTCGAGACAAAATTGCGATTCATAATGAAGCTCATCCTCGAGCTGAAAATATGAAGGAGAGAAAGGACAAAGGTCTCGGGCTATGGAGGCAAACAGATCCATATGCCGGCAGGAGAAGAACAAGATTGACCCAAGATTCCACACTAGAGAGCAACAAGACTTTTATGAGGCAAAGTGCTCATGGACAAGAAGCCAATTGTTGCCGACACAGATCGTTGACCGGGAATACATCGATAGTGAAGAGCACAGAGACTACTTCCCACATGTGCATGAAAGCTTCATTGCTTGTGGGATTGCGAGTTCGTTGGTCGAAATTGACTACAGGAACGATGAGATGATCATGCGATTCTATGCCACCGCACACTTCTATCCGGATGGCAGGATTGTATGGATGATGAAGAAGAGAGATTCCATTCTGATTGAAGAATGGAGAGCATTGCTGAACGCACCCGTTTCAAGGGAAGATGATATTGATGTGTATGGCATTCCGAAGAAGAATCACGAGTCAATGAAGAACATGTATAATGAGGTAGATGAGAAGGATGTAGAGATCTGGAAGCTTGGATCAGTCTACTATCTTGAGCAGTCTCCCAACCACCAACACCATTACGAGGCATACATTGATGCCTAAGTCAGGGGACCACCGCATGATAAGAGGGTACTCTATCAACATGCTGCACATTCTAGATCAGAAGACACCTTTTAAGGTGATGGACCTGATAGTTGAGACTATCAAGAGGACAAGACGGTGACGTAAGAGGTCGTGTGGGTTTGCTCCGCATATTCAGATGCTCATCAATGCCAAGTTTGGCACGGACACCTACATTGGATAGACCCCACTTGCCCCTTGCAGCTGAACATGAGGACAACGAGGTTGTGATGGTGAGAATGCTCCCACATCTGTAGAAGGACATGCTAAGTCCTGAAGCTGCCAAACAAGCTAAAGCCGAGAAGGAAGAAGAAGCAAAGCCCAAGAGCGTTGCAGAACAACTTCTTGAAGCCACTCGGAGAATTGAGCTACGCTGGCCGGCATAGTGCAATCTCGGGAGAGCCTTGAGAGGATCGTTGAGGATAAGTTCCATGCTCGGACGTCTGTCGATGAAGTGCAGTCACCGTCAACAAGCTTGATGCGAGATATAGAGGAAGCTAAGAGGAGAAGGCAGAACTCATGAAGGAGATGGAAGGTGACATGGTCCAGATGACTACGAGCAGCTGCTCCGGTGCCACAAAGCCCAGATCATTTGCTATTCGATGTCGATCCTGGGCTACTACATCAGCACCTCCTACAGCTCCATCGGCCCAAAGACCAGCTCAAAGTATCCACTCCTCCAGCTCCACAGACTTTCAGAAGCTTTGCAGATGCAGCTATCTCCACTCCATCGACGCAGACAGAGCCGCCCACAGAGTCCCGAGTGACGATTAGCTCTATACCGTTCGAACTTTTTGGTAACTTGTTGCCAAAGGGGGAGAAATTGTATAGATCATAGGGCTTCGAGAGAGAGAGTGCTCGTTTTTGCTCTTTCGTTTGCGGTTTTCCTTGAGATACTTTTGAGTTCTTTGAGATACTTCGTGTGCTTGATACTACGTTTGCTCTATCTTGATGAGTGCTTGATCATACTATGCTTAATGTGTGCTTGATGTTTATCATATTCCATTCATAACTTGTATGATCATTTACTCAATTCTTGGTGATTGGGTGCATGCTATTCATTCTTATCATTTTGTGCGCTCCACCAAGATGTATGTGACATGGAAGAGTAACCCATGATCCTAATCGATTGTGCATTTGCATTCAAACGCAAATCTTAAATAATGCACAAATTTAGGGGGAGCTCTTGCTTATCACATACTTCTCAAAGCGACGATGTTATTCATTGATTATATCATTTGTCGAAGCTTTGATCTATATGTTGTCATCAATTACCAAAAAGGGGGAGACTGAAAGTGCAACTAATCCCGGTGGTTTTGGTAATTAATAACAACATATATATCATTGAACTAATCATTTCTTGAGAATATTTCGAGAAAGTTCAATTGATATGGGTATGGCAATGACCGATGATGTGGACCCCTCAAAATGCTAAGGAAAACATTGGCAAAAGCTCAAGACTCCATTTTTGGTTTAGTGATCCAAGATCACATTGAGTCCATAGGAAAGCCAATACTATTAAAAGGGGTGAGGTTATGATGATGATCTGGTTGCTCTAAGGTGCTTAGTGATTTATCTCTCAAACAATCAGCAATCTTTCATTCCAACATAAACTCATAAGTAATCTCGGTCCCACCGATTCCAAACTCACCACACCGAGATGAACCACCTCGACCATATAGCCAAACCCTAAGAATCTCGGATTTTCCGATTCCAAACTCGGTCATTCGAAATTGGTGTTGCCAAGCTTCAGTAACATTCAGACTCAAATCGGTGTCACCGAGATGAGAAAGTCGGTCCCACCGAGATTGGCAAACCCTAGACTTTGGAAGAATCGGTCTAACCGAGATTGTATTTTCGGTCCCACGAAAATCCCAACGTTCACAAGATTTGAACTTTCGGTCCGACCGAGTTGTCAACTTCGGTCCGACCGAGATTGCTCAAATGTGTGTAACAGTTGGATTTTGTGTGGAGGCTATAAATACCCTCCACCTCCTCTTCATTCGTAGAGAGAGCCATCGAAAGAACTACCACTCCTACCTTACATTTACGAGAAGAAAACTACCTACCCTTGTGTTGAGATCAAGTTGCTCCACTCCCACCATATGACACTTGATTTCTAGTCTTTCCAAGTTGCTTTCCACTCAATCCCTTCCTCCACCACAGCCAAATCGGTGAGGAGAGTTGAGTGTTGGGGAGATTATCATTTGAAGCACAAGAGCAAGGAGTTCATCATCACCAACCCCATCTATTACCTTTTGGAGGTGGTGCCTCCTAGATTGGTTAGGTGTCGCTTGGGAGCCTCCGTCATGATGTGGAGTTGAACCAAGGAGTTTGTAAGGGCAAGGAGATCGCCTACTTCGTGAAGATCTACCCGAGTAAGGCTAGTCCACCGTGGGCGTAAGCCATGATGGCATAGACAAGGTTGCTTCTTCGTGGACCCTTCGTGGGTGGAGCCCTCCGTGGACTCTCATGGCCGTTACCCTCCGTGGGTTGAAGTCTCCATCAACGTGGATTGACGATAGCACCACCTATCGGAACCACGAGAAAAAAAAATCTCCGTGTCTCCATTGCGTTTGCTCTTCTCCTCCTCTCATTTACTATACGTGCAATTTACTTTCCGCTGCCATAACTCTAGAATTGCATGTGTAGGGTGATACTTGACTTGGTTATCATTGTGAACTTGCTAAGAAACTACTCCAATCAAAAGGCAAAATTTTTAAGTTGTCAAGTAGTCTAATCACCCCCCCTCTAGACATACTTCCGATCCTACAACGAGGTTGAAGAGATACATGTAGCACGGACTCCAAGAAATATGGTGTTAGATGGAAGTCATGTTGGTGGTGTGTGCTGTACTCCTGGACGTTAATGCTTTGTTCTGGCCCATGCCAGCCTACTATATAGTATCGAGGATTCGAGGTGCTGGTTACGTACAACGAACACATTAACATATGGCCCACCACACACTGTGGCCAAATTTCCTGGAGTCTGTGCTAGGTTAAAAAGTGTTCTTTGTGAGGGTGGGTGGCTGGTCACAAGTTTAAAACTTGTTGTATTACGTATACGTAGACGTAGAGATAGTGCAACAATTTTGAATGTTTGAACCCAAACATCAAAATGCAATTTCTGCTGGACTCATCCGAGGACCTAGGATGATGGGATTCGTAGCTACAGTAAAAACACCCGCCCGACGCGCGAAGCATGTGAAGCTAGTACAAATAGTGTACTATTGTTGATCGGCCTCATCCGATAACCTGTTGCAATGCACATACAATTATGTATTCGGAAAATATTATTTTGCCTCGTCGCAGCACCCACTCAGAGAAGCGACATGAAAGTCATTCATAAATTTGGTAAGTTTATCACAGGCATATCATTTTATTACATACAGCAGGTCATCAACCAACAAAGACAACGAGGATACATTATAAATACTAAAGTTTTCATCACACAACAAATAACAAGCCATGAAATGAACTTCAGCTCAACCACTCGTCGGTGTTGGAAATGCTTGCTTTGAACCAGAAGTGATTCTCTGAGAAGGGCCAGCTATTGTCAATCTCGAGGCCAACGCAGGACTGATCATCCAGGCTAAAGCGGCCTATTTCAGGACGCAATTGTGAAGGCCACAGTAGGGAAGCAGAGTAATGTCCGAGGTATAGATACAATTGCTTCTCATAAATGGTAGTAACATTGTGTCAATAGCAGCTGGATCGCCTTTCACCATCATTGGATAGTTTTGTCCAAGGAAGAGCGAGTTTCCTTCAAGACTATCAATACTGAACCAGTGAGAAGGTGTTGGAGCTAGCACACTAGTATCCATCCCGAATACCCTACAACGGATGTTGGAATAGGTCCGGAGAGTGTGACCATGCGAGACAACATCTGCTTCCTTAGTATCATCATAGTGCCTTGTACACAGACAAGAACAGGTGATCCATCAGAATAAGTTGCCAGGCGCCACTGAGTATATGGGTCCTCATGCTCGTGATCATCATCGTCGTCATCTCCCCCTTGGTTATAATTTTTTTCAAGTATAGGTGGTGGAATGTTCACATGACCTTGGAAACACAAGAAGGTTAATTAGTAAAGGGAAACTAGCTAACCCGCATGCATGTGGATGAAACAATTATAATTATGGTGGAAGACAAACGTACCGAAAGCATAAGGATCCCATGCAAAAACAGTGCCACGAGTGGTGGCAGCAAACACAAGACCCTCGTATTGAATTGCATCACAGTACACATCCGTGTACAGAAATTGATTTTTGAGCAACATCCATCCAGTCGAACCATGAAGGAAGGCAACAAGCTTGTCGAAGATAGCAACTACTCCATAGTTCCTGTAATGCCAAGAGCAGTTGGGAACTCGACAAATTGCTATCTTCCATAGACGACAGTCACCATGATCGTATTTGAACATGCATAGAATACCGGTGTGCTCAACCTCTGGGCCGTCTGAGATTTTTGGAAGTGGAACCCAGTGACGAGTGTACACATTCACAAGTTTCCACTCGCAGTTGGACCCAACATAAACAAAATCTCCATTTGCGCTTGCCCAAGCCTTACCCTCAAGCGATGGCATCTTAACATCACATGTATCATTATCAAGCGGCATCAACTTGCACAAGGCGAGGCCTCCATCGTCCGCGCGCTGGTCATCACGGTCACGGCGAAGAAGATAGGGGAGATCAAACCGCTCCTGGACCCTTGGGTTCCTTGTAATGATGTTATTAGTTGAGTCGAGAATGGTCTTGAACGAACCTGCCATGCTAGCCGAGGTGATGACATTGCACCGATCAATGAATTCCTCCACCATGTCATCTTTCAAATCGGGGCAAGAATAACAGGGTCGTTTCTGGTCTGTTCCCTCCATGGAGAAGACGATTGAACAATGACAGGAGGAAGGGTGAAGGCAAATGGAGGAGGGAGGAAGTGGGTGCGACAGCAGTTCCAAATCAAGAGGGAAAGGCGAAGAGTCGGTGGACGGTTGCCACGGTACACGAAGAGGCGCCCCGGCCTACACGTCCGTTCGGAAATTGTACAAAAGGACTTGCCGTCGTCTCACCGACATGTTGGAGCACATGTCAACGAAACATGGTGTGTAATTTCTCGTGCAAAATGTGATATGGCCGCGTTGGCTCGAGGTGCCGCATTAGTTATCGACCTTTATTTTTTTAACATACAATTTGAGTAGATAGCTCCTGTGGTCATCGCACGTGAGCGGATATATAGGTGGGCTAGGTGGGCAGGCGGCACCAATCTGAGTGCTAAAATAGTTGATCCAATGCTTGGTTTTGTTTGGATTTTCCAACTATGACCATTGGATAGAGTGAATCAATGACTTATGTTCAAAGTTATTCTCATACTATAGAATGGTATAGGAACGTGGAGAGATTTGGTTGATTTTATATCGCTGAATAATATAAAATATTATGAGTGCAGACGCTCTACCGCGAGGTTTGTTGCTCCTTCTCGGTCGTCGGAAATCTATATTCTTCCACTCTTTCGTTTAAGACATGAGCTTTGTTCATCCTTTTGCCGACACGCGGGACATCTAGCATCAAGGAGGACGTATCATGTAAGAAAATGGAGATATGCAGTGCGTAAGTGAGTCATGCACTTCGATGGCACCTAGTACTACGCAATATGTTTTCTCCTTGATGGCACGTGAATAGTGCACGTACTCAATGACAGAGCATGGGATGGTAGCCATGGACATGGTCGGCCCTTTTTGAAGAGAGTACTAAATAACTTTGATGTGTCCCGTCAAATCGACGAGAAGCTAGCTTACTACGCCTTCTCCCTCGCCAACGCGTGCGCGGTGTCTCACAACACGAGGAGAAACTTTTGCTTACAAGTGGTGGACGTGTAGCAGTTCATTGGTGTCAGAGCCAAGCGCAAGGTCGCCTACTAACCTAGTACAGTACTACTATAGCCAAAGCTGGTCCACCTTTTTAGAGCATGGTTAATTAATATAGGCGGCTCTTGCAGCGGCACATCATTTCGAGAAAGTACTCTCTTCGTAGGAACAAAGGAAGTGAAACAAAAGTTGGAGTGGATGCTAGATTGCCAATTAAAACATGATTACATAGGGGAAAAATCCTATAGCATTCTATCCTATGAATCAAACGACCAATGTAGAAAAATTATGAGGGGAGTCTCTCCAACAGTGTTCCTCAGCTCGCACCTAGCATCACGATGGTCGAACTTGGAGTCATTCATCTGGTACACGTGGCATCTCAGATCTGGACACAAGGTGACGCAACCTCTCACTTCGTCCGCCATTTGAAGCGGCACGCCGGTGGAGGGCTAGCATACTCCAATATTAGGTTGGCTCTATGTGATGTGGCAACTTCATATACTAACCGGATGCCGGCTATACTACTACGGTACTCACACTCCAAGAAGTGACTCTAAAACCATTCATAAATTGAGTTTATGACATGCATTTGCAAATGTACCATTCATTACATACAACAAGTCATCAACACACAACGACAACGAGGATACATGTTGGATTATCGATTATTTACAACAAAACATTCTAAAAATACTAAAGTTTTCATCACACAACAAATAACAAGCAATGAAATGAACTTCATCTCAACCAATCCTCGGCGTTGGAAACGCTGGCTTTGAACCATAGGTGCTCTGGGAAGGGCCAGCTATTGTCAATATTGAGAGCAATGCAGGACTGATCATCCAGGCTGAAGCAGCATATATCAGGACCAGGGTAGGGAACCACCGCCATGTCCAAGGTATAGATACAGTTGCTTCTCATAAATGGTAGTAACATTGTGTCAACAGCAGCTGGATCGCCTTTCAACATCATTGGATAGTTTGGTCCAAGGAAGGGCGAGTTTTCTCCAAGACTATCAATACTGAACAAGGGAGAAGGTGTTGGCGCTAGCACACTAGTATCCATCCTGAATACCCTGCAATGGGTGTTGGAATAGGTCCGGAGAGGGCGGACATGGGAGACAACATGTGCTCCCTCAGTAGTAATAATCTCAGTGCACTGTATACAAACAAGAAGAGGTGATCCATTAGAATTAGTTTCTAGGCGCCACTTAGTATATAAGTTCTGCTCGTCCTCATGCTCGTGATCATCACCATCATCATCTCCCCCTTGGTTATAAAATTTTTCAAGTATAGGTGGTGGAATGTTCACAGGACCTTGGAAACACAAGAAGAAGGTTAATTAGTAAAGGGAAACTTGCTAACCCACAGGCATGTGGATGAAACAATTATAATTACGGTGGAAGAAAAATGTACCGAAACCACGAGGATGCCATGCAAAAACAGTGCCACGAGTGGTGGCAGCAAACACAAGATGCTCGCATGCAATTGCATCACAGTACTCATCCGTGTACAGAAATTGATTTTTGAGCAATATCCGTGGACGAGCCGTGGAATCGGTAACGACGGCAACAAGCTTGTCGAAGATAGTAAGAACTTCATAGTTCTTGTAATTCCAAGAGCGGTTGGGAACTCAATAAATTGTTATCTTCTGTAGACGACAGCCACCATGATCATATTTCTACGTACGTAGATCATTTGTGTGCTCAACCTCAGGGCACTCTGAGCCTTTTGGAAGTGGAATCCGCTTCCCACTCATAATTCTACCCAATATAAACAACCCAATCTCCATTTGTGCCAGCCCAGGCCTTACCCTTAAGCGATGGCATCTTGACATCACACGTATCATTATCAAGCGGCATCAACTTGCACAAGGCGAGGCCTCCATCGTCCGCGCCCATGCGAACAGGCTTATAGTGAAGAAGATAAGGGAGATCAAACCACTCCTGGACCCTTGGGTTCCTTGTAATGATGCTATTAGTTGAGTCGAGAATGGTCTTGAACAAACCTGCCATGCTAGCTGAGGTGATGACGTCGCACCGATCAATGAGTTCCTCCACCACGTCATCTTTTAGATCGGGGCAAGAATAATGGGGTCGTTTCTGGCTTGTTCCCTCCATGGAGAAGACGATCGAACAATGGCAGAAGGAAGGGTGGAGGCAAATGGAGGTGGGAGGAAGAGCGTGCGACGGCAGTTCCAAATCAAGAGGGGAAGGCGAAGAGGCAGTGGACGGTTGCCACGGTACACGAAGAGGCGCCCCGGCCTACATAGACGTCCGTTCGGAAATTGTACAAAAGGACTCATCGTTGTCTCATTGACATGTTGGAATTGGACCACATGTCAACGAAACATGGTGTGCCATTTCTCGTGCAAAATGCGATTTGGCCACGTTGTCTCGAAGTGCAGCATTATTTCTCGACTTTATTTTTTAATGGTGTGCCATTCAGTTTTGAAGCACGACTGACTGGTACTGTATGTAGAGAAAATATAAACTACTCTACCACTATTCCACCTCTAGTACTAGTAGTATAAAAAAGATATATAGGTTGGAGCTTCAACGCTTTCTTGCTAAGGGCTGCCCACTTGCTTCTCACACTATCACCCTCTCTCCAGATCTAAAAAATATGGCCTCTCTCTCCCTCCTCACCGGTGGTTAGAGATCCGCCGGGGAAGAAAAGGACGTGCAGCGTTGATGAACTCGTCATCGGTGAGCGAGGTCACGCACTGACGACAAGGCCGTCCTCTCAGACCTAGCACCCGCGCGGGATGGCCTCCATCCCCAAGCTCGTTGCCGTAGTGTGCGGAGGACGACAACCACGAGCGAAGCCACTTCCCGCCAACCCTCAGGTATGCTACCTCTTTCGAACCATACCCTTGTTCTTTTGCCCCATCTGTCACGTCACTGCATGTGGATCTTTTTCCACTCCACCATCTTCCCAATTTGCTATCCTCTGCTCTGCTGGTCACGCAGATGAAAACCTTAATTTGCACTATTAAAGGAAACCCTACTTCATGCAGGCCTGTCCAAGATAGTAGGCATCGGACCCGCATCTAGGTTGAAAAGGGGAAAATCAGTAGCTAAGGAACGAGTCTCGTGTCTCTTGGTTGAATAAGGGTAGAAAGGCATTTCAAGTTCCACTATATGACTCAAGTTCGACCTTTTGGTCTCCAGTGTTCCGAGACCATGTCCGTACATCCTAGTCTCGTCAAGTTTAACCCAAGTATTCTGCACATGCAAAACTGTCTTACATCCGTTTTATGTGAACGTAGAGTCTATCACACCCGATAATCATGAGGTTCTTCGAGACGATGAACTTTGGCAATGGTGCATACTCAGGGAGAACACTTTTATCTTGAAATTAAGTGAAGGGATCATCTTATAATGCTATCGTCGTTCTAAGCAAAATAAGATGCATAAGGGATAAACATCACATGCAATAAAAAATATGTGACATGATATGGCCATCATCATCATCTTGTGCTTTTGATCTCCATCTCCAAAGCATTGGCATGATCTCCATTATAACCGGAATGACACCTTGATCTTTGTCGTAGTGTCGGAGTCATCTCGCCAACTAGTGCTTCTACAAGTATTGCCAACGCATAGCGATAAAGTAAAGCAATTACATGGCGCTTAGTGATTGACATGCAGGTCATACAATAATTAAAGACAACCCTAAGGCTCTTGCCGGTTGTCGTACTCATCGACATGCAATTCGTGAACTTATTACAAAACATGATCATCTCATACATCAACATATATCAAATCACGTCTTGACCATATCACATCACAACATATCCTGCAAAAACAAGTTAGATGTCCTCTACTTTGTTGTTGCAAGTTTTACATGGCTATTGCAAGCAACTAGCAAGAACCGTTCGTACCTACAAAAAACCACAACTATGATTATCAAGTATGCTATTTTAACCTTCTGCAAGGACCGACTGTAGTCAAATTCGATTCAACTAAAGTAGGAGAAACAGACACCCACCAGCCACCTTTATGCAAAACAAGTTGCATGTGAGTCGGTGGAACCGGTCTCATGTGCGTGGACATGTAAGGTTGATCCGGGCCGCTTCATCCCACAATGCCGCCGAATCAAAATAAGACATTGGTGGTAAGCAGTACGACCATCACTGCCCACAACTCCTTTGTGTTCTACTCGTGCATATCATCTATGCATTGACCTGGCTCTGATACCACCATTGCGGAACATTGCATGGAAAACAAAAAAAATTCTACGCACATGCAAGATCTATCCATGGAGATGCATAGCTACGAGAGAGGGGGAGTATGTCTACGTACCCTCGTAGACCTTTAAGCAGAAGCGTTTATCAACGCGGTTGATGTAGTCGTACACCTTCACAATCCAACTGATCAAGTACTGAACGTACGACACCTCCGCGTTCAGCACACATTCAGCTCAATGACGTCCTCGCCTTCTCAATCTAGCAAGAGAGGCAAAGTAGTAGACGAGTTCTGGAAGCACGACGGCATGGTGACGGTGGTGGTGCAACTATCTCCACAGGGCTTCACCGAGAACTACGAAATTTATGACCGAGGAAGAACTAGATGGAGAGGGGCGCCGCACATGGCTTAGGAATCGAGGTGTATCTTGACCCTCCCCCCCCTCTCATATATATAGGTGGAGGGGGAGAGGAGGCAGCCCTAGGGTGCCCCCAAAAGGTCGTCGGCCAGCCCTAGTGCCTGCCTAGCCGCGCCCCCTTCCATATATGGACATGAGGGAAGGAAAGGGGGGCTGACTGCCTTAGGGCGCCTCCCCCTTCCTTCCCTCCCTTCCTTGTCATGTGGGCTGGTGTACTTCCCCTCTTTGGCCCATAAGGCCCACCACTTACCGGTGGCCTCCCGGAACCCCTTCTAGCACTCCAATGAATACCCGGTACATCTCGAACCCTTTCCGGTGACCAAATAGCATTGTCCTATATATATCAATCTTTACCTCCGAACCATTTCGGAGCTCCACGTCATGTCCGTGATCTCATCTGGGACTCTGAACAACATTCGGTTACCAACTCACATAACTCATACAATACTATATTGTCAATGAACGTTAAGCGTGCGGACCCTACGGGTTCGAGAATGATGTAGACATGACCGAGACACCTCTCCGGTCAATAACCAATAGCGGGACCTGGATGCCCATATTGGTTCCTACATATTCTATGAAGATCTTTATCGATCGAACCTTTATGACAAAATACGTAATTCTCTTTGTCTGTCGGTATGTTACTTGCCGTGATTCAATCATCGGTATCTCCATACCTAGTTCAATATCGTTACTGGCAAGTCTCTTCACTCATTCTATAATACATCATATTGTAGCTAACTCCTTAATCACTTTGCTTGCAAGCTTATTGTGATGTTGTATTACCGAGAGGGAGCAGAGATACCTCTCCGATACACAGAGTGACAAATCCCAATCGTTATCCATGCCAACCCAACAGACATCTTCGGAGATACCTATAGAGCATCTTTATGATCACCCAGTTACGTTGTGACTTTGATAGCACACAAGGTATTCCTCTAATCTGGGAGTTGCATGATCTCATGGTCGAAGGAATATGTATTTGACATTAAGAAACCAGTAGCAATAAATTGAACAATCATATGCTATGCTAACGGATGGGTCTTGTCCATCACATCATTCTCCTAATGACGTGATCCCGTTATCAAGTCACAACACATGTATATGGTTAGGATACCTTAACCATCTCTTGATCAGTGAGCTAGTCTAGTAGAGGCTTACTAGGGACATGATATTTGTTTATGTATCCACACATGTATTTAAGTTTCCGGTCAATAAAATTCTAGCATGAATAATAAACCTTTATCATGATTAAGGAAATATAATAATAACCACTTTATTGTTGCCTCTAGGTCATATTTTCAACAGCTCCAAGCCACTCTGACGCTTGCCATGAGTTGTTTTCAATTCACCAAGAAATTGTGCTGGAATCTGACATCCATTTCGTCAAACTTTTGGTGGGGAGCAGAAAATGGTAAGCGCAAGGTGCACTGGATTGCTTGGGCAAAGATGTGCAGCAGCAAACGTGTGTGGGGGGGTATGGGGTTTCGGGATTTTGAAGCTTTTCAACAAAGTGTTGCTTGCAAAACAACATGGTGGATCCGTATAGTCCCGAACTCTCTGTGTGCAAAAGTTCTAAAGGCCAGGTACTTCCCAATAGGAGAGTTAATGGAGGCCTAGACTCCCAGAAGTGCCTCAACAACTTGGAAGAGTATCATCCACGGGGGTTAACTACTCGAACAAGGTTTGATATGTCACATAGGGGATGGAACCCGAGTCAGGGTGTGGTCTGATAATTGGATACCAAGGGTAGGCACTATGAAACTAGTTGGGGCACGGGACATGCAGACCATTCGAACAGTTGATGATCTCCTAGATTATTCTGGGAACATTTGGGACATGGCCTCCTTGCAATGGGTGTTCACTGGGGTGGATATTGCTGACATTATTCAGACCACTGTGGGAGGGTCAGGCAGAGACGATATGTTGGCTTGGAACTACACAAAGAATGGCATCTTCCCAGTCCGGTCGGCCTACCATTTAGAGATGAAACTTAAGGAGACAAGAGTTGGTTCACCGGAGAACTCGTCCTCGGGGGCGAGGCATGCAGGGTGGAACGATCTATGGAGTACGGAGGTCTCGGGCAAGGCGAAGGTACATGTCTGGAGAGCACTCAAAAAGGGCCTTGCTGTGGGCGCTGAATTACATCGAAGAAGGATAAAGGCTGGAGTTTTTTGCATAGCTTGTGGCTATGAAGTATCTATGCTTCATCGTTTCTGGCGATGCCATTATGCAATGCAGTACTAGGACTATGTGAATAATATTAGAGGAGATGCTAGTGTTTTTAGGCCGCCAGAGTGGGTTGAATCACATCATTTGTTGGCGGGGTGGCTCCTGGATTGGATGGGTAAAAATAAGAAGGCGGAAAGAGCTACTCCCTCCGTCCCATAATATAAGAGTGTTTTTTACACTAGTGTAGTGTAAAAAAACGTGCTTATATTATGGGACGGAGGGAGTATTATGATTATGAGCCTATATGTAGGATCGAAAGTATGTCTAGAGAGGGGTTATTAGACTACTTGACCAAATAAAAATCTTTCCTTCTCCAAGTTTTAGTTGTGGGCAGATTTTAGCAATTATGACAAGTCAAGAAATCCACCTACACATGCATTTCTAAGAGTATAGCAGCGAAATGTAAAACATTACATATGAAGGTAAAGGTAAGGGTTTGGAGAAGGCAAACGCAATGGAGACACAAAGATTTTTGGCGTGGTTTCGATATGTGGTGCTATTGTACATCCACATTGATGAAGACTTCAACCCACGAAGGGTAACGACTGCGGAAGTCCACGAAGGGTCCATGAAGAAGCAATCTTGTCTATCCCATCATGGCCATCGCCATGAAGGACTTGCCTCACTCGAGTAGATCTTCACGAAGTTGGCGATCTACTTGCCCTTACAAATTTCTTGGTTCAACTCCACACCATGTCGGTGCCTCCCAAGCGACACCTAACCAATCTAGGAGACACCACTCTCCAAAACGTAATAGACGGTGTGTTCATGACGAACTCCTTGCTCTGGTGCTTCAAATGATAGTCTCCCCAACACTCAACTCTGTCTCACAGATTTGGCTATGGTGGAAGAGGGATTTGAGAGGAAAGCAACTTGGGGAAGGCTAAAAATCAAGGTTCAAATGGTGGGAATGGAAACTCTTGATCTCAACACATGAGTAGGTGGTTCTCTCTCAGGAAATGATTGGTGGAAGTGTAGGCACATTCTGATGGCTCTCCTCAATGAGGAAGGAGGGGTGGAGGGGTATATATAGACTCCACACAAAATCCAGCCGTTACACACTTTTGACCCATCTTGGTGGCACCGATCAGAAAGCTCGGTGGCACTGATCTGTGTAAAATATGAACGTTAGGAATCTCGGTGAGACCGACGGGAACTACTCGGTGGGACCGATGTGCAAGGGCTTAGGGCAAACCTCATCTCAGTGGCGCCGATCACATCATCTCGGTGAAACCGAAGTGAAGCAATAACGCAACAGATATTCGGTCAAGCCATCTCGGTGAGACCAATTGCTACATCTCGGTGAGACGGAAGTGATGCAACAAGTCACAGAGAGCTGGCAAGGCCATCTCCGTGGGACCGAGATCCATATCGGGGAACCAAATCGTTAGGGTTTTGGCAGTGGCTAAGCCCAGATGAACTCGGTGGCTTCGAGTAGGAAATATCGGTGGGGCCGAGTTGGGTATTAGGATATGGACATATTTGGGTAGAGAAAGTGGCTGGGGGTTTTGGAGCAATATCACTAACCACTTTAGCAAATAGATCATTAAGCAACACATCATCCCCTTTTAATAGTATTGGCTTTCCTATCGACTCAATGTGTTCTTGGATTTACTTAAACAAAGATGTAGAGTCTTGAGCTTTTGCTAATCCTTGTCCTTACCATTTTGAGGGGTCCACATCTCTAGTCCATGTCATGCCAATCATTGAACATCCAGAAATACTTATCTTAAAATGGACATTAGTTCAATGAGATATATGTTGTTATGAATTACCAAAACTACCGTGGATTAGTTGCACTTTCACTATACCACATGTGGCTTGTACATAACAATGGAATAGATTCCCGATTTTTGAGCAAGCTCCAGCGGTGGCGGAACGGGTATTCAAATTAATTGATGAATGGGTGGATATTCATGCACCATAAGGGACAACCCTGATTGTGCATAATGAAGTTCGGTGGACTTCACCAGAAGAGAACTCCCTCAAACTTAATGTGTGGGTCTTTGAAGAAAAATGGTACTGATGGGGGAGGAGGTGCTGTAATCTGGGATCATCACGGATCTTTTCGGGTTGGCGCTTGCCATGCATTCAAGAACGTTTTTTCTTGGAGCATGTGGAGTTGCTCGCCTGTCAACGTCATCGGGGCCTGCAGTTAGCGCATGAAGTTGGCGCCACAAAGCCGGTCCTAGAAACTGATAATTTAACTACGGTGCAGGTCCTCAACTCAGCTGTTTTCGATCGATCAAAATTTGGCCAACTCATTCAGGAGATCAAGGAGTTGCTCGCACGCGTCGCTGAGTCTCGTGTTGTTCGGGCCAGACAAGTGACGAATAAAGTTACTCACAATTTAGCTAGGGAGGGCTGCCTTTTTAATTTATGTAAAATTTGGTTTTCTGTTTCCTGTCTTATATTCGAGATGCTATCATGGCCGATGGTGCCGCAGACTAAGTAAGAGGGTGTTTGTTTCCAGGAATTTATTGGTTTAGGGACTTAAAAAAGTCCATATAAGTTCCATCTAAACCAAACAGGAGGAACTTATAGGGACTTAAAGTGGGCATTTGGGACTTATGAAATAAGACTCTCAAGGAGGGACTTATAGAGACTTATAGTTGTAATATGGTCTTATAAGGACTTATAAGTCCCAGGAACCAAACAAGTAGGGACTTTTTAGAGACTTGAAACTTATAAGTTGGGACTAAAAGAAGTCCTACGACTTATGAACCAAACAGGACCTAATGATATGGCAGCTATGTTCTTCTAGACCGCCCATTTGACCAAAAATCGCCGCGGTTATTACTCCGCTCGGGAACTTAAGGCGACTCTGCATGCTGGTGGGGATTTTTTTTAAACTTTAAAATGATGCTAGGTTGAAAATTGTGATACTGAACTGCACAGTTGATTTCTTTTGGGCGTGTTCTCCCTGTGCGCCTGGGTGGCATTTTTGTTGTTGTCTCGGCGTAGTTTGCGAGGCTCCATTTTTGTTGTTTCTCAAGTCGACGGATGGCACCACACGAGCGGACGATACCCTCTTTGCTGGCGCGACGTCGATGCCGATTCCTCACTTCCTTTTTCTTCTTTGGAACTTATGCCTACTGTCGTGTGGGACACGTAGAGGTCGACAGTGACTTATATCCAATTTCGTGATAAAAGCAGGTTTGGTTCGACAAGTTAATGATTGGCAGGGCAAATGGGACCATTGCTTTCCCTGCATCTTGGGTCAGTGCCGACTCATGGGTCAGTGAGCACTGAACACTTCTCCTACATAGACTAGTTGCAACGGGCTTTGTTTCCCTTGTGTCCTGTGTGTGTGCAGTGCGTCAAAGTAGGTTAAGGAGGGCTGAGGAGTAGGAAAATAGATTTTTAGCATCAAAATATTGCTAATTATGCACTGTTCATCAGTGAAGTAGCAGCAAATTCCCAATGTCAGGGGGGCCAGCCCCCCTGTCTCCGCCCCTGTGTGTGTGCGCGCGCGTGCGTGTGTGAAAATGCACTTTGTAAAATCGCAGATGAAAATTCGGTTGGAAGTAGCATCATATCAGTTCATTATTTGCTTAAGGCCTTCTTTCCTCTCGGAAGTGGCTTCATCAGGCAGTAGTGCCTTTTTGGAGAAACTTTCAGCAATACTACCATTCAACTTCGATTGGTTCATCAGAAGGATCATTTCGACGTCCAATACTTTAAATTTAAGATCACAAGCACACTCATCACATCACACGTCAACAATACCGAGTCCCGAAGAAAGAAAAATCCACAATACCAATCAATACATACATAAACAAGCACGAACTGATCAACACATGGTCTCTGAACACAGCATCTGTTGCTCTTGCACAGCCGCCCGCGCGTCCAGGGCTGGACCCTGCAGCAGAGGCTGTTGCTTAAGCCACCAGCACGTACACCGCGTAGATGATCCCCGGTATGTACCCCAGTAAGGTCAGCAAGAGGCAGATCCAGAACTCCACCTGAATCGACACATCCGCACCAGTAACAACCAGATCAGTTAGGAGACTGCAAACAGGGAACGGCGAAACCCGTACGAATTAGAAAGAGTAGCCACTTACGGCGAGGCCGTAGCGCAGGAAGACGCCGACCGGAGGCAGGATGATGGCCAGGATCACCTCTATGAACGTTGCTGAGGCCATGGCTCACTTCACTCGAGGCTTTCTGGCTTCTTTCTTTCTCTGTTCTTCCTTTCCGAAAGCGAGAAGCGCCCGGATGGGGTGGGTGGTTGATTTTGATTGCGAGATCGTGTACACGTCCGTTTATATAGACAAGACTTCGTTTGTTTTTAGTAACTGTTCTGGTCTGCTTTGGAGGTGGCGTACGTGTCCCTGGCCCAGCACGCGGCTTGGCCACCTGCAGTCCTGCACTCCGCGTAGCAACTTTTTTGGGACAAGTGTGCTAGTAATAACGAGGACTCTTGCGAGAGAGTACGTCCAGCACACATGGGCATATGGACCCACTTTTCAAAATATACATTTTAAACACGTTTTAAAATGTCAAAAAACTTAAAAGAAAATTTCTCACATACATCATCACAGATATGTGCGCGCGGACAAAGTTTTGTGACAAAAAAGCAAATTCTTTTTTGCCTCCGCAAAAAACAAAATTCAGTGTTTCTAAATAGCGTTCCATGACATTTTTTTTTGCCTTTTTTGCATAAGCCAAAGAAAAGTTATTTTTCCGCGAGACCTTCTGCTGCCTATAGAATGTCAAGATTGTATGCGTGAGACTTTTTCTTAGAATTTTCGGGCATTTAGAAATAAGTTTTTCAAAGTGGGTTCATATACCCATGGGTTCATCCATGCACTTCTTGGACTCTTGCCAGCAAACTCAATCGTGGCCTTTCGTGTTGATGGTGTGCGTGAAATGCATGTTGGTAAGGCCAACTCCAGCACACGACCGCAAACGGACGTCAGTTTTGCCCGGATTTTGTCCGTTTGGGTACGACAATGGGGTCGTGTTCGGGCCATTTGTCGGATCGGTGGTCGTGCGTCAAACGCGCGGAGACATCCCGACCACATCCTGTCTGCATCCTTTTTCAAACGCCAATTTTGAAATAAATCACACCCTAGTTCAGGCCAGCGGCCCTAGTTCACACCGCAACCTGACCAAAGAGCCCTACACGTCCTCGCCCGGAAAAGCGCCGGCCAACGCAAACTGACCGACCTATAAAATGAATAGTTTTGTCGCCGACAACACAGCCAGCGGTCGGCAACACAGCCAACCCCCAAAATGAATAGGTTTCTCGCTGGCACACAACCAGCGGCCCAGCACCCGGCACCCATGCCAGCCTCTAAAAGAACGGCCACGGCCGAACAGACGACCTAGTTCAGGTCGTCGGCGTCGACATCTGCTTCTGTCTGGCCTCGAACCAGCTACTCGTCTTCTCGCTCATTTGGTCAAGTCCACGCTCATGATCGCTAGGGCCATCTCCTTTGCTTTGGTTGCGGCATTGGTGGCCTCGATGTTGAGCTGCCTCTGCCTGGCCGTGACATTGGCGGCCTCGATGTCGAGCTGCCTTTACCGGGACGCCTCCTCCATGTCGATCTTCCTCTTCTTGGCCGCCTCCTCCATCTCAAGCTTCTTCCTTTGAAGCTCTAGGTATTGCTTCATTTGCTTGTCCTTGCTTTGTCTCTTTTTCTCGTCCCTCACATCCTTTTGAGACATCATACCGTGCAAAGTCTCATGCAAGGCCATGGATGACGCATCACGTATGTCATCCACCTTGGAGTTGGTCTTGCCCCTCGGCCTCTTCAACGCCTCACCATCTCCACCTCCAGCCAACACGGCCGTCTTTTTGCCTCTCTTCCTTTGAAGTTTACGGTGTTGATCTTTGAACTTAGGGCAATTGTTGATGATCGTCCAACAATGCGTAAGAGTGAATGGCTTGTCATTGTGCTGGGCCTTGAACGCTTCCAAAGATTGAAATGCCTACACGACCAACAACAATTGAACATGCAAACATATAGAAGGCCGAAGTCTCGTGGCTGTAGCAACGAAAGAACTAGGATGAGGAGAGCATACCATGTCCCCAATGCCGAGACCACTCACGGGCCGTGCTTCAACGCTCTCAAGTGCGGCACAATACTTGTTGCATTCTTGTTGGATGAACAACCACCTCTTTTGAATCGAGGTGATGCCACGGTCGCTCGTAAATTGGTAGGGCGCAAACAACTTTCTTTCATAGAATGTTTTGTGAACCCTTGTCCAAAAAATAAGTCTCTTTTGTTGCGCACCAGTCCTCGGATCTTGACTAATATCCATCCAACTTTGGCAAATCAACTTGTCCTCTTCTTGTGAGTATGAACCCGTACTAATGCTCTTCTTCCTCTTTTGCGCTTTCGCTCTTTGGGTGAGCTCGTCGATGAACAATGGCTCGCCCCCAATATCAATGCCTTCTTCTTCATCACCATCACCTTCGCAATAGATATCATCATCTTCATGCCACGAGTCACCATGGTCATAGTCAGCATGGTTGTGGGCCTCATTATCTTCATCGGCAACGTACTGGGCGCAGCCATCCTGACTTTGGGTCTCGTCGGGATCATAGGCACCGCCATGCCTACCCTCATAGATGACATTCTCCATGAACTGGTTGTAGAAGGGGTCGTCGACCGTTGGCGTTGGTGTTGGCATTTCGTCGAACAGGACGCGGGGCGACAGCATGGTGCCCGTAGACGGCGGCCGTGCTTGCTTACTTTGCATCTCGACGGACGGACGGCCGCCGTTGCTGCACCCCGGCGTGACGTTGAGGTCGATGACGGCCGAGGGGCGTGGGGTGGACAGTGCGAACACGCCAACGTCCGGCGACCCAAAAAACGGGTCTAGCCATCGTGCCTTAGCAGAGGAAAACCGGGCGACAAAGGCATGGGCCGCGATGTCGGCGGCGGCAAAGGCGGAGGCTGGCGACCGAGCGAGCTGTGCTTTCGGCTGGCCGACGGCGGCGCAGAGAAACAGCCGACGACATATCCCAAGCATGAGGAGGGCGTGCGCTTTGTTGACAATGTCCTCTTTCTCGTCGACCTCGGCCTTGCGCCACGCGGCCTCCATCGCATCGCGCTCGGCGGCGAACTTGGCCACGACGTTCTTGCCCTTGACGACCGCCCTTCGGTTCCTCCTCTTCGCCAATTCCGCGTCCATCTTTGCGAGCTCCACCGACGTGCATTCCGACCGCGGCTTCCTCGGACCCTTGGCCGCCTTCTTCTTCACCTTTCCGGGCGGGTCGACGGCCTGGCCACAAGAATTCAGCGGGGCGTCGGTCATGGACAGGGAGGGTGGTGGGCGGGATGTGGGAGGGTTGGGGGGGAGGGGAGGACAAGCGTGTGCGTCCCGCCCGTCCACACGCTGTCCGTTTCACCCCCAAAACGACTCAAACTTGGGCCGGGATGGGTCGAAAGCGGACATAAAACGGACAAAAATCCGTTTGAGCCCGCGCGTTGGGCCGTCTAATTTATCCGTTTCACACCAAACAGACGCAGCGGGACAGGATGGGGTCGCGCAGGAGTTGGCCTAACCATATCGGTGAATGGTGCTGTACTGTAACTTTTTCGCTTATTAACCATGCAATTATGTGAGTCCTATGTTCTCCCTGAGCGCCTGCCATTTCTGTTGCCGTCTTGTTTGTCGTGTCGACCGACGCCATCAACAGTGGGCGCCCCTTTCAATTGGCACCACATCGATGTCAATTCCTGTATTTTTGTTCTTCGTGTGGTACAAGCGTGACTCAAAGAAGGTGCCTTTCCGTGCATTTTGGGCCAGTGCCGAATCTGATCTCAGCGAGCACCAAAGTGGTGATTTGAGGTAAGCCTGATCATACGCGGGCCGGGCCGGGTTTTAGGTCGGGCTTGTCAATGCCTGAAGCAAAAACTCTGAGCCCGAGCCCAGCCTGACCCGGCCTGAAACACATGAACAGTGACATTTTTCAATTAAAATAATTATATTCAAGGTATTAAAATAATATGACATACTGTGTTTCGAATAAAAAATATATATTTGTTGTCGTTTTGGGTTTTTGGGGCTTTCGGGCTGGGCTTCGGGGGAGAAAAATGGAGCCCGAGCCTGGCCCGGATGCCGGGCTTTCGGGCTCAGGCCTCCGGGCTGGGCTTTCCATGCATAGGTCTAGTTAGGGCATTTACAATGCAGGCGCTTAGGCCCGGGGGCTAGGGATTAAATCCCGGTCGTTTTGGTAGTTATTCCTTTATTCGTGGCTATTTTCATCGGCGCATTTCATGGAGCCAGGCACTTAAAAAACGCAGCTGCTAGCGCCAGCTGCTTGTGCATGTTTATATACTCAGGATTTTAAGCGCCCATGCATTGGGATGTCCTTAGAGGGAAACTCCATCACGTTTTACTAAACGAACATCACCAAATGACCACGGACACGTTCAATATCGCTTCACACCTCGCGATGCTTATACCTCTCGGCCATCGAAGTTCCATTCAAAAACCTCGTACGAGAACTTGTATAGAGAAGGACTTCCCACGACACAACAGTTTTTCCATACCAACTTAGCTGCCCAGCGCTGCTGCTGGCATAACAACCAGGACACCATAGGTTGACCCAACCTAGTCGTCTCATACTAGGGTTGGCTCCTCGTAGTTCTCCCTTGAACAGCAACGGCTGATAGGAACATATCTGTCTCACGGTGTTGTAAACCCAACTCATGTATCACTTTCATCGGTAAACAACCGAACTCTTGGGAAATTCTTCAACCCCAGGATGTGATGAGTCAACATCAAGGTGCCAAAGACTCCGTCGATAAGAACTCTTGGGAGTCATTAGTAGTGGTATGCTAGCTGCCATTCAACCATTCCCATCAAATGCCCACCCCTTATCTAAGAAAAAGAGGAGAAAGAAGAGAGGAGGAGAAAAGGTGGTCTCTGGTGGCATTTGAGGTGGAGTTGGCGTGTCTGCAGCGTATCCACACTCCCCCATACCTCCCACAAGCTTAGGAGCGGTTTGTGGGACTTCAAACGTCCGGATGCATCCCGGTAGATTTTGTGCATGGTGTTGGATGGCCAAAAGTAATGGGACCACCTAGTACGAATATTTATGGGGCGTTTTGACGAACCATGTTAGAGTGGCCCTAACTGCCCCTAAGTAGACTAATTGTAATGAGTAGCGCACTATTGATTTCGCTCTGTATGTGGGTGTATAAAAACATACTTTGTAAAACCGTGGAGGAAATTTCGCTTGGAACTAGCATCATATTAGGTCATTCTTGGCAGGTAAGAGAAAATTTTGCAAATTAGCCAAAAGTGCAGCCAACTTCTATATTCATCATGAAATGCTCAAGAGGTAATGTGCAAATTTACCATCTTCATATTTTCTGCTTAATCATGGGACCCGCTCGTCAATGGGACATTTTTTTCTCCAATATTCCTGCCGTCCCACGTGAGAGGAGGTGCCACATGAAGTCTACTTCGCGCCACACAAAATTCAAGTAACTGCCATATGCCATATGGAACTGGCTCTAGAATGCAGCCTCAAGACGCATTGTATAAATTATGATGAACACTGACAAGATGGCGACTATGCTAGACTGCCTTCCTTTGAGAAATCGCTATAATAGCGGTTATTATGGTAATTGGGCCGATATGACGACTCTACTCTACTCACTCTAATGGCCCCAATAGGCATAATAACCAATAACCGCCAACATGACATTGTTTCTTTGGCAAAAATCACACTCTAGCTGAGCCGTCATATAGGCATTGATTGGCTTACTAGCTGAGCCGTCATATAGGCAATGATTGGCTTACTAGCTCCACAAACGACCCCGATAGTCTCCATATTTGGGGTCATGGAGGCCAGTATGGAGCTCGCTCCATAAATCACCGACGGCGCGGAGGGGAAGTCTCAGCTTCTTCCTCCTTACAAAGACCGGGTTTGAAGCACCGCGCCACCCATACATGTATCTATGTGTCCTTATTAATTACCAGCGAGTTGGGTGACTTGAACAGTAACCACCAAGCCATTAATGGCGTCCACCATTCCCCCAAATTCACATGACGTCCGTTCAGATGGCCATGCTGCCACATCCCCGGCAATAAAAGCTCGTGACGATGTGTCCCCATCATCAAAGGCCTAGTTGCCACCTCCTCCCATATCCTTCTCGCTGCCTCCTCCCCTACCATCTCCTCCTCTCTCAATGACAATGCTACCATCATGAACGCAGCCTACTGGCAGAAAACGATGGCAGAGCAGAATGTCGCGTCACAAATGTCGCGCAATCGTGGGGTGAACTCTCCCCGCGACGCGCAATTGTGGAGTGCACTCTCCCCACGCAGCCCCTGACTCCTCCTCCCATGGCGACGGTGGATCTGGCGAGCATGGCAGACCCATCGCGTACCCAAGTGTCAGTGGCGGTCGCAGGGAAGCCAGGCCCATTGTCTGGGCGGAGGCAGAGGACGCTGTCCTCATTGGCCCAGTCACCTTCATCGTTCGGGTGAATGAACCCGTCCCCACCATGGCCTAGCTGGAGCCGGAGACGGAGACAAAATCCTAGGACCCGTTCAATGCCATCCTCAAGCTCACTGCCCTCCAAGCTTGCAACGAGGCACAAATCATCCGTGAGTATGACCGCAGACTCACGGACAAGGTGGAGCAGTGGCAGCTCGCGGCGGCCGCCCCTTGTTAGTCCGACCCCAACGCGGCATATAGGACATCTTGTGCGCAAGAGGAGGACGACAACAATGGCAACACAGACGATGATGAGGATTGCGACGTCTTGTTCGAATATTGGCATTGCCTAGATCGAAAATGGCATTAAACAACAGTTGCACTCGCTATTTATATAGTAATGCGACCGATTTGGACTACTATTATAATTTTATTATAGCTTTTATTATTTTTTCATGTTGAGACATGTGTTTGATATGTCTAATTTGGCCTTAAATTGACCTACATTTTTAAGTAATGAAAAGTTAAATAAATGGAAGATATTTTTCTTAAAAAGAGAGGATAATCTGGCCTCCACATCGAGCGATGCACGCAACCATCTTTATTATATTATTCAATAGAATCTGATAAAACATATACATGGATTAATGTAAAGCCACCTTGCAGACGATCTATGTTGCTACGCCAATAATTTGATGACGTGCCTTCACTCGAACCAACGGACACTATGTAAACCCAGGGCGAGCCGAGAGCACCAGCTAGTCTTATCAAATCCTCGGTGCGCATTGCATGCCTTGCTCCAGAATCTGCTGTTGCCATCTTCCATAGTCCCAAGTATATGAGATATCAGCGCACGGACCTTGACATGCCCAATTGTCGTCGATCCTATCATGACGCCAGACAACTCCACCACCCTGCATACGTCCATCAACACACGTACAACGTCAAGACCGCATTGCGCCGCACCACCGAGGCCCGCCGTCGCCGACGCGGTAGATGCCACACCGCACCACCTCTAAATCCAGATCGTCGCCAACGCCAACCCAACGTTGTCCACTAGCAAACTATCTTCCAAGGCATCGCCTTCAAGAAGGAAACAACACCGAAGAAGCCATCACCGTCCACCTCAGTTAGGGCTTTCACCGAGGAGAAATGATATGGTGGAGGTAGAAATAGATCTAACGAGCGTCTCCACACAGAAAAAACGGCACCCGCAGACGTCCCAGCCGACCAGTGCGGCTAGGGATTTCTTTCGATCCCCCACCTCCAGCTCCATCCGCATCGAGGACTGGTAAGTCTCACAATCCAGGTCCGTATGGAGGAGCCCACCAAGCAGGGGAAGGAGAGAAGACAGACAGATGAGGAGCAGTAAATTCAATAAAAATTGAAAAAAAATTGGAACTCTGGGACATCAAATATTTGCTCATTTGTGGTTGAAACTTTGCAAGAATATCAAATGTTCGATCATGTTAATTTTCCCAAAGTTCAAATATATACGCCCTCTGTCCTACTGGAGTGGCCACCACAATGCCAAGAGCCGACGCTGCGACAACAACCAATGAATGGGACATACTGTTGGGGAACGTTGCAGAAAATTAAAATTTTTCCTACGGTTTCACCAAGATCCATCTATGAGTTCATCTAAGCAACGAGTGATAGGAGTGCATCTACATACCCTTGTAGATCGCGAGCGGAAGCGTTCAAGAGAACGGGGATGATGGAGTCGTACTCGCCGTGATCCAAATCACCGATGACCAAGTGCTGAACGGACATCACCTCCGCATTCAACACACGTACGGAGCGGATGACGTCTCCTCCTTCTTGATCCAGCAAGGGGGAAGGAGAGGTTGAGGAAGAAGGCTCCAGCAGCATCACGACGGCGTGGTGGTGGTGAGAATCAAGATACTCTGGCAGGCTTCGCCAAGCAAATCGCGGGAGGAGGAAGAGGTGTAGCGAGGGGGGAGGCGCCAAGACTCGGTGCGGCTGCCCTCCTTCCCCTCCTTATATAGGCCCCAGGGGCGCCATACCGAGATCGAGAATCTCCCAAGGGGGTAGCGGCCAGGGGGGTGGAGTGCCCCCAAGGCAAGTGGTGCGCCCCCCACCCTAGGGTTTCCAACCCTAGGCGCAGGGAGGGCCCAAGGGGGGCGCACCAACCTACTAGGGGCTGGTTCCCCTCCCACTTCAGCCCACGGGGTCCTCCCGGATAGGTGGCCCTGAAGGAAATATGCCCTAGAGGCAATAATAAAGTTATTATTTATTTCCTTATTTCATGATAAATGTTTATCATTCATGCTAGAATTGTATTAACCGGAAACATGATACATGTGTGAATGCGTAAACAAACAACATGTCACTAGTATGCCTCTACTAGACTAGCTTGTTAATCAAAGATGGTTATGTTTCCTAACCATGAACAAAGAGTTGTTATTTGATTAACAAGGTCACATCATTAGTAGAATGATCTGATTGACATGACCCATTCCATTAGCTTAGCACACGATCGTTTAGTATGTTGCTACTTGCTTTTATCCATGACTTATACATGTTCCTCGTAACTATGAGATTATGCAACTCCGTTTACGGAGGAACACTTTGGTGCTACCAAACGTCACAACGAATCGGGTGATTATAAAGGAGTACTACAGGTGTCTCCAAAGGCGGATGTTGGGTTGGCGTATTTGAGATTAGGTTTTGTCACTCCGATTGTCGGAGAGGTATCTCTGGGCCCTCTCGGTAATACACATCATGAAGCCTTACAAGCATTACAACTAATGAGTTAGCTGTGAGATGATGTATTACGGAACGAGTAAAGAGACTTGCGGTAACGAGATTGAACTAGGTATTGGATACCGACGATCGAATCTCGGGCAAGTAACATACCGATGACAAAGGGAACAACGTATGTTGTTATGCGGTCGACCGATAAAGATCTTTGTAGAATATGTAGGAACCAATATGGGCATCAGGTCCGCTGTTGGTTATTGACCGGAGGCGTGTCTCGGTCATGTCTACATTGTTCTCGAACCGTAGGGTCCATGACGCTTAAGGTTTCGATGGCGGTTATTATGAGTTTATGTATTTTGATGTACCGAAGAAGTTGAGTCCCGGATGTGATCACGGACATGACGAGGAGTCTCGAAATGGTCAAGACATAAAGATTGATATATTGGAAGCCTATATTTGGAGTTCGGAATGGTTAGGGTGAAAACGGAATTTCTGAGTACCGGAGGTTACCGAACCCCAGGGAACTAAATGGGCCTTAGTGGGACTCGAGGAGAAGAGGAGGGGCCGGCCGGGGGTGGCCGCGCCCCTCCCCCAGTCCGAATAGGACAAGGAGGCGGCGCCCCCTTTCCTCTTCCCCTCCCCCAATCCTACTCCAACTAGGAAGGGGAGTCCTACTCCGGTGGGAGTAGGACTCCTCCGCAGCGCCTCCTCTGGGCCGGCCGCACCTCCCCCTCCCTCCTTTATATACTGGGCGGGGGCACCCTAGAACACACAAGTTTGATCTACGGATCGTTCCTTAGCCGTGTCTGGTGCCCCCTCCACCATATTCCACCTCGGTCATATCGTCATGAAGCTTAGGCGAAGCTTCTGCTTACGGTAGAACATCAAGATCGCCACCACGCCGTCGTCTTGACGGAACTCTCCCTCGACACTCGGCTGGATCGAGTACGAGGGACGTCATCGAGCTGTACGTGTGTCAAGAACTCGGGGGCGTCGGAGTAACGGCGCCGGGATCGGTCGGATCGCGAGGAGAACGTACGACTACTTCCTCTACGTTGTGATCGCTTCCGCTTCGGGTCTACGAGGGTACGTAGACAACACTCTCCCCTCTCACTGCTATGCATCACCATGATCTTGCGTGTGCGTAGGAATTTTTTTGAAATTACTACGTTCCCCAACAGGCCCCACCCGGTGGACCCCCGGGACCCTTCCGGTGGTCCCGGTACAATACCGGATGACCCCGAAACTTTCCCGATGGCCGAAACAGCACTTCCTATATATAAATCTTCACCTCCGGACTATTCCAGAACTCCTCGTGACGTCCGGGATCTCATCCGGGACTCCGAACAACATTTGGTAATCACATACAAGTCTTCCTAATAACCCTAGCGTCACCAAACCTTAAGTGTGTAGACCCTACGGGTTCGAGAATCATGCAGACATGACCGAGACAGCTCTCCGGCCAATAACCAACAGCGGGATCTGGATACCCATGTTGGCTCCCACATGTTCCATGATGATTTCATCGGATGAACCACGATGTCGAGGATTCAATCAACCCCGTATACAATTCCCTTTGTCAGTCGGTACGTTACTTGCCCGAGACTCGATCGTCGGTATCCCAATAGCTCGTTTAGTCTCGTTACCGGCAAGTCACTTTACTTGTACCGTAATGCATGATCCCATGACCAAACACTTGGTCACTTAGAGCTCATTATGATGATGCATTACCGAGTGGGCCCAGGGATACCTCTCCGTCATACGGAGTGACGAATCCCAGTCTCGATCCGTGTCAATCCAACAGACACTTTCGGAGATACCTGTAGTGCACCTTTATAGTCACCTAGTTACGTTGTGACGTTTGGTACACCCAAAGCACTCCTACGGTATCTGGGAGTTACACGATCTCATGGTCTAAGGAAAAGATACTTGACATTGGAAAAGCTCTAGCAAACGAACTACACGATCTTGTGCTATGCTTAGGATTGGGTCTTGTCCATCACATCATTCTCCTAATGATGTGATCCCATTATCAATGACATCTAACGTCCATAGTGAGGAAACCATGACTATCTGTTGATCGACGAGCTAGTCAACTAGAGGCTTACTAGGGACATATTATGGTCTATGTATTCACACGTGTATTACGATTTCCGGATAATACAGTTATAGCATGAATAAAGACAATTATCATGAACAAGGAAATATAATAATAACCTTTTATTATTGGCTCTAGGTCATATTTCCAACAGTCTCCCACTTGCACTAGAGTCAATAATCTAGTTACATTGTGATGAATCGAACACCCATAGAGTTCTGGTGTTGATCATGTTTTGCTCGCGAAAGAGGTTTAGTCAATGGATCTGCGACATTCAGATCCGTATATACTTTGCAAATATCTATGTCTCCATCTTGAACATTTTCGCGGATGGAGTTGAAACGACGCTTGATGTGCTCGGTCTTCTTGTGAAACACGGGCTCCTTGGCAAGGGCAATAGCTCGGTGTTGTCACGTAAGAGTTTGATCGGCCCGATGTATTGGGTATGACTCCTAGGTCGGTGATGAACTCCTTCACCCAAATTGCTTCATCGCTGCCTCCGAGGCTGCCATGTACTCCGCTTCACATGTAGATCCCGCCACGATGCTTTCTTGCTTGCACCGCACTTCATTGCTCCACCATTCAACATATACACGTATCCGGTTTGAGACTTAGAGTCATCGGATCGTGTCGAAGCTAGCGTCGGCGTGACCCTTCTGACGAGCTCTTCGTCACCTCCATAAATGAGAAACATGTCCTTTGTCCTTTTGGTACTTCAGGATATTCTTGACCATTGTCCGGTGTTCCTTGCGGGATTACTTTGGTACCTTCCTACCAAACTTACGGCAAGGTTTACATCAGTCCAGTACACAGCATGGCATACATAATAGATCCTATGGCTGAAGCATAGGGATGACACTCATCTCTTCTTTATCTTTTGCCGTGGTGGGGCATTGAGCCGAGCTCAATCTCACACCATGCAATCTGAGGAAGAACCCTTTCTTGGACTGATCCATTTTGAACTTCTTCAAAATCTAATCAAGGTATGTGCTTTGTGAAAGACCTATGAGGCATCTCGATCTATCCTATAGATCTTGATGCCTAATATGTAAGCAGCTTCTCCAAGGTCCTTCATTGAAAAACACTTATTCAAGTAGGCCTTAATGTTGTCCAAAAGTTCTATATCATTTCCCATTAAGAGTATGTCATCTACATATAATATGAGAAATGCTCTGAGCTCCCACTCACTTTCTTGTAAACGCAGCTTCTCCATAAGTCTCAAGCATAAACCCAAATGCTTTGATCATCTCATCAAAGCGAATGTTCCAACTCCGAGATGCTTGCACCAGCCCATAAATGGATCATTGGAGCTTGCATACTTTGTTAGCATTCTTAGGATCGACAAAACCTTCCGGCTGCATCATATCTGCTTCTTCCTTAAGATGTCCGTTAAGGAATGCCGTTTTGGCGTCCATCGCCATATCTCATAATCATAGTATGCGGCAATTGCTAACATGATTCGGACGGACTTCAGCTTTGCTACGGGAGAGAATGTCTCATCGTAGTCAACCCCTTGAACTTGTCGATAACCCTTAGCGACAAGTCGGGCTTTATAGATGGTAACATTACCATTCGCGTCCGTCTTCTTCTTAAAGATCCATTTGTTTTCTATCGCTCGCCGATCATCGGGCAAGTCTGTCAAAGTCCATACTTTGTTTTCATACATGGATTCTATCTCGGATCGCATGGCTTCAAGCCATTTGTTGGAATCTAGGCTCGCCATTGCTTCTTCATAGTTCGAAGGTTCACCGTTGTCTAACAACATGATTTCCAAGACAGGGTTGCCGTACCACTCTGGTGCAGAACGTGTCCTTGTGGACCTACGAAGTTCAGTAGCAACTTGATCTGAAGTACCTTGATCATCATCATTATTTTCCTCTCCAGTTGGTGTAGGCATCACAGGAACATTTTCCTGAGCTGCACTACTTTCCTGTTCAAGAGGTAGTACTTCATCGAGTTCTACTTTCCTCCCACTTACTTCTTTCGAGAGAAACTTTTTCCGAAAGGATCCGTTCTTGGCAACAAAGATCTTGCCCTCGGATCTTAAGTAGAAGGTATACCCAATGGTTTCCTTAGGGTATCCTATGAAGACGCATTTTTCCGACTTGGGTTCGAGCTTTTGGGTTGAAGTTTCTTGACATAAGCATCGCATCCCCAAACTTTTAGAAACGACGACTTAGGTTTCTTCCCAAACCATAATTCATACGGTGTCATCTCAACGGATTTAGGCGGTGCACTATTTAAAGTGAATGTAGCTGTCTCTAGAGCGTATCCCCAAAATGATAGCGTAAATCGGTAAGAGACATCATAGACCGCACCATATCCAATAGAGTGCGACACGACATTCGGACACACCGTTCTGTTGAGGTGTTCCAGCGGCGTGAGTTGTGAAACGATTCCACATTTCCTTCAGTGCGTACCAAATTCGTGACTTAAATATTCTCCTCCACGATCTGATCGTAGGAACTTTATCTTTCGGTCGCGTTGATTCTCTACCTCATTCTGAAATTCCTTGAACTTTTCAAAGGTCTGAGACTTGTGTTTCATTAAGTAGACATACTCATATCTATTCAAGTCATCAGTGAGAGTGAGAACATAACGATATCCTCCGCGAGCCTCAACGCTCATTGGACCGCACACATCGGTATGTATGATTTCCAATAAGTTGGTTGCTCGCTCCATTGTTCCGGAGAACGGAGTCTTGGTCATCTTGCCCATGAGGCATGGCTCGCATGTGTCAAACGATTCATAATCTAGAGACTTTAAAAGTCCATCAGCATGGAACTTCTTCATGCGCTTGACACCAATGTGACCAAGGCGGCAGTGCCACAAGTATGTGGGACAATCGTAATCAACTTTACATCTTTTGGTATTCACACTATGAATATGTGTAACATTACGCTCGAGATTCATTAAGAATAAACCATTGACCATCGGGGCATGACCATAAAACATATCTCTCATATAAATAGAACAACCATTATTCTCGGATTTAAATGAGTAGCCATCTCGTATCAAACGAGATCCAGAGACAATGTTCATGCTCAAACTTGGCACTAAATAACAATTATTGAGGTTTAAAACTAATCCCGTAGGTAAATGTAGAGGTAGCGTGCCGACGGCGATCACATCGACCTTGGAACCATTCCCGACGCACATCGTCACCTCGTCCTTCGCCAGTCTCCGCTTATTCCGCAGCTCCTGCTGTGAGTTACAAATATGAGCAACGACACTGGTATCAAATACCCAGGAGTTACTACGAGTACTGGTAAGGTACACATCAATTACATGTATATCACATATACCTTTAGTGTTGCCGGCCTTCTTGTCCGCTAAGTATTTGGGGCCGTTCCGCTTCCAGTGACCCTTCCCTTTGCAATAAAAGCACCCAGTCTCAGGCTTGGGTCCATTGCTTGACTTCTTCCTGGCAACTGGCTTACCAGGCGCGGCAACTTCCTTGCCGTCTTTCTTGAAGTTCTTCTTACCCTTGCCCTTCTTGAACTTGGTGGTTTTATTGACCATCAACACTTGATGTTCTTTCTTGATTTCTACCTCTGCTGACTTCAGTATTGAAAATACTTTTGGAATAGTTTTCACCATCCCCTGCATATTGTAGTTCATCACAAAGCTCTTGTAGCTCTTGGGAGCGACTGAAGGATTCTGTCAATGACCGCCTCGTCCGGGAGGTTAATGTCCACCTGGGACAGGCGGTTGTGCAACCCAGACATTTTGAGTATGTGCTCACTGACTGAACTATTTTCCTCCATCTTACAACTATAGAACTTGTCGGAGACTTCATATCTCTCGACCGGGCATGAGCTTGGAAAACCATTTTCAGCTCCTCGAACATCTTATATGCTCCGTGTTGCTCAAAACGCTTTTGGAGCCCGGTTCTAGGTGTAAAGCATGCCGCACCGAACGAGGGAGTAATCATCGAGACGTGATCGCCAAGCGTTCATAACGTCTTGGTTCTCTGGGATGGGTGCTTCACCTAGCAGTCCATCTAGGACATATGCTTTCTTGGCAGCTATGAGGATGATCCTCGGGTTAGGACCCAAATCAGTATAGTTGCTGCCATCATCTTTCACTTGGTTTTTCTAGGAGCGTTGAAGTTCATGTTGACATGAGCGTTGTCCATTAGATCTACAAGACATATTTGCAAAGGTTTTAGACTAAAGTTCATGATAATTAAGTTCATCTAATCAAATTATTTAATGAACTCCCACTCAGATTAGACATCCCTCTAGTCATCTAAGTGTTACACGATCCGAGTCGACTAGGCCGTGTCCGATCATCATGTGAGACGACTAGTCATCATCGGTGAACATCTCCATGTTGATCGTATCTTCCATACGACTCATGTTCGACCTTTCGGTCTCTGTGTTCCGAGGCCATGTCTGTACATGCTAGGCTCGTCAAGTTAACCCTAAGTGTTTTTGCATGTGTAAAACTGTCTTACACCCGTTGTATGTGGACGTAAGAATCTATCACACCCGATCATCACGTGGTGCTTCGAAACGACGAACTTTAGCAACGGCACACAGTTAGGGGAGAACACTTTTCTTGAAATTGTTATAAGGGATCATCTTATTTACTACCGTCGTTCTAAGTAAACAAGATGCATAAACATAATAAACATCACATGCAATTATATAGTAGTGACATGATATGGCCAATATCATATAGCTCCTTTGATCTCCATCTTCGGGGCTCCATGATCATCTTCGTCACCGGCATGACACCATGATCTCCATCATCGTGTCTTCATGAAGTTGTCACGCCAACGACTACTTCTACTTCTATGGCTAATGCGTTTAGCAATAAAGTAAAGTAATTTACATGGTGTTCTTCAATGACACGCAGGTCATACAAAAAATAAAGACAACTCCTATGGCTCCTGCCGGTTGTCATACTCATCGATATGCAAGTCGTGATTCCTATTACAAGAACATGATCTCATACATCACAATATATCATTCATCATTCATCACAACTTTTGGCCATATCACATCACAAGACACTTGCTGCAAAAACAAGTTAGACGTCCTCTAATAGTTGTTGCAAGTTTTTACGTGGCTTCTATAGGTTATCTAGCAAGAACGTTTTCTTACCTACGTTAAAGCCACAACGTGATTTGTCAACTTCTATTTACCCTTCATAAGGACCCTTTTCATCGAATTCGCTCCAACTAAACTGGGAGAGACAGACACCCGCTAACCTCCTTATGCAACTAGTGCATGTCAGTCGGTGGAACCTGTCTCACATAAGCGTACGTGTGAGGTTGGTCCGGGCCGCTTCATCCCACAATACCGCTGAAGCAAGATAAGACTAGTAGCGGCAATAAAGTTGACAACATCTACGCCCACAACAAATTTGTGTTCTACTCGTGCAATAGAGAACTACACATAGACCTAGCTCTGATACCATTGTTGGGGAACGTTGCAGAAAATTAAAAAATTTCCTACGGTTTCACCAAGATCCATCTATGAGTTCATCTAAGCAACGAGTGATAGGAGTGCATCTACATACCCTTGTAGTTCATGAGCGAAGCGTTCAAGAGAACGGGATGATGGAGTCGTACTCGCCGTGATCCAAATCACCAATGACCAAGTCTTTGAACGGACAGCACCTCCGCGTTCAACACACGTACGGAGCGGATGACGTCTCCTCCTTCTTGATCCAACAAGGGGGAAGGAGAGGTTGAGGAAGAAGGCTCCAGCAGCAGCACGACGGCGTGGTGGTGGTGGAGATGCAGTACTCCGGCAGGGCTTCGCCAAGCAACTTTGGGAGGAGGAAGAGGTGTAGCAGGGGGAGGGAGGCGCCAAGACTCAGGGTGCGGCTGCCCTCCCTCCCCCCTCCTTTATATGGGCCCCCAGGGGGGCGGCCCTGGAGATCAGAATCTCCCAAGGGGGCGGCGGCCAGGGGGGTGGAGTGCCCCCCAAGGCAAGTGGTGCACCCCCACCCTAGGGTTTCCAACCCTAGGCTTAGGGGGGCCCAAGGGGGGCGCACCAGCCCACTAGGGGCTGGTTACCCTCCCACTTCAGCCCACAGGGCCCTCCGGGATAGGTGGCCCCACCCAGTGGACCCCCGGGACCCTTCCGGTGGTCCCGGTACAATACCGGATGACCCCGAAACTTTCCCGATGGCGAAACAGCACTTCCTATATAAATCTTCACCTCCGGACTATTCCGGAACTCCTCGTGACGTCCGGGATCTCATCCGGGACTCTGAACAACATTCGGTAATCACATACAAGTCTTCCTAATAACCCTAGCGTCACCGAACCTTAAGTGTGTAGACCCTACGGGTTCGGGAATCATGCAGACATGACCGAGACAGCTCTCCGGCCAATAACCAACAGCGGGATCTGGATACCCATGTTGGCTCCTACATGTTCCACGATGATTTCATCGGATGAACCACGATGTCGAGGATTCAATCAACCCGTATACAATTCCCTTTGTCGATTCGATGCGTTACTTGCGAGACTCGATCGTCGGTATCCCAATACCTCGTTCGGTCTCAAGCACGCAAGTCACTTTACTCATCAGTAATGCATGATCCGTGACCAAACACTTGGTCACTTAGAGCTCATTATGATGATGCATTACCGAGTGGGCCCAGAGATACCTCTCCGTCATACGGAGTGACAAATCCCAGTCTCGATCCGTGTCAACCCAACATACACTTTCGGAGATACATGTAGTGCACCTTTATAGTCACCCAGTTACGTTGTGAAGTTTGGTACACCCAAAGCACTCCTACAGTATCCGAGAGTTACACGATCTCATGGTCTAAGGAAAAGATACTTGACATTGGAAAAGCTCTAGCAAACAAACTACACGATCTTGTGCTATGCTTAGGATTGGGTCTTGTCCATCACATCATTCTCCTAATGATGTGATCCCGTTATCAACGACATCTAATGTCCATAGTCAGGAAACCATGACTATCTGTTGATCGACGAGCTAGTCAACTAGAGGCTTACTAGGGACATATTATGGTCTATGTATTCACACGTGTATTACGATTTCCGGATAATACAGTTATAGCATGAATAAAGACAATTACCATGAACAAGGAAATATAATAATAACCTTTTATTATTGCCTCTAGGGCATATTTCCAACACATACATGCGACGCCGTCCCAAAATGCCCCGCCGCCACCATCTTCTTAGGAGCCAGCACTGTTATGCTATGATCCAAATTCAAGTATAAAGATAAAGGCTAACTTGTGACGAGTGAGTCGAGCTAGGCCCGTCGCCGATGGGCTTGGGCCGGAAGGAGCGATATGGATCAGTATTTTATAGAAATTTTTGAACTCTCATGCTTCACTTATATTATTTTAAGAGTCTCTAAATATCATGGTAATTTGCTTAGTTTATGTATTTAGTCCTAATATGATGGGCATCCAAGAAGATATAATAAAAAAATTCATTTAAAGAATATTGAATACTATGAGAAGTTTGATTCCCTATGATTGTTTTGAGATATAAAGATAGTGATATTTGAGTCATGCTAGTGAGTAATTATGGATTGGTAGAAATACTTATGTTAAAGTATATGATTCCCGCAGCATGCATGTATGGTGAACCGTTATGTGATGAAGTCGGAGCATGATTTATTTTTTGATTGTCATCCTTTGTGTGGAGGCCGGGAGCACACGATGGTTAACTCCTACCAACCTCTCCCCTAGAAGCATGCATCTAGTACTTTGTTTTGATCACTAATAATTTTTTGCAAAAGTATGTGAGTTCTTTATGACTAATGTTGAGTCCATGGATTATACGCACTCTCACCCTTCCACCATTACTAGCCTCTCCAGTACCGCACAACTTTAGCCGGTGCATTAAACCCACCATATATCCTACCTCAAAACAGCTACCATACCTACCTATTATGGCATTTCAATAGTCATTCCAAGATATATTGCGGTGCAACTTCCACAGTTCTGTTTTATTATGACACACACCATCATTGTCATATTGTTTTGCATGACTGTAAGATAGCTAGCATAATGTTTTCATGGTTTGTCCGTTTTATGATGTCATTTGCTACGCTAGATCATTGCACATTCCGGTACACCGCTGGAGGCATTCATATAGAGTCATATTTTTGTTCTAGTATCGAGTTGTTATTCTTGAGTTGTAAGTAAATAAAAGTGTGATGATCATCATCATTAGAGCATTGTCCCATGTGAGGAAAGGACGATGGAAGCTATGGTTCCCTCACAAGTTGGGATGAGTCTCCGGACTTTGTATAAAAAAATAAAAGAGGCCAAAGAAGCCCAAATAAAAGAAAAGAGGCCAAAGAAGCCCACCAAAAAAATGAGAGAAAAGAGAGGAGGGACAATGTTACTATCCTTTTTCCACACTTGCGCTTCAAAGTAGCACCATGTTCTGCACGATAGAGAGTCTCCTAATTTATCACTTTCATATACTAGTGGTAATTTTTCATTATATAATTTGGCTTGTATATTCCAATCATGGGCTTCTTCAAATTGCCCTAGGTCTTCGTGAGCAAACGAGTTGAATGCACACTCACTTAGTTTTTTTGAGCTTTCATAAACTTATAGCTCTAGTGCACCGTTGCATGGAAATCCCTACTCACTCACATTGATATCTATTGATGGGCATCTTCATAGACTGTTGATACGCCTAGTTGATGTGAGACTTTCTCCTTCTTTTTGTCTTCTCCACAACCGTATTCTATTCCACCTATAGTGCTATATCCATGGCTCACGCTCATGTATTGCGTGAAAGTTGAAAAAGTTTGAGAATGCTAAAGTGTGAAACAACTGCTTGGCTAAAATCGGGGTTGTGCATGATGAAATACTTTGTGTGATGAAGATGGAGCATAGCCAGGCTATATGATTTTGTAAGGATAACTTTCTTTTGCCATGTTGTTTTGAGAAGACACGATTGCTTTATTAATATGCTTGAAGTATTACTGTTTTTATGTCAATATTAAACTTTTGTTTTGAATCTTATGGATTTGAATATTCATGCCACAATAAATAAAATTACATGAATAAATATGCTAGGTAGCATTCCACATCAAGAATTCTGTTTTTATCATTTACCTACTCGAGGACGAGTAGGAATTAAGCTTGGGGATGCTTGGTACGTCTCAAACATATCTATAATTTTTTATTGTTCCATGCTATTATATTATCTGTTTTGGATGTTTTATATGCAGTAATATGATATTTTATATTATTTTTGAGACTAACCTATTAACCTGGTGCCCAGTGCCGGTTTCTGTTTTTTCGTTGTTTTTGAGTTTTACAGAAAAGGAATATCAAATGGAGTCCAAACAGAATAAAACTTTCGCGATGATTTTTCTTGGACCAGAAGACATCCACGAAGCTTGGAGGGGGGGCAGAAGAGTCCTGAGGGCACCACAAGCCCACAGGCCGCGCCTTAGGGGGGCTCCCTGGCTTGTGGGCCCCTCGGGAGTCCTCCAACCATAATTTTTGCTCTATAAATTCTCAAATATTCCCAAACCAACAGAAGCGTCCACCAAAATACCTTTTCACGGCCGCAAGCCTCTGTTCCCGTGAGATCCCATCTTTGGGCCTTTTCCGGCACCCTATCGGAGGGGGATTCGATCACGGAGGGCATCTACATCAACTCTATTGCCCTTCCGATGAAGCATGAGTAGTTTACCATAGACCTACGGGTCCATAGCTAGTAGCTAGATTGTTTCTTCTCTCTCTATGATCCGATGTAATATTCTTTTGCGGTGTGTTTGTCGAGATCCGATGAATTGTGGATTTATGACCAGACTATCTAATATTATTTGAGCCTTTTCTGAACTCTTTTATGCATGATCAAATATCTTTGTATTTCTCTTCGAATTATAGGTTTGGTTTAGCCAACTAAATTGATTCTTCTTGCAATGGGGGAGGTGCTTAGTTTTGGGTTCAATCTTGCGGTGTCCTCACCCAGTGACATAGTAGGGATAGCGAGGCACATATTGTATTATTGCCATCAAGGGTAAAAAGATGGGGTTTTCGTCATATTGCTTGAGTTTATCCCTCTACATCATGTCATCTTACTTAAGGCGTTACTTCGTTCTTATGAACTTAATACTCTAGATGCATGCTGCATAGCGGTTGATGTGTGGAGTAATAGTAGTAGATGCAGGCAGGAGTCGGTCTACTTGACATGGATGTGATGCCTATATTCATGATAATTGCCTTGGATATCATCATAACTTTGCGCTTTTCTATCAATTACTCGACGGTAATTTGTTTACCCACCGTATGTTTTCTTTCAAGAGAGAAGCCTCTAGTGAAACCTATGGCACTCGGGTCTATTTTGCATCATATATTTTCAAATTTATAAACCAAAAAACCCAAAATATCTTGGTACAATTTATTTAGATTTATTTTAGTTTGCCTTTTTATTTATCTTTTATATCTATCTCTATCAGATCTCATCCTTGCAAGTGACCTTGAAGGGATTGACAACCCGTTTATCGCATTGGGTGCAATTGTTTGATTGTTTGTGCAGGTGCATAGATTGGGGACTTGCATGTACCTCCTACTGGATTGATACATTGGTTCTCAAACCGAGGGAAATACTTATCTCCTTTGCTGCATCACACTTTCCTCTTCAAGGGGAAAAACAACGCAAGCTCAAGAAGTAGCACCTCCCCCATTTTCACGGGCGTGGGCCCTCTTTGGCAACTGAAATCCAACCACAAACTTCCACGTCGTGTTATTTTATGGTCAACATGTAAAACCCCGTATGTGTCGCATTACCCGTGGGCAAATGATGGAAGATATGAAGACCGTACCTTCTTTGTTACTTCCTTCGTCCCATAATACAAGAACAATTTTGGAACTACACATGTGTCAAAAACACTCTTATATCAGGGCATCTCCAAGGCGGACCCGTAAACCTGCCTCAACTGTATGGACCGGGTTGTTCGGACCGCCGAAGCCATCCAAGGCCAACCTATATCGGTCCACGGAGCGGTCCCGATGCGATTTCTCCAGCAAACCGGAGACAAAAGTGGGGGAGATTTGCGGGAGTCCGAACCGCTCCCAAGCCCGCTTCTGATCGCCCGGCCCACAAAAACCCTTCGCCTCCAAGGCAGCGCTTGCCCGGCGCGGTTGCCGTATTCATCTTTGCCCTAGAGCGCGCCGCTCCGCATTGAAGGCGGCTCAGGACGGACGCAACCTCTCACTGCCTCCGCCATTGAAGCGGCACACCGGCCAAGGGCGCCGCCTGCTGCACACCCGGCTGAACATGCATCCTCGCCGCATTCATACTCCTCCTTTAACCACACATGGAAGCCGAGAAACCTACTCCGGCCACATGTTCGTTCAGGAACGCTAGGCATTAAACGCAACGCCGACCAAGCTCCTCCCGTCCGCCCTCTGTTTAACCGATGGAAGGCGCCGGAAAAGAATCACACCCCTCTGCCGCTCCCCCGATCTCCCCCGATCTCCTCCTTTACCATTTTCTCCACCATTTCGATGGAATACGACGGGAAGGAAGAGCAGTTCTCCAGCATAAAAGCCGGCACGGTGGCCTGCCGAGCCCAGCGTATACGCGTGAGGCAGCTCGCTGCTCCACCTCCCTTCCCTAGGCCGATGGAGCAAGTTGCCGGTCCAATTCGATGCGTGGTTCAGCAACTCGCCGTTCCAAGCCAGCTCGCAGAGGAGTGGCGAGTTGCTCCAGGCTGGCACAGAGGGAAGCACGGCGACACGGGCATGGATAACACCGTGTCGTACCGCCCCTCCAGTGCCTACAGCCCCGCCATCCGCAGTCAAGGGGACGCGTAGCCACGCCATGCAGACAGAGAAAGCAGGTGCGCGGAGGAGATCGACAAGCCAGTGGCCAGCGCATCCGCGTCCATGTCCGCTGGCAACTTTGAGGGAAAATGGAACACGCGAGGCCGCCGCCGCCTGGGTCCGAGGATGGCCACCGCCGGTGCGTCACGACCGTACGTGCACATAGTTTTAAATTTTAGTTAAAATATTTCCAAAATATAACCGTCTGCGTCCGTTTTTTGTATGAAATCTGTTATGTTTGTACGAAAACCGATCAAGTTTGCATGAAATCCGGCCGTGTTCGCACGAATTTTGTCCGATTAATTTGAGTTATTATGCTAGCGTTGGATGACTATCTTCCGCACCCGGGTCCACGGAGGTTTTTCGCGGGTTGCCGTCGAAGTGCCCTTATGGGACAGATGGAGTTGTTGTTCCATCATGCATGCACCTTATGGGACAGATGGAGTTGTTGTTCCATCATGCATGCATTTTTTTCTCTGTTTCTGAAACACTTGCAACAGTACTGACCTCCCACTTCGATTGCTTCCGAAGTAGAGTACTTTAAATTTAAGATCACAAACACTGGAGCCGACGAATGCCCTAAAGCCCTCGAGCTACGTACACTCGTGACATCACAGGATCAACAATACCAAGTTTCAAAAAAAAAAATGAAATCCACAATATTCAATACATACAAGCTTACACAAAGACATGCTATCTTAACACAGACAGCATCAGTTGCTCGTGCACAGCGACTCGCTCGTCCAAGCCTGGACCCTGCAGCAGAGACTGTTTGCTTAAACTACCAGCACGTACACCGCGTAGATGATCCCCGGTATGTACCCCAGTATGGTCAGCAAGAGACAGATCCAGAACTCCACCTGAATCGACACATCGACACCAGTAATAACCAGATCAGATACGGGACTAAAATAAGGCACGGCGAAGCCCGTACACAGTAGAAAGAGTAACCACTTACGCCGAGTTTGTAGCGCAGGAAGACGCCGACGGGAGGCAGGATGATGGCGAGGATCACCTCCAGGACTGTTGCCGAGCCCATGGCTTGCTCACTTCACTCGAGGCCCTCTCCTTTCTTTCTCTCTGCTTTCCCTTCTGAAAGAGGCGACTGGATTGGATGATTTGGATTGCCAGATCATGTAGTACACGTCCATTTATATAGACAAGACCTCGGGTGTTTTTAGTAACTGGTGTGGTTTGATACTTTGATGTGGAGGTGCTGTACGTGTCCCCGGGCTGGCAGGTGATTTGGCCACCTGCACTCCACGTAGCATCTTCTTCTGGAGACGCGTGCGAATATGGGGCGCTGTAGCTCTGAAGATTAGATTAACCTCTTCCCTCTTAAAAATCTCTGTTTGCTGGTGGCGTGTTCTTGTCCGATGCGCTGTGCCTGTCCTTTTTGGACCTGGCTCGTTGTATCCATGCATGTCGGCACTCCCGTCAGAGAAAGAAATATCTATGCATGTCGGCACGGCCCCGTTTGGGGTGTTTCCAAAGTTTTCTTAGCTGGAGCGGTTGCTTTTGCAGCCACCACAGCTGTGGTGGGTTCGCCCCTTGTGTGCTTCGCGTGGTACTAGACGTCCAATTTTGATTGTCCGCCACAGAGCAGTTTTATAAAAGCTGTGGCTACGTCTAATATCAGTCAAATGATATATAACATGCAGGAAAAATTAACTTAAAAGAAAATTTACACGGATCTTAAAATAATATCCATGAATATAGCATCGACCGAGACACTACGTCTCAGTTGACTGAAATTTAGCAAGACTATTTTTCTAAAGAAAAAGAATAGCTACAAAACTATTTGAAATGGCGGCTGCTATGGATCGACCCGTTGATTTCGTGAAGAATTCAGTCGGGTTGCAGGCCGCCGGAACCTTCCCCGCGCAGCCGTTGGATCGGCCAACACACATTGTGCCACAGGAAGCAACAACGCGAGTCATCGCGGAAGCAGCACCGCCCGGCTTGCAAGCAGGAGCCGCACCCCTTCGTCGGCGGAGCAGGGCGTTCAGCAACAACAACAGCGTGGCGATGATCCATCGCAGCACAGCGGGCCATGGCGGCTCCGGTTGTCGGATTCAGGGCTCCGCAGACCCAAGAGAGGTTCAAACTCTGGACGTGTGCGAAGAACTCAACCTCTCCAGCCAACCAGTTCATCACCCCCACGGCCCAGCTCGATGAACAAGAAAGAAGAGGAACACAACAGTTACCCAGGTTCGGGCCACCTTGCGGTGTAAGACCATACTCCTGCTTTGGGGTGGATTGGCCTCACGAGGGGCTGATGATGAACTAGTACAAAGGATGAACAACCTCGCGAGGTCTGCTCTCGTATGGGTTTGATCTAGAGAGAGAGAGCTCTCTTTTACGATGGTGGCTAAGCTATATTTACAGTGGCCTCGGTTCTCTTCCCCCGAAACGAAGGCGGGAAGGGATCCCACAGTGACCAATTTTGAAGGGGGACAAGTAGTACATCTTATCCTGACACCGCGGTCTTGGTCGTGACACTGCAAAGCTTCTGGTCATGACACTGCAGTGGGCTCGGTGATAACATCTGTCCTGCCGTCCTGGCGGTCTTGGTCTCGTTGCACGGGAATGGTAACCTTTGGCTGGTTCCTCGGGACCCAGCGCCTGCGCTTGCCTCCTTAGCACTAAAGAGGAAACCTGCTCCTCTGCGCCCGCTGGCACCCGCCTGGCCTTGGTCGCCATGGCTTGTATCACCTCAACCTCATGAGGTGGGCACCTGCATAGAAATCTCCGGTCCTCAGGGGCCAGCCTGGGGAGGCCGCCCCTTCCGGAGGTCTTGATGTCGCCCGCCTCGCGAGGCTTGGCCCCTCGCGAGTGTCTTGTCTTGGAGGTACCCTAGATGGGCTGAACCAGGCCGTCGATGAAGCCACGCCATGGGCCGCAGGCAGGCAAGTCTGGGAACCCTAGTTCCTAGAACGCCGACAGTAGCCCCCGGGCCCAAGGCGCGCTCGGACTTGGCTTCGAGGCGAAGCCAAAGGGCAAGGGCGAAGGGTCGCCGGCCCCAATTGCCTGCGGGCCTGGCCAACACGTGGCGCCCGATGGGACGTGGGCGTCTCCACTTCCCCACGCCGCCCCGACAACCGCCTGACTTGACAACTGCCTGGCGCACGCGGCCCAGCCATCATTGCCCGCCACGCTCGCCTTCTGCTCCATTCCCTTCCTGCGGACTTACGTCTTCCTCACCAGGGTCCACACCAGCTCCAATCCATTCCACCGCCATGGCTCCCATGATGAAGAAAGGGAAGGCCCATGTGACTGTGGAGCCCTCGCCGGGGCCGGAACCAGCGCTGGATCGGTCCACGATGATCAATCGAGAGGGCTTGGACAAGGTCCGGCAAGCCCTTGCCGCCGATACCAACAAGTGGAAGGCGACGACGGTCTGGCCTGCCTCCCAGTTCTTGGCTGACATGGAGGCCACCGAAATCCCCCTTCATCTCCACGCTCTCTTCGCCGGCTTGCTCCCCCTTTTTCAGATTTCTTCAACACCGTGCTTTCGCACTACCAGATCCACGCGTTGTATCTGGTCCATGGATCCATCGTCCTCCTCTCCGCTTTCGACTTCTTGTGCGAGGCCTTCACGGGCATTGCCCCATCCGTGGCCTTGCTCCGCCATTTCTTCTCGCTCCACTTGGTGGACGGCGGGGAATGCTCGGGGTGTGTGTCGCTCCAGGCGGTGGCGGTTGAAGGAAATATGCCCTAGAGGCAATAATAAAGTTATTATTTATTTCCTCATATCGTGATAAATGTTTATTATTCATGCTAGAATTGTATTAACCGGAAACATGATACATGTGTGAATACATAGACAAACTTAATGTCACTAGTATGCCTCTACTTGACTAGCTCATTAATCAAAGATGGTTATGTTTCCTAACCATAGACATGTGTTGTCATTTGATTAACGAGATCACATCATTAGGAGAATGATGTGATTGACTTGACCCATTCCGTTAGCTTAGCACTTGATCGTTTAGTATGTTGCTATTGCTTTCTTCATGACTTATACAAGTTCCTACAACTATGAGATTATGCAACTCCCGTTTACCGAAGGAGCACTTTGTGTGCTACCAAACGTCACAACGTCTGGGTGATTATAAAGGAGCTCTACAGGTGTCTCCAAAGGTACATGTTGAGTTGGCATATTTCAAGATTAAGTTTTGTCACTCCAATTGTCGGAGAGGTATCTCTGGGCCCTCTCGGTAATGCACATCACTATAAGCCTTGCAAGCAATGTAGCTAATGAGTTAGTTACGGAATGATGCATTACATTACGAGTAAAGAGACTTGCCGGTAACGAGATTGAACTAGGTATTGAGATACCCACGATCGAATCTCGGGCAAGTAACATACCGATGACAAAGGGAACAATGTATGTTGTTATGCGGTTTGACCGATAAGGATATTTGTAGAATATGTAGGAGCCAATATGAGCATCCAGGTTCCGCTATTGGTTATTGACCGGAAACAGTTCTAGGTCATGTCTACATAGTTCTCGAACCCGTAGGGTCCGCACGCTTAAGGTTTCGTTGACAGTTTTATTGTGAGTTTATGAGTTTTGATGTACCGAAGGTTGTTCGGAGTCCCGGATGTGATCATGGACATGATGAGGAGTCTTGAAATGGTCGAGACATAAAGATCGATATATTGGACGACTATATTTGGACACCGGAAAGGTTCCGGGTTAGATTGGGACAATACCGGATCTCCGGGAGGTTATCGGAACCCCCCGGGAGGTATATGGGCCTTATTGGGCCTTAGTGGAAAGGAAGGAGAAGAAGCAAAGGAGGGGGCGCCCCCCCAAGCCCAATCCGAATTGGGAGGGGGGCCGGCACCCCTTTCCTTCTTCCCTCCCCCTCTTCCTTCCCTCTCCTACTCCTAATAGGAAAGGGGGGAGTCCTACTCCCGGTTGCGGTTGGACTCCCCCCTAGGGCGCGCCACCCCCTTGGCCGGCCCCCTCCTGCACTCCTTTATATACGGGGGAGGGGGGCACCCCATAGACATCAATTGATCTCTTGATCTCTTAGCCGTATGCGGTGCCCCCCTCCACCATAGTCCTCCTCGATAATATTGTAGTGGTGCTTAGGCGAAGCCCTGCGACTGTAGAACATCAACATCGTCACCACGCCATCGTGCTGACGGAACTCTACATCGACACTCGACTGGATCGGAGTTCGGGGGACATCATCGAGCTGAACGTGTGCTAGAACTCGGAGGTGCCGTAGTTTCGGTGCTTGATCGGCCGGGCCGTGAAGACGTACGACTACATCAACCGCGTTGTGCTAACGCTTCCGCTTTCGGTCTACGAGGGTACATAGACAACACTCTCCCCTCTCGTTGCTATGCATCACCATGATCTTGCATGTGCGTAGGAATTTTTTTTGAAAATACTACGTTCCCCTGCAGTGGCATCCGAGCCTAGGTTTTATGCGTTGATGTTATATGCACGAGTAGAACACATGTGAGTTGTGGGCGATACAAGTCATACTGCTTACCAGCATGCCATACTTTGGTTCGGCAGTATTGTTGGATGAAGCGGCCCAGACCGACATTACGCGTACGCTTACGCGAGATTGGTTCTACCGACATGCTTTGCACATAGGTGGCTGGCAGGTGTCAGTTTCTCCAACTTTAGTTGAACCGAGTGTGGCTACGCCCGGTCCTTGAGAAGGTTAAAACAACACTAACTTGATGAACTATCGTTGTGGTTTTGATGCGTAGGTAAGAACGGTTCTTGCTAAACCCGTAGCAGCCACGTAAAACTTGCAACAACAAAGTAGAGGACGTCTAACTTGTTTTTGCAGGGCATGTTGTGATGTGATATGGTCAAGACGTGATGCTATATTTTATTGTATGAGATGATCATGTTTTGTAACCGGGTTATTGGCAACTGGCAGGAGCCATATGGTTTTCACTTTATTGTATGCAATGCAATCGCCCTGTAATTGCTTTAGTTTATCACTAAGCGGTAGCCATAGTCGTAGAACCAATAGGTGGCGAAACGACAATGATGCTACGATGAAGATCAAGGTGTCGCGCCGGTGACGATGGTGATCATGACGGTGCTTCGGAGATGGAGATCACACGCACAAGATGATGATGGCCATATCATATCACTTATATTGATTGCATGTGATGTTTATCCTTTATGCATCTTATCTTGCTTTGATTGACGGTAGCATTTTAAGATGATCTCTCACTAATTATCAAGAAGTGTTCTCCCGAGTATGCACCGCTGCGAAAGTTCTTCGTTTGAGACACCACGTGATGATCGGGTGTGATAGGCTCTACGCTCAAATACAACGGTGCAAAACAGTTGCACACGCGAATACTCAGTTAAACTTGACGAGCCTAGCATACACAGATATGGCCTCGGAACACTGGAGACCGAAAGGTCGAGCGTGAATCATATAGTAGATATGATCAACATAGTGATGTTCACCATTGAAAACTACTCCATCTCACGTGATGATCGGACATGGTTTAGTTGATTTGGATCACGTGGTCACTTAGATAATTAGAGAGATGTCTATCTCAGTGGAAGTTCTTAAGTAATATGATTAACTAAACTTAAATTTATCATGAACTTAGTCCTGGTAGTATTTTGCAAATTATGTTGTAGATTAATAGCTCGCGTTGTTGCTTCCCTATGTTTGATATGTTCCTATAGAAAAACTATGTTGAAAGATATTAGTAGCAATGGCGGATTAGATCCGTGATCTGAGGTTTATCCTCATTGCTGCACAGAAGAATTATGTTCTTGTTACCCCGCTAGGTGACAGACCTATTGCAGGAGCAGATGCAGATGTTATGAATGTTTGGCTAGCTCAATATGATGACTACTTGATAGTTTAGTGCACCATGCTTAACGGCTTAGAATCGAGACTTCAAAGACGTTTTGAACGTCATGGACCATATGAGATGTTCGAGGAGTTGAAGTTAATATTACAAGCAAATACCCGAATTGAGAGATATGAAGTCTCCAACAAGTTCTATAGCTAAAAGATGGAGGAATTGCTCAACTAGTGAGCATGTGCTCATATTGTCTGGGTACTACAATCGCTTGAATCAAGTGGGAGTTAATCTTCCAAATAAGATAGTGATTGACAGAGTTCTCTAGTCACCATCACCAAGTTGCTAGAACTTCGTGATAAACTATAGTATGCAAGGGATGACGAAAACGATTCCCGTACTCTTCATGATGTTGAAATCGACGAAGGTAGAAATCAAGAAAAGAGCATCAAGTGTTGATAATTGGCAAGACCACTAGTTTCAAGAAAAGGGCAAAGGGAAAGAAAGGGAACTTCAAGTAGAATGACAAGCAAGTTGTCACTCCCACGAAGAAGCCCAAAGCTGGACCAAAGCCTGAAACTAAGTGCTTACACTGCAAAGGAAATGGTCACGGGAAGCGGAAATACCCTGAATATTTGGTGGATAAGAAGGATGGCAAACTGAACAAGGGTATATTTGATATACAGGTTATTGATGTGTTCCTTACTAGTGTTTATAGTAGCCCCTGAGTATTTGATACTTGTTCGGTTGCTAGATTAGTGACTCGAAACAGGAGTTACAGAATAAACAGAGACTAGTTGAGGGTGAAGTGACGATGTGTGTTGGAAGTGGTTCCAAGATTGATATGATCATCATCGCACTCCCTATAATTTCGGGATTAGTGTTAAACCTAAATAAATCTTATTTGGCATTTGCGTTGAGCATGAATATGATTTAATCATGTTTATTGCAATACGATTATTCATTTAAAGTCAAAGAATAATTGTTGTTCTGTTTACATGAATACAACCTTCAATGGTCATACACCCAATGAAAATAATTTGTTGGATCCCGATCGTAGTGATACCCATATTGATGCCAAAAGATGCAAAGTTAATAATGATAGTGCAACTTATTTGTGGCATTGCCGTTTGGGTCATATCGGTGTAAAGCGCATGAAGAAACTCCATAAAGATGGATTTTCGGAATCACTTGGTTATGAATCATTTGATGCTTGCGAACCGTGCCTTTTGGGCAAGATGACTAAAACTCCGTTCTCCGGAACAATGGAACGAGCTACTGACTTGTTGGAAATAATACATACTGATGTATGCAGACCAATGAGTATTGAGGCTCGTGGCGGGTATCGTTATTTTCTGACCTTCACAGATGATTTGAGCAGATATGGATATATCTAATTGATGAAACATAAATTTGAAACAGTTGAAAGGTTCAAAGAATTTCAGAGTGAAGTGGAAAATCATCGTAACAAGAAAATAAAGTCTCCACGATCTGATCATGGAGATGAATATTTGAGTTACGAGTTTGGCCTTTAGTTAGAATAATGTGGAATAGTTTCACAAACTCATGCCACCTGGAACACCACAACATAATGGTGTGTCCGAACATCGTAATCATACTTTACTAGATATGGTGGGATCTATGATGTCTCTTACTGATTTACCGCTATCGTTTTGGGGTTATGCTTTAGAGACGACCACATTCACGTTAAATAGGGCACCATCAAAATCCGTTGAGATGACGCCTTATGAACTGTGGTTTAGCAATAAACATAAGTTGTCGTTTCTTAAAATTTGGAGTTGCAATGCTTATGTGAAAAGGTTTCAACCTGATAAGCTCGAACCCAAATCGGAGAAGTGCGTCTTCATAGAATACCCAAAGGAAACTGTTGGGTACACCTTCTATCACGGATCCGAAGGCAAAACATTCATTGCTAAGAATGGATCCTTTCTAGAGAAGGAGTTTCTCTCGAAAGAAGTGAGTGGGAGGAAAGTAGAACTTGATGAGGTAATTGTACCTGCTCCCTTATTGGAAAGTAGTTCATCATAGAAAACTATTTCTGTGACGCCCACACCAATTAGTGAGGAAGCTAATGATATTGATCACGAAACTTCAGATCAAGTTACTACCAAACCTCGTAGGTTAAGCATAGTAAGATCTGCACCAGAGTGGTACGGTAATCCTATTCTGGAGGTCATGTTACTTGACCATGGCGAACCTACGAACTATGAGGAAGCGATGATGAGCTCAGATTCCGCAAAATGGTTTGAGGCCATGAAATTTGAGATGAGATCCATGCATGAGATCAAAGTGTGGACTTTGGTGGACTTGCCCGATGATCGGCAAGCCATAGAAAATAAATGGATCTTCAAGAGGAAGGCAGACGCTGATAGTAGTGTTACTATCTACAAAGCTCGACTTGTCGCAAAAGGTTTTCGACAAGTTCAAGGTGTTGAATACAATGAGATTTTCTCACTCGTATCGATGCTTAAGTCTGTCCAAATCATGTTAGCAATTACCAGATTTTATGAAATCTAGCAAATGGATGTCAAAACTGCATTCCTTAATGGATTTATTAAATAAGAGTTGTATATGATGCAACCAGAAGGTTTTGTCAACCCTAAAGGTGCTAACAAAATTGTGCAAGCTCCAGTGATCCATCTATGGACTGGTGCAAGCATCTCGGAGTTGGAATATATGCTTTGATGAGTTGATCAAAGCATATGGTTTTATACAGACTTTTGGAGAAGCATGTATTTACAAGAAAGTGAGTGGGAGCTCTGTAACATTTCTAAAACTATATGTAGATGACATATTGTTAATTGGAAATGATATTAAAATTGTGGATAGCATAAAAGGATACTTGAATAAGAGTTTTTCAAAGAAAGACCTCGGTGAAGCTGCTTACACATTGAGCATCAATATCTATAGAGATAGATCAAGACGCTTGATAAAGATTTTTCAATGAGTACATACCTTGATAAGATTTTGAAGTAGTTCAAAATGGAACAGTCAAAGAAGAAGTTCTTGCCTGTATTACAAGGTGTGAAGTTGAGTAAGACTCAATGCCCGACCACAGCAGAAGATAGAGAGAAAATGAAAGATGTTCCCTATGCTTCAGCCATAGGCTCTATCATGTATGCAATGTTGTGTACCAGACCTGATGTATGCTTAGCAATAAGTTTGACAGCGGTCAAGAATATCCTGAAGTACCTGAAAAGGACTAAGGATATGTTTCTCGTTTATGGAGGTGACAAAGAGCTAGTCGTAAATGGTTACCTCGATGCAAGCTTTGACACTGATCTGGACGATTCTAAATCGCAAACCGGATACGTGTTTATATTGAACGGTGGAGCTGTCAGTTGGTGCAGTTCTAAACAAAGCGTCGTGGCGGGATCTACATGCGAAGCGGAGTACATAGCTGCTTCGGAAGCACCAAAAGAAGGAGTCTGGATGAAAGAGTTCATTTCCGATCTAGGTGTCATACCTAGTGCATCGGGACCAATGAAGATCTTACGTGACAATATGGTGCAATTGCCTTGGCAAAGGAATCCAGATTTCACAAGAGGACCAAGCACATCAAGAGACGCTTCAATTCCATCCGGGACCAAGTCCGGTGGGAGACATAGAGATTTGCAAGATACATACGGATCTCGAATGTTGCGCACCCGTTGACTAAGCCTCTTCCATGAGAAAAATATGATCAGCACCAAGACTTCGGTGTTAGTATCATTCTTGTGTAATCTAGATTATTGACTCTAGTGCAAGTGGGAGATCAAGGAAATATGCCCTAGAGGCAATAATAAAGTTATTATTTATTTCCTCATATCATGATAAATATTTATTATTCATGCTAGAATTGTATTAACCGGAAACATGATACATGTGTGAATACATAGACAAACTTAATGTCACTAGTATGCCTCTACTTGACTAGCTCATTAATCAAAGATGGTTATGTTTCCTAACCATAGACATGTGTTGTCATTTGATTAACGAGATCACATCATTAGGATGATGATGTGATTGACTTGACCCATTCCGTTAGCTTAGCACTTGATCGTTTAGTATGTTGCTATTGCTTTCTTCATGACTTATACAAGTTCCTACAACTATGAGATTATGCAACTCCCGTTTACCGAAGGAACACTTTGTGTGCTACCAAACGTCACAACGTAACTGGGTGATTATAAAGGAGCTCTACTGGTGTCTCCAAAGGTACATGTTGAGTTGGCGTATTTCGAGATTAGGTTTTGTCACTCCGATTGTCGGAGAGGTATCTCTGGCCCCTCTCGGTAATGCACATCACTATAAGCCTTGCAAGCAATGTAGCTAATGAGTTAGTTACGGAATGATGCATTACGTTACGAGTAAAGAGACTTGCCGGTAACGAGATTGAACTAGGTATTGAGATACCGATGGCAAAGGGAACAATGTATGTTGTTATGCGGTTTGACCGATAAAGATCTTCGTAGAATATGTAGGAGCCAATATGAGCATCCAGGTTCTGCTATTGGTTATTGACCGGAAACAGTTCTAGGTCATGTCTACATAGTTCTCGAACCCGCAGGTCCGCACGCTAAGGTTTCGTTGATGCTTTTATTATGAGTTTATGAGTTTTGATGTACCAAGGTTGTTCGAGTCCCGGATGTGATCACGGACATGACGAGGAGTCTTGAAATGGTCGAGACATAAAGATCGATATATTGGACGACTATATTTGGACACCGGAAAGGTTCGGGTGAGATTGGGACACTGGGATCTCCGGAGGTTATCGGAACCCCGGGAGGTATATGGGCCTTATTGGGCCTTAGTGGAAACTAGGGAGAAGAAGCAAAGGAGGGGGCGCCCCCCCAAGCCCAATCCGACTGGGAGGGGGCCGCCCCCTTCCTTCTTCCTCCCCTCTTCCTTCCCTCTCCTACTCCTAATAGGAAAGGGGGGAGTCCTACTCCCGGTTGGGGTTGTACTCCCCACCTAGGGCGCGCCACCCCCTTGGCCAGCCCCCTCCTCCACTCCTTTAAATATGGGGGAGGGGGGCACCCCATAGACATCAATTGATCTCTTGATCTCTTAGCCGTGTGCTGTGCCCCCCTCCACCATAGTCCTCCGCGATAATATTGTAGCGGTGCTTAGACGAAGCCCTGCGACGGTAGAACATCAACATCGTCACCACACCGTCGTGCTGACGGAACTCTCCCTCGACACTCGGCTGGATCGGAGTTCGGGGGACATCATCGAGCTGAACGTGTGCTAGAACTCGGAGGTGTCGTAGTTTCGGTGCTTGATCGGTCGGGCCGTGAAGACGTACGGCTACATCAACCACGTTGTGCTAACGCTTTCGCTTTTGGTCTACGAGGGTACGTAGACAACACTCTCCCCTCTCATTGCTATGCATCACCATGATCTTGCGTGGGCGTAGGATTTTTTTTTTGAAATTACTACGTTCCCCAACAGTGGTGATAGCTGGCTCCGGCATCGACTTCACGCTCCGCCCGGATGCGAGGGGTTCCGGAAACAGTGGGTGTATGTGAACGCCACCGTGCGCATCCCCCTGCTTCTCCTCCCGTCGGCGCCGACCAAGCCGAGTTTCGGCTAGGGACACACGGATCTCGTTGACCGACAACTTGCGCGTATCTTGTCCAGGCTGGCCAAGTTGAAGGAGGCAGGGGTGACAATGGCGATGGTGGTGAGGGAGTTCGTCCGGTGGTGCATTGCTCCACTCCAGTGCCATTCTCGCCCGATGTGGGCCTTCACCGGCCCCGATGACCCCATGAGGCTCCAGGTGCCTTCGCTTCCCTCCAAGACGTTGCGCACAGTGCTCCAGCTCCTGACGGGTGACCCCACGCCTGCTGCGCTCCTTAACGAGGGGTGCCCTTTGTACAACTGCTCAAATGGGAAGGCCTTCGCCGAGAAGATGTCGTGCTTCGACGAGTGGGTGCTGCTCCCTGAGGGCCACGAGGGGCCTCGCGAGAACCCCATCTTGGTGGCGCGTGTGATGTGCGCTCCGGAGATGGCCACGGGGGATCAAGCATCGCTGAGTGCTCCTGAGGTGGACGCTGGAGAGTAGGGCTACCGCTCACTCCTGAGGTGGCCACTAGAGAGCAGGCACCACCACGCGCTCCTGAGGTGGCGGCCTCCTCCCCTGCAGATGGCACGGAAGAAGCCCTGCCCACGGATGCAACTGCCACCCTTGCCACGAAGGGCTGCGCGCCAGCCTGCGGCATGCTCTTTCCAGACCTCTGGGTATCTTGTAAGAGGAAGGGGCTCGGGAGCCACTGCGGCTCCGTCCTGGGCCCTGAAAAAGAGGAAGTGGATAGCCGTGGATGAGTAAGTACCTTGCCCTCCTTGATTCTCGCATATCGCATCCCTTCCTGACTTTTGCCCCTTGGGATCCCTTCCGTTGTGGGGGTGAGCTCGTTCGGAGCGCGACTTCTGTAGGCCTCTGGTCCGGCTGCGACCCCGAGAATACTAAGCCGGGTGGCTGCGCGTGAGATGGTGGCTGTTCATGAGCCGAAGCCGCCAGTGGGGGGCCGCGGGCATGCGCTCCCAGCGTCCTTCTTCCGGAGCGACCTCCGGGGCATGGAGGATGTGCCTAGGGCTCCTCCTCTGGTTCTTGCCAGTGGTTGGGCGATCCGCGCGATGACTCCATCTTCAAGCAGCGGGACTAGGCCACACCGTGCCCCGCCCGAGGCCCGGGGAGCGGTCGAAGGAGCTCCGACCACTGGTCCCTCGCCGAAGACGGGTGAGTTGTCCCGTGCCTCCCCAGCACACCGGGGTGTGGAGGACGGGCCTGACAAAGCATTGGAGCTCGCACTCGGGCGCAATGCCGTTCGTCATGACCTTCTCCGGGAGTGTAGGATCGAAAGTATGTCTAGAGGGGGGGGGGTGATTAGACTACTTGACCAAATAAAAATCTAGCCTTTTCCCAATTTTAAGTCTTGGCAGATTTTAGCAACTTTACACAAGTCAAGCAATCAACCTACACATGCAATTCTAAGAGTATAGCAGCGGAATGTACAACATTGCACATGAAGGTAAAGGGAGGAGTTTGGAGGGAGAAAACGCAATGTTGACTCGGAGATTTTTTGGCGTGATTCTGATAGATGGTGCTATTGTACATCCACGTTGATGGAGACTTCAACCCACGAAGGGTAACTGCTACGCGAGTCCACGGAGGGCTCCACCCACGAAGGGTCCACGAAGAAGCAACCTTGTCTATCCCACCATGGCCATCGCCCACGAAGGACTTGCCTCACTAGGGTAGATCTTCACGAAGTAGGCGATCTCCTTGCCCGTACAAACTCCTTGGTTCAACTCCACAATCTTGACGGAGGCTCCCAAGTGACACCTAACCAATCTAGGAGACACCACTCTCCAAAAGGTAATAAATGGTGTGTTTATGATGAACTCCTTGCTCTTGTGCTTCAAATGATAGTCTCCCCAACACTCAACTCTCTCTCATAGGATTGGATTTGGTGGAAAGATGATTTGAGTGGAAAGCAACTTGGGGAAGGCTAGAGATCAAGATTCATATGGTAGGATTGGAATATCTTGGCCTCAACACATGAGTAGGTGGTTCTCTCTCAGAAAATGAATGCTGGAAGTGAAGGCATGTTCTGATGGCTTTCCTCATGAATGAAGAGAAGGTGGAGGGGTATATATAGCCTCCACACAAAATCTAACCATTACACACAATTTACCAAACTCGGTGGGACCGAATCAGAAAACTCGGTCGGACCGATTTAGTTCATAATGTGACCGTTAGGCATTTCGGTGGGACCGACATGTCAACTCAGTGGGACCAATTTTGTTAGGGTTAGGGCATAACGTAATCTCGGTGAGACCGATTACACAAACTCGGTGGGACCAACTTTGGTAATAAGCTAACCAGAGAGTTGGTCAGGCAAACTCAGTGGGACCGATTTGCTCATCTCGGTGAGACCGAAACGTTACGAAAGGGAAACAGGGAGTTTGCATTGCGAACTAGGTGGGACCGATCGCTCATCTCGGTTAGACCAAAACGTTACGAAGGGAAACAAAGAGTTTGCAATCCCATCTCGGTGAGACTGAGATCCCTATCAGTGAGATCGAAGTGACTAGGATTTCTGGCCGTGGCTATGTCAAATGAACTCGGTGGCGCCGGATAGATCAAATCGGTGGGGCCGAGTTTGACTTTTGGTTTGGGACATATGTGGACATGAGAAAGTGGTTGAGGATTTTTGGAGCATATCACCAAGCATTTTGAGCAAGCAAGCCATTAAGCAACACCTCATCCCCTTTTAATAGTATTGGCTTTCCTATGGACTCAATATGATCTTGGATCACTAAAAGTAAAATGTAAAGTCCTGAGCTTTTAGAGCTTGAGTCAATCCTTTGTCCTTAGCATTTTGAGGGGTCCACATTCCTAATCCATGCCAAATATTCATCTTGAAATAGCATTAGTTCAATGAGCTATATGTTGTTAATCATTACCAAAACCACCCAGGGATAGTTGCACTTTCAATCTCCCCCTTTTTGGTAATTGATGACAACATATAGATCAAAGCTTCGACAAATGATAATAAGATTGAAATACATCATCGCTTTGAGAAGTTTGTGATAAGCAAGAGCTCCCCCTAAATTTGTGCATTATTTAAGTTTTGCTTTTGAATGCAAATACACAATCGATTAGTATCATGGGTTACTTTTCCATGTCACATACATCTTGGTGGAGCGCTCAAAATCATAGCAATTAAAAGCATGCACTCATCACCAAGCAAAGTGAATGATCATATATGTATATAATAGATAATATCACCCAAACAAACATTAAAGTAGCATATGATCAAACACATGATCATTCAAGTATCTCACACAAGGACATAAGGTATCAAACAAGCACACAATAAAGTTCAATCAAATAAAGTGCAAGAGAGACAAAAAACAACACACTCTCTCGAAGCCTATGATCTATACATATTTCTCCCCCTTTGGCAACAAGTTACCAAAAAGTTCAAATATGCATAGTGCTATGCGTCTCTCAGGCTTGGTCTCCATGACGTGGTGTAGAGATGACTCCAAGGACGAAACTTCTGTCGATGTAGCTGGAGATGGTGGAGTGGCTGCTCGAGGTGGCACTGAAGCTGTAGCTGCTGGTGCTGATGTGGTAGCTCTAGTATCAGGTACTAGCACTGCAGCTGACCTCTGACCTCTTGGCACTCGCTGAAAAGCTTCTGTAGTTGCCTTCCCTTTCTTCTCCTCTCGCTTCCTCCCGAGCTGCTCAACTCTTGTCTCAGATCTCGTTGACTTTCAGATCAAGATCATAGAATTTTTGTTCAATTATCCTCTCCAAGCTCTCCTGATTCTGAGTCAGGGTGGCCAAGCCCTTCTCAATCCTCAAGGTAGATTGGATCAGAAATCCAAGTTGATCTTGTTTGCTCTTCAAGAACACTTGAGATGCCTCTTCAGTACTTGGCATCTTTGTAGCTTTTTCCGCCCTTGACTTTGCTCTCTTCTCATGTGCTTGCACCGATGAAGGATCATTCTCATCCATTACAACTGTGTTGTCTTCAAATTCTGGCTTGAGAGGTAAGTGCTCCTTGTCCAACAAGTAAGTGCATGTGCCCATCTTTGAGTTGATGAGCACCTGAATGTGTGGAGCATACCCACAAGACCTTTTTTGGTCAGTAGTTGTCCTCTTGATTCTCTCTACAATCAGACTCATGACATCAAAAATGTGCAGCAAGTTGACTGAATGTCCTCTTATCATCCTATGATCTCTAGATTTGGGCAATAGAGTCTGCCTCAAGATGGTGTTAATAGTAGGCAGATCAGACAACAAGTATTTCACAGAGCCCAACTTATGAGTTTCCAGGGCTTCATCAGGAATTTCCTTGTACATACTTGCCATGGAGTTGTGGTCTTTCTTCTTCTTGGCATACACATCCAAATCACCCTCATGGTCTTCTAGTGCATTGATAAACTTTGCCCATTCATCAACAGTTGGCTGGTACCTTGTACCTTCAGACATCCACACTATCCTTCCATCTGGATAGAAATGAGCGGTGGAGTAGAATTGCATGATTAGCTCATCATTCCATTTGGTGAGCTTCTGTCCAACAAACTTGTCAACTCCACAAGCTTTGAAACTGTCATATACACCTGGAAAGTGATCTTCATTCTCTTTGATGTATTCCCAGTCAACCCATCTCATATCATAGACAATTGGCTTCTTGTCAAGCAGAATGGTCTCATAGAAGTCTTGTTGTTCTTTGGTGTGGAATCTATAGTCCACAACAGTTCTCCTTCTCACAGCATAAGGATCATTCTTCCTCCAAAGTCTCAGACCTGCACCCTTCCTGATGTTCATGTCCTCTGCCACTGGATGGGTGTCATTGTGGTCTGGAATCTTTGGTTTGAGCTTTCAAAGACTTGGGCTTCAAAGATCTTCCTCTTCAACTTCGTTTGGGGCCTTGTTCTTCTCTTCAGCTGGGATGTTTCTGGTGCTTCTCTTGGGTGCAGACTTGGTGGTTTGAGCAGCAACTTTGGGAGCAGGTTTGGGCTTAGAAGCAGCCCCTGACTTGATTGCATCTCCCATAAGCTTTTGAGACTTGGGTGCTGGTGCAGCATCCTCCTCTTCCTCTTCTGAATCTCTTACCATAGTTGACTTTCCAAGAACTTTTGCAGTTGTGGTTCTTGCCCTCTTCTTATTCTTGCCATCTCCAATGCTTCACCATCATCTGATTCTAATATGAATTTCATGGTTTCTCCTGTTGCAACTTTCCTTGCCTTGGATGTTGGCACTCTCCTTGCTGGTGCCTTCTTGTTCATACCAGGCTTTGTGGTACCAGCAGTGCCATACTCTTTCTTCATCACTTTCTTCTTTGAGGTGGTCTCATCCTCAACAGCAACATAATCCTCATCCTCAGAGTCTGAGGTTCTCTTCTTTCTTGTCCTAGTGGCTGCCTTGTGCAAGTTACTTGGAGTGCTTCTACTGCCCTCATCATAGCTGCTTGAGGTACCAGTGCCCTCACTCATTTGCACTTGCTCTTCAGACTTATTCTGGCTATCACTCTGGTCAGACATCTTGGCAGGCAAACTGACAACAAACCCTGTAAATAGATATAGATGAGGTAGAGTAGACGAGCATAACAAAGTGCAGAGATTTTTCAAAACGAATGAGTTAAAAACTTAGTTTAGTTATCTATTGAAATGATTTCGGAGCTACCGAATTGATAAACTCGATGATACCGAAGCAACATTTGGAACCTAAACTAGTGAACTCAGTCAGACTGAGTCACAGTTAGGTGGCACCGAGATTGCTAGGGTTTCACAGAGAATTGAACTCGGTCACACCGATTTGCAGTTTTCGGTCAGACCAAAAGCGCAAGTGCAATGGCCTAAGCCAAATCCATGAGACCAATTTCTATGATTCAGTCGATCCGACATGAGTTCAGCGGAGAGCTAACCCTAAATTTTCGAATCAAACTTAACCTAAGGAAGTTTTCTCTGGATAGATAGATTTCATATGTGGCATTGATCATGGCATTGACCTCGTGCTAAGAATAGAAGGTAAAAAGAAAGGGGTCAAACACATACCCTTGTTCGACGGGTGTTCGCTACGGCGGCAACGGCGGAGCAGATTTCCGTTGACGGCGACAAAAACCAGCGGCGGGAGCTTGCTAGCAGCGAGGAGGCGATCCGGAGACCCGAAGAGGCAGAGCAGGACACGCGCGGGCTGTGGGGTTTGGAAGAAATTTCCAAAATCTGACCCGTGGGTATATATATCCCGACCCTAACGGTGTGACCAAGTGGAACAACTCGGTGGCACCGAGATGCAGAATCGCAAGCGGTTACTGCAACTCGGTGTGATCGAAAAGTTCAAATCGGTTGCAGCGAGATGAAAACCTAGATCAACTTAGTGAACTCGGTGAGACCGAAATGGATGACTCAGTCAAACCGAGATGCACAAAGAGGTTTTGGAAGTTTAATTCTATGACGAATAGGGGACTCTAAGTGCTCCTCACTGTAACGCCCCAGATTCGATGCGCTAGTTGTCTGCCAGTTATTCGCCGTCGTTGCCATGTCATTTGCTTGCGTGTTGCACTTTGCCATGTCATCATATGCATTTCATATCATGTCGTCGTGGGCATTTCATTTTGCATACGCGTTCATCTCATGCATCCGAGCATTTTCCCCGTTGTCCGTTTTGCAATCCGGCACTCCTATGTCATCCGGCGTCCCCTTTTTGCCTCTTCTCTTGTGCGGGTGTTAAACTTTCTCGAAATGGCCCGAGGTTTGCCAAGCGGCCTTGGTATAGCACCGGTAGACCGCCTGTCAAGTTTCGTGCCATTTGGAGGTCGTTTGATACTCCAACGGTTAACCGGGTAACCGCGAAAGCCTCTTTTGTTGCAGCCCAACACCCCTTCCAAAGTGGCCCAAAACCCATCTTACTCCCTTCCATGCTCTCGGTCGTTCGATCACGATCGCGTGGCCAAAAACTGCTCCTCATTTGGACTCTCCTAGCTCCCTCTACCTATATAAAGGCCCTCCCCTCTCAAAATCGCGGATCAATTCCACCCAAACCCTAGCTTTTCCTCTTCCTCCCAGAGTCGGACGCTGTTCACCAGGCACGGACACGTCCGCCTGCCCGCGCCCGAGCTAGTCAGCGCCGCCACGTGGCCTCCGCCGCGCCCGTGCCGCCTGCCCGCCAAGCCCAGTAGGCCCGCCCAGCCAGCGCGCCGCCACACACGCCCGCACACACGCCGCCAGCCAGGCCGCGCCTCGGCGGCGCCCCGGCTGAAGCTTCGCCGGCGCCCGCCTCCGGAGCTCCGCTCCCGTCGCCTCGCTGGACCATCGCGGCGTCCGTGCGCGCGCCGCGGCCAAGCTCCGCGCCTCCGTGTTGTGCCTCTCCTCCGCCGCCCGCCCGACCTCGCCAAGGCTTTACCCTGAAGTTCGCCTACACGCCGCCGGCTGGCTACCGCCGCCGCCGCCGCCTTGGCTCGCCGCCGCCCGCTGCCGTGGGGCCTTGCGGAGTTTCGCCGCCGGCCATCTCTCAAGAGCTCTCGCGCCTCGCCGCCCTCGCCGTCCTCCCGGCCGGCCGGAGCCGAGCTTCGCCGGAGCCGCCAGCGCGTCGCCGGATCTGGGAGGGATGAGATCCACCACTCCCCCGATCCAAACGCCTCCCTGTGCCCCGGATCCCCTCATCCCGCACCACCTCGTCCCGCGTTGACTTTTCCCTCGGGGTGAGATTTTCGCTAAGTCCCCGAATATTTTGCATAATCATGCCATGTTCATCACATCACATCTCTGCATCCGTAGCGCCATTTCGTGCCTGTAATATGTCAAATTGTTCGCCTCAACGAGTAATTCATTTCATTCCATTGCGTCATTTTTATTTGAGCCCATCTTGATTCCCGAAATGCTGTTGTAAGAGTGCATGTTGATGTTAATCTGCTGAAACTGTTATAACTTGCTCATTTATCATTTTTGCCATGATTGATGTGTGCATCCTATGAGGTTGAGCTCTACATGTGTTTTGATCTATGCCATGCCATCTTTCCAGAGGTGCAATCCATGTATTTTTGTGGCTTGTGTAGTGAGTGCATCGAGCTTGTTAAGGAGGTTACTTGCTGTTGCTGTTTTCCTGGCAGATTCTGTTATATTTTGTTGCTATGTTAACATGCTTCTACTAATCATTCTATGTATAATCTGGAGATATTCTATAAACATGTTTTGATCTACATGTCATGCTCTATCCATCCATGCCCCTGGATGCATTTATAGATTGCTGTAGCTTGTTGTAATCTTGCTCTAAAGTTGCTTGATAATGTTGCTATCAACCTGTTAACATAAAGTTCAATGTTTCCACGATTGTTTGCTAGTGATCCATGCACCATATGACCTTGTTCTTACCATGCTTAGCTTCATAAACATGTCTTCTTACTGTTGGGTGCCTTGCCATGCCATGCATTGCTCTGTGGTGAGTGGTTCAAGCTCACAAACATGCCTACTTATTGTTGTTCCTGCCATGTATGAATCTGTAATATAACTTGCCATGTTTACATGGGTGCCATCATATTTTCTGTGCCTTTTTGGCTCATGGTCAGTAAGGGAATCTTGTTCTATGCATTTATTAGTATCATGCCAATCCTTTGTTTGCCATGTTAAGTTTCTGTAACATGTTGTTTGATAGCTTTAAACATTGCAACCTGATGTTATTTCTGCTAAAGTCTGAAAATGTTATTATTTGCAATATCTCCATGTCTTTTTGAGCATGATCCATTGATTTCTGGAGATAGCACAGTGTTCATGTTTTGTTATGCTTTACCAGTACTTCATGCCCATGCCTTTTGTTATTATGTTGGGGTGCTGTAGCATGTTGTTTTGATGCTTGCAATATGCCTAGTTGTGTTTTGGATGATTGTTGCTATAACTTGTATAGCGTGTGTGTGTTGTACCGCTGTTCGCTTTTGAGTGTGCTCTATATGAAACTTGCTTGATTTTGCATGTAGTTTCATATTATCATGTTGCATCCTTGTTTTGCGGTGTTTGCTTGATGTTTGTATGCATGTTGCATCAATGCCATGTTTAACTTGTTTTGCTCATATCTTCTAGGCCGTAACTCCGAATCTAATGAACTTTATATGTAACTTGACTAGAATCTCGTGTAGATCATCATGGTGCATCTTAACTTGCTGTTTAACAACTTGAACATAAGGTTTATTCAGTTCTGGACCAATTTCGAAATTTGCATATGAGGACTTACCGGAATTGTTATATGTTGTTCCCGGCCTCATTTAACCTTGCCTTGATGTGTTATTCTTGTTTACATCATCTCTTGCCATGAGTAGCCTCATCTAGCTTTCTCATGCATCATGCTTGTTGTGCATCTTGTCTTGTCTATGTGTGGTGTGTTTACCATGTTGTGTGTTTCTTCTCGATAGTTTCCTTTTCGTTGCGATCGTGAGGACTCGTTCGTCTACGCTTGGTTCGTCTTCGTGGCTTCATCTTCTTCATAGACTCGTTCTTCTTCCTAGCGGGATTTCAGGCAAGATGACCGCTACCCTGGATCTCACTACTATCATTGCTATGCTAGTTGCTTCGTTCTATCGCTTTGCTGCGTTACCTATCATTTGCTCTTCAAGCCTCCCAAATTGCCATGAACCTCTAACCTTTGACACCATTCCTAGCAAACCATTGTTTGGCTATGTTACCGCTTTGCTCAGCCCCTCTTATAGTGTTGTTAGTTGCAGATGAAGTTGAAGATTTCTCCATGGAGGACAGGATTTTGGTTGGGATATCACAATATCTATTATATTATTAATGCATCTATATACTTGGTAAAGGGTGGAAGGCTCGGCCTTATGCCTGGTGTTTTGTTCCACTCTTGCCGCCCTAGTTTCCGTCATACCGGTGTTATGTTCCCGGATTTTATGCTCCTAACGCGGTCGGGTGATTTATGGGACCCCCGACAGTTCGCTTTGAATAAAACTTGTCCAAAGAAGGCCCAACCTTGGTTTTACCATTTGCCTCACCACCACCTACCTTTTCCCTTGGGAGTAATTAACCCAAGGGTCATCTTTATTTTAGCCCCCGGCCGTTGCTTGTCTAAGTGCTGGTCCGAGCAGTAGGAGATCAAGGGCCACCTCGGGCAACTCGAGGGCTGGTTTTACTCGAGGTCGACCTATCCGATGTTGCCTCGAGAACGAGATATGTGCAGCTCCTATCGGGATTGTCGGCGATCGGGCGGTTTTGCTGGTCTTGTTTTACCATTGTCGAAATGTCTTGTAAACGGGATTCCGAGACCGATCGGGTCTTCCCGGAGAAGGTCTATTCCTTCGTTGATCGCGAGAGCTTGTCATGGGCTGTTGGGACACCCGCAGGTATAAACTTTCGAGAGCCGTGCCCGCGGTTATGTGGCAGATGGGAATTTGTTAATGTCCGGTTGTAGACAACTTGACACCTGATCCGAATTAAAACGCATCAACCGTGTGTGTAGCCATGATGGTCTCTTTTCGGCGGAGTCCGGGAAGTGAACACGGTTTCTTGGGTTATGTTTGACGTAAGTAGGAGTTTAGGATCACCTCTTGATCATTTCTAGCCTCACGACCGTTCCGCTTGTTCTCTTCTCGCTCTTCTTTGCGTATGTTAGCCACCATATGTGCTTAGTCGATGCTGCAACCTCACCACTTTACCCCTTCCTTTCCCAATAAGCTTTGCTAGTCTTGATACCCATGGTAATGGGATTGCTGAGTCCTCGTGGCTTTGACAGACTACAACAACAATTGTTGTGTACAGGTTATGCGATGATCATGACGCGAGAGCGATGTTTGCTTGTTTTGGAGTTCTTCTTACGCTTCTTCGATCGGGGATAGGTTCGTGTCGGTAGCCTGGCTAGGTGGTGGATGTCGTTTGAGTTTCTGTTTGTGTTTCATCCGTAGTCGGATGGTGCTCTGATGTAATATGTTGTTGTATTCGTGTGGCATTGTATGCCTTATGTATGTATCCCCATCTATTCTGTAATGTTGATGTAATGATATCCACCTTGCAAAAGCGTCTCAATATGCGGGTCTATCCTTGGTGGGACCCTCGAGTTCCCTTTGGATAGGGTCGCATATTGCGTGTGATAAGTTGGTATCAGAGCCTCGACCGACCCTAGGAGCCCCCTTGATTGATCGTGTAGTTTGGCCGTTGTTGAGTCTAGAAGAAAACTGTTTTCGGAGTCTAGTTATATCGGAGAGTAGGAATTCTTTTTACTCCTCTGCCCCTTCGTCGCTCTGGTGAGGAATCTTGACGTAGGTGTTTTGAATTATTCCTCTTCCCATTCAAATTTTTCTTTAGGTTCATGCAGTTGGTTTTCCGATCTTTGTTCCTCAGCTCTTTTCATCCGGTGCATTTCTCGTCAAGTTGACTCGAGTCTCTTCATCTTTGAGTTCAATCCTCAGTTGTTTTTTTCCCACCCGCCCTCCCTTCTTCTTCTTCTCGAATCCGGAGTCCGTAATCGAGTATCCATCCTACTCGTGCGAAGTCTTTGCCTTCTTTCCTCAATGATTTCAACCGGTGTTTTCTCTTCAAGATATTCGTCGGTTCCCCTTCAAAGTTGCCTTTGTTTTCCCGCCCTCCCACCCTCTCCTTCCCGGAGTCTGAATCTCTTTCGACCATCTATTTCATTCGCTCGGAGCCTCTTCGGTCTTCCCTCAATTATCTCAACTGGTGAATTCTCTTCTCGTCCGTCATTCTCCATCCCTTTCTTTTTCTGGTGGACTCAATTCAAGTTTTTCGGTGTTGATCACATTCTTTTCCTCGGTTCAAGTGTTCTCCTTACTCGTTTGCCTCTCGTCATTCAATCATTCCGGAGTTTGGAAGACATCTCAGAAGATTCGTCTATGTTCCAATTAATTCGAGGTTGTCACCTCATTCAAATATTTCAATTGTTCCAGTGCTTCTTTTATCTGTTCAACATCCCTTTCCAATGGTGCCGTCTTTTTCAGTGGGCCCTAACCCACAGGTCTGTTCCCAGGATCTTACCTGACTCTTTTCTTTTCCCCGGAGTTATTCTCAATTCTTTTCAAAGTTTGACGTAAGTATGAATTTCATCAGTCAGATGCTTTTCCAAGATCTCTTTCAAATCATTTCATCGTCGGCTCAACCTCTTTTCTTTTCTTTCTCCCGGAGTATCTCAGTAATTTTGATGGTGTTTTCTCATCGTCATTTGAAGACTGAAGAAGAGTCTTTCCTCTCAATCTTGCCCGTTCTCCCGAAGATTCGTGGTTCTAGCTTCATGTTATCCTCTCGAATTATTCCATTTGTCAGTTATTCTTCTCATCCATCCGGAGTATGTCAGAAGTTGTTTTCCATTTCTTTTCACCGGAGGCCATCATTCCAGTTATCGTTCTCTATTTATCCCGGTGCTTCATTCAAGTGCTCTTTAATCAGATCGAGTTCTTCCCGTTCTCTTGTATCTAAATCCCCTCAAGCTTATTTGTTCTTCTAATTCTTCCCGATGATTCATTCTCTTTCGTCAGTCATTTTCGAATTCTTACGGTGGTTCGTTCAAGATTCTTTTTCCTTGATTATCATATTAATCCATTCGTTCTTTTCAATCCTACCGGTGGTTCATGAAGACCTTCTCAAGTTTGAGATATGTCACTTCTCAATCCTTTTCAATAAGAATAAGTAGTATGCAAAAATCCATTGCTTGTCATCAATTTAATTTGATGAAGGATAAGCATACAATAAATCTTATTCTTATTTCAGCCAGGTGAGTAATCCCTTCTTTCGGAGTTTGTTCTTGATGAATAAATTCTAGTTCCAAGTGTTTTCATCTTTTCTTTTCCGGAGTTCAATTTCCTCGGCCATCTCATCGGAACCTCCATCTAAATCATCGTAAGATTTAATCTTATTCTTTCATCCTTCATTCTATCTCACCATCCTTTTGTTAACGAAGTTCTTCATGGTGGTTCTTCGTGATTCAATTCGTTTCTCCAGAGTTCATCAAGTGTCATCCCATCCTCTCTAGTTCATGTTCTATTCTTTCCATGTTCAGTCAGAGTGCTGCCTAAATCCTTTCAATCTTATCCGTTTCTTTTCTCATTCTAACCACTCCGGTTAGAACGAGGCGTTTCATAGTCTATCTGGTTCCTTGAGTTTTTGATTCTCGTCATTCTCGTCATTCCCCTCTTCTTCTCGAGTGCTCTCGACTCGTTGCTTCTTCTCTTGAGTTCTTGTATCACCTCATTCCTTTTTCCCTTCCGTCTCGGTCCTAAGATCTCGGGACGAGATCTCTTGTTAGTGGAGGAGTGTTGTAACGCCCCGGATTCGATGCGCCAGTTGTCTGCCAGTTATTCGCCGTCGTTGCCATGTCATTTGCTTGCGTGTTGCACTTTGCCATGTCATCATATGCATTTCATATCATGTCATCGTGGGCATTTCATTTTGCATACGCGTTCATCTCATGCATCCGTGCATTTTCCACGTTGTCCATTTTGCAATCCGGCACTCCTATGTCATCCGGCGTCCCCTTTTTGCCTCTTCTCTTGTGCGGGTGTTAAACTTTCTCGGAATGACCCGAGGTTTGCCAAGCGGCCTTGGTATAGCACCGGTAGACCGCCTGTCAAGTTTCGTGCCATTTGGAGGTCGTTTGATACTCCAACGGTTAACCGGGTAACCGCGAAAGCCTCTTTTGTTGCAGCCCAACACCCCTTCAAAGTGGCCCAAAACCCATCTTACTTCCCTCCATGCTCTCGGTCGTTCGATCACGATCGCGTGGCCGAAAACAGCTCCTCATTTGGACTCTCCTAGCTCCCTCTACCTATATAAAGGCCCTCCCCTCCGAAATTCGCGGATCAATTCCACCCTAACCCTAGCTTTTCCTCTTCCTCCCGCAGCCGGACGCGTCACCACCGCCTGACACGTCCGCCCGCCGCCAGGCCAATCGAGCTAATCAGCGCCACACGTGGCCTCCGCGCGCCCAGCACCGCCAGCCCGCTGAGCCCAGCGAGCCTGGCCCAGCCCAGCCCACCGCCGCTGGCGCCGCGCCACAGGCTGGCCGCGCCCGCGCCTCGCTGGCAAGGCCTGCCTGAAGCTTCGCGGCGCCCGCCTCGCTGAGCTCCGCACCCGCCGCCTCGCCGGACCATCGCGGTGCCTTGCCGCGCCCACGCCAAGCTCCAGCGCCTCCCGTGCGCCTCTCTCGCCGCTCCGCCCGACCTCGCCGGCGCGCCCTGCGCTGAAGTTCGCCCCGCGCGCCGCCAGCTACCAGCGCCACCGCCGGCCATTGGCTCCGCCGCCCTGCCGTGGGGCCTCGCCGGAGTTTCCCGCCGCCGGCCATCTCTCGCAGCCTCGCCGCCCCTCGCCGTCCTCCTCCGCTCCGGCCGAGCCGAGCTCGCGGAGCCGCCAAGATTGTCGCCGGATCTGGGGAGTGGGATGAGATCCACCACTCCCCCGATCCAAACGCCTCCCTGTGCCCCGGATCCCCTCATCCCACACCACCTCGTCCCGCGTTGACTTTTCCCTCGGGGTGAGATTTTCGCTGTCCCCGAATATTTTTAATAATCATGCCATGTTCATCACATCACGTCTCTGCATCCGTAGCTCCGTTTCGTGCCTGTAATATGTCAAATTGTTCGTCTCAACGAGTACTTCATTTCATTCCATTGCGTCATTTTAATTTGAGCCCATCTTGATTCCCGAAATGCTGTTGTAAGAGTGCATGTTGATGTTAATCTGCTGAAACTGTTATAACTTGCTCATTTATCATTTTTGCCATGATTGATGTGTGCATCCTATGAGGTTGAGCTCTACATGTGTTTTGATCTATGCCATGCCATCTTTCCATAGGTGCAATCCATGTATTTTTGTGGCTTGTGTAGTGAGTGCATCGAGCTAGTTAAGGAGGTTACTTGCTGTTGCTGTTTTCCTGGCAGATTCTGTTATATTTTGTTGCTATGTTAACATGCTTCTACTAATCATTCTATGTATAATCTGGAGATATTCTATAAACATGTTTTGATCATGCTCTATCCATCCATGCCCCTGGATGCATTTATAGATTGTTGTAGCTTGTTGTAATCTTGCTCTAAAGTTGCTTGATAATGTTGCTGTCAACCTGTTAACATAAAGTTCAATGTTTCCATGATTGTTTGCTAGTGATCCATGCACCATATGACCTTGCTCTTGCCATTCTTAGATTCATAAACATGCCTTCTTACTGTTGGGTGCCTTGCCATGCCATGCATTGCTCTGTGGTGAGTGGTTCAAGCTCACAAACATGCCTACTTATTGTTGTTCCTGCCATGTATGAATCTGTAATATAACTTGCCATGTTTACATGGGTGCCATCATATTTTCTGTGCCTTTTTGGCTCATGGTCAGTAAGGGACTCTTGTTCTATGCATTTATTAGTATCATGCCAATCCTTTGTTTGCCATGTTAAGTTTCTGTAACATGTTGTTTGATAGCTCTAAACATTGCAACCTGATGTTATTTCTGCTAAAGTCTGAAACTGTTATTATTTGCAATATCTCCATGTCTTTTTGAGCATGATCCATTGATTTCTGGAGATAGCTCAGTGTTCATGTTTTGTTATGCTTTACCAGTACTTCATGCCCATGCATTTTGTTATTATGTTGGGGTGCTGTAGCATGTTGTTTTGATGCTTGCAATATGCCTAGTTGCTGTTTTGGACAGATTGTTGCTATAACTTGTATAGCGTGTGTGTGTTGTACCGTTGCTCCGTTTTGAGTGTGCTCTATATGAAACTTGCTTGATTTTGCATGTAGTTTCATATTATCATGTTGCATCCTTGTTTTGCGGTGTTTGCTTGATGTTTGTATGCATGTTGCATCAATGCCATGTTTAACTTGTTTTGCTCATATCTTCTAGGCCGTAACTCCGAATCTAATGAACTTTATATGTAACTTGACTAGAATCTCGTGTAGATCATCATGGTGCATCTTAACTTGCTGTTTAACAACTTGAACATAAGGTTTATTCAGTTCTGGACCAATTTCGAAATTTGCATATGAGGACTTACCGGAATTGTTATATGTTGTTCCCGGCCTCATTTAACCTTGCCTTGATGTGTTGTTCTTGTTTACATCATCTCTTGCCATGAGTAGCCTCATCTAGTTTTCTCATGCATCATGCTTGTTGTGCATCTTGTCTTGTCTATGTGTGGTGTGTTTACCATGTTGTGTGTTTCTCCTCGATAGTTTCCTTTTCGTTGCGATCGTGAGGACTCGTTCGTCTACGCTTGGTTCGTCTTCATGGCTTCATCTTCTTCATGGACTCGTTCTTCTTCCTAGCAGGATTTCAGGCAAGATGACCGCTACCCTGGATCTCACTACTATCATTGCTATGCTAGTTGCTTCGTTCTATCGCTTTGCTGCGTTACCTATCATTTGCTCTTCAAGCCTCCCAAATTGCCATGAACCTCTAACCTTTGACACCATTTCTAGCAAACCATTGTTTGTCTATGTTACCGCTTTGCTCAGCCCCTCTAATAGCGTTGTTAGTTGCAGGTGAAGTTGAAGATTTCTCCATGGAGGACAGGATTTTGGTTGGGATATCACAATATCTATTATATTATTAATGCATCTATATACTTGGTAAAGGGTGGAAGGCTCGGCCTTATGCCTGGTGTTTTGTTCCACTCTTGCCGCCCTAGTTTCCGTCATACCGGTGTTATGTTCCCGGATTTTATGCTCCTAACGCGGTCAGTGATTTATGGGACCCCCTAACAGTTCGCTTTGAATAAAACTTGTCCAAAGAAGGCCCAACCTTGGTTTTACCATTTGCCTCACCACCACCTACCTTTTCCCTTGGGAGTAATTAACCCAAGGGTCATCTTTATTTTAGCCCCGGCCGTTGCTTGTCTAAGTGCTGGTCCGAACGGCAGATCATGGGCCACCGCTGGGCAACTCGAGGGCTGGTTTTACTCGAGGTCGACCTATCCGATGTTGCCACGAGAACAAGATATGTGCAGCTCCTATCGGGATTGTCGGCAAGATCGGGCGGTTTTTTGGTCTTGTTTTACCATTGTCGAAATGTCTTGTAAACCGGATTCCGAGATCGATCGGGTCTTCCTGGGAGAAGGTCTATTCCTTCGTTGATCGCGAGAGCTTGTCATGGGCTAAGTTGGGACACCCCTGCAGGGTATAAACTTTCGAGAGCCATGCCCGCGGTTATGTGGCAGATGGGAATTTGTTAATGTCTGATTGTAGACAACTTGACACCTGATCCGAATTAAAACGCATCAACCGTGTGTGTAGCCGTGATGGTCTCTTTTCGGCGGAGTCCGGGAAGTGAACACGGTTTCTTGGGTTATGTTTGACGTAAGTAGGAGTTCAGGATCACCTCTTGATCATTTCTAGCCTCACGACCGTTCCGATTGTTCTCTTCTCGCTCTTCTTTGCATATGTTAGCCACCATATTTGCTTAGTCGATGTTGCAACCTCACCACTTTACCCCTTCCTTTCCCATTAAGCTTTGCTAGTCTTGATACCCATGGTAATGGGATTGCTGAGTCCTCGTGGCTCACAGATTACTACAACAACAGTTGCAGGTACATGTTATGCGATGATCATGACGCGAGAGCGATGTTTGCTTGTTTTGGAGTTCTTCTTCTGCTTCTTCGATCAGGGGATAGGTTCCAGGTCGGCAGCCTCGGCTAGTAGGGTGGATGTCGTTTGAGTTTCTGTTTGTGTTTCATCCGTAGTCGGATGGTGCTCTGATGTAATATGTTGTTGTATTTGTGTGGCACTGTATGCCTTATGTATGTATCCCAATCTATTATGTAATGTTGATGTAATGATATCCACCTTGCAAAAGCGTCTCAATATGCGGGTCTATCCTTGGTGGGACCCTCGAGTTCCCTTTGGATAGGGTCGCATATTGGGCGTGATACTCACACAGAGTGGTTCGAATCTGACTTGATCAAACTTTGTGATGTAGCATGAATAGAGTTTGAGACGAGAAAGCATAGATAGCTAGAGGAGGTTCTTAGGCATTCTTGTCCATCCACTTGGCAAAAGAGAAAGAAACAGACAATCAAAGCAACAAGTGGATGTCCTCGAATGAGTAAAATATGCAACCAACATGCTCACACAATAAAATGGCAAATGAAATATGTGGCAAAGCATGCACAAACTCTCTAGCATCTATCAAGCAATTTGCGATGACTAGGTCATCTATATATGAGTATATTGACTTGGGAGTCAAATGAGAACATTTGATCATAGGTCATACTCATCGTTTAAGCACAAGTGGGGTTACCACTTTTACATAAAGCATTGTTGTGTTCACACCATTAGAGTTACTTTATCTCAAGTCTTAAAGTAAAGCCCCCCTAGATGTGATATCCCCCCTAAGAGGGATGAACTAACCTTGGGTTTTGTCGATGATGACTTCATGTAGGTGTTGAAGATGTGGATGCTCAATGTTGATGTAGATCATTCGGAGCAATCCATTGGAGTGAGTTGCACTTTCAATACCTACACGGGTTAGTCCCACAAGGAACAAACAAGGATATCCATAGACATAGAATGATGCACACACAAGATGATGTCCATGAAAGCATTAGGTTACCTTGTCCCTTGTCTTACCAACAAGAGGGTTTGTGACTCCTTGAACTAGTGCAAGATGTGGAAGTTGTTTGCACTTGCTCTTGCCAAAATGATATGAGTGAAGTGTGTTGGCGGAGTCACCCTCAAGAACTCTCTAGTTCTTCTTCTTCGGGATCCACATCATCTTGATGGGAATCCTTGGGATTGTAGTCGTACTTGATGAAGTAGAACTTGATGCAGTCTTGGGAACCCAATTAACGAAGGCCTTGGGAGCTTCTTCAAATGCATCAATCTCCTCTTGAAGCTTATCCTTGCCTTTTTGCTTGTGGTCTTGTGGCGGAAGATCATCTTGAGCTTGTGTCCCTTGGAAAGAAGTAGGATCATACTTCTCTTGTTGAGGAACAAGCTTCGTCTTGGGGTATTGATCTTCTTCCCACTCGACTCCATTGGCATTGAACTTTCGTTCAAAACCAACACCTTGATTCTTCCGGTGCCTTCCTTGCTTGCGTACAATTTCCTCAAATTGCTTATTCCCGACAAGGCTTTTGTAAACACCTTTCTCTATAATTCCCTTCAATAAGTTATTTTCTTTCTCAAGTGTAACTTGGCTAAGAGAATCATTAGTGGAATCAAGAGAACCACTAGAAGCAACAACATTGGGTTTAGCATGATTATTGTTAGTACTAAAGGAAGAATCTTTCTTACTTTTATTGCTAGATTTAACTTGTGGCATGTAAGTAGACAAGAGTAAACACTTGGCAATGTAAGAAGAACTTTTCTTTTGAAGATCATCATTGATTTCCTTTAAAAACGCATGCTCTTGCTCTAGGTTGAGCTTTTTAAAGCGTAACTTCTCATGAGTCTTTAAAAGTTCTTGATGATCTTCCAAGGTAGTTTCATGAGACTTAAGAGTATTTAGCTCTTTAGTTAGACAATGAATCTCCTTCTTATCATTGCCATTCTTTTTGTCTTGATTAGTATGATTAATGGCAAATTTATCATAGTTTTCATAACTAGAGTTATCAACAAGTAAATCATCATCACCTAGCAAATCATCTTCATCACTATTGAAATCAACATACTCGGGGTGTGATACCTTTGGGCCTTTAGCCATGAAGCATCTTCCAATTCCTTCATTTGGTGAGTCAAATATGTCGTAGGAGTTGGTTGACACAAGTGCTAGACCGGCAACACCTTCATCTTGAGTATATTCGGAGTCGGAGTGATAACTTCTTTAGGAGTGATGGTCGGAGTCGGAGCCGGATACCATTCACCAACGTGAGCTTGATGTCTTTGTTTTGTGTAGATCTTTGATGATTTGTCCTTCCTTTCCGAATCCTTGCTTCTCCGGGAGATTCTTCGTTCATAACGATTATCGCTACTGTAGGAGCATCACATGAGGCTTTGTAAGCACCACTTGACTTGTTGTGAAGTTTCTCTTTATCCTTGAGTGACATCTCATGAGCAACAATTCTTCCAATGACTTCTGTTAGCTTGAGATCTTTGTAATTTGGCATCATTTGGATTGCACACGGTATCATATTTTCCATCCAAGGCTCTTAGGATATTCTTGATGATGAATCTATCGGTCATCTCTTCACTTCCTAAGCCGGCAATCTCATTTGTGATAAGAGCAAGCATAGAGTACATTTCAGCGACACCTTCACCATCCTTCATTTTGAACTTGTCAAGTTGACTTTGAACCACATCCAATTTGGATTCCTTGACAAAGTCGGTACCTTCGTGCATATCAATCAAAGTACCCCAAATTTCCTTTGCATTCTCAAGGCGGCTGATTTTGTTGAATTCTTCGGGGCACAATCCATTGAAGAGAATATCACAAGCTTGAGCGTTGTATTACAGCATCTTCAACTCTTCCACGGTAGCTTCACGGTTCGGTTCTCTCCCATCAAAGAATTCACCTTGCAAGCCAATACACACAATATCCCAAACGTCAGGGTTATGTCCAAGAATATGCATTTTCATTTTATAATGTGTGTAGCATGGAAGATAACGAGATCCCATAGTTGTTATGTTGACAGTGAAAGTATAGCGCTCAAAATGTTATTTATCTCTATTTCAAAATCGAGCTCTGGCACCTCTACAAATCCTTGCTTCCCTCTACGAAGGGCCTATCTATTTACTTTTATGTTGAGTCATTACCCTCTTATTAAAAAGCACCCACTAGAGAGCACCGTTGTCATTTGCATGCATTACTATTAGTATATATTGGGTATGGCTATGACTGGATCTCTTTTACCATGAATTATAATGTTTAGTTAGTCCTTGATCTTTAAAGGTGCTCTGCATTTATGTTTTGCGGTCTCAGTAAGGGCTAGCGAGATATCATCTTGTCATATCATATTATGATTGTTTTGAGAAAGTGTTGTCATTCGAGTTTTATTATTATTGCTCGCTAGTTGATTATGACATTGATATGAGTAAACATGAGACCTAAGTGTTATTGTGAATATGGTTAGTTCATAATCTTTGCTGAAAACTTGAATGATGGCTTTACATATTTGCAACAACAAGAGCAAACAGAGTTTGTAAAAGTTTTTCTTTAGCACTTTAAGTTTATCAACTGAATTGCTTGAGGACAAGCAAAGGTTTAAGCTTGTGGGAGTTGATACGTCTCCGTCCTATCTACTTTTCCAAACACTTTTGCCCTTGTTTTGGACTCTAACTTGCATGATTTGAATGGAACTAATCCGGACTGACGCTGTTTTCAGCAGTACTGCCATGGTGTTATTTTTGTGTAGAAATAAAAGTTCTCGGAATGACCGGAAAATCCACGGAGCAACTTTTTAGAATTAATAAAAAATACTGGCGAAAGAATTAGCATTAGGGGGCCCACACCCTGTCCACGAGGGTGGGGGGCGCGCCCCCTCCCCTAGGGCGCGCCCCTGCCTCGTGGGCCCCCTGGATGTCCACTGACTTCAACTCCAACTCCATATATTTGCTTTCGCGGAGAAAAAAATAAGAGAGAAAGTTTCATCGTGTTTTACAATACGGAGCCGCCGCCAAGCCCTAATCTCTCTCACGAGGGCTGATCTGGAGTCCGTTTGGGGCTCCAGAGAGGGGGGTTCATCGCCGTCGTCATCATCAACCATCCTCCATCACCAATTTCATCATGCTCACCGCCGTGCATGAGTAATTCCATCATAGGCTTGCTGGACGGTGATGGGTTGGATGAGATTTACCATGTAATCAAGTTAGTTTTGTTCGGGTTCAATCCCTAGTATCCACTATGTTCTGAGATTGATGTTGCTATGACTTTGCTATGCTTAATGCTTGTCACTAGGGCCCGAGTGCCATGATTTCAGATCTGAACCTATTATGTTTTCATGAATATATGTGAGTTTTTGATCCTATCTTGCCAGTTTATAGTCACCTATTATATGTTATGATCCGACGACCCCAAAGTGAAAATAATCGGGATACTTCTCAGTGATGACCATAGTTTGAGGAGTTCATGTATTCATTAAGTGCTAATGCTTTGGTCCGGTACTCTATTAAAAGGAGGCCTTAATATCCATTAGTTTCCATTAGGACCCCGCTGCCACAGGAGGGTAGAACAAAAGATGTCATGCAAGTTCTTTTCCATAAGCATGCATGACTATATTCGGAATACATGCCTACATTACATTGATGAACTGGAGCTAGTTCTGTGTCACCCTATGTTATAACTATTACATGAGGAATCGCATCCGACATAATTATCCATCACTGATCCAATGCCTACGAGCTTTTCACATATTGTGCTTTGCTTATTTACTTTACCGTTGCTACTGTTACAATCACTACAAAACTGCTATCGTTACTTTTGCTACTGTTACCGTTACTATCATACTACTTTGCTACTAAATACTTTGCTGCAGATACTAAGTTATCCAGGTGTGGTTGAATTGACAAATCAACTGCTAATACTTGATAATATTCTTTGGCTCCCCTTGTGTCGAATCAATAAATTTGGGTTGAATACTCTACCCTCGGAAACTGTTGCGATCCCCTATATACTTGTGGGTTATCAAGACTATTTTCTAGCACCGTTGCCGGGGAGCATAGCTCTATTCTTTGAGTCACTTGGGATTTATATCTGCTGGTCACTATGAGGAACTTGAAAGACGAAAGAACTAAGATTTTTCCCTCAACTACGAGGGGAGGTAAGGAACTACTATCTAGCTCTTCACTTGATTCACCATCTGTTTTGAGTAAGCTTGTGACACCTAAACCTGCTTCTGCTATGAATTCGGATATGTCACATGTTATTGATGATGCCACTTCTACTATGCATGATACTTATGATGAAACTACTTCTGTGCTTGATACTACTGTGCCATTAGGTGAATTTCTTGATGAACAACTTGCTAGGGTTAGAGAGAATGAAATTCTTGAAACTGATATTATTGAAGATAGTGATGATGAAGGTTCTCCCCCTAAATATGAATTGCCTGTTGTTCCAGAGGGTTATGTTATGGATGAAGAAACTAATAGAGATATTCTTGCTTGCAATGATAGGTCTGATCTTAAGAAGTTATTAGCTAAACTTAAACAGAAATCTCTAAATGCTAGAATGAAATATGACCCTGCTTTTGCTACTTCACCTATCTTTGTTACTGATAAGGATTATGAATTCTCTGTCGATCCTGAGATAATTACTTTGGTTGAATCTGATCCTTTCTATGGCTATGAATCTGAAACTGTTGTGGCACATATTACTAAATTGAATGATATAGCCACCCTGTTCACTAATGATGAGAAATGTCGCTACTATTGTATCCTTAAGATATTTCCGTTCTCATTAAAGGGTGATGCTAAAACTTGGTTTAATTCTCTTGATCCTGGTTGTGTGCGTAGTCCCCAGGATATGATTTATTACTTCTCTGCTAAATATTTCCCCGCTCATAAGAAACCAGCTGCTTTAAGGGAAATATATAATTTTGTGCAAATTAAAGAAGAGAGTCTCCCACAAGCTTGGGGGAGGCTTCTCCGATTACTTAATGCTTTGCCTGGTCATCCTCTTAAGAAAAATGAAATACTTGATATCTTTTATAATGGACTCACCGATGCTTCCAAGGACCACTTGGATAGTTGTGCTGGTTGTGTTTTCAGGGAAAGAACTGTCGATCAAGCTGAAGTGCTATTGAATAATATGTTGACTAATGAAAATAATTGGACACTTCCTGAACCAACTCCTGAGCCAACTCCTGAACCAACTCCTGAGCCAATTCCTAAACCAACTCCGAAGAAGAGGGGAGTTCTATTTCTCAGTCCTGAAGATATGCAAGAGGCAAAGAAATCTATGAAAGAGAAAGGTATTAAAGCTGAAGATGTTAAGAATTTACCTCCTGTTGAAGAAATACATGGTCTTGATAACCCGACACAGGTAGTAAAGGTAAATTCTCTCTATAGATATGATAAAGTTGAAATCCCGTCTACTAAGTTTCCTAGCCAATGTTTAGATGAATTTGATGACTTTATGGCTAGACAAGAAAATTTCAATGCTTATGTTGGTAGAGAATTAAAGAGTAATGCTTACATGATTGGAAGCTTGAGTGATTATAGGGCTAGAGTTAAAGGTGAACTTAAACTCATTAGTAAATATGCTTCTATGGTTACTGTTGGGGATATTATCACTGGGCATGAACCGGCCTACCTGGGCCGGGTTAGCTTCATTAGTAGTTTAAAGGTGATTAAGCAGATGAAGGCCCAAGGCCTGTACTCGGTTTAGAACCTGTAGCCGTAAACCGGCTTGATATGTAAACTTGCATTGTAAGTTAGGAATAGAGAGAGACCAACCGGGATACAAGTATGAACCGGTGTGGGACTCTGTGGACCGACGGGAGTCACCCGTGTATATAAGGGGATGACCCGGCGGCGGTTCAAGGACAGACAACAACAACTCAAGCCTAGGCGAAGCTTGTTTGCTCCCTAGCCATCGAAACCACATCAATTCCATCACAACTAGACGTAGGCTTTTACCTTCATCAAAGGGACCGAACTAGTATAAACCCTTGTGTCTTTGTGTCCGCTTTAAACCCCTTCAAGTTAACCCGTAGCGATGGCTCCACGACTAAGTCCTTTCACAAGGACATCTGCCGTGACAAATCCACGACAGTTGGCGCCCACCGTGGGGCTATTGCGCGACGGTTTGATGATCTTGGAGGGCAAGCTCAAAGGACTCGAAGGCTATTTGTGGGCGGATGACCAAGAGTCGTCATGCAAGCTCTACATCGACGATGCGGGATGGGGTCCCGGCCGGCTCGATCGGCACGGTACCGGGTCCCCTTTGGTGGCATACACGCTTTTATCGGCAAGATTGGTGAGCTGGGCTGAGCCGACATCCGCACCGACCTCGTCAAGACGGCTCAGCGGCGAGATCTACCTGAGTTAAACCGCCGTGAAGCGTGCCTTCGTGGGAGTCATCCACGGAGGAGAGCATGAGGACGAGTCGAATACGATAGCGAGACCGCTGCCTATTCGGCGACGAGTCCTCAACCGAGAGACCGAATCATTGTACCGGTTGCAAGAGGACCAGATTAGGGCTGTTCCGATGGCGACAGATTCCGGACCCCCTGATCAGATCAACCGGTTGAATATTCATGGCGGCACACAGCGGCGAATCACTCTTCGACCGCAGCAGCAATGCTCTCCGGATCAGCAGCGGCAGCAGCAGCAGAGGCCTTGTGCGCCCACGGTTCAAGTTCTGTCGACCTGTTTGACGACTAGCGGTATTTTATGGCAGAGGCCAATCCGCGGATCAGAGGCCCATGATGTGGAGGTTGCAAAGGTGAGAGAGTAGATCGCATAAGCCAAAGCCGACTGGCAGCAGAGAAGGACAGATGGCTGCAGAGTGGGCGCGCTGGACGCCCAGCCTATAAGCTCATGCTCGACGAACGCATCACAGAGGTCTTGAAGCGAAGCACGATCACGCTGCCGCTAGGATTCGACCCTCGAAATCTCTTTCACACTCCGGAGCTGGAACCAGAATCACGGGCACCGGAGGTAAACCGGTCGAGGCACGGGCCAGGAGCGACGGTCCAAACCCGCTCGATGGAACCTCCTCGGCGAGAACATTGTGATTCCTCCGCGGTCCGCACACCTCCGGTCATTATTCTAATCCTATGGACAATCTTGTCGCAGCTGCCGCGCAATTAGAAGCTATCCGGTCGAAGGAGACTCTCCACAAGCAATAGAGACGCCGGTTAAGGAACTTCTCCGGATCGCTTTGATTCAGCAGAGGCATACTCATACACCGCGATCGGATTCATTCCACACCTCGCCCTAGCCGGAGCTATAGTAGGCGATGGATGAACCGCCGATCAAGCAATGCGCGGACCGTGAAGCGCCCGTGGCAATAGCCCGGCGGTGGTGTTCGCGATGCTCAAGATGTAGTGTACCAGGGCCCGCACGAAGGAGGCCGAGTTAGCAAAGACGTAACGAGGCGGATCAGCTTACACCGTTCGTCCTACCACCTCACGGGCAGGCTCGATTCAGCAGGGGTGCCTTGTTTGGTCCCCGCCACGCAATGTACGCCTGCCCAAAGACTTCAAGGGTCGCGCAAGGTGCCGAATTACACCGCTGATTTATCTCGAGCGTGGGTAGAGAGTTATGAGATGGCCATGGAGATCTTTGGATGTGGATGAGATGCGTGTGCAAAGTACTTCACCATGATGCTTGAAGGCACGGCCTGCATTTGGTTGAAGAGCCGCCGCCTAATTCTATCCGCTCATGGGCCCGATTGCGGGCCCAGTTTATCCAGAATTTCAAAGATACGTGTAAGCAGCCTAAGTCCATAGTAGACTTGGCGGCTTGTGTTCAGGAGGATGGAGAATCAACAACCCATTGGGTACGCCGCGTTTCAGAAGTCTTGCACTCGTCTGACAGGATCAATGCTGACTTTGTGATCTTAACCCTGGAGGGCAATTGCCGGTTTAAGCCTTTAAAGTTGAAGTTGGGGCGTATGAAGCGGTTCTGTAATGACATGGGAACTCTCATGGCCGCTTTAGTAAAGTATGCTGATTCTGATAGTACCAAGGATCCCGAGACTGGCGATGACGAAGCAGGGAAGGGAAAGAAGAATAGCAACCCCAAGGGGCATCAATACAAACCGGCGGGCCACGGAAACGGAGGCAAGCGTAAAGCGGATGGCAGCATGGACTTTGTGGCTAACACTAATGCGCAGGACAAGGGTCGTGGGCGCAGAGGTAAAGCGGCGAATCGTAATGGGGCTCCAAATCCTAACCCGGATCGCTTAAACTATTTGTTGAATCAGCCCTGCCCAAAACACGGATTTAAGGAGGCGCCACTAACCACCTTTGGAAGGATTGTTACATTATGCAGAATTTAAAACTCTAATGCCTTCCGGTATGACCGTGGGTCGTGGTGGCTCAGATCCGGTTTCCATGGGCGGGTCATGATGGAGCTTCGTTCGTGTTTCAATCGGTATGTAATAATAACCGAATAATCGAGCGATCAAGGGGTTACAACCAACAAAGAAGAAGCAGAATAAAGTTATCGAGCCAGCCAAAACAGTTGAACAATGGGCGATCACGTTTTCACAACTAGCTTGGATAAGCGCGACCGAAACTTCACAAGCGGCGGTGAACTCGTTGAACCGCCGTACCATGTTACTTACGCTGGTCGGAGCAGCCTATCATGTGGAGCAGGAGGATCACCCCCGGTTGACAATCCGGGCGATTGGCATTAGTGGTAGACCCTCGGTGGGAGGTTATAAATTCACCAAGGTACTATGGATGGAGGGAGCAGATAACATCTGTATTATGAGACATTCCGCCGCATGGGGCTAACAGATAAAGATCTCAGTCCGTCTAATACGGTGTTCCATGGTGTGGTGCCTGGCAAATCAGCATATCATGTTGGTAAGATAGCCCTGGAGGTGGCTTTTGGGGACGAGCATGATTCCTGATCTGAAACACTAACCTTTGAGGTAGTGAAAATCCGGAGCCCGTATCACGCCTTGTTTGGGCGGCCGGCTTATGCCAAATTCATGGCGCGACCTTGTTATATCTATTTGCAGCTCAAGATGCCGGGTTACAAAGGGACAATAACGGTTCATGGGAGCCGCAAGATTGCTTTGGAATGGGAGGAAGGTGATGCGGCCTATGCGGAGTCGGTTCGTGCCACGGAGGAGTTGAAATATTATAGGGACAATGTTGATCCAGCGGACATGACCCCGTTGAAGAAGCCGACTACGGAGCATGATTCAGATCTGAAGTTCAAATCGGCGGCCGAGACCAAGCTTGTTGACTTCGTTCGGCGATTCGTCCAAGCAGTTCCTTGTCGATTGCCAACTTGGACCCTAAATAGGAAAGTGCGCCATCGAAGTTCATCCGTGAGAATCGACATTTTGCATGGAAGCCTTCGACATGCCGGTGTACCGAGGGAACTCGTGAGCACACTCTTAATGTTGATCCTAAGTATAAACCGTAAAGCAATTTCTCCGCCGGTTTAACGAAGAAAGGCGCAGCCATTGAGAGGAAGTGGCGTGCTCTTAGCAGCTGGTTTTATCATTGAAGTGTTCCATCCGAATGGCTTGCTAATCCGGCTGGTTCTTAAGAAAACGGCACTTGGCGATGTGTGGATTACACGGATCTTAACAAGGCTTGTCCGGCGGATCCTTTTGCCCTCCCCGCATTGACCAGATTATTGATGCCACGGCGGGTTGTGAGCGCTTGAGTTTTTGGATGCATATTCAGGTATCATCGATCAAAATGGCGTTAAGGACCAGGAGAAGACGGCGTTTATTACTCCCTTTGGAGCCTTCTGCTATGTATCTATGCCTTTTGGGCTCAAGAGCGCCCAAGCCACTTATCAACTGTGTGTACAGAACTGCTTGCATAAACAGATCGGCCGCAATGTCAATGCCTATGTGGATGATATTGTAGTCAAGTCAAGGCAGAAGGAGACGCTGGTTGACGATCTGAAGGAAACCTTTGACAACTTGCGGGTTTACAAGATGATGCTTAACCCGGCCAAGTGCGTCTTTGGTGTTCCGACAGGCAAGTTACTGGGTTTTCTTGTGTCCAACAGAGGAATTGAAGCTAATCCGGAGCAGATTACGGCTATCACCTCCCTGGCTAAACCAAAGTGTATCAATGATGTTCAGCGTTTGGCGGGTCGGATTGCCGCTTGAGAGCGGTTTATCGGCCGCCGAGAGAAGGCCATCCTTTATACCGATGCCGAGAAAGACAGATCAATTCATCCGAGTCCGCTCATTGATGAAGCGTTGAGGACTTGAAGCGACAATTAGCCAATCCGCCCGTTTTGCAGCTCCGGTCGACAAGGAGCCGTTATTGTTATAATGGCGGCCAATGCTCGTGCGATTAGCCCGCTATTGTGGTGGAACGCAAGGAGGCGAGCAAGGAGTATCCGTTCAGCGGCCGGTTTACTATATCAGCGAGGTGCTTATTGAATCCAAGCAAAGGTATCCGCATTGGCGTAAGCCGGTATATGGAGTTTTCATGGGCGGAAGTTGAAGCAAGATTTCAAGGGCACCCCATCACAAATGGTCGATTCAGCTCCTTGGGCGATATCATACAGAACCGGGAGGCGACTGACCGGATTGCCAAGTGGGCCATAGAACTTGGGCCGCACGGATTGAAGTACGTGCCTCGGACGGCGGTGAAGTCTCAAGCACTTATTGATTTCATCAATGATTGGACGGAGTTGCAAGCACCAGAGGAGAAGCCGGATCACACATATTGGACTATCCATTTTGATGGATCCAGGCAATTGAAAGGCTCGGGGGCTGGAGTTGTATTAACTTCCCCACGAGGTGATAAGTTTTGTTATGTTCTCCGCTTAATGTTCCCTTGTACTAATAATGCAGCTGAGTATGAAGCTTTGCTCCATGGTCTCCGGATGGCTAAGGAGATGAATTTAAGTCGGGTCAAGTGCTTGGTGACTCGGACCTCGTGGCTCAACAGTGTCCGCACTTGGGATTCTAAAGACCCACTTATGGCTGCATATCGTCGTGAGGTGGATATGGTTGCGTGTCACTTCAAGGGTTATCAGGTGGATCACGTGGATCGTCGAAAAAATGAAGCGGCGGACGCTTTAAGCCGGCTGGGCTCTCAACAGAAACCAGTCCCGCCTAATGTCTTTCTTGATGTGTTGCACAACCCGTCAGCCAAGCTCCTGGGTGAAGCGGATTTGGCTATTCCTGATCCGGAGGCTCAATTGGTGGCAGCCCTGCATATTATACCGGATTGGACAGTTCCTTATCTTGCGTACATGAACCGGGGAGAGTTACCAGAGGATGAAACTCTAGCCAGGCAGATAGTACGGCGATCCAAGTCTATAACCATTATCAATGGCGAATTGCATCATTGCAGTGTATCAGGGGCATTTCAACGCTGCGTCTCTCCTGAGGAAGGCTATGAAATCTTATGTGAAATCCATGAAGGGGATTGTGGCCACTGTCGTGGTTCTAAGTCTGACAGTAGAGTGGGGGGTAGGTATGGAGAGGCAAGGTCCTAGCTATGGAGAGGTTGTGAACACAAGTGATGTACGAGTTCAGGCCCTTCTCAGAGGAAGTAAAGCCCTACGTCTCGGAGCCCTGAGGCGGTCGAGTGGATTATCAGTGTAGGTATTACAAGAGTGCGAACCCCTCTATCTGTGGAGGGGGTGGCTTATATAGAGTGCGCCAGACCCCAGCCAGCCCACATAATGGAGAGGTTAAAGTACATTAAGCCAGGGCGGCATCGTAACGCCTCATAAAGTGCCTTAACTATCATTAAGTCTATTCTATTACAGGCCGTATGCTATGGAGTGCCTTCCGACCTTCGGTGGTCGAGTGTATCTTCATGGTCAAGTGAGTCTCCATGGTCGAGTCCTTCTAGTCACGAGTGGGTTCCTCGCTTGGTCGACCGAAGGTGATTTCTTCTAAGGGTACCCTTGGTAGGACGCCCAGGTGGGGCCTATGACCCTACCCTAGGTACATGAATCCATCATTAGCCCCCGAATGGGTCGAGGCTTGAATGAGGAAGGAGTTGATGCTGTTCCGATTGAACTTTGACATGCTGGATATGCGTCTTCTTCGATCAAGATTTTCTTCGTCGATAACGAGCAACCTTTCTTCAGTCGACTCGATCCATTCTGGTTTTTCTGTCGAGTGGTCTTTTATACTTCGCTGGCTCCCGAGCGACGGATCGCAGGAAATCTCGGTCCAGGCAGGCCGATCTGCCATTCGCGGATTTCGCGGGATACGAAATTTGGGGAAGCGCTTGGCGGAACGGACGCGGGCGCCGGACGGGACAGGACATGGACGCTCGATTTCGCGCAAGGCTTCCGCCACGATCGTCGTGTCAATGCAACTATTTCGGATATGATTGATCGTCCGGGTCCACCTGTCATCCACTCGGAAGGGATGCTATAAATGCGATTTGTGAGGGCTTCTGCACAGTACCCCGTTCTTCTTCCTCTGCTTTCTCCTTCTCCGCCCAAGGCAACTGCTGTCGCCCCCGCGATTCTCCCTCTTCTTGGCCACGCGCCATGGGCAACGAGAAGACGGCGGCGTTGGAGCGCGTGAAGAAGGCGCGGCGGCGGAGAAAAGCGCGGCGGCCGAGAAGGCGAAGGGAGATCCACCACCGCAGTGGGTCACCGAGTGCCTTCGACAATTGGGTCGACCACCAACGCTGTGCCGCCCGGGGTGGCAATATGAGTCGGATGATCGATTGGTCGAATGTGATGGGTGTTTGGGACCACTTCACGAACTTGGCTTTACTCGGGCAACCACGTTTACCTCACGGTTAATGTCTTTCAGTCGACTCTTGCTTTCCACATCCGCGAAGATCATTAGAGTGGAGTTGACATGCGGATATTCTTCCTCACCGCCCTCTTTGTCTCCGCCTTGTCTCGCTCCTTCTCCTTGTCCTTAGACTGCTTTTCCCAAACCGCTTTGGATCGAGTCGATAATGGCAGTGGTGTGCTTTGGGTAAATGATGTTGCCCTCTTCATCTTTCTTTGTGTGAATATGGCATGGCATATCCATCACGCCATTTCCTTATTTATCCTTTACTTTCTTAGGATTCCGTGATCCTTTTGGCTTCCTTGAACTTCCCTCGAGTCACGGCGTGGCCTCTCCCGAGCTGCTTGGCTCGGCTTCCGCTTCGCTTCCGACCGAATTTCCCTTCTCCGACCGACTTGGCTTGTACTTGCCACTTCGAGTCGGTCTTCTTCCTCGCCATTGGCATTTGGTAGCAATCTCCATCATTCGACTCAAGGTCATGTCGCCGGTTCGACCAAACTTGAGACTCAATTCTACGTTCTTGACGCCATCTTTGAAGGTGCAAACCACCGATGGTCCGACACATTTTCCACAAGATGGTGCGAGTGATCCACCTCGAATGTACTCTCGGAGAGTCTCATTGGTCTTCGCACACAGACTTGCAGCTCTGTCAAGCCAGCCGGTCGCTTGCGTGTTCCTTCAAAAGTTCGACGAACACTGGACAAATCTTCCCAAGTGTATATATCGCTAGGAGGTAATCGATTCAGCCATGCCCCGCGTAACCTTCCAACATGAGGGCAAGTGTTTCATGGCCACCTCATCGCTCCCACCACCAATCTGAACAGCCACTCGGTAATCTTCAAGCCAAGTTTCAGGCTTGGACTCCCCAGTGAATTTGCTGACTCCTATTGCTAATCTGAAATTGGGGGATCATGCATGCTCGATAGCCTCGCTAAAACACTCGACCGTAAACATGCACTCGATCGCCAGGGTGCATCTCTCTCGGTCCGCTCGATGGGCTCTGTTCGGTCGACCAAGCCTTGCACGATAATGGATCGCTGCCAAGCTCGGTTCCTCGGGTCGATCGAACTCTTCGCCAGATCGAATCGACGTCGTCTTCTTGCCGCCGAGGAGCGAAGACCTTCCTCGAGGGGAAACGGTACTGACGCCTATCATCCCGGTCGAATCGGTCTCCAGATCTTGCTCTCGCCGGTTGTCGCGCTTCTTCGCCATGGAGGCGATCTGGGGATCAGGAGCCGATCAACAGTTTTCGCAGCGACGGATCGATCAGGAATTTGTTGCGTGATCGCGACACGGCTGAGTTCTCGTCTGCTGCTGCTCGAGTAAATCTCGATCGTGATCAAGCCTCTCCCAGCTTCCGACTCGGACGGCTGGATGGACTCGCTATACGGGTTGCAGCTGCTAAATTCTGAATTGGCGTGCGGTATACCTGAGTCGGTGGGAAGAGTTGATCGCCGGGGACTCGTTGCTGCAGCTTGCCGAGTGCTCGCCTGAAGATTCTCCAAGCGAGCGCGTTCAGCGACGTTACAAACGTGCTTCCTCCAAGGCGCGAGCCTCGGGGTTTCTCCGGCGATGGGAGTATGCAGGGCATCCATGTTCCTGCGACAAAGCTCTTCTCTCTGCAGAGAGTCGAGTGTCTCGGGCTGGTACTCCTCGTGCTTTGTGCGGGTCACCTCCTCCAGCTGCTCCGCCGCCATGGGCGGCCGGGAGGATTGCGGGGCCGCCGACCATGAGGATTTCCGCCGCTGGATCACCGCTATCACATTCGATGCGATTCTCACGGAGCCACCGACGATCGAACAGCCAGAGGGAATCGTCGGGCTCAATGGCGCGACACTGGCGATGGCTGTCTGGCGAGCCATCGCGTGCTTCACCCACCGCTGGAGTCTCGACCGACCAGAGCGCTTGCGCTGGTGGGAGACCGGTAGGCGATCGATAAAGGAGTCGACCGACACGGGTCGACGGTTGCCGCAGCAGAGCGCCCCGAACACATGCGCGAAGTCGCCGCCAGCGGACGGGAGCGCCGACGCCGAAAGTGGAGCCTCCACGGAGCCATGCGGAGTCATCGGCGATAAAGGTGAGAGCACCGAGATGGATCTCGCGCCTCAACCAAAACTCCAGCAATCATCATGATGAAGGTACTTTGAAGTACCTGCAACCTCCACAAATCGCTAAAACACCTGCCCCACGGTGGGCGCCAACTGTCGTGGTTCTAAGTCCGACAAGAGAGTGGGGGTAGGTATGGAGAGGCAAGGTCCTAGCTATGGAGAGGTTGTGAACACAAGTGATGTACGAAGTTCAGAGCCTTTTCGGAGGAAGTAAAGCCCCACGTCTCTGAGCCCCGAGGCAATGAGTGGATTATCGCAGTAGGTATTACAAGAGTGCGAACCCCTCTATCTCGTGGAGGGGGTGGCTTATATAGAGTGCGCCAGACCCCAGCCAGCCCACATAATGGAGAGGTTAAAGTACATTAAGCCCAGGCGCATCGTAACGCCTCATAAAGTGCCTTAACTATCATTAAGTCTATTCAATTACAGGCCGCTATGCTATGGAGTGCCTTCTGACCTTCTGGTGGTCGAGTGTATCTTCATGGTCGAGTGAGTCTCCATGGTTGAGTCCTTCTAGTCAGTCGAGTGGGTTCCTCGTTTGGTCGACTGGAAGGTGATTTCTTCTAAGGGTACCCTTGGGTAGGATGTCTAGGTCAGGCCTATGACCCTACCCTAGGTACATGAATCCATCAGCCACCACGCCGGTTCAAAGTCTCTGGTGGCAAAGGCGTTTCGTCACGGGTTCTACTAGTTGACAGCTCATGCTGATGCGGAGGACTTGGTTAAACGGTGTGATGGCTGTCAGAAATTTTCAAGGCGTGCTCATGTGCCGGCTCAAGAATTGAGGATGATTCCAATTACTTGGCCGTTTGAAACATGGGGGCTGGATATGGTCGGACCTTTTAAAAGATCCAAGGATAAGAAAACCCACCTTTTGGTGGCAGTTGACAAGTTTACCAAGTGGGTTGAAGCGGAGCCTGTCAGCAAGTGTGATGCAGCTACAGCGGTGCAGTTCATTAAAAAGGTGATATCCAATTTGGCTTTCCATACAGTATCATTACTGACAATGGTACCAATTTATCCAAGGGTGCTATGAAGGAATTCTGTGAACGTGAGCACATCCGACTTGACGTATCATCAGTGGATCACCCCCAATCCAATGGGCAGGCAGAACGGGCTAATCAAGAGATCTTGCGAGGCATCAAACCCCGGCTTATGGTTCCGTTGCAAAGAACACCGGGTTGTTGGGTTGAAGAGCTACCGTCTGTACTATGGAGTATCAATACTACGCCCAACCGATCTACAGGGTACACGCCGTTCTTCATGGTCTACGAAGCAGAGGCGGTTCTCCCTAGTGATATCCGGCATGATTCGCCTCGTGTAGCTGCTTATGTTGAAGCGGACAATGAGACAGAACGACAAGATGCTTTGGACCTATTAGATGAGGAGCGTGACATAGCAGCTGCCCGCTCGGCGATTTATCAACAGGATCTTCGTCGCTATCACAGTCGCCGGGTCAGAACCAGAGCTTTTCAAGAAGGAGATTTGGTGCTTTGGCTCATCCAAGACCAGACGGATATGCACAAGTTATCCCCACCTTGGGAGGGACCTTTCGTGGTCAGCAAGAATCTGCACAACGGGTCGTACTATCTGATTGATATTCGAGAGCATAAAGACTCACGCACATGATAGGAGGAGACCAACAGGCCGTGGAACATAGCTCATCTTCGGCCTTACTACACTTGAGCCATCGGCTCTATCTATGTACATAGTATGACAGTGTATATATTATCATTGATATAATAAAACCGAAGCCTCAGCTAAAGCGGGGTCTCTGTCCTTTCATTTCATGTGTGGTTACATTGAGTGGTTCTGTTTTAAAGCGGCCTCCGGTTTACCCCTTGAAATTTGCTTTTCAAACAAGCTTTGTGATATCACTTGGGGCCTTGGTCGTGTCCGAACCAATGTGACACCTTTTGATAGGCGAAAGCCACCAGATCACTTGGGGACATGGTCAAGTCTGAACCAGTCACGCCTCTTGATCGGCCTAAGGCCACAGAATCACTTGGGGGCTTGGTCGAACCCGAACCATTGCCACGCCTTTTAATCGGCATAAATGCCACGGTTTCATTTCGGGACCTCGCTGACTTGAACCATTGTCACTCCTATTGGGGGCTTGGTCCTGTCCGACCATGGTAACACCATCTGATCAGCTCAGTAAAGCATGTTTTTTGCAAACGGTTTTTTATCATTGCCTTTGCTTCCATATTTCTTTTATCACTATTCTTCAAATTTTTTGTTGTGTTTCCTTTAAAACCAACAACACTTTTTACCGGTTCAGTTGACGGAATTCGGTTCATTTTTAAACCGGAGAAATATGCCCGGTTTAACTTTCCTGTTAACATCATGGAGTAGCAGGGGGGCTCATAATGACCCAGCACGGTTTACATGGGGGTTGTTTTCTCCCCTTTGATGGTAACGGTTTATAATACTCTGTTTCAAGCCTGGCTAAGCCAACTTCATGTTGGGGAACGTAGTAATTTCAAAAAAAAAATTCCTACGCACACGCAAGATCATGGTGATGCATCGCAACGAGAGGGGAGAGTGTTGTCTACGTACCCTCGTAGACCGAAGCAGAAGCAATCACAACGTAGAGGAAGTAGTCGACGTTCTCCTCGCGATCCAACCGATCCCAGCGCCAGCACTCCGGCGCCCGAAGTTCTTGACACACGACAGCTCGGTGACGCTCCTCGGGCTCCGATCCAGAAAGCTCCGGGAGAGAGTTCCGTCAGCCCGACGGCGTGGGACGATCTTGATGTTCTATCGACGCAGGCTTCGCCTAAGCACCGCTATGATATGACCGAGGTGGATTATGGTGGAGGGGGCACCGACACGGCTAAGGAACGATCTCAAGGATCAACTTGTGTGTCCATGGGGTGCCCCTGCCTCAGATATAAAGGAGTGGAGGAGGGAGGGCGGCCTCTACTATGGCGCATACTGGGAGTCCGACTCCCACCGGGAGTAGGATTCCCTTCCTAGTCCAACTAGGAGACCTTCCATGTATTAGGAGTAGGAGACTAGGAAAGGGAGGGAGAAGGAAGGAAGGAGGGGTGCGGCCCTCCCTTAGTCCATTCGGACTAGGGCAGGGCGCTGCCTGCCTAGGGCAGCCCCTCTCTCTTTCCCGTATGGCCCATAAGGCTCAATACTTCTCCCGGCGAATTCCGTAACTCTCCGGTACTCCGATAAATACCGAATGACTCGGAACCTTCCGAACTCCGAATATAGTCGCCCAATATATCGATCTTTACGTCTCGACCATTTCGAGACTCCTTGTCATGTCCCCGATCTCATCCGGACTCGAACTCCTTGGTACATCAAAACTCATAAACTCATAATATAACCATCATCGAAACCTTGCTGCGTGCGGACCCTACGGTTCGAGAACAATGTAGACATGACCGAGACACGTCTCCGTCAATAACCAATAGCGGGACCTGGATGCCCATATTGGTTCCTACATATTCTACGAAGATCTTTATCGGTCGACCGCATAACAACATACGTTGTTCCTTTGTCATCGGTATGTTACTTGCCCGAGATTCGATCGTCGGTATCCAATACCTAGTTCAATCTCGTTACGGCAAGTCTCTTTACTCATTCCGTAATACATCATCTCGCAACTAACTCATTAGTTGCAATGCTTGCAGGCTTAAGTGATGTGCATTACCGAGAGGGCCCAGAGATACCTCTCCGACATTCGGAGTGACAAATCCTAATCTCGAATACGCCAACCCAACAAGTATCTCAGAGACACCAGAGAGCACCTTTATAATCACCCGATTCGTTGTGACGTTTGGTAGCACACAAAGTGTTCCTCCGTAAACGGAGTTGCATAATCTCATAGTCATAGGAACATGTATAAGTCATGAAGGAAGCAAGTAGCAACATACTAAATGATCGAAAGTGCTAAGCTAACGGAATGGGTCATGTCAATCAGATCATTCAACTAATGATGTGACCTTGTTAATCAAATAACAACTCCTTGTTCATGGTTAGGAAACATAACCATCTTTGATTAACAAGCTAGTCAAGTAGAGGCATACTAGTGACACTGCTTGTCTATATATTCACACATGTATTATGTTTCCGGTTAATACAATTCTAGCATGAATAATAAACATTTATCATGATATAAGGAAATAAATAATAACTTTATTATTGCCTCTAGGGCATATTTCCTTCAGTCTCCCACTTGCACTAGAGTCAATAATCTAGATCACATCACCATGTGATTAACATCGATAGTTCACATCATCATGTGATTAACACCCATAGTTCACATCGCCATGTGACCAACACCCAAAGGGTTTCCCAGATTCATCAATCTAGTTCACATCACTATGTGATTAACGCCCAAAGAGTACTAAGGTGTGATCATGTTTTGCTTGTGAGAGAATCTTAGTCAACGGGTCTTTCACATTCAGATCCGTTATGTATTTTGCAATTTTCTATGTCTACAATGCTCTGCACGGAGCTACTTTAGCTAATTGCTCCCACTTTCAATATGTATCTAGATCGAGACTTAGAGTCATCTAGATCGGTGTCAAAACTTGCATCGACGTAACCCTTTACGCATTTAACCTTTTGTCACTTCCATAATCGAGAAACATATCCTTATTCCACTAAGGATAATTTTGACCGATGTCTAGTGATCTATTCCTAGATCACTATTGTACTCCTTGCCAAACTCGATGTAGGGTATACAATAGATCTGGTACACAAGATGGCATACTTTATAGAACATATGGCCAAGGCATAGGGAATGACTTTCATTCTCTTTCTATCTTCCGCCGTGGTCGGGTTTTGAGTCTTACTCAATTTCACACCTTGTAACACAGTGCAAGAACTCTTTCTTTGACTGCTCCATTTTGAACTACTTCAAAATCTTGTCAAGGTATGTACTCATTGAAAAACTTATCAAGCGTCTTGAACTATCTCTATAGATCTTGATGCTCAATATGTAAGCAACTTCACCGAGGTCTTTCTTTGAAAAACTCCTTTCAAACACTCCTTTATGCTTTGTAGAATAATTCTACATTATTTCCGATCTACAATATGTCATTCACATATACTTATCAGAAATGTTGTAGTGCTCCCACTCACTTTCTAGTAAATACAGGCTTCACTCCAAGTCTGTATAAACTATATGCTTTGATCACACTATCAAAATGTTTATTCCAACTCCGAGAGGCTTGCACCAGTCCATAAATGGATCGCTGGAGCTTGCATACTTTGTTAGCACCTTTAGGATTGACAAAATCTCTTGGTTGCATCACATACAACTCTTCTTTAATAACTCCATTAAGGAATGTAGTTTTGTTTATCCATTTGCCAGATTTCATAAAATGCGGCAATTGCTAACATGATTCGGACAGACTTAAGCATAGATACGAGTGAGAAACTCTCATCGTAGTCAACACTTTGAACTTGTCAAAAACCTTTTGCGACAATTCTAGCTTTGTAGATAGTAACACTACTATCAGCATCTGTCTTCCTCTTGAAGATCCATTTATACAATATGGCTTGCCGATCATCGGGCAACTCCACCAAAGTCCACACTTTGTTCTCATACATGGATCTCATCTCGATTTCATGGCCTCAAGCCATTTCGCATGAATCTGGGCTCATCATCGCTTCCTCATAGTTCGTAGGTTTGTCATGGTCAAGTAACACGACTTCCGAATGGATTACCGTACCACTCAGTGCGGATCTCACTCTGGTTTACCTACGAGATTCGGTAGTAACTTGATCGAAGTTACATGATCATCATCATTAGCTTCCTCACTAATTGGTGTAGTAGTCACAGAACAGATTTCGTGATGAACTACTTTCCAATAAGGGAGAAGGTACAATTACCTCATCAAGTTCTAGTTTCCTCCCACTCACTTCTTTCGAGAGAAACTCCTTCTCTAGAAAGGATCCATTTATTAGCAACGAATATTTTGCCTTCGGATCTGTGATAGAAGGTGTACCCAACAATTTCCTTTGGGTATTCTATGAAGACGCACTTCTCCGATTTGGGTTTGAGCTTATCAGGATGAAACTTTTTCACATAAGCATCGCAGCCCCAAACTTTAAGAAGCGACAACTTTGGTTTCTTGCTAAACCACAGTTCATTTAGTGTCGTCTCAACGGATTTAGATGGTGCCCAATTTAACGTGAATGCAGCTGTCTCTAATGCATGATCCCAAAACGATATTGGTAAATCGGTAAGAAACATCATAGATTGCACTATATCCAATAAAGTGCGGTTACGATGTTTGGACACACCATAACGTTGTGGTGTTCTAGGTGGCATGAATTTGTGAAACTTTTCCACATTGTTTTAATTGAAGACCAAACTCGTAACTCAAATATTTGTCTCCGCGATCAGATCGTAGAAACCTTATTTTCTTGTCACGATGATTTTTCCACTTCACTCTGAAATTCTTTGAATCTTTCAACTCTTTCAGACTTATGTTTCATCAAGTAGATATACCCATATCTGCTCAAATCATCTGTGAAGGTCAGAAAATAACGATACCCGCCGCGAGCCTTAACACTCATTGGATCGCATACATCAGTATGTATTATTTCCAATAAGTCAGTTGCTCGCTCCACTGTTCCAGAGAACGGCGTTTTAGTCATTTTGCCCATGAGGCATGGTTCGCAAGCATCAAGTGATTCATAATCAAGTGATTCCAAAATCCCATGAGCATGGAGTTTCTTCATGCGCTTTACACCAATATGACCTAAACGGCAGTGCCATAAATAAGTTGCACTATCATTATTAACTTTGCATCTTTTGGTTTCAATATTATGAATATGTGTATCACTACGATCGAGATCCAATGAACCATTTTCATTGGGTGTGTAACCATATAAGGTTTTATTCATGTAAACAGAACAACAGTTTATTCTCTTACTTAAATGAATATCCATATTGCAATAAACACGATCAAATCATATTCATGCTCAACGCAGACACCAAATAACATTTATTTAGGTTCAACACTAATCCCGAAAGTATAGGGCTTGTGCGATGATGATCATATCAATCTTGAAACTACTTTCAACACACATCGTCACTTCACCCTTAACTAGTTTCATTTATTCGCAACTCCGTTTGAGTTACTACTCTTAGCAACCGAACCAGTACCAAATACCGAGGGGTTGCTATAAACACTAGTAAAGTACACATCAATAACATGTATATCAAATATACCTTTGTTTACTTTGCCATCCTTCTTATCCGCCAAATACTTGGGGTAGTTCGCTTCGAAGAACCAGTCCCTTTGCAAGTAGAAGCACTTAGTCTCATCTTAGGTCCAGACTTGGGCTTCTTCACTTGAGCAACAACTTGCTTGCCATTCTTCTTGAAGTTCCTTCTATCCCTTTGCCCTTTTCTTGAAACTAGTGGTCTTGTTAACCATCAACACTTGATGTTCTTTCTTGATTTCTACCTTCATCGATTTCATCATCATGAAAAACTGGGAATCATTTTCATCATCCCTTGCATACTATAGTTCATCACGAAGTTCTACTAACTTGGTGATGGTGACTAGAGAATTCATCAATCACTATCTTATCCGGAAGATTAACTCCCACTTGATTCAAGCGATTGTAGTACCTGGACAATCTGAGCACATGCTCACTAGTTGAGCGATTCTCCTCCATCTTTTAGCTATAGAACTTGTTGGAGACTTCATATCTCTCAACTCGGTATTTGCTTGAAATATTAACTTCAACTCTGGAACATCTCATATGGTCCATGACGTTCAAAACATCTTTGAAGTCCCGATTCTAAGCCATAAAGCATGGTGCACAAAACTATCAAGTAGTCATCATATTGAGCTAGCCAAACGCTCATAACGCGTCGCATCCGCTCTCGCAATAGGTCATCACCTAGCGGTGCATTAAGGACATAATTCTTCTGTGCAGCAATGAGGATAAACCTCAGATCACGGATCCAATCCGCATCATTGCTACTAACATTTTTCAACATAATTTTCTCTAGGAACATATCAAAATAAACATATGAAAGCAACAACGCAAGCTATTGATCTTTACAACATAATTTGCAAAATACTACGGGACTAAGTTCATAATAAATTTAAGTTCAATTAATCATATTACTTAAGAACTCCCACTTAGACAGACATCTCTCTAGTCATCTAAGTGATCACGTGATCCAAATCAACTAAACCATAACCGATCATCACGTGAGATGGAGTAGTTTTCAATGGTGAACATCTTATGTTGATCATATCTACTATATGATTCACGCTCGACCTTTCGGTCTCCGTGTTCCGAGGCCATATCTGCATATGCTAGGCTCGTCAAGTTTAACCTGATTATTCCGCGTGTGCAAAACTGGCTTGCACCCGTTGTAGATGGACGTAGAGCTTATCACACCCGATCATCATGTGGTGTCTGGGCACGACGAACTTTGGCAACGGTGCATACTCAGGGAGAACACTACTTGATAATTTTAGTGAGAGATCATCTTAAAATGCTACCGTCAATCAAAGCAAGATAAGATGCATAAAGGATAAACATCACATGCAATCAATATAAGTGATATGATATGGCCATCATCTTCTTGTGCTTGTGATCTCCATCAACGAAGCACCATCATGATCACCATCGTCACCGGCGCGACACCTTGATCTCCATCGTAGCATCGTTGTCGTTTACGCCATCTATTGCTTCTACGACTATCGCTACCGCTTAGTGATAAAGTAAAGCAATTACAGTATGCTTGCATTTCATACAATAAAGCGACAACCATATGGCTCCTGCCATTGCCGATAACTTAGGTTACAAAACATGATCATCTCATACAATAAAATATAGCATCACGTCTTGGCCATATCACATCACAACATGCCTGCAAAAACAAGTTAGACGTCCTCTACTTTGTTGTTGCAAATTTTACGTGGCTGCTACGGGTGAAGCAAGAACCAATCTCACCCACGCATCAAAACCACAACGATATTTCGTCAAATAGACTCGTTTTAACCTTCTCAAGGACCGGGCGTAGCCATACTCGGTTCAACTAAAGTTGGAGAAACTGACACCCGCTAGCCACCTTTGCGCAAAGCACGACAGTAGAACCAGTCTCGCGTAAGCGTACGCGTAATGTCGGTCCGGGCCGCTTCATCCAACAATACCGCTGAACCAAAGTATAACATCTTTGGCGAGGCAAGTATGACTTGTATCGTCCACAACTCACTTGTGTTCTACTCGTGCAAAACATCAAACCATAAAAAACTGGCTCGGATGCCATTGTGGGGGGCGAGTAATTTCAAAAAATTCCTACGCACACGCAAGATCATGGTGATGCATAGCAACGAGAGGGGAGAGTGTTGTCTACGTACCCTCGTAGACCGAAGCGGAAGCAATCACCACGTAGAGGAAGTAGTCGTACGTTCTCCTCGCGATCCAACCAATCCCAGCGCCGTTACTCCGGCGCCTCGAAGTTCTTGACACACGTACAGCTCGGTGGCGCTCCTCGGCTCCGATCCAGCAAAGCTCGAGGAGAGAGAGTTCCACAAGACGACGGCGTGGTGAAGATCTTGATGTTCTACCGACGCAGGGCTTCGCCTAAGCACCGCTACGATATGACCGAGGTGGATTATGGTGGAGGGGGGCACCGCACACGGCTAAGGAACGATCTCAGGGATCAACTTGTGTGTCCATGGGGTGCCCCCTGCCCCCGTATATAAAGGAGTGGAGGAGGGGAGGGCCGGCCCTCTACTATGGCGCGCCCTAGGGAGTCCGACTCCCACCGGGAGTAGGATTCCCCCTTTCCTAGTCCAACTAGGAGACCTTCCATGTATTAGGAGTAGGAGACTAGGAAAGGGGGGGGGAGAAGGGAAGGAAGGAGGGGGTGCGGCCCCTTCCCTTAGTCCAATTCGGACTAGGGCAAGGGGGGCGCGCGGCCTGCCTAGGGCAGCCCCTCTCTCTTTCCCGTATGGCCCATAAGGCCCAATACTTCTCCCGGCGAATTCCGTAACTCTCCGTACTCGATAAATACCGAATGACTCGGAACCTTTCCGAACTCCGAATATAGTCGTCCAATATATCGATCTTTACGTCTCGACCATTTCGAGACTCCTCGTCATGTCCCCGATCTCATCCGGCACTCCGAACTCCTTCGTACATCAAAACTCATAAACTCATAATATAACATCATCGAAACCTTAAGCGTGCGGACCCTACGGTTCGAGAACAATGTAGACATGACCGAGACACGTCTCGGTCAATAACCAATAGCGGGACCTGGATGCCCATATTGGTTCCTACATATTCTACGAAGATCTTTATCGGTCGGACGCATAACAACATCGTTGTTCCTTTGTCATCGGTATGTTACTTGCCCGAGATTCGATCGTCGGTATCCAATACCTAGTTCAATCTCGTTACCGGCAAGTCTCTTTACTCGTTCCGTAATACATCATCTCGCAACTAACTCATTAGTCGCAATGCTTGCAAGGCTTAAGTGATGTGCATTACCGAGAGGGCCCAGAGATACCTCTCCGACATTCGGAGTGACAAATCCTAATCTCGAAATACGCCAACCCAACAAGTACCTTAGGAGACACCTGAGAGCACCTTTATAATCACCCAGTTACGTTGTGACGTTTGGTAGCACACAAAGTGTTCCTCCGGTAAACGGTAGTTGCATAATCTCATAGTCATAGGAACATGTATAAGTCATGAAGGAAGCAGTAGCAACATACTAAACAATCGAGTGCTAAGCTAACGGAATGGGTCATGTCAATCAGATCATTCAACTAATGATGTGACCTTGTTAATCAAATAACAACTCCTTGTTCATGGTTAGGAAACATAACCATCTTTGATTAACAAGCTAGTCAAGTAGAGGCATACTAGTGACACTCTGTTTGTCTATATATTCACACATGTATTATGTTTCCGGTTAATACAATTCTAGCATGAATAATAAACATTTACCATGATATAAGGAAATAAATAATAACTTTATTATTGCCTCTAGGGCATATTTCCTTCACTTCATGCCCAGCGATGGCAGGTATTTTGTATCACATATTTGATTATATGTCTTAAATACATTGATGATATATATATATAAAGGTCATAAACTGGTTGGCGGTATAACCGCCACCGAAGTTCAAGATTTTCTGATTGCAGGAAATATAAATTAAGGGTTTCAAGCAAAAGCATCAGTACTTATGCACGAAGGCATATTCAAGGCAGAAGTATTGACTATCCTATTACAAGGCAACGCGGTGCCCAAATAAGATCATTGTTGTTCTGGCGGATCATAATAAAGCAGCTATTTAAACCGGCCTCCGGTTCAAGCCTGTTCATCGCCCCGATCTGATGGTTGTGGGTTGTCCCGCGCCGCTTCAGCTTCCTCATCTCTATCCATTGGCTGGAAATCAACAGTGGTCCACTCGATTCCCATTAAAGCTTGAAAGACAGCCTCTTCGTGGATCAGAGAAGACGGTTCAATATCAGGAGCATAAGTATGCTTACGGATTGGAGGAATCAGATTCTCCGCTTCAGGAGTTGGTGCAGGCACTCGTTTGTTCTGATCATTGTACTGAGCTTGATAATGCGACAAGTCTGCCTCTTCAGCCAATTGACAAGCCAGAGGGCATACTGCACGGTTTATCACCCTCAAATCATCTTCACTGAACTCTGAGCCGTCTTCCTTCAAGCTGGGGTAGCCTTGAGCTGCCTCAACAGGATCGAAATCCGGCACCCATGCTTTTGCCCGGATCAAGGCATTAATGGCTCCGGTTCAAGCAGCAAATTTTTTCAGTTCTCAATCCGAGCAGGAAGCATTGACAACCTATTAAGAGTGTCTTGGATTAAAGTGGGTGCCGGATTGTTATGAGATGTAGTGGTAATGATCCATTGCGCTCCGGTATACAGCTGTTCAATTAAAGTGTAGGCAGCCTTCAACTTCTTCCGAACATCTGACCCTAAGTGACCAATGCGTGTACCTACAACGATACAGGAAAGATCACAAACCGGATCTATTATAAGCAGGCCAGAGTTGTCAAACAAACCAAAAAGAGCTTACCAAAGATAGCAGCGGTCATGGAATGTACTTGCCGCTTACGGTGGTCACTCATCTACCCCGGTTTAAGGGCAGCTTGGCGTTTTCAGCTCTTTTTATTAAAGCGGCCTTCTCAGTGGCCCAATCAGCCCGCTCCTTCTTGAAGCCCTCCTTCAGCTGTTCTGTGATGCTCAAAGCGCTGGTTAATTCTTCCCTTGCCTTGTCGGTTTCAGTTTGTTGGGTTTTCAAAGTTTCTGCAGATCAAGAATCCGGTCCTCTTTGATCCTCACTTCAGCTCGCATAAGGACGGTGATTGGCTTTAAACAAACGGTATAAGAATTTGAAGTACCAACCACATAACAAGTTTATACTGATACTTGGGGGCTAATGCACCTTCAATTTTCATCTATTACTTAATCGCAAAGTCCCAAGCTCAATACGGTATTCAACTTGGCACTTGGGGGCTAATGGCTATTGGCTCAGTTATGTTCTGATGTTAGAATCTTTATTGGAGTCCCGGTTTAACTATACTAAGTTGAACCGGCCCTTGGGGGATACATTGATGGATTTCAAAGTATTGAGGACTATATTCAAGTCCCGGCTTAAAGAAGGTTACAAACCGGCCCTTGGGGGCTAGGAGGATTAATACAGTGGCAGTAAGTAAAGAAAGAAGAAGCACAAGGAAGTTACCTCAAATTTATCTCTCATCATCTTTACCAGGCCAGCTTCAGAGTCACGACTAGTATATAGCCGGTTCAAGTAACCAGAATGAAGATCTTGGGCACTCAGAGCAGCATATGTTTCCAGATCAACATCCCATTTGCCTTTGTTCATGGCAGAAAAATCTTCTTTCACAGTATGCTTGGCTAAAGCGACAGGATTCCCTGGTTCAAACCGACCTACGCCGGTAATTACAACATCATCATCCTTGGACTCACCGGTTTGCGTTGGCGCAGTCGGTTTATCGGCAGGTTTTGAAGGACTGCGGGATCTTTCAATCCGGACGGAGCTGGCAGGTGGGTCAACAGGGACTGAAGTATTGATAGGTCTTTTCTTAGGAATAGCATCATCTTGCAAGGGGGGATCATTGGGAATATCCTCATGAACGAACGCTTCAAGATTTGGTGCTTTATCCTGTTCAGGGGCGACATCTTCCTCGACCGCTTTATCCACGCGGGCTTTCTTGCTCGGTTTAGGTTTAGCCCTGAAAGAGAAACAAAGAGTCAAGGAACATCATAAGTTATAACACAGTATACCAGAAGCATATGTTCAGCCTAGCTTACCCAAGAACCATTTTCAGTGGCGGCAGCTGGGTGGCCGATGATTCACCAGAGGAAGAATGAGAAGTAACCTGATAATCGGAGTCGGACGGATTAAGAAGTTGACGGATGAAACCCGCTTTAGGATATAAATTAATAAAAAGGTCGGAGACCTCGAGCGTTTTGAATCGGACTGTTTGGTAAAGTGGCGGAGGTAACTACCGGCATTGTGCGGGTTGTGCGGCGAGCTTCATGTTGCTTGAGTCTTCATAAGAAATTTGGGATCCAAGTAAGCAAGAGGATGAGAAAATTTAACTTTCCGGTTTGCCTCGCATGAAATTTTGGCAAAGGCAAAGGATCTGAATCGAAGAGAGAATAATTACCTCGGCGACATCGGCATTATCGCTTCATTGTCGCCCCGACAAGTATCATCATCAATAAGGCGTGTAAAAAGTAAGCCTAGTGAATCGAAGTTCTACCTCAAGGTCCGAAGTTACCCTCATCATCATCAACAGCCGGATCGGATGAAGCGGTGGTTTTCCTCTTTTAGCGTGCTTCTTGATGACCTTGGTCTTTGGCGGGTTGACTGCTCGCTTTCTCCGGTTTGTCTTGTGGAAGCTTCTTGCTCCAAAACGGATTATCACCCCGTTAAGCAGCAATTGATGTCGATGTAGATAGCAATAACAGTTCAAAAAATGCAATCGAATCTTACAATGGCGGTTTGTTGGTAGTACGTAAAGGGAGCAGGCGGTTTGAGCGCAGAGGTGTTCCGTTCATTCAACATTTTCTTCACAGCCTCTGTGACTTCATCATCGAGAGCTGGATGTTGGTGTGTCAAGCGGGTCATCAACGCTACCAAAGATACTCAAGCACATTAAACAGGAGCGCCGGCTGAGAGGCAGTATGCTCCATGATATCCAACAGCGTGCGAGATCTAGTCCTGTTAAACCGTTGGCCATGAAGGCTCGGAGCTTGGATAGTTGCGGAGCATATTTACTTCTCTCCTTGGCACTTAACCTTTGTGGGAAGGGGTGTGTATTGCTGAGCCGCTCCGGACGAAAGCCAGGCAAAGGATTTTCATCATCAGGGGAAGTATCTTTGCAAAGAAACCATGTTGCATTCCACTCCTTGGGGTGACTGTAGTCCGCATGGGGATAAGTGATTTCTTTCCTTTTCGAATTGCCATACCGCCTAATTCGGTATTGGGACCATCGATGAATTCTGTGGCGGCGGTTTAAGTGGAAGCGATCTCGAAAAATTCAACTGTGGGTTCCTCTTGAAGGTATACCTCACAGAGCACTTGGAAGTGGCATAAGTTGGTAATGTAATTGGGGCAGATATCTTGGGCGGAGTTGAAAATTGGCTAACACATCCCGGTAAAATTTAGAGTCAGGCGGTTTGAAGCCCGGGCTAAATGATCCGCAAAGATCACAACCTCTCCCTCTTGAGGTGTGGGAGGACATTCATCACCAGAACCTCCAAAGGATAGTCTCTTTCTTTGTCTAAAGCACCGATTGAGACTAAATTATCCAACTGAATTTCTGTGACACGAGAAGGAACCCAGTTGCACTCATATACTTGTTTGGCCATGGTGAGATCTACAAGAAACAGGTGATTCTGGTTCAAGAATATGTTGGATAAAAGAAGGCGCTGGTATGAACAATGCTAAACCGGAGGCAGTATATTTAAACCGGATTTCTATGAAGTGGCCTCATATGGTTAAAAAGTTCTGGCAGTTCAACAAGGGGACTAATGGTATATACCGGTTTATTAACTTTTTCTATATTAAGTTAAACCACCTGATCTAAACATTGGAAGCAATTGAGGTTGCGGATGGCTAAGTATGCAGAAACAGGTTTCACAAGGTCTTATTGTAAGAATGGATGCAAGCAAGTTCAGAAAAACAGAAAATATTCAAAAGGTTAAAGCAGAACGGAAGTAAATCAATGGGCAGGTATGTGGATGAGATCTATAGACTTGAGCGTGAAACTACAGGCGGAAGCTAAAAAGTTACTGCTAGTCAGAGCAGGGTTTCACAGATCTATCCAGGAGTTTGGGTACGAGCATGAACAAGTGATGAACACAGCAAGAACACGAAACTCTAGAACAGATCTCTGTTAAGAAGAACAGAAGTCTTACCAGAATTGAGGAAGACGCGGAAGGCTACCGCGGTGCTCTGGTGCGTTCAGATTGATGCAGCAGCCCAAGACGGTGCAGAGGTCAACGGCGGCGGTGGAGCTCCGAGGCTGGCGACGTGAGGAAGACGAAGAGAAAGAGACGAAGGGGAGAAAAGGAAATGACCCTTCGGTCCTATTTATAAGGCAGGGGACGTGTGTCAGGCGCGCGAATCCAGGAGCCACAAAATTCGGAAGTGGAGCTGCTGCTTTGGGTATCTCAGATCTATTAATAAAAGAAGGCGTCATAAATGTTAACTTCATGATGACGTCATGCCGATTTACAGCAACCAGAGATGATGACGACATGGCGGTTTACCAATTACCAGAAGATGTTGAAGACAAAGATTTTTGTGAAGGATTGACATGAACCAGTTCAAATCAATCTGGGGCCTAATGTTGGGGATGTTATCACTGGGCGTGAACCGGCCTACCTGGGCCGGGTTAGCTTCATTAGTAGTTTAAAGGTGATTAAGCAGATGAAGGCCCAAGGCCTGTAGTCGGTTTAGAACACAGTGAGCCGTAAACCGCTTGATATGTAAACTTGCATTGTAAGTTAGGAATAGAGAGAGACCAACCGGGATACGAGTATGAACCGGTGTGGGACTCTGTGGACCGACGGGCGTCGCCCGTGTATATAAGGGGACGACCCGGCGGCGGTTCAAGGAGAGACAACAACAACTCGAGCCTAGGCGAAGCTTGTTTGCTCCCTAGCCATCGAAACCACATCAATTCCATCACAACTAGACGTAGGCTTTTACCTTCATCGAAGGGGCCGAACTAGTATAAACCCTTGTGTCTTTGTGTCCGCTTTAAACCCCTTCAAGTTAACCCGTAGCGATGGCTCCACGACTAAGTCCTTTCACAAGGACATCTGCCGTGACAAATCCACGACAGTTACCACTCAAGCAGAACAAGTACTTAAAGCTCAAAGCGATTTGCTCGATGAATTAAATAATAAACATGATTGTGCTGTTAGAGTGGCTACTTGAACTAGTAAAGTGACTCAGGAACCGTTGTATCCTGAAGGCCACCCTAACAGAACTGAGCAGGATTCAAATAATTTAGATGCACCTAGTTGTTCTAGAAAGAAGAAAAATAAAAATGATTGGACTTTGCATGCTTCTAGTGAACCTATTATAGACACACCTAAGAATCCCAATGATATTTTTATTTCTGATGCTGAAACACAATCTGGTGATGAACATGAACCTAGTGATAATGTTAATGATAATGTTCATGTTGATGCTCAACCTAGCAATAATAATGATGTAGAGATTGAACCTGCTGTTGATCTTGATAACCCACAATCAAAGAATCAACGTTATGATAAGAGAGACTTTGTTGCTAGGAAGCACGGTAAAGAAAGAGAACCATGGGTTCAGAAACCCATGCCCTTTCCTCCAAAGCCATCCAAGAAAAAGGATGATGAGGATTTTGAGCGCTTTGCTGAAATGATTAGACCTATCTTCTTACGTATGCGCTTAACTGATATGCTTAAAGTGAATCCTTATGCTAAATACATGAAGGATATTATTACAAATAAAAGAAAGATACCGGAAGCTGAAATTTCCACCATGCTTGCTAATTATACTTTTAAGGGTGAAATACCAAAGAAACTTGGAGATCCAGGAGTACCAACTATACCATGCTCCATTAAAAGAAACTATGTTAAAATTGCTTTATGTGATCTTGGAGCTGGTGTTAGTGTTATGCTTCTCTCTTTATATCGTAGACTTGAATTGAATAAGTTGACACCTACTGAAATATCTTTGCAAATGGCTTATAAATCAACTGCTATACTTGACGGTATTTGTAAGGATGTGCCTGTTGTAGTTGCAAACGTCACTATCTTAACGGACTTTGTTATTCTTGATATTCCTGAGGGTGATAGTATGTCGATTATCTTTGGTAGACCCTTTTTGAATACTGCAGGGGCTGTTATTGATTGCAACAAATGTAATGTCACTTTTCATGTTAATGGTAATGAGCATACGGTACACTTTCCGAGGAAACAAACTCAAGTTCATAGCATCAATTCTATTGGAAAAGGTCCAACTATTATTATTGGAGGTTTTGAAATTCCTCTCCCTACTGTCAAGAAGAAACATGATATTCTTATTATTGGGGATGTTCATATCCCCGTTGAGGTAACCCAGTGTTATTCGAAATTTCTCTGATTTCATGTTATTCGGAATGAGTTTGTTAACAAGACTTGATCAACCTTGCTAGTGGATTCCTTTTGATGATCATGAGATGGATGAAGTTAGAAGGCACAACCTTCTGTACCCTATTTTTACTTTCTGTTATTTAGAATAAATAAAGCAAAAATAGTATTTTATGTCTGTTTTTCTGAATTATCCATGCAATAAAAAATACCCCGAAAATAAAAGTTCTCCAAATGCCCTGCCAATTTAGTATGATTTTTTCTGGAATATTTGGCACTGAGAACACAACAAGGGGAGCTGGCACCTGGCCACGAGGGTCCAGGGCGCGCATACCCCTACAGGGCGTGCCCCCTGCCTCGTGGGACCACGGTGGGCCCCTCCACTTATTCCTGCACCCACACACTTCATCTTCCTCCCAAAAAAATTACCATCCAGTTCAAGCACGAGTTCTAGCTCACTTTGCTGCCATTTTCGATCTCCTTGCTCAAAGCCCCATTCACAAAACTGCTTTGGGAGATTGTTCCTTGGTATGTAACTCCTCCAATGGTCCAATTAGTTTTTGTTGTAGTGCTTTATTCATTGCAAATTTTTGCTGCCTAGGTGACCCTGTTCTTGAGCTTGCATGTAAAATTTATGAGGTCCCAGGTAATTCTAATGCATGATATAGGCTCTAGGCACTTGTGGGAGTAGTTGCTATCAGTTTTGTTGAGTTTGATTCACTTTTATTTTGAGTTACTAAAAATTTCAGAAATTTTCAGAAAATGATTAAGAGATTTTTGAGGGGCTCTTCTAGCCAAGGCTCCAAGGATAAGCAAGCTAAGGAGAATGAAAAGCCAAAGTATAATCTCCCTCGTGTGGCGGAAGTACGGCCGTGTGAAATGCCTTGTGATGATTTCTTGAGAGCAGCTGGGATTTATGACGACTTTTATTCATTGGCTGATAATGCGGGCCTCACCGACTTCCTCCACGACTGGATCGAACAGTATCTCTTACTCACCAATACTTTCGTGCAAAACTTCTACTATTATCCTAAGAATTCACCTCCTTCAGTAGCTTTTCATTTATATGATGTGGCTAGGGAGATGTCATTACGTGATTTTTGCGCGGTTTGCAAAATACCCTTCGAGGGCAGCTTAGAGGAACCACATCGTAAAGATGTGGATGGTTTTATTGATTCTATATCTATAGGGGAATCGATGAAGGTTTTCGATGCAAGAATTACTAGCATACATTTTCCTGTTTTACGCTACTTTGCAATATTTGCTAGTCGATGCTTAATTGGTCGCGGAAACTGTGGAAACCTTAGTGTTCCTGATATTATTATTTTGTTCCATGCTTTATTCCATGATAACTCTATTAGTATGGGTGCTATTATTGCTGAACAATTAAGCCTGAACCGTACAAAGGGCCCCATCTTTGGAGGTATCTATGCTGCACGTCTTGTTAAACACTTCGAGATACCTATTAGGCATTTTGAGAAAGAAGAAAAACTGGCACCCCTACTTTTCTAGATTATAAGAGCATGGTAGCACATGAGTTTATTGTTAACAATGATGATAAGATGCTTCTGTATAATCTGAGATTTAATAAGAAACACAATGAGATTATTATCTTTCCTGCGCCCGCTTTGTTTGATTTAACTGCAGGCCCTTATCTCGTCTTACCGGAGGCTGTCTACACGCTCCGTGGCCAGACATCTGCTCCAGAGCCTGAGCCGGAACCACCTCTTGACCCTTATCGTCCATCATCTTATCAGTGGGATCCGGAGGAGATTGCTAGGCAGTGGCAGTACGATGACACTCCTCGGTACACCGGGGAGAGTAGCCGCGATCCATGGGCATAGACCAACTTAGGCCAAAAGCCTAAACTTGGGGGAGTACGTATTTCTCACCGACATTACATTCATATTCACACACTCATTCTAGTTGTCGGTGCTCGTACTTTTTCATTGTACTATCCATGCTAGTTTAATTTCTTTTTCTAGCTTTCTTCTTGTGTGTTTGATAAACCTTAAGAAAAACCAAAAATATTAGTTAGTTTAATTTCCATGTTGTAGTAGTAGTTACTAAAAGAAAACCCAAAAAGATTTCTCGTTCTTCTTTTACTTGTTGGGAGCTTTCCCATGCAAATAGTTTTATTTTCTTTTTTTTCCTTTGGGGGTCGAGAGGAGAAGACCATAATGAAAATGTTTAGTGGCTCTAATATGCATGATTGTTGATTTAACCAAGAGCCCATATTATCTTGTCTTCTCCCTTGAATTGAATGCTTGCAGATTCCAGCTTAGTCCAATGCACATGCACTATTATTATTATACACACCGTTCGGTCGTGCAAGTGAAAGGCAATAATGACGATATATGATGGACTGATTGAGATGAGAGAAGCTGGTATGAACTCGACCTCTTTTGTTTTTGTAAATATGATTAGTTCATCGTTCCTGATTCAGCCTATTATGAATAAACATGTTTGCAATGACAATTAGAGATTATAGTTGCTTATGCCATGCTTAGTTAGCTAGGAGTTTATAATGGTTTACCTTGCGTGCCAACATGCTATTAAAATGGTTGTGATGTGGTATGATAGGGTGGTATCCTCCTTTGAATGATTCGAGTGACTTGACTTGGCACATGTTCACGCATGTAGTTGAAACAAAATCAACATAGCCTTCACGATATTTATGTTCATGGTGGATTATATCCTACTCATGCTTGTACTTAGTGCTGATTAATTTTAATGCATGTTCATGACTATTGTCGCTCTCTCAGTTGGTCGCTTCCCAGTCTCTTGCTAGCCTTCACCTGTACTAAGCGGGAATACTGCTTGAGCATCCAAACTCCATAAACCCCAAAGTTATTCCATATGAGTCCACCATACCTTCCTATATGCGGTATTTACCTACCGTTCCAAGTAAATTTGTATGTGCCAAACTCCAAACCTTCAAAATAAATTCTGTTTTGTATGCTCGAGCAACTCATGTATCAACTAGGTTTGTCTGTATCTTCCATGCTAGGTGGGTTATTCTCAAGAGGAGTGGACTCCGCTCCTCATTCACAAGAAAATGGCTGGTAACCGGGATGCCCAGTCCCATGTCCAAATCAAATCAAAATAATTAAACAAAACTCCCTCAGGATTGTTGCTAGTTGGAGGCACCTGTTGTTTCGGGCAATCCATGGATTGATGCTTGTTGGTGGTGGGGAAGTATAAACTTTACCATTCTGTTTGGGAACCGCCTATAATGTGTGTAGCATGGAAGATATCAAGATCTCATAGTTGTTTTGTTGACAGTGAAAGTATAGTGCTCAAAATTTTATTTATCTCTATTTCAAAATTGAGCTCGGGCACCTCTACAAATCCCTGCTTCCCTCTGCGAACGGCCTATCTATTTACTTCTATGTTGACTCATCACCCTCTTATTAAAAAGCACCCGCTGGTGAGCACCGCTGTCATTTGCATGCATTACTATTAGTTTATATTGGTTATGGCTATGACTGGATCTCTTTTACCATGAATTACAATGTTTAGTCAGTGCTTAATCTTTAAAGGTGCTCTGCATTTATGTTTTGTGGTCTCAGAAAGGTCTAGCGAGATATCATCTTGTCATATCATATTATGATTATTTTGACAAAGTGTTGTCATCCGAGTTTTATTATTATTGCTCGCTAGTTGATTATGCCATTGATATGAGTAAACATGAGACCTAAGTGTTATTGTGAATATGGTTAGTTCATAATCTTTGCTGAAAACTTGAATGCTGGCTTTACATATTTGGAACAACAAGAGAAAACAGAGTTTGTAAAAGTTTTCTTTATCACTTTCAGTTTATCAACTGAAATGCCTGAGGACAAGCAAAGGTTTAAGCTTGTGGGAGTTGATACGTCTCCGTCCTATCTACTTTTCCAAACACTTTTGCCCTTGTTTTGGACTCTAACTTGCATGATTTGAATGGAACTAACCCGGACTAACGCTGTTTTCAACAGAACTGCCATGGTGTTATTTTTGTGTAGAAATAAAAGTTCTCGGAATGACCTGAAAATCCACAGAGCAACTTTTCAGAATTAATAAAAAATACTGGCGAAAGAATTAGCGTCAGGGGGCCCACACCCTGTCCACGAGGGTGGGGGCACGCCCCTGCCTCGTGGGCCCCCTGGACGTCCACCGACCTCAACTCCAACTCCATATATTTGCTTTTGCGGAGAAAAATATCAGAGAGAAAGTTTCATCGTGTTTTACGATACGAAGCCGCCGCCAAGCGCTAATCTCTCTCGGGAGGGCTGATCTGGAGTCCGTTCGGGGTTCCGGAGAGGGGGATTCATCATCGTCATCATCATCAACCATCCTGTCGGTGTTCTGGGAACGGGGGTCCCCAGACTTGCCTGCCTGCGGCCCGCGGCGTGGCTCAAAGGAGGCCCAGCGCAGCCCATCTTCATCAACGCAAGCTCAAGACCCTCGCGAGGGGCCAAGCCTCATTGGGCGGACGACGAGGAGCTTCCTCAGGCACGGCCTCGTCAGGCTGGCTCATGAGGGGGCGGAGAGTTCAAGGAAGGGTACCTTGCGAGGTGCCCATGATGCAAGCCATGGCGACTAAGGGCGCGTCGGCGCCACCCAGCATGATGTCCTCCTTTCCTCTTTGGTGCAAAGGAGCAAGCGCAGCGAGAGCATCAAGCAAAGGCGCCCATTCGGTTGTAACGAGACCAAGACCAGCCAAATGGCTGGAAGGAAGTCATTCATGGAGCCCAAGCGGCATCATCACCAGAGCCTTTGACAGGCGAGGACCAAGTTTAGTCAGGATAAGTGTACCCGATGTTCCCCTTCAAAATGGCCAATTGTTGGCGCCCTTCCTGCTCAATATTTGGGAAGAGGGCCAGGGCCTTCGCCTATAAATAGGACTAGCCACCCCCAGGGTAGAGGCATCTGGATCCTCATCAAGAAACCAGTAGATAGAGCGACTGAACCCCTCCTAGCAGTTCATCGCACCAGCCAAGAACAGACCTTCGCGAGGCTGTTCTGCTTTGTATTGTTCATCATCAAGCCCAAGAGGCAATCCACCACACCACACACTGGAGTAGGGTATTACACCACAATGGTGGCCTGAACCAGTATAAATCTTGCGTCTCTTGTGCTGTTTAGTTTGGTAGTTTAGGTCCTAGCGATTCGGCGAGGAGCGAGCTGGCAGAGGGTTGAATCTCCGCGCGCACCCCAGAGTTCGAACCTCAAGGGTCTGCCGGAACCCGAAATCTGACATTTGGCGCGCCAGGTAGGGGTGCGCCGGAATGTGCCTTCTGTTGTCTCGTTCTTCCCCGACCACCACAACCATGTTTGACGCTCTTCGGGCTCGCGCCGAGCGTCGAGCCACCCTCGCCTCCCATGTCGCCCAGATGGCTCCCATCGGCGGGCGCCCTCGTCGTTCCCCGTCACCTGCTGTCAATGCCGCCACCGGCCCGGCGGGGAACGAGCAGCAAGCATTGTCCAAGCACCCGTCCATGAGGCGGGACGGCCGCACTGCCACGCCCTCGCTCACCCCCGCTGGTTCTTCGTCACGCGCGCCCCTCGCGGCCATGGAGGCCCGAGCTGCGCTCATCGCGGCAAACGAGCTCCCGTGCTACCGCCCCATCGACGACGTCTACGAAGAATGGCTCGACCGAGTCGCCGAGCTCATCCGCGGCCGGAGGCGCCCCCGCACCGTCCTTCTCGCTGCACCGCACCCCGCCCCGTGCGGGCGATGAAGCTCCTGGGGCACCTCAGCTGCCTCCTCCTCAAGAAGGCTGGCCCCAAGGCGCGCGGCCCCTGGGCGGAACCTGCTCTGCCAGGCGCCAGCACGGCAAGAGCAGAGCTGCCAAGAAGTCCCTCGCCCAAGAGAAGCTGCCCGAGCGCTCCCTGCTCCAGCACGTCAAGACCCTACGCTGCCCCCAGCCGCGGCGCATGGGGACCCGCAGGACCAAGCTCTTTGTCGCCCAAGGCCCCCTGCGGCCACGGCGGGCTGCTGCGCCTTCACCTCCGAGCTGCGCAACGTCGCGTGGCCCGCCAAGTTCAAGCCAGACCTGCCCCCTCTCTACGACGACACGGCTGACCCTGCGGAGTTCCTCCAACTCTACGAGTTGGGCATTGAGGCTGCCAACGGAGATGAAAAGGTCATGGCGAACTGGTTTCCCATGGCACTCAAGGACGGAGCCCGCACCTGGCTCCTGAATCTGGCCCCAGGCACGATCTCTTCCTGGGACGAGATGCGCACCCGCTTCATCGCCAACTTCCAGGGTACTTGCGATCGCCACCCGCCGTGGCGACATGCGCCAGATCAAGCAAGCAGCGGAAACCTGCAAGTACATCCAGCTTCAACAACACTCGCCTCGAGATCCCTGTGGTAACGGAGGAGGTCATCATCTCTGCCTTCTCCGGCGGTGTGCGCGACGTCAAGATGAAGGAGGAGCCTGGCGATGCATGAAGACACATGCACCTCCTGAGCTGTTCAACTTGGTGACCAAGTGCGCCAGGGCTGAGGAGGGGCGCCTCTCCCTCCTCGAGCTTCCTGCCGCGGACCCCGAAGAGAAGAAGCCCAAGGCCAAGGACGTGAAGCGCAAGGGGGCTGCCGTGCTCGCGGCCGAGCCAGACACCAAGCAGGGCCGAGATCAGCCCGAGTCCTCCAAGGGCAGTCGGTACTGCGTGTACCACGACCTCCACACCCACAACACAAATGAATGCCAAGAGCTCCGGGCCGTGCGTGAGGGAAGGGTCGGCAGACGCCCCGAGCGCAGCGACCGGGGCTACGGCCGAGGAGGAGGAAGGAATGCAGGACGCTGGGAAGACCGCGGCCCGCGCCAAGCGTGGCGCGACCAACCTCGCGAGGACCGCTGGCAGGACCCGCCTCGCAAGGGAGGCTGGAGGGATCAGCCTCGCGAGGATCGCCCGCAAGGGAACGCAGGCCTCCCTCTACTGCCGCCGCAACCAAGAAGGAATGAAGACCGTCATCAGGACGAGGGGCTGGGGCTTCCAGAAACGCGTAATCGCTTTGCATCCGGGCGGAGCTCAAGCCCCAGCCTCTCAGCACATCTTCAAGCAGTTCGCCCGCGAAGTGAATGCAGTCCTCCCCAAGCTCGAGGCCACGCGCCCTCTCAGGTGGTCGGTGTGCGCCATCACGTTCAGCTCAGCGGATCAGCTCAAGTGCGCGACCGCAGCAGGAGTCCCCCCGATGCTTTGTTCCCCAATCATCAGCAACGTGCTAGTCACCAGGACCCTCATCGACGGCGGGGCAGGGCTCAACGTCCTGTCCGTGGAAACATTCAACAATCTTCAAGTGCCTTACAATCAGCTTCAGCCAACCAAGCCCTTCTCCGGAGTCACCGACGGCTCGACGGTCCCGATAGGGCAGGTCCGCCTTCCTGTCACCTTCGGGGCACGCGACAACTATCAAGATCGAGCTCGTCGACTTCGACGTCACAAGACATTTCGCTGCCGATAACGCCATCCTTGGGTACCTGGCACTGTCCAAGTTCATGGCCGTAACCCACCACGGCTACAACGTCCTCAAGATGCCAGGAAGCGGCGGGGTCATCACGGTGCCCTGCGAAGAGAGAGACACAGTGTGCTCCCTCGAGCGAGCCTTTCAGGCTGCATCATTGGAAGACCCAGACCGCAGTAGCAGGAGGCCTTCCAAGGCCGCACCCAAGAAGAAGAAGACATCAACCGGCCCGGCTCCTCAGGAGGCAGGCCCCTCAGGGCCCGCGCCTGGCCAGGAGGAGCCTCCTTGCATCGCATAGGGAAGCGCGCCTGGCACCCTCCTCAGGCAGGGCTCGGGGGCTCTCCCCTGGAGGGCCGCCGACCTCACCGAGCTCACGAGGGAGGCGCTTGGGCACCACATGGAGGCGTGCTTCGAAGCACGTTTCCCTCAAGAAGGAGCAAGGCAAGGAGGGCCAAACCCTCAGGAGTTCGTCAGCAAGACCATTTAGGAGTTACAGGAGTTAAGGGTCATAAGAGGCAGCCGCCGCCTACCCGCTGTGGCCCCCCATCCAGGCGAGGATGGTGGGCTGCGCGTCTGCATCGACATACCAGGGCTCAACCGAGCCGCGTCTCAAGAGCGCCTCTGGCCCTCGCGAGTGGGACGTTGCGAGGGTCCGCCCCACAGCTACGTGTGCATGCCTTACGGCGTGCCGAACGCGGCTGGTGCGCACCAGCGTCTCATGAGGGCCATCCTGGAGGCTCAAGAGGTCAGGCGTGCCGCAGCCCTGGTGGAGATGGAGATGGCCCGCGAGGAGCCGCCGGCACCTCCGGAGCCTCCCGAGGCCCCTGGGCCTGGGGGCTCGTGAGGATCGGCTCCCGTAGCCCACCGAGTCTGCTACACCAACACCCCTTCGTCCCCAACATCATCAGGTGACATCTTTTAAGTTTTGTTTCTGGCTGGGAGCGCCTTCAGGGCCGCATTATTCCCAGGTCGCGTGGGTCCGTCCCTGCGGCATGTATCCCTTTTATTTCATGTCCTTAGCTTATCTTATTGGGCGCCTCGGCTGCATCATCCCAAGCCGCTCGGGCCTGTCGGTGGCATGCATGTATCCTTCTTGCGTTTATCTTAGGACTATGCTTTCGATCCACCATGCTCGTTATTTGGTGCCTTTTTCTGGGTGTCGGAATCTTGCACGTTAAAGGGGGGGTGCCTGAGCATCGCGACTCAGGGCTCCTACTGGCTCTCCGGCCCTCACCCTCTGGTCTTGTCCATGGCATCACGACCTGGCATGGCAGCGACGGCTGAGACCAGCCCGAGAGCCGGGACCCGAGGACGTAGAGTTTCGTCATCTAACCCAGCTTGCACGTTAAAGGGGGGTGCCTGAGCATCGCGACTCAGGGCTCCTACCGGCTCTTCGGCCCTCACCCTTTGGTCTTGTCCATGGCATCGCGACCTGGCATGCCAACGACGGCTGAGACTAGCCCGAGAGCCGGGACCCGGGGACGTAGAGTTTCGTCATCTAACCCAGCTTGCGCGTTAAAGGGGGGTGCGTGAGCATCGCGACTCAGGGATCCTACCGGCTCTCCGGCCCTCACCCTCTGGTCTCGTCCATGGCATCGCGACTGGCATGCAATGACGGGTGAGACCAGCCCGAGAGCCGGACCAAGACGAGAGCACCGCATTTGGCCAAATTTGCGAGAACACACTCAAGATAAGGCCAGAGCCAGCGCAACCCGCCTTGAGGTAGGGGCCCGTGAGTCCCGCGGCTGGCTCACGGGTGCCCAGACACCTCGTCAAGCCCTACCGTGCGGCCATGTGTCGTGGTGGGGCTGATATGCCCGGGGGCTCCTCCCGGGGGAGCCCCTCCCACGCACAGTGGAAGCACCATGCTCATACCTGGCTGACGACACTGCCGAGGAGTGGCTATTCCCGTACGCATACGGAAGCGCTATGCTCCGCGCTGGTGATAAACAACTGAGGGTGGCCTTTGGGCCGCATCAACCTCAGGGAGCCCGAAGCTTAGTGTCTGGCCTTGTCGCAACGCCTCTCCTCAAGAGTGCCGCGTGAAGGGGCTGGGCACGGGGGCTGCGCCTGGGTCTCACCCAGATGCATCCCACCTGGCCAGGCCCCCCGGGCCTGGTTCGTCGCACGTCCCTCCCCGAGCGGAGCCAAGGTACGAAGGCCGTTTGAGCGTCAAGGGGGACTCCTGAGCATCGCGTCTCAGGAGCCTAACTGGTCACGTAGCCCCTCACTCCTTAGTTACGAAAGCTAACGGCGGTTGAAGTATGCGCGGGGCCGGGCCCTGCAGACGTAGAACGGCAGATCCACCCACACCTCACCTCCCTACTTGTTGTTGGAGCGCCAAGGGGGACTCCTGAGCATCGCGACTCAGGAGCCTAACTTGTCACGTAGCCCCTCACTCCTTGGTCCCGTCCTGGTTTCCGGTCGGGGCCAACGGCGGCTGAGGTATGCGCGGGGCCGGGCTCTGCCAGCGTAGAACATAAGCAAGTAGGAAGGAATAATGCAAATTTCAGGGAATTCAAAAGCAAATATTACAGTCCATGTTGTTATCACAACATCAAACATAAGTTTTAACGCCTCCCCGAAACATGGTACATGCGCAGGAATTAAAAACAGGACGGGAGCCACGACGGAGTCACTTGCCGGCGGGGGAGCCGCGTGGAGTAGGTTCGCCTTGTGGGGCAGCAACGCTAGCAGCGCTCCGCTTCAGCCTGGTACTGAAGGCCCAGAAGTTCCCCAGCAGAGCCTCCGCACGACCCTTCATGGCCTCAGCAGCGGCAGCGGCACGCTCGCCGCTCACTGGCTCCAGCAGGTTGTCGAGGTCGATGTTGGGGTCGCGAAGATAGATGTGGGTGAAGACTCGCGTCAGCGCTGCAGAAGACAAGACGCGTGCCTCGGCCTCAGCCGTAGGGCCAAGGCCAAGGGTGATGTCGTTAAGGGTGCGAACCAGGAAGGGAAGCAGCTTGGCGGGGCCATCCTCCTTGCCGGCCAGCAGACTCTCAAGGCCGATGTCATAAAGCGTCTTCAGCGAAGTGCGAGCCTTCTCTTCCATATCCGCGAAGGCCACGCGATCCTCGGCGAGAACCCGGGCCTTGCCGTCCAGCTCAACCCTCCTCGCCTCCAGATCTTGCTCCAGCACACCTAGGCGGCCATGGCGCCTCTTGAGCTTGGCCTCCAGGTCCTTGACGGCCGCCTCACAAACCTTCATGCTTTCCTCCTGCTCTTGGCGAAGGCGGGCCTCCTCTGCAAGCTGGTTCTGCAGGCCCTTCAGCTCGCTCTCCAGCGTCTCACAACGACCTTGGACGCTAGCTGCCTCCCCCAGGGCAGCATCGCGGGCAACCTTTGCCTCATGGACGGCCTGTTTCTCCTCGTCGCAAGCCGTTGAGGCTTGGACTACCGCCGCCCGTATCGAAGCATCAGAGCGAATCTAGCCTGAAGCTAGCTCCAAGCGCCCGGCCACCAGACGGGGGTCGGTGCCCAAAAGATCCTGCCGCAGACGGTCCACTCCGGCAATGGAGCGATCCAGAACCGTATTCGGAGAAGCAGTAGTTGGTGGAGTAGGAGGAGAAGACGACTGTGTGACCACTGCGCCTTGAGGCGGAACCAGCGGCGCCACGACGGCAGAGGAGGCAGCGTTGAAAGTGCAACTAATCCCCGGGTGGTTTTGGTAATTAATAACAACATATATATCATTGAGCTAATCATTTCTTGAGAATATTTCAGAAAGTTCAGTGATATGGGTATGGCAATAACTGATGATGTGGACCCCTCAAAATGCTAAGGAAAACATTGGCAAAAGCTCAAGACTCTATTTTTGGTTTAGTGATCCAATATCACATTGAGTCCATAGGAAAGCCAATACTATTAAAAGGGGATGAGGTTATGATGATGATCTGGTTGCTCAAAGTGCTTAGTGATTTATCTCTCAAACTATCAGCAATCTTTCATTCCAACATAAACCCATAAGTAATCTCGGTCCCACCGATTTCATAAACTCACCACACCGAGATGAACCACCTCACCATATACCCAAACCCTAAGAATTTCGGATTTTCCGATTCCAAACTCGGTCATTCGAAATTGGTGTTGCCAAGCTTCAGAACCTTCAGACTCAAATCGGTGTCACCGAGATGAGAAAGTCGGTCCCACCGAGATTGGCAAACCCTAGACTTTGGAAGAATCGGACTAACCGAGATTGTATTTTCGGTCCCACCGAAAATCCCAACGCTCACAAGATTTGAACTTTCGGTCTCACCGAGTTGTCAACTTCGGTCCGACCGAGATTGGTCAAATGTGTGTAACGGTTGGATTTTGTGTGGAGGCTATAAATACCCTCCACCTCCTCTTCATTCGTGGAGAGAGCCATCGAAAGAACTACCACTCCTACCTTACATTTCGAGAAGAAAACTACCTACCCTTGTGTTGAGATCAAGTTGCTCCACTCCCACCATATGAAACTTGATTTCTAGCCTTCCCAAGTTGCTTTCCACTCAATCCTTCCTCCACCACAGCCAAATCAGTGAGGAGAGTTGAGTGTTGGGGAGATTATCATTTGAAGCACAAGAGCAAGGAGTTCATCATCACCAACACCATCTATTACCTTTTGGAGGGTGGTGCCTCCTAGATTGGTTAGGTGTCGCTTGGGAGCCTCCGTCAAGATGTGGAGTTGAACCAAGAAGTTTGTAAGGGCAAGGAGATCGCCTACTTCGTGAAGATCTACCCGAGTAAGGCTAGTCCTCCGTGGGACGAGGCCATGATGGCATAGACAAGGTTGCTTCTTCGTGGACCCTTCGTGGGTGGAGCCTCCGTGGACTCTCGCAGCCGTTACCCTCCGTGGGTTGAAGTCTCCATCAACGTGGATTGACGATAGCACCACCTATCGGAACCACGAGAAAAATCTCCGTGTTCCAAATTGCGTTTGCTCTTCTCCACCTCTTATTTACTACATGTGCAATTTACTTTCCGCTGCCATAACTCTAGAATTGCATGTGTAGGGTGATACTTGACTTGCTCATCATTGTGAACTTGCTAAAAACTTGCCCTAATCAAAAGGCTAAACTTTTAAGTTGTCAAGTAGTCTAATCACCCCCTCTAGACATACTTCCGATCCTACAAGTGGTATCGAGCTTTGGTCTCCATTGGATTGGTTTTCATTGCATTGATTCCATAAGCTTGGTTTCACAACCTAGGAGAGTATGGCATCTAGTGAGGGTAATTTTCAGAGAGGTCCTTACTTTGATGGTTCAAACTTTGCTAGTTGGAAGCATAAAATGAAAATGCATATTCTTGGACATAACCCCGCCGCATGGGGCATTATTTGTGTTGGCTTGCAAGGTGAGTTCTTCGAGGAAGGAAAAGTTCCGGATCGCGAAGCTACTGCTGATGAGTTGCGGATGTTACAGAACAATGCTCAAGCTTGTGACATTCTCTTCAATGCTTTGTGTCCCGAGGAGTTCAACAAGATCAACCGCCTTGAGAATGCAAAGAGATTTGGGATACTTTGGTCGAAATGCACGAAGGTACCGAGTCCGTGAAGGAATCAAAGCTAGATGTTCTTCAAGGTCAGCTTGACAAGTTCAAGATGAAGGAAGGTGAAGGAGTCGCTGAAATGTACTCTAGGCTTGCTCTCATCACCAATGAGATGGCAGGCTTAGGAAGCGAAGAAATGACCGACCGATTCATCATCAAGAAGATCCTCAGAGCTTTGGATGGAAAGTATGACACCGTGTGCACTTTGATCCAAATGATGCCAAACTACAAAGATCTCAAGCCTACTGAAGTCATTGGAAGAATTGTTGCTCATGAGATGACACTTAAAGATAAGGAAGAGCTTCACAACAAGTCAAGTGGTGCTTACAAAGCTACAGTTGAAGCTCCCACATCCTCAAGTGACAAGCTAGTTTCCAATGAAGAGATAAGCCTAATGGTGAAGAACTTCAACAAATTCTACAAGAGTAGAAGCAAGGAAAGGAGCTCAAAGTCTAGATCATATGATGATAAGAGATCTTCTAGTCGTGATCGAAACTGCTACAATTGTGGAAGACCCGGACACTACTCAAATGAGTGTTCGACTCCCCACAAGAGAAGAGAAGAATCTCCAAGAAGAAGAAGCTCAAGGGAAGAGTCACCTCGAAAAGAGAGAAGGAGTAGAGATGATCGTTATGAACGGAGATCCTCTCGGAGGAGCAAGGATTCGGAAAGGAAAGACAAGTCATCAAGGAGCTACACAAGAAGAAAACATCAAGCTCATGTTGGTGAATGGGTTTCCGGCTCCGACTCCGACAATCACTCCGAAAGAAGCTATCACTCCAACTCCGAATATAGTCAATATGAAGGTGTTGCCGGTCTTGCTCTCGTGTCCTCCAACTCCAACTACTATGACATATTTGATTCACCAAATGAGGGAATTGGAAGATGCTTCATGGCAAAAGGCCCCAAGGCATCACATCCTGAGTTTATTGACTTTGATAGTGATGAAGATGACTTGCTTGGTGAAGATGAGCTTTTACATGATAAATCTAGTGAGCTTAGTAATGATGAACATGCTAATAGTCTTTATAGTCGAGAAGAGTCGAATGACAATGCTATGAAGGAGATTGAGCGTCTAACTAAAGAACTAAACACTCTTAAGTTAGCTCATGAAACAACTCAAGAAGATCATAGAGAGCTCCTAAGATCTCATGAGAAGCTACGCTCGAGAAGCTCAATCTAGAGTAAGAACATGAGTTTCTAAAAGCTATCAATGACGATCTTCAAAGAAGAGTTCTTCATATCTTGCCAAACGACTTCTCTTGTCTAATTTCTTGCCACCTATTAAAACTAAGCATGACAAGCATAAGAAAATTCTTCATCTAGTAGTAACAATAATCATGCTAAATCAAATGTTGTTACTTCTAGTAATTCTCTTGATTCCACTAACAATGTTTCAAGCCAAGTTTCACTTGAGCAAGAAAATAGTTTATTGAAAGGGATTATAGAGAAAGGTGTCTACAAGAGTCTTGCGGAAGCAAGAGCTTTGAGGAAATTGTTCGCAAACAAGGAAGACAGGAAGAATCAAGGAATTGGTTTTGAGCGAAAGTTCAACGCCGAGGGTGTTGAATGGGAAGAAGGTCAATATCCCACTCCAAAGTTCGTTTCTCAAAAGAAGAAGTATGATCCTACTTCTTCCAATGAGGAACAAGCTCAAGATGACCTTCCACCACAAGACCACAAGCTAAAAGGCAAGGACAAGCTTCAAGAGGAGATTGATGCATTCATTGAAGCACCCAAGGCCATGGTCAAGTGGGTTCCCAAGGCAACTTCAAGTTCTACTTGACAAGCTCAACTACTACCCCAAGGATTCCCATCAAGATGATGTGGATCCCGAAGAAGAAGAACTAGAGAGTTCTTGAGGGTGACTCCGCCAACATACTTCACTCACATTCATTTTGGCAAAGAACTTGTGCAATCAACTTCCACATCTTGCACTAGTTCATGGAGTCACAAACCCTCTTGTTGGTAAGTCAAGGGACAAGGTAATCATTGCTTTCATGGACATCATCTATTGTGTACTTCAATCTATGTCCATGGAAATCCTTGTTTGTTCCTTGTGGGACTAACCCATGTAGGTATTGAAAGTGCCGAATCCAAAGGATTGCTCCCAACTCTTGATGATCTTCATCAACATTGAGCATCCACATCTTCAACATCTACATGAAGTCTTCAACGACAACCCAAGGTTAGTTTGACCCTTTAAAAGGGGTTCTCACATCAAGGGGGAGCTTTGCTCTAAAGAAATGAGCTAAAGCATCTTCAAATGATGTGAACACATTAATGCTTTATGGAAAAGTGGTAACCCCACTTGTGCTTAAACGATGAGTATGACCTATGATCAAATGTTCTCATTTGACTCCTAAGTCAATATACTCATATATAGATGACCTAGTCATCGCCAAATTGTGTGCTAGTTGCTAGAGTTTTGTTTGTGCATGTTTGACACATATTTCATTTGCTATCTTATTGTGTGAGCATGTTGGATGCATGATTTAATCCATTCGAGGACATCCATTTGTGGCTTTGGTCTTTTGGATTTTTCTTTTTGACCAAATGGATGGACAAGAATGCCTAAGGTCCTCCCCTAGCTATCTATGCTTTCTTGTCTCAAACTCTATTCATGCTTATATCACAAACTTTGAACAAGACTTTTTCGGACAGACCGAGTGAGGAGCACTCGAGCCACCGATCCGTCAAAAGCCTAAATTCCAAAACCTTCTAAGTACTTTCGTCAAACCAATATACTCAAATCGGACAGACCAAATCACTTGGATTGATCTAGGTTTTCACCTCGGTGAAACCGAGTTACAAATTTCGCATGACCGAAGTGTGTAATCGCTGCGCTAACCATCTCGGTCCCACCGAAGTTTTCCAACTCGGTCCCACCGACACCGAAGGGTATATATACCCGAGGACAGCGCGCTGATTACTTCTTCAAAGCGCCTCGCCCTCAAACCCTTGCCGTCGCCGTGGTCTCCGGATCGTCTCCGCCGTCGCTGCGCCCGCGCTGGTCTCCATCGCCGTCAACGGTCAATCCCACCGCACCATTGCCGCCAGAGTGAAGCTCCACCAGATTGGGTGAGTTTCAGTCCTCTCGTGCTTCAACCTCTGATTCTATGCACGATAGGTTTTGCCTAGCTTCTTGCCAAGATTGAAATCTTCCTATCCAGCAGATTAGATCATAGAACAAAATTCGAGTGAAAATTTTAGGGTTAGGTTTCACGAACACATCTCGGTGTGACCGATTCTACATTCTCGGATCGACCGATTTGGCCTCTCGCCATTGACCGCACTTTTCGGTTAAACCGAAGTTGTAAATCGGTAAGACGAAGTGAGGATTTAGTGAAACCCTAGTGTTTCTCGGCTAGACCGAAACCCATTTCGTCCAACCGAAAGTGGTGTGTACGGTTAGGTTTAGACACTTCGGATTCACCGAATTTTAGACTCGGTCGACGAAATGCATTCTGTGAAAACCTAAAACTAATGTTTGAACTCATTCTTTTGCAAAATCCTCTGCAGTTTGTGATAACTCTTCTATTACGCCTATACCTATTCCATTCACAGTTGTCGGTCATGTCCGATGCAAGTGACAGCTGAACAGGTCCGAATCACCGGTTGAGATTCCAGAGGCAAAGTGACAAGTCCCAAGCAAGCAGTTTTTCAGATGATGAGAGAGAAGCACTCCAAGTGGTTTGCCTGCAGCTGCTACCGGGGCGTGAAGAAGAAGAATTCGATGAGGAGGATTCTGACTTTGTTGCAGATGAGGAGATTACTTCCAAGCCAAAAAGGCAAGTGGTTGCAAAAGGCTATCAAGGGCAACATCAAAGAAAGGCACCAACAAGGTGAAGAAGTCCACATTGCAAAGAAGCTGAGCATGGAAGAAGAGCCTCCAAAGAAGATCAAGAAAACTTCCAAGAGGAAGAGGCTAGTTCATGAAGAAGCGATGATGATTTCGATGAGGAAGCACCTCAGCCTCCTCGAAGCAAAAGTTGAAGGAGATGCCATCGGCAGGAGCAGCCACAAAATCTAAGCCATCAGCTCCAAGAAAGGCAGCCCAAGCCAAACCTGCCGCCAAGCCAAAGAAGACTGTGAGGAATATTCCCGCTTGAGAAAAGAAGAAGGACAATGTGCCACTGCATGTCGATGAAGAGGCACATGTTTTGCTCAATCTCGCATGAAATTGCCAGTTCATAATGATGCTCATCCTCGAGCTGAAAATATGAAGGAAAGGAAGGACAAAGGTCTCAGGCTATGGAGGCAAGTTGATCCATATGCCACCAGGAGAAGGACAGCTGTTGACTCACGGTTCCACACCGAGAGCAACAAGATTTCTATGAGACAGTGCTCATGGACAAGAAACCAATTGTTCTTGACACGGATATGTAGATCGGGCATACATCGACAAAGGAAGAGCACAGAGACTACTTCCCACATGTGCATGAGAGCTTCACCGCTTGTGGAGTTGCTGAGTTTGTTGGTCGAAATTGACCGCTTGGAATGATGAGATGATCATGCGTTCTATGCCACCGCACACTTCTATCCGGATGGCGAATTGTATGGATGATGTATGACGTAGATTCCATTCAACTGTTGAGGAATGGAGAGCATTGCTGAATGCACCAGTATCAAGAGACGATGATGTTGATGTCTATGGCATTCCAAAGAAGAATCACGAGTCTATGAGGAACATGTACAATGAGGTACCTGACAAGGATGTTGAGATATGGAAGCTTGGATCAGTTTATCATCTTCAGGCAGGTCTCCCAACCACTAACACCATTCTGAGGCATACTTTGATGCCCAAGTCAGGAGACCACCGCATGATAAGAGGCTATTCTATCAACATGCTGCACATTCGGATCGAAGACACCTTTTAAGGTGATGGACCCGATAGTAGAGACTATCAAGAGGACAGCAGCAGAGACTGTAAGAGGTCGTGTGGGTTTGCTCCGCATATTCAGATGCTCATTAATGCCAAGTTTGGCACGGACACCTACCTGTTGGATAGACCCCACTTGCCATTGCAGCCTGAACATGAAGACAATGAAGTTGTGATGACTGAGGATGCTCCCACATCTGTTGAAGGACATGCTAAGTCTGAAGCTGCCAAACAAGCCAAAGCTGAGAAGGAAGCAAAGAACAAAGCCCAAGAGCGTTGGAGAACAACTTCTTGAAGCCACTCAGAGAATTGAACCACGCCTGGCAAAGATAGTGCGATCTCGGAGAGCCTTGAGAGGATAGTTGAAGATAAGTTCCATGCTCACGGGCGTCAAGCTTGAGGCGCATATAGAGGAAGCCAAGAGGAGAAGGCAGAGCTCATGAAGGAGATGGAAGATGATCTAGTCCAGATGACTATGAGCAGCCTGCTGCAGTGCCCACAAAGCCCAGATCATTTGCTATTCCAAAGGATGCAGACCTGTGGCTACTACATCAGCACCTCCTACAGCTCCATCGGCCCAAAGACCAGCTCCAAGTGTCACTCCTCCAGCTCCACAGACTTCAGCGAAGGTTTGCAGATGCAGCTATCTCCACTCCATCGACGCAGACAGAGCCGCCAGCAGAGTCCCCAGTGACGCTTAGCTCTATACCTTTCGAACTTTTTGGTAACTTGTTGCCAAAGGGGGAGAAATTGTATAGATCATAGGACTTCGAGAGAGAGAGTGCTCGTTTTTGCTCTTTCGTTTGCGGTTTTCCTTGAGATACTTTTGAGTTCTTCGAGACATTTCGTGTGTTTGATACTACGTTTGCTCTATCTTGATGAGTGCTTGATCATACTATGCTTAATGTGTGCTTGATGCTTATCATATTCTATCCATATCTTGTATGATCATTTACTCATGTCTTGGTGATTGGGTGCATGCTATTCATTCTTATCATTTTGTGCGCTCCACCAAGATGTATGTGACATGGAAGAGTGACCCATGATCCTAATCGATTCTGCATTTGCATTCAAACGCAAATCTTAAATAATGCACAAATTTAGGGGGAGCTCTTGCTTATCACATACTGCTCAAAGCGACGATGTTATTCATTGATTATATCTTTTGTCGAGCTTTGATCTATATGTTGTCATCAATTACCAAAAGGGGAGATTGAAAGTGCAACTAATCCCGGGTGGTTTTGGTAATTAATAACAACATATATATCATTGAGCTAATCATTTCTTGAGAATATTTGAGAAAGTTCAGTTGATATGGGTATGGCAATAAGCGATGATGTGGACCCCTCAAAATGCTAAGGAAAACATTGGCAAAAGCTCAAGACTCTATTTTTGGTTTAGTGATCCAAGATCACATTGAGTCCATAGGAAAGCCAATACTATTAAAAGGGATGAGGTTATGATGATGATCCGTTGCTCAAAGTGCTTAGTGATTTATCTCTCAAATTATCAGCAATCTTTCATTCCAACATAAACCCATAAGTAATCTCGGTCCCACCGATTTCATAAACTCACCACACCGAGATGAACCACCTCAGCCATATACCCAAACCCTAAGAATTTCGGATTTTCCGATTCCAAACTCGGTCATTCGAAATTGGTGTTGCCAAGCTTCTATAACCTTCAGACTCAAATCGGTGTCACCGAGATGAGAAAGTCGGTCCCACCGAGATTGGCAAACCCTAGACTTTGGAAGAATCGGACTAACCGAGATTGTATTTTCGGTCCCACGAAAATCCCAACGCTCACAAGATTTGAACTTTCGGTCTCACCGAGTTGTCAACTTCGGTCCGACCGAGATTGGTCAAATGTGTGTAACGGTTGGATTTTGTGTGGAGGCTATAAATACCCTCCACCTCCTCTTCATTCGTGGAGAGAGCCATCGAAAGAACTACCACTCCTACCTTACATTTACGAGAAGAAAACTACCTACCCTTGTGTTGAGATCAAGTTGCTCCACTCCCACCATATGAAACTTGATTTCTAGCCTTCCCAAGTTGCTTTCCACTCAATCCCTTCCTCCACCACAGCCAAATCAGTGAGGAGAGTTGAGTGTTGGGGAGATTATCATTTGAAGCACAAGAGCAAGGAGTTCATCATCACCAACACCATCTATTACCTTTTGGAGGGTGGTGCCTCCTAGATTGGTTAGGTGTCGCTTGGGAGCCTCCGTCAAGATGTGGAGTTGAACCAAGAAGTTTGTAAGGGCAAGGAGATCGCCTACTTCGTGAAGATCTACCCGAGTAAGGCTAGTCCTCCGTGGACGAGGCCATGATGGCATAGACAAGGTTGCTTCTTCGTGGACCCTTCGTGGGTGGAGCCCTCCGTGGACTCTCGCAGCCGTTACCCTCCGTGGGTTGAAGTCTCCATCAACGTGGATTGACGATAGCACCACCTATCGGAACCACGAGAAAAATCTCCGTGTCTCCAAATTGCGTTTGCTCTTCTCCACCTCTTATTTACTACATGTGCAATTTACTTTCCGCTGCCATAACTCTAGAATTGCATGTGTAGGGTGATACTTGACTTGCTCATCATTGTGAACTTGCTAAAAACTTGCCCTAATCAAAAGGCTAAACTTTTAAGTTGTCAAGTAGTCTAATCACCCCCCCTCTAGACTACTTCCGATCCTACAAGCGTCAAGCAAGGGAACCTCAGGAGTCGCCTGGGTCAAGGGGGCTGAGCTCGCCCCAGCGGGCTCAGCCTGGCCTCGCGAGGACGCCCGGGCAGGAGAGGCTTGCGCGTCACGGTCACCTTCTTTCTCGGGCAGAGGCACTGCCACGGATGGGACCTCAGGAGCTCCCTTCAGCTTCTTCGCCACGGGCGCCGGCCTGGCCGAAGGACATGGGCATCAGGTCTCGTCGACAGAACAATAATCAAGACAGGAATCAGGCACTTACAGTTCGTTGCTGGTGGACTCAAGCAGCCTCCGACCGAACTTAAAGCCCGAGAGCCGGCTGCAAGGGTCAGCTTCAAGGGGCTCGGGAGCAGGAGGCGCGCCTGCGGATTGCCCCGGGGCCGGGGCAGACCCGCGGAGGACCAGCCCAGTCTAGTCCTTCTTCGGGATCGGAGGCAGGCTCCCGCCGCCCTGCTCACCCTCATCCTCGTCGTCGTCGCTCTGGGGAAGGCGAAGAGTGCGGGACCTGCGCCGAAAGGGAGGAGCTCTTGACTCCGCCTCCGAGTCAACCCCCTCTTCCTGCTCCCCTTCTTCCTTCTCTTCATTGAGTCGCCGGACGACACGCCCACCAGTCCTCCGGAGCCTCCACGGCACAGCCCGCCCCCGTTGAAGACAGCATGGACCCCACTACCCGCCTCCCGGTCCTCATGAAGGAACAGGCCAGGAGCGCCCTCCGGCCTCGCCACGCCTCCCCCAACCAAGGACTGGAGGACCGCCGCGCAGATCCTCGTCCACCATGACCACGGGTTCGAGTGAGGCCTCCACATCGAAGCAATCATCGACGAGCGGAGCCAGTTGATGCTCCAGAACTCCTCGGCAGCCGACGCACGGTCGGCTTTCACGCCGCCACGCTGGCCGGCCTCAGATCTGGCCCATCTTCTCCAACACCAGCTTGTGCAGGATCCGAAGCTCCACTCAGACCGGTCGTCGGAGCTCATGGGTGCTCTGTGGGCAGGATCAGCCGAGGATGGATGCGCCCAGCATCCACCAAGACCCACTTGCTCCTGAAGCCCTCAATCCTCTTCCCAGGGTTGGCACCGCCGTATGCAACAAAGCTCGCGCATGCGGAGGCGGAACCATGGGAGGTTCAGAGGGAGAAGTAGTGGCGTAGCAAGGCCACCGAGGGCTTCACCCCTACGTGAGCCTCAGAATAGTAGGCGAAGATCGCCAGAAGAAGGACGGAGTTGGGATGGAGGTGCAGAGCTTGAATATTGTAGTGGTGGAGGACAGAGAAGAAGAACTCGGAAAAGGGAGGCACCAGACCGGCAACTATGGCACTCACGAAGAGCGGATAGAAGGTGCTCCCCCGACCTTCAGGGATGGCAGAGCCGGCCTTGAACGCCTTCGTCCCGTCGATGCCCTGCGCCTCCGCCATCTGGCGCACTAGGGCAAGACTCGCCCCTGACACGTTTGGCGGGTCCAAGGCAGGCGAGTACCAAGCTCTGGCCGGGGCTTGGCGAGGCACCATGACTGGCTAGGGCACGCAGGCGGAGTAGATCTGAAGATTTTGGAAGCAGGGAGGAGAGGCGCAAGAAAGGGGATCTGAGCAGCAACAGGAGGAAATAAAGGAGGCAAGGGAGATGCCGCTCTTTTATCAACTCACGCGGTTGAAGAGGCGCCCATGTCCAATCAACTGCCACGCGACGCCCAAGGCCGCAGGCTGTTAGGGCCCTCGACGCTTCGCACTTGCCCTTTCGCCTCTCTGCTCGGCCAAGTTTGGGCGCACCATGGGCCCGAGGGCTACTGTCGGCGTTCTGGGAATGGGGGTCCCCAGACTTGCCTGCCTGCGGGCCGCGGCGTGGCTCAAAGGAGGCCCAGCGCAGCCCATCTTCATCAACGCAAGCTCAAGACCCTCGCGAGGGGCCAAGCCTCGCGGGGCGGACGACGAGGAGCTTCTTCAGGCACGGCCTTGTCAGGCTGGCTCATGAGGGGGCGGAGAGTTCAAGGCAGGGTACCTCGCGAGGTGCCCATGATGCAAGCCATGACGACCAAGGGCGCCAGTCGGGCACGAGCCCGTGCAGTGTCCTCCTTCCCTCTTTGGTGCAAAGGGAGCAAGCGCAGGCGAGAGCATCAAGCAAAGGCATCCATTTCGGTGCAACGAGACCAAGACCATCCCAACGGCTGGAAGGAAGTCATTGTGGAGCCCAAGCCGGCGTCATCACCAGAGCCTTTGACAGGCGAGGACCAACTTTAGTCAGGATAAGTGTACCCGATGTTCCCCTTCAAAATGGCCAATTGTTGGCGCCCTTCCCGCTCAATATTTGGGAAGAGGCCCAGGGCCTTTGCCTATAAATAGGACTAGCCACCCCCAGGGTAGAGGCATCTGGATCCTCATCAAGAAACCAGTAGATAGAGCGACTGAACCCCTCCTAGCAGTTCATCGCACCAGCAAAGAACAGACCTTCACGAGGCTGTTCTGCTTTGTATTATTCATCATCAAGCCCAAGAGGCAATCCACCACACCACACCCGGAGTAGGGTATTACACCACAATGGTGGCCTGAACCAGTATAAATCCTGCGTCTCTTGTGCTGTTTAGTTTGGTAGTTTAGGTCCTAGCAATTCGGCGAGGAGCGAGCTGGCAGAGGGTTGAATCTCCGCGCGCACCCCAGAGTTCGAACCTCAAGGGTTTGCCGGAACCCGAAATCCGACACATCCTCCATCACCAATTTCATGATGCTCACCGCCGTGCATGAGTAATTCCATCATAGCCTTGCTGGACGATGATGGGTTGGATGAGATTTACCATGTAATCAAGTTAGTTTTGTTAGGGTTTGATCCCTAGTATCCACTATGTTCTGAGATTGATGTTGCTATGACTTTGCTATGCTTAATGCTTGTCACTAGGGCCCAAGTGCCATGATTTCAGATCTAAACCTATTATGTTTTCATGAATATATATGAGTTCTTGATCCTATCTTGCAAGTCTATAGTCACCATTTATGTGTTATGATCCGACAACCTCGAAGTGACAATAATCGGGATACTTCTCGGTGATGACCATAGTTTGAGGAGTTCATGTGTTCACTAAGTGCTAATGCTTTGGTCTGGTACTCTATTAAAAGGAGGCCTTAATATCCCTTAGTTTCCATTAGGACCCCGCTGCCACGGGAGGGTAGAAAAAAAGATGTCATGCAAGTTCTTTTCCATAAGCACGTATGACTATATTTGGAATACATGCCTACATTACATTGATGAACTGGAGCTAGTTCTATGTCACTCTATGTTATAACTATTACATGAGGAATCGCATCCGACATAATTATCCATCACTGATCCAATGCCTACGAGCTTTTCACATATTGTACTTTGCTTATTTACTTTGTCGTTGCTACTGTTACAATAACTACAAAACTGCTATCGTTACTTTTGCTACTGTTACCGTTACTATCATACTACTTTGCTACTAAATACTTTGCTGCAGATACTAAGTTATCCAGGTGTGGTTGAATTGACAACTCAACTTCTAATAGTTGAGAATATTCTTTGGCTCCCCTTGTGTCGAATCAATAAATTTCGGTTGAATACTCTACCCTCGAAAACTGTTGTGATCCCCTATACTTGTGCGTTATCAAGCCAATCCTTTGTCCTTAGCATTTTGAGGGGTCCAAATTCCTAATCCATGCCATGCCAATCATTGAACTTTCCTGAAATATTCATCTTGAAATAGCATTAGTTCAATGAGCCATATGTTGTTAATCATTACCAAAAGCACCCAGGGATAATTGCACTTTCAGTCACGGGTACAGAAGGTTGCGGCGGTAGAAAAGTGGTTTCGTGCCCCCCTGATGTTTTAAGGGTATAAGAGTATATATAGGTAAAAGAACTAGGTCGGTGGAGCTATGAGGGGACCACGAGGGTGGGGGCGCGCCTACAGCCCCTGGGCGCACCCTCCTGCCTCGTGAATGCCTCGTTGCGTCTCTGACTTCAACTCTAAGTCTTCTGGTTTGCTTTCGGCCAAGAAAGATCATTGCGAAGGTTTCATTCCGTTTGGACTCTATTTGGTATTCCTTTTCTGCAAAACTCTAAAATAGACAAAAAAAACAGAAATTGGCACTGGGCCTTCGGTTAATAGGTTAGTCCCAAAAATAATATAGAAGAGCTTATTAAAGCCCATTAAACATCCAAAATAGATAATATTATAGCATGGAACCATCAAAAATTATATATACGTATCATGTACCCATAATGGGGTATAGCTTGAAAATGTGAGAAAGCGTCCTGGCCGAGGATAGTATGATACCCACTGTTAAAGGGGACCACATGGAAGAGCAACTCTTCGGATCTATAGTTCTCTGTTGTACCGAACACCACATCTAGTTTGATTTTTCCAGAGCAGTGCGCCTCTCGACTGGGGATAATACCTCGAAAGGTGGTGTTGCTTTGCTCGATGCGTGACCCATCCATCTGCATCTTATCGAGCGTGTCCTCACAGATGAGGTTAAGTCCACTACCACCGTCCATGAGTACTTTAGTAAGCCGGAAACCATCAACGATGGGGTTTAGTACCAAGGCGGCAGGTGCTCGGACGGACCAAGCCTTTGGTTCGTCTTCGGCCGTAAAAGTTATCGCCGTGTCGTTCCATGGCTCAGTGCGGTAACTTGATGGACTTAGGCGAGGTCGTGGAGCGCCCGTTTGCACCGGTTGTTAGAAGAGAAAGTCTCAAAGACTATTAGGACGTTAAAGTTGTCCCTCTCCAGTGAGTATCCTTCTGGAGTTGTGGTGAGGATGGCCTCTCCACTTTTTGCTACTTGTCGGAGTACCCAGTATGCCCGGAGGCTATGGGTTGGGACTGTGTGCGGAGTAGTATGGATCGGGTAGGGTTTGTCCAATAGTTCATTAAGAACGGAACTATGTCCCGTGAAGGGCTTGTTCTTCCTGCCCATAGCCCGAAGGTGGGGTGACCCGCCGGGGTATATTCTTTTAGCCCGGGCCGCACACTGCGTCAAGGTGGCGGGATCCAATTGAGTTTTCTGGGCCCTCCATATGCTTTCCATCGCACATCACTTTTGTACTACATGCAATAATTCCGTGAAGCTCTGTATGTGGCGGTGGTCGAGGGCATTCAATATCCCTTCGTCAGTACAATTACAGTGGAAGACCGAAACTACGTCGTCGTCCGAACAGTCCTTGATCTTGTTTTTAACAAGCAGGAATCTGGCCCAAAAGTGGTGGACTGTTTCCTGGGGCTGCTGCCGCACATACATCAGGTCGTACATATCTGGAGGACCTGAGTTTCTTGGAGAGTATAGATTATGGTGGGTGGGTGGGTTAAATTTTGTATTCTATCTCACGTCCGTGTTTGGAGCCGGTATGGCTTCCGAAGTTACCGGTTCGGGTCCGGTTAAGCGCAAAGGTTCTTGCGATCCTACACCCGAACCAGAGTTCAGCGGGAGTAATGTCCCTTCCGAAGGGGAAGTATCCGTCTCAGGGGATTCGGGGACCCGAAGATACTTGGTCCTCAATATGGGGAGGGAAGTGTCAGTGGCCGGTTCCTCGGTGATTGTCACGAAGTGGGTGACCGGTGGGTGATTAATTTCCCTCTGGTCAGGCTTGAGCCTGATCCGATCATAGTCCATTGATACCCCCAGGGCGGCGATGCGGTCTAGCAGTTCGTTTAAGGATGAAACATCTGCCGGATCCAACTTTTCAGAGTACTTGGGGCCAATGCGAGGATGGTGTCCGACAGCCATGAGAGCATCTACGGGCTTGATGGCCGCGCGGGCCCTTATGGTAAAGCTGCTGAACTGGAGGGTCTGCCCTGAAGCCAGGCACCCTTCATAAATGATATTGCCATTGATGACTAGGCGAGCCATGGATCGCTTTTTGCAGACAGCACAACGGAGCTCTCAATGAAAGCACCAATGTCGGTGTCAAAACTGGCAGATCTCGGGTAGGGGTGTCCAAGCTGTGCATCTAGAGATCGATGGTAATAGGGAGTCAGGGGACACAATGTTTACCCAGGTTCGGGCCCTCTTAATGGAGGTAAAACCCTACTCCTGCTTGATTATGTTCGACAAGTATGAAGATTACAAGAGTTGATCTACCTCGAGATCGTAATGGCTAACCCTAGATGTCCAACCTATGAAGATTCCGATGATGATGAAAAACTTACCCTTCTCAGACTAACCCCTCCAGTTTATATACACACCGGAGGAGGTCTAGGATTTGTACAATGTCGGTTTATCAGGGAAGGAAAACTCCAGACTCTATTCTTGTTGTCCACGTATTGAGAAGTCCCATCCGGACACGGTAGATGATGCTCAGCTTGATCCTGTACGGCCCATGCAGCCCGGCCCATACTCCTAGGCCGGACATCTGAGGACCTGTATCCAGGACTCCCTCAGTCACCTTCTTCCTACCGCTCCGGCTCGGCCGTGGGGCTCTGATTGCCAATTGGGGAGATCGGGTCCGCATGGTACCGTGGATTGGCAGCATGGGGGACTATTGATCTAGGTCAATAAAGGTGGCTACCCTATTGGTCTTCTCGCACCAAATTGACGATCTATCTGTTTTTGATCCTCTTTGACCTGGCTGATGATGAGTTCTGTAATTCTCCGCTAGAGTTCTATAGATTGGCGCAAGATGCTCCTGGTTCTCTAAATCAGATGGGATTCGGCATGCGCATCCATGCATCTACGAGTGCGGCTTTAGCGTGGCACGAAGCTCCGCCTTTTGCCGGTTCCATGGGACATGTCTACTTCTAGATTTCCATGGAATTTAGAGAGGCGGAGAATGTCATGGCGGCTGTGATTGGAGGATCAAAAGAAATGGCGGAAAGGTGCCCTGGATGCGACGAAGACTGAGCTTTGTGTTTAGTGACTGGCAGCAGCGGCCTCGCGAAAGTGGGGGCAGCAATACTAGACGACTTCAGTCTTGGTGGTGTTGGGGAACGTTGCATAAAATAAAAAAATTCCTACGTTCACCAAGATCAATCTATGGAGTCATCTAGCAACGAGAGAGGGGAGTGCATCTACATACCCTTGTAGATCGCGTGCGGAAGCGTTCAAGAGAACGGGGTTGAGGGATTCGTACTGGTCGTGATCCAAATCACCGGAGATCCTAGCGCCGAACGGACGGCACCTCCGCGTTTAATACACGTACGGTTGGGAAGACGTCTCCTCCTTCTTGATCTAGCAAGGGGGAAGGATAGGTTGATGAAGATCCAGCAGCACGACGGTGTGGTGGTGGATGCAGCGGTGATCACGGCAGAGCTTCGCCGAGCTTCTGCGAGATGGAGAGGTGTAGAAGGGGAGAGGGAGGCGCCAAGACTTGGGTTGTGGCTTCCCTCCCCCCTCTTTATATAGGCCCCCTAGGGGGCGCCGGCCCTAGGATATGCAATCTCCAAGGGGGTGGCGGCCAGGGGGGGAACTTGCCCCCCAAGCCAGGTGGAGGCGCCCCCACCCCTAGGGTTTCCAACCCTAGGCGCAAGGGGGCACAAAGGGGGAGCGCACCAGCCCACCAGGGGCTGGTTCCCCTCCCACTTCAGCCCATGGGGCCCTCCGGGATAGGTGGCCCCACCCGGTGGACCCCCGGGACCCTTCCGGTGGTCCCGGTACAATACCGGTGACCCCCGAAACTTTCCCGATGGCCGAAACCTGACTTCCTATATATAATTCTTCACCTACGAACCATTCTGGAACTCCTCGTGACGTCCGGGATCTCATCCGGACTCAACAACTTTGGGTTATCTGATACTCATATCTCTACAACCCTAGCGCCACCGAACCTTAGTGTGTAGACCCTACGGGTTCGGAGACATGCGATATGACCGAGACGCCCTCCGGTCAATAACCAACAGCGGGATCTGGATACCCATGTTGGCTCCCACATGCTCCTCTATGATCTCATTGGATGAACCACGATGTCGAGGATTCAATCAAACCCGTATACAATTCCCTTTGTCAATCGGTACGTTACTTGCCCGAGACTCGATCATCGGTATCCCAATACCTTGTTCAATCTCGTTACCGGCAAGTCACTTTAATCGTACTGTAATGCATGATCCCGTGACCAGACACTTGGTCACATTGAGCTCATTATGATGATGCATTAACGAGTTGGCCCAGAGATACCTCTCCGTCATACGGAGTGACAAACCCCAGTCTCGATTTGTGCCAACCCAACAAACACTTTCGGACATACCCGTAGTGCACTTTTATAGTCACCCAGTAACGTTGTGACGTTTGGCACACCCAAAGCACTCCTACGGTATCTGGGAGTTGCACAATATCATGGTCTAAGGAAATGATACTTAACATTTGGAAAAGCTCTAGCGAAACAAACTACACGATCTTTGTGCTATGCTTATGATTGGGTCTTGTCCATCACATCATTCTCCTAATCATGTGATCCCGTTATCAATGACATCCAATGTCCATAGTCAGGAAACCATGACTATCTGTTGATCAACGAGCTAGTCAACTAGAGGCTCACTAGGGACTTGTTGTGGCCTATGTATTCACACATGTATTACGATTTCCGGATAATACAATTATAGCATGAACAATAGACAATCATCATGAACAAAGAAATATAATAATAACCATTTTATTATTGCCTCTAGGGCATATTTCCAACAGGTGGTGCTCCTCGAGTACCGAGTCTCTCGATTATGTGGGTGAAAACTCAACGTCTAGTGGTTGTACTTGGCAATGATCTTGTTGAAGGCATTGTTTTCAGAACTCGAACTTTCTCGATGGTGAAAACATGTGATCATTGATTGGGTGGTGACAGTGCTTGTGCTATGTTCCCTTCTTGGAAGCGTCGTCTTTGGAGGACCTCTTTTGCATTCCGGGTGTTGTCTTTGGTGGTGGTTAGTGTGTTGCTATTGCGAGTGCCTAATCACTATGTCATTTTTTTTTCTTTTTGGCCGTGTACATCCTCAATGTCTAGTTGGACATTTTGTTGATGCACAAACTGGGTGTAACTGGTATCTTCGCGATATTAATATATCCCATTGTCGATAAAACATATTCATGGACACCCTGCAGAGCGCACGCACCCGCCCACTGACGGTAGCCCCTAAAAGTCCTCTACTTGTCTGCCCTCTAAGTCTTTTTTCTCTAGACATTGAAGTAATTTAAAGAAAAATATTACAACCATAGTTTTAAATAGTGGGCTACGTCATTTAGTGGCGGCTTGACCAGGAGCTTTGAAAAGGTATATCGAAGCTAAATTTCATTTAGAGTTTTCCTTAACGCATGAAAAAATAAACTAAAAAAGCATACAACGCTGCATCATACATGATATATCACATATACTTGACATAAACATGTTCAGAATAGAAAACTAAGCATGAATGAGACAACTTAATTAAGTAATCAAGTTTTGCATCAATGCATCATATATTTCAATAAGACGGCAGAATAATGTAGATGGATGACTTTTTTCTTTTGAAACTGGATGGATGACTTTCTGCAACTAGCCTGTGTTTCCTTCTACATTCAGTGGTGCTAAATGACTTTAATTTTAACACTACAATGAGAATTAGTGGGTTATTAGTGTCATTTTTAGTTTGGCGTTAAATTGCATAGGTTGAGCGGAAGAGCTCTTCAAAAGCTATAGAGGTGCTATTATGGTAATTAATCCTCCCCGCAATTTGGGGCGAAGTAGGGGATTCCGGATAGTCCGAACTTTAAGGGCAACCCATTGGATTACAAATCCCATCCGAACATTCCGGTGCAAACAAGTACGGGCGGAATGGTGGAGCCGCTTGGAGATACCCATAAGTTTGATTATTTTCCTTGTTGGAAGGATCCTTTAAAATCAAGGGCTTTAAATAATCCTTTAGTGTGGACCTAGACTCCTAGAATATGAGCGATTATGCCTGATTATATTTTCTTTTTCTGTGTCTGCATTGGTTGGATTTGCAAATTGTAATTAATTGGTTTATAAGCCATATTTTCCATGTTTCTGTAGCTAGCAATAAATTGCATTACTATATATTGGTTAGTTATTAAAATAAAATGAGAAGAACCTTGTATTTTTTGTGAAGCTGTTAAGAGCATTATCTTTAATATGATTAATGATTACACAAGTACAATTAATGTCTCAACCCATGTATAAATTAAGTCATTAATGGAAAACCTTAAAATGTCTATGTCAAGATTTAAATGGAACCCAATAACTGTCGGACGTGCGGCCTGGAGACCTCACGTGGCGAATGAAGGTTCGGTACGAGGGATCGACCCCTCGAATGATTTCGTTCGTCAGGGAGAACCCACAGCACGAACGCAACCCATCGTCGTGCCTTTGCCCTACAAAAACAAAAAAAGGATCAAAAATCCCAATAATAATAAAACAAATGAAAAATCCCAGATTTTGTCTTTACCGTGCAAATAAAAGACCAGCTTTTGCTCTACAACGAACAAAAAAGGGCATCATCTTAAGAAGCAGAAAAACCATGAAAAATCCAAAAAAATGCCTTTCGAGTTTGACCAAACTATTTATGATTTTTTATGATATTGTTATTTAAAATGGCAAGGTTTATAAAACATATTTGATTCCTTAAAATAAAAAAAGCATGGCAAAGATGTCATGGCACGAAATTCAAAATTGCCATGGCAAAAAATATGTTCGGAAAATGACATGGACTAAAAAGTTCTATATATCAAGATCCATAGACTAAAAAAAATATGACATGACCATACAAATATAAACCATGATGCATCGGCTCTAGTTGCCATGGGCCATGGTAACTTTGTAGGAAATGTACTATATATGATCCATAGACTAAAAGATGCATACGCTATAATTTCATGGCATGATCCATAGACTGAAAATGTAGAGTAAAAATGCCATGATCCATACGCTAAACTTTCCATGATGCATAGACTATATTTGCCATTGTCCCTATGCAAAAGAAAACTTGCCATGTTGCAAAAAAAGAAAGAAAAATTGGCCATGGTGCATAGAGCAAAAATTGCCATGATCCATAAACTACATTTTCCATGCTCGAACAACTTAATTTTCCATGGTACAACAAAATTTGTGATGGTACTAAACGCGAGACTTGAGGAGTAAAACTAATGTTACTATGGGCCATGGCAACTTTCTGTTTGCTGTGGTCCTGTTCAAAAATAAAAAATTGCCATGTTGCTCAAAAGGAAGAAAAGAATTCCATGGTCCATATAATTAGAAATTGCCATGCTCCATAAACTAAAATTTCATGATACATACACTAAGTTTGCCATGGTCCATTCAAAAACAAAAATTTGCCAAGTTGTAAAAAAGGAAGAAAATTTGCGATGCTCCCTATGATACAATTGCCATGATACATACATTGAGGTTGCCATGTACCCGTTCAAAAATAAAATTTGCCATGTTGCAAAAGAAGAAGAAAATTTGATGTGGTCAATATAATTAAAAATTGACATGCTCCATAGACTACATTTTCCATGATCCATTAAACTAAATTGCCATGGTCCAAATAAAAAGTATTTTTTGGCCATTTTGTGAACAAAAGGAAAATGCCATACTGCATCACATCTAAGTAGTACACTTCATGGCAATTGTAGAACATCATTGCACATTAACATGGTGAAAAATGTAGAAAAACATTGCACATAACATGATAGAAAAAAGTTTCGTTAATTTTAATGTGCATAAACTAAAAAATGTCATGAGAACATGGTTTAAGTTACCATGGCAATGATTCTTAAGCCACCATGGAAACTTCACAAAAAAGGGGGGAGAGAGAGAATCATGGAAATCTAGTTTCCAAAAACAAAACATGGCAATTTTTTTTGAGAAACTCTATGCAAAAGATTCAAACATTTTTTTCATGGCAAAAAGGTTGTAACAAGTCTAACATGGCTATTGGGTAATTTGAGAAACTATATGTTTGTGACATGGGCAAAAGTTTCAAGATTGTTTTCATGGAAAAAAGGATTTAACAATTCTAACATGGCAAAAATGTATTGCGTGACATGGAAAATTTGTATCGAGTGACAAGGCAAAAAAATGTTTGGGTGGCGTGGCAATAGTTTTAAATATTTTTCCATGGAGAAACAATTGACAAAATTTGCTATGGAAAAAATTGTATTGGTACCAAAGACAAACAAAATTTGAAAAATGCCATGGAAAATTGGTTTAAGTTGTTGTGTCAATGATTCTTAAGCCACCATGGCAACTTCACGACAAAGAGAGATAGAAGTCATGGTAATTACAGTTTCCTAAACAATCATGGGAAAATTTGAGAAACTCCGTATTTGTGACATGGCAAAAGTTTCAAGATTTTTGCCATGGCAGAAAAGGTTGTAACAATTTTAACATGGCAAAAATTATTGGGTGACATGGAAAAAATTGTATTTGTGACATGGAAAATGTTCTAGCATTTTTGCCATGGCAAAGAGGTAGGAGTAATTTTTTTTGCCAATTTGCCATGGCAACGTTTGTATTAGTTTCCGCGTGAACAAAAGGGATTTCTGTTAGAAGCAAAGACAAACAAAAATTGAAAATGCAATGACAACAAAATTGAAGTTAGCCATTGGAACACGTGTAAAAATTGCTAGTGTGTTATACATTGAATATTATCCTATTTACTACATGAAAAAATAACATAGCTATTACATGAAAATATTATCATGATTAACCATGAGAAACAAACAATGTTTAGTTCCAATAACAATATGAAATTGCCATGGAAAATGTTGATAGAAGGAAAATTTTGAGACATGCAAATAGTAAGACTTGCCATATGTCGATATGAAAATGCCAGGTTAGTATTTACTCTTACTTATGCCATTGAACAAGACACAAAATAATTTCATAAAAATTGCTGCTAAACATATTGCCAAAACAATGTATAACAAGTAGTAATTTCTTGGCATACACCATAGAACATAACTTGCCATGTCCTAAACAAAAATGTTGCATAATTTTGCAGCTAAAATTCTTGCCATATCCCATATAAAACAATTGACATGTGATCTCCATTCTAGTTATCAGTTTTGCCGTACACTACAAGAATTTTTGGCATACAAAAGACAACCCCTGTTCATCTTTGCATACAAAGCAAGGCGAGGAGGGGATGGTTGATTCCAACTGACTTTCATGGGAGAAGCGGAATCATGGTCGAAGACGAGATCATAGGACGACGGGGGACTCGATACCGACAGGGTCGTCGCCCAGGCCGGCCACTGCCAAGAGGAGGTGGCCAGGAGACTACGGGTGTCTCCGGCGCTGGAGGTGAGCATGACACGCAAGGTCCCTCCAAGACCTAGTAGAAGGGAGCAGCGACACGTCGACCCGCCAACACCCCCCCACCTGGCTGACGGTCCAGCTCAAGCTCAATGAGCAGCTCCTCCCCCGCCGCGCACATGCACTCCTCCATGATGGCTCGTCTTCATTGTCGCCGCCACCACCATTCCTCTCTGTGCATCGGATCCTAACACCCACAGCTCCTCCCTGCTGCTGCTCCTCCCCACCGCGGGTGCTCCCGTGTCGCAGCCCCCCTTTGCTGCCGTCGCTGCTTTCCATCTCTCTTCTCTAGATCTGACAGTGAATGGAGGGCGAGGAAGCAGAGTGAGAAGGAGTTGGGGGCGATGGTGGAGAAAGAGAAGTGGGCATGGGGCTGGATGGGTTTACGGTGCTTGTGGCAACGCGTTCAGGCTGTCACACCAACACAAACATTTCTGATGTCGATGATTACGCGCACTGACTGTTGTCATACGCGTTGGTATTTCCCCGAAGAGAAGAGGATGATGTAGCACAGCAGAGGTAAGTATTTCCCTCATTTATGAAACCAAGGTTATCAATCCAGTAGGAGAACCAAGCAACACTATGTAAACAACACCTGCGCACAAACACCAAATACTTGCAACCCAACGCATAAACGGGTTGTCAATCCCTCAACGTTATTGAGATAGATTAAATTGTATGAAATTTGATAAATAGATCTAACTAAAATACAAAATAAAATAAATAAAGAAAAATTGCAGCAAAATATTTTTAGATTTAATATGATAGGAAATAGACCTGGGGGCCATAGTTTTCACTAGAGGCTTTTCTCAAGAAAATAGCATATGGTAGGTAAACAAATTACTGTTCGGCAATCGATAGAAAAGCAAATAATCATGAAGATATCCAAGGCAATGATCATGCATATAGCATCACGTCCAAGATTAGTCGACCAACTCTTGCCTGCATCTACTACTATTACTCCACACATCGACCGCTATCCAGCATGCATCTAGTGTATTAAATTCATGCACGTCATGTCTCTTTTTGTCACTGAGACTAAGCACCGCAAGATCGAACCCATCACAAAGCACCTCTTCCCATGGCAAGATAAATCAATCTAGTTGGCCAAACCAAACCAATAAATCGGAGAAGAAATATGAGGCTATAATAATCATGCATAAAATAGTTCATCAAAGACTCAAATAATATTCATGGATAGAACTAATCATAAACTCACAATTCGTCGGATCCCAACAAACACACCGCAAAAAGGAGTTACATCAAATAGATCTCTTAGAACATCGAGGAGAACATTGTATTGAAGATCAGAAAGAGAGAATAAGTCATCTAGCTACTAAGTACGGACCCGTAGGTCTGTGGTAAACTACTCACTCATCATTGGAGGGGTAGCAAGGATGATGAAGAACCCCTCCGTGATCATTGCCCCCTCCGGCAAAGTGCCAGAAAATGCCTCTAGATTAGATCTCGTGGTTCTGAAACTTGCGGCAGCTGGGAAAGTGCTTTGTCGACTCACCTAGGTTTTTTGAGATTTTAGAGTATTTATAGATGCGGAGGTAGGTCAAAAGGGTGCCTTTGGGCTGCACTAAGCACCAGGGCGCGCCTGGGGCCCCTGGCGCGCCCTGGGGCCTAGTGGGCCCCACGGGCCTCCTCCCATGTGCTTCTTTGGCTCCCTAGGTGTCTTCTGGACAGAAAAATTCTCTCGAAAGTTTCGTGGCATTTGGACTTCGTTTGGTATTGATATTCTGTAAATTAAAAAACAAGCAAAAAATAGCAACTGGCACTGGGCACTGTGTCAATAGGTTAGTCCCAAAAAATGATATAAAGTTGATAATAAATGTATATAAAACATCCAAGATTGATAATATAATAGCATTAAACAATACAAAATAATAGATACGTTGGAGATGTATCACGCACTAAGATTTGTGCTGGTAATCAGACGGCTACAAAGGCATTCGGACTGAAAATCAAAATTCCAGATGTGTAGCATTTATCATTTGGAATTTAAATTGAATTATTTGGTACGAGAACCAAGAGAAGGAACAAAAGTGTTATAGTACAGTCTAGGGAAAAGTAGATATACCTAAACAAAAGGCCGTACAAGGAAAATGGTTGCTTCTATAAGTAGTATAGAATAACTAAACACCTGACATCGAGTACAATAGGGAAGGATAATATGCATTGACTTCCAATGTCCGGGGCAGGCAGCGGGGGCGCTGGCTGAGTAGAAAAAGTGATGATTACGTCGACAGGAAGGTAAATGTCGCAGCAAAAGGTAGCGATGATGGAGGTGGTGCCGGGGACAAGATGACCCATGGCAGTTGGGAAGTAAACTTCTTGCCACCATATTTTTGTGGAATATACATGCAGAACGTAGGTCCGGGCCTAGGGATGTGTGACCTATGCCGCATAGGGCCCCCAAGTTATAAGGGCCCAACTCTAAGCTCTTCACAATAGAGTTAGGCCTCATTGAGCGCAAATGATCATCCGTCGAGCGCCCGAGTTGGGCTGGCCCATTAGAGGCAAACATAAGGGATTCCTTGGAATGGCTTTGGAAACATATTAGTAGGTTCCAATCTGGTTTTATTGGGTTTGGCAACTTTCTAGAAGATTCCTGACCGTTTTTTTCAACTCTTTATTGATTTCTGATTTTATTTTTTCTTTAAAAAATTTAATTTTTTGTTTAATTTTCAAATAATTCAAAATTACTCAAGATTTAAAAATCGTTATGATAAAAATGTTATGGATTTCAAAAATTGTTTGACCTTTTCAAAAATTGTTTGGGTATTCAAAAAATGTGTAAAATTCTAAATTTGTCCACAATTACAAAATATGTTTGGATTGTTTTAAAAATCTTTGATTTTCATAAATTGTTTGGGATATAGAAATTTGAGTGTAGTTTTGAAAATTTGTTGAATTTTTTTAAAATTGTTTCCCCATAACTTGTTTGTTTATTTACTTAAAATTGTTTTTTCAATTTGAGATTTGTTTCCAAATTCACAATTTTCTTTTGAATTTGACGGAAATTTTTTAATACCCAAAAATTTTCTTGAGTCCATGAAATCTTTATGTATTGATGAACATTTTTCTAAATTTGCGTACATTTATTTGTAATCACAAAAAAATTTTGATTTCAAGAACTTTTTTGTATTCCGTAATATTGCTTTGAAATCACGAACATGTTTTCGATTCATGAACTTTCTTGGTATTCTTGAACATTTTTTGAATTCAATTATGTCTTGTAATTCACATTTTTTATTAAAATAAAATTGACAAAAAATGTGAGAAGTGAATTTTTTTGGGGACAAAATGCGCTCACTAGCTAACTTGAAGGCTTGCACGTACATCCTCTATTCTTAAATGTAAGATGTTTCATAGTTCATTTTAAACTAGCAGGACATCTTATATTTAGGAACACACGTTGTGATCGATCTCTCTCGGTGTTTCTCGGAAGCAGATGGATTGGCTCATGTAACTAGCGATGCTATCCAGCGTGAGCAACGCTTGCGGTATTGATTGCAACGCAAGATTTATACCTTGCTTGCAGCGAGTATAACTCTCGTCTCGCCTGCTACGTTTTCATAGAGAATGAAAGAGAAGGGTTCTGAAAGGTCAAGGAGTGTCCCAATAATATCCTAAAGTGTACTGGAAGGTGCCAAAATGTTCTAGAAATTACATTGTATGGTAAGAGAACCAAGAGAAGGAACACAAGTGTCACAATACAACACGTTGAGCCCTAAACTCGTACGAGCACCAACTTGAAAAGTTTATTTGATTTTTTTCGTAGATCGTAGATTTTGCCTGGCGCCGCACCTGACTCATCGGACTAGATCCAGCCAGACGTGCATATTTCAACAATCTTTTGTGTCCCTCAATCTGAGGAGGCAACCCAAGGATGGTACGCATTTCAATGGCCATCCACATCAATCATGTGGGACAACATGAAAATCGACATTCCTCATGTGCATCACTTGCAAATTGTGGTAAAAGAATTGAGTGAAAAGGCATAAAAATACGAGGGAGGCAGTGCGATACAAAGTGTCTAGAATCCCAAGTCTATGTCGCACATATTTAATGCGACCGCACACGCTAGTTACGGGGTTCAATGCAATGTGTGTTTCTAGTATTTGCAACACTACATGAACTCAACCTTATAAACCGGTCTCCCACCTCCTTTCCTAGTGAGGTGGGACTAAAATACATGTCATGGACTACAATTTTTCAGATTACATATGCAGGCCACATCTTCACATGGGTCCAAACATTGGCGGCACTCTCTCTACTGCGCCACACATCACGAATAACAATAATGGTGCTGACCACTAATGGCTTTCGGTATGGAGTATACTACAAGGGTGGCGCAAGTAGAGAGAGAAGGCAAAAACCCTAGCTCGATGTGTGTTTTTGGCCATGTCCGGTAAGTTGTGTATATATAGGAGAACCAGAGGCGGTTTTGTGTCGCGATCACGATCTCAAACCGACTTGGTTTCTAAGTCATAAACTTACCGAACAAGAAACAATCAACTTATATACCAAGACATTAAAAAATAAACTGGCAAAAGGAAGCAGTGCTCCTGTAGGACCATGGACTGAATTGGCTGACCATTCACGCGTATGTCGCATGTAGAACACCCACGCCCTTCACCCCGGCCCGAGCAAGGCCAGGCAAGCCCATGTGATATTATCTTTCTCTCACATTTATAGTGAGGGGCTTTGCACACGAAAAGCTGAAGCGATTATCCTTGTTAAAAAGGTATCTCGCTCGCACCAAACTATTTCATCAAAAGCATCACTTGCCGGTTCAATCAAGAGGCCAGCACATCACATAGTGGTGTGGGGAGAACCCACTATAAATAAGAGCATCTAGAGTCGGGTGCCCCAAACTCGCCTCAAAAGCTCGGGCGGACGGCTTGGTCACTAATCGGTCACAAAATTGTGACCCAGACGGGCTCCTTAAACGGGCCTCAAATGGCCGGGATGATTGGCACTCCTCATCTCCAGCCCAAATATGAGACAGATATGGGCATGAGCACATCCTCCACATCGGTGCCGATAGCCCTACCCACCACAGTTTGCACCAAATCCATCACATCGTTCCTCCTCCTCCCGCCCCCTCCTACATTTCCCGCAATCGAGCCCTCGTCGTCCGCCACGCTTGCTCACCACCGGTCCTGATCCGCCACCCTAGATGTCGTCCAGCCCATCCCTGGTCATCGTGACGGAGACTGCGTTCACCTCGTCAGTCGGTGTCCCATCCTTGGCTTTGTCATGCAAACCAAAGGATGCGACAACATCGGCAGTGAGAGAGGAAAGCGGCGGTGGCATCGCAGGGAGATGTGGACCTGGACAAGCTGCTGTCCCCCCCCCCCGCTGTGCCCGACACCCCGCACCCATCCATCCGTCTGCCGACACGAATTGCACCGTCGGAACACATTGGGACAGAGGAGGATCTGAGGGCCTATTGGGGAATTCCGGAGAGCTTTCCACCCACATTGATGATGGCGGTGGACATATGTCACTCATTGCAGCTAGTCTGGGCACGGATGGGCAAGGGCACTGGCGGTGCCTGGGCTGCCCAAAACATGTTCGACGGAATGGCACAACAAGAGTCGGTATGTTTTTGTTGCACCTATCCGATCAACTTTGCATCTGACATGTTCAATGTTTTACATAGACTGCTAGTTCATTTCGGACATGATGAATGCTTGCAAACCATGATCATTTTGGAGGTGTTCCTATCAGACATGATCAATGATAATCAAGGTCTAATATCTACTACGCAACTTTTATTCTTGTAGACTCTGTTAGGCCTCCGAGCGTAGAGTTTTGTAGGGCAGCAGGAAATTTCCCTCAAGTGGATAACCTAAGGTTTATCAATCCGTGGGAGGCATAGGATGAATATGGTCTCTCTCAAACAACCCTGCAATCAAATACAAGAAATCTCTTGTCTCCCCAACATACCCAATACAGTTGTCAGTTGTATAGGTGCACTAGTTCGGCGAAGAGATGGTGATACAAGTGTAATATGGATGGTAGAAGTAGGTTTTTAAAATCTGAACAATTAAAAACAACAAGGTAGCAAGTAGCAAAAGTGGGTAAAAAAGTGTCTCAATGCTTACGAACAAGGCCTAGAGTTCATACTTTCACTAGTGCAGTCTCTCAGCGGTGCTAACATAATTGAATAATATAACAATACCTCAGTGTGCGACAAAGAATCACTCCAAAGTTCTATCAATAGTGGAGAACATAAGATCAAATTGTTGTAGGTAGCGAACCACCTCAAAGTTATCTTTCCGATCAATCTATTGAGCCATCCCTATAAGTGTCGAAGACAACCCTAGATTCTGTACTACAATAACACCATATGATACGCATCAATCAACTCTAATGTGACCTAGATATTCCAATCTCACCAACAGTATCCGCGAGTTAATTATTTGATATGCATCAAACAATTTTAGATTCATAATATTCAATCCAACACAAAAAACTTCAAAAATTACCCCAAAGTTTCTATCGGAGAAAGTAGGAAGAAAACGTGTATCAACCTCTCTACCTAGATTACCCCAATGTCACCACAAGAATCCGCAAGTTGATTACCAAAACATACATCAAGTGACTCAATAGAATACCCCATTGTGACCACGGGTATACACATGTAAGACATACATCAAGTATTCTCAAATCCAAACTATTCAATCCGATAATAATAAAACCTCAAAGAGGAAGATTCAATTCACCACAACAAAGATAGAGAGGGAAGAACACCATATGATTCATCTATATTAGCAAAGCTCATGGTACATCAAGATCGTGTCCTATCAAGATCACGAGAGAGAGAGAGAGAGTAAGAGATCAAACACATAGCGACTGGTACATACCCTTAGCCCCGAGGGTGAACTACTCCTGCCTCAACATGGAAGAAGCATGGATGATGAAGATGGCCTCCGGTGATGACTTCCCCCCTTTGGCAGGGTGCTGGAACGGAGCTCCATATGATGTCGCTTCGGAATAGAGGCTTGCGGCGGCGGAAAAACTCATCTAGGTTAACTTTTGCGGGTTTCCGAATATATAAGAATTTTTAGTGTTGGAATCACGCGAAAAGGTGTCACAGGGGGCACAAGGCATCTAGACGTGCCTACTCCCCCAGGGTGCACCCTGTTGCCTTGTGGGGCCCCTGTGGGTCTTCTAGTACTCCCTCGAAGCTTCCAAGTCTCTTTTCTTCCAAAAAAATAATAAAAAATTTCATCGCGTTTGGACTTTGTTTGGTATGGATTTTCTTGAAAACCAAAAACATGCAGAAAACAACAACTGGCAGTGGGCACTTGGTTAATATGTTAGTCCATGAAAATCATATAAAAGTGCACCAAAACCATAGAAAATTATTGTAAACATGGCATGAATACTTTATAAATTATAGATACGTTGGAGACGTATCAAGGTCCAACCCAAATGGAGTACAAATTGGGGCAGCCAACTTGCACTGCATTTGATGTTGGGACAACATCCGATCCCAAATCTGAACAAGAAGAAGAAGGGAAAGACGGCGAAGGCAAGAGGTCCAGTACTCTCAACTTTTGAGGACATCTTGTTGGTAAAAACTTCGTTGGCCACAACAATGGAACCAATATGCGGCACCGAGCAAAAGGGGAACAAGTATTGGGAGAAATTCTGGAAGGAGTATCACGAACAAAAGGAATATGTGGAGCCGCATCCTATCATGACCAACCACAATGTGGCATTTCTCCAACATCGATGGGGTCAATCAAGGGGAGGTGAATAAGTACATCGGCTACTACTCACAAGTGATCAAACGCCCTCAAAGTGGGATGGGAGTGGCAACTCATGTAAGCTCAATTGCTTCATCTTGTCATCATTTGCATATGGTTCTTCTGTTTGCATTCTTGTGCTCGTACCTATGTTGTTTGCTAGACGGCGGTGGAGGCCACTTTGTATCATTAAACAAAGAAGAAGTCGTTTGCTTTTAGCCATTGTTGAATGATATTGAATGGAGTGCCAAAGAGGACACAACTTGTGGCCGATCTCAAGGCCAGCAAGAAGAGGAATGATGGCTCGAGCTCCCACCAGTCAATTGGGTTGGACGACGAAGAGGACAATATTGTCGTCGAGAATGGAAGAGCCACCATGCCAAACAATAACCGGCAAGTCATGGGAAACAAGTGGGAGAAGGCAAGGGCCTCCCGTGACGCCGCGGCTACAAAAATATCCTCCACATGGACGGGCATTTTTTCGGTGGGGAGAACAAGAAAGAGGAGAGGTACAATCTCATGTTGGATGCGTAAAAGTAGAGGATGGATTGGGACTGCAAGAGGGCGGAGAAGAAGCTAGAAATTGACAGGGAGAAGATCGAGTTGGAGAAGCAAGAGGCGGCGATCAAATGGGAGCTCGAGGAGGCCAAGACATTTGGAGAGATTGAGCTTAAGAAGGCGAGATTGCAAGTCACACGGGACGCGGAGGATGCGAAGATCATATTGGCGGGCGAAACCCTCTTGGATGAGCATGCAAAGAAGTGGCTTGTGGCGAAGAAGGAGATCAACGAACGTAGGGAGTACAAGGTGGTGACGGCGGCTGCGGTAGCAGCGAAGCATGTGGCAAAGATGTAGGTGGAGCATGTGGCCCGGATGCATGCGGAGCAGGATGCTAGGACGATCTCGGAGCAGGCGGCATGGATGGGTCCGCCCAGTGATCCAACCAGCATGTGAGGTATCCCTCATGCTCGGACATTAATTTCATTTTTGCATGTCTGCATTGTTGAACTATGATTTGCATTGCTTTGTTTCAAAGTGTTGAATTCACATAGTTTGTATTGTATGATGGACATGCATGGATTTCATAGATTTGAGGTGTGTAGATGTGTGGCAGCCCATATGAGAGGCGTCGGGCGCTTTCTGCGGACTCGCCCGCGGGCATATAGGGGGTCGGATTTGCCAAGTCTGGCTATAGATTCTCTAAAGTGGTCTCACACACCAGCTTTTAGGATTGGACTATGTTGGAAATATGCCCTAGAGGCAATAATAAAATGGTTATTATTATATTTCCTTCTTCATGATAATTGTCTATTGTTCGTGCTATAATTGTATTAACCGAAACAATAATACATGTGTGAATACATAAACTTGTTCATCATAATTGTCTATTGTTCATGCTATAATTGTATTAACCGGAAACCATAATACACGTGTGAATACATTGACCACAACATGTCCCTAGTGAGCCTCTAGTTGACTAGCTTGTTGATCAATAGATGGTTGAGGTTTCCTGACCATGGACATTGGATGTCATTGATAACAAGATCACATCATTAGGAGAATGATGTGATGGACAAGACCCAATCCTAAGCATAGCACAAGATCATGTAGTTCGTTTGCTAGAGCTTTTCTAATGTCAAGTATCATTTCCTTAGACCATGAGATTGTGCAACTCCCGGATGCCGTAGCAATGCTTTGGGTGTATCAAACGTCAAAATATAACTAGGTGACCATAAAGGTGCACTACAGGTATCTCCGAAAGTGTCTGTTGGGTTGGCACGAATCGAGACTGGGATTTGTCACTCCGTATGACGGAGAGGGATCTCTGGGCCCACTCAGTAATGCATCATCATAATGAGCTCAATGTGACTAAAGAGTTAGCCACGGGATCATGTGTTATGGAACAAGTAAAAAGACTTGCCGGTGACGAGATTGAACAAGGTATGGGGATACCGACGGTCGAATCTCAGGCAAGTAACATACCGATGGACAAAGGGAATTGTATACGGGATTAATTGAGTCTCGACATCATGGTTCATCCGATGAGATCATCATGGAACATGTGGGAGCCAATATGGGTATCCAGATCTCTCTATTGGTTATTGGCCATAGAGGTGTCTCGGTCATGTCTACATGGTTCCCGAACCCGTAGGGTCTACACACTTAAGGTTCGGTGACTCTAGAGTTATAATGGGAATTGTATGTGGTTACCGAAAGTTGTTCAGAGTTCTGGATGAGATCACAGATGTCATGAGGAGTTCCGGAATGGTCTGGAGGTGAAGATTTATATATGGGAAGTCCTGTTTCGGTCGCCTGAAAGGTTTCGGGCATGTACCGGGACCACCGAAAGGGTTCCGAGGGTCCACCGGGTGGGGCCACCTGCCCCGGGGGACCAAATGGGATGAATACAGGTGGGAACCAGCCCCTTAGTGGGCTGGTGCGCCCCCCAAGGGGCCCAAGGCGCCTAGGGTTAAAACCCTAGGGGTGGGGGCGCCCCCCACCAACTTGGGGGGCAAGCACCCCCTTGGCCGCCCCCCTCTAGATGCGTCTACGGGGCCGGCCCCCTCTCCGCTTCACCCTATAAATAGAAGGGGGGTGGGAGGGCAGCCGCACCTCAGCCCATGGCACAACCCTCCCACCTCCTACACCTCCTCCTCCTCCGTTGAGCTTGGCGAAACTCTGCCGGAGAACCACGAGCTCCACCACCATGTTGTCGTGCTGCCGTAGTTCTCCCTCAACTTCTCCTCTCCCCTTGATGGATCAAGAAGGAGGAGACGTCCCCGGGCTGTACATGTGTTGAACGCAGAGGCGCCGTCCGTTCGGCGCTAGATCAGATCTTCCACGATTTGAATCGCCGCGAGTATGACTCCATCAACCGCGTTCCTTGCAACACTTCCGCTTAGCGATCTTCAAGGGTATGAAGATGCTCTCTCTCTCTCTATCTCATTGCTAGAATCTCCTAGATTGATCTTGGTGACACGTAGGATTTTTTTGAATTATTACTACATTACCCATCAGTGGCATCATGAGCTAGGTCTATGCATAGATTCTATGCATGAGTAGAACACAAGTAGTTGTGGGCGATGATTTGGTCAATTTGCTTGCCGTTACTAGTCCCATCTTGATTCAGCGGCATTGTGGGATGAAGCGACCCGGGCCGACTTTACACATACGCTTACGTGAGACTGGTTCCACCACCTGACATGCACTTGTTGCATAAGGTGGCTAGCGGGTGTCTGTTTCTCCCACTTTAGTCGGATCGGATTCGATGAAGAGGGTCTTTATGAAGGTTAAATAGTAATTGGCATATCACCGTTGTGGCTTTTGCATAGGTAAGAAACATTCTTGCTAGAAACCCATAGGAGCCATGTAAAACATGCAACAACATTTAGAGGACGTCTAACTTGTTTTTGTAGGGTATGCTATGTGATGTGATATGGCCAAAAGGATGTGATGAATTACATGTGTGATGTATGAGATTGATCATGTTCTTGTAATACGAATCATGACTTGCATGTCAGTGAGTATGACAACGGCTGGAGCCATAGGAGTTGCTTTAATTTATTGTACGACCTGCGAGTCGATATAAATGCCATGTAATTACTTTACTTTATTGCCAACCATTAGCCATAGTAGTAGAAGTAATAGTTGGCGATACAACTTCATGAAGACACGATGATGGAGATCATGGTATCATGCCAGTGACGATGGTGATCATGTCGTGCCTCGAAGATAGAGATCAAAGGCGCAAGATGATATTGGCCATATCATGTCACTTTATGATTTGCATGTGATGTTTATCATGTTTACATCTTATTTGCTTAAAACGAAGGTAGCATAAATAAGAGGATCCCTCACTAAAATTTCAAGAAATGTGTTTCCCCTAAGTTTGCACCGTTGCAAAGGTTCATTGTTCTGAAGCACCACGTGATGATCAGGTGTGATAGATTCTAACGTTCACATACAACGGGTGTAAGCCAGATTTACACATGTGAAACACTTAGGTAGACTTGATGAGCCTAGCATGTACATACATGGCCTCGGAACACGAGAGACCGAAAGGTCGAACATGAGTCATATACTAGATGCGATCAAGATGGAGATGTTCACCATTGATGACTAGTCCGTCTCACGTGACAATCGGACACGGCCTAGTCGATTTGGATCATGTATCACTTAGATGACCAGAGGGATGTCTATCTAAGTGGGAGTTCATTAAATAATTTTATTAGATGAACTTAATTGTCATGAACTTAGTCTAAAATTGTCTTTACAATCTATCTTGTAGATCCAATGGCCCACGCTAATGTTGCCCTCAACTTCAACACGTTCCTAGAGAAAACCAAGCTGAAAGATGATGGAAGCAATTATACAGACTAGGTCCGTAACTTGAGGATCATCCTCATAGCTTCCAAGAAAGCATATGTCCTTAAAGCCCCACTAGGTGACGCACCCATTTTCCCAGCAACTCAAGACTTTATGAACGCCTGGCAGTCGCGTAGTGATGATTACTCCCTGGTTCAATGCGGCATGCTTTACAGCTTAGAACCGGGGCTCCAAAAGTGTTTTGAGCAACACGGAGCATATGAGATGTTCCAAGAGCTGAGAATGGTTTTCCAAGCTCATGCGCGGGTCGAGAGATATGAAGTCTCCGACAAGTTCTTCAGTTGTAAGATGGAGGAAAACAGTTCTATCAGCGAGCATATACTCAAAATGTCCGGGTTGCACAACCGCTTGTCTTAGCTGGGAGTTAATATTCCAGATGACTCGGTCATTGACAGAATCCTCTAGCCGCTTCCACCTATCTACAAGAGCTTTGTGATGAACTTCGATATGCAAGGGATGGAGAAGACCATTCCTGAGTTATATTCGATGTTGAAATCAGCGAAGGTGGAGATCAAAAAGGAACATCAAGTGTTGATGATGAATAAGACAACTAGTTTCAAGAAAGGCAAGGGCAAGAAGAACTTCAAGAAGGACGGCAAGGGAGTTGTCGTACCCGGTAAGTCAGTTGCCGGGAAGAAGCCAAAGAATGGACCCAAGCCTGAGACTGAATGCTTTTATTGCAAGGGAAATGGTCACTGGAAGCGAAACTGCCCCAAGTACTTAGCGGATAAGAAGGCTCGCAATGTCAAAGGTATATATGATATACATGTTATTGATGTGTACATTACCAGCGCTCGTAGTAGCTCTTGGGTATTTGATACCAGTGCGGTTGCTCACATCTGTAACTCAAAAGAGGAGCTGCGGAATAAGCGGAGACTGGCGAAGGACGAGGTGATGATGCGCGTCGGGAATGGTTCCAAGGTCGATGTTATCGCCATCGCCATGCTACCTCTACATCTACCTTCGGGATTAGTTTTAAACCTCAATAATTGTTATTTAGTACCAGCTTTGAGCATGAACATTGTATCTGGATCTTATTTTATGCGAGATGGCTACTAATTTAAATCCGAGAATAATGGTTGTTCTATTTATATGAGAGATATATTTTATGGTCATGTCCCGCTGGCCAATGGTTTATTTTTATTGAATCTCGAATGTGATGTTACACATATTCATATTATCAATACCAAAAGATGTAAGGTTGATAATGATAGTCCCACATACTTGTGGCACTGCCGCCTTGGTCACATTGGTGTCAAACGCATGAAGAAACTCCATGTTGATGGACTTTTGCAGTCTCTTGATTATGAATCATTTGACACGTGCAAACCATGCCTCCTGGGCGAGATGCCCAAGACTCCGTCTCTAGAACAATGGAGCGAGCAACCAAATTGTTGGAAATAATACATACTGATGTATGCGATCTAATGAGCGTTGAGGCTCGCGGTGGTTATCGTTATGTTCTCACCCTCACTGATGACTTAAGTAGATATGGGTATGTATACTTAATGAAACACAAGACTGAGACCTTTGAAAAGTTCAAGGAATTTCAGAGCGAGGTAGAGAATCAATGTGACAGGAAAATAAAGTTCTTATGATCTGATCGTGGAGGAGAATACTTGAGTCACGAGTTTGGCACACACTTAAGGAAATGTGGAATTGTTTCACAACTCATGCCGCCTAGAACACCTCAGCGTAATGGTGTGTCCGAATGTCGTAATCGCACTCTATTGGATATAGTGCAATCTATGATGTCTCTTACCGATCTACCGCTATCATTTTGGGGTTATGCTTTAGAGACTGCCGCATTCACTTTAAATAGGGCCCCGTCTAAATCCGTTGAGATGACGTATGAATTATGGTTTGGGAAGAAACCTAAGCTGTCGATTTTGAAAGTTTGGGGATGCGATGCTTATGTCAAGAAACTTCAACCTGAAAAGCTCGAACCCAAATCGGAAAAGTGCGTCTTCATAGAATACCCTAAGGAAACCATTGGGTATACCTTCTACCTCAGATCGAAGGCAAGATCTTTGTTGCCAAGAATGGATCCTTTCTGGAGAAATAGTTTCTCTTGAAATAAGTAAGTGGGAGGAAAGTAGAACTTGATGAGGTACCCCCTCTTGAACCAGAGAGTAGCGCAAAGAGGGAAGATGTTTGTGGTGCTGCGCTGACGACTAGAGAGGAAGTTAATGATGATGATCATAAAACTTCAGGTCAAGTTGCTAGTGAACTTCGTAGGTCCACGAGGACACGTTCTGCACCAGAATGGTATGGCAACCCTGTCCTAGAAATCATGTTGTTAGACAACGGTGAACCTTCGAACTATGAAGAAGCGATGGTGGGCCCGGATTCCAAGAAATGGCTTGAAGCCATGAAATTCGAGATAGGATCCATGTATGAGAACAAAGTATGGACTTTGGTGGACTTGCCCGATGATCGGCAAGCCATAGAGAATAAGTGGATCTTTAATAAGAAGACTGACGCGGAAGGTAATGTGACCGTCTATAAGGCTCGGCTTGTCGCTAGGGTTATCGACAAGTTCAAGGAGTTGACTACGATGAGACCTTCTCACCCATAGCGAAGCTGAAGTCCGTCTGAATCATGTTAGCAATTGCCGCATTCTATGATTATGAGATCTGGCAAATGAACATCAAAACGGCATTACTTAATGGTTTCCTTAAGGAAGAATTGTATATGATGCAGTCGGAAGGTTTTGTCGATCCTAAGAATGCTGACAAGGTATGCAACCTCCAGTGCTCCATCCATGGGCTGGTGCAAGCATCTCGGAGTTGGTGAAAGGAATATGCCCTAGAGACAATAATAAAGTTATTATCTATTTCCTTATTTCATGATAAATGTTTATTATTCATGCTAGAAGTGTATTAATCGGAAACTTAGTACATGTGTGAATACATAGACACACCATAGTGTCCCTAGTATGCCTCTACTTGAGTAGCTCGTTAATCAAAGATGGTTATGTTTCCTAACCATAGACACGTGTTGTCATTTGATAAACGGGATCACATCATTAGGAGAATGATGTGAAGGACATGACCCATTCATTAGCTTAGCATTATGATCGTTACAGTTTCATTGGTACGGCTTTCTTCATGAGTTATACATGTTTCTTAGACTATGAGATTATGCAACTCCCGAATACCGGAGGAACACCTTGTGTGCTACCAAACTTCACAAGGTAACTAGGTGATCATAAAGGTTCTCTATAGGTGTCTCCGAAGGTGTTTGTTCGGTTGGCATAGATCGAGATTAGGATTTGTCACACCGTGTTTCGGAGAGGTATCTCTGGGCCCTCTCGGTAATGCTCATCACTATAAGCCTTGCAAGAAATGTGACTAATGAGTTAGTTGTGGGATGAAACATTATGGAACGAGTAAAGAGACTTGCCGGTAACGAGATTGAACTAGGTATGATGATACCAACGATCGAATCTCGGGTAAGTAACAAACCGATGACAAAGGGAACAACGTATGTTGTTATGCGGTTTGACCGATAAAGATCTTCGTAGAATATGTAGGAGCCAACATGAGCATCCAGGTTCCGCTATTTGTTATTGATCCGAGATGTGTCTCGATCATGTCTACATAGTTCTCGAACCCATAGGGTCCGCACGCTTAACGTTCGATGACGATTTGTATTATGAGTTATGTGTTTTTGATGACCGAAGTATGTTCAGAGTGTCGGATGAGATCACAGACGTGATGAGGAGTCTCGAAATGGTCGAGACATAAAGATTGATATATTGGACCATGTTATTCGGACACCGGGAGTGTTCCGAGTGGTTTCGGGTAAAAATGGAGTGCCGTAGGGGTTACCGGAAACCCCGGGGGAACTAATGGGCCACCATGGGCCTTAGTGGAGGGAGAGGAGGGCCGCCAGGGCAGGCCGTGCCCCCTCCCCTTAGCAATCCGAATTGGACAAGGGAAGAGGGGGGCGCCCCCCTTTCCTACTCCCTCTCCCTCTCCTTCCTCCCCCCTCTCTTCCTTGTGGAGGAATCCTACTAGGACTCCCTCTCCTTGGGCGCGCCCCTAGGGCCGGCCGTCCTTCCCCTCTCCTCCTTTATATATGGGGGCAGGGGGCACCCTAGAATACACCAAGTCTTCTCTTATCCGTGTGCGGTGCCCCCCCCTCCATAGTTACACATCTCGATCATATCGCCGTAGTGCTTAGGCGAAGCCCTGCGCCGGTAACATCATCATCACCGTCACCGCGCCGTCGTGCTGACAGAACTCACCCTCGTCCTCAACTGGACCCAGAGCACGAGGGACGTCATCGAGCAGAACGTGTGCTGAACATGGAGGTGGTGTACGTTTGGTACTTGGATCAGTTGGATCACGAAGAAGTTCGACTACATCAACCACGTTACTAAACGCTTCTGCGTTCGGTCTACGAGGGTACGTGGACACACTCTTCCCTCTCTTTGCTATGCATCTCCTAGATAGATCTTGTGTGATCGTAGGAATTTTTTTGAAATTACTGCGTTCCCCAACAGTTGGAACATTCGCTTTGATGAAGTGATCAAAGTGTTTGAGTTTATACAAACTTATGGAGAAGCATGTCTTTACAAGAAAGCGAGTGGGAGCTTTGTAGCATTTCTCATATTATATGTGGATGACATACTGTTGATGGGAAAAGATATATAACTTTTGGAAAGCATAAAGGCCTACTTGAATAAGCGTTTTTCAATGTAGGACCTTGGAGAAGCTGCTTACATATTAGGCATTATGATCTATAGAGATAGATTGAGACGCCTCATTGAACTTTCACAAAGCACAGACCTTGACAAGATATTGAATAAGTGCAATATGGATCAGTCCAAGAAGGGGTTCTTGCCTGTATTGCAAGGTGTGAGATTGAACGCATCTCAATGCCCGAGCTCGGCAGAAGAAAGAGTACAGATGAGTGTCATCCCCTATGCCTCAGCCATAGGCTCTATTATGTATGCCATGCTGTGTACCAGACCTAATGTGAACCTTGCCATAAGTTTGGTAGGGAGGTACCAAAGTGATCCCGGAATGGAACACTGGACCGCGGTCAAGAATATCCTGAAGTACCTGAGAAGGACTAAGGATATGTTTCTCGTTTATGGAGGTGCCGAGGAGCTCGTCGTAAAGGGTTACGTCGATGCTAGCTTTGACACAGATCTGGATGACTCTAAGTCACAAACCAGATACATGTATATTTTGAATGGTGGGGCAGTCAGCTAGTGCAGTTGCAAGCAAAGCATCGTGGCGGGATCTACATGTGAAGTGGAGTACATAGCTGCTTCGGAAGCAGCGCAGGAAGGAGTCTGAATGAAGGAGTTTATCATCGACCTAGGAGTGATTCCCAATGCATCAGGCCCGATGACTCTCTTCTGTGAGAACAACTGGAACTATTGCCATTGCCATGGAGCCCAGGTTTCACAAGAAGACAAAGCACGTCAAGCGCCGCTTCAACTCCATTGGTGAATATATTCAAGATGGAGACATAGATATTTCTAAAGTACATACTGATCTGAATGACACAGGTCCGTTGACTAAACCTCTTCCACGAGCAAAACATGATCAACACCAGAACTCTATGGGTGTTCGATTCATCAAAATGTAACTATATTAATGACTCTAGTGCAAGTGGGAGACTGTTGGAAATATGCCCTAGAGGCAATAATAAACTGGTTATTATTATATTTCCTTGTTCATGATAATTTTCTATTGTTAATGCTATAATTGTATTAACCGGAAACTGTAATACATGTGTGAATACATAGACCACAACATGTCCCTAGTGAGCCTCTAGTTGACTAGCTCGTTGATCAATAGATGGTTGTGGTTTCCTGACCATGGACATTGGATGTCGTTGATAACGGGATCACATCATTAGGAGAATGATGTGATGGACAAGACCCTATCCTAAGCATAGCACAAGATCGTGTAGTTCGTTTGCTAGAGCTTTTCTAATGTCAATTATTATTTCCTTAGACCATGAGATTGTGCAACTCCCGGATGCCATAGGAATGCTTTGGGTGTATCAAACGTCACAACATAACTGGGTGACCATAAAGTTGCACTACAGGTATCTCCGAAAGTGTCTGTTGGGTTGGCACGAATCGAGACTGGGATTTGTCACTCCGTATAACGGAGAGGTATCTCTGGGCCCACTCAGTAATGCATCATCATAATGAGCTCAATGTGACTAAGGAGTTAGCCACGGGATCATGTGTTACGGAATGAGTAAAGAGACTTGCCGATGATGAGATTGAACAAGGTATGAGGATACCGACGATCGAATCTCGGGCAAGTAACATACCGATGGACAAAGGGAATTGCATATGAGATTAATTGAATCCCCGACATCATGGTTCATCCGATGAGATTATCATGGAACATGTGGGAGCCAATATGGGTATCCATATTTCGCTATTGGTTATTGTCCGGAGAGGTGCTCGGTCATGTCTGCATGGTTCCCAAATCCGTAGGGTCTACACACTTAAGGTTATGTGACGCTATAGTTGTAATGGGAATTGTATGTGGTTATCGAAAGTTGTTCGGAGTCCAGGATGAGATCCCAGACGTTATGAGGAGTTCCGAAATGGTCCGGAGGTGAATATTTATATATGGGAAGTCCAGTTTCAGTCACCGGAAAGGTTTCGGGGGTTATCGGTATTGTACCGGGACCACCCAAAGGGTTCCGGGGGTCCACCGGGTGGGGCCACCTGCCCCGTGGGACCAATGGGCTGAATATGGGTGGGAACCAGCCCCTTAGTGGGCTGGTGCACCCCCAAGGAGCCCAAGGTGCCTAGGGATAAAACCCTAGGGGTGGGGGCGCCCCCCACCAACTTGGGGGGCAAGCACCCCGTTGGCCGCCACCCCCCCCCTCTAGATGCATCTAGGGGGGCGGCCCCCTCTCCCCTTCACCCTATAAATAGAAGGGGGTGGGAGGGTGATACGTCTTCAACGTATCTATAATTTTTTATTGTTCCATGCTATTATATTATCCCTTTTGGATGTTTATGGTCTTTATTTTACACATTTATATCATTTTTGGGACTAACCTACTAACCGGAGGCCCAGCCCATATTGCTATTTTTTGCCTATTTCAGTATTTCGAAGAAAAGGAATATCAAACGGAGTCCAAACGGAATGAAACCTTCGGGAGCGTGATTTTTGGAACGAACGTGATCTAGAGGACTTGGAGTGCAAATCAAGAAGCAGCAAAGGCCTCCACGAGATAGGAGGGCGCCCCCCCCTATAGGGCGTGCCCCCTATCTCGTGGGCCCCTCGGGCGTCCACCGACGTACTTCCTCCTCCTATATAAGCCTACGTACCCCGAAAACATCCAGGGAGCCAACGAAACACAATTTCCACCGCCGTAACCTTCTGTATCCGCGAGATCTCATCTTGGAGCCTTCGCCGGCACTTTGCCGGAGGGGGAATCGACCACGGAGGGCTTCTACATCAACATCCTTGCCCCTCCGATGAGTTGTGAGTAGTTTACCACAGATCTACGGGTCCATAGTTATTAGCTAGATGGCTTCTTCTCTCTTTTTGGATCTCAATACAACGTTCTCCCCCTCTCTTGTGGGGATCTCTTCGATGTAAACTCTTTTTGCAGTGTGTTTGTCGAGATCCGATGAATTGTGGGTTTATTATCAAGTTTATCTATGAATAATATTTGAATCTCCTCTGAATTCTTTTATGTATGATTGAGTTATCTTTGCAAGTCTCTTCGAATTACCAGTTTGGTTTGGCCTACTAGATTGATCTTTCTTGCCATGGGAGAAGTGCTTAGCTTTGGGTTCAATCTTGCGGTGTCCTTACCCAAAGGATGTAAAGGGTTGCAAGGCACGTATTGTATTGTTGCCATCGAGGATAAAAGATGGGGTTTATATCATATTGCATGAGTTTATCCCTCGCATCATGTCATCTTGCTTACATGCGTTACTCTGTTCTTATGAACTTAATACTCTAGATGCTTGAGCAGGAGTCGGTTGATGTGTGGAGTAATAGTAGTAGATGCAGGCAGGAGTCGGTCTACTTGTTGCGGACGTGATGCCTATATACTTGATCATGCCTAGATAATCTCATAATTATTCGCTTTTCTATCAATTGCTCAACAATAATTTGTTCACCCATCGTAATACTTATGCAATCTTGAGAGAAGCCTCTAGTGAAACCTATGGCCCCCGGGTCTATCTCTTATCATATTTGCTTCCAATCGACTTTTATTTGCATCTTTACTTTTTGCATCTATATTATAAAATACCAAAAATATATTTATCTTATCATACTATCTCTATTAGATCTCACTTTTGCAAGTTGCCGTGAAGGGATTGACAACCCCTTTATTGCGTTGGTTGCGAGTTCTTTGTTTGTTTGTGTAGGTGCGTGGGACTTTTGAGGAGCCTCCTACTGATTGATACCTTGGTTTAAAAAACTGAGGGAAATACTTACGCTACTATTGCCGCATCACCCTTTCCTCTTCAAGGAAAACCAACGCAAGCTCAAGACGTAGCAAGAAGGATTTCTGGCGCCGTTGCCGGGGAGGTCTTCGCTCAAGTCAAGACATACCAAGTACCCATCACAAACCCATCTCCCTCGCATTTACATTATTTGCCATTTGCCTCTCGTTTTCCTCAGCCCCACTTCACCCTTGCCGTTTTATTCGCCCTCTCTTTCCCAATCTCCTCCTCTCTTTCGCTTGCCCTTTCGTTTGCTCGTTTGGTTGGAATAGATGCTTATTTATTGCTAAACAGAGAACCTAAGATCTATGGATCCTCATCCGCTTGCTAATATTTTTAAGGGATTCAATTATGATGAACCAATTGCTAGTGAGTTTTGTGCACTAGATTATCTTTATGAAGTTTGCTCAAAATTTGTGAATCTGAAAATTATGATGAAGAAATTTATGAAGAGATTCACGATAACTCCTTGAATAAAAAGCATGAATGCAATGATTTTCCTATAAATTCTCTTGATGTCAATTGTGCTAATAATATGCAAAACCCTAAGCTTGGGGATGCTAGTTTTGCTATGTCTACTACTTGTTTCAATGATCATGATTGGGGTGATTCTTCTTATAACCTTGAAAATTTATTTAAGCCCCATGATGAATATGAGATTGATAATAGTGTTTGCAATAATATTGAAAGTGGGTTTGGAAGAGTGTCAACTTTAGATCCCACATATTTGGAGTATGTTCAATCTTATGATATTTTTGATAAAAGTGGGTTCGGAAAGGTCATGACTTTAGTTAATGTTAATCCCACTATTTTGGAAGAGTGTCAACTTTGCATGCATGTGGATCGTGTTGAAAATATTTATTGTGATAGCTATTTTTTTGAATTTTCTTATGATTCCACATGTAATTATTACGAGAGAGGAAAATATGGTCATAGAAATTTTTATCTTGTTAAATTACCTCTCGTCATGTTGAGATTGCTTTCGCCTCTTTCTTCTTCCTTGCGTATACTAGTTTTTGCTTGCCTTGCAAATTTGTTTGCTTATAATATGCCTATGCATAGGAAGTATGTTAGACTTAGATGTGTTTGTCACGTGTTTTATGATGCTCTCTTTGTGCTTCAATTCTTGTCTTTCATGTGAGCATCATTGAAATCTCAATGCCCAGCTAATAAAGAAAAGCGCTTGTTGGGAGGCAACCCAATATTTTTACTTGCTGTTATTTAATAAATCTTGCATCTACCTCCTGTTTAGACGTGTTTTTATCTTTTAATTAGTTTTTGTGCCAAGTAGAACCTGTAGGATAACCTATGATGATAGTTGATTTGATTCTGCTGAAAAACAGAAACTTTGCACGCATGAATTTAGTTTTGTTAAATCACAGAAATGTGCTTTGGCGTTGATTCTTTTACTTCTGATCAAGAAACAAATTGTCCATGACTTCCTATTTTTTAGGATTTTTACAGTTCCAGAAGTTTGCGTTAGTTACAGATTGCTACAGACTGTTCTGTTTTTGACAGATTCTGTTTTTCGTGTGTTGTTTGCTTATTTCGATGCATCTATGGCTAGTAAATTAGTTTATAAACCATAGAGAAGTTGGATTACAGTAGGTTTAACACCAAAATAAATAAAGAATGAGTTCATTACAGTAACTTATGTGGTGGTTTTGTTTTCTTTCACTAACGGAGCTTATAAGATTTCCTGTTGAGTTTTCTGTTGTGAAGTTTTCAGATTTTGGGTAAAGCTTTTATGGACTATGGAATAAGGAGTAGCAAGAGCCTAAGCTTGGGGATGCGCAAGGCACCCCAAGATATTAAAGAATAGCCAAAAGCCTAAGCTTGGGGATGCCCCGGGAAGGCATCCCCTCTTTCGTCTTCGTTCATTGGTAACTTTACTTGGAGCTATATTTTTATTCGCCACATGATATGTGTTTTGCTTGGAGCGTCGTGTATTATATTAGTATTTGCTTTTTAGTTGACCACAATCATCCTTGCTGTACACACCTTTTGGGAGAAGCCTATTTGATTAGAATTTGCTAGAATACTCTATGTGCTTCACTTATATCTTTTGAGCTTGATAGTTTTTGCTCTAGTGCTTCACTTATATCTTTTAGAGCACGGTGGTGACTTACTTTTGAAGAAATTGCTAGTCTCTCATGCTTCACTTATATCTTTTTGAGAGTATTTTAGAACAGCATGGTATTTGCTATGGTTATAAAATTGGTCCTAGAATGGTAGGCATCCAAGTTGGGTATAATCAAAATTATCATAGGAAGTGAATTGGATGCTATGATCAATTTGATACTTGATAATTGTTTTGAGATATGGAGGTAGTGATATTAAAGTCATGCTAGTTGGGTGATTATGAATTTAAAGAATGCTTGTGTTGAAGTTAGAAAGTCCCGTAGCATGCACGTATGGTTAAAGTTGTGTAACAAATTTGAAACATGAAGTGTACCTGGCTTGTGCATCCTTATGAGTGGCAGTCGGGGACGAGCGATGGTATTTTCCTACCAATCTATCCCCCTAGGAGCATGCGTGTAGTACTTGATTTTTGATGACTTCTGAATTTTTGCAATAAGTATATGAGTTCTTTTGACTAATGTTGAGTCCATGGATTATACACACTTTTACCTTTCCGCCATTTCTAGCCTCTTCGGTACCGTGCATTGCCCTTCCTCACCTTGAGAGTTGGTGCAAACTTCGTCGGTGCATCCAAACCCCGTGATATGATACACTCTATCCCACATATACCCCCTTATATCTTCCTCAAAACAGCCACCATACCTACCTATTATGACATTGCCATAGCCATTCCGAGATATATTGCCATGCAACTTTCCACCATTCCGTTTATCATCATCATGCCATACTTTACTTTTGTCATATTGCCATTGCATGATCATGTAGTTGACATCGTATTTGTGGCAAAGCCGCCATGCATTATTTTTCATATATGTCACTCTTGATTCATTGCACCATCCCGGTACACCGCCGGAGGCATTCATATAGAGTCATATCTTGTTCTAGTTTCGAGTTGTAATTCATATGTTGTAATCAATAAAAGTGTGATGATCATCATTATTAGAGCATTGCCCAAAAAGAAAAAAAAGAAAAAAAGAAAAAAAATAAAGGCCAAAAGAAAAAAAAGAAAAAAAGAAAATAATAAAATAATAAAATAAAAAGGGCAATGTTACTGTCTCTATTTCCACACTTGTGCTTCAAAGTAGCACCTTGTTCTTCATGTAGTGAGTCTCATATATTGCGCTTCAAAGTAGCACCATGTTTTTCATATAGTGAGTCTCATAAGTTGTCTTTTCATACTAGTGGGCATTTTTCATTATAGAACTTGGCTTGTATATTCCTACGATGGGCTTGCTACGTATTGAGCTTGCGTTGGTTTTCCTCGAAGAGGAGAGGGTGATGCAGCAATAGTAGCGTAAGTATTTCCCTCAGTTTTTGAGAACCAAGGTATCAATCCAGTAGGAGGCTCCTCAAAAGTCCCATGCACCTACACAAACAAACAAAGAACTCGCAACCAACGCAATAAAGGGGTTGTCAATCCCTTCACGGCCACTTGCGAAAGTGAGATCTAATAAAGATAGTATGCTAAGATAAATATATTTTTGGTATTTTATAATATAGATGCAAAAAGTAAAGATGCAAATAAAAGTAGATTGAAAGCAAATATGATAAGAGATAGACCCGGGGGCCATAGGTTTCACTAGTGGCTTCTCTCAAGATAGCATAAGTATTACGGTGGGTGAACAAATTACTGTCGAGCAATTGATATAAAAGTGAATAATTATGAGATTATCTAGGCATGATCATGTATATAGGCATCACGTCCGCAACAAGTAGACCGGCTCCTGCCTGCATCTACTACTATTACTCCACACATCGACCGACTCCTGCCTGCATCTAGAGTATTAAGTTCATAAGAATAAAGTAACGCATTAAGCAAGATGACATGATGTAGAGGGATAAACTCAAGTAATATGACATAAACCCCATCTTGTTATCCTCGATGGCAACAATACAATATGTGCCTTGCAACCCTTTCTGTCACTGGGTAAGGACACCGCAAGATTGAACCCAAAGCTAAGCACTTCTCCCATGGCAAGAAAGACCAATCTAGTAGGCCAAACCAAACTGATAATCCGAAGAGACTTGCAAAGATAACTCAATCATACATAAAAGAATTCAGAGAAGATTCAAATATTATTCACAGATAAACTTGATCACAAACCCACAATTCATCGGATCTCGACAAACACACCGCAAAAGAGTTTACATCGAATAGATCTCCACAAGAGAGGGGGAGAACATTGTATTGAGATCCAAAAAGAGAGAAGAAGCCATCTAGGTAATAACTATGGACCCGTAGGTCTGTGGTAAACTACTCACAACTCATCGGAGGGGCAAGGGTGTTGATGTTGAAGCCCTCTGTGGTCGATCCCTTCCCCCCTGGCAGAGTGCCGGCGAAGGCTCCAAGATGTGATCTCGCGGATACAGAAGGTTACGGTGGTGGAAATTGTGTTTCGTCCTGCTCCTGGATGTTTTCGGGGTACGTAGGTATATATAGGAGGAAGAAGTACGTCGGTGGCCGCCCGAGGGGCCCACAAGACAAGGGGCGCGCCCTATAGGGGGGCGCCCTCCTATCTCGTGGGAGCCTTGGCTGCTTCTTTACTTGCACTGCAAGTCCTCTAGATCACGTTCGTTCCAAAAATCGCACTCCCGAAGGTTTCATTCCGTTTGGACTCCGTTTGATATTCCTTTTCTTCGAAATACTGAAATAGGCAAAAAAAAACAGCAATATGGGCTGGGCCTCCGGTTAGTAGGTTAGTCCCAAAAATGATATAAATGTGTAAAATAAAGCCCATAAACATCCAAAAGGGGTAATATAATAGCATGGAACAATCAAAAATTAGAGATACGTTGGAGACGTATCAAGCATCCCCAAGCTTAATTCCTGCTCGTCCTCTCGTAGGTAAATGATAAAAAAGAGAATTTTTGATGTGGAATGCTACCTAGCATAATTCATAATGTAATTTTCTTTATTGTGGAATGAATGTTCAGATCCAAATGATTCAAAATAAAAGTTCATATTGATAAAAGAAATAGTAACACTTCAAGCATAATAATCAAAGTAATCATGTCTTCTCAAAATAACATGGCAAAAGGAAGTTCATCCCTACAAAATCATATAGTTAGGCTATGCTTCATTTTCGTCACAAAAAGATGTTCCCAACTTCTATACCCCCGATGACAAGCCAAGCAATTGTTTCATACTTAAATGGTCTCAAATTTTTTAACCTTCACGCAATACATGAGCGTGAGCCATGGATATAGCACTATGGGTGGAATAGAATATGATGATGGGGATGTGTGGAGAAGACAAAAAGGGAGAAAGTCTCACATTGACGAGGATAATCAACGGGCTATGGAGATGCCCTTCAATTGATGTCAACATGAGGAGTAGGGATTGCCATGCAACGGATGCACTAGAGCTATAAATGAATGCTCAACAAAAGAAAACTAGTGGGTGTGCATCCAACTTCCTTGCTCACGAAGACCTAGGGTATTTGAGGAAGCCCATCGTAGGAATATACAAGCCAAGTTCTATAATGAAAAATTCCCACTAGTATGAAAAGGACAACTTATGAGACTCACTATATGAAAAACATGGTGCTACTTTGAAGCACAATATATGAGACTCACTACATGAAGAACAAGGTGCTACTTTGAAGCGCAAGTGTGGAAAAAGAGATAGTAACATTGCCCCTTTTATTTATTTTCTTTATTTTCTTTTTCTTTCTTTCTTTTTCTTTTCTTTTTCCCTTTTTTGGGCCTTTCTTTTTTTGGCCTTTCTTTTTTTTTCTTTTTTTTCTTTGGGAAATTTTCTAATAATGATGATCATCACACTTCTATTGATTACAACATATGAATTACAACTCGAAACTAGAACAAGATATGACTCTATATGAATGCCTCCGGCGGTGTACCGGGATGGTGCAATGAATCAAGATTGACATGTATGAAAATTAATGCATGGTGGCTTTGCCGCAAATACGATGTCAACTACACGATCATGCAATGGCAATATGACAAAAGTAAACTATGTCATGATGATGATGAACGGAACGGTGGAAAGTTGCATGGCAATATATCTCGGAATGGCTATGGAAATGCCATAATAGGTAGGTATGGTGGCTGTTTTGAGGAACATATAAGGAGGTCTATGTGTGATAGAGCATATCGTATCTCAGGGTTTGGATGCACCGGCGAAGTTTGCACCAACTCTCAAGGTGAGAAAGGGCAATGCACGGTACCGAAGAGGATAGCAAAGGTGGAAAGGTAAAAGTGTGTATAATCCATGGATTCAACATTAGTCAAAAGAACTCATATACTTATTGCAAAAATTTAGAAGTCATCAAAAATCAAGTACTACGCGCATGCTCCTAGGGGGATAGATTGGTAGGAAAAGACCATCGCTCGTCCCCGACCGCCACTCATAAGGATGCACAAGCCAGGTACACTTCATGTTTCAAATTTGTTACACAACTTTAACCATACGTGCATACTACGGGACTTGCTAACTTCAACACAAGAATTCTTTAAATTCATAATCACCCAACTAGCATGACTTTAATATCACTACCTCCATATCTCAAAACAATTATCAAGTATCAAATTGATCATAGCATCCAATTCACTTTCTATGATAGTTTTTATTATACCCAACTTGGATGCCTACCATTCTAGGACCAATTTTATAACCATAGCAAATACCATGTTGTTCTAAAAGACTCCCAAAATAATATAAGTGAAGCATGAGAGACTAGTAATTTCTTCAAAATTAAGACACCACCATGCTCTAAAAGATATAAGTGAAACACATAGAATATCCTAGAAAATTCTAATCAAATAGGCTTCTCCCAAAAGGTGTGTACAGCATGTGGTAAACTAAAAAGCAAAGACTAATATAATACACGACATTCCAAGCAAAACACATATCATGTGGCAAATAAAAATATAGCTCCAAGTAAAGTTATCAATGAACGAAGACAAAAGAGGGGATGCCTTCCCGGGGCATCCCCAATGTCGGTGTCAAAACTGGCGGATCTCGGGTAGGGGGTTCCGATCTGTGCTTCTTAGGCTGATAGTAATAGGAAGCAAGGGACACAATGTTTACCCAGGTTCGGGCCCTCTCGACGGAGGTAAAACCCTACTTCCTGCTTGATTAATATTGACGATATGAGTAGTACAAGAGTAGATCTACCACGAGATCGTAGAGGCTAAACCCTAGAAGCTAGCCTATGATGATTATGATTGTAGTTGTGATCGTTCTTCTAAGGACCAACCTCTCCAATTTATATAGACACCGGAGAGGGCTTACACGGAGTCGGTTACAAGGAAGGAAATACAATATCCGGATCGCCAAGCTTGTCTTCCACGCAAAGGAGAGTCCCATCCGGACACGGTACAGAGTCTTGAGTCTTTCATCTTCACGCTCCAATAATCCGGACGATGTATATAGTCCGCTGTCCGGATACCCCCTAATCCAGGACTCCCTCAGTAGCCCCTGAACCAGGCTTCAATGACGATGAGTCCGGCGCGCAGTCTTGTCTTCGGCATTGCAAGGCGGGTTCCTTCTCCGAATACTCCAAAGTAATTATCGAACACTTAAACCGTGTTCTAATCCCCAAAATGATCTTCACATACCGCCGTAGAGAGAATGATATTTCACAAATGCAATATGCTGACAACTTTTTTAGACAACGTGACATGTCATTACGGTCGGGTCATTATTTGAACCGTTTTCCCACAACCAGCCACAGCACATATTGCGAGGCGGTTTCCTTGACACGTCTTGTCAAAGCAGAGATCGTGTCCCCTTATCATGGGATTCTCATCAATACGGGTATGGGTAATCCCACCACGCCATCAATCGTGGCGCTTGGGAAGTAAGCGATTCTCAACGGGCGAGTGGGGAGGCGCACCGCTTTCGTTGCCTCTATAAAGGGATAAGAGTTCCCCATTTTTACCCACGCCTTCTTCCTCCTTTGCCTACTCTTGCCCCCTAGAGATCCAGCGCCCTAGCCCAAGTCTTCTCCGCACAGCTGAACATGTTCAGAGCAGGAGGCAAGTGGGTGGCCTCCACCGTGAAAGAGAAGCATATCGCGAATCTTCGGGCGGTCGGATACTTGGCCGCAGACATCACGCACCGGCTACAGGACAAAGGGCAGGCCATTCCGACCCCGGAACCTCACGAGAGGGTCGTGTTTGTCGCCAACTTCGTCCGTGGACTGGGATTTCCACTTCATCCCTTTGTCCGCGGGCTCATGTTCTATTACGGGCTAGATTTCCATGATCTAGCCCCAAACTTCGTCCTCAACATCTCGGCGTTCATCGTCATATGCGAGGCCTTCCTCCGCATCAAGCCTCACTTCGGCCTGTGGCTGCAAATCTTCTGCGTGAAGCCGAAGATCGTGAGAGGCCAGCAAGCGCAGTGTAGAGGGGCCATGGTGGGCAAAATGCCTAACGTCACCTGGCTTGATAGCTCCTTTGCGGAGACCATGAAAGGGTGGCGGTTGGGGTGGTTCTACATCACCGAGCCACGCGGTGCCAACTGGGCAGCGGTCCCCGAGTTCCGATCCAGAACCCCCATGCGGCTCACCTATTGGGAAAAGAAGGGTCTGGCCTGGGGCGGACCTACAGAGCTGACCGGGCTCCAAAACTGCATCGAGAGCACGAAGGACAAGAACATCAAGCTTGTCAACGTGATCCAGGTCATGCTCGTTCGCCGGATTCTTCCATGCCAAAGGCGGGCTTTTAATCTGTGGGTGTTCGTCCCAGCCGAACACTAGACGCTTCGGAGGCTCTACAGCATGACGCATAAAGACGCATGGAAGGCGCTGTTCAAGGCCTCCGAAGTACCTCCTCCCACATCCGAAGACCGTGGACTTCACGCCGCGCGGCCTCCTAGTTCGGTGAGTTTTTTGACTACCACCGGATTCAGTTCTTCCCAGTATATTCATGGGGGAGTCTTAAGTAATTGTGCATATTTAATCAGGATTATGTGGAGACAGCGGAGCGGATTGACTGTCCGGCTCCGCTGCCAAAAGGCCCAGCTGATGCTCTCTTGACGGAGATGCTAGTCTCGGCGCCCTACAAGGCACCGGAGAAGAACGCCGAAAAGAAGGCCCTGGGGACTAGGAAGGGTCTCCGGTGTAAGGTCGTACCAGAAGCCTCATTCGAAGACAACGAGGCACACTCCTCCCCCGAAGGGGAGGAAGAAGAAGAAGGGGCCACCCCACCCGGAGAGGATGAGGGGCCTGAGAAGGCGGACCAGGGGGCCGGGAAAGGCCCCCGGCGCAAGGCCGTCATTCCCTTGTTGTCCGACGACGATGAGGCAGATTCCTCCCGCGGAGGCGGGGGGAAGCAAGAAGAAACTCTACCTCCCCGCACTGGGGAGGAGAAAAAGAGGAAACCGCCCCGGAGGAGGAGGCTGGGACGTCCAAGAAGGGAAAGGTGTCCCTTCCGGACTACTCCACCACGGCCGCCCATAGCGAGGTGGGCTGGCTGCCCAGGGGGAAGCCCCTGACGCTATCGTAAGTATCCGCACTCTATCGTGATTTTCCTTCATAGTCTTTTTATAACGCCAAACATGTATGCAATCCGACCAGGGTTCATCCCAAGGTATCGTCTTTCAGATGGGTCCCTGAGCGATTCAGCGATGAACTCGCTCTCGACGGCCAGCACTCCTCAGCCCGCGGATGACACGGAGGTGTTGTCCCGAAGGCTCCCAGAGCGGGGGGAGGTGACTCTGGAGACGCCCCAGGGCGGAACTCTAGATGTCGGACACGCGGGGTTCAAGATCCCCGCGGATCGTGTCGATGAGAGCCGCAGTAGGCCAGGCTCTCAGCCAAACACTATTCCGGAGCCTCCAACGGTTCCGGACTCCGGCGGGCAGCCCCTCGTTAGGGAGGGTGAGCCGTCCGTGCCGAGCAGTTCCGTTACGCCTGAAGCATCGTAATATCTGCTGGAAGTGCCTCGCGGTGCTTCCATGGATGAAGAGCACTGTACTCTTATGAGTGCGTTGATTCAGAAGGTTTTGTCCGCCAAGAGCGGACTAACCGAAGCCTGCACCAGCCTCCTGACAGGCTTTGAGGTAAGTAATAAAAATGTGCGAAATTACCACCCGATAGGTAGTAGACCCTGATACTCTGTTTGGTGTTTGGAAAGAAAAGCCAAACGGAGGGTCAATTATAATTCGCGGAGTGTAATAATAAGTGTGTATGTGAATGAGCAGGCTGTGCTGCTTGCCGCTACTGTCTGCACAGCCGATATCGCCGGACTAAACCGGGATCTGCAGCAGGCGCAGGGAGAGCTCGACCTCACGAAGAGGCATCTCGAAGAGAACAAAGGTGAGTGATTCCCCACTCGCACATAATGAAGGATAGATAGAATTGTTTATTCTAACAACAAAGCGTCGTGATTTTGTAGCAAGGGCCACCACCGAAGTGGCATCCTTGAAGAAAGTGCTGTCCGAGGCCGAAGACAAAGCGGCCTTGGAACGGAAGGAGCGCGAAAAGCAAGACTCTAGAGTGGGCGAGGTACAGCACAAGCTCCAGGAGCTCGACAGGAAGTTTGAGTTCGTGGAGCATGAGCTTACGGTGAAAGAGGCCGAGCTTGCGAAGGCCCTTGCTGGTATAAAGGACGCCAAGGACGAAGCCGAGAAGGCACAACAGGAAATCCAGGAGGCCAAAAAGATAGCGGCGGGTAAGAAATTCTTTATGCAAAGCAAGCATGTGGAGGAGGCTTTTCTTTTACTTACCCAAATTCGGAGCTCTCCAGGGGCATTCGCAGATCGCCACGCAGCGATCGATGTGCGGAGTTCTACCGTGCGAGGAGGGCGCGACGAGAAGCTGTTCGTCCCTGAATCGTCGGGTCGAACATCCTATGCCTCTGAGTGACCAATCAAGCGGTTGGTCGAACTCCTGAGGCGGCGAAGTGGCTATGAAAGATTTCATAGTCCGGATGTGGCCTGGTGAGCCCCTGCCCACTAGCTACTTCGGCCTGATCAAGCGGATGGTGAATGCCTGTCCGCGGCTTGAAATTATCAAACGATCCGTTTGCATTGAGGGTGCCCATCGGGCCTTTGCCCGCGCGAAGGTGCATCGAGGCAAACTGGATGCGGAGAAGCTGGTGAAGGACGGGCCACCGGGGGGCAAGGCGCATTGCTATCCCAAGAAGTATTACGATGGCGTTATGAAGGGCTCTCGTCTCATGGCCGATGAATGTACCAAGGACACGATCCTTGAGTAAATGTACCTCTGTAGTAGTTGTAATATTAAGACGAAGTTACTTGCGCTATGTAGCGCTGTTTGATTTAAAATATTACCTTCTGTGCGGCTGTTTATAAAATTCTGAAAGTAGGCCAGTCGTTGGCTGCCGCCCCCACCTAACTAGTACCGGGGTGTTCCTGGAAAAACCCGGATACTCTTTATCCAAATTTTTGGTCCCTTAAGGAGCTATCCGGCATAGCGAACAAGGCAATCGGACTATGCGGCTTTATAACTTTCACTTAGCCATAGAAGTCTACAATTTTAAATTTTGGCGAAGCCCCTAGAATTCGGAGGGCCGAATTGGGGCGCTATATACGCCTAAATCGGACGAAGCCTATTCCTCGCCTAAAGCGGAAAAATCTTTAAGGATTTTAAGACCTCTCGAACAGCGATCAGCTCTCGCCGCATCATGTCGGTCAGTTTTCGGCTTTCTCTACTGAGGTGCTTGTCCGGAAGAACCGGTACACAATTGTAGTAGTTCTCCCTGCGCTACCTTAGCCGATATAACAGAACATAAGGTACCAAAACAAGGGAGCCGGGCAAACCCAACTATTGACCCAAGACGTGATTCGGAGCTAATGCATATAATGCTATAAGTTCAGGGTGCCGCACTGTTGAAAGTGTTCGGACTTGTTTTGCCGTATTATGAGGTACCATAAGGAGCCCTTGCAAACTGACCGTACCAAGGTGTACGGATACAATATTAAATAAACTTTTGTAAGAAAAAAATGCTCAAGTAAGAATAGTAAGCTGACGCTATGTATGATCTCCCATTGATGAATAATACGTTTAAGCGTATGTTTACAATGGGTGCATTTAAGCAGGAGTAAATAGGACTATTTAACATGTCCTATCCGAGGGCAGGCTGCATGTAGGTATATAAAACAGGTATAACGATCGTGAACAGATTCCACCTGGGTATTTACCTTTGTGTGCAGAGCCTGTTGCCTCCTTGGTTGTCTCTCCTATGTAAGTCTGACAATCCGGGTCTTCTGAAGAGGCTGCCATAAAGCAATGTCCTGAAAAAGGAAAGGTTATGAAGATATGTTGCGGTGATACCGCACTGTTGACTGAGTCACTGTTGCGCCTCCGCCTGTGCCCATGGTATTTTGAGTGCGTAATTGTGTATGTGTGGCACAAATGCTGCTTTGATGGGGCTTGAGCGGAGGCCGTACTGCTAGTCGCGCTCTTGGCATGCCTAGTGATCCTGTTGCGGGGTGCTCCGGACTCACTTGACGGTGCTCGAGGTTGCGTCACCGGATTGGTGGTTTGCCGGAGGGGCCGCATTGCATATCTGTCGTGAGGGTTGTAGTATGCTCTTTTGTACAAAGAGAGCGGTCCATGTTTCCGTTGACTGTTATGACCCCGCGCGGGCCTGGCATCTTGAGCTTTAGGTATGCATAGTGTGGTACATCATTGAATCTAGCGAATGCGGTTCGTCCGAGCAGTGCGTGGTAACCACTACGGAAAGGGACGATATCAAAGATTAACACTTCGCTTCGGAAGTTATCCGGAGATCCGAAGACCACTTCAATGTTCTGAGCCCGCATAACGGGCCTCTACTCGTGAATTACACCTTTAAAGGTGGTTTTGGTGGGCTTGGTCCTTGAAGGGTCGATGCCCATTTTGCGCACTGTGTCCTGATAAAGCAGGTTCAGGCTGCTGCCGCTGTCCATAAGGACCTGCGTGAGGTGGAATCTGTCGATGATTGGGTCTAGGACCAATGCGGCTGAGCCGCCGTGACGGATGCAAGTAGGATGATCCCTACGATCAAAGGTGATCGGACAAGCTGACCATGGGTTGAATTTGGGGGCGACTGGCTCCATCGCATAGATGTCCCGTAGTGCTCGCTTCTGTTCCCGCTTGGGAATGTGAGTGGCGTAGATCATGTTGACCGTTTTCACCTGGGGGGAATTTCTTTTGTCCCCCCGTGTTCGGACGCCGGGGATCTTCATCATCGTCGCTGTGCAGCCCCTTGTCCTTGTTTTTGGCATTTATTTTGCCGGTCTGTTTGAACACCAAGCAATCTCTGTTGGTGTGGTTGGCTGGCTTGTCTGGGGTACCATGTATTTGGCACGAACGCTCCAGTATGCGGTCCAGACTGGACGGTCCCTGATTGTTTCTTTTGAACGGCTTCTTCCGTTGACCGGACTTGGATCCACTGAATCCGGCGTTGACTGTCGTGTCTTCAGTGTTGTCGCCGTTGTTCTGTCGCTTATGTCTGTTGCGCCGTGGCTTGCCGTTATTGTTGCGGACATTCGAAGTGCCAGAATGTGGTGTAGTGGTGCTGCGAGCCAACCAGCTGTCCTCGCCCGCGCAAAAGCGGGTCATTAGTGTTGTGAGAGCTACCATGGACTTGGGTTTTTCCTAGCCGAGGTGTCGGGCGAGCCACTCGTCACGGATATTATGTTTAAAGCCGCCAGGGCTTCAGCGTCCGGACAGTCGACTATTTGGTTCTTTTTAGTTAGGAACCGAGTCCAGAATTTCCTGGCTGACTCTCCGGGCTATTGAATAATGTGGCTCAAGTCATCGGCGTCCGGTGGTCGCACATATGTGCCCTGGAAGTTGTCGAGGAATGCGTCTTCCAGGTTTTCCCAACTGCCAATGGAATTTGCTGGCAGGCTGTTTAGCCAGTGTCGGGCGGGTCCTTTGAGCTTAAGGGGAAGATACTTGATGGCGTGTGGATCGTCTCCGTGGGCCATGTGAATGTGGAGAAGGAAATCTTCGATCCATACTGCGGGGTCTGTTGTGCCATCGTATGATTCGATGTTTACGGGTTTGAACCCTTCTGGGAATTCATGATCCATCACTTCGTCAGTGAAGCAGAGGGGGTGTGCGGCGCCTCTATGCCGGGCTACGTGGCTACGCAATTCGAACTGGTCTGGGTTGCTGTGTTCGGCCCGGCCGGACTTGTTGATAATATGTCCGGCGTGACGGTCATCGTCGCGTGCTGGGGCGCGCCCCCGTGATCCGTAGATCTATCTTGGCTGTCCTGCTTTGTGTTCCAGTACGTCTTGCAGGTCCTGCCTGTTGCCTCAAGCCGTGGTGTATTGGCATGGGGGTGCGGGCTGGTATTCGGGCAGACATGCCATTTTATCTTGGCCGCAGGGTGGTCGGTCAGCCGTGTGGTGCTCGAGTCCATATTCCTCGGCTGCCAGGACCTCAGTCCATCTATCTGTGAGTAGGTCTTAATCAGCTTGAAGTTGCTGCTGCTTCTTTTTCAGGCTCCTCACAGTGGCCATAAGCCGGCACTTAAAGCACTCCTGCTCCACGGGATCCTCAGGCACGCCGAACTCGTCGTCGCCGAGGCTAATCTCATCTTCGGAGGGGGGGCATGTAGTTGTCCTCCTCCGGGTATCCGTCCGTCGCTTGTTCGTCTGGGCTGACCCGCTCATCTTCCTGCTCGGCCTGCTCGAAGGCGGGCTGATCAGGGTTGTATTCCTCTTCGGCACCATCCGGATTGTTTTCGTCTCCTGGGCCGGTATTTCTATGGCAGGGCTTGGAGCGGCGTCGACGATGCCCATGCTTTGTTTTTCTCCCTGAGGGGTTATCCTCCGATGCCTCATCGCCATTGGTTTCCTTTGGAGTGTCCACCATATATATATCGTATGAGGAGGTGGCTGTCCACCGCCCCGTGAGCGGTGGTTCCTGTTCTTCTCCTGCATCGTCGTCCATACCGTCGATGTCTTCAGAGTCGAAGTCAAGCACGTCGGTTAAATCATCGACCGTGGCAATGAAGTGGGTCGTGGGTGGGCAACGAATTTCTTCATCACCCACGTCCCACTCGAGTCGGACATAGTTCGACCAAGAGCCTCCTGACAAAGAAAGAGACTTTAATGAGTTCAGCATGTCGCCAAAGGGCGAGTGCTGGAAGATATTCGCAGTGGTAAACTCCATTACCGGAGCCCAACCAGGCTCGGCGGGCTCGGGAGTGCATGGACTAGAACCTACAACCGGATACGAGTCCGGGGGTCCAAAGTCACAGGCTTCCTCAGAAGTGAGGCCTGTATTCGGCTCTACCGCCGATGAGTGTGCGGCCTGTGGGGCGGGGTCCATCCCTCCGTCCTTAAGCAACGCGGCCTGCTCCGGATTTAGGTCCAGGGCTTCTGCAGGGTGATATCCCGAGCATTGTCTGACATCAGGTCTAAGCCGTGCTCATCGTGACTGTCCGGCGCTCTCGCATGAGCTCGAATCTGTCGAAGATCAAGTCTCCGCGAATATCCGCCGTGTAGTTAAGGTTTCGAACGACACGGTGGCGGGGCGAGGTGTCGATCTGCTCCAGATGGCCAAGCGAATTGGCCTATAGTGCGAAGCCGCCGAACACGAAGATCTATCCGGGGAGAAAAGTCTCACCCTGGACCGTGTTGTTGACGATTGAAGGCGCCATCGAGCCTTGCAGTGACGACACAGAGGAACTCTCAAAGAAGCACCAATGTTGGTGTCAAAACCGGCGGATCTCGGGTAGGGGGTCCCGATTTGTGTGTCTTAGGCTGATAGTAACAGGAAGCAAGGGACACAATGTTTACCCAGGTTCGGGCCCTCTCGACGGAGGTAAAACCCTACTTCTTGCTTGATTAATATTGACGATATGAGTAGTACAAGAGTAGATCTACCACGAGATCGTAGAGGCTAAACCCTAGAAGCTAGCCTATGATGATTATGATTGTAGTTGTGATCGGCCTTCTAAGGACCAACCTCTCCGGTTTATATAGACACCGGAGAGGGATAGGGTTTACAGGGAGTCGGTTACAAGGAAGGAAATACAATATCCGGATCGCCAAGCTTGTCTTCCACGCAAAGGAGAGTCCCATCCGGACACGGGACGGAGTCTTGAGTCTTGTATCTTCACGCTCCAATAATCCGGACGGTGTATATAGTCTGGCTGTCCGGATACCCCCTAATCCAGGACTCCCTCACCCAAGCTTAGGCTTTTGTCTATTCTTGAATATCTTGGGGTGCCTTGGGCATCCCCAAGCTTAGGATCTTGTCACCCTTTATTCCATAGTCCATAAAAGCTTTACCCAAAACTTGGAAACTTCACAACACAAAACTCAACAGGAAATATTATAAGCTCCGTTAGTGAAAGAAAACAAAACCACCACATAAGGTACTGTAATGAACTCATTATTTATTTATTTTGGTGTTATACCTACTGTATTCCAACTTCTCTATGGTTTATAAGCTGTTTTACTAGCCATAGATGCATCAAAATAAGCAAACAACACACGAAAAACAGAATCTGTCAAAAACAGAACAGTCTGTAGCATTCTGTAAGTAACGCAAACTTCTGGAACTCTAAAACTCCTACCAAAATAGGAAGTACTGGAAATTTTGTTTATTGATCAGAAGCAAAAAGATTCAACACAAAAGCACTTTCCTGTGATTTAACAAAATTATATTCGTGCGCGTAAAGTTTCTGTTTTTCAGCAGAATCAAATCAACTATCATCATAGGTTATCCTATAGGTTCTACTTGGCACAAACACTAAATTAAAGATAAAAACACATCTAAACAGAAGGTAGATGCAAGATTTATTATTAAACAGGAGCAAAAACAAAAAACATAAATAAAATTGGGTTGCCTCCCAACTAGCGCTATCGTTTAACGCCCCTAGCTAGGCATAAAAGCAAAGATAGATCTAACGAGTGCCATTTTTGGCACTAAATTCATAAGTAGCCCGCATGATAGATTCATAAGGTAATTTGACTTTCTTTCTTGGAAAGTGCTCCATGCCTTTCTTTAAAGGAAATTGGAATCTAATATTCCCTTCCTTTATATCAATAATCGCGCCAATCGTTCTAAGGAAAGGTCTACCAAGAATGATAGGGCAAGAAAGATTGCAATCTATATCAAGAATGATAAAATCCACGGGCACCAAATTTTTATTTGCAACAATGAGAACATCATTGATTCTTCCCATTGGCTTTTTAATGGTGGAATCCGCAAGGTGCAAATTTAAAGAACAATCATCAAGATCATGGAAACCTAGAATATCACATAAAGTTTTCGGAATCATGGAAACACTAGCACCCAAATCACACAAAGCAAAACACTCATGATCTTTAATTCTAGTCTTTATAGTAGGTTCCCACTCATCATTAAGTTTTCTAGGTATAGAAACTTCCAAATTAAGTTTTTCATCATAAGGTTGCATCAAGGCATCAACAATATGTTTGGTAAAAGCTTTATTTTGACTATAAGCATGAGGAGAATTAACAACAGATTGCAACAAGGAAATACAACCTTCTAAAGAACAATTATCATAATCAAAATCCTTGAAATCCGAGATAGTGGGATCAATGTTATTTGAAGTTGTGACTTCTCTAATCCCACTTTTACCAAATTTAGCATCAAGATCTAAAAACTCTGAATTCTTGGGACGCCTTCTAGGCAAAGTTGATTCATCATCAGTCCCATAATCATCAAAATTCATATTGCAAAACATAGATCTAATAGGAGACGCATCAATAACTTTAAGATCCTCATCATTATTTTCATGGAAACTAGAAGAACACGCCTTTATAAAACTATCTTTTTTAGCACGCAATCTAGCTGTTCTTTCCTTGCCCTCGTCAACGGAAATTCTCATTACTTTGAGAGACTCATTGATATCATGCTTAGGAGGAGAAGATCTAAGTTTAAGAGAATCAACATCAAGCGAAAGTCTATCAACGTTCCCAGCCAAATCATCAACTTTGAGCAATTTTTCTTCAAGCAAAGCATTAAAATTCTTTTGAGAAATCATAAATTCTTTCACACTATTTTCAAAATCAGAGGGCATCTTATTAAAATTACCATAAGAATTATTGTAGGAATTTTCATAATTATTAGAGGAATTATTAGGGAACGGTCTAGCATTGAAGTTTCCACTATAAGCATTGTTTCCAAAACTATTCCTACCAACAAGATTCACATCCATAGATTCATTACTATTCTCAATCAAAGAAGACAAGGGCATATCATTAGGATCAAGAGGAGTATTTTTAGTAGCAAACAATTTCATAAGTTCATCCATCTTTCCACTCAAAAACATTGATTTCTTCTATAGCATGCACTTTTTTACTAGAAGATCTTTCGGTGTGCCATTGAGAATAATTAGCCATAATATTATCAAGAAGTTTTGTAGCATATCCTAATGTGATTTCCATAAAAGTGCCTCCCATGGCCGAATCTAAGAGATTTCTAGAAGCAAAGTTCAAACCGGCGTAAATTTTTTGTATGATCATCCATAAATTCAAACCATGAGTAGGGCAATTGCGAAGCATCAATTTCATTCTTTCCCAAGATTGGGCAACATGCTCATGATCAAGTTGTTTAAAATTCATAATATCGTTCCTAAGAGTGATAATCTTAGCGGGAGGAAAATATTTAGAGATAAAAGCATCTTTGCACTTGTTCCAAGAATCAATACTATTTTTAGGCAAAGACGAAAACCAAACTTTAGCACGATCTCTAAGTGAAAACGGAAATAACTTCAATTTGACAATATTGTTATCCGTATCTTTCATCTTTTGCATATCACACAAATCAACAAAATTGTTTAGATGAGTAGCGGCATCTTCACTAGGAAGGCCGGCGAATTGATCTTCCATAACAAGATTCAGCAAAGCCGTATTGATTTCACAAGACTCAACATCATTAAGAGGAGCAATCAGAGTACTAAGGAAATCATTATTATTGGTATTCGGGAAATCACACAATTTGGTATTATCTTGCGCCATGGCAACAAGTAATTCAATGCACAAACAAACAGAAAAAGGCAAGCGATAAAGAGAGGAGGAGATTGGGAAAGAGAGGGCGAATAAAACGGCAAGGGTGGAGTGGGGGAGAGAAAAACGAGAGGTAAATGGCAAATAACGTAAATGCAAGGGAGATAGGTTTGTGATGGGTACTTGGTATGTCTTGACTTGAGCGAAGACCTCCCCGGCAACGGCGCCAGAAATCCTTCTTGCTACGTCTTGAGCTTGCGTTGGTTTTCCTCGAAGAGGAGAGGGTGATGTAGTAATAGTAGCATAAGTATTTCCCTCAGTTTTTGAGAATCAAGGTATCAATCCAGTAGGAGGCTCCTCAAAGGTCCCGCGCACCTACACAAACAAACAAAGAACTCCCAACCAACGCAATAAAGGGGTTGTCAATCCCTTCACGGCCACTTGCGAAAGTGAGATCTAATAAAGATAGTATGATAAGATAAATATATTTTTGGTATTTTATAATATAGATGCAAAAAGTAAAGATGCAACGGGGCCATAGGTTTCACTAGTGGCTTCTCCCAAGATAGCATAAGTATTACGGTGGGTGAACAAATTACTGTCAAGCAATTGATAGAAAAGCGAATAATTATGAGATTATCTAGGCATGATCATGTAAATAGGCATCACGTCCGCAACAAGTAGACCGACTCCTGCCTGCATCTACTACTATTACTCCACACATCGACCGACTCCTGCCTGCATCTAGAGTATTAAGTTCATAAGAATAGAGTAACGATTAAGCAAGATGACATGATGTAGAGGATAAACTCAAGCAATATGACATAAACCCCATCTTGTTATCCTCGATGGCAACAATACAATACGTGCCTTGCAACCCTTTACATCACATCGGGTAAGGACACCGCAAGATTGAACCCAAAGCTAAGCACTTCTCCCATGGCAAGAAAGACCAATCTAGTAGCCAAACCAAAGCGATAATTCAAGAGACTTGCAAAGATAACTCAATCATACATAAAATAATTCAGAGAAGATTCAAATATTATTCATAGATAAACTTGATCATAAACCCACAATTCATCGGATCTCGACAAACACACCCCAAAAAGAGTTTACATCGAATAGATCTCCACAAGAGAGGGGAGAGCATTGTATTGAGATCCAAAAAGAGAGAAGAAGCCATCTAGCTACTAACTATGGACCCGTAGGTTTGTGGTAAACTACTCACAACTCATCGGAGGGGCAAGGGTGTTGATGTAGAAGCCCTCCGTGGTCGATCCCCTAGCAGAGTGCGTGAAGGCTCCAAGATGAGATCTCATGGATCTGAAGGTTACGGTGGTGGAAATTGTGTTTAAATCCCGCTCTGGATGTTTTCGGGTACATAGGTATATATAGGAGGAAGAAGTACGTCGGTGGTCAGCTGAGGGGCCCACGAGACAGGGGGCGCCCCCTGTAGGGGGGCCCCCTCCTATCTCGTGGGAGCCTTGGCTGCTTCTTGACTTGCACTCCAAGTCCTCTGGATCATGTTCGTTCCAAAAATCACGCTCCCGAAGGTTTCATTCCGTTTGTACTCCGTTTGATATTCCTTTTCTTCGAAATACTAAAATAGGCACAAAAAAACAGCAATATGGGCTGGGCCTCTGGTTAGTAGGTTGGTCCCAAAAATGATATAAATGTGTAAAATAAAGCCCATAAACATCCAAAAGGGGTAATATAATAGCATGGAACAATAAAAAATTATAGATACGTTGGAGACGTATCAGGGCTTCATGTTTTAAAAAGTTCATCACATTGAAAAAAAGTTCATCATTGTTGAAAAAAGTTAATCAAATATGAAAAAGTTCATCGGATTTGAAAAAAGTTAATCCAATTGGGAATAAATTCATCGAGTTCGAAAAAAGTTCATCAAATTTGAAGCAAAAGTTCACCGGATTTGAAAAAAGTTCATCGGATTTGAAAAAGTTCACCGGATTTAAAAAAAAAGTTCATTGATTTTGAACAAAATTTCATTGAATTCAAAAAAAGTTCACCAAATTCGAAAAAATCAAATTAAAAAAAAGGTCCGGTGAATGTGAAATTTTCTGTTGAAAAAATGATCACACATTTAAGAAAAAGAAAAAAGTAAAAAGAGAAGAAAAAGGGAAAGTTTCACAAACAGAAGAGAATAAAAAGGTGGAAAGAAGGCAGATTGCGTAGTCCATCGTGTTGTTGTAGTGGTTACTGCGGTTTGCGTCTACCGAGTGGTCTAGAGTTTGAACCTCGCTCACGTTCCTTTTTTTATATATATTTTCCGGAAAAAAACATAGAATGGGCCGGCCCAGCTTGGAATGCTGCAGGCGCCCGTTTGCAAACAGGTGCACACACCCCTTCGGCCTGGGCTTACCCCATTTATGCTTTTTTTGTTTCTTTAAACTTCAAAAATGTTCGTACGCGGACTTCAACCCCTAGACCTCATATTTCAGTACTAGCTGTGATAGCCAACTGGGACACCTCACAGTTCGTGTCTACCTGCTGTTTTTTCTATTCTTTGTTGCACGTCAACTTGTAACCCTGAAAAGAACACTCTGGGTTTTCTGTGGCCTGTTTTCCTTCGCTTGTAACTTTTTTTAATTTTTTCTTACTTTTCAAAAATTTCTGAACTTTATAAAATTAAAACTTTCTTCAAATTCGTGAACTTTTTCTTTAAAATCCGTGAATGTCTTTTTCAATTCTTGAATTTTTTTTAAATCAATGATTGTTTTTTCAAATTCATGAACTTTTTCTTTAAAATTTATGATTTTTTTCTAATTTGTTCACTTCTTTTCAAAATCGATGAAAATTTTCAATTTTGCAAAGTTTTTCATTTTATTATGAACTTTTAAATTTGCATAGTTTTTTAATTCACAAACTTTTTCAAATGGATGAACTTTTTTTATAAAATCTGTAAACCTTTTTTATTTCGCAATTTTTTTAAAAAATATTAATAAACCGGCCGAGTTTTTTATACCAGACCAACAGCAGAAAAAACGAAAAAAAAAACTAGCCTGCAAAGAGAGCGGACGAGAAGCTGGAGCGAGCGGGGGGAAGGCGAGCGAACTGCATTGCTGGGTCGCGGCCCGCTTGGGCGCTCGTGAGCGCCAGCTCTCCATTCTAAACCCTCTTTTTTGGAAAAAAGAATGCATTCCATCATCCAATACTTTACGTTATACCAGACGCACTTACATCCCATGATGCCTTGGTTACAGCAGCAGCATCTTCACTGGATGCTTACATATATGTACAGTGTTAATTAAGCCATATTTGGACGCACACTTAATCTGAGATGTCCTCCTGGTTCGGGAATTCAGCTAACTGGGACAGTGAAATAGACGGACCATCTCACGGAACCAGCACTATGTGCAGCTCCCCACGACGGCGATTTCGTCTTTGAGGGACTTCCTCTTGCCCTCGTGCTTGCTCCCAGGTTTTGCAGCCTTTTTCAGTGTCTGCAGCAACATCAGTTAGTAAACCAAACGTAAGAACATAGATACAGGCAGTAAAAACCCAATACGCTGACCTTCTTGAGGAGTAGGTCCGTGTGCCTCTCCATCTCCCGGATCTGCTCCATGGTCATGCCGTACCACTCGTCTATCCACGCGAAGCACAGCCGGTGGCACGCCAGAAACAGCGCCCTCTCCCCCTGCACGCACGTTCTGCCAGATTCAGATCAAGCGGTGCGCAGTTTGACAAGATATGCAGTGCAGGTACCGCGATGAGGCAGTCTTCGAGCCGTTCGCCCAGGCCCCAGATGGGAGCGTCCATGACCACCAGCTTGTATATGGTCATCACGGGACGGCATGAATCCTGAAACGAATGCGACCTATGTACAGTCAAACTTGCAGTAGCAGTACACATAGATCTTTGGTTCAGAATCTGCATACCATCCACCCATTCAGAAGAGGGCCTCGGTCCGTCCGCTGGGACTTGAAAGTTGTGAGGTCGACTTTTGGAGCAGTGATCACCTTGCTCCAGTAGTCCCGCGATACTGACGCGATGTCGACGATCTCCACCTCTCTTGCAGCTAGCTGCTGGCTGTTTAGATTGTGCGCCTGGTTGTAGTGCAGTGCAATCTTAGTGTCGTTTCCTTTCGTCTGAAGGACTGAAAATGACTAGGAGGCAACTGAATGTGCTTACATTTTCAGAGGAGCCGTTGTCAGGTCTTATCACAGTGTCAATCGTCAGTGAACACTTGCTAAAAAGCGGGCACTGCATGATAGTAGCAAATAATCAAGAATAATTTAGTTAGTTTGGGAGTCCTGGATTAACTGAGGTATGTAGGATTCGGAGACATAAGGGTTTCTCTATTTCGTAGTACCTTGATCACTGATGAGGGTCAGAGCAGCATCCATGGCAAACATGAAAAGGGAAGGGGGTACAAAGTTACAAACGGAACTGGTTTATCAAGAACTGATAAGTGTGTAATTCTTGCTAAAATATGATTGATAATTGGTAAAAAAAAAAAACAGGCCGTTTCTAACCTGTTCTGCTCTTTGGATACGCGGACCACGAGTCCTCATGCACAGCGAGAGAACTCGCGGATGCAAAGCCCTTCATCCAAGATGGAATTTTGCTGCACGCAGTTTTTAAGGGAAATAATTGCTCCTAGTTCATCCAGTAATCTGTTACTCCTTAGCATTGCTAATTACAACCTTTGATTTTGTACGCCTTAGCATTGCATTGCTAATTAACCAATTATTCGCTTCCAGTGCTTTTTCATACCTTTCATGATCATCCAGTAATGGCCTTAATTCTAAATAGGCATACTTTTATGTTTTCTTCTTGAAACAACTTAGGATGTATTATCACTATCCCCGTAAAAAAAAGTATTGTCACTACGAAATCTGCGAAATTTATCATGTCATGAACTAGTATATATACTTACAAAAAACAAAACTAGGGGACTATATATATGTCCTAACCTCTGCAAATGATAAACTTTCGAGGTGAATTGGCCCTCGCCCAGTTTCTCATCCTCAAAAGGGACCTGCTGCAGCACCTCCACGCCCTCCTTGCCATTTGTGTTCTGCTGCTCCATCTTGATGATGGTGTAGCTGAGCCCTATCTCATACTGCAATACAATAATCGACTGGTCACAGCTCAATTACCATCTCACAACAGCAAAACACTAAAAAGAACTTCTGAAATTCTTTCTTTAGTGGTTCTTCGTACCTCCTCCATCGACATAGGCATGATGATTCGGCTTAGTGCAGGATCATAGTCAAGGTCCGGCAAATCGACGAAAGCACGTGAGTAAACAAAATGAAAAAAGCAGGAGATCATGTACACAAAGCGATATTGCATGAACACAAATATCTTTGATAAAAAGGATACAATTCCTTGATCTGAACCATGGCGGAAGCAGTATCGAGATTGTGGCTGGGCGAGTTTGGTGTTGGGAGGACGAAGATGAGCCCTTTTTGGAAACCGCAAGGAGGAGAACTCTTCTGCCCGTTTCCCAAGAAGGCAGTGGAGGAAGAGTCGGGACTCGGGAACAGCTTCAAAATGCTGTTTCTACTTCTTCCACTTATGACCCCCAACAGATGCGAAATCTGATAATGGGACAGCACAACTTAAAACTGGAAATTTATGTCAACTTACAGTGGGAATCTGAGGTTTGAGGCGGGCGAATGTGCGAAGGTCTCCATCAACAGGGTTGTGACTTGTGAGGTGGGTAATTTACGCACGTCAGGGGTTGCCTTTATGTAACGTATCTTGCAACTTCTGGAGAAGAAGATGCTGGCAAAATCCGCCTGGCCGCCACTGCAATTGTGCCCACCCCTTTGTATTGCTGTCCCGTGGGCCCGGCCAGGGGAAAACGCTTGGCCAGGAGGAACCTATGTGGTTTCAAAAAGCACCGTTCCGTCATGCAGATCATGGAGGGTGTTGACTACCTGATCTAGTGACGGATTTTTTTTTAAAATTTTCATCTCGCGGACTCACGGACACAGTCCCCAATCACCTCATTGATTCATAAATTCACTTCATGGTTTCTTTTGTGGGTCGAAAAAGTACCTTGCATGTTGTCCCGATTGCCTTTGAGAGCGAGGCCATCGTCGTGGTCATGGCTCCAATGGTTCAGATCATACTCGAGCTTCAAGACTTGTGTGCGAACTTTGTTCATCGGTATCCGTGACGCATCCAGACAAGATGGATATTGTTGGGGCTGATACGGTGGCACCTGCAATTTTCTAAAGATAAAGAGGAAGCAAGGGCCAAAGGTAAGAAAGGTAGTGCTAACCCTTAGATCAGCCATCTTAAAGTTGAAAACAGATAGAAGCAAAAATATGAAGGGTGACCCTGAAAAAAAAAGACACATTGAACATATAAAGCCTCAAGGACTCGTAGTCACAACCGATGCCTCGAGCGCACCGAACCACGCGAGGGAAAAAACCACCACACCGCGCCCGCGCGTGGGAAAAAACAGCTAGGGCGCAGTGCACCACGCGAGGGAAAAAACCACCGCACCGCGCGAGGCACGCGCTCGACGTGCAGGCCCCGTGCCCGTCTGCTTTCTCCTCCATCCCCGTTCCCTCGTCTCCAACCCTTCCCTCGTCTCCAACCCTAAATATTTTCCCCCTCCCCTACAGCCGCCTTCCCAAGCTCTTCATCCCCTCCACTCCCTCGACAACGGCGGCGGCGGCGCCCTCTGGTGGCGGAGGAGGAGGGGGGAGATGGTGGCGGCGGCGCCGTGCGCCACGCGGAGGTCGTTCAGGGACTCGCTCAAGGTGCTCGAGGTCTGACATCCAGCACGCCAACAACCTGTGAGTGCCCTCCCCTTCCCCCTCCCTCCCACCGAAAGAATCCCCTTCCTCAATTTCTTCAGTGTAGGGTTTGCTGTTTTGGACTGAATCCGTCTGTCTCTGGTGCCCTGCCACAGGGCGTCGGAGTGTTCGAGGGGCTACGACGGGGCGTGCCTGCAGATGCGCATGTCCTATAGCCCTATCACGCGCATCTTCCTCTTCCTCCTGTAGCAGACCGACTGCAGCCTCGCCGGCGCCCTCGGCCTCCTCAGGATCCCCATCTACAAGGTACTACTCTTTTGTCTCCGGCCCTGTGGTTTCTTTGCAGAATTTGTGGCATGTATATTGTGTTGACAGTGCTCGTTGTGGCTGTGTTCTTACCGAATCTTGCCTCTGCTTCCATTGTCTTTGCAGGTTTATGAAACAATGTGGTGCCATTGTTATTATTGAGCAATGATACTCTGTTTCTTTTTTGAAGTAGGAAGTGATGAATCAAGCAAGGAGGAAGGACGTCGTGTTTGATATTCGACCATTTCTTTACTCTAAAACCCAGGTTAGGATTGTCCCGTGTTGCTAAATTAATCACGCACGAAGGAGGAGGCGTGCTGGATTAGGTCTTGGTACATATTCCATGAACTGGTGCGTTTGTGCGGTTAGGTTGGGTGTATATTGAAAGTGCAACTATCCCTGGGTGGTTTTGGTAATTCGTAACAACATATATCTCATTGAGCTAATGCTACTTCAAGATAAATATTTCAGGAAAGCTCAATGATTGGCATGGCATGGATGAGAAAAGTGGGTCCCTCAAAATGCTAAGGACAAAAGGATTGGCTCAAGCTCAAAGCACAAGACTCTACATTTTTTGTTTTAGTGATCCAGGATCACATCGAGTCTATAGGAAAAGCCAATACTATCAAGGAGGGATGAGGTGTTGCTTAATGGCTTTCTTGCTCAAAATGCTTAGTGATATGCTCCAAAGCCCTCAACTACTTTCTCATATCCACATATGACCCAAACCAAAAGTCAAACTCGACCCCACCGATTCTTCCTATCCGGTGCCTCCGAGTTCAGATGTCATAGCCACTGCCATAAACCCTAGGCAAATCGGTCTCACCGATAGGGATCTCGGTCTCACCGAGATGGGATTGTAATCTCTCTGTTTCCCTTTGTAACGTTTCGGTCCAACCGAGATGAGCGATCGGTCCCACCGAGATTGCAATGCAAACTCTCTGTTTTCCTTTCGTAACGTTTCGGTCTTACCGAGATGAGTGAATCGGTCCCACTAAGTTTGCCCGACGAACCCTCTATGTGTCCATTACCAAAATCGGTCCCACCGAGTTTGTGTAATCGGTCTCACCGAGATTACGTTATGCCCTAACCCTAATCATATCGGCCCTACCGAGTTGCATGTCGGTCCCACCGAAAATCCTAACGGTCACATGATTTGCTAAATCGGTCCGACCGAGTTTGTCGATTCGGTCCCACCGAGATTGGTAAGTTGTGTGTAACGGTTAGATTTTGTGTGGAGGCTATATATACCCCTCCACCCACTCTTCATTCGTGGAGAGAGCCATCAGAACATGCCTACACTTCCAACATACATTTTCTGAGAGAGAACCACCTACACTTGTGTTGAGACCAAGATATTCCATTCCTACCATATGAATCTTGATCTCTAGCCTTCCCCAAGTTGCTTTTCACTCAAATCTTCTTTCCACCAAATCCAAATCCTGTGAGAGAGAGTTGAGTGTTGGGGAGACTATCATTTGAAGCACAAGATCAAGGAGTTCATCATCAACACACCATTTGTTACTTCTTGGAGAGTGGTGTCTCCTAGATTGGCTAGGTGTCACTTGGGAGCCTCCGACAAGATTGTGGAGTTGAACCAAGGAGTTTGTAAGGGCAAGGAGATCGCCTACTTCATGAAGATCTACCCTAGTGAGGCAAGTCCTTCGTGGGCGACGGCCATGGTGGGATAGACAAGGTTGCTTCTTTGTGGACCCTTCGTGGGTGGAGCCCTCCGTGGACTCGCGCAGCCGTTACCCTTCGTGGGTTGAAGTCTCCATCAACGTGGATGTATGATAGCACCACCTATCGGAACCACGACAAAAACATCCGTGTCTCCTATTGCGTTTGCACTCTCCAAACCCTTCCCTTTACATTCTTGCAAGCTGCATGCTTTACTTTCCGCTGCTCATATACTCTTTGCATGCTTTCTTGAATTGTGTTAAGATTGCTTGAGTTGTGCAAAGTTGCTAAAATCTGCCAAGAACTAAAATTGGGAAAAGGATAGATTTTTATTTGGTCAAGTAGTCTAATCACCCCCCCTCTAGACATACTTTCGACCCTACAAGTGGTATCAGAGCTTTGTTCTCCATTTGCTTTGATCTCCATAGCTTTTGGTGGTCATAGCCTTGGTTTCACAACCTAGGAGAGTATTGTTGGGGAACGTTGCAGAAAATTAAAATTTTTCCTACGGTTTCACCAGGATCCATCTATGAGTTCATCTAAGCAACGAGTAACGGGAGAGAGTTTGCATCTACATACCACTTGTAGATCGCGTGCGGAAGCTTGCAAGGTGATGATGAAGTCGTACTCGACGTGATTCGAATCACCGATGACCAAGTGCTGAACGGACAGCACCTCCGCATTCAACACACGTACGGGACGGGAGACGTCTCCTCCTTCTTGATCCAGCAAGGAGGAAGGAGAGTTTGAGGAAGCTCGCCCAACGGCAAAGACGACGGCGTGGTGGTGTTGGTGCAAAGAAGATCTCGGCTGAGGCTTCGCCAAGCGCTTACGGAGGAGGAGATGTGTTGGGAGGGAGGGCTGCGCCTTGGAGAAGGGTACAGCAGCCCCCCCTCCCCCTTTATATAGGCCCTCAGGGGCGCCGCCCCCGAGATCCAATCTCCAAGGGGGCGGCGGCCAAGGGGTGGAGTGCCCCCAAGCCAAGTGCTGGGTGCCCCACCCCTAGGGTTTCAACCCTAGGCGCAGGGGTGGGCCTAGGGGCGCACCAGCCCACTATGGGCTGGTTCCTCCCACTTCAGCCCATGGGGCCCTCCGGATAGGTGGCCCCACCTGCTGGACCCCGGACCCTTCCGGTGGTCCCAGACATCTTGGGAGACCTCAAACTTTCCCGATGGTCAAATACCACTTCCTATATATTATTCTTTACCTCCGGACCATTCCAAACTCCTCGTGACATCCGGGATCTCATCCGGACTCAACAACATTCGGTAGTCACATACTAGTCTTCCTACTAACCCTAGCGCCACCGAACCTTAGTGTGTAGACCCTACGGGTTCGGGAGACATGCGACATGACCGAGACGACTCTCGGGCAATAACCAACAGCGGATCTGGATACCCATGTTGGCTCTACATGTTCCTCGATGATTTCATCGGTTGAACCACGATGTCGAGGATTCGATCAAACCTCGTATGCAATTCCTTTGTCAATCGGTACGTTACTTGCCCGAGACTCGATTGTCGGTATCCCAATACCTTGTTCGGCCTCGTTACGGCAAGTCACTTTACTCGCATCCGTAATGCATGATCCCGTGACCAACACCTTGGTCACCTTGAGCTCATTATGATGATGCATTACCGAGTGGGCCCAGAGATACCTCTCCGTCATACGGAGTGACAAATCCGAGCCTCGATCCGTGTCAACCCAACAGACACTTTCAAGATACCGTAATGCACCTTTATAGTCACCCGATTCACGCCAGACGCTTGATACACCCAAGGCACTCCTACGGTATCCGGGAGTTACACGATCTCATGGTCGAAGGAAGAGATACTTGACATTGGCAAAGCTCTAGCAAACGAACTACACGATCTTTTATGCTATGCTTAGGATTGGGTCTTGTCCATCACATCATTCTCCTAATGATGTGACCACGTTACCAACGACATCCAATGTCCATAGTCAGGAAACCATGACCATCTGTTGATCACAACGAGCTAGTTAACTAGAGGCTTACTAGGGACATATTGTGGTCTAAGTGTTCACACGTGTATTACGATTTCCGGATAATACAGTTATAGCATGAACAAAAGACAATTATCATGAACAATGAAATATAATAATACTTTTATTATTGCCTCTAGGGCATATTTCCAACAGTCTCCCACTTGCACTAGAGTCACCAATCTAGTTACATTGTGATGAATCGAACACCCATAGAGTTCTGGTGTTGATCATGTTTTGCACGCGAGAGAGGTTTAGTCAACGGATCTGCGACATTCAGATCCGTGTGCACTTTGCAAATCTCTATGTCTCCATCTTGTACATTTTCACGGATGGAGTTGAAACGACGCTTGATGTGCTCGGTCTTCTTGTGAAACCTGGGCTCCTTGGCAAGGGCAATAGCTCGGTGTTGTCACGAAGAGTTTGATCGGCCCGACGCATTGGGTATGACTCCTAGGTCGGTGATGAGCTCCTTCACCCAAATCGCTTCATGCGCGCCTCCGAGGCTGCCATGTAATCCGCTTCACACGTAGATCCCGCCACGACACTCGCTTGCAATTGCACCAGCCATCGCTCCACCATTCAACATATACACGATCCGGTTTGTGACTTGAGTCATCAGATCTGAGTCGAAGCTAAGCGCCGACGTAACCCTTACGACGAGCTCTTCGTCTCCTCCATAAATGAGAAACATGTCCTTCGTCCTTTCGTGTACTTCAGATATTCTTGACCGCTGTCCAGTGTTCCTTGCCGGGATTACTTTGGTACCTTCCTACCAAACTTACGGCAAGGTTTACATCAGGTCTGGTACACAGCATGGCATACATAATAGATCCCATGGCTGAAGCATAGGGGATGACACTCATCTCTTCTTTATCTTTTGCCGTGGTCGGTGACTGAGCTGAGCTCAATCTCACACCATGCAATACAGGAAAGAACCCTTTCTTGGACTGATCCATTTTGAACCTCTTCAAAATCTAATCAAGGTATGTGCTTTGTGAAAGACCTATGAGGCGTCTCGATCTATCCCTATAGATCTTGATGCCTAATATGTAAGCAGCTTCTCCAAGGTCCTTCATTGAAAAACACTTATTCAAGTAGGCCTTAATGCTGTCCAGAAGTTTCGTATCATTTCCCATCAAGAGTATGTCATCCACATATAATAGGAGAAATGCTATAGAGCTCCCACTCACTTTCTTGTAAACGCAGCTTCTCCATAAGTCTCAAGATAAACCCAAACGCTTTGATCATCTCATCAAAGCGAATGTTCCAACTCCGAGATGCTTGCACCAGCCCATAAATGGATCATTGGAGCTTGCATACTTTGTTAACATTCTTAGGATCGACAAAACCTTCCGCTGCATCATATACAGCTCTTCCTTAAGATGTCCGTTAAGGAATGCCGTTTTGACGTCCATCGCCATATCTCATAATCATAGTATGCGGCAATTGCTAACATGATTCGGACGGACTTCACTTCGCTCACAGAGAGAATGTCTCGTCAGTAGTCAATCCCTTGAACTTGTCGATAACCTTTAGCGACAAGTCGAGCTTTATAGATGGTAACATTACCATCCGCGTCCTTCTTCTTCTTAAAATCCATTTGTTTTCTATTGCTCGCCGATCATCGGCAAGTCTGTCAAAGTCCATACTTTGTTTTCATACATGGATTCTATCTCGGATTTCATGGCTTCAAGCCATTTGTTGGAATCCGGCCCACCATCGCTTCTTCATAGTTCAAGGTTCACCGTTGTCTAACAACATGATTTCCGTGACAGGGTTGCCGCACCACTCAGTGCGTAACGTGTCCTTGTGGACCCACTGAAGTTCAAGAGTAACTTGATCCAAGTACCTTGATCATCATCATTGTTTTCCTCTTGATTGGTGTGGTCATCACAGAACGGTTTCTGCGCTGCACCACTTTCCCGCTCGAGAGGTAGCACTTCATCGAAGTTCTACTTTCCTCCCACTTACTTCTTTCGAGAGAAACTCTTTTTCCGTAAAGCATCCGTTTTGGCAACAAAGATCTTGCCTTCAGATCTTAAGTAGAAGGTATACCCGACAGCTTCCTTAGGGTATCCTATGAATACGCATTTTTCCGACTTGGGTTCGAGCTTTTCAGTTGAAGTTTCTTGACATAAGCATCGCATCCCCAAACTTTTAGAAACGATACTTAGGTTTCTTCCCAAACCATAATTCATACGGTGTCGCCTCAACGGATATAGACGGTGCCCTATTTAAAGTGAATGTAGCTGTCTCTAGAGCGATCCCCAAAATGATAGCGGTAAATCGGTTAGAGACATCATAGACCGCACCATATCCAATAGAGTGCGACACGACGCTCGACACACCGTTTACCGAGGTGTTCCAGCGGCGTGAGTTGTGAAACGATTCCACATTTCCTTAAGTGTGTACCAAATTCGTGACTTAAGTATTCTCCTCCACGATCTGATTGTAGGAACTTTATCTTTCGGTCACGTTGATTCTCCACCTCACTCTGAAATTCCTTGAACTTTTCAAAGGTCTCAGATTTGTTTTTCATTAAGTAGACATACCCATATCTACACAAGTCATCAGTGAGAGTGAGAACATAACGATATCCTCCGCGAGCCTCAACGCTCATTGGACCGCACACATCGGTATGTATGATTTCCAACAAGCTGGTTGCTCGCTCCATTGTTCCGGAGAACGGAGTCTTTGTCATTTTGCCTAAGAGGCATGGTTCGCATGTGTCAAACGATTCATAATCAAGAGACTCTAAAAGTCCATTAGCATGGAGCTTCTTCATGCGCTTGACACCAATGTGACCAAGGCGGCAGTGCCACAAGTATGTGGGACTATCGTTATCAACTTTACATCTTTTGGTATCCACACTATGAACATGTGTAATATTACGCTCGAGATTCATTAAGAATAAACCATTGACCATCGGAGCATGACCATAAAACATATCTCTCATATAAATCGAACAACCATTATTGTCGACTTAAATGAGTAGCCATCTCAGATAAACGAGATCCAGATACAATGTTCATGCTCAAACATGGCACTAAATAACAATTATTAAGGTTCAAAACTAATCCTGTGGGTAAATGTAGAGGCAGCGTGTCGACGGCGATCACATCGACTCTGGAACCATTCCCGACGCGATCGTCACCTCGCCCTTCGCCAGATCTCCGCTTATTCCGCAGCTCGCTTTGTGAGTTACAAATATGAGCAACGGCACCGTATCAAATACCGGGAGTTACTACGAGTAATGGTAAGGTACACATCAATTACATGTATATCAAATATACCTTTGGTGTTGCGGCCTTCTTATCCGCTAAGTATTTGGGGCGTTCCGCTTCAAAGGACCCTTCCCTTGCAATAAAAGCACTCACCTCGTGCTTGGGTCCATTCTTTGACTTCTTCCCAGCAAGCTTACGGGCGCGGCAACATCTTTGCCGTCCTTCTTGAAGTTCTTCTTACCCTTGCCCTTCTTGAACTTAGTGGTCTTATTGACCATCAACACTTGATGTTCTTTCTTGATTTCAGCCTCTCACGACTTCAAAGATCGAGAACACTTCAGAATGGTCTTTACCATCCCCGCATGTTGTAGTTCATCATAAAGCTCTTGTAGCTTGGTGGGAGCGATCGGAGGATTCTGTCAATGACCGCCTCATCGGGAGGTTAATGTTCATTTGGGTCATACGGTTGTGCAACCTGCACATCTTGAGGATGTGCTCATCGACAGTAACTGTTCTCCTCCATCTTACAACTGTAGAACTTGTCGGAGACATCATATCTCTCGACCGGGCATGAGCTTGGAAAACTAGTTTCAGCTCTTCAACATCTCATATGCTCCGTGATGCTCAAAACGCTTTTGGAGCCCCGGTTCTAAGCTGTAAAGCATGCCGCACCGAACGAGGGAGTAATCATCAAGACGAGCTTGCCAAGCGCTCATAACGCCTTGGTTCTCTCGGGACGAGCGCCATCTAGCGGTCCTTCTAGGACATATTGCTTCTGGCAGCTATGAGGATGATCTCGTGTTCCGGACCCATCCGATAGTTGCTGCCATCATCTTTCACTTGGTTTTCTAGGAACGCGTTGAAGTTCATGTTGACATTAGCGTTGGCCATTTGATCTACAAGACATATTTGCAAAGGTTTTAGACTAAGTTCATGATAATAAAGTTCTAATCAAAATTATGAACTCCCACTTAGATTAGACATCCTCTAGTCATCTAAGTGCTACACGATCCGAGTCGACTAGCCCATGTCCGATCATCACGTGAGACGGACTAGTCATCGTCGGTGAACATCTTCATGTTGATCGTATCTTCCATACGACTCGTGTTCGACCTTTCGGTCTCCGTGTTCCGAGGCCATGTCCGCACATGCTAGGCTCGCAAGTTAACCCTAAGTGTTTTCACTGTAAAACTATCTTACACCCGTTGTATGTGAACGTAAGAATCCATCACACCCGATCATCACGTGGTGCTTAGAAGTTTATTTAACTGTAGCAACGGTGCACGCTTAGGGAGAACACTTCTTGAAATTTTGTAAGGATCATCTTATTTACTACCGTCGTCCTAAGTAAACAAGATGCATAAACATAATAAACATCACATGCAATTATATAGTTGTGACATGATATGGCCAATATCATAAAGCTCCATTGATCTCCATCTTCGGGCTCCATGATCATCTTGTCACCGCTTGACACCATGATCTCCATCATCATGATCTCCATCATCGTGTCTTCATGAAGTTGTCACGCCAACGACTACTTCTACTTCTATGACTAACGCGTTTAGCGGTGAAGTAAAGTAGTTTACATGGCGTTCTTCAATGACACGCAGGTCATACAAAAAATAAAGACAACTCCTATGGCTCCTGCCGGTTGTCATACTCATCGACATGCAAGTCGTGAATCCTATTACAAGAACATGATCTCATACATCACAATTCAACATTCATCACAACTTCGCCATATCACATCACATGATCAATCGCTGCAAAAACAAGTTAGACGCCCTCTAATTGTTGTTGCATCTTTTACGTGGCTGCGATTGGGTTCTAGCAAGAACGTTTTCTTACCTACGAATCACCACAACGTGATTTTGTCAACTTCTATTTACCCTTCATAAGGGCCCTGTTCATCGAATCCGCTCCAACTAAAGTGGGAGAGACAGACACCCGCCGCCACCTTATGCAACTAGTGCATGTCAATCGGTGGAACCGGTCTCACGAAGCGCACGTAAGGTTGGTCCAGCCGCTTCATCCCACAATACCGCTGAAGCAAGAAAAGACTAGTGGAGGCAAGTAAGTTGACAAGATCAACGCCCACAACAAATTGTGTTCTACTCGTGCATTAGAGAACTACGATAGACCTAGCTCATGATGCCTTTGTTGGGGAACGCTGCAGAAAATTAAAATTTTCCTACGGTTTCACCAAGATCCATCTATGAGTTCATCTAAGCAACGAGTAACGGGAGAGAGTTTGCATCTACATACCACTTGTAGATCGCGTGCGGAAGCTTGCAAGGTGATGATGAAGTCGTACTCGACGTGATTCGAATCACCGATGACCAAGTGCTGAACGGACAGCACCTCCGCATTCAACACACATACGGGACGAGAGACGTCTCCTCCTTCTTGATCCAGCAAGGAGGAAGGAGAGGTTGAGGAAGCTCGCTCCAACGGCAGCACGACGGCGTGGTGGTGTTGGTGCAGCAGAAGATCTCGGCAGGCTTCGCCAAGCGCCACGGAGGAGGAGATGTGTTGGGAGGGAGGGCTGCGCCTTGAGATGGGCACAGAGCCCCTCCTCCCCCCTTTATATAGGCCCCAGGCGCCTGCCCCGAGATCCAATCTCCAAGGGGGCGGCGGCAAGGGGGTGGAGTGCCCCCGGGCCAGTGGGCGCCCACCCCTAGGGTTTCAACCCTAGGCGCGGGGGTGGGCCTAGGGGCGCACCAGCCCACTATGGGCTGGTTCCTCCCACTTCAGCCCATGGGGCCCTCCGGATAGGTGGCCCCACCCGGTGGACCCCGGGACCCTTCGGTGGTCCCAGACATTACGGAGACCCCAAACTTTCTCGATGACCAAATACCACTTCCTATATATTATTCTTTACCTCTCGACCATTCCAAAACTCCTCGTGACGTCCGGATCTCATCCGGACTCAACAACATTCGTAGTCACATACTAGTCTTCCTACTAACCCTAGCGCCACCGAACCTTAGTGTGTAGACCCTACGGGTTCGGGAGACATGCGACATGACCGATACGACTCTCGGGCAATAACCAACAGCGGATCTGGATACCCATGTTGGCTCCTACATGTTCCTTGATGATTTCATCGGTTGAACCACGATGTCGAGGATTCGATCAAACCTCGTATGCAATTCCTTTGTCAATCGGATGCGTTACTTGCCCGAGACTTGATCGTCGGTATCCCAATACCTTGTTCAGTCTCGTTACCGACAAGTCACTTTACTCGTACCGTAATGCATGATCCCGTGACCAACACCTTGGTCACCTTGAGCTCATTATGATGATGCATTACCGAGTGGGCCCAGAGATACCTCTCCGTCATACGGAGTGACAAATCCCAGTCTCGATCCGTGTCAACACCTGTAATGCACCTTTATAGTCACCCAGTTACGTTGTGACATTTGATACACCCAAGGCACTCCTACGGTATCCGGGAGTTACACGATCTCATGGTCGAAGGAAGAGATACTTGACATTGGCAAAGCTCTAGCAAACGAACTACACGATCTTTTATGCTATGCTTAGGATTGGGTCTTGTCCATCACATCATTCTCCTAATGATGTGATCCCGTTATCAACGACATCCAATGTCCATAGTCAGGAAACCATGACCATCTGTTGATCACAACGAGCTAGTCAACTAGAGGCTTACTAGGGACATATTGTGGTCTAAGTGTTCACACGTGTATTACGATTTCCGGATAATACAGTTATAGCATGAACAAAAGACAATTATCATGAACAATGAAATATAATAATACTTTTATTATTGCCTCTAGGGCATATTTCCAACAAGTATGGCGTCTAGCAAGGGAAATTACCACCGTAGAGGTCCTTACTTTGATGGTACTTTGCTAGTTGGAAGCATAAGATGAAAATGCATATTCTTGTACATAACCCCGCCGTTTGGGCTATTGTGTGTATTGGCTTGCAAGTGAATTCTTTGATGGGAGAGAACCGAACCGTGAAGCTACCTCGGAAGAGTTGAAGATGCTGCAATACAACACTCAAGCTTGTGATATCCTCTTCAACGGATTGTGCCCCGAAGAATTCAACAAAATCAGCCGTCTTGAGAATGCAAAGGAAATTTGGGATACATTGAGTGATATGGATGAAGGTACCGACTCCGTCAAGGAATCCAAGTTGGATGTGCTTCAAAGTCAGCTTGACAAGTTCAAAATGAAGGATGGTGAAGGTGTCGCTGAAATGTACTCTAGGCTTGCTCTTATCACAAATGAGATTGCCGGCTTAGGAAGTGACGAGATGACCGACAAATTCATCATCAAGAAGATCCTGAGAGCTTTGGATGAAAAATATGATACCGTGTGCACATTGATCCAAATGATGCCCAATTACAAAGATCTCAAGCCAACGGAAGTCATTGGAAGAATTGTTGCTCATGAGATGTCACTCAAGGATAAGGAGGAGCTCCACAACAAGTCAAGTGGTGCTTACAAAGCCTCATGTGAAGCTCCAACATCATCAAGTGAGAATCAAACCTTCAATGAAGAATTGAGCCTAATGGTGAAGAACTTCAACAAGTTCTACAAGAGTAGAAGCAAGGAAAGAAGTTCCAAGTCAAGGTCCTACAATGACAAAAGATCTTCTAATCGTGAGCCTAATTGCTACAATTGTGGAAGACCCGGACACTATTCCAGTGAGTGTACGACACCCTACAAAAGAAGAGAAGATTCTCCAAAAAGAAGTAGAAGAAAAGAATCACCATCAAGAGAGAGAAGGAGTAGAGATGATCGTTATGAACGAAGAACATCCTGGAGAAGCAAGGATTCAGAAAGGAAGGACAAGTCATCAAGAATCTACACAAAACGAAGACATCAAGCTCATGTTGGTGAATGGGTATCCGGCTCCGACTCCGACAATCACTCCGAGAGAAGCTATCACTCTGACTCCGAATATACTCAAGATGAAGGTGTTGCCGGTCTAGCACTTGTGTCAACCAACTCCTACGACATGTTTGATTCACCAAATGAAGGACTTGGAAGATGCTTCATGGCTAAAGGCCCAAAGGTATCACACCCCGAGTATGTTAATTTCAATAGTGATGAAGATGACTTGTTAGGTGATGATGATTTACTTGTTGACAACTCTAGTGATGAATACTATGATGAAACGTCAATTAATCATGCTAATCAAGATAAAACGAATGAAAATGATAAGGAGAAGATTGAGCTCCTAACTAAAGAACTAAAGACTCTTAAGTTATCTCATGAAACTATCTTAGTAGATCATCGAGAACTTTTAAGGACTCATGAGAAGTTACACTTTGAAAAGCTCAATCTTGAGCAAGAGCATGAGTTCTTAAAGGAAATCAATGATGATCTTCACAAGAAAAGTTCTTCTTACATTGCCAAGCGTTTACTCTTATCTACTTACATGCCTCAAGTCAAGTCTAGTAACAAGAACAGGAAAGATTCTTCCTCTAGTAGTAACAATAATCATGCCAAATCCAATGTTGTTGCTTATAGTGGTTCTCCTGATTCCACTAATGATTCTCTTAGCTAAGTTACACTTGAGCAAAAAATATCTTATTGAAGGGAATTATAGAGAAAGGTGTTTACAAGAGCCTTGCCGGGAGTAAGCAATTCGAGGAAATTGTACGCAAGCAAGGAAGGCACCAGAAGAACCAAGGTGTTGGTTTTGAACGAAAGTTCAATGCCAATGGAGTTGAGTGGGAAGAAGATCAATACCCCAAGACGAAGTTTGTTCCTCCACAAGAGAAGTATGATCCTACTTCTTTCAAAGGGACACAAGCTCAAGATGATCTTCCACCACAAGACCACAAGCAAAAAGGCAAGGATAAGCTTCAAGAGGAGATTGATGCATTTGAAGAAGCTCCTAAGGCCTTGGTCAAGTGGGTTCCCAAGATTACATCAAGCTCTACTTCATCAAGTACGACTACAACTCCAAGGATTCCCACCAAGATGATGTGGATCCCGAAGAAGAATAACTAGAGAGTTCTTGAGGGTGACTCCGCCAACATATTTCACTCTTATCATTTTGGCAAGGACAAGTGCAATCAACTTCCACATCTTGCACTAGTTCAAGGAGTCTCAAAAACTCTTGTTGGTAAGACAAGGGACAAGGTAACCTAATGCTTTCATAGGCATCACCTTGTGTGTGTGTGCATCACTCTATGTCTATGGATATCCTTGTTTGTTCCTTGTGGGACTAACCCGTGTAGGTATTGAAAGTGCAAATCACTCCAAAGGATTGCTCCAAATGATCTACATCAACATTGAGCATCCACATATTCAACACCTACATGAAGTCATCATCGACAAAACCCAAGGTTAGTTCATCCCTCTTAGGGGGGATCTCACATCTAGGGGGAGCTTTACTCAAAGAATTGAGCCAAAGCAATTCTAATGGTGTGAACACAACAATGCTTTATGTAAAAGTGGTATCCCCACTTGTGCTTAAACGATGAGTATGACCTATGATCAAATGTTCTCATTTGACTCCTAAGTCAATATACTCATATATAGATGACCTAGTCATCGCCAATTGCTTGATAGATGCTAGAAGTGGTTGTGCATGCTTTGCCACATATTTCATTTGCCATTTTATTGTGTGAGCATGTTGGTTGCATATTTTACTCATTCGAGGACATCCACTTGTAGTTTTGATTGTTTGGTTTCTTTTATTTTGCCAAGTGGATGGACAAGAATGCCTAAGAACCTTCTCTAGCTATCTATGCTTTTCTTGTCTCAAACTCTATTCATGCTACATCACAAAGTTTGATCAAGTCACATTCGAACCAATCTGTGTGAGGAGCACTCGGAGTCCCCGATTGGTCATAGACTTAAACTTCCAAAACCTCTTTGTGCGTTTCGGTCTGACCGATTCAGCCACTTCGGCCATACCAAGATCACTAAGTTGATCTAGGTTTTCAATCTCGGTGCAACCGATTTGAACTTTTCGGTCACACCGAGTTGTCAGAATCTTGCGATTATGCATCTCGGTGCCACCGAGTTGTTCCACTCGGTCACACCGACAGGGTCAGGCTATATATACCCCCGGGCCAAAATTTGGAAATTTTTCCTAACCTCTTCGCCTGCGCACTGCCTGCTCTGCCTCCTCGGGTCTCTAGATCGTCCTCCTCATCGCCAGCGACCTCCCGCCGCTGGTCTCCGCCGCTGTCAGCGGGATTGAACCCTGCCGTTGCCGCCGTAGCAAATCCATCGCCGAACTAGGGTATGGATTTGAATCTTTGTGCTATTCCTAACTCTGATTCCTAGGACATTGCATTGCCATGTATCTTGCCACGATTGAAATCTTCCTATCCAGTTAAATCACTCCGTAGATTAGTTTTGGATTGGAAATTTAGGGTTAGGTTTCCGCCGAACTCATCTCGGACTGACCGAGTTGTAGAAATCGGTCTCACCGATTTGGCTCAGGCCATTGCACATGTGATTCTCGGTCTGACCGAGAATTGCAAATCAGTGTGACCGAGTTCGATTGTTTGTGAAACCCTAGCAGTCTCGGTGCCACCAAAATGTGTCTCGGTCTAACCGAGTTCACTAGTTTAGGTTCCAAAAGCTGCTTCGATATCACCGAGTTTACAAATCGGTAGCTCCGAAATGCTTTCTGTGGAAAACTAAAACTAAGTTTTTGACTCAATCTTTTTGCAAAAACCTTTGTACTTTGTGATGCTCATCTAGTCTACCTCATCTACATCTATTCACAGGGTCTGCTGTCAGAGTTTACATCATGTCAGATCAGAGTGACAGTCAGAACAAGTCTGAGGAGCAGGTTCACATGAGTGAGGGCACTAGTCCCTCTAGCAGTTATGATGATGGCAACAGGAGCACACCCAGCAACTTGCCAAAGTTAGCCACCAGGGCCAGAAAGAAGAAGACCTCAGATTCTGAAGATGGGGACTATGTGGCTGTTGAGGATGAGGCTACCTCAAAGAAGAAAGTGCTAAAGAAGGAATATGGCACAGCTGCTACCACTAAGCCAGGCATGAAAACAAAGGTTCCTGCTAAGAGAGTTCCCATGTCAAAGGCCAGAGCATCCACTCAAGAGACTTTGGGATCTGAACCCAAAGAACCAGTTGTGGCTGAGAAGAAAAGGAAAGAAAGGGTCAAGAAGACCATGGACAGAGTTGTTGGAAAGCCCTCAATGATGGAAGATGAAGAGGAAGAGGTTGCTGCACCAGCACCTAAAGCTCAAAAGCTCATGGGAGATGCTATAAGATCAGGGGCTGCTCCATCTAAGCCCAAAGATGCTCCCAAGGCTGCTGCTCCAAAACCCAAGTCTGCACCCAAGAGGAACACCAGGAGTATTCCAGCTGCAGAGAAGAACAAGGCCCCAGTGCCTGAAGCTGCTAAAGAAGAAGATGAAGAGTCACTTGTCCTGGGGAGTTGAAGCCCAAGATCCCAGATCATAATGATGCTCACCCACTTGCAGAGGACATGAAGCTGAGGAAGGATGAAGGTCTGAGACAGTGGAGACTGACTGACCCCTATGCTGTCAGGAGAAGGACTGCTGTGGACTACAGGTTCCACACTAAAGAAGAGCAGGATTTCTATGAGAGTGTGCTGCTTGACAAGAAGCCCATAGTATGTGACATGAGATGGGTTGACTGGGACTATATCAGGAAGAATGAAGAGCACTGTCCAGGAGTTTATGACTGTTTCAAGTCTTGTGGAGTAGTTGACTTTGTTGGCCAGAGGCTCACAAAGTGAAATGATGAGCTCATTATGTAGTTCTACTCCACAACTCATTTCTACCCAGATGGGAGGATAGTCTGGATGTCAGAGGGTACCAGATACCAATCAACAGTTGAGGAATGGTCTGAGTTGATAAATGCTCCAAAGGAGAATGAGGATGACTTGGATGTCTATGCCAAGAAGAAGAAAGACCACAACTCAATGGCTCACATGTACAGAGAGATCCCAGATGCTGCACTTGAGACACATAAGTTTGGATCTGTACATTATCTGTTGTCAGGATTGCCTACCATAAACCGGATCTTAAGGCACACTTTGCTGCCCAAGTCAGGTGATCACAAGATGATCAGAGGACATGCAATTAACTTTCTTCATATATTTGATGTGCCTCAGAAGTTCAAAGTCATGAGCCAGATTATGGAAACAATCAAAAGGACTGCTGCTGATCAGAGGAGGAGTTGTGGGTATGCCCCACAGATTCAGGAGCTTATAAACTCCAAGATGGGCACTGGCACATATCTTTTGGACAAGGAACACCTGCCCATCTACCCTGACTTTGAGGACAACACTTTTGTGATGGATGAAAATGAACCATCTTCTGTGCAAGCACAAGAGAAGAAAGAGAAGGCAAAGGCTGAGAAGGCTGCTAAGATGCCAACTGCTGAAGAGGCATCTCAGATTGTCCTGAAGAGCAAGCAAGATCAGCTTAGCTACTTGATTGCCTCCACTCTGAGGATTGAGAAGGGCTTGGCCACCCTGACTCAAAACCAGGAGAGCTTGGAGAGAATCATAGAGCATAAGTTTTATGCTCTTGATGTCAAAGTGACAGAGATCCAAACTGCAGTTGAGCAACTTCAGGAGGATGTGGAGGAGAAGAAGGGCAAGTCAACTACTGATGCTTTTGCTAGAGTGCCCAGAGGACAGAGAATCTTGCAGAGTGCTCGTGCTGGACACGAGCTACATCATCTGCACCAGCTACAACTTCAGTGCATCCAGCTCCAGCACCCACTCCACCAGCTCCATCTACATCAACAGAAGTCTTCGTCCAAGGAGCCATCTCTACACCATCACATGAAGACCAAGCTTGAGAGTCGTTTAGCACTATGCATTTTCTATGAACTTTTTGGTAACTTGTTGCCAAAGGGGGAGAAAAATGTATAGATCATAGGCTTCGAGAGAGAGTGTTGCTTTTGTTCTCTCTTGTCTTTTTTGGGTGAACTTCGTTATTTGCTTGTTTGCTTGATACTCTATGCCTTATGTGAGATACTTGGATGATCATGTGTTTGATCATATGCTACCTTAATGCTTGTTAGATGACCTTATTCTTTTATATCCCTATATGATCATTCACTTTGCTTGGTGATGAGTGCATGTGTTCAATTACTATCATTTTGAGCGCTCCACCAAGATGTATGTGACATGGAAGAGTGTCACATCCCTAGTTCTGGTAATGCATAGTGCTTGCATTAGAGTGATGCATCATGTTTAAATTTCTCAGAAACTTGAAATGGGGATGACAGAACCCCCAGCACCCCCCTAAAACAACTAGGGTTTACTAAAATCATTTTCAATGAACCTGAAATGCCCTTCTAAAATGTCCATCATTTTTGTCTTGGGTTAGAACCTTCGACAAAAATTGGTTCACAATTTTCTAGGTCATCTTAGGGTCACTGAATTAAATTATATGCTATTTGCATTTGGACATTTAAATGCTATATAATATTTTAAATGTCCAAATATTCATGAACTAAAATGTTTACTGTTGAATTATTCCAAATAGTAGCCTTGAGCAGTTTCATGAATTTTGAGATTGTTTTGGTATTTTTAATAAAGCCCTAAAGTCACAGAATGATAGAAAACAGAAACAAATAAAAGAGAGAGAGGCCCACCTGACTTACCTGGCAGCCCACCTGGCCCAGCTCCTCCAGTCGGCCCAGCCACTGGCAACTGCCAGTCGTCTCCCACCTCTGCCAGAAGGCAGAGGCATGTCGCCCGCACGCGCACCGGATGCCACCTCCTACTTCCACCTCCTGCTTCTTCCCCCGCCCTCGACCGAGTGTCTAGAGGCGCCACGCAGCCCCCCTGGTCCCTCTCGCTCACTCCCTCGAGCTCATACCCCTCCTCTGTTCTCTCTCTCGCACGCACCCGAGAGCGACCGCTGCCGCCGTTTGCTGCCACCGTGCCCAAAGCCACCCCCTCACCCTTCCGCCATGCCCAAAGGCTCCGCCTTGACGCCATGGAGCTCCAAGACGAAGCACACGCCCGCGGGATGCCCGAAGCGACTCCATCATCTTCATCTTCGCCGTCGGCCGTCGGAGATCCCCCTTGCCGCCTCGCTCAGCTCCGACCCCGTCCAAGCCCGCTGTCTGCTTCACTGCAACCGCTGTGAGCTGCTGCTCCTTCTCCCCTTCTCCGTTTTCTAGGTTGCACGCCGTAGCTGCCGCTTTTTCGCCGATGAATGAAACCCGCCGCCGCCGTGCTTGCCGCCGACGATGCTTCGGTGACCATTTGGTCCCAGGCGGATGTCCATCCTGCTCGCCGCATCGCATAGACCATTTAGGTTCCGCGCACACATCGCTTAGGCCACTGCAGCCGCGTTTCCGTGCACACCCGAACGTCGGCCGCCGCTTCCGAGCTCGCCGCCGTCGACTCCGGCCACCACAGGCCCGGCCACCACCACCATTCAACGCGCACCGGCAAGGGCTCTCCAAAGCGCCCAGCCACGGCTCGAACCGTGCCTCGTAGTGCAATCCCGAGCACCAGCGTCGCCTCTAGCCTCGCCGAGAATTAGCCGCCGGCCTAATCCCTGGGTGCTTAGTGCTAATGACGCCCTAACTAACCCCCCTAGCTCACTGACACCTGGGGCCAATGCCCTAATTAACCTGGGTTTTATTTCTGTTTATATTAAACTAACACCACGGGCCCCACAGGTCAGTTTGACCTGTCCACGTCACCTGTTGACCGCCCCACACGTCAGAGTTGACTTGCCGACATGGTTGTTGACCTGACCCCACGTGTCGGAGACCGAGATGACCTTGTGTGGTCGACGATCGACCACACCGGTCGAGTTTGACCAGTCACCCTGATGGACTTGCGACATCACAATGGACTTAATCTTTGGCTAGATTAATAATTTTTGGATTTAAAATAATTCAGAAAATTCCAGAAAATAGTATAAAGTTCTAAAATTCATAGAAAAATATCTGTAACTCCAAATAAGATAAATTATATATGAAAAATGATCAGAAAAATCCAAACAATATGTTTATGGCATTATCATGCATGTTTGAACAACTTAAAGCTGTTGTATACAACAATTTGAATTGATGGCATTTGAAACGTCATATATGAAGTTTGAATTTGAATCTTAGATTCAAACCAACTCCATTTAATCTGCTACTAGTTGCATTAGCCCAAACCACATCATATTGCCATGTCATGATCATGCATCATATTGTGCATTGCATTGATTGTGTTCTTCCTTGTTTGCCAGTGTTTGTCCCCTCTCGATAGACGTGGTTCCGACGATGAGTTCGATGACACCGATGAAGAACTATACTATCTTCAGAAGTGCCAGCCAAGCAAAAACCCCTTGTTCATTTCGATACAATCCCACTCTCTCGCTCCTGCTCTCTTTTACTACATTAGGACAACAACGATTCAACTATTACATGCTGCGGTAGTTGAACCCCTTTCCTCTGCATGACCTGTCATTGCCACAGTAAATAGATGAAACCCACTAGCATGAGTAGGAATTGTTTGAGCCCTGATGTGCCTACTCATTCATGCTTGTTTGTCATGCCTGCTACTGCTTAGAGTTGAGTCAGGTCTGATTCATCGGGGATGAATTGGAAGTGTGTGAACATGTCCTACTGTGTGTGAGCTAAGTGTGTGAACACGATTTGGTAGAGGTAGTGGTGAGAGGCCATGTAGGAGTACATGGTGGGTCGTCTCATTGAAACCGTCCTCAGGAACTGAGTTCTGTGTTTGTGATCCATGAACAGTTGCTACCACACATTGGGTTCTGGTAACTCGACCCCTCTCGACTTATTAATCAACTCGATCTCTGTCCAGGAGTTGCAACTAGTTTCTGGTGTTTGTAGGTAGTGCTAGTAGACTACCAAGTGGCACCCAGTACAGGTGGGCTTGGGACAGACTAGGTGCAGTGGCACGGTGTACCAAGTGGCACCCGGATGGTGGGCTTGGGAACCCTGTACACATTGTTTGGGGCCGTGAGCGACACCCCGACCGGATCTCCTTGCGGATGGAACCCGAATAGGCGATAAACCTGGACTAGAGTCTTCCGTGGTTAGTCAGGTCGTGGACCGACACCCTCGCCAGGCTTCCCCTTGAAGGTTGCCGAGATGCATGACGTGTACATGGCGGTAAGTGGCGAGAGCGTGTGTGAAGAAGTACACCCCTGCAGGGTTAATATGATCTATTCGAATAGCCGTGTCCACGGTAAAGGACCTCTGGGTTGCATGTACAGTACATAGACAAGTGAAAGTGGATACTCTAAAATGCGCAAGATAAGCGTGAGTGCTATGGATGGTGTTCTCGTAGGGAGACGGGAGCGGATCCATAGTGGTGTATTGATATGGTGAATATGTGGACTCGTGTGCGCTACCTCAAAAGAGTTACTTGCAGTCGTAGTACATGATAGCCACTGAGTCAAAGCTGGCTTGCTACAGTTAAACCCCACCATCCCCTTTGTTGATAATGATGCATATGTAGTTAGATCTGATGTAAGTCTTGCTGGGTACATTTGTACTCACGTTTGCCTATTTTATGTTTTTGTAGAGAGACTTTCGTCTCACTAGTAGTTTCGCGTGGACTTCGACGTTTAGCTTGTTACCTCAGCTATGATCTTGTGCCCTCGGTAGGATCTTGTAGATAGTCAGGCTTCTCAGCCTTTTTCATTTGTAGATGTCTGTACTCAGACATGTTAAGCTTTCGCTTGTGATTTGACTTGTGTGCTCTGAATGTTGGGTCATGAGACCCATGTTTGTAATATCTCGCTCCTCGGAGCCTATTGAATAAAATACTTGAGTTGTAGAGTCATGTTGTGATGCCATGTTGTATTTGCACATATCGAGCATATTGTGTGTATGTTATTGAAATGCTTGGTATGTGTGGGATCTGACTATCTAGTTGGTTATCCTTGGTAGTCTCTCTTACCGGGAAATGTCTCCTAGTGCTTCCACTGAGCCTTGGTAGCTTGCTACTGCTCTGGAACACTTAGGCTGGCAGGCATGTGTCCTTCGTTCCTGTGTCTGTCCCTTCGGGGAAATGTCACGCGGTGTTTACCGGAGTCCTGTTAGCCCGCTACAGCCCGGTTTACCGGAGTCCTGCTAGCCCAGTTGCTACAGCCCGGATTCACTCGTTGATGACCGACACGTTCGTTTCTGGGTCATGTATGCCTGTCCCTGTAAGTTAGTGCCACTTGGGGTTCACGACTAGCCATGTCAGCCCAGGCTCCTTGTCATATGGATGCTAGCGACATTATCATATACATGTGCCAAAAGGCACAAACGGTCCCGGGCCTGGTAAGGCGACACCCGTGGGAATACCATGCTTGAGGCCGCAAAGTGATATGAGGTGTTACATGCTAGACCGGTGTGCCATTGAGTCAGGGTCCTGACAAAGAGTAACCCACGATCCTAACTCATTGTGCATTTGCAGTCCAAAGCAAATTTTAAATAATGCACAAATTTAGGGGGAGCTCTTACTTATCACATACTTCTCAAAGCAACGATGTTTTTCAATCTTATTATCATTTGTCGAAGCTTTGATCTATATGTTGTCATCAATTACCAAAAAAGGGGGAGGTTGAAAGTGCAACTATCCCTGGGTGGTTTTGGTAATTCCTAACAACATATATCTCATTGAGCTAATGCTACTTCAAGATAAATATTTCAGGAAAGCTCAATGATTGGCATGGCATGGATGAGAAAAGTGGATCCCTCAAAATGCTAAGGACAGAAGGATTGGCTCAAGCTCAAAGCACAAGACTCTACATTTTCTATTTTGGTGATCCAAGATCACATTGAGTCTATAGGAAAAGTCAATACTATGAAGGAGGGATGAGGTGTTGCTTAATGGCTTTCTTGCTCAAAATGCTTAGTGATATGCTCCAAAGCCCTCAACTACTTTCTCATATCCACATATGACCCAAACCAAAAGTCAAACTCGGCCCCACCGATTCTTCCTATCCGGCGCCACCGAGTTCAGATGTCATAGCCACTGCCACAAACCCTAGGCAAATCGGTCTCACTGATAGGGATCTCGGTCTCACCCAGATGGGATTGTAATCTCTCTGTTTCCCTTCGTAACGTTTCGATCCAACCGAGATGAGCGATCGGTCCCACCGAGATTGCAATGCAAACTCTCTGTTTCCCTTTTGTAACATTTCGGTCTTACCGAGATGAGCGAATCGGTCCCACCAAGTTTGCCTGACCAACCCTCTGTGTGTCCATTACCAAAATCGGTCCCACCGAGTTTGTGTAATCGGTCTCACCGAGATTACGTTATGCCCTAACCCTAATCATATCGGTCCTACCGAGTTGCCTGTCGGTCCCACCAAAAATCCTAACGGTCACATGATTTGCTAAATCGGTCCGATCGAGTTTGACGATTCGGTCCCACCGAGATTGGTAAGTTGTGTGTAACGGTTAGATTTTGTGTGGAGGCTATATATACCCCTCCACCCACTCTTCATTCGTGGAGAGAGCCATCAGAACATGCCTACACTTCCAACATACATTTCTAAGAGAGAACCACCTACACTTGTGTTGAGACCAAGATATTCCATTCCTACCATATGAATCTTGATCTCTAGCCTTCCCCAAGTTGCTTTCCACTCAAATCTTCTTTCCACCAAATCCAAATCCTGTGAGAGAGAGTTGAGTGTTGGGGAGACTATCATTTGAACCACAAGAGCAAGGAGTTCATCATCAACACACCATTTGTCAGGACCCCGACTCAATGCCACATCCATCTAGCATGTAACACCTCATATCACTTTGCGGCCTCACGCACGGTATTCCCACGGGTGTCGCCTTACCTTTGCCCGGGACCGTTTGCGCCTTTTGGCACACGATATGATAGTGTCGCTAGCATCCATATGATAAGGAGCCCGGCTGACATGGCTAGTCGTAAACCCAAAGTGGCACAAACTTATAGGGACAGCATCCATGACCCAAAGATCGAACGTGTCGGTCATCGCCGAGTGAATCAGTCAGTAGCACTAGGGTGACAGACTCGTGAACCGGCTGTAGCGGCTAACAGACTCCGGTATTCATCGTGTGACATTTCCCCGAAGGGACAGACACAGGAACGAAGAAGGACACATGCCGGCCAGCCTACGTGTTCCGGAGCAGTAGCAAGCTAGCATGGCTCAGTGGAAGCACTAGGAGACATTTGTCGGTAATAGAGGCTACTAAGGATAAACAACTAGATAGTCAGATCCCACACATACCAAGCATTTCAATAACATACACACAATATGCTCGATATGTGCAAATACAACATGGCATCACAACATGACTCTAGAACTCAAGTATTTTATTCAATAGGCTCCAAGGAGCGAGATATTACAAACAGAGGTCTCATGACCCAACATTCAGAGCAAACAAGTCAAACACAAGCGGAAGCTTAACATGTCTGAGTACAGACATCTACAAATGAAAAAGGCTTAGAAGCCTGACTGTCTACCAGATCTCCGCCGAGGGCACAAGATCGTAGCTGAGGTAACAAGCTAACCGTCAAGTCCACACGAACTACTAGTGAGATCAAGTCTCTACAAAAACATAAAATAGGCAAACGTGAGTACAAATGTACCCAAAGAAGACTTACATCGTAACTAACTACATATGCATCATTATCAACAAAGGGGTGGTGGAGTTTAAGCTGCAGCAAGCCAGCTTTGACTCGGTGGCTATCCTGAACTACGATGGCAAGTAACTCTTTTGGGGTGGGCACACGAGTCCACATATTCACCATATCAATACACCACTATGGATCTGCTCCCGTCTCCCTACGAGAACGCCATCCATAGCACTCACACTTATCTTGCGCATTTTAGAGTATCCACTTTCACTTGTCTATGAACTATGCAAGGGGTCCAAGTTTCCATATCCGAGGAATCGGCTATTCAATAGATAATGATAACCTGCAGGGTGTACTTCTTCACACACGCCTCGCCACTTATCGCCTCAGACACGTAATGTACCTCGGCAACCTTCAAGTGGAAGCCGGGCGAGGGAGTCGGCCACGGCCTACCTAAACACTCAAGTCTCTCGTCCAGGTTTATCGCCTATTCGGGTTCCATCCGCGAGGAGATTCGGCCGGGGTTTCACTCACGGCCCCAAACGATGTGAGCAGGGTTCCCAAGCCCACCATCCGGGTGCCACTTGGTACACCGTGCCATTGTGCCTAGTCTGTCCCAAGCCCACCTGTACCGGGTGCCACTTGGTAGACTACTAACACTACCTACAAACACCAGAAACTAGTTGCAACTCCTGGATAGAGAACAAGGGTGATTAAGAAGCCGAGAGGGTCAATTAAGGATCCCAATGAGTGGTAGTAACTGTTCATGGATCACAAACACAGAACTCAGTTCCTGAGGACGGCAATGAGACAACCCACCATGTACTCCTACATGGCCTCTCACCGCTACCTTTACCAAATCGTGTTCACACACTTAGCTCACACACAGTAGGACATGTTCACACACCTCCGATTCATCCCCGATGAATTATACCTGACTCAACTCTAAGCAGTAGTAGGCATGACAAACAAGCATGAATGAGTAGGCACATCAGGGCTCAAACAACTCCTACTCATGCTAGTGGGTTTCATCTATTTACTGTGGCAATGACAGTCATGCAGAGGATAAAGGGATTCAACTACCGCAGCAAGTAATGATTGTATCGTTGTTGTCCTAATGCGATAAAATAGAGCAGGAGCGATAAAGTGGGATTGTATCGGAATGAACAAGGGGGTTTTGCTTGCCTGGCACTTCTGAAGATAATATAGCTCTTCATCGGTGTCATCGATCTCATCGTCGGAACCACGTCTACTGAGAGGGAACAATCACCGGCAAACACAGAAAGAACACAATCAACACAATGCAACATTATGGTGCATGATTATGACATGGCAACATGCTGGTGTTTTGGGCTAATGCAACTAGCAACAAAGTTAAAATGAAGTTGGTTTGAACCCTAAGTTCAAATCCAAACTCCACATGTGAAATTCAAATGCCATTTATATGATTTGTCCTAAAAAGTAGCCATAAGTTGTTCTAACATGCATGAAAATGGTACAGATGGATAGATTGGATTTTTCTGATCATTTTCCATATATAATTTGTTTCATTTGGAGTTACGGTTGAATTACTATGAATTTTTGAAGTTTAAATCATTTTCTGGATTTTCCTGGATTATTTAGAATTAAATAAAATCCAGTAAATGATTTAACGCGTCAGCATGACGTAAGCGAGTCAACAGGGCACGGTCCGGTCAAACCTGACAGTGGGTCCCGCATGTCAGTGTAATTAGTTTAACCAAATTCATTTTTGGTACTAATCCTAGTTAATTAGCAGGGCTGGGCCCCACCTGTCATTGACCCAGGGGGTCAAACTGGGCCCACCCGTGGTCAAACGGGGTCAGCGGGGTCAAACCCGCCAGCGACTCGACGCCGGCGAGGCCCGAGACGGTGGCGGCCGTCGGAAACGCGCTACAGGGCACGGGCGAGGCCGTTCTTGGGCTTGTTGGAGAGCTCTAGCAGGCGCGCATCTAGTGGTGGTGGAGGCCGGGTCTATCGTGGCCGGAGCCAATGACGGCGAGCTCCAAGGCGGCGGCCGGAGTTCAGCCATGTGCGGGGTTGGGGCTGCGGCGTGCAAATGCAGAAGCTGAGGCGCTAGCGAGGCACTACGCGATGCGGCGAGCAAGTTAGGCACGCCAGGGTGACCAAATGGTCACCGGAGCTACGCCGTCGACGAGGCCAGGCGACGGCGCGATTCGGTTGGCAAGGGGGCGATGGCTACAGGGCGTAAATGATCTCGGGGAGAGGGGGTTACGACGCGGAAGCTCACGGTGGTTGAAGTGGTCGTCGAAGTGGGATCGGGGAAGACTTGACGGCGTCGGAATCCCGGCGGCGATCTCCTGTGGCCGAGGAAGAAGATGAGGTCGAGGCCGACGTTGCAGAACTCCCGCAGTCGAACGGGTTGGCGTAGGCGATGCAGAGGTCGATGGCAGTTCTTCTGGGCGCAGGGACAGGGCGAGGGGTGGACGGTGGCCACGGCTATGACGAGCGGTGGTCTCAGGTGCGTTCGGTGACGAGAAGGAGGGAGAGCAGAGGAGGAGGAGGGGGTCCAGAGGGGGGAGGAAAGAGGTGCAGGGGTTGGGCATCTCCAGGCGAGCAGCTGGGCTCGTGGGGGCGCTGCCAGTATGAAAGAGGAGGTGGCGGCGTCGGCAGCGTCGCCCAAAGACGCAGCTGCTTCGGGGCGAGGGGGAGGAAGATGACTGGCAGCTGGGCTGCATAGTAACAGGCCGCATAGGTGGGCCGGTATCCCTGGTGGGCCTCAAGGTAAGTCTAGGTAAGGTTGCTCTGTTTTATTTCCTGTTTTCTATTTTTCTTTAAAATATTGGGCTTTATTAAAAATGGTAAAATGTTTCCAAAAATCCTGCAAATAATTGTGGGCTCCGTTGGGATTACTCCTAACAGCCCACAGTTAAGTTCAGAATTAATTGAGCACTTAAAATAATATATACCATTTAAATGCCCAATTGCAAATACTGTATGATTTAATTCAAAAATCCAGAATGGCCTAGAAAAATGGGCACCATTTTTGGGAGAGGTTCTAGACCAATTCAAAAATGATGAACTTTTGTGAAGGGCATTTTGGGTTCATTGAATTTTTTTTCAGTTGAACCTGGTATTTTCATGGTGGTGCTAGGGTTTGTTGATCCCCATTTCAGGTTTACGAGAAATTTAAACATGATGCAACACATGACTAGCTAGCTCAGAGCATACCAGAACTAGGGATGTGACAACTCACCCCCACTAAGCAAGAATCTCGTCCCGAGATTCAAGACGAACGGTAAGAAGACAAAGGGGACACCAAGTATCACAAACTTCACAATCCAGCTGTCTTCTCGAGGTTGTTGATTTGTTGACCCAAATTGATCTTGACGTCTTTGCTTTCGGAATCTTCATCCAACACGATGGCGTCGGAAAGAAACTCTATCGGGAAGGATCATTGAAACTCCCCATACCAGACTAAGGCAATTCTCAAACGATGGTTTGAAGGAATTCAAAGAAATGGCATACTCGATTTTGGAATGGAACTATGGGTATAGAACAATCGGCAAATGGGAGGCACAATCCGACCGATACCGAAGATATAACCTAGTGTCTGAACGTTCTCTCAAGAACTTGAGAATTTCCATATTCATCAAGGTTTTACCAACATCCGTGTCAAGGATCCTGGCAACACAACATACTACCATGATGAACAGCGATGGACGATGCAGATGCAAAGGAAGATAACCTTCTCAGATTTCACCTTAGCGGGGCCAAGGGGACAAAATCTGGAGGTTCGACCGAGAGACATTTAGCACTGCGCTTCTAATGTTCTCCTTGATGTGATAGCATAATCCATTCATAAATATGGTTTGACATCTAGAACATCAAGTAAAAGGTCGGACTTCGGGAACACAAGAGTCCATAAGGAATCACTACTGAAGTAAACCCTATGAGATCCTTATGGGGAGGTGGCCAACTTCCTCAATCAAGAAACTACAGTAATAGGTCTTCCGGCTGGACGTGTTGGCCACGACATCCTCTTTACCGGTTACAGAGAGACCAATATTATAGTTCTTGGGAAATGTTCCAACCATCATATCTGCCTGAGATTCAGATCTGGTTGGGGTCAGGACAATCCAGACTCATCGAGTCTAGGAAGAAAAATGAAAGTTTGCAACACAAATCGACGAGATGACGTTGCGAGAATCTCGGGGAATGAACTGCGACAGCAAGCTCCAACACATGAGCTGGTTCTGCTACAACATGTGAACACGTTGTCCGAGACAAGCATGACCACATAGTAGTCTTATAATAAAACACTACCGAGTTCAGGTTGGGAACCATCATCGAGGATTTCGAAGTCTTTACGCAAGTCCATGGATTAGATCCCAAGCATAGACTTCTTTTTCTTGAACAAGTCAATCAGTGGCTTGTTGTGCTAGGGAATACATATGGAGTGGAGGTAATTAATCTACCAAACCATAGAATACATTCGCACATGCATAATTGATTTGGGATGGTACCAGAGGAAACAAAAACAATCTTTCTCGAACTCACGGCGGCAACTTGCACCAAATGCACATGAATTCGAGGAAGTCACTTCTTCCATCCAAGCATAAGCTTCATGAACGAAACACGAAGGCGTTGCTTACAAAGTTTCCAACACTAGCCTGATGTTCAACACGAATCATGGTGGAGACAAAATGCCGCTGATGGGCTCAACGGCAACTCATCGGAATTTCCATATGACTGGACTTCCATCATCATGTGAACACGGTGATAGCAGTGATCAGACCAAAAGATGTAATGGTGTATGCTCGGGGGATCAACCACGAGTAAGACAACATTACGAACATCGTTGGTTCTGATTTGACTTGACGATAGCCCATACTCAAGTCAAAGTTTTGACAAGGCAATAGATCCAACAACTGATCACGAGGACCAATCGACGGATATATCATCTTTCTTCAACACACACACACACACACAAGGATATCCCTTAGTGATGAACTAAGTTGGACAAGCTTTCATCTTCCAACACTCCAAGTTGTTGTTTAGCTTAACCAACTAGCTCGGGGGTATCCAACACAGATTCTTGGAGAAAGGGTGGTTTATAGGAAAAACCAACTTGATCACGAGCTCAACATAACAGTCAGGGGACTACCTGGTAATACCTCCGAGAAGATATTCGGAAAATCACTAACCACCGATATGTTACTAAGCTCGAGAACAACCTTGCTTTTCAGAGCAAGACGATATGATCAAATAAGCAAGGAATTGAATAATCCTAACTCATTGACCGAAGAGTGCACCGGAAATAAGGACTAGGTAGCACGATCAATCTTGGAATGATGATTCCATAATCAACTAACCAAGAATGATATTATCGTCCATTAACCACCCAGCAACGGGGTTGCTAGGAGTATTGATTTCACACATCACGATTCACTTGTCGGCATTCCGGTTACAATAACACGGGAGCCGAGGAATGAACAATGATGGCAATAAGTATCACTGCGTCAAAATTCATAAGAGATGGTGCAATTCCTATGATATTCTTGACATAAATAGGGTAAGACTCCAAGGTAGAACAGAACAAAAGCTAGGTTGGCATTTTGATCTGCGGATTACAACTACTTTGACCAGTCCAAGAAATGGATGAGGTGCTGGAGTTTGTTTCTCCTAGTCATTCCGAAATAGAATGGCTTGACGGACCACAAAAGTAGTGGCATCGATGAACACGAATGCATAAGTACTCCTGACTATCAATTGATAGACGAAGATCGGAATACGACTGAAGAGGGACAACTCAAAGGAACATATAACTTTCTGAGTTGTGGATGCATAGATTAGTATGTCGAGCAAAACTCAACATTTCTTCTGGATAACCCATGCAGAAGGTAGAACTGACAGATTCACAATATAGAATGGAGAACTCATCAAGAGCACTCTGGTTGTGATCTTTTGGTTCAAAAGAACTCCTGCCAAGAATGGTTCATGGTATTTGGAAGAACGATATACCACGGACCTCGAGGACTATCGCAAAGGTTACTAATATCCTAAAGGAACTAGCAACACTATCAACACGAGGTAAGTAGGGAAATTTCGGGTTCAGAAACCCAGGAGTAGAATACCTACTACTAAGTTGCATCACGGGATGCTTTCGAGAATGAAGGCCAGAATCATCACAATGGGACACAAAACATGGCTAGATTACTAAGTGATACTCTAGACACCTAGGGTCATAGTAATAACTCCGACTTATATGTTAAGGCAACAGAGTACCTCAACTCACCGATTGGTGTGGTTAATCTGGCCCAAAGGACATCGGAACGGGAGGAAGGGATTTTGCAAATGCTTCAGACTATTTAGAAACCTAGGATGACTCGGACAGCATAACGGCTGTAAATGCTCAAAAGAATTAAGACAGGCTACAAAAATGGTGGCATCACCACTCAGAAGCACAATATCAAGGTTTCGGGATCAACAGTTAACATACGGAAGTAGTAGGAACTAAACTGAGACTTACCAACAATCTTATAAGTCTATGGATTAGTAACACGTCATCCTGATAGAAAGAAGAGAAAGCCTAGTTCTTAATCCCCGTAGAAGAGAAGAGGATGACTCAGATCAGAAGGCCATGAGGTATAAAGAGTAAAAAGAGCCTTACGTTCCATCCCACAATCTATTCCCCTACATATAACTAAAGCATTTCTAGACTCAACTTCGACTAGTTTGGCTTGGTAATCCTCACAGCATCAAAGCTCGATACCAAAGCTGTCAGGAACCCGACTTAATGCCACATCGATCTAGCATGTAACACCTCATATCACTTTGCGGCCTCACGCACGGTATTCCCACGGTGTCGCCTTACCTTTGCCGGGACCGTTTATGCCTTTTGGCACACGTATATGATAGTGTCGCTAGCATCCATATGATAAGGAGCCCGGCTGACATGGCTAGTCATAAACCCAATGTGGCACAAACTTACAGGACAGCATCCATGACCAAAGATCGAATGTGTCGGTCATCGGCGAGTGAATCCAGTCTGTAGCACTGGTCGACAGACTCGGTGAACCGGGCAGAAGGGCTAACAGACTCTAGTATTCATCGCGTGACATTTCCCGAAGGACGGACACAGAACGAAGAAGGACACATGCCGGCCAGCCTACGTGTTCCGGAGCAGTAGCAAGCTAGCATGGCTCAGTGGAAGCACGAGGAGACATTTCCCGGTAAGAGAGGCTACTAAGGATAAACAACTAGATAGTCAGATCCCACACATACCAAGCATTTCAATAACATACACACAATATGCTCGATATGTGCAAATACAACATGGCATCACAACATGACTCTACAACTCAAGTATTTTATTCAATAGGCTCCAAGGAGCGAGATATTACAAACAGGGGTCTCATGACCCAACATTCAGAGCAAACAAGTCAAACACAAGCGGAAGCTTAACATGTCGGAGTACAGACATCTACAAATGAAAAAGGCTTAGAAGCCTGACTATCTACCAGATCCTGCCGAGGGCACAAGATCGTAGCTGAGGTAACAAGCTAACCGTCGAAGTCCACATGAAACTACTAGTGAGACTGAAGTCTCTCTGCAAAAACATCAAATAGGCAAACGTGAGTACAAATGTACCCAGCAAGACTTACATCAGAACTAACTACATATGCATCATTATCAACAAAGGGGGTGGTGGAGTTTAAGCCGCAGCAAGCCAGCTTTGACTCGGTGGCTATCCTGAACTACGATCGCAAGTAACTCTTTTGGGGTGGCGCACGAGTCCACATATTCACCATATCAATACACCACTATGGATCCGCTCCCGTCTCCCTCACGAGAACGCCATCCATAGCACTCACACTTATCTTGCGCATTTTAGAGTATCCACTTTCACTTGTCTATGAACTATGCAAGGGTCCAAGTTTCCATATCCGAGGAATCCGGCTATTCAATAGATAATGATAACCTGCAGGGTGTACTTCTTCACACACGCTCTCGCCACTTATCGCCTCAGACACGTCATGTACCTCGGCAACCTTCAAGCGGAAGTCGGGCGAGGAGTCGGCCACGGCCTACCTAAACACTCAAGTCTCTCGTCGGGTTTATCGCCTATTCGGGTTCCATCCGCAAGGAGATCCAGTATGGGTGTCACCACGGCCCCAAACGATGTGAGCAAGGTTCCCAAGCCCACCATCCGGTGCCACTTGGTACACCGTACATCAGGCCTAGTCTGTCCCAAGCCCACTGCACGGGTGCCACTTGGTAGACTACTAACACTACCTACAAACACCGAAACTAGTTGCAACTCCGGACAGAGAACAAGGGTGATTAAGAAGCCGAGAGGGTCAATTAAGGATCCCAATGAGTGGTAGTAACTGTTCATGGATCACAAACACAGAACTCAGTTCCTGAGGACGGCTGCAATGAGACAACCCACCATGTACTCCTACATGGCCTCTCACCGCTACCATTACCAAATCGTGTTCACACACTTAGCTCACACACAGTAGGACATGTTCACACACCTTCGATTCATCCCCGATGAATTAGACCTGACTCAACTCTAAGCAGTAGCAGGCATGACAAACAAGCATGAATGAGTAGGCACATCAGGGCTCAAACAACTCCTACTCATGCTAGTGGGTTTCATCTATTTACTGTGGCAATGACAGGTCATGCAGAGGATAAAGGGATTCAACTACCGCAGCAAGTAACAGTTGTATCGTTGTTGTCCTAATGCTTTAAAATAGAGCAGGAGCGAGAAAGTGGGATTGTATCGGAATGAACAAGGGGGTTTTGCTTGCCTGGCACTTCTGAAGATAATATAGCTCTTCGTCGGTGTCATCGATCTCATCGTCGGAACCACGTCTACTGAGAGGGAACAATCACCGGCAAACACAGAAAGAACACAATCAACACAATGCAACATTATGGTGCCTGATTATGACATGGCAACATGCTGGTGTTTTGGGCTAATGCAACTAGCAACAAAGTTAAAATGAAGTTGGTTTGAACCCTAAGTTCAAATCCAAACTCCATATGTGAAATTCAAATGCCATTTATATGATTTGTCCTAAACAGTAGCCATAAGTTGTTCTAACATGCATGAAAATGTTACAGATGGATAGATTGGATTTTTCTGATCATTTTTCATATATAATTTGTTTCATTTGGAGTTACGGTTGAATTACTATGAATTTTTGAAGTTTAAATCATTTTCTGGATTTTCCTGGATTATTTAGAATTAAATAAAATCCAGTAAATGATTTAACGCGTCAGCATGACGTAAGCGAGTCAATAGGGCACGGTCCGGTCAAACCTGACAGTGGGTCCCGCATGTCAGTGTAATTAGTTTAACCAAATTCATTTTTGGTACTAATCCTAGTTAATTAGCAGGGCTGGGCCCCACCTGTCATTGACCCAGGGGGTCAAACTGGGCCCACCCATGGTCAAACGGGGTCAGCGGGGTCAAACCCGCCGGCGACTTGACGCCGGCGAGGCCCGAAACAGTGGCGGCCGTCGGAAACGCGCTACAGGGCACGGGCGAGGCCGTTCTTGGGCTTGTTGGAGAGCTCTAGCAGGCGCGCATCTAGTGGTGGTGGAGGCCGGGTCTATCGTGGCCGGAGCCAACGACGGCGAGCTCCAAGGCGGCGGCCGGAGTTCAGCCATGTGCGGGGTTGGGGCTGCGGCGTGCAAACGCAGAAGCTGAGGCGCTAGCGAGGCACTACGCGATGCGGCAAGCAAGTTAGGCACGCCAGGGTGACCAAATGGTCACCGAAGCTACGCCGGCGACGAGGCCAGGCGACGGCGCGATTCGGTCGGCAAGGGGGCGATGGCTCTGGCGTAAATGATCTCGGGAGAGGGGGTTACGACGCGAAGCTCACGGTGGTTGCGATGGTCGTCGAAGTGGGCTCGGGAAGACTTGGCGCGGAATCCCGGCGATCTCCTGTGGCCGAGGAAGAAGATGAGGTCGAGGCCGACGTTGCAGAACTCCTGCAGTCGAACGGGTTGGCGTAGGCGATGCAGAGGTCTATGGCAGTTCTTCTGGGCGCAGGGACAGGGCGAGGGGTGGCCGGTGGCCACGGCTACGACGAGCGGTGGTCTCAGGTGCGTTCGGTGACGAGAAGGAGGGAGAGCAGAGGAGGAGGAGGGGGTCCAGAGGGGGAGGAAAGAGGTGCAGGGTTAGGCGTCTCGAGCGAGCAATGGGCTCGTGGAAGCGCTGCCTGCCAACAAGCAAGAGGTGGCGGCGTCGACGCTGGGTCGCCCAAAGACGCTTGTTGCTTGGGCGAGGGGAGGAAGATGGTCGGCGGTGGGCTGCACAATGTGGGCCGCATAGGTGGGCTGGTATCCCTGGTGGGCCTCAAGGTAAGTCCAGGTAAGGTTGCTCTTTTTTATTTCCTGTTTTCTATTTTTCTTTAAATATTGGGCTTTATTAAAAATGGTAAAATGTTTCCAAAAATCCTGCAAATAATTATGGGCTCTGTTGGGATTACTCCTAACAGCCCACACTTAAGTTCAGAATTAATTGAGCACTTAAAATAATATATAACATTTAAATGCCCAATTGCAAATACTGTATGATTTAATTCAAAAATCCAGAATGGCCTAGAAAAATGGGCACCATTTTTGGGAGAGGTTCTAGACCAATTCAAAAATGATGAACTTTTGTGAAGGGCATTTTCGATTCATTGAAATGTTTTTCAGTTGAACCTGGTATTTTCATGGTGGTGCTAGGGTTTGTTGATCCCCATTTCAGGTTTACGAGAAATTTAAACATGATGCAACACATGACTAGCTAGCTCAGAGCATACTAGAACTAGGGATGTGACACCATTTGTTACTTCTTGGAGAGTGGTGTCTCCTAGATTGGCTAGGTGTCACTTGGGAGCCTCCGACAAGATTGTGGAGTTGAACCAAGGAGTTTGTAAGGGCAAGGAGATCGCCTATTTCATGAAGATCTACCCTAGTGAGGCAAGTCCTTCATGGGCGACGGCCATGGTGGGATAGACAAGGTTGCTTCTTTGTGGACCCTTCGTGGGTGGAGCCCTCCGTGGACTCGCGCAGCCGTTACACTTCGTGGGTTGAAGTCTCCATCAACGTGGATGTACGATAGCACCACCTATCAGAACCACGACAAAAACATCCGTGTCTCCTATTGCGTTTGCACTCTCCAAACCCTTCCCTTTACATTCTTGCAAGTTGCATGCTTTACTTTCCGCTGCTCATATACTCTTTGCATGCTTGCTTGAATTGTGTTAAGATTGCTTGACTTGTGCAAAGTTGCTAAAATCTGCTAAGAACTAAAATTGGGAAAAGGATAGATTTTTATTTGGTCAAGTAGTCTAATCACCCCCCCTCTAGACATACTTTCAATCCTACATATATAAATTTTGAGGTTCACCTGCTACGGATATGCTTTTCTAATTGTAGTGTGACAGCTTTAACCAAAGTCTGTTTAGTTCAGTCAGCCTTCTATTCATTGATTTTGTATATGGTTCTTGAAAGTAGAGCTTGCTAAGCAGTTGAGAGTGTTCCAGTTTGCTTAATCACTGCGACTATGTTCTTTGGGTTAAAATTCTAAATTTCCTCTTTGTAGGATCTTCAGAAGGGTTGCTCACCAATGAACTAGAAAATGATTTTGTCCTGGGCACTCATATGATTAAGGAAGAAATTGGTTATTCCTGGATGTGCTATGCAGATCAAAGGTGAGCTCATCCTATTTTCTTTCTTCATTCTTAGCCAAAGATCTATCTCCGTTTTCCTTGCATTTGTCATGTTGGTTCTTTGTGTAGATGTGCCAACTAGCTTAGAATCTGTATCATCATCTTTGTCTTTGAGTAGAACTGGACTGAGGATTTGCTCTGTTCTGTATAGTTTTTGTAAAAGATTTTAAATTCCTGCTCATTTCTGTTGACTTTACTGTAAATGTTTTACATTTAAATTTATCACATGGACAGGAGCAATATTTCTTCTGAGAGTTGTATTGTTTTGCATCTGTTACATAGTTTGCAGGTTATTTAGCCATTCCCGTGCTTCCAAAGCAACTCATGACCCCTCTTATAACTCTGCCCTGCAATATTTAGGTGTTATAAAAACAGTTTGACCATTTTTGCCTCATAATGGGAGTTCTTTCACTATTTTGGAGATTGGTGCATTCTTTCTGCAGTTTAACACTTGCATCGGTACTTTTAACCTTTCATTTAGCGAGTTGACAAGGTCGGCATGTTAGATTGCGCAAAGCTTCTGAGCCCATCTAAATATATTTCATGCACTGAATGAAAGCACGTGGCTTGTTGTGACCAGAAACTGAAGTGAGTATAGCCCAAGTCGACTCTGGCTTTTTGTGACCAGAAACTGAACTGTGTATAGCCCAAGTCACGTGCTTTTACCTATTTGGTAGTGCAGACCAGTAGCTGAGAATGTTCATTAGATGATTTGTTCTGTTCCAAATGTGCAAGCAACTTGCAGGGGGTCCATTTATTAGAAAAATGTCGTCAATTAACTATGTGTATGCTTATTTCATAATGTAGACTAGCAGCTTGGAATTTATAATCAGATGATTTGTTTAGTTGTTTCCAAATGTGCAGGGAATTGGAAGGGGAATGCACATCTCTTGTCATCATGTTATACAAGCTCATGTGGAATTTTATTTTAGATTTTTTGATATGGTGCAGGGGCATGCACTAAATGAGAGAAAGAACCTACACAAGGGAAGGAGCAGGGGTTAGACAACCGATATCTTGGCAATCACTCTGTTTCTGACTTTCTATGCTATTGTTTTCATTCGTTATGAGGAAGGGGATAACCATCTGATTAGGATATACAAAATTGTGTATTAAACCATTTAATCATATTGACCTACTGGCTATTACTTTGTGTGAAGTTGCTTACCATGGGCCTCTATTCCTATAGTAGACTTCTAATTTCATGATGCTAATGAGTTTACAATTGAAATTCATTTTTTACCTAAATCAAATCAAATGTAGAACCACCTCCTGCTGTTCAGTACTATGGAAAGCTTGAAAAGTATTGTCACTGGGGCAATGAAGTTAAACTTTATAATGAACACGTAGATACCCTGTTTGCCATGTTTTGGCACAAAAAGCAAGAGATCCCATACTATGTGTGCACTATCAACAAGACATTCACAAAGCCAGGCCAATGCATGGTAACGCCCTACTTTCTTGTTTGTAAATAATGCTTTTGATTCTGTCAATTGATATTTCCCTGCAACATATTCAGAAATCCAATTACATTGCTATTAGTACCAGAACGACCATTCTCTTTACATTGCTACATATGACAGAGAAATACAACATCAAAATCAATAATTGCTACATAATATTAATATGAAAAGCTGCACATATTTTGATCTTCTCGCCGGCTCGTCGGCGCGGATCCCCTCCTCTGCCTCTCCGGCCACCCAGTTGCAGCGGTGAGCTCCCCCTTTCCCTGAATCATCTCCTCTCTCACATCACATAAGGTCGTATCAGACCCTTGATTTATTTTTCTGTTTGATTCGGTCCGATGCAGCAGCGGCAGGCGACGTACAATAGCTCCTTCCTTGCATGCATGGACGAGCTCGACAGAGATACCATCCAACCAGACCACGGCTGCTACCACCCCACGCACAAGGTCCCTTCCTGCTCCCCCGCCTTCTTCGATGGATCAAGATGCTACACACATTGTTGTTGCTGTTGTTGTTTGTCAAATGAACGAACGAACCTTCCTTACTTACTGAATGTGACAAATGAATCAACCTTCCTTTAGATCAAGAGAATGAATGAATGAATGAATTTGAAATTTCTCTGCTAACTTCTGTGTGAATCAGACTGTCATTTGGTTTCTTGCTACTCACGCCTGTTGGAGTGACTGTTGCTTTGCCACAGCAGTTTGCAAAGGAAACATATGAAATTGTTGGATGTTCGCATTTTTGTAGTTGCATCGATGGGATTTCAATTCTTTAATGGCCATGATATATCACATATTTTAGAATATGCCTTTCCATGTCTCTATGCTAATTGGGAGTCCAATAGATATATTATACTGCACTCTTTCTTCTATTGTAAAGAATTATCGGCCCCTTTCGGTTGAGCAGATGCAAATCATATCTAGGGAGATTAAGATGCTCAAGACCAAGGTTCACAAATGAGATTTATTGAACTTGTGGAAAGATGAGCAAAGTAATTCCCTTTTCCAGTGTCTTTTTGTGGCAATGTTTTGCAGGAAGGCATACTGAAGGATGCCAATGATGTACTTCAAGAAAGGGTACTATACTCTAACCCATATTCATTTTAAAGAAACTGCACTATTTGAGATGTTACCTCTTGATTTTAGGATAGCGTTCAGATTGGTTTTAGCATTTAGACTTGACCAAAGCATGATAAAGAAAGGAATAGTCCATAGGAGTGGTAGACAATCTTATGGCCGGTGTGTTTTATAACCATGAACGTACATATTTGCTGATAAAAGGTACTTCTGCATATGATTTAGGGATGCAAGTGGGTCAGGGCATCTGCTATTCTTAATGTTTTCATATGTTTATGAGCATTATATATTATTTGAAGGTATATGCCCATGATGAGGTTTTTCCATTCTATCTCCTGTAGCAATAGTTTCCCTTTTTTGTTCTTCCACAAACAAGCAACAGTGTTTGGTCATAATCTCTATACAGTCAAATCACAACTCAATTTTGTGTGTCTCAGATTTGAGTCTAACCTGCAACATATCAAGTGAGTCTAACTATATTGCTTTTCTAATATCATCAATTGAGTACTTTGATGTTTCAGAGTTTATACCATGAGTGCATCTGCAGCAATTTGGTATCTGGTTTTTATTTCATTTCCTTACAATTCACAGTAAGCCTTCTCGAATAAATCACAGTGTGACCTAATCTTACATGATTGGATGTCGCCTAAGTATGCTTCCTGCTATTTTTTGCACTATTGTTAATGCCAAACTGTTGTCATGACTTACTGGTGAAATTTAGAAGTGATATATTTGCACATATATACGGGTATTTAACTTAACATGATCTGCATGTTCTGAATCTGCAGTTCTGCACTATGCTTTGCTGGATGTCGCCTAAGCAGAGGATGCGGCAGTCTTGCCCACATTTGGTTTTCATAAGCTAATATGGGGTTTCTTTCCCTTATATTCTTGCAAGATGTGGTAAGATCTTTCCTGCCGTCTCCTGTTCGATGAAATGCCTGTGAGCTGAAACATTTTGCGTTGCATGTTTCTCTGCCTGTGCAGGTTCTTTGTTGGTTCGTTCGACCATGTTGTTAACCAACAAGGTTAGATCTGCTCAGATTGCCTTGGGTTATTACTTCTTGATAATATAGGCCATGAACTCCTGCATTGGTGCGGCTAGGTTGCCTGTCTATGTGTTTTGGGGTTCACCTATTATGTTTGTCGTGCTTTGTATGGGTTTTCCTTCAGATCTTGTTAGAAAAAAATGAGTTCTTGTTTACACATGCTTGTCCTGGTGGTTTTCTTCCTGGGTGATTGTGTGCTCATATGCCATTGGTCGATATCCATGTTTATAGAGGGATGCCCACTTTTCTTAGTTTCATACCGATTCTTAATAGTCTTGCAATGCCTGCTCAGGTTAGTTCTTTGAATGAATAGAGATAATAAATATATGGGGGTTCCAATATCAAGTGTGCCACCTGGTTATTGATTACCCAACTAATACATGCTGCTTGGTCATAAAGGAAAAACAACTAGAAGAATAATTAATAAAGTGTACCATCTGCCTATTGTCTTATACACAGTCGCTTGATTCTTTTTGTTCCTCTATAGGCATCTGATCCTATCTGCAGTGTGCGGCTAGGTTGTTCGTCCGCCTGGGTCGTAGGTTTTTTCCTTCCTGCCGACGGCAGGTACAAGACTCGAGCAATGATTAACGGGCAAGCGCTATGTACACCATCTGTCTATGCTAATATAGCATGTCTTTTAAAGCCAATGTATGCTATCACCAAGTGATCTGGATATTTTCTTTCAAGCATCAAGCTTTCATGTAATGGAATATAAGTATCTTTAAGTTGATTCCAAATCAATTTCATACACATGCTTTGAATGCTTGGCTTGCTCTCGCTTTTTGCGCCATGGTCAAATGTGCAGCGATGCCTCAGCCCAATATTTATCACTTCATAGCGCCTATATGTGACTATCTACTTTCTTTGCTGATAACATTGTAAATAATTAATCGTAAGCTTCTTAGAACACTATGTATCATCACTAAGCATCTATCTACCAACAATAAGTACTTATTTTCATATGTTTCAATATGTGCCCGAATAATATCAATGTACACTCTTTCAATACATGGCTTACTCTCGGCTTTTGCGCCATTGGCGCAACTGGTCATCTAGTATGGTTAAATGATGGAGGCTACTCAGCTCTTTGGGTAGTCTTCCTAGTTTTGGCATTGTCCATTGTCATTCTCGTTGTGTTTTCCTTCACTTGCATCTGTCATTGGCTATTTTTGTGTGGAGACCTCCTATACCGCGCTTCAGGCGCCGAATTCCGCTCCTGCCGCTTGCGCATAGCACGTATGGGTTATACCCAATAACGAGCGAACGTTGACTTGCCTCGCACGCTCGATCGATGGATTCCTTTGGAAGCGCCTGCTATTCAACCGGTGGATGGTTGACCGTTGACCTGTTCACTTTTCACCAAATATGGAAATAAATCATAAATTTGAAAAAACTAATGAATTTAGAAAAAAATTAAAAAGTTCCAAAAAAGTGTATTTGGAAAATGTTAAAATTTGAAAAAGTTCATCAATTTGAAAAAATCATGAATTTGAGAAAAAGTTTAAGAATTTGAAAATGTTCATGAATTTGAAACACTTCATGAATTAGAAAAAGTTCGCGAGTTTTAAAATGTTAACAAATTTCAAAACAAACCGCGGATTTGAAAAATTGTCAACGGATGTAAAAAAAAAGTTCATAGATTTGCCAAAATTGAGCGCGGGTTTCAAAAATATTTGCGAAATTGAAAATAGTTCATGAAATTGATAGAAATGTCCATGAATTTGAAAAATATTTATAATTTTTTAAAATAATTACAAACTTATGAAAAAATGTTCAGAATTTCAAAAACCACCCATTTGAAAAAAATAAAAATAAAAAAAGAAAACAAAAATAAAATTAAAACAAACAAAAAACCGGCCAGAAGCTTCCAAAATTGGCCAAAAAGCAAAATAAAAGCAGAAGTCGTTCGCATTATATAGGCCGACCTAGTAGTCACGAAAGTTGTGGCAGGGTCAGAGATGTGTACGGTTACCGAAGTAACTGCAAAATCACTAGTTAAGGGTTATCCTTGCAAATGTCACTCCCCACATTCTCACGTGCTGACAAGTGGAGACTGCATATGCGTCACTGTCGCAACCTTGGAGTTTTCCTTTTTTTTCATAGATTCATTTATTCAAAATGTTTTCTCTCTTGACCGTGTGTCCAAATACTAAACCATTTCACCTTTTGATTTCTCGCGTTGAGATCTTTAAAACTAGATCCATGCTAATAGGTTTCAACGATTTTTCTTCCGTAAAAAACTAAAAACTCCATGAAGAAACAGTAACCGAATAGAAGGTACCAAAAAATATCCAAAAAATATGGCCACGGAAGAGAACGAATAAACAGAAAAATAGAACCCAAAAGCACGGTTGTGGTTTTCATTTTTTGTAAGCGTGGGCTTGCTTATTCCTTTTTTTCTCAGCAAGCAGGGGTTGTATTTTTTTCCTTTTTCGGTAGAAGCACACGTTGTACTTATCATAGAAGCACAAATTTTTTCTTCTACTCGAAGAGGAAAACTCGTAGAAAAACAGGTTGTGCTTTCTCTTTTACAGTAGAAGCACAAATTCCCTTCTCGTTGAAGCACAGGCTGTGCTTCTCGCGAAAGCAAAACTGTGCATCCACGAGAAATACAATTGTCCTTCTTGTGGAAGCACATACTTGTTTTTAGAGAAGCACAAATGTGCTTTGAGAAAGAAAAAGACTAAAAAATCTCAAAATCCTAGGAAAAACGAGAAGAAAAATGAAAAGACGAAAATGTTAGGAATATGCAACTTGTATTCTCATGGGGCCATCTTGTAATGCCCAAGATGAAGTTCTATCCCAATCACGTGGTGAACTCATGGTTGGGGCACAATTGTATTTCGGACGCGTAGCAAGGTGATACACAAAATCATACAACTGAGTGAAAAGAAAGAATACGAGAATCTAGGCATCACTTGCCCCAGCATAGCATAAATATGACAATCATCATACCATCATCCATACATATAGTAGCGTCCGACTACGGACTAGATAAAAAGGAAAAAAACCTACCCTGCTACTAAGCCCACGGATACTCCGACTAGGTCCTCTACTGATCGCCCGGATAAGTAACATAGAAACGGCCACGGTCTTCGTCAAACTCCCACTGGAGCTCAGTGTCATCTCCTGCATCAAACTCAACGGTACCTGCAACTGTGTTTGTAGTATTCTGTGAGCCACGAGGACTCAGCAATCATATCACCCACGGTATCAAGACTAACAAAGCTTAAATGGTAAGGCATAGTTATGTGGTGGAGTTGCAGCAAGCATAAGCATATATATGGTGGTTAACTTACAAATACCAGATTAAGATGAGAAGCTATGCAATAGTCGCAAACTAGTAATGATCAAGAAGTGATCCTAAACTACTTACGTACAAACATAACCCCACTGTGTTATCTTCCCGGACCTCGTCGAAAACAGAGCATCACGGTTACACATGCGGTTGGTGTATTTTAATTCGGATCTGGTGTCAAGTTCTCTACAACCGGACATTAAAAATTCTCATCTGCCACATAACCGCAGGTACGACTCTCGAAATTTTAAACCCTGCAGGGGTGTCCCAACTTAGCCCACGACAAGCTCTCATGATCAACGGAGGAAAATCCTCCTCCCGGAATAACCCGATCAAACTCGGAATCCCGGTTCACAAGACATTTCAACAATGGTAAAATAAAACCAGCAAGACTGCCCGATGCACCGACCTAGCCTGATAGGAGTCGCACGTATCTCGTTCTCAGGGTACACCAGATGGGACATCCTATGAGTAAAACCAGACCTCGAGTTTCTCCGGTGATGCGGAGCATCCCTCGACCATCACCATGCACGTCGCTCTACCACCGCAAGCATGGAGAGAACCCTACGATGAGAGTTCGTGCACGCACTATCGAAACCGAGGTGAACTCTTTCCTATTTGAGTTTCATTCAGATTCACTCGCGAATTGGGTTCTACCTCAATCGGAAGCGTTATGCACTCTTAGGTATCAAGAAGAGGACCGTGAAGAAGCAAGGATGGCGGTACAAGAGACAACGGAGAAGGAAAGGAAGGGAAGGATTGTGAAGAATGAAGAAGTGGAGCACCTCGACACTCCGGGTGGCCGGCCACTTTGGGCCCGAGTGCCCGTCCTCAACCTGGGCGCAGCCCCTGCCAGCCCCAAGTGCCCGGCCATATGGGCTCGGGTGCCCGGCCCCCCCCTGGGCGCTGCCCCAGCCGGCCCCGGGTGCCCGGCCATGGAGCCCGGTGCCCGCCCCCGCCTGTGCCGCCTGCCACCTCCCGGGTGCCGGGCCACCACCCCGGTGCCCGGCCTCTCAGCGCCAAGGTGCGCCCTAGTTGGTCCGGTGCCCGCCCGCCCCGTGCCTCCCTCGACGGACGGGTGCCGCTCTCAAGACTCGGGCCCGGACCCCTCCGCGTGCCTGCGTGCACTTTCGGGATTTGGTCCCTTGTATCCCCCTCTTCCTCTCATTTCGTCCCTAGACTATATAAGCACCTCCCCTAGCTCATTTGTAGGATAGCTAAGAATAGACACAAATCATAGAGCTTAGCTCATGTACCTATCCTTGTGGGATTCCTCTTGAGAGAGAAGACTCCATTGGAGTGCAAGACCTCCATTGGAGAAGATCCCTAGGGATTCAATCCCCCCTTGAGGGAAAGATCTACCTAGATCATCAAGCCCTCATCTCCTTCATAGGATTTGGGATGAAGTCTACCATGTGTCTTGTTTCCCTTTGATTGTTCATGTACCTTTGTGAATCTTGTGTGTTTGTTGGTCTAGTGGATGTGTGATTGGACTTGTTCTTGAGTGTTCCTCTTGTTTTCTCTCTTGTGTTCATCTCGTTCTTGGGAATTCCCCCTCCAATTCGTGAAAGATCTTCACTTAGGGTTCCATCCTACAACATCTTGGTATCATGAGCCACGTTGATCACGAAATTAGAGCCTCCCCTCTTTGTTTTATAGCCTAATTTTGTGTGCTCTTCCCCAATTTCGAAAATTCCCCACCAAAAATAGCCCCAATTTTTTTTGTGATTTGTTGGTTTGATGAGATTTTGTTGGATTTGATCCATGGGTTTGCTTGGTTTCAAGTGGATCTAGCATTCCCCCCATCCATCTCCACCTTTCCCTCCACGAAATCCACCAATTTCTCCCATTTTCCCACGAATTTACGCCCAAATCCGACACCCCCGGGCACCCGGACCTCAAATCCCGGGCACCCGGAACCCCCCGCCCACCTCCGTTGACCACCCCGGGTGCCCGCACCTCGAGCCCCCGGGCTGTTTGCCCCGGATCACCCTGGGTGCCCGCACCCCTTCCCCCCGGGCACCTGGACCCCCGGGCCTCTTCTCCAGCCCAACCTTGCTGACCACCCCTTGTGCCCGCACCCCCAAACCTCGGGTGCCCGCACCCCCCGAATCAGCCCACGTACACTCACCATTTAGGCCATAACTTTTGCTCCCGGAGTCCGATTTTGACGTTCTTTAGCTCGTTGAGTAGCTATTGACATCCCCCATCCATCTAGATAGGTTCCAGCATAATTTGACTCCATAAAAATTTGACATTTTGGCATCTTTGCATAGGCCATCCACCATATCATTTGCAAAACCACCATCGCTTTCCGCCACCGAACCCATTTTAGTTCCATATAGCATTTGTGGTTGCTTTGAGTGGTGACTTGAGTCTCCTAAGGTGTTTCGAATACTTAGGGACGGTCGCTTAGTCATCAACCACCACCACCACTTCCACATTGCTATCTCCGGAAGCACCTATGCATTCTGCTACCACCATTTGAAATTTTCCTTGAGATTTTGAGTTCGCGGTTTTTTTACCGTTTCTTAAGGTGTTTCGGCTACTTAGGGACGGGTCTACATCATCTTGGTATCTACATCAAGAACACCGCCACTCATCATCGCCACGAGGTCGTCATCGACATCGACCACTTCACCATTTTGACAACCTAACCGTAAGCAAGAACGGTAACCTCCGTATCACCTTGGTATCGTGGTATCACTTCATTGTATATTCTTGCCATTACATTGTTAACCCTTAGCCCATTTTGCGTCACTTGCCTATCGAGACTAGCCATTTCAGTATTGCCGGCAATGCTACTTGTGCACATTAGTGATCCATACCTTCCATTGCATACATACCATATCATCTTGGTATCATCTTGGTATCATCATATCATCCCTTGTGTCACAAGATTGTTCCCGCATATACAAAATTGCTATCTTGGTTTGTGCATTTTGCATAAGTGGCCATATAAAAAAACAATAAGCTTTTAAGCAAAAGAAAAAGAGAGCAAAGAGCTTGTAAGCAAGAGTCATAGCATCGCCACATTGCATACCATACTACCATATTGATCATCTTGGATCATCGTGTGTGAAACACCGAGAACATCATACACATAGCATACTTGGGATAGAAAGCTCATACATCTTGCATCTTATAGGTTGTGCACAAGTGTCGTATCTGCCTATTGAGCAATCGTGCTAGCATCTCTCTTGAGTTGTGCAACACGAGCGTTTTCAGTGGATTCCACATTTTGTGCTCATTCCTTGGTTGCACGACCCCATTTATCTATCCGTTTGTGTGTTTCCGTGTGCCACATATTGCTATTGGTCTACTTGTTTCACTTGTGAATTTGTGAATCTTTTCCAACATTATTGAATCTTGCTAACATTTTGCATCAAATTTTTGTGCCACTATCCTCACCGAGCTCCACCATAAGCTTTACTTGATAGGTGTGAGTGAACAAGTCCAGTACCAATTCCACTATTCTTTCATCTCACATTGAGTGAAACGGGTAACTTGGTATAGTTTATCACATTTCCTACTCATCTCTACTCGAGTCTTGTGATGGATAGGCAAGGCATTTCATCTCCGGTCTTCCACGACAATGACAACGCGAACAACTACATCACCAAAACATCCATCTTCGGACTACAACGAGCAATGCAAGGCATTGAGCGACTCGCCATCGACATCCGCAAAATGGCTAGAGGCCATGAAATCTGAGATGGGATCCATGTATGAAAACAAAGTATGGACTTTGGTTGACTTGCCCGATGATCGGCAAGCCATTGAGAATAAATGGATCTTTAAGAAGAAGACTGACGCTGATGGTAATGTAACTGTCTATAAAGCTCGACTTGTTGCGAAAGGTTTTCAACAAGTTCAAGGGGTTGACTACGATGAGACTTTCTCACCCGTAGCGATGCTTAAGTCTGTCCGAATCATGTTAGCTATTGCTGCATTTCATGATTATGAAATTTGGCAAATGGATGTCAAGACTGCATTCTTGAATGAATTTCTAGAAGAAGAGTTGTATATGATGCAGCCGGAAGGTTTTGTTGATCCAAAAGGTGCTAACAAAGTATGCAAGCTCCAGCGTTCCATTTATGGACTGGTGCAAGCATCTCGGAGTTGGAATAAACGCTTTGATAATGTGATCAAAGCATATGGTTTTATACAGACTTTTGGAGAAGCTTTGTATTTACAAGAAAGTGAGTGGGAGCTCAGAGCATTTCTAGTTTTATATGTAGATGACATATTATTAATTGGAAATGATATAGAATTTCTGGATAGCATAAAGGGATACTTGAATAAAAGTTTTTCAATGAAAGACCTCGGTGAAGCTGCTTACATATTAGGCATCAAGATCTATAGAGATAGATCAAGGCGCTTAATAGGACTTTCACAAAGCACATACCTTGACAAAATTTTGAAAAAGTTCAAAATGGATCGTGCAAAGAAAGGATTCTTGCTGTGCTACAAGGTGTGAAGTTGAGTCAAACTCAATGCCCGACCACAGCAGAAGATAGAGAGAAAATGAAAAATGGTCCTATGCTTCAGCCATAGGCTCTATCATGTGTGCAATGTGTGTACCGGACTGACGTATGCTTAGCAATAAGCTTGGCAGGAAGGTACCAAAGTAATCCAGAGTGGATCATCGACAGCGTCAAGAACATCTGAAATACCGAAAAGGACTAAGGATATGTTTCTCGTATATGGAGGTGACAAAGAGCTAGTCGTAAATGGTTACGCCGATGCAAGCTTTGACACTGATCCGGACGATTCTAAATCGCAAACCGGATACGTGTTTTTATTAAACGATGGAGCTGTAAGTTGGTGCAGTTCTAAACAAAGCATCGTGGCGGGATCTACATGTGAAGCGAAGTATATAGCTGCTTCTGAAGCAGCGAATGAAGGAGTCTGGATGAAGGAGTTCATTTCCGATCTAGGTGTCATACCTAGTGCCTCGGGACCAATGAAGATCTTCTGTGACAATACTGGTGCAATTGCCTTGGCAAAGGAATCCAGATTTCACAAGAGGACCAAGCACATCAAGAGACGCTTCAATTCCATTCGGGACCAAGTCCAAGTGGGAGACATAGAGATTTGCAAGATACATACGGATCTGAATGTTGTAGACCCATTGACTAAGCCTCTCTCACGAGCAAAACATGATCAGCACCAAGACTCCATGGGTGTTAGAATCATTACTATGTAATCTAGATTATTGACTCTAGTGCAAGTGGGAGACTGAAGGAAATATGCCCTAGAGGCAATAATAAAGTTATTATTTATTTCCTCATATCATGATAAATGTTTATTATTCATGCCAGAATTGTATTAACCGGAAACATGATACATGTGTGAATACATAGACAAAACTATACTCACTAGTATGCCTCTACTTGACTAGCTCATTAATCAAAGATGGTTATGTTTCCTAACCATGGACATGTGTTGTCATTTGATTAGTGGGATCACATCATTAGGAGAATGATGTGATTGACATGACCCATTCCGTTAGCCTAGCACTTGATCGTTTAGTATCTTGCTATTGCTTTCTTCATGACTTATACAAAGTTCCTGCAACTATGAGATTGTGCAACTCCGTATACCGAAGAACACTTTGTGTGCTACCAAACGTCAGCAACGAATCGGGTGATTATAAAGGTGCTCTACGGGTGTTTCCGAAGGTACATGTTGGGTTGGCATAATTCGAGATTAGGTTTTGTCACTCCGATTGTCGGAGAGGTATCTCTGGGCCCTCTCGGTAATACTCATCACCTAAGCCTTGCAAGCATGTAAATAATGAGTTACTTATGAGATGATGTATCACGGAACGAGTAAAGAGACTTGCCAGTAACGAGATTGAACTAGGTATTAGATACCGACGATCAAATCTCGGGCAAGTAACATACCGATGACAAAGGGAACAACGTATGTTGTTATGCGGTTTGACCGATAAAGATCTTCGTAGAATATGTAGGAACCAATATGGGCATCCAGGTCCCGCTATTGGTTATTGACCGAGAATTGTTTTAGGTCATGTCTACATAGTTCTCGAACCCGTAGGGTCTGCACGCTTAATGTTTCGATGACAGTTTTATTACGAGTTTATAAGTTTTGATGTACCAAAGTTTGTTCGGAGTCCCGGATGTGATCACGGACATGACGAGGAGTCTCGGAATGGTCGAGACATAAAGATTGATATATTGGAAGCCTATATTAGGACATCGAATGGTTGGGTGAAATCGGCATTTTACCGAGTACCGGAGGTTACTGGAACCCCTGGGGGTTAATGGGCCTACATGGGCCAAGAGGGAGAAGAGGAAGGAGCCAGGAGGGGCGTGCGCCTCCCCTCCTAGTCTGAATAGGACAAGGGAAGGCGGCGCCCCCTTTCCTTCCCTCTTACTCCTCTTTCCCCTTTCTCCTACTCCTACTTGGAAAGGGAGTCCTACTCCGGTGGGAGTAGGACTCCCCCTGGCGCACCCTCTGGGCGGCCGCCTCCTCCCCCTTGGCTCCTTTATATCGGGGCGGAGGGCACCCCAAAGACACACAAGTTGATCTACGGATCGTTCCTTAGCCGTGTCGGTGCCCCTTCCACCATATTCCACCTCGGTCATATCGTCGCGGAGTTTAGGCGAAGCCTCGCGCCGTAGAACATCATCATCGCCACCACGCCGTCATCTTGTGAAACTCATCTCGGAGCTCGGCTGGATCGGAGACCGGAGATCGTCATCGAGCTGAGCGTGTCTGAACTCGGAGGCTCCGACGTTCGGTGCTTGCCTCGGTCGGATCGTGAAGGCGACGACTACATCAACCGCGTTGTGATAACGCTTCGCTACGGTCTCACGAGTGCGTGGACGAACACTCTCCCCTCTCGTTGCTATGCCATCAGCACAATCTTGCGTGTGCGTAGGAAATTTTTGAAATTACTACGTTCCCCAACAACTGTACCATGTATCTTGTTTCCCTTTGATTGTTCATGTAGCTTGTGAATCTTGTGTATTTGTTGGTCTAGTGGATGTGTGATTAGACTTGTTCTTGAGTGTTCCTCTTGTTTTCTCTCTTGTGTTCATCTCGTTCTTGGGAATTCCCCCTCCAATTCATGAAAGATCTTCACTTAGGGTTCCACCCTACAACACCCAGGGTGGCCTCGCAGTCTACCCGTTTGGGACCAACACCATCAGCACTGGCCCCCCCGTATTATGTGGAATAAAGAATCCTCGGGTTCATGATGCCCTATGAGTTAATTAATTAATTCAGTATTATTATGTTGGCAAATGTTAAAACCAATGTTGGGCCTTGCTGGAAGAGTTCTAATTCAAAGCAATCTATCAACGGGGCCCCATAAACCCCAACCGTGTAAGAAATGGAAAATCAAGGAACATAACACTGATATGACGAAAACTAGGGCGACAAGAGTGGAACAAACAACCAGGCAAAAGGCCGAGCCTTCCACCCTTTACCAAGTATATATGTACATTACTTAAATATAAGAGATATTGTGATATCCCAAGATATCCAAGATATCCATGTTCAACATGGAATAGCCTGCAACTGCACCTGCAATTAGCAACGTTATAAGAGGGGCTGAGCAAATCGGTAACATAGCCAAACAATGGTTTACTAGGATGGTGGAAAAGGTTAGAGATTTTTTCATGGCATATTGGGAGGCTTGATAAACAAGCGGTAGGAAGCGCGACATAGCGATAGAACGGATAACTAGCAAGCAAAGATAGAAGTGCTATCGGGGGCAATGATCATCTTGCCTGAAATGTCCTCAGTGGAATCGGTAACTTGCTCCTTGTGAACGTGCTCAATAGGGTCCTCATTCATGAACTCGTCTCCCGGCTCTACCCAAAGCAAGAACACAACAACGGGATAACAATCAATCATGGTGCAATGTGCAAGCAACATGATGCAAAACATGACATGGAATGCAAGATATGATGTGCAATGCATATGGGTGCTCCGGAAGGGAAAACGTTTAACATGGCACTATCTTGGTAATCCAAGGATGCCACTGGATAGATTGGAAGATTTTGGTTGAAATCGATATAAAGAACACGAGGAACGGATGCACATAACTCAAACGGTGAGCAAAACAATAATGATGCGAAACTGACATTAACAACAACATGACAAATTGTATGCAAAGTTTAAATATGCTACAGCACCCAAACAATAAAACAAAAGGGATGGCAGTGAAGTACATATCAAGCTCTACCAAACATGATTACTGAGCTACTGCTAAAACTCACTAGAACAGGTTTAAAATAGCATGGTAAAAATGCAAATGATATCAGATTACAGACTTGGCAGAAATCACTGAACATGGCAGAAACAGCATCAGGTTGCAATGTTTAGAGCTAGCAAACTACATGCTACAGCAACATATCATAGCAAAAAAGAGCATGGCATGCTATTACTATATGCACTTAAAAAAACTCCCTCACTCAACATGTTCTAGAAACTCCTAGATTTGATGATAGCTTCAATGTAAACATGACAAGTGATATAACAGTTTCAGACAGTGAAAGTGCCTAGCATGGCAAAAACAGATTCATGATAGCATGTTTACAAGCTTGATTAACTCACCACAAGGCATATCATGGCACGGAACAAATTCTAGCATGCAGTAGACATGGAAATGAAGTTGTACATGTGCCAAAATACCACATAGCGTATTTGAATTAAATCACAGAAAAATGACAAAACTGCAACATGATGTAAAAATAACATGTTCATGAACTTGCTCAAAACCTAAAACTAATGCCACCACTGGATTCATTGGATCCCAACTCCCCCACCTTCTCTCTGGCATGTGCTTGGCGAAGCCCTACCAGAATTCCACTGCCACCACCACCACCACACCATCGTGTTGGTTCAGATCTCTTCTACCTCCTCTCCCTTACTTGCTGGATCAAGAAGGAGAGGACGCCGCCGAGCCGTACGTGTGCTAAACTCAGAGGTGCCGTCCGTATGACACTAGATCAAATTGGATCGCGATTGGATCATGAAGAATACGACTACATCAACCGTGTTACGACGCTAATGCTTTCGTTCTATAAGGGTATGTAGACACACTCCCCTCTCGTTACTTTACATCTCCTAGATTAGATCTTGTGTGTTTGTAGGAATTCTTTTGATTTTCATGCTTCGTTCCCCATCATGTCCAACACATAATCCGACTCTTCCTTGGGATGGCTAACATCCACTAGTTGTAACCTAGATGGATCAATCTCATTAGCCAATTGACTACCCTGGCCAGGTTCATACCCCTTGTCGCCTTCTACGATATTCTCCTCCTTCGCCACAGGGATCACTAAGGCATAGGGGTGAATCATCCGTTTTCTGCAATGCCTTAACCAGGCCAACCACTTATGGATCCTATCTACTAGGGTCAACTCCCACAAGATTTGGTCCACAATGTATGAATACTGATTGAACTCTCATTAGGATCCATCTCAAAACTTCTAGTCAACTAGTATTTCAACTACCTAATGTCTAGCAACATTTATACTCACTCATTGAAGTTATTGCCTAAAATCCTTCTTGAACTCATTATACCGGATATCACCAAGGCCATAGAAACAAAATTCACCAATTATACAGTTCACCTACGAGACAATTCCATATTGCGTCAATCCCATTGAACTAGTACTCCTTTCTTACACCGGTAGGCTCTCATGCACAAGAATCTAACAAAACACTAGGATATACTACCACCACCGTGCTGATCCGTATATCTATGCTAAACAAAGTTTAATAACTAGCAATGCCTACTAAACCTATCCAATGTCATAAGTCTACACAAACTAAACCCTAAAACAAAAAAGTAGATCAAACAATAATTAGAGAATGATTTGGAAGAGGTGGTTATACCTTTGATGCATATGTAGCCAACTTCAAGTTGCTCTCGTCACTGCACCACTCCTTGCTAGAGATCTTCCACCACCGCAACCACCACCACCACCTCCCCCTCGGCTTGCAGCAAAGAGGGACAGGCTAAGCTTATCCCCAACCTAGGCCCTCCTCCACACCCCAGTTCCTACCCATCGTGGCTCCTTCCCCACAAAAGCTCTCCTCCCCACCAGCAGATCCTCCCCAACAGACCTCCTCACCCATTGGATCTACTAGTTGGATGTGAGAATGGCGTGAAAACTTAGTGGATCAAGCGAAAAGGGCAAAGGAAAGAGAGAGAAAGAAAAATGAATAGAGGTGTCGGGTGGAAGAACACGGTCACGATCCTTATTGCCGACTCTTCGGTCGTGTGATGGGCAAAGACTACTCTTCGGTCAAGGCTAGGCCGAAGATCATCTCTTAGGGCTACGCGCCAGCGAAAACTACTCTTCAGCCTATAAGTGCCAGTTTTCGGCCCATCATAGAACGAAAAGTTCTCTTCGACTAACGCGTGGTCAAAGAGCCCCTCTTCATCCCATGCACAAACAAAAAGTACCTCTTCGGTCAACACGAGAACAACGGGTCATAGAACTGCAATTCCCAAATTAGGTTATATATTTTGGAATTTGTTAAAAACAATGTAAAAAATCATCGGTGTGCCTAGCGCTGTCGGAGTTTGTGTGCCTCTAGTAGATCTCACGGGATTCAGTTGATGTTGGTCTTTGGTGGATTTTCTTGGATCCAGTCTTCATTCATGTGCTTGGATCCTTCTGATCTACACTTCTCTTCATCAGCAACGATTGTTGTTCTGGTGCACTGGTTCCATGGGGCCTTAGCATGACGAATTCTTGCCGGTCTACTACAACAAATTTTGCCCAGCTCCGATGAGGGACATGCGATGACAATGGTGTGCCTTCGGCTCACTAGTCATCAATATGTGTTCTACGGACCTGGATGTAATTTTTGTTACTTCTCTCTTTGTACTGTCATGGCACATGATGAATAGATTAGAAGTTTTTCTCGGAAAAAAATCATGCCACCAAATCAAGTCATGCATGTATTTTTCTCCCCGAAGGAATCAAGTCATGCATGCATGTCAGTCACAAGTTTTTTTTGCCTTAATTTTTGTGTGGTTACAAATGGTATATGTGCTTTTTTCGATAAAGGGCGATTTTATTAACTCAAAAATATAGCATCAAGTGGATACAAAGCATTATGAGCAACACTCGGCCTCTGCATAACTAGGATGCACACAGCCGAACACCAAAAGTCTGACAACCAGAAGAAAACAAAAACCGACAAATCGGCAATAGTAGAGTCCTATAGACCGACACTATGCCTATGTCGAAAGGTGAGATGGACCGATCCGGAGGTTATGCTGCCATCCATGTTAGATAAAAACCTCTATAGCCACCTGCTCCAACCGCGTACACACCGCCTTGAACAGTGGTTGGACCTCCGCTCGTTGTAGCATAGACCACATACGAAGCGAGTGCGTACAACAGAAAATAGCATGCAAAGGAGAAGCATTTTTGTCATTAAAAACACAATCATTTCTACATAGCCAAAGCGACCATAGTAAGGCATACGCTCCCACCCTTAATAGCGTTTTGAACCTATTTGAAATACCGTCCAACCAATGACCAAAAATATTGGCAACACTTGTGGGCGGATATAAATTTGATGCTATTTGGATGACTGACCACGTAGAATGTGCAAAGTTGCATTGGAAAAAGATGTGTCTGATGGTCTCATCATGAGTACAAAAACAACACTTCTTACTCCCTTTCCAATTGCGCCGTGCGAGGTTGTCTTTGGTTAGAACAACTCCCCTACGAAGATACCACATGAAGACTTTAACTTTTAGTGGTATCTTTGATCTCCAAATTTTCTTATTATTCCTCATCGGTACCTCAGAATGCGTGAGCGCACAATACATAGAGTCTACGGTGAAAGACCCTGATGTAGTAAGGTTCCAGCGAAACACATCCCGCCCTTCTGTCAGGCTAATCGCATCCAGACGGGACAAAAGATTATGCCATTACGTAAGTCGAGGGCCAGACAAATCCCGCCTGAATGAAATATTCGGGGGGGGTGAACTGAGCACCTGCGCAATAGTATTATTCTTATCGCGAGCAATGTTGTACAAGGCTGGATATTGTTCTCGGAGAGTGGCACCGCCTAGCCAGATGTCTTCCCAAAAACGAATCTCCGACCCGTCCTTTATCGCAAAAGACCCAAAGCGAAAGAGATGTTTCTTTACCGCCATTAGGCCAGCCCAAAAGTGCGAGTCGCCAGGTTTCCAATATGCCTGAGACACCGCCTTGTGGCCTAGATACTTGTTGCGCAGTATGGTTTGCCAAACACCATCCTCAGTAAGAGGTTTGAACAGCATTTACTAAGGAGAGCCTCATTCTTGACCTGCAGGTCATGAATTCCAAGGCCACCTTGGTCTTTCGGCCTACAAACCACACTCCACTTGGCTAGTCTGTATTTTTTCTTTTCCCCGTCTCCTTGCCAAAAGAATCTGGATCTGAAATAGTCCAGTCTTTGCAGGACCCCTATTGGGAGTTGGAAGAAAGAAAGCATATAGAGGACCATATTTGTGAGGACGGAGTTAATCAAAACCAGTCGTCCTCCAACAGAGAGCAGCTTGCCTTTCTAGCTGCTCAACCGTTTCTCTAACCGCTCTTCTACATGCTTCCACTCCGCAATGGTGAGAGTCGATAATGAATCGGTATTCCCAGATATTTAATCGGGAAATGGCCATGTGCGCAACCAAACAGGTCAGCATAATCGGCCGCCGCCTCAACGGCTTCTCCAAAGCAGAAAAGTTCGCTTTTATGGAATTTAATTTTAAGACCCGACATTTGCTCAAATGCTGAAAGCAAGAGTTTCAGGTTTCGAGCCTTGTCCAGGTCATGTTCCATAAAAAGAACTCTGTCATCGGCATATTGCAGAATAGAGAGGCCAACATCCACAAGGTGTGGTACTACTCCTGCAATCTGTCCGTCCTGCTTGGCGCGCTCAACCAGAATGGCCAACATGTCAGCAACAATGTTAAATAACATTGGGGACATGGAGTCACCCTGTCGTAGTCCTTTTTTTGTCTGAAAGTAATGGCCTACATCATCATTGACTTTGACGGCCACGCTACCTCCAGTTACAAAATTTTGGATCCATTGACGCCATTTATCGGAGAAATCTTTCATCCTTAGGGCCTGTTGGAGGAAAGACCATTTAACCTTATCATAGGCTTTTTCAAAGTCAATTTTTAATACTACTCCACTCATGTTTTTTCGGTGCATCTCGTGAACGGTCTCATGCAGGATTACTACGCATCGAGTATATTCCTTCTTTGCATGAACGCCGTTTGAGATGGCCGGACAACATGATCAACTATCGAGTTTGTGCTTCACATTTTTATTAACAGATGGTCCGTGTTAAGTATAATTCAAAACCTGTTCTCCTTTTATCACATACTTCATAGGTTTGCTTGTTTTAAAATGTGAATAAAGAACGATCGTACTTTTTCATGAGTGCGAGTTGCTTCAAGTGTTCTTCACGGATTTCTTTTAACACAGTTTCCATGACAGCGCGCGGGGCATCATTTAACATGTGTTAGCGTGGCAACATGCGGGATATTCACTAGCGATAAATGATAGCCTGCTAATTTAAATGGAACAATATGTCCATTTTTATGTGTTAGCGTGGCAACTTTATACTAATTTAGTATAAAGTTGAGTCACTTTTGAGTCACTTATTTTGGAACGGAGGGAGTATTAAAATAGTAAAAAAATGTGTGATATTGCGGTTTCTTGTTAGCCCCGCCAACTAATATTCAACGCTCACGTGTTTTCCAACAGACAGGGAGCAGCGATGGACATTTTAGGCCTGCTTGGACATTCTGTATACGGAGCCAAGGGATGTTTGGATTCATGCGGCACGATTTAGTCAAGCGCCACGCTAATTCCACACTAATAGGGAGGGTACTAGGAGTGTAGGGCACTGCAGTATATTATTAAAAAACGACAGCACAGGCAGCATGCAGAGGGAAAACGATCAAAATCAACCGGATGATATCTCTCTCTCGTAAACCTGCTCCTCCGATCGACACGTGTCCTCGTGGGCCTGCCCATTGCTTCAACACGTATCCTCTCCAGCCCCTCTCCACGTATTCTCAATCAGCATCTCCCTCTCGAGCGTCTCTCTCCCTCTCGTCTCTCTAATACAGACCGCCGAGGACGAAGCAGAGCCGGCCGTCGCCGGTGTCGGAGACTTCTCCGCCTCCTTCCCCCCCCGAGGGACACTGCAAGCCCCGCCACCAAAAGCCGTCCTGAGGAGAGAGGAGAGTTACCATGGCCGTCTGCGACGGAGGCAGCCGGTGCTGCGATGCAGCACCGCCGCGGCGGACACCATGAATCGCGAGTAGCTTCTACATCGCCCACCGCCTGCCATGGATTCCTTCGTGAGCTGCAATGGAGCGTCGCACGGTGCTGCGATGGTGACCGTGGCGAGTGGCGGAGCGGAGGCTCCGCAACTCCGGTGATGTTGCTTTTGAAGCTGTCAGAGTAACGCCGGGCAGTCGGGAGCATACCCAGCGCTGCAATGAAACCTCGTCGGAGTTGCAATGGAGATTCACGGACGCGCCTGTGCTCCGTTGAAGCTCCGCCCAAGGTGCAGTGGAGCTTCGCCGGAGCCGTCGGTGCTGCAGTGGAGCTCGGTCGGACGCCGTTGGTGTTGCGATGAAGCACCACCGGAGCTGCAGTAAAGCGCCGTGAGGGTCGTGGAGCTCCGGCGAGGTTGCAATGAAGCGCCGCCGGGCGTTGCCGGAGCTGCAGTGCAAGGTCGTTGGAGCTCCGGCGAGGTTGCAATGAAGCACAGGCAGGCGCCATCGGAGCTGCAGTGAAGCATCGCCGGGCACAGCTGGAGCTGCAGTGAGGCGTGCGGGGGTCGTTGGTGCTCCGGCGAGATTGCAATGAAGCGCCGCCGGGCACCGCGGGAGCTGAAGTGAGGCGCCACGGGGTCATTGGAGCTCTGGCGCCAGTTGGTGCTGCGAGGTGTTGCCATCGAGCTGCTGCGCTGAGTGGTGCTGCCCATGGGAGCTGGCTGATCATACGGCTGCGGAGCGTCTAATTGGACGGCTGTGGAGGCGGCTTATTTTTGACACAAATCATCCGACCTACGCCTAGCATCGGCCCATGCAGAGACCGGGTTGGAGTGCTGATACTAGTTCGAAAATCGCCGATGACGACGATGACCGCGCACCGATCAGAGCAGAGACGGGCCGTCGCCGGCCGTATCAGACATGCGTGGTTGGCGAGGGAGACTTGGAATAAAACCGTTAATAACCCAAGTCCACGTAGAGGCTTTGGAGTTGGACTGATAGAGAGTTAGGCAGCCTGCTTTTGGTCTCTTTTGGGCTGATATGATGTGATGGCGAGGGCGAGCCCGGTCCATTCATGCATGGCTGCGCTGCAGGATGGCACCATCGTTCATCTGCGCGCGCGTGCTGTGTGGTTTTACACCTGTCAGGTGAGAGGTGCTACACCGCGAACGTTTCCACCGAAAACAACATGTGTTGATGAAAAACACAGCACAGGCTGTGAGAGACGTTTTTCTCCGGTCCTGTAAAAATTCTGCTGCAACTATTTTTGGTTGGAGCCGAGAGCTGTTAACAGTCTGCTGTGGTTTCACCTTTACTTTTTAATAAAAGTTGGGGCAGGGGGCAACCCCTTTCATTTAAAAAAAACACAGCACATGCTACCGACCTAGCTGTAGTTGTTGTTTTCAAAGTGAGATCATTGTCATTATAAATAGCAAATAAACGCCTTTGGCAAGTCCCCTTTAGTTAACTTTAGCTAGCATGATAGTTAATTTTAAGAAAACAATTATTGAACTGTTAAATTATACGTAGGCTCAAATGGAAGTAAAATGACCCGGCTTACATCCCTATTTTCCCTCTCTATCGCACCCTAAGACTCGTAAAAACCATGCATGTTACGTATTATTCCTATTTTTCAGTATATTCTTGTCTTCGATGTGTTCCAGCACTTGAGTGCTGTTTAGCCCGAACAGGGATTATATGCTAATTTGAGGACTCGCGATATTTTGCGTCCGGTGATCAGGTTAGGTAGTACTCAAGCACGAAAGTCGCAACTGAACCGTACGAGTTCGATACTTCTAGCCAACAGTGCCACTAGTAGAAACTAGAGAGTGCCAATGCAGTGCGGTTGTAACATTGTCAGCTTGTACCTAAATTCAGTTCGATTGGCAATAGCTAAAACTCGTGAATGGCCGCTAATTAACTCAACCGATACGTCACACGTGTACGGTCGGCAACGTTTCGTGTACCAGAACAGAATTATGTTCATCGCGGATTTAAAAAAAACAATATGGAAACGAGGTTTGAATTCAAAAACACATGCATATATCATACCGATCCCATTGGACAAGCAGGAGTATCTATCATAAGAATCGTAGTACAAATCACGTGCATACTAACTTTACAAGACAGTAAAACAACAGTCGCCTTCTTTGCATGGAGAGAAACATCAGCCAAGAAAAAAAATTACAATCAAGACCGAATATCCTGTAGCTTGACACCATCGCCCCTCACATGCCTCCGGCATCATCATAGTAGACATCAAAAGAAAAAAAATGACGGATCACCTCCTTACGCGAACTCGATGCGGCTTTTTCACTGATATTTAGATCCAAGATAGCTCACCGAAGGCGAAGTCATTGCCGTTGAACATCTAGTGTACAACACTAGTATTTTGTATTTACGTACTAATATGTATAGTACTACGTGTACTTCTAGTGATTAAGCGTCGTAGCCGGCATGCTCAGGTCCAGAGCTGCCGGGCCTCTTCCCACGCCCCGGAGTCGAAGTCCGAGTCGTATAGCTGTTGGTACATGGCGCCGCCGCCGCCACCATCGATGCCGTTCAGCTGGTCGCCCAGTGGCGGTGGCTGGTGCTGGTGCTGGTCGCCTCGGTGGTTGGCAGCAAACTCGACGCAGACAAGGGCGAGGAGGTTGGCGTGCTGGGTCTGGATGCTGAGGAGGTCGGCCTGCGCCCGCGCCAGGTCCACCTTTAGCTCGTTGGCCTCCTTCTGCAGCCGGCACACCGCCCCAGCGCACCCGTACACCGGGTCCCGCAGCCGCGCCTCCGCCTCGTACACCATGCTGCTCACCGCGTCTGCCCGCGAGCTCTCCGGCAAATCCTGCACCGATCCATGCAGAATCCGCATCAGCACAGCACTTGCACGTACACGCGGTTTGCAGCGCACGTCGCGTGAGTAAAAAAATAAAATGTGCTCCGTACGGACCTGGAGGAGCTTGATGATGTTGCTGGCACCGAAGACGCGGTGGGCGGTGGTGAACTTGGCGGGCTCGGTCGGCGGGAAGTAGGGCGCCAGCATGCAGCCGTCGGCGCAGCGGCGGCGGAGGAGCTTGCACGCCGCGCACGGGCTGAGGACGATGGTCGGCGGCGACGACGGCGCGTTGCCCATCAGCGGGAATACAGGGGGCGGCGAGCACGACGACACGCGCGACGGCGGCGACATGGAGCGGCCGTAAGGTTGCGTCGCGGCGGTAATCGTGGCCTCGTTGCTGTAGTCCATGGCGTATAAGAGAGCAGAGCACACGGAAAGTCAGTTATGTATGTGATGGAAATAAGTAGCAAGGAGAGTGAAACACCGCGAGATCGCTGTGATCTGGCAATATCTTCCAAGTTGAGATGGAGAAATACATTGGTATATATAGAGGACAGGCTTACGTGGAGTATTTTCTTCCACGCGATCGAGAGCGATATGTCTTCTTGGAACGCAGAAGAACAAACGTGCTCGTAGTCCACAGAAAATCAGTTGCAGTTTTGCTGGTACGTACATACTCTATGTACCAGCCAGCGTGCTTTCTTGGACAAGTTTGGCAGAGTTTTTGGAAGGCTAGAGTGACTAGATGTCTAACTAGACAGGACATACTGCTAACTAATCGCTTGATTAATAAATTCGTACACAAACTCCTGACAAGTTTTTATAATACCCTGCCAGTTTTGTTTTGTCATAATATCTTTAGTAAGAATGACCTCCTTGTAAAAAATCACATGAACACTTTCAATTTAGGCTGCCCTTAAAGAGAGTATCATAGGTAGTTCATGTAAGCCTATTATGCATTTTTTAGATAATATAGAACTAAATGAAGAAAGAGAGGGTTCAGTATGGGACTTATAAGATTGAGAAGGACAGGCTTCTTTCTCTTATACAGTCCCTCGATATTAAAGCCGAATCCACGATCTTGCAACCTGCTGAGTTCCAAGTTAAGCTGGATGCGGAGATGAGGTTGAAGGAACTTCTCCGCGAAGAAGAGTTGAAGTGGGCGTTGCGAGCTAAAGTTCGCAAAGTGATCCAGGGGGATGCGAACACTCAATTCTTTCATCTGATTGCTAAAGGCAAACACAGAAAGAAGAGAATTTTCCAGCTTGAGCAAGAGGAAGGAACCATTGTTGGACAGGACAATCTGAAACTTTATATCACCGAGTATTATAAGCAGTTATTTGGACCTCCGGAGGATAGTTGTGTGTCCCTCGATGAGTCCAGGACTGAGGATGTGCCTCAACTAACTGCTAATGGTAATGATATACTGGTTGCCCCTTTCTCGGAGAAGGAGGTTTTTGATGCCATCATGCAGATGAAAAACAATAAGGCTCCCGGGCCGAATGGATTTCCGGCGGAGTTCTACAAAAAATGCTGGCATATTATTAAGGGGGATTTACTTCCTATGTTCCATGATCTCTTCTCTGGAGGGCTTCAGCTATTTCACTTAAATTTTGAAACAATAACACTGCTTCCTAAGAAGACAGATGCTCTGAGGATCGAGCAGTTCAGGCCGATATGCCTGCTGAATGTTAGTTTCAAAAATTTTACCAAGGTTGAGACGAATAGGCTCACACAGATTGCGCATTCTGTGGTGCAGCATTCCCAAACTGCTTTCATGCCGGATAGAAACATCCTGGAAGGGGTGGTGGTCCTGCATGAAACGCTCCATGAAATCCACTCGAAAAAACTAGATGGAGTTATCTTTTAAGGTGGATTTCGAGAAAGCGTACGATAAAGTAAAGTGGCCATTCCTGCAACAGGCCTTGCGTATGAAAGATTTCGATGAGGTCTGGAGACGCCAGGTTGAATCTTATACGCAAAAGGGGAGTGTTGGAATTAAAGTTAATGACGACATAGGTCATTACTTCCAGACACACAAGGGCCTAAGACAAGGGGATCCGATGTCCCCTATTTTGTTCAACATTGTTGTGGATATGTTGGCAATTTTGATAGGAAGGGCCAAGGAGGCTGGCCAAGTGGGAGGCCTGGTGCCTCATCTCGTTGATGGAGGGTTATCAATCCTTTAGTACGCAGATGATACTATCATCTTTATGGAGCATGACTTGGTAAAAGCGAGAAATATGAAGCTGGTGTTATGCTTATTTGAATAATTGACTGGGCTCAAGATTAACTTTAATAAAAGCGAATTATTCTGTTTTGGTAGAGCCAATGAGGAACAAGAGGCCTACAAGCAATTGTTTGGGTGTGATTTGGGGGCTTTGCCTTTCACATACTTAGGAATTCCAATCCACCATCGTAAGCTGACGAACAGAGAATGGAAGTGTATTGACGATCGATTCGAAAAGAAACTGAGTTGCTGGAAGGGTAAGCTCATGTCATACGGAGGCCGTTTAATTCTTATTAATTCGGTTCTCATGAGTATGCCTATGTTTCTTTTGTCTTTTTTCGAAGTCCCAGTTGGTGTTAGGAAAAGACTGGACTTCTATCGATCCCGTTTCTTTTGGCAGGGTGATGAGCTAAAAAGAAAATATTGTTTAGCCAAGTGGGATATCATCTGTAGACCGAAAGTCCAAGGGGGTCTTGAGATTGAAAATCTTGAAGTCAAGAACAGATGTCTTCTTAGTAAGTGGTTGTGGAAGTTATCTAGCGGAACTGACGCCACTTGGGCACAAATCCTCCGTAATAAGTATCTTCAAACCAAAACGTTGTCTCGGGTCACAGTAAGACCGAATGATTCACCCTTTTGGAAAGGGCTTATGAAAGTAAAGCTTTCATTGTTTCAGAGGACAAAGTTTATTATTGGTGATGGTGCCAGTATGAGATTCTGGGAGGATACTTGGCTCGGAGGGGCACCCCTTGCCATCCAATACCCTCGTTATATCGTATTGTTCAACGACTTGAGGCTTTTGTTGCAACGGTGTTTCATTCAATCCCCCTTAATATTCAGTTTAGAAGGCCGTTAGTGGGTAATCGATGGGAAGATTGGCTACATCTAGTTAGGAGACTGATGAATGCTCAACTTTCCCAACAACCTGATAGATTACGCTGGAATCTCACTAGGTCGGGTGAATTTACAGTTAAATCAATGTATGTTGATGTCATCAATTCGAGCTCGAATCCTAGTTCCAAAAATGTGTGGGATGTCAAAGTTCCTTTGAAAATCAAAGTGTTTATGTGGTTTCTACACAAATAAGTTATTTTAACCAAGGACAACTTGACAAAGCGTAATTGGACAGGGCCTACTAGGTGTAGTTTCTGTGATCGAGATGAAACAATTAAACATCTTTTTCTTGATTGCCCACTAGCTAGAGTTTTATGGAGGACAATCCATATTGCTTTTAATATTTCTCCACCGAATTCAGTCAACACGTTATTTGGAACACGGCTTAACAGGGTAGAGCCCGGGTTAGCGAGACATATTCGTGTGGGAGTCTGCGCCTTGGTGTGGGCGCTCTGGAATTGCAGGAATGATTTGGTTTTTAACAGGACAACAAACATTCATTTTTTGCAGGTTACACTAGTGCAGAACCGGGCATTAGCACCGGTTCGTAAGGCCCTATAGTGCCGGTTACATAACTGGCACTAATTAGTGGTCACTAAAGGCCCCCCCCTTTAGCACCGGTTCAGCACGAACCGGTGCTAAAGGGCAACCACGTGGCACGAGCCAGCTCCGGGGACCTGGAGCCCTTTAGTACCGGTTTGTAATACCAACCGGTACTATAAGGTTTGGAGGGTTTTTAGTTTTATGATTTCTTTTTCATTTAATTTTGTGTTTCCATTTTAATTCTTTTTCGTTTGCTGGTATTTTACGATACTACACATTGTACACGTTATGCATCATATATACATCATGCATGCTTTGTTTATCAACGCTGCTGCTATGTTCATATAACATATCTCATGCATGCTTTTGCATCATTACATCATCATATATATATAATAACAAGTCCTACTAATCATGCATCATCATACAACTTCTACTCGTTATTAATAATAAGTCATACGATCATCATCCTCATATATAGTCATCGAACCCAACCCTACATAATTGTTCTTAGCACATGATCATCGATGTCGGTAGGACCTAAACACCCTTAAGGTAAAATAGCATAAAACAATATAGACCACGACTCTCCATTATGAAGAATGGCGATCATCCTGTCTCCAATTCTTGCCTTTCGTTGCTTATTGCTTCCAAGAAGCTCCTTACGATTTGTCCATACATTTTTCCATTCTTTGATTGTTATGTCTCCACTTCTTTTAGAAACCGGTATGGACAGTTGAGATTCAGAGGACGACCTGGTAGTATGTTCAAAACATGAAGGCTACCACGCGTATACATCAGATGAGGCACACAATCATTCGGGATTATCTGTTGAAAAACATAGTAATAACTTTGTAGTTAGCAATGATGTACTAGTTTTAGAAGTGTGCAAAAATATGCACGGATGTTGTAATAGTAAAAAATAATCTTACCAAGGTATCTCCATGGTAGTTACCGTAGTTCAACACGTGCACTAGTGGCACGTATTGACCATAATGTTGAGGAGTTTGATTGTAGATATTGTAATTCTCAAGATCTCTACAAAATCCGACCGGATGTTGTTTCTCCGATAAGTTAATTAGCAGCCTTGTGTAGTATGTTCATCTACCATCTTCCGCACATTCTTTGAAGTATGAAAATAAGCTGTCAATGGAGATAAGTTGTCAACATTATATTTTTAAATAAACAATATAAATTACTTAATAACTATGTTTAGCTCACATGAGGGAAGAACTGGAGGTGTATCCACAAAGACCCAAATCGTAGGTGTCTCTTGCTCGATTGTAGGATCACCAAGATCCATGGTGACAAGCATACCCTCATCAAGACCATACATCTTGCAAAATGCATCCCACTTTTTGCAACCAAAATGGGTTACACTCTGAGCATTGTACAGCTTTACTTGAAAATCCACATCATGTTCGGTACTTAGGATAATTTTTTTGGTTTCAAAATTTTCATGGTCTTCAATACCCATCCTCTCCAAGACATAGCGTCTTGCAAAGCATGGGATAAGCTAGTCAAATTGGAAAGATGAAAAATACACGTTAAAATAGTTGAAGTCGCTTAATTACGAAAAAACTATTGTCATGCTATGCATCGTATGAACATCGCAGGTCTCCTTGAGCTTAATGCTGAAGCGCCGATCTTCGTCCAGCTCAATGAACATGTCGCA